>JAKWJC010000368.1:34530828-36003328 GCA_027704865.1 Solanum neorickii | reverse complement strand
CCTATAAGTTTATACTCTATCTTGTACAAAATAATGATAACTTGGTAAGATCTGCATACACTCTGTCATTTCAGGCCCCACTTAACATATGTTGTTGTTGTTGTTGTTGTGACTCTTAACAAATTTATATTTAACATAAATTATTTATTTATTGTTTTCAAATTTCTTAAATATAAGAATAGAACTCTTTTGTGAAAAACGTAAAATATACATACAATACAATAAAGTTGAGAGTCAGGACTATTCAAACTCGAATCAGAAAAAAATATTATTGATTTATTTGTAATGAGTCATTGATTTAATAGTTTTTTAATGGTTATAATTTTTTTAAACATAGACTATCGATTTTTAACAATTTGAGATTTTCTTAACGAGTTAACTAATAACCCGATAGTAAATTAGTAAACTATATTATATCATTCCATACATAAAGTCCTTAACATAGGGTTTAATTTATTTCTAATGGTCTCAAGCTCTCAACTATTCTAAAAAGTGTCAATGTTTGATTTTGAGCAAGATGCAATTTTTCAATAGTCATATGCATGGTATTTTAGTTTGACATCTTATTTCTAAATAATTTTTTTATAAAAGAGAAACTTGTGTATAAATCTTAATGGTTAAATCGATAACGATTAATAATCGATAAATCAATATCCATAATGAATTAATATGTCTACCTATCAATAATCGATAAACTTTCAAATCGAACTGAATCAATCGACGCACAACCCTATTTCAAGTCAACAAACACAAAATTCTCAAAAGGAAAAAAGAACTTCATATGTGGGTTAATGATGTAGATTATCTGTTGTCTTATTTTCGTCAAATCAATTCATTAGATATTATTATCTAGAACCGCAAATTAAAAAGAATACTAGTTCATCCTAATCTTATTTTATACAATATGAATATTTGAAATGGTAACTCGTTTATTTATATTAATAGAATAAATTGAAGGTTTAAACAACAGGCACCAGTGGTCTAGTGGTAGAATAGTACCCTGCCACGGTACAGACCCGGGTTCGATTCCCGGCTGGTGCAATCATTTGATGAGTGCTGTGATGATTAATGTGCAATTGGTGAGATATAAGGGTCTCAACCTAGTCTGACAAATTAGATGATAAAATTCACATCTGAGCCTCAATTTTAATTTTGTGAAAGGGTGTTTGCATTATATACAGGAAACATAAATTTAAAGCTCTATGATTAAGAGAAGGTGATAGAAATTCATCATTTTTTCTTATGATTACTATCCAGAAGCGAAGAAGAAATGATATTAAGAATTTCTTATCTCTTAGGCATCTATTTCACTTAATGAGTCTATGAATAGGAGACTTATTAGAGAAGTGTCCGATGCTGAAACTAAGAAGGTTGTTTTTTCGAAGCATCCCTTAAAAGCATTTGGAATTGACGACATGACCCCTTTATATGATAATTGGTAAAGACATTTTGTGACGCAGTGAGTTTTAATAATGAATGAATCAACCCTCCAGACATAATAGCGAAAGCTTTATTCGAATATAATGAATATCTTGATATGGTGCTTGTTTTGGTTGCTATGGATATCAAAGAGTGTTTTGCTTCATGCCCAAAGATCCCCAATTCAATTTTTTGGGAAGTCTATGATTGTTGAAGCGCGAGCAATAAGAAAATATGTAGAAAAAACGATACAACATGAATAAAAGCTCTACGTCTTCTTTGATGCAAAATGTATTGTAGACGTATTGAAGAAAAACGTGAAGATTGCTTGGGACACAAATGTAGTTTGTGAAGATATTTGAAATGTGTCTGCATCTCTAAAGCATAGCATATTGTAATGTTATAGCTCTCAAGCTAAGTTCTCAATTTCTTTGTTGATTGAATTTTCATGGGAAAGATTGTTCCCTACTTAGATTTTAAATGATGCTGAACTTTTCTTTTGACATATTATGTCCATAATAAATTAATATATGACAATTTTTTGATGAAAAAAGATTAAGGGGGCTGAAAGATATTTTAACATTCTTTATATAGGTTAAGGTTTAATAATAGGAGAAAAACAAATGCTTTGTTAGATAGTTGATTAAGATCATTACTTATAAGATGAATCATTTGCTTCGAATAAAAGTCTTTCATTTAAATCAAGAATGTCAATAAAACGATCGTTGATTATTTTATATAGTTTATAATATAAACTTTATATCATACTTACTTTTGTGGTTGTTTTATTTTTGTAAGATCAGAATTAAATTTTTAAAAATTATTATCATCTCAAAAAAATTGATATTTGTATAATTTGATTAATTTTTGTTATTTTTTAAAAATATTATATAAAGTTAAAAATAACAGTCAAAAATGTGATATTTTCGTAATAATTTGACAAAAACTCTCTAGAAAGTTTTTACTATGTAAAGTATTTTTATATGATATCTTACATTCTAATTTTTATATAATATTTTAAAGTATTTTATTAAATTTTTCTATGTATAATTTTATTGATTAAGATTAAATTATAAAATTTAATGTTGAAAAAAAAATCATCTTTGATCATTTAATATACAAAGCTAAATATAATATGTTAGTATTTAGACATATATTTTATTTTTTAAAAATAATAACCGACTTGCTTCAAGCTAATTGTTTGTTAAGTGTTAATACAACATTTTGTAAGTACTCTTTTTATTACCACATGGTTAGAGCCGGGAATTATTTGTTAAAAGTACATTACTACATGTTACAACTTACCTATAAAAATAATATATTTCTGATTTACTATATCACCTCTATTTATTAGATATTAAGTTTTGAGCAATATGAAAATAAATTATTTTTTTAATAATAATAATAATATATTTAATGTAATTTTATAAGGAGAATCCGAAGGAAGGTGTAAGTAAATCTCATTGATACAAAGTTAATTTTGATAGATCACATACTTAAAATAAAGCACATCTAATTTAATGAATGAAATGCATAAATAAGGACGATAACAACAACAAAATAAAAGACAATATACAACATACATAAAAATGAATAGTATAACAATAAATTAATATGATATTCGAAATATAAAAAAACAATAATATCTAAAGAACAAAAAAATACGAGAATAATAATAATACCAACAATAAAAAGAGAGATCTAAGTACAACTACTATATCTATCAAGCAGAAAACAAGAAAATAATAATTAACATAGTAATATTAACCGTTATATCCCTATTAATTATGACATGGATGAATTAAAAACTTAAGATTTCAAATAACTTTACTTTTTTTAAAGCGTTGATTGAGTGTATAATAGGTAAAAAAATTTGTCTTTTCTTATTTTCTCAAAATGTACAAATCATTAGGAACAAATAAAAAAAGAAAAAATGACCTAACACACTCCTCAAAAAACAATAAATAATAGATCTATTATTACTATATTATCCTTTTATTTATTAAATTTAATAATTTTAAAAAATATGTTAAATGCAAATAACAAAAGTAAAATCGACATAAAAATGTAAATTATTGACCAAAGTATAGTGACAAATATTTAAGTTTTATAGTTAAAAACCAATTTACATTCTCTTATTTACCAGAGAAGAAAAACACAAGTCAGAGAAAGGGGAAAGAGACGGCTAGAATCGGGAAAATGGCCACAAGGACGAGAGAAATTGCACAGCCGGCGACCGGGACATCGACGGTAACCCTAACCCTAGGAAACCCATCGGAATCTGCACCATCATCATCATCGTCACAACAGCAGCAACCAATCGAAACCCTAACTTTGAAATTGAAGCCAAAGAGGAGAGTATCGTGGAAAGCAGGGACTGTGGACAACGAGTTCCTCAACAAGAAGAGTTCCAAGAAATGTTGCATTTTCCACAAAGAAAAGCCTTTTGATGAAGACGATAGCGATGATGATGATGCCGATGACAAAGAAAATGACCCATCAAAGAGTCATCATCATGGGGATCATTGCTGTTCTAAACAGGATCATGGAGGAGAAGCTAGTACGAGTTTTTCTGAAGATCACTGATGTATTTGACTTGTAAGTTTGTTGAACTTTTTGTTAAGAAGGAAAAAAATGTTATTTTTGGGGTAAATTTGTTAATTGGTATTATTTGAGATTTTATGTTGTTGGGAATCTGATTGAAACTTATGTTTTAATGGACATGAAGTTGAATTGATATTAGTGTTACTTCTTATACTATTCTGCTTGTAAGAAAAAAATTTCATTTTTGAAGTGAATTTGAGTATTTGGTATCATTGGAGATGTTTTGGGTTTAAAGTTGGAATTTTTAGGGATTTGATTGGAATTTATATTTCGATGAATGTGAACAATTTATACTCTGCATTATACTTGAATTTTGTTAAGGTTATCTTGGAAGAACATTGTTCCCTTTCTTATCCATGTTTAAGTTTTCTGTGTTCTCTGTATAAACCCGCATAAGCCTATTTCTAAACCCAATGATATAGAACAAAACAAAGATGAAGGATACCAGAACAAGTAGATACCTTTTTAGTCATTGTACTAACTGGATCAGAGTGAAGAATCTGAATCTATTTTAAGCGAGATAAACATAAAAGGAGGAAAAATCACTCCACAAATGAAATTGCTGAAGCATTTCCCTTTGAACTATTTGAAAGTTATCCAACTTGAGGTACGAGTGCATGGAGGGTTGTGTATTGATGATGGCCATGAGGAGAATTTGATAGGTTGACAGCCGATGTTAAGATAATTTGATACTCTTCATTAGGATGTGTACATTACTCTATTTAGCATGCAGAAATGGAGTTGAATAGAGTAGAACTGACGCAATGTATTCATATAGTTGACCCTAACTAATATAAGATTGAGCAAATTTGGGATATGGGGGAGAGGTGTTGGTGCAGTTCATCAAGCCCGATCTAACTTTTATATAATTAGACTATATCAAGCTTGTGTTTCAAGTCCAGGGATTCAACCCTTGTATATCATGCATTTTATTATTTTTGGCTTGTAATTTACATGTATAATAAGTAAATGTTTTGAGCAAGGGGTATCATATGAATCCCCTTGCTTTAATGTGGTTCTGCCACTGTAGGTGTTCTTTGATAGACGTTTTCTTTTATCAAAAATGGCAATTGAGACCAGAAATATTGTTAGTGAATCTGCCTATTTAGAGTTGATATCTGGACTTGTATGGTTTCAAGTGAACCTAATCTTGTTAGCCCGTTATGTCTCATTACCTTTGTTGTATTAAGCATCACAAAGAAGTTGATGAATCTTTGGAGCTGAAGCATTGTCTTGGAGTTTGATAAGAGAACTGTGCGTCCAAGAGATTGAATTTTATGAGTCACTCTTTTTAATGTGAAGAACTGCTCTAAGCACATGCCCCAATAAGAAAGGCAACAAAAAGAAGGAAAGAAAGAAAATAAACTAGCGGAAAATTTTGTGAATCACCAGGATCATTAAACCCCAAGCTGTTTGAAGGATTTTACGTTTTGTTTCCAGCTTGCCAAAACTCTTTCTATTTAACCTTCCCCTTTTTGCTGTATAGAGCCATAATATTGCTGGTTTGAATGTGCATTATGAATGAAGGGTATCTTGTGTTTCTCTTGCTTTCCTTATTACTCGGAGATCAAAAGTTTTTCTGTGGTTTGTGGAAACATGTATACGCTACATGTAAATGTACTTCAAGTGAATTTGGTTACATGTTCAAGATATAATTTGAAATTCTGAAAGATGTATACGCCTTATTTGATTTCCTCATCTTGTTCAGTAACTTTATAGCTTCTATGATCTTTTTTGTGTGCATTGATGCACACTTCCTTGGTGCTTTTGTTGATCAATAAAATACTTCAAATTTTTAGTGAAGTTGAAGAAAAGTGTATAAAGGATTTTTGATGTTGAGCAATCTTATGTATGCCCTACTTGGCCTTCTGGATGAAATAATATAGTTGCAAACATTTCCATACTAACATTTTTAATGTATCAAACATTTGACATAATAATCACCAAGACATATCATTTGAAAAAAGCTCTCCTTTTGTTGGTTTTCCATTTGTTGTGCAATACTTGTTTACAGGCATGACTTCCAATTCAAAATCGTATTGAAAATTTCATTTTGAAGTGTGATATCCATTCCAAAATCGACTCTATTTCAAAGCTTGAACTTAGAGGCCTCTAAAATATCATTTCATTCAAAGGAAAATGTTAAGACTTTGAGACATTTCATAATAGCAAAAAAAATAAAAATAACTAGTGCTAATACTTGCTCCCTTTTCAATTTGCAAAACAAAAAGTAAATCCGTTTGAAACAAATTATGAAATTTGTTTGATTTAATAAACCTTCTAGATACTTAATAGATCATTTTAGGTTGATGTGATTTGAGTTTACTCATTTTGTTCCAATATTGATATATTAATCTCAACTTTATGCGACATAAGTTAACTAGACATAAAATTTTATAAGATTTTTTTTAAAATAAATAAATTATAATTTAAAATGGAAAGGTCTATTAAAAGGGATAAACTAGTTTGTCAAATTTTAAAAATTAAGTAGAAGTGACAAATAATAAGTATATATATTATGTTAAAAGTACAGTAGTCCCAAACTTTTATTTTTAAATTTTAGTCCAACAACTGTCATAGTTGTTGGGACAATTTTTTTAATCGTCCGACAACTGTTGTAGTTATCGATACAACTTCTCTAGTTATTCGACAACTGTAAAAAAACTTTAGTGATTGTTTAGACAACTACGAAAAATGTTACTTAGTTTAGTTCTTTTATTAATATTAAAAATAAAAAAGAGGTCCACTTAGTGCTATTTTTTTAATTGAAAACTTGAAACTCACTGTGAGCTCATTTTTCCTTCTTTATGAGTTGGACCACAAAACAAAGAGTATTAAATTCCAATTGATTAAGTACAATTTGTGTTCTAATCAAAATTTCTTACTTTAAATTAATCTTTTTATCGATCACAACTTTACAAGGTAAAATTTATCTCCGCAAAAACATAATCCAAATCAATGGTATCATATTATGTTTTTATAACCTTTTGAAACACACGAAGAAAGTGTTTTGGGATAGATTAAAGTCTAGCTCCTCCTCCATCTGCACCTATACCTGCCCAGTCCAAAGGGAACTTAGATGGTATTGAGTTCAACAACAGTTGTTGTGGTATCATACTTCAATACACTATTCTATCACCTAACAGAAACTAAAAGCTAAGAGTGTTTATCACTTGGAGACAGCTCGTAAACTCACACAGAATTAAATGATCTCGACTTCAAAGATTTTGCCTTAAAGAGGATGACATAATGAGAAAGATGAATTCAACATGTACAACCATGTGTCTTTTTTTCCTCTCAGAAATTGTAACAGAAAATTCAAATTTGTGTTCTTCTAGAGATTTTAGGATAATTCTGTTTTTTTTTCACCTTCAAATTTTAGTTCAACCCTCAAAAATCATGCAGGTGATAATTCCTTCCACCAAAAAGCATCAGAAGTAACCTGGATTGTTCCCTGCATCTGCCTCAATGCAAATTTAGAACTCCAAGAGTCCTTTCATGTAAGACATTATAATGAACTAAAACTCATTATAATACATACCACTTCATCCTGGCTTGTTCTGACTGCACGGGGTTTAAGCATTTGCCAATGGAAACACTCAGCCTTATGTAACCGATTCCTTTGACTTACTGATGATAGTCAAATCTTGCAGATAACCTTCCAAACAACTTTCTGTCTGTCCATCAGTTGGTTTTCATGTAATGATTAATACAAGTCCGGATGGATAGCAACCATGACTGTAACATACTACCTGTGGTTGACTATAATTCAGCAAAAAATTGATTATATACATTTGATCCAATCTTGGCTTTGAATGTGGACTTACTTGTGAGTTTCTGGTCATCACTACAATCACAAGACTTGAATGCTATAAATTTGTTATCATCAAAACTTTTAGGATAGAACCTTTGGACAAACTAAGGGGGTTTTCTTCCACCAAAAAGAGTTTTGAAAACAGACTAGTGCGACGTCCGGCCACAATTTCCGCCTAATTCTGTGTCCGCAAAAGGGGGCAGATATTGTTCTAGAGGTTTGCGGAAGACTCTAGAACATTTTAGAATTCTCAAGAAGGCTAAAGAAGGTCCAAGGTAGTATAGAATTCTCTAGAAACGGGACCAAAATATAAATATTTTAGGGACTTGTAAAGTAAATATTAATTGCACTTTAGTCCCTAGAAAGTAGTACAAATAGAGGTGCCCTCATTTGCAAAGGCACCAAGCAAAGTTGTAAAGCAATCTTCCAAGCATAATACAAGCCTTCTTCCAAAGTTCTTTCTAAGTCTTTCTTTGCATTCTCGATCTAACTCTTAAATTCTCTTAGCGATCTAAGTCTTAAAGGCTTACGCTTACTTGAGCTTACACGATCGTTAAAGATTAAATGCTTACTTGATCTTACAAGATTGTTAATGATTCGTGAGTAAGTTGTCAAGTGCCGCATGGAGACTCCAAGTCCGTGACACTAGGCTAGCATAATTGCATCAATAGTGAAATATTTTCAGACTTTAAAATTCAAGAATGTTTTAAGGAAAAATGATTTTATGATTTCCAAGTAGACTAGGCTAGCAATATCGCACCAATTACCTAATCTATGCAAATGTTTAGTCATGATTTTGTAACTGGAACAAGAGAGTTTGAAAATTGGAAACTCAGTAAAGAGAATTACAAGTTGATACATTAGTCAAATGATAACAGAAACAAAGATAAATACAGATTAATTGTCTCTGCAAAAAGAGGACCATTGATGCACTTCCTTTCAATAGCACGTTTATACCCACACTTCTACAACACTATGGATCATCTTCCTCCTGCATCTTCTTTTTCTTAATATAAAGCTTCTAGAGTCAGGATACACTTACTTGCTGTGTCAAATAACAATTGTGCTTGGGGAGCCATCCTCCTCATCATAAGTTGTATTTCATTTATACTGATTTGTGTCTCCTCATCATAAGTTGTATTTCATTTATACTGATTTGTGTCAGTGGCTGTGCTGTAAATCCTTATTTTTTCTATATTGTGTACCTCATTTTGAAGTACACAAGGAGCCGCAAGTAACGACTGAAAATTATCAGACATTTTTTTCACACAAACACACATGAAAAGAAAGAACCATTCATTACCTTCACACTTTCGAAGGACAATGACAGACATTTTATCTGATTCACTGCACGACTGACTTCTCGAACCATTCCAATGCCCTTTTTCTGCCATCTTCGGATGATCAGTTATTTTGATTTGCCCGTTGTTATGGTTGCGAATGCAGACCCTGTGGTGGTATGTCAACCCTATAGCTACATTCTTGAAGTGTTCCACATGCTGCTGTAACACCGCTGCAGCAGGTGGTCCAATATATTGCATGTCTGGTAATCAACAAAAGTCTGTGCCTTCCATGTGTATGTAACCAATGCTTAATTTTGAGAATTTTTAGATTGGAAAGATTCATTGTCACATGTTTTACTGTCCATCTACTCCCTATGCAGCAACCATTTAAAACCAATTCCTCTAATTTGGGGCATTCAACCAGCTGTGTTTTATCGTTCAGTTGGAACCCATGGAGTCTTAGGTACCTCATCTCGGGAAGCCTCCAACTTCCTGGGGTTGAGTGTTTGCAATTGGACAGCAGGCTAGGACTAGACTCCTAAGGTGCAAAAAAGGAGATCCAGGATTATTGAAGCACAATGGCCTAGTTGGATATACGGATTCCTCCTTGTCAAGTGTATATACTCTGACATGTGTGGCCTGCTTTGCATCAGCATAGCGTAAACACTCAAAAAGTAAGGGTTGAGGTGTGGTTGGATGTATGGTAATTTCGAAACTTTCCAGAACCAAACCAGTTCTATGAGTAAAATAATCGTGCACGAAACTTAACTCATTTTCTATCCCTGTCAGGTCAGTAGACAACATGTTATACCTAAAGTATTGAAAGGAATACCATAATTCTTTCCACTTTTCGACATCAAGGCGGTACGAACTGCGGTTTTTGTATCAACCAACGCTAAGGAAAATATGTAGACCATTACTTCATTTGGTAAGTCCTCTATTGTAGTCGCGGGTGGCAAATCATTTGGCGTACCCATGTTGCCTGCAAAAGAAATTGACAAGAAGTTTACAGACAGAGACAGATACATGCAGGGGATAGGGGCTGTGCTTCTGCAGGAGGGGCATCCTATAAAGTATGCATTCAACCAAGAATCAAAAAGCAGAATCAAAATATTTGACAAAAGTACATTTTGTCCTCTGTGAAACATGATCGTATAAATCAACAATTGGACAGAAAAACTTGCAGGAGTAAAGCATTTATGAAATATATTGTATTAGATGCCAAAAATTCATATTTGAAACCATTAATACTTTACAGAACTGAAGAAAAAAGATAGTTCATTGCTGTGTGTAATTCTTCAGAAATCAAAGAATGATATGACGAAGAAAAATCTATACCTACTGAATTGTTTCAAGTACCTACAAATGGAGAAACATGGAATGATCTATGTAGTTTATAAGAAATGAAATAGAGTTAAAGTTGCTCTTTTTTTCACTTCCTTGAAATCTAAGAACTTTTCAGCTCTTAATTGTTTTACAACCCTCTAACACAAAAACGATTATCTTTATTTTACTTTAGAAAACAAAAACTACAAATATCATCAATCACCTATAAATCTTCATGAAAGATATTGTATTAGATCCCAAAAATTCATATTCAAACAATTAATACTTGAACTGAAGAAAAATAAAAGTAGTTGATTTGCTGTGTGTAATTTATTCAGAAACAAAGAAATGAAGAAAAAATTTATACCTGCTTAATCCTTTAAGTACGATGGAATGATTTCTCTAGTTTATGAAGAATAAAACTGAAGAAGAAGAAGCAGAGATAGACGAGGAGGAAGAAGAAGCAATATTTTTGAGACTTCTCCTGCAGTTCCTTTATTAAGTATATATATACAGACTTCTTGAAGTAGGTTAATTAGTTATTAACTAATTTTTGAACTTTCTAATGAGTATTAAACTAATTCGTTTTGCTCACAAATGTTAACAATTTCACTAAGAAACGTGATTTTCTTCACTCCGAATTGCTCACAAAAATTCAAAAGCAATCACTACTGAAAATTGACAGCAGCAAAATAAAAAAGGAGAATATGATTAAAACAACATAATTAGCAGTAGGACATTAGACATTTTGATTGGAGCTATGCAAGAGAATTAACATTACTAGCATGCATACTACATGGAAAAAGTAACAATTTTTAAAACCTAAATCACTCTCTATCTGATATTTGCCTCTTTTACATCAAGAGTAAAACTATATTCCTGCTCACATCCCAGATAATAAGAAAGAATCAGAGATGAAGTAGAGTGTTTAGGCCCTTATTCCAGCTTCTACAGGCGCAGCAAAATCCAGCTTGAACGTAGATTTCCTTTGGAAGGAAACTCTCTTAATGGCAAGTAATTGGTTGCTCTTTGTATCACCAACAACAAGCCACCATCCTTCCTCCTTGGCTTTGGGATATCTGGCTGCAAAAACAGGTCCAACCTATGTTCTATCCTTAAGATCTCGCTCAAGGGATTACCTGCACACTTACATTGTCTCCTACCTTCAGATTATCACTGCCAAGCACATCATATGTCAAATCAATGTTTGGCAATGAATGACAGAACTGTGCAACATCCATCAGCTGTAGGTCTGATATTTCCAAGAGCTCACGCCTCTCGTCATCTTTCATTGCCACTAAATCAAACACTGTCTCAACACTCTTTCCTGGATTTTCTTGGCATTTCTGTGCCAATTCCTTTGTGAAGTGCGGAGGCTGGAGAAGCATAGAGTCACATTCCCACATACCCTGTGTCACCATCTGGCTCACCTCCATTGCTAGAACTGCTAGACTCAGCCATCCATTGCTGGAAATAACATCAACCATTGCTTGAAGCAGCCTAGTAGCAGAAAGAAGCACCTCCTGCTCGTCAGAAGCAAGATTTCCACCCACCACTTGCCTAGAGAAATGGGCTTGTAGAAGAGCATTAGCCTTCATGTTTGGATCTGTGTACTTTGGATTCTCAAAAGAGAAACGCTGATGATTAATCAACCTTCTTATCAACTCCTCTTCACCTGGTCGTATAGACAACTGTTCCATTCAAACTGTCGTGGAGATAGTATTGCAGATGGCTATCAATTGGGAATTCTTCATACAAGAACTACTTGTAGTAGTCCTTGCGTGGTGCATGACAGAGGATGACACACTTCCCAGAGATATCTACAAGAGGCCGACTGGCATGACCCATCATCTGCAACAAATTAGTGACTGGATAATCAGTGTAAGCATATTCCCTACCATTATAGTACTGTGTTCCCATGATCACCACCAAATGTGCAGATAGTGGTACTCCCCAACACATTGTGCTGTTCATTACACACACTTGAATCCATCCAGTTTCAAACAATGTCTTCACTATATCTTGATCAGTGTAGCCAATCCACAACAAATCGAATGAAACCTGGCGAAAAAGCCAATCCCTCATGCAAGTAGCCCACGCCATATTTGAGCGTCTCTTTCAGCATAGGTTCATTGATCCTGTCAACAAAAGGCTACAGCTCTTCTGTAGATCGTAGAAGAAATATAGGCGTGTCTTCGCTATCCATGCTTGAATAAGTCAACAGATCTAGAGCAGTCAAGCGTGTATGCTTCCTAGTGGGAACATACACAATTGCAGGTTTTCCTTTCCTTGCATGTTGGACTACTGCTGTATATGTGGGTTTTGTCATGACATGCATCCTAGCTTCAAAGTTAGCAATATCAACACCCTGAATGTGTATTTCCAGTGGCACAGGCCTGACAGAAGGAGGAAAGTTGAAGAGCCCGTAAGATGTATCCCCAATCCATTCTCCCAAATCCTTGGCATTAGATAGGGAAGCTGAAAAAGCGACGATGTGGATATTGTTGTCAACCTGGCTTGAGATATATTTCATCCGAGAGATGATCACCTCCAGGACTGGGCCACCTTGACCACTAATCAAGTGCAACTCATCAATAATGAAAAGGCTGACTTGCTGAACATGCTTGCGCAGTTTCCAGCAACGCATCCCATTTTTGAGGCGTGCTTATAATTAATTGACCCTTCTCTAACAGCTTCAGATCACTGGTTGTCTCCCAAGTTAATTCAATAACTCTCATTCCCAAAGAGTCTCCGAATTTCTTCTTCCAATCACTGAACCGCTCCTTGGCAAGAGTCTCTAGTGGAGCTATATACACAGCACGAATGGTACTATCAGGTCCTTTCTGATGATTCCTCAATATGGCAAATTCGGCGCAAATGTTATCACTTACATGAAGACCACGCTACGTATGTATTTTATAGCAGTAGCTAGGATTACTTTTGAATAGGTAAAATTAATTTGCATTAAATTAGTTCGATGATTTTAGTCCATATCAAATTTATTTAAAGAAAAAACTCTTTGTATACTCTTTATTTTTACAATAAAATAGATAATTAATTATTAATGTGAATTTGATTCATACACTGATTTGAATGAGTTATTTATTACTACTAACTATTTATGGGTCCAGCTCCAATCAATAATCTATAGATGGGAGTTTAACAATTTTTCAGCTACAGTTAAAATTTTACATCAACAATAAATAGCTTATTATCACAGTAGATAGACGTTTGATGCATAAAATTTATAAATGCTAAAAGATTTCGTCTGTAGTACATATGCAAACTTATGATAAAAACACTTGGTATATTACGAAACACACTTGAAGCAATTACCATGATTAATATGTCAATTATTTTTATCATTATATCACATATACGTCTTCTTTTTAACCTTAAAAAGTACTGTACACATGATTTATGAAGAGAAAAGAATAATACTCCTTTTTTCATAACATTACTCTTTGAATAATTAATATAAATTGAGCAATATAAGCTTTTCAAAATGACTTATTCTAGATATATGATCATTTGAGGAATGAATGTTCCAACAAACATATAATAGACTAATAAGATCAATAAAGTATACATATAAACGAAAAGTTTAAATAAAAATACAACCTCAAAATCACATATATACTATATAGAGTATGATTCATTCTTTATCTCCAATTAGGTGGGCCATTTTATTTTAGTTCATATATATATATATGATTTCTCATTTAGTCATTATTCTCACTACTCATAAATAATAATTTCAAAAATATATTTATACTTAAGTAGAACACTCTATCGAGAGCCAAATAAGCATGTCAAATGAACTGATTAATCTTTCATAAATATGAATTTCATCAGTAATTAAGATACATATAGTAGAACATGAATTGTATATTACTATTTTCTTCATGTAGGATACAAAATATTCTAATAAAAAAAATAAAATCATAAGAAAGTACATCAACATATATAAAAAGTAAATATATAATACTTAGGACGGACAAAAAGGAGCGGATAAAAACAAAAAATAATTACTGCACATACAAAATGATTTGCAAAGTTCATTTTTGCATGATAATCTCTCATCCTCTTCTTGTCATTTACATGAAGATCATGCTAGGTAATTTATAGAAGTAGCTATGATGATCTTCGAGTACATAATTAATTTGCATTAAATTAGTTCAATGGTTTTAGTCCATATCAAATTTGTTTAATGGAAAAACTTTTCAAATACTCCTGATTTTCACAATAGAGTAATTAATTATTAATGTGAATTTGATTCATGCACCAATCTAAATGAGTTATTTATTAAATTTTTAATTATAGTTTATAATATTTGTTTAATTATTTTAATATAAGGGTAAAATGGTAAATCAACTTTGAGCTTTGAATCTTCTCACTTATAATATAACTAGTCTTTACTCACGTGCAACACACGTGTACCCTATTAATTAATATTTCATTTTTTTTAAATGACACAAGTATAAAATATATAAATGAGGCATAAAGTAGATTTTTTAGGAAAATAATCATAAACTTGAAACAATGAAGGGTGACATGTATACTCCAAATTTTGTGAATTAATTGAAACGTCAAGTAATATTACTCTATTATCAAATATAGATATGAGAACCATATATTTATTCAATGGTCATTTGTATTACATACACTTGTATTATATATATGCATGACTTTTCAATTTAATTGGTACCATAAAAGTGAGGTTCAACCATATTATTTTAATTGTTACCATAAAAGTGGCATTACTACGATGACTTTCTGAAAGTGAATGTCTCTATGATCCTATACTATGTGTTGACAGTAACAACTACATTTCTTAAAGGATGAAAAAGTTCGTCAAAGAACCAGCAAAAATTGAAATCCCAAGATAAAAAATAGAAAACTATCACATAACGTATAAAATTGAGCAATACCTCGAGAATACATTTCAAAATTACTAAAGATAGTCAAAAAAATAAATATAAAGAAACATTCAATGATACAACATATTAACAAGACCACACAAAAATAAAATAATAACTGTGTAAACCTCTTCTAGTCTAGATTGAAACTATAATGAAGCTAAGCATATCAAATACCATAAAACCAATAAAAAAGTTGATATTCAAAGAATACATCAAAATCTAATATTAAGAAAGAAGAATCAAAAGAAAATAACACTAAAAAGATCACACAAAATTAACAAATTGTATTACAGATTCTTAGCACAATTTGATGAAAACAAGATTAAAAACTTAAAGAAAATATATTAAAATACAATAAACAAAATCAAGATTAAATAAATAAAATAATAAAAAAGAAAAAACATAAAGATTCAATATGAATGAAATTACCTTTAGTGTCTATACTACTTCTCGTATATCTTTTCTCTATTAACAACAAAAGGTGATAAAGAAATAATCACTGACACAGTCCCAAGCCAAAATTAAATTGATTTTGATAAAGAAGAATTGATATACATATTTATTAAGAAAAATACAACTTTTGGTCTCTCCTCTTCATAGTAACTATTTCCCAAAAGAATTTGAACCATTGTGTCTAGAGGCATGAATTTAAATAAAAAAATATTATCTCATATTAAATTAATTATATATTAATATTTATTTAGTTTAGAGATAAAATAAGGGCAAAATAGTAATTCAACTTTTAAGTTGAGAGCTTCCCACTTATAATAATAATAATAATAGTTTTTGAAACGTGCGTTGCACGTTTATTCTTTATTGTTATACAAATTCGTATAGGCCTAATCTAACGTTGATAATTATCAATTATATCATTCTTTTGTATATGTTGTTTTATGTAAAAATAACAATGTCAATCAATTCTTTTCATTTAATTTGGTTATTTGTTTGCAAAATAAAAAAATGTTGAAAAATATAAACTAATTAAGATAATATAGTATGTATTGTAATGGTGAACTCTTGCTCTAAATTTAAGAATGGACGCAAATATATGGAACAAAATTATTAAAGACACAATGAATAAATATATATTTACCATGTTAATGAGGGAAAAAATGACCAATAAATTGATTTTACATAAATTTATAGGAATTATAAGATTATGAAATACAAAGGTGAAGTAAACTTATATTTTTTGTTCACTTTATACAAGAGATCATTACCCAAAAATCTATTAAAAGACAAAAATAATTGCAACCCAAAAAAATTATAATAAAATATAAAATCAGTAAATAAAGTGCAAATACATGCACACACAAAAAGAAGGATCATTTGAGCAAGATAACTAAGGTATATTAGTAAAAAAAATACACAAATAATGATACCACCGACTTTGAAAGAAGTTTCATCATATAAATTGAAAAATTATTTAAAATATTTATACATAAATATTGTTTTCGGCTGTTCTTTATACTAAAATAAAGACATTATCGAAATTGAAAGAAGGGCCATTATATGTTTTGTCTCCAATATTTACATCATGAATCCATATAACTCTTAAAACCAACACTCAATATTGTTTTGTACTGAATCCCAAAAGTAGAAAATGAATATGAATGCATGACTATGAAAAGCTTGTAGAAGTTATGAATATAGAATTAATAAGATGATTTTTACTTTGTTTGATAGATTATTTGACTATGTGATTGAATAATATGATTTTTTTTTTAAATTTATACAATCCTTTAAAGATTATGAAAAGGTCACGATTCCATGGAAGATGAGAGGAATTAAACATTTTAATTAAAGTAATAACTAAGAAACTAAAACTTTCAATAAATGTGGAAATATGTAACAACTTTCTATATTCAGATTCAATGTATTTTGTTTAAAAGTCTATTAATATAACTTTAAAAGTTAATGAAAAACATATTTTTATTTCCAACTTTTGATGAGTATGGTTAATTAGATATTATTATATGAAATTATTTTTTTAAACTTATATCTGATTTGTAATATAAAAATATTTAATAGAAAAATTATCTCTTTTGGATTAGTTAATATAACGCATGAATGAGCGAAAAAGTAAAATCACTAAGGTAAATGCAGTCATTGTGAATAGTGATTCTTTGATAATGTGGTACTAATTGATATTTCCAAAGAAATTATGATAGGAAAATTTTCTATTATGGGGAAAAATGTATACAAAAATGAATCTTTTTGTCTTTGCAACTATACAAATTCTAATCGGATACTGAAGGGTGATGAAATTGCAACATTTCTTAAATAGACTATTAAGGAACTTTTAAATTAATTGAATTAGATATGAACAATAAAAGAGGTAATATTATGAAAAGGAAAAAAGAAATATAAAATGTAACTATTTAATAGTTAATTAATTAGATATATGATATTTAAATGTAGTATAGGGATAAAATAGTAATTCAACTTTGAAGTTGAGAGCTTCCCACTTATAATAATACTAGTCTCCGGGCACGTGCGTTGCACGTGTATCCCAAATAAAAAAAATGAAAAAGTATATAATAAACTATTAGGAGAATTATGATGTTTTTTTCGAGTGTTCTCTCGATATTTTCGATCTACTGCACATTAGATAAGTCTCCAAATCTTATCCATTTATAAGCAATTAAATATACAGACAGTCATCAACAAGTAAAATTTTCAAGAAAGACACATCAAGTTAAAGAATTAAAAAGGGAAAATGCGACGCTACTTAAAGTCATCTTGTATCCTTAATGTGTGTCGTTACAAATGTAACTACTTCCTTAAAAACTTTCAGATATACCCAGACCTACATTTACAGGCTTACAACTACTATCCATCACTGTTAGAGAAGACTTGGAATTGCTGCATTTGTTGAAGAAAATGTGACATATTTTGCTAGCAAACAGCTGCAATTTCAATTTATTATTAATAGTTTAAAAGTTTTAAAAGTTTAAACATGGTTTCTTTTCTGTGGGAAGCTATGCGTAGAGAGTTTCAAAGAGTGTTGATCATCATTCAGCATCAAACCATATGTGTACAACAACATTCAATTTTTTATATGTGTGATTATATCTTTCAAGCTATTTATTTTACCTATTAAAAAAGTTAGAAAGTTATCATTCAAATGAAGTTAGCAAATCAAACGGAAAAATCTAGACTTAATAAGATTGTACCTGAAAATTAGAAGACATTTTTGTACCCACTTAACAATGGAAGCTTGTGTTGAATGACTAATATTGAGTATGTTTATATAGTGTAGTCTTGAAGATTTGTTGATAAAAACTCTTTGATATTCCTCAATTACTTAATTTGATCCCTTTCAACTTCTCATAATTAGCAAAATACGTTTCAACTTCTATATTAATTGAAACTTTATTAGTGTTCATCCTATTTTGTTGTTTCACACATAGTAATTGAATAGACTGTTGAACTTCTCATTTTGCTCCTCTATTATGTAATTCAATATTACTATTTAATTAAATATTTAATTTATATTTGGGTAAAGTATTTTATTACTTTTTAATTTAGTATAGGGGCAAAGTAGTAATTCAACTTTACACTTTAGAGTTTCATGCTTATAATAATATATGATATATGATATGATAGATATTGACATAAATGCTGCGACAAAACAAGGAATAAAAGTTGGCTAAAATTTCAAGTGGCGAAACTGGAAATGATGCGCTGAAATGGTCATGTTATATTCTAGGTGTTTTGATGATCCTCACAAATGCAGGGACATGATCCCTAGCAGAATGCTCTCGTCCAAATTCAAATGGGATACAACTGTAAAGTTGTCATGTCACGTGGTAAGCTAAAAGAGCAGTATACAAACAATGAAGGACTTACAGACAATGCCTACTGCTTAGCACAGTGGTAAAAAAGTAGTTCTTCTCAGTAGTTTCGTCTGAGCAAAGTAGCAATATGAATGAGTAGGGAAAGTATTTCTCGAGCGAATAATCAATTATGGTACATTGGCATACAGTAGCACCATCAAGCAAAGATCATGTAGCAGTTACAGTGACTGAAGTATGACATTCCCAGATTCAGACTCAAAACATTCCTCCAGTTCTTGTTTTCCTAGAAGTCTAGTGGAGGGCACGAATTTCGTGTCATCAGGACAGTCAGATGATTCAAGCTCCGGAGGAGTTACGCTAAACTGGCTGCCAAGTGCAGAAATGGTTCTATTGATGAATTCTTGTCGAGATATATAATCCTTCATGCGGCAAATAAAGTCTGAATGGTCTCTTGCCTGAATAACCAATAGGAACACTCTCTCAGAGACAAGCAAGCAAATTTTCAATGTGCATCCGAAAAGTAACTTGTGCAAACAAAAAGTAGTGAAGAAATTGTCAAGTAGTTTATGAGTTTGCATATACTTGGAACTTCTATAGACTTAGGCATGAGAATATTTAACTCAACTTACGTTGAGAAAAAAAAAAGTCACGAGCATTAAACTAGATTGAGAAATGGTAACAAGAACCTGATACCATGTGAGAAGAATCATCAACATAATATGAATTATCTCAACAAAAGGTACCACCATCAACTGTACCAGAACTTCAACATTCACTTGCATAATCATCAAGCTTTTGCAACTTATAACAAATTCCTTCCCATATCCTCCAAACCTAGAAGCTGAATACTTTCCTAATTGAACAGTGTGCATCTTAGACTACAATCCCTCAGGATTCCAGTACTATCATCGGTGAGAAAACAACATCAAGCAAATTGCAAAGTCAAATAAAATTAAAACATGTTCTACAATTATGGGATGGTATAATGCAGCAGTCAAGACATTACCAGAGTAATTATTACTTGTGCAAATGTAATTAAAGATAAGAGAGCAGAGTAAAGAAGGATCAAAAGGTGCAAATGGAGAAGCTACCCATGCTTCATCTTTTCACCACGATGTCAGAATTAACTTACAGGTATTGACACCATCAGGCTAAGAAGAAGATTCATGCAGTGCAAGAATTCATTACTATTCCCTATAGAATGTAGTAATGTACTATCGTTGGAGGGAAGAGAAAAATTGGCTATGAATATATTCTACTAATGACTACCTGAACTCCCTTCTGTTAATTACATAGCTGTCCCATATGATGTAACATACAATTAGAATGAAAGTTTGGCATCAATCTTAAACACGGCTGAAATTATTCTGCCAACAGAGTGTTTCAAGAAAAAACAATGTCAAAAAATGAGCTGCATCATCAAATTCTTTAAGAACATGCTCACAAGATTATCTAACAAGTAGACGAGGAACTTGCAAAAGTATAAGCAGACCTGTCGATAGTCAGGAGCTCGTTTTGGAAGTTTGAGATAACCCATGTTCATCATCTCATAATCCCACAAAAAAGACGTATGATGAACCCAACGCCCTTTTGTGATAGATTGAGCATTTCCCCCAAACTTGCGGTTACCAAAAACGTAGTCTGTGATCATGTAGTAGTACAATATGAAGTTGGTTATCTAAGAAAGTTGATGAGTAAAACATGAAACAATAATTCCTCAAGTCATATTAATGTGGGAGATGAAAAAAAAAGAAGAAAAATTCAAGCAGTCAGATGGATAGTGACAGGTGGGGAGTAGTATTCACCATTCTTATAAGGCTAAGTAAGACAGTGTACATAGAAATGGGAACCAACAGCACAGAGAGGAAAGAATATAACATTGCTAACAATAAGAAATAAGAATGCAGAAAAAGAAGCATCCAAGTGGTCATCCAATGAATGTGATTTTTCTTGTCAGGAAGTTAGCAAGAAAGACTTTGAACCTTATATACCAGAAACAATTAAATCTATATAAAAGGAAGCTCCCTTGATGAGTCATGAGTGTGGCGTAAAATTTTTATCTGAGGACAATCACCATCATAGAATAAGTGCTTACTATAACATCGTCAGACTGAAACTCAACCTTAATTTCTAGACCCCGGTATATGCACAACCACATTGTCGGCCAAATGAAACTTCCAGTTTCTTTTTGTTAGTCAAATAACTTTTACTATATTGTGCAAACAATACCATACAGCAAAGGATAAGCAAGTGTTTCTTCCTTAACAAAGTTTATATCAAGTAATTTTTTCTTCTTTGGACAAGTGAAAAGTGAAGTGTTCTCTCTCTCTTTTCTTTTCTTTTTTGGATCTTGAAGAAGAAAACGCGCAACACTTCCTGCAAATACGCTGGATAGTCAATGATGAACAATATCATTGAGCTAAAAAAGTACCATTTTCACGAAGAGAGAAATCCCCAACTCCTTGAAACACTTTGCCATACAGCTGGCCACTCCATGACATGATGGGCCTAGGATATGGTTGTACACTAGGGAGAGCATCTGTGTTGCATATGAAAGTGATGAAAACTGTCTGGTGATCGACAATTACAGTGCCACCTCCAGAAAACCTCTTAACTACTGGAATCTTGTCTTGTAAAACAGAACCGATTTCAAGAAGTTCAGCTGGTTTTCTGTGAAAATGGTTAATGCTGTTATGTAAAATTACATAATCCAAAACATACAGCAGTAAAGTTCTATCGTTACAGCAATGACATTCAAGTACTAATAGCTTCTTGCATCAATTAAAAACTGAAAGATCAGAATTTGCACACCAGAAGTGTAGGTAATACTTAATAGTGACGGCTGCCAACCAATATATGGTCTACCTGATATCAGCAAGTGGAAAATGGCCTTGTTATCAGTGTCTTTATGACACACAAATGGAGTCATAAGTTGAGATGATAGCTCACTAAGTAAGAATCTTTACAAATTATTCAGGACAAGTGGAACATATTTAATTCATAGAAAATTTATCTCTGATTACTTTTTCTCCAGAAACCATGCAGATGCTAATATTCTGCAATCCACTAAGTTAAATCAACTGGTAAGAATCTTTACAAATTATTCTTGACATGTGGGACACATTTGATTCATATAGTATCTGCTTACTTCTTTTGTTCAGAAACTATATAGTTGCTGATAAACTGCAACAATCTCATTCATTAATTGTTTATTGAGCTGTTAAAGGTATCATTCCTCCCACCCCCTAAAAATAACAATTAAGTAGATGTAAATGAAAAGAGACACCACAATCATCCTAGCGCATCCATCATCCAGTGTGAGATATAGAAACAAGTGGCCTTTGCCTCTTCCTTTTGCAACTTTTAATGGTACCTAGGAACAACTTAAAGATCCTTCTTATTCTTGTGATAACTAAGAAACCCCCAGTTCCAGTGGCACGTAGTTCGAAATCCAGTGGATAACGAGTCTGGCTCATCGCCCTTCTCCACTGACATACTAGGTTCTTGTTTACGTCAGAATACAAATTTCTGACGTGCTCCTAACCCACTTGAAAACCTTTCTTTCAAGCTACCTTTTTTTTATATGTCTGGAGATGAAGTTGATAGAATAGTGAACATCCTAGAAATCAGATAGCGTCCCAACCAAATCACCCTAATAATTCATTGTAAATAAACTCTTCAAAAATGCTTACTCCACTCAAAGACACTTCTACTATTCAAAGACTTCTAAAAGTTCAACTATGAAGCGAAAACAAATACTCCCTCTATTTCAATTTATGTGACCCACATTTCCTTTTAGTAAGTCCCAAAAAGAATTAGAGATTTCTTAGTAACAATTTTACTTTAAAAAGTCTAAAGATATGATTTATACCTACACAAACATCTATGATTTGTTTTAGAAACAAGTTTCAATGGTCTTCCTTTCTTTAACTTCATGTCAAAGCCAAACAACATCACCTAAATTGCCACGGATGGAGTAATGTGTCAAACTCCTAAACTTTATTTCCAATCAAGCACAACAACAAACTCAGTATATATGCACATACATAAGCCGCTCATGTCAAAAGGCACCAATTACTATCACACATTCTATTAAGAACTATCGGTTAGTTAGTCCATCATTTAACAAAACAACCCAAAAAGCTATAACAACCCACAAAGAATTGATCTTTGTACAACAAACCCACCAATCGAAACAATCAAGAAACATATCTAGCAAAAAGTATTATGAAAAAAAAAAGCAACTTCAGCATACCATAATAAAGGGTGAAAATTGATAGCTCACCCTGAAATCCCCATGACAATGGTGGGTTCATTGGTTCCATCATTCACGATACACCAGTTATGAGATGAGGTCCTTAGTAACCGCTCCTCCAATTGCAACTGCTGCAGAATTGGAACTCCATTAAGTCTAACAAGATTCATCAATGGCAGCAGCCCTCGTGAACTCATCGCAAAAAAAATCAAATCTCTACTATTTTCTTCTACTAAATTAACGATCTGTATGTTCAAAGATGAATTGGGTCTTCCCAAATTTCACCAGAAAATCTATAATTTATGTGTTCTGTCGAGGAATTTCAAGGAGAAATCAAAAGTTCCTTTTTTTCCCTCGAAGAATTGAAGTCCTACCATATTTTAGTTTGACATTCAATACAAACGGCTTTACTTCACATTTTTTAATTTTAAATACGGAAAAAAAAAAAGAAATTATTATATTAAGATTTAAATATTAAACGTTAAGAGTTGTTCGTCTTTGTTTTGAAAATAATAAATATTATAAATTTCTAAGAAAATATTAAATGATCTAATGTTATAACATGGTGGTGGTTGTAAGTAGTATTATTATGGTATAGTGATTGGCAACAATAATTAGTCACGGTTATTGTTGGTGACGAGTGATAATTAGTAGTGAAATAATATTGTGTTGAACGATTATGACGGTTGACGATATTAGATTGGCTAATTATTTAGTTATTAGTTGATGTTAAAATGATTGAGGGTGACGATTGCAAATGATGGTTAATACTTAATGGTGATGACAATTGATTTTAGTGAATGATGATAATGACGATTGTGGTTGGGCAAAGGATGGTCGTTGTGGATGGTAGGGGTGGTGAATGATGGTGTTGATAGTAGTTGCGCCTGAAATAATAATGTAGAGTGAGTGAAAGTAGATGGAGTAATAGTGAACTATCATTTACATAGATATGTCGAACGATATTAAAATTGCTATAGATTTAAACAATCAAATATTCAGATTCATCAACACTGTAGAATAAGAAAAAAGATACATTAAGATTAAGATTTAGATCTCAAAAATAAAAATCTTTAAATAATTAAGATTTTTATAATAAACAAATTTGAACGCTATATTTTTAACAACTTTTATTTTATTTTAGTTTTCTGTTTTGGAATAATATTAATAACTTGATGCAATTTTTATGTAATTTATGATGTGATTAATATACGAGCGAAAATATAATCAAATTAGAGGTAGTCTTTTGTTTCTTAAAACAAAAATATTATTTTAACTTATATATTATTGGCAATGACATATCTACGAGTAGATTATTATTTCACATAAAATTTAAAATTTAAATTTTAAATTTCGAACCATAAATTAAAATGTTGACCAATATTGTTAGTTAAATTAACAATTTCAAATATATAAGGCAAAATTAGAATACGTGCAAAATTGACTTTGAAAATCCATATATATATATATATATTTTTAAGTAGTAGTAATTATTTGAAAAAGAAAAAAAAACATTTTAACAACCCAAATTCTCATTAGATAATCAAATAGCACACAATTCATAAAACAAGAAAAAGAAAAAAAAAATCAAAAATTTTAAAGTCTGTAGATAGATCCATCACTCATTTTTATTCAACTATACTGTGATGAAGAATATGTCTTTTGTCTTCCTCTTCTTAGTTTTGGTTTCACGGCCGTTCATCACGGCGGCGGAGTCGGAACAGCAGAAGCAACAGTTGGGCATAGACAGCAGTAAAGTATTGGAACTTGATGAATCTAACTTTGATGCTGCAATTTCCAGTTTTGATTATATTTTGGTCGATTTCTACGCTCCTTGGTGTGGTCACTGCAAACGACTTGCACCTCAGGTCTATTTCCTTTACTCAGTGTTGTTTATTTCTTTTGAAAGTATATAGTAGTGACCTCTACTTTTAAGAGATCTTACTCGAATGTTGTAGAAGCAGTTAACTTACTAAGTTACGATTGTAAATGTATAACTGCAATAGATAAGATTGGGTTTCTTTACTTCAACTGTGAGTAAATCAGGTATGCGAGATAATTGATCAAATTACTAAGCAGAAAAGCCAGTGAGTTGAATGAATTAAGATCTGAAAACTAGAATAAGCATATACCTAGTTTTATGATACGTTTGCTGGGATATGTGATCTAAATTAGTATTAAAAATAAACTCTTTTTTTAACAATGGTGGTGTCTGGCCAGCTTGTATGTATCCACTATTCATATCCACCAGCACAACTACTGAGTGACTTTGGCCACCAAGCTTAGGCGAAGGTAGAAATCTGATCTTTTTTTTTTGGTCTTTGTCTTTGTTGGGTTTTGAACTCTTATCTATGAGATTTGCACCCAGTTCATGGACCACTAGGCCATATACTTAGGTGCGAAATTAGACTAAAAAGCATAGACGGACTAATTTTGCACTGGTCTAGTGGTTGATGACGTAGATTCAGAACCATAAGGTTTCATGTTCTAATCCCATCGGAAGTAAAGAAACACAAGGTGATTTATTGCCATGTGTCCAAACCTTTGGCGGACAGAGAAAAAACTACCAAAAAAGTTGTGTTTCTACCTTAATCGATAAAGGACTCTTCAATTAACTTCAAAAAGGTTGATTGCTTCTCCAATGAAAAGTTATCTAGACTCTATATTGATTATGTCATTTGGCCAATTTATAGATTCGGATTTCCATACATTTTGTGAAAGTATTTTTTTCTATTAATGCTTCCTAAGTATGTTTTGTGCTACCATTGTTATCAGTTGATCTTTCTTTCGGGGGTAGTTGGTTGGCCGCATCATCAAAATAATCTCCTTATAAAGTCCGCATACCCACATGACCAACGTAGTGTCTGATTGAACTCATAAAATGGGCTGTTTGATTGATATGGTATTAAGCTTAAGATCACAGATTTTTTGCGAGAATCTATGTTTATCTTATCTATCTCTGTTAGATGACTCCCCCCCCCCCCCCAGCGACCACCACGCTCCAATTCATTTAATATGCACATTTCTCTGCGCAAGAATTGAATTCTATGTGATGCGTGGTATCAATCTGATGAATTTAAGTTCGTTGCAGTTGGACAAAGCTGCTAGCATTCTTGCTGATTTGAAGCAGCCCATAAGTATTGCAAAAATAGATGCTGACAAGTACAAACGTGTTGGTTCAAAATATGGCATTGAGTATGTGTGCTTTTAGCCTTATCACTACATCGTTTTTCTGATATTAGTTTTACAATGTATGATCTGCTTCTGTTTAATAAGGTTTTCAAGAACTCAAAAGAAAGGTAGGTATTCATTTGTTTGATAAGACATCTTTCATACCTCCTCCGTTTTAACATGTTCGTCTTACTTTCCTTTTTAGTCTATTTCAATAAGAATGGTTGTTTTGGCAACTCGCTAATTTCAACTTTCCACATGGTATGTTTAAGATCAGAATATCAAAGTGCATATTGGTGCATTCCACATATTGTAAGTTTAAGACCACAAGATTCAAAAGTCATTGTTACTTTCTTAAACTGTGTCAAGTCAAAACTAGAAGTACCATACGTCAACGGCTATCATTTAATTATAAAAATCTACGAGTCTTCTTATAGATCAATTAAGATGTCAAACTGGGAAATGCAGTACTGGCCACAGATCTAAGAGGTAGATTCCGAATTCCAGCCCATTAACCATTCCCCTGAAGTGATAGTGATCACAACTGTTTGCTTTAAAATTGGATTTCATTTTTACTCTCTTAGGTAGACCATATAGGCAATTTGATTCGTATTCACCTGTGTAAAAGAAGATGATGTGTTTAAGTAAAGGAGTTACAAGTTACAACAGAAGTTTGAAAAGCAAAAAATCTAGATGCTGATAGGTCGTTGAGGGCCCAGCCACAACTATCTTTCTGTGTCCGTACGTCTGCCACGTCCTCTTTTTCCTTTCCTTTACCTTGAACCTCCATTAATTCTACCTCTGATAATAATCTGATCTCCTTTGTTCCTGTCCTCACTCAATCTTGGATCTCTCCTTCATCAATATTGTTCCTTCCCTCTCTTTGTCTAGGATGTACTTATGTAGTGCTGATACTTCTGCGTATGTGCTGGAGTAGGAAGTAGTATCTTTAGATAAGTCTGTTGGAGAGGCAGAGTAGCCAGGTGACATACACGGAGAGAGTGTAATCAGGATAGTTGGAATTGATGGACAAAAGAGATGACTAGCTGGACGGTGATTGAGCTTTTTAAGTGGGAAGACTTGAATTTGGGTTCTGATCTACTTTCTGTACCGTCTCTATTTCTAATGAAGCTGGATTACCCCAAGAGTTCAGCTGTCGTGTAATTAAATATGTTACTTTTTTTCTGCAAGAGAGCACTGAAAAGCGTCAAAGTGAAGATTTATTAGATGTTATTTGCTCTCCCTTAAACAAATAAAACAAATATAATGCTGAGCTGCAGGAACACATGCTTTATGGAAATTAGATTATTTCTCCCCTTGACTCTTGTTAATGAAATTAAAAGACACTGATCATTTTTATTTTATTAGAAGATATTGAATTTCTCTTTCTGATCTCAATGCAGTGGATATCCAACTTTAAAGATATTTATGCATGGTGTTCCAACAGAATATTATGGACCAAGAAAAGCAGATTTACTTGTACGATTCTTGAAGAAGTTTGTTGCTGCTGATGTGGCCATACTCAATTCTGATTCAGCCATTAGTGAATTTGTTGAAGCAGCCGGCACTAGTTTCCCTATATTTATAGGCTTTGGTTTGAATGAATCTGCCATATCACATTTTGCAGTAAAATACAAGAAGAGAGCATGGTTTTCTGTGGCAAAAGATTTCTCGGATAAGACCATGGAATTCTATGATTTTGACAAGGTACCTGCTTTGGTAGCTCGTCATCCAAACTGTGATGAACAAAGCATCTTCTATGGTCCTTTTGAAGGTTAGCTTATCATCGCCTGTCATCTTAGGCTTTGGACCCATCTTATCAAAAAATACTCATCCCTTCCTAGAAACTAATAAGAATTAATTATTTTTTTATCGCCTACGAAGCTCCTAAGAAAACCAGAATCTTGTTATATTTAAAGAAGTAACAGTACCACCTGCTCTGTATTTAAAAACTTGCTTTCATGCAATGATTGGCCCTTTATCTGTATTGTGTCACTTAAAAGCAGAAGTCAGCGACTCCAGATTCTGATGTGCTTAAATAATAGGGATCAATCATGAGCTAATTGTAGTGCTTTCAAAAAGGAAGCATTCAAAAACATCAGTTGAGATGGTTTTGATTAGGTGGTTAAGTAATTGATTTGATTGCATGACTATAACATTATATTATACTTTTCAGTTGATTAAATTGTTTTAGGCTTATTTATGAAAAAAGTTAAATAGCTTTAACTTCCAACCTGCCAACATTTGCTGTATTTTCTGTACTGCATGAAAAAACAAACTGATTTAAGAATTGAGCTGAAGTTGTGTCTTGGGGATTTCTGTGAAATAATGTGAATATCTGAAGCTTCTTCCTGCTATGGATCACAGAAAATTTTGTTGAGGATTATATCAAGCAGAGTTTGCTCCCACTGACTTTGCCCATTACTGAAGAAACTCTGAGATTGCTGAAAGATGATGAGAGAAAAGTTATTCTAACAATTTTGGAAGATGAAACTGATGATAGGTCTAAGAAATTATTGAAGCTCCTGAAAGCTGCTGCATCTGCAAACCGCGACTTCGTGTTTGTTTTTGTTGGGTTCAAGCAATGGCAAGGGTTTGCTGAATCATTTGACGTTTCTAAGAAAACTAAGCTGCCAAAAATGGTTGTTTGGGATGGCGATGAGGAGTACTTTTCAGTAAGTTCATTTACTTTTTTTTCTCTCCCTTTCCAGTTCCGCACTAGGGATTGCATATTTGTCGACCCTTATCAAGTGTAGGAAATATACTTTATTGTTTGGAGTCTGGACTTTTTTCTTGACTAACACGGCTAAAATATAGTGCTTTCAACTTATCGACTAAAGTGAACGATCAACTTTTCACTTTTGCTTACTGTTCTGACTAAAATAAACAACAGGGATAAACTGTACTTAACCATACTTATTAATTGGTATCATTTCACTGCATGACACTTAATTATGTTGTTTCTCCAAGTCGTGAGATGCCTTTTGTGAATAATATCTACCAGGCTAGATACTTATGGTAATTTTCAGTGGTTTATTAGAAGAGAGAGACATTATTTATACATAATCTACTTCTAGGTGAAGTGTCTTTTGACTAAATCACTATAAATTTAACGTAATGATCACAATTTTTTTACTCATGCAACAGGTTGTTGGCTCTGAGAGCGTTGAAGATGAAGATCAGGGGTCCCAAATTACACATTTTATTCAAGGATACAAAGACGGAAATATTATACAGAAACGTATTAGCTCTGGTTCTTTCATGGGTTTCATAAACTCAATGATAGGTTTGGGAACAGTGACCATCATAGTGTTTGTGGTTGCGGTGGTGATGATTATCCAGTCTTTGAAAGAGGAACCCTTAACTGTTGGTACAAGGGACGAGGGAGATCATCCAAGCAGCTCCACCTCTCAGACAGAAGCCAGACAACCACTTCGTTCTGGAGAGAAACAAGACAAGGAAGATTAAGTTTTACACCAGTCAGACCTCAGATAGTTAGCTTGAGAAATCCTCGACAGGAAAACCAAACTACACGTAGGTCTAAGAGTGCTGTTAAGTTTCATCCTCACAACGATCACAGCCCTTGTTTTCTTATTAAAGTTATTTGAACATCATACTGTAGGATTACTGTAACCAGAAGTGTGGAGGGAAGAGTTTGTGCTTCTATCTGTGTTATTGAATTTAACAAATGTGGAGGCAAATTTAATTTTAGCACTGTATAAAATGTGTTTGAAACAATCTTTTCTAGCTAATATCACTGCTTGTTTGATGATTAATGATAGTCCATGTGCTCTTAGTTGGCAGTTGGCACCAATGATTGAGGACTTTGTATGCAGATGGGAGCACCCAACCTGTATACTCTGAATTGGATGTAGAAACACACAAAGCAATATCACAAGGTGTTGCTGATTAAACAAACTTCCTCAACCACAGATATGCAATATTTGGAAATCAGTGGATATTCAAAAACTAAAACAAGTAAAAGACTAGATTTAGTCACCTCAAGGACATTCGTATTTACATGCAACTACAGGCCTCAACCATCTATCAGGTGGACATGGCTAAAAACATCACTATTATAGAGAAATCGAGGGTAAGAAAAAAAAAAAAAAACAAAAGAAGGCGCAATGCGTACAGTAAGACACCCATCTTTAAGAATGTACACTCTGTAAAAACCTCAAAATTATCAAACCTATCAACTACTAAACCAATATCACAAAAGTGTTGAGCAATGAAGCTAGCTGTTGTATTCCTCCGTCCAGATGTCACAGCAACCAACACGAATCAGCTCTATTGTCTTCACGTGAAATTTGAGGTCAGAATAACCCAACCTGAGTTCCCTGCAAGGGACTTCAACAATTTGATTAATGTTTGCCATGATCAATTAAATCACGACTCACATCCAGGAAGAGAGTTAGCTGAAGCAAATGGTGAAAAGCTTGTAATTGATTCACTGTGATGCAGTGGGTTAGGCTGCCGACTTGTTGATCCCATATAGCTCGACGAGGGATTGCTAGGACTAGGAATGTATGCAGACCCATATCTTGAATTAAGAGGTGATAAACAAGGATAACCCAATGAGTTGGATGAAATTAAGTAAGCTGCACGAGATCTTTGAGAAGATGCATTTTGAAGGTCCAGTGAACTCCGGCTTATAGTAAGATGTGGTGACTGGTAAGACCAAAGTGAATGCTGGTTATGAGAGCTAGAGATTGATTGAGGACGAGAAACTGAAGGTGATCGAGATGCTCCTGTGCCTATATGTATCACTTCTGATGATGCTAATGATGACCTCAGAGATGACATTGAAGATACAGATCGCAGACTGGAAGAAAGCAATGGTGTAGATTCTGATGCTGGTGGATCACCAGTGCTAGTTCTTGCATCCCGTTTGCAGACAGGGCAAAAGGTTCTCCATGATGTCAGCCAAGCATCAACACACATAGTGTGAAATTCTGTGAAGTTCCCATAAGACAAGTTAATAACTGAAAAAGGCCAAGTGCTCCAGCAGAAATAAATTCTGAATGTGCAGATACATCTATGAAATGTATCAACAAATACAGCATTCATAGAGCAACTGGGGACAAGGGAAATATTCCAATAATATGATACTTGGAACCATAAATTCTAGTTTTCACATAGTTCACCCCCAAGGAGACTTCAGAAAATGAAATAATTTCAAATATCAGGTATGAACTGTATATATAACTGTTCTGCTACTTTTGAAAGGGCAAAAGTCAAGATGGTAGACGAATATGCATACAGCGATGAATGATCTTCTCTACATCATGATACAAAGTTGGAGCTAAACAACTATGATGACAGGCTTGTGGGACTTTTTAAACGGAGACCAAGAATTAGTAGTTGGAATTTTCCTCATATCCCTGGAACAACAGAACTTAAGAGTTTTGAACAAGGCACTACTGGGGAAGTAGTTATGGAGATTTGGGGTTGAAGAGCAGGCTTTGTGGAGGGAGGTATAGCACGAAAACATGGAGTCGTAGAACGGGAATGGAGGTCTAGAAAAGCATTATCAAAGGTTAGCTAGATTTCAATGGCTTAGATACCTATGAGGTAGGGAATGGAAGTAGAGTCAACTTTTGGGACCAACATAGGTGCATAGAAGTATAGGAGGACAACCTTTCTCAAGTTATTCAGAGTTTCATGCTAGAAAGAGGCGATGGTGCAACAGATTAGGGTGACGCGAAAGGGGGGAGTTTATTGTCTGGAATTTACAAGATTGAGAGATGGATGAATTGCGAAGGCTGATGGAAACGCCTTACAAACAGAATACCACACTCACTAGTAGGAACCCACGGAGGTGGGGTGGCAAGAAGTGATGGTGCTGGGTGCATTTTCAGTAAGGTCAAACTACCATAAGCTTTTGGTGGGAGACAAGTCAAGTTTACTTAGTGGTGACACTAAAATTTTTCATGTTTATAGGGGATACATTAGTGCTTATCAACCATGATCACTGATTAGTCTGGCATGGTACCAAAAATCAAAAGGAATGAGTATCCTCCTAATGGAGGAACAATCTTAACAAAATGGTGCATCCAGAACCTTCAACGTATAATTAATAAAAGCGAGAACCAACTATGAATGAACAACATAAAAAGTAAATAACCTCTATAAGAGAGGAACGAGGATAACTTACTGTGCCGGCATGGAAGAATTCTAAGCTTATCTCCAGCAGTATAATCTTCAAGGCATATAGCACATGTCACTGATGTAGAATTATCCTCCACAACTGACGTAAATATCAAACTTGGCATAGCTTTAACCAAACGGCTACTAATCCCATGAAATTCGCGAACACGAGAAGCTCGGGGCCGTTCTCTTCGTATATGATGTCGGCGAACAAAGAAACACATTGCAAGTACAGCAGACATAGAAAGTAGTGAAATGAAAGATGTAGCCATGATTGACCAAGCTGAGTTTTCCAAGCTTGGTATTAACCATACTTCCATATCCGAGCCAGCATACTGTGTGAGTGCTTCTCCAGAAGCTTTTGAAATGAAAACTGCCAGTATCTTCACACCAGCAGAGGTTCCTGCCACTGTATCATGTGTCTGGTCAAACCTTTGCTTGTCAAAACAATGATGATCAAACTCTTCAAGATACTATCGCACCCATGTCGGATCCTCTAAAAATGCATTACTTTTGGAGGATCCGACATGCACACGGGTGTATTTTTGACGAGATGAAGCTACTTGCTCAAAAATCAACAATTTTTTGAACTTGGTAACTTTACTCAAAAATCAACAATTATAAATCATTCAAAAGCAAGAGATGAAGATGGTGTTTGAAGTCTGACAAAAGTTTTATGAGTTATCAGCACAAAAGGTGCACAAAAATACGGAACAACTGAGTTCTGGGGGGTAAATAGGACCCTCGTTAAGTTTAGGTGTGTCTCTAGGATTTCGGTCATAGTCTAGGGGGGAACTTGTGCCTTATTCCTTCCATTTTCCTAGAGGAAGGGGGTAGGCAAAACTAATCTGCTAGTTTTCTTTGTTATGACTAGGCAAACCCACGGCCGCTACCCTGTGGGTGCGCACAGGGTTAAACCCCCGCTCCTATGTAATAAACTACTCTGCTAGTTTGTCAGTTTTCTGATATGAACATTTCAGATGCACCATTGTTGGAACATGCTGGCTCAAGCCAATCAAAGAAGACAAACATGTCGTAACGATCATGAGAAAAGCTTGGCAAGGATTTTGAGCTTTTTACTTTAGGTTATTTAATTTTATATCCAAGCATATTTAATTGGCCACATACAAGTTTTGCCACAACTGGTTTTCCTAAGAATCATCTTAAAGTCGTAAATATGTATATAGTACAGTTCAGAAGACATAATGCCATTGGACAAAATAGACCAAGTAAAAAGCTGTAAATTCAAATGTATCACATAATTAAAGACTAAAAAGAGATCTTAAGAGCTGGACAATAATTTTCTTTATCAAAAAAAAAAGAGCTGGAAAATCATTTTCTGTTACAAACAGGAGCTTGCGATATCTTGTGAAATTCCTTCACATGGATCAATCTCTCTTCACCAGATTGAACATCCAATTAACCCTTTTATATGTCGTCCTATCAGTCTTTATGAATAACTAGTTAGAGAAGGAAGCATAGTTGGGTTGATCAATTGACAGTTCAGAAGTTTCATCAACATTTTATATGGGATACACAGAGCATTAGGTGATAAAAAGCAAACCAGCAGGTTTGCGTCAAAATTGCAGAATGTTGGATAGCTGGCTTGTGCAAGGAGTAAAGAGTTCAATGTCAATTTTAACTTATCACCTTAACAGTACAAAAAGAACAAAAAAAAAAACTTGTTAATCTGACCGCTTATTTCTTTACCTAATAAAATAAAAAGGAACAAATAGTACCAGAAATATCTATTTTGAAGGAATTATTTTACTTCTAACCCAATGAATCAAAACTATTATCAGCTGAGAGAGTGTGACAGCTATCTGCAAGAGATTTCCCTTGCAATAGTTCAAGAAGCCATTTTGCCAGTAAGATAGATACGAATAAAAGCTTTTGTCAAAACTATTTTGCAGACTAATTTTCTTGTTTTTCCAGATCTAAAATCAGTTAGAAATACATTCAACCTTATTCTAAAACATGCAATCAGAGAGTTCAAGAATGCTGCACATGCAGCCATGTTTACGCTAAAGATTATGATTCAACTACTCACAACGATCTATTAGATAGTGTCCTTATGCAATTGTGATGTAATTATATCCCATCTCAATTGGGCATGTATATTCCTAGGCTTTTACAGTTTCTGTTTGCAAGTTCATGATGATACCATGGGCACTTTAGTGCGTCCTCAAGATATGATTTCTGGTACCATTATACCACTTGATACGTTAACTACCATCAAACATAATATAAGTTAGAACGAACTAAATGAATAATTGAAAGAAAGAAAGAAAACTTAATTTTTTTGAGCAAGTGAAATAAATATAGAAACTGTACAATGGAAGAGTTCATTACTTGCAATTATATCTCCATATCCACTATCATAGATAATGGCTGCTTTAAAACCTGCAGCTTGTGCTTTTCTAACTTTATCTTCAAAGCTACATCCACCCCTGATTATCAGCACAAATGGTTCTTTTGTGAAGTTATTAGTTGGTTCAATCTTGTTAGTCAAGGTTGAGCAGGCATCCAAAGGCTCCGCAATATACAACCTCCCACATTTTCCTGAACCCTTTGGTGAGGGAGCTGAAATTATATGCAAGGTCGAATTAGTACATTAGCATAAACAAAGCCCGCAAAAAAGTCGTGCCAACAGAAAATGTATAGAAAACCTTTGTTGTATTCACAACACTCAACATTTTGAGCAAAAACAGAAACACCACCATCACTAAACCTCATAAATCAACTACAATGAACCAAATCCATGACAAATAACAACATATTTTCAGCTGTAAATGCAAGTTATTAATACAGCATTCATACATGTTCTCATGATCCAAGTAAAGATTCCTTGAAGATTTCAACTGAAAAACAAGAACTTGCAAATTATGACGGGTAACATTTCCAAGATGAAAACTTCTATTCCCCCAGAAAAAGCCATTAACAACAAATATGATCAATTCCTCCCACCCAAAAAAAGCAGATCAGTTCAAACAGCTTATGAATAACATAAATTAAGCAAAACCCAATTCCCAAAATTCATCAAAAGCACTAATCACACATTTCATTACACAAAAAAATGAATACAAAAAGAAGTTTTGGGAGGAAGCAAGACCAACTCACCAAAATTAGCTTCAATATCTTCAAAAGACAAAGTCCTGTTACTTCCAATCAAAATCACACTACCAGTAGCTCCAGAAGCCGTAAAAGACACAAAACATAACAACAAAAACACCCAGAAATTCACCATCCCCACTTCCCAAATCTCAATACCCCAGCAACCCTTTTCACAATTTCCCAAACCACAAAAAGAAAACTAAAAAATCCAACAGAAAACTACGCAAAAACACTCAAAATTCAATATTCCCAACCTACCCTAAATCCCAAATCTCAAAACCCACAACCCCTTTTGCCAAATTTCAAGAAAATTCACAAAAAAAAAAGACACTCTCAGAATGCTGAGAGAATAGAAACATCAGCTTCCATAGAAAACGACTTTCCTTGTATATGTAGTTAAAGATGACAAATTTTTGGAAGGAATTGGATATCTAAAAGGGAAGAAAATCAACATTTTTTTTGTATATATAAATGTGTATATCTCTTTCTTGTTTATCTAAATCTCTAACAAAATCTATGTTTTTAAGCTAAAAAGACCAAAAACAAGAAGAAAGAAAACTAACAAAGGGGATATTTTTTGCAACTTGTAAGACTCAGTAAAGATAATAATTTAATTAAAATCATACAAAAAGAAATAACAAAAAATTATCTCAAATATTTTCCCAAAGTTTAATTACAAATGCTAATATTTTATTTTCAATAAATTACTTTTTTAGAGACTTAAATGTACTTCAATTTATTTATTTTTTTAAATCTATTTCGAGAAATTTTTTAATAATTATTTGAATTTTAGCTTTCTATCCAACAAATTTAAAATGAATCATATCATGCAAAAGATATTCAAAATACATTTTACATGTTTTTGTTTTGAAAGTAATGTTTTGAAAAACCGTTTTTATTTTTTCTTAAAATTTGTATCAAATAAAAATTAGGTAAATAATAAAAATTAAAGAGTACAAGTATTCTTGGAAGGTATGAATTTATGAACTATTTTCTTCATTTCTTAATGCGGTACCGCTTGATTTCACATAAGTTTTATTTAAAAAAAAAAAAAATTAAAATTTCTAATTTAATAAAATCTTAAATACTTGTGATTATTTTACCAAAAACAACAAATGAAATATAAATAAAATTATCTTTCCTTATATAATGGAGTGGTCTTTGTAAGACTATTTAAAAAAGAAAAATATATCGTGTGTATATTGGACAAAAAAGTATTAAGAGTTAAAGGTTTATATGAATCTAAATAATTTATTTGTTAAATAGCAATGATAACTCAATTGGACAGAGTTGGACTAATATTTTAAAGATCAGATTTGTGAGGTGTTAGTATCAAAATGAAGAGATATTTTTTTTGTAGATGAAATATTATATATAATAAAATATTCCAATATAGATATACAACTATCCTACACCGCCAAAAGGATATTGGATTACTCCAATCTTTTAAAAAAAAAAAAAAAAAAAAAAACTATCAACCTAACTGAACTGTTTTTAGTTTTATTTATTTATTTTCATGAAATTTGATTATTCTGAATTTACTTTATGTATAGAGTTTTTATTTAGAAAAAGTATTTTTTTTAAAAAAAAGATTTTATAAATCGATTACTAATATAAATAATATAAAGAAATATAATTAACGTTTACTGGAAAAAATAATCCTAAAAATTTGCGAGCAAAAATGATTAGTGATGATTATTGAATAACTTTTTTTGATTTAAGTCTAATTAATTTGAATTTGAAATCTGTAATTAATTAAGAAAGAAAGTGAGGTACCCTATTTTTTCATGACAAAAACTGTGTTTAGTTTATTTGCATGACAAATGGGAGTAGTTGGTAATTATTCATTGTTTATGGACAAGTTGAGGGCTGTATTAAATGTATAATAAATTGATAAAATAGGATGAGTTTGGGACAAGTTCATATTGTGGGTCCATTTTTTTTTATTTTTTTTTTGTGGGTCCATGTAAAATGTACAAAATTCATGGTGATGTTGATTATTTTGTTTTTTTGTCAATTTAGGTACAAACTATACTTTTTTAAAATTATTCTAAAATAATGTCATATTTTTTTAATAATGAATTCTAAAATTTTCTTTTTATTATTGATCCCGATTATGGGCAACTTTCATATATAGCAAATAAAAAATTCATATTTGTATGCTATAGCAAACTTTGCATAATTGCGCTCCATAGCAAACATAAAACTGTATAATTTGCTATACATATACAATTGTATAATTCGCTGGCCTAAATTGTATAATTCGCTGGCCTATTTCGCTGCAATTGTATAATTTATTTTGCATACAGTTGAATCGAATTAAAATGTATGTATATTGCATAATTATAAGTGTATAGCAAGAAGATATATATTTTTCTCGCTTTATACAAAAACAGAAACACAATATATACACTTCTGTTGTATAAAGCTAGAGAAAAATGTATTTCACTGCAATTGTATAATTCGTTGGTCTTTTTCTCTGCAATATTTGAAGTAAAATGTTTGTAAATTGTATAATTAAGTGTATAACACGAAGATATAAATTTTTGCATGTGTATATACAATTTTCTCTCGCTTTATACAAAACAGAAACAGAATTATACACTTCTGTGTATAAAGCGAGAGAGGCGAGCAAGAATGGAGAGTGGCGAGCGAGATTTTTGGGAGAGAGACGCTGGCAAATTTTAGCTAATGTTTGCTATGGAGCACAATTAAATCAAACCCTAGCTATTCTATTTAATTTAGGTTATTAGTTTGCTATTATATACAATTTTCCCTAAAATTATTTATGGTTAAATAAAAAAACAATTCAAATTTTTTAAATTTATATCAAAAGTTAAACAATATCATACAATTGAAACGGAGAGAGTAATTATCGAGGAAAAAATAATCAACTCGGAACTTTTTTTCGTAACAAACATATCCAAATAAATTCAATTTTCTTTTAAATGATACAAGAACATTTCAAGTAATTGAAGTGACGGCCCAATCGAAAAAGAATGATTTAAAATCAATTAGAAGATAATATAGTTTGTTAGATTATATTTGAGTTTATTTATATTTAATTTATATGTGAATTCATAAAGATTTCAAATAGGCGAAGTCCCAAACCTAAGGATATTCATCTTTGATAAAATTTTGGTTCCGCTATTATATTTTGATTGCAATTTATTTATTATATTGTCATTAATACCTTTTTACCTTTCGAATTATTTTATTAAAAAAATAAGCTTGACTTGACCCTTCGGAATGGATAAGTCTTTTATGTTCAAAAATCCTTAAGTAAGAGATTTGTCTTTTGGGTCGAGTTTGTCGCACTGGCATTACGTGCGTAGTTTGCAAACTATTACATAAGAACGAGATTTTACCATATGCATACCTAAAAGATAGCAACCATAATTTCCCTAATCATAAAAATAAATAAAAAAATTGACTTTTGATATTGTCATTATTTAAACATTAAAATCACGTCTAGTCTTCACTATAGCTCTATTGAAATAACGTCTTCTGTTTAATCATAAGATTGACTTTGTCATAATGTCATGAATTTATCAATTATTTAACCAAATGACATATTTATTTTACTCGAAAGGAAAATTTAATGTATCTACTCGATATTTTTTATTATAATAAAATCTAACAAATAATTTCACCTTAAGAAGGTAAAGCTAGATAAAGAGAGAAATATTCTGACTTGTGTTTCTCAATTCTCATGTTTAAGTATGAGATATTTCTTACGTCTCGTTGATTTTGTTCGAATTTCACCTTTTCTCCAACCAGAAAAAAAAAATAAAAAAAAAAGATCTTTTTTCGTGAATCGTCCATTAAAGTAGCTAAAAATTCCAAAAATCTAATTAACAAAGAAGGTATACCTCATACTATTGGGCTATCACTACACATTATTATTGGGCCAAACATGGCTACCTCATACTATTGGGCCAATATCAAACATGGCTTAGTCCTTTATCAATAGGAGGAGGGAAATTTTTCAAAATGTTAATATTTTAGCATTTAAGAGGACTCATTAGCAACAATTTCAATATTTAGTAAAAATGTCATTTTAGTTTGTTATGTATCTTATTTATGTTTTTATTATTTATTTTTATTTAAAGAATATAATTATTTAATAACAAAAAGGAGAAAATTAAGGGGGGAATATTTCAAAAAAAAAACGGCAAGCATCCTTAATTTTCTCATCAGTTACATTTTCAAATAAAATTTAATTTTATTTTTTTTTTCTCCAGAATTTTTATCTTTTTAAAATTATATTCATTCCACAATATATTCTATTTATATTTATTATAGTTTTTTATTAGTTTGTATTCATTCCAATAGGTATGCCGAATTTATCTATATAGTCATTTAAGAAATATATTTGTATTTTCATATATTTTTTCCCTATATAGTTATTTTTTTCTTCAAAAATCCTGTATGTATTCATTTCAATATGTATTTTATTTGTATTTCTATTTATTCTAGTTTTTATTTAGAATTTTGTATAATAATATATAAAATACAAAAAAAATAGTATGATGAAAAAGTGAATGAAATATAAAATTGAAAAGAAATAATTGAATATTTGGTGTACTCATTCTTAAATAAAATACATAACTAGTTAACATACCTTTAGAATAAATACAAATTAGAAAAAAATGTCAAATTCAGTTGACATACCTTTATTAGTTTGTATTCATTCCAATATATATGTCAAATAAAATGTAGCTATTTAAGAAATATATTTGTATTCGTATATATTTTTCACTGTGTATTTATTTTTCTTTTCAAAATCTTGTTTCCTTTTCTAAGTCGTATTCATTCCAATATGTCTATTATTTGTATTTGTATTCGAATACAAATAAACTAATAGAAAGTTGTTCTTCTTATAAATAAAATACATAACTAGTTGACATACATTTGGATGAATACAAATTAGAGACAAATACAAGATTCATAAATCATGCAACATGAAATTTTTAGTAAATACAAATATTGATAGTATACATAGTGATTTGAATACAAATTAAGAAAGCATACCAAATTCTAAAAAATAACTATAAATACAAAACAAACTAATAGAAAATTGTTCGAAAACTATCCGATCTTCGTCGTCTTTTTCAAGATCCTCATAAGTAGACAAAGATTCTACAGCAGCGGATCATACATTATACACTATTTGTTAAGTAATAAATAAATTAAAGGATGAAAAATCACCAGAAATTGGTTGATTAAGATGAATACCTCTAGTAAGCCTCTTGGATTCAGCCATTGGAGAGTAAATCATAACGGAAATTGAAAAAATACAAACAACATTTTCTAAGATTTAAACAAAAATAAATTTAGAAAAAAATCTGAAAATAGGATAGAGATTAGAGATACCTTAATCAAAGGGATTCTTGTTGATTCAATTTTGGATTAAAAAAACAACCAAAATATATGGCAAAAAAATATTTGCAACTTGAATGTTGGAGGAAAATCAGAAAAGATAATCACGAGAGAGAGAAAAAAAATTAAATGAGAGAGAGAATTAACAATTTGAAAAGATAAATATGAGAGAAAATGATTTTTAAAAAAAATAAAGGATATATAGAATTAATTGAAAAGGAGAGATAAAATAGGAACAAAATTGGGGCACATAAATTTTTTAAAATAATGACATTTTTGACATTATTGCTAATATTTATAAAGTATGGATATTTTTACTAAATATGTTATTTATTTTGACTAGTTTACTAATTTTCCCTAGCCAATATTCAATTTTAAGTGTTGAAAATGACTAGCAATTTTCTACTTTTAATTTTCCTCCTAAAACAATTAGATATCTTTCATTATAAATGCACCACTTAGATTTTTTTGTTTTATTTCGTATATTCGATTCGAAATTAGTTTAAATAGCGATACGATGAGTGGGAAACTGATGATTAATATGGTCAACTCTAACTAACTTGAAATTAGGGATAACAAATATTTATCGTTACATGAGTATTGAGTACCTATATGCTATAAGTTATCTTTTCACCTTTAAAAAACATTTTTTGTATAATCTGTTATAAAAGTTCGATAGTTACATATGTTGATAACTTCAATTTAGTTGATTTATGTATATATAGTTAATATCGTGTAAATTTGAAATCTTAAGTTAATCTCAACCTAAATATAAGATTCTAATTAATTTGATTTTTCTTTTGAAATCTTTCAAGTTTAGGACCTCCTTTTATTGATTCAAAATATGTTTAGTTGGAAACGAAGGACGACGGCGAGTATATAAAACAAGACAAACATCACTAGTTTATGAGCTAATTATCTATCTTTAGTAAATTTTTATATAAAAAAAATGTAAACTTTTCTTTAAATAAAAATAAATAATAAAAACTTTAGCTAATTACCTTTTTGTTATTAAATAATTATATTCTTTAAATAAAAATAAATAATAAAAGCATAAATAAGATACATAACAAACTAAAATGACATTTTTACTAAATATTGAAATTGTTGCTAATGAGTCCTCTTAAATGCTAAAATATTAACATTTTGAAAAATTTCCCTATTGGCTATGCTTGATGTACTCTTGTTAATGTAGCCATGGCAATTTTTCCTAATAGTGGTTAGTAATTATAAATGCTTAATTTAGATGTGTTACTTTCACAATTATGTTATTTCGTGAAGTAAGGCGATATATAAATTATATGTACACTTACTTAATTTTCAATCAATCATGAAAAAAAAAAAAAGAATTACCAGCATTTGAAATCACATAAAAATAAAATAAAAAATCATCACGTGCACCGACAAACTTGTGATATTTTGTTCAAATCAGTATTTTTATTTAATATTTTGGTAGTTGACAGTTGACACTGCAATTATGAAGAAATGGTGATGCAAAGTTAGTTCCCTGTTCAAATGTGCAAAAACAAGCTACTTATGTAACGAAAGGCTAAAACTTAAAACATTATGTCACGTTGGGTCCTCTTCTATGCAAAGTTGGGCTGGGCCCAATTTTGACGGCCCAACAAGAAGCATACAAGGTTGTCAGTGTTCACAGTTTGGTTTGTATCCTTTTTTTTTAATTAGAATTAATTTAATTGATTATTAAAATTATTAAAAATCAAATCAAATCAAATATAATAGATATTATTAGTTTGATTGTTGTTGATAATAGTTCAGTTGTTTGATTATTCATTTTTAAACAATGTCTATATATATATTTCTATAATTATTTCTTGACATTGAACAAACAAATAAAGCTATAAATTTTATTAAAATGATATAACATTAAACTGTACCCATAACAATTCAAATATATTTAATTATTTAATAATACTGAAACTTCATCTTTCTTATGACATGAGAAAGACTGACTAATTTTTATGGAAAAAATTATAAGATTCTAAAAAAAGTTCATAAAAGTCAATTTATTAGATATTATTATAAATATAACTTGCTCGTTTTGTTTGATTTTTTTTTAACCAAACCAAATTCAGGTATTGTTAAACCAATCCCAAAAAAGTGATATTTTTTGTTCGATTTCGAGAATTTGCTCACGAAAAGCTTTAGTTTTTTTTAAATGAAATTTATATATTTTTAAATTAAGTAAAAAGTACTATAAGTCATAATAATTAATAATTTTAACTGTATAAAAGATTTATAAAAAATTACCGACAAAGATAGACTTGTTTGAATTTCGAAATTCGAAAAGTGTCAAATAAAATGATACGAAGGGAGTAGGATAATATTACTATTTTAGCCTTCGGTTTTATAATATTTAGTGCTTTGAGAAATGTGTTAATATGTTAAATAATATTTAATAGTAAGTGTAAAATAGAAATAAAAAAAATTATCTTTTAATTTTTTAAATTAGATAATTATTTATAATATAGTGAATAACTAATGTACGACGGACGAATATATCCAATTTAATAATCATGGAAAATTGCACCACTTAAATACTACACTCCCTTGTCGGTGCAGAATTTAGAATTAATTAAGCAGTATATAGTTTAGTTGCTTGTGGCGCAAGCTGGACCACACGTACGCTTCGTGCATCTTACTATATCACATCGCAATTAAAACTTTTAGCGGTGAATAAAACATATAATGTAATGGATGAAATTATTTTATTTTAATTAAAAACTTAAAATTTGAATTTTATATTTGAAAAAAATCTTACAAGTAAGATAATCGACTCCTTTCAAATGGAGTCTTATATGGCACGAATTCAAAATAGAAAGCCATGATACGAATTCGAAGTAGAAACAAAAAGGTTCCTACTACTTTTCGTGGAAAAAAATAATTATATTACTCTCTTTCCCTTTCCTCACAAGAAATCTAAGAGATAAAAATTATATTAAAGTTGATTAATTTAATCTCTTACTTATTTTTTTTTTATGAAGGTGTAGTTATTGGAGATTAATTTACATAATACAATGAAATACTATATTAGGAAAGTGACGCAAAAAAGATATATGAATTGTTCATACTTTCATTTTGTGTTAAAAGTATCTTTTAGTGGATTGTTTTAGCTCAAACTTTAGGTGCAACTTAAGTGGCAAGATTGAGGCATTTGAGAGGTTTAAGGTTTTACTTATGTAATAGGAAAATGCACGAGTATTCCCTCAATTTATGCCGAAAATTTCAGAGACACACTTATACTATACTAAAGTCCTATTATTTCTCTGAACTTATTTTATAAGTAATTTTCTACCCCTTTTCAGCCTAAGTGGCACTAGCTTGAAAGAAAAGTCAATCAGTGTTGAGCCCACAAGATAGTGCAACATAGACCGAAAAGGGGTAGAAAATTATTAATAAAATAAGTTCAGGGGTAATAGGACATTAGTATATTATAAGTGTGTCTCTGAGATTTCAGGCATAGATTTGGGGTACTTGGGCATTATACCTAATTGAAAGTGGTCGAAGAAGTTATTTATATAATGATACTATGCTCCCTGGTTTCACTTCAATAATATGAATATTATATTATGTGTTAGAGGTATTCAATTGAAACAAATCATAATTAAAATATTTAAATAAAATTTATTTGACAAATTTAAAAATTTGTCAGATGTATTATATATATAGCTGGAAAAAAAATGTGGAGATTATATGCTGCTACATAAAGTTCTGTTTAATTTTAGGTTTGTTAGTAATTAGTTGTTGTTTTTTCGAATATGAAAATAGCAACGCAAGTCAAACTGATTGGATATTTCTTCTTTTTATTAAAAAAAAATTAAATTGAGCTAATAAAGAGGCTTGGACGCCAATCTTGTCAAGATTTCATGAATACATTTTACCATTTAATTTATATTAGTTTGTACTAATTAATTAAATGTTTTAAACTATATAAGTGATCAATATTTTTGTACCATAATAATTTTGTCAAGTCGGGGAAATTTGATGGGATACTTATGAGTTACGACACTAATCACTGGACTAAGAAATTATTAGAGAAAATGACACTACGTGTAATTAAAAAATTTAAGAGGAGAGGAAAGCAAGATTTAAAAAACTTTATATGATCTAATAAATAAGTCGTTATATATCCTAAAAGTCCAAAATTCTTATTTCAATTTTTTTAAAAACTATGAATAGTCTGAAAAAAAAAACTTTGAAAATCATCTTTATGAAAATCTTGATGCTTAAGCATTAATACTAGGGTCAAACCTATATTAGAAGAAAAATCTATGATCTAATTGATTGACCAAAAAGGTTTCAATTAAACCAGTAATTAATATCATACAAAAAAAATTAAATGTATTTACAATACATCATGATTACCCATGAGTGACGTATACTATATTACTAATTTACTATGTCCCTTTTTTGTTGTGATAAATTATTTATACTTTTTTAGAGTACCTTTTTTAATTACAATCAACTGCACAAATAAACTCAAATTCAGTAATGGTATTGTTTGCTCTCGACCTATATTTGTACAATTTTTAAATACGTCAGTAGTGAGTAAAATCTTACTTACTCTTATATTCAATATCTGTTATTTTTCTGTCGACGTAAGATTTTTTATCTTAAATTGAGTTATAAAATCGAATTCTTAAAATATATTATTTTGCAAAATATCAATCCACTTTTTGACAAATTTTTAGGAGGGTTGGCCGTTGGTGACTAGACTACTACTATATTCCATCATTTTTAAACAAGTGGTTTTTTAATTTATTTTTTGTTTTGTTCTAAAATAAATGATGATTTAGATATTTAAGAAAATATTGATAATCTTTTAATTTTATGCCTTGTTAAATAAGAAAGTTTCACATAACTTAAAAAAAAAACTATTAAAAGATTACATCTTTTTTCAAGATATGTAATTATTAACTCTACGTTGATAGAAATATTTTTTATTTTTTAAAAGTAAATAAATAGTAATTTCTAAAAAGGTGTGTCCAAGCCAAAAAAAAATACAATTTATTTATAAACCGAGGGAGTAGGAAACACATAGCTGATTCTAAGAAAAGTATCTAATGGTAATTAATTGTAAGGTTTAATTTAATAACATAGTGTTAAGCTAGATAATTAATTAGTGATGAGTACCCACCCAGCTGCAAGAATCAGCATATTATAGTAACTTTCTGCAAAAGATATGCTTAAATCAAAAGAAATTTCATTTCACTTGCTTCATTGTTCCCTCTTTCATTAGCAAACTTGCAGACATGTTTCCAAAAAAAAGAAAATTCAATTAGTGGACTGGATATCCTATGGACAACATTGAGTATAAATCCCAAAGAAATTCTGAGCTACGAGAATATCACGTCATTTTAAGAGTATTTTTAAATTATTTTAATTCAATAATTAATAATAAAGTCAATAATTTCGAAACGTATTGAATGAAAATATAGAGAATGATGACATGGGATTCGTTATATTGTGACTTTGTTGGTCTACGACTTATTTACTAATCTTTACCCCTATCTTTGAGACATATATATAAAAAAAGTCAATAGACATGTATTATTTTCAGTTTTATTGAATCTATATCCTTACAAAATGATGAGAATTTTAGGTTAAATGTGTTGGATTTAATAATTAATATGGCACCACATGACTAAAATAATGACTATTTTATGCATTTACAAGACCTTTTAAGTCAATTGGCTTCCCATTTCCAAATAATATTGGATATTTTTTGCTCTCCCAAAATATTAAATACACAGTTGTGAAGTATTGTTTTTTCTTAATTAAACAAAAATATATTGATTAGTAAAAGGAAATACAAAACATTAATGATTATTCAATCAATCAAATCAATAACATCTTAGTCCCAATTGATCAGGTGTTTTCTACTTGGAACTTAATAGAAAGTTAAATAATTTTCTATAAAAAATTTAACTAAAGTAACATATACAACCCTTTTTTCAAAACTTTGTTGACTTAAATATATTATCTGTACTTTTCTTGACTCGCTTTTATTAGTTCACGATTATTTTTAAGCGTCATATATACACAAAAATACATCCCTTTAAGAATTCTACTTCATTGAATTTATCTTTCATTCCAACTTACATATACAAAATTCGCTAGTCGTTTTCTTTCCTCCCAATTTTTATATTAAATGTGACATAAGATTATTAATTTTTTTGTAAAAAGTACAAGATTTAAAATAGTAGAAAGAGATATTTATTATTATTTTATTTGAAAGAAAATGAAACATTTAAAATCCAAAGAGATTTTGTGATAGGTAAGCTTACACACCATGGTCCAACCTATCATACATGTGATTTATAATCACTCAAAATCAAATTAAATGCTCCCTCATCAGAAGCACAAAGAATCTCATACAACTATTGCTCAACGTACAGTATAATTTTATCCTATAGTTCATGTTTTTTTTTTCCTTACTTTAATAATTATAATTTCAAGTGGTATAATACAAAAAAGGACTATATATACTGTATATATATACGGACAATCGATTATCGTACCCTTCTATACGAATTAATTAATATAGATGAAAAGTAAAGGATGGGCATTTTAATATATATACGTATAACCTGCATTATTGTTTTTTAAGGGTACGTGTCCTCCAAATTCTTAAAATATACACTATATATATATTTGTAATATAGTTCAACCATAAATGCTATATATGTATATATATATATATATATATATATATATATATATATATATATATATATATATATATATATATATGTATATCTCTATTATTGGGAAAAGATATGATAAATCGATTTTTTTTATATAAGTTGATTTGTTAGTTATGGAGAACTTTTGCTCACTTGCACACACTCATCATAGCTTTTGTTTGGCAGGAGGTTTGGTCTATGTTCCTCTCCTCGTTTTGTATTTTACTTCGAAGGAATGAAGCAATAATACAGTTATATACATATGTTTAAAAAGTACTTACTTAAGTTTTAAATTTTGCAAAAGAAAATAGAAGGGTAGACAAAAATCTCAATTTCAATTGAAAGAATAAGTTGAATGAAAAGTTGGTCTATGTTCCTCTCCTCGTTTTGTATTTTACTTCGGAAGAATGGAGCAATAATACAGTTATCTAAACGTATTTTTTTTTAAAATAATATTATTTTTGTATTCGCATTGAATTTAGCATGACCTTAAAAATTCAACACTAGGATTAATTTAAGGGTTGTTTTCTTATATACCTAGAATTTCTTCGTATTTTGAAATAATTGCGAATTAAAGGCACGGATAAAACACAACTCCACTCTTAATTTAAAACTAACATCTTTATTGATATAGCAGGTATTAAAGGCGGAGCGAGGATTTTCAATAAGCAGGGGTTTAAAATCTGTTGACATAGACACATGAAGTAGATGAATGGGGTTCGACATCTACTATATATACATATAAAAATATTTTAATTAAGTATAAATAATATAATTTTCCGCCGAAGACGGTTCGGATGTCGTACAAGGTGACTCCATCCCTGACAAGTACACACAAGGTGGCTCTTAACATTAAATATAATTATTTAATTTTAATTACCGGTGATATTGTTCGCTTTAGCTCGAGACTCTCGGGACCCGTTTGGTAGGAGGTATTAATCCAAAGAATCCATGGATTAAAATTTAGTCCAACAAAAACATTGTTTGGTTACTTTATTTAACCTAATCCATAGATTAGTTATACCTCATACAAGGTCTTATTTTATCCCTAGGAAATGGAGGGATAACTAATTCAAGGTTTAGCAATCCTTCGAAAAGATTCCAAAATGACTAAAATATCCTCAAATCTTTTTTTCTATTATTTTATTTGTAATTAATGTTCTTTTTTATTTATATGAAAATATTTATAAATATTCATTTAAATTCTCCAAATTTATTCCATGTAATTTGATGATTTCATAAACTAATTTTTTCTCCATGTTTGAGTTGTTATATTGGATTGATTTTTTTGATTTTTTTTTATAAATGTAGTTTGTCGATTGACCACTTGAATTTATTTTTTTTAAATAAGCTTCGTGTATTTGAACAATTTAAATAGCCTTAAATCCGTGTTTAAGTTCAAGGTATATTTGACCAACAAAAAATTAAAAATATACAGTGTGACATATCACACCTCAAAATTAATAAAATAAATATATATATATATATATATATATATATATTTAAATTTGTATTTAACTTCACTAGTTAAATGAAATACAAAATATCACAATAACTCGGTATAATAGGAAATATATTTTTTCTAGAGTTTTAAACTAAACATAAGACTAGGTAGGAAATAATGAACTAAACACTTGATAAAAACTAATCCCTACATTACTAATCCATGTATTACTAATTCATACGTTAATAATCCCTGTACTGTGCTTTATGCCAAACGACCCTTCACAGATTTAAAACATGCAATTAATTAGAGTCTACAGCTTGCCTAGATTAGTGTTGTATTATTAATTAGAGTTTAAGTTTTACTGAAGTTACGGTAAAGAGAAAATATTTACATATTTTTACTATAGTGAGATGCAAATGTATAAATATGAGTTACTGGGAAAGCTGTTGGAGCTAGTCAAATTGTACTGAATATATAGAGATTACTTATATTATTAGTGGATACAAAATTAAGCCATTTAATAATTAATAGATTACACAAAATATAATAAATCCATCTCTTTAATTATCCTATAATATGTTTGATTCCCACCATAAAACTTTTTTTTTTTGGTAATTAAAAAATTCCTCCTTTGAACCACATATGCAAAAAAAATAGTCAATATACTTTCCCTTTTGACACAAATGTTTTAATTATTAGTGTTCTTTTTTATGCTATTTATTTCCTAAATAAATGGCTTTAATTTTAATTAAATGATATTGATGTGTGAACTGCTGGGTAGGAAGTCCAAAGTGGACCTATTGATGAATCATATAATTGGCTTCTTTTTCAACAATCTTTGTTAGTAGTAATTGACAAAAAAGAATACCCCACCTAGAGTTTCATCATGTTTTTTTTTTTTTTTTAAAAAAAAGTCTAGTTCGAATTAATTTTTGTGCATCTTAAATATATTTGTTATTTCTCACGCTAGAACAGATATGATAATAATTTTTTTATGATTTCAAAAGTAAATATTTAAAAGATGGTATATGATTAACAACTTGCTTAATATATACGATATTAAAAGAGGTCAAAATAAAAAAAGGTATAATAGTACAACATGAACTTTGTTTTCTTGTGAAGTGGAGCTGTTTATTCCTAGCTACCATGATGTTGCCATAGTTCCATTTTCGTTTTGTTTGCTCATATACATAATGATGGCTACTAATATTTCTTGCTTTTATTTTTTTATATAGTCATTATTTCTTCGAAATCATTAAAGTTTTTTAAATAAAAAAATTAATGATAGCCTAGTACATTTAAAAAATGTGAAATTAGGCGCGCATGCATCTATTACCATTGTGACAATATTTAAAGAAAAAGGTTGTCTATTTCAACTTGAATCTCCTAAAAAGATATGGAATAATGATAGAATTCATATGTATTTTTTCATTTTTGATAATCAGTGATTTCAGATTGAAGCCTTCGAGTGAAATTATTTTTATTAAAGTACGCTTTATCGAATTATGATTTAATCGGAGCTCGAATACTGAATATCGGTGGAGCAAAAAAAGTGATGGAATCTAAGATAGGTAATTCCAACTTCCAAGTTGTGTTTTTTATCATACATAAAGCTTCATTTGCACATTGCTATTAATCTTGGTTTTTGGATGCTTTTGTTGCTTAGTGTTTTGTCCTTGTATTGAATGCTATAGAAAATTTACTATCCATCACAACTGTTAAATGAAGGAAAAGACATGGAAAAGTTTAGTACACAAGACAAAGTAAAATAAAAATTAGTTAGTGAAACTTTAAGCTTTTTTCACCTTTTTATATGTCCTTTAGTACAACCTCAAAGTATCCAAGAAAAGAAAAGGGCATTGATGTCTTTTTGTTTCCAATTTATGATTCTAAATTGACCTAGAAGATAATAATAACACTCCAAAAGTGAAATAGTTCAATTTATTTTTTTCAAACCTTATTCAATGGTAATCTAAATTAATCGATCAGTAAATTTCGAATATAAATATTAACATGCATAAAGAAATCTTGATCACAAATGTGAGAATTCATTCATATATATGGATGACAACAAGACATTTAGTATTTTCAAACTCTTCTTCTTGGGAATCTCAAACTTTGCTTATACGCAACTAAATTCTATTAGTAAGTTTTATGTGTCCTCTTATGTATTGTTTTGTTATGCAAAAATGTTTCAAAATTTTATAAATTTCACATGGGCCTTTTGTGGCTTTTACTCAAATGCCATTTAAACATCACATGGAAATACAGAAGGAAGGGATTTTGTTTCTTTGTACAATATTTTTTTTTATAAATAAAATAAAAATAATAAAACTGTACATTTTGTTAACATATTTCAACTTGATATCAGATACTGAATCGAATCTCGCACAGCTACCTTACAATCACATAAACGTACCAAAGAAATAAATAAACATACCCATAATTGTACTAATATTAATTAATTTTGGACAAACACATTGACTTGTCCTCACGTTGCATTACATAAAATCCACAAAAGAAAAATTACAATATGAAAAAAAAAGATCAAAGCGTAAATTACAATTTCATGAAAATAACTATGCATTAATGAAGACGAAATTGTAACACTTACCTAAACTATATGTAGACAGGGCCATAGCTACAATATTAGCGGGATGATATTTTGACAAACTCAGTAGCTTTTGCTTAGACTTTGTATCTGTACTGAAAAATCCATTAATAATTGCAAACCCCACAACTAAAACAAGCAATAAATTTGCTTTAGAACTGATAAATTTTAAATTCTGACTCTGGTGATCTAGGACTTTATTGACTTGTGATCACTAGTACTTCCTACTATAATTATTTCTTGATCTTGGAAGATAAACAATGGATTCAGAGACTGTACAAGTTCTTTTGCAAGATGTATACATGCTAATGAATCCAAATCTATCACTTAAACTTCTTATTGATGGTACCTTTGAAGAATTTTTCCAAATATCATCATCATATTGTTGTTGATCATCTTTAGAACACTCCACAAATGCAGCAAAAAATGGATCTTTTCTAAAACTTTTAGCAACATTTTTTCTTGGAGAAAACTCATCAAGAAAACTAGTAATTTTCTTGGATGAAACATTATTTCCATTTCCACAAGGTGGTGGCATTAATGGGAGGAGTTGACCTAGAGAAGTAGTAGTAGTAGTAGTAGTGTTATTTTTCTTGGAAAATATTTGTTTTGGAATTCCAGGAATTTTTTCCCAAGAAAAGGGTACACCTTTTGGGAATTGAAGAGGAGTTGTAGGGCTAATAGGGGAGTTATGATCATCAAGAATATCATGGAATGAGAGTGATGATCCAAAGGAAGAGTTGGAAGAGTGAGATGGTGATGAAGAGAGAGATGGTGGAGTACTCCGGCGAGTTGTCGGTGGCGGTGACCGGAAAAGTGGGGTTGAGAATGTGGTGTCATGACTTTGATGATGATCATCAACATCATTTGTTGGAGTTGGAGTAGTAAGAGTAGAAGCCATTGATTCTTGATGAAGGGAGAAAATGGAAAGTGGAAGAGGAAGATATGTTGTAATTGTCTCTTTGGTATCTTTACTCTCTCCTTGTTATGTGTATATATATTGAGAACCTTTTATCATGTTGTGTTTACTATTTTTACTTTCTTTCATTAAATAATGTTTGTACGTTTGAGAAAAAGTTTTGACATTTATTGACTCTCTCTTTAATAGAATTTTAGTAATTTATTTAGTTGGTTGTCTCAATTTTCACCGTGTTGGTTTGAGCTTTGATTTTTCACTTTGTAAATCTTTTCCTTCACCCCAAAAAGGAAAAATATTAGAGCAAGATTGTCCCTCATGCTTTTCGTTTTTAATGTGAGGTATTCGTATTAGATTGTCAACATCAAATATTCAGTTTTGGATCTGAGGTTATAAAAAATTTCATATTGATCTTTTCAAATATGATTTAAACAATTCTCACCTTTTAAACTAATTTTGGAAATTGATTTAAGCTAGACATCCACTTTTTTAAAAGTTAGTTGTTTTGTTGCACATCAACACAAATAGCCCATTAGTTCTATCCAACAAAAAAACATTTTAAAAAGAAATCAACTAGCTTCTTTTGGAATGTCTTTAAAATATTTAACTTCTTGGTGTGTGTGTTTGAGTGATTTATTCTTTAATATTTTGCATAATGATCAATATTTTTTACTCCTAAATAAATTTTGGTGAATGAAAAATGGAAAAGAAATAGATATTATTAACAAATAAAACGGTACAACCCCATTGCATTATGACAAGAATAGAAATTAAGAAGGTAGAAACAAAGAAATAAATGGGAAATAAATAAAGGATATGTTATGAAACTATATAAAATAAGAAGAAGAAATTAGAGAGAAGACTTATATTTTTTTAAAGATCTAATTTATAATGAACCATTATTTATAGGGTAAACCTAACTTGATTTCCCAAGTAATATTACTAACTATTTCCAAAAGGACTCCGATATTCAGTAAATACAAATATATTTATAACAGGTCTTTTTTTTAATTAAAAAAATAATAATAATCCAACATTGTGTAGAATTAGGAGCATAAAGCTAAGACACATAATTTGGTTCAGTGTGGTTCATATAATATATTTGATATTTTTATATATCGTATTCAGATTGACGATCAAAATATTTTAGAAAATATATAACTAAGCTTTTTTAAGTTGTATTTACCTAGCTAATTTAGAGTATGTTTGGCTCAGCTTAAAAGCTGGTCAAACTGACTTAAAAATTGGTTTTTTACTTATTTAGAGCATGTTTGGCTCAGCTTAAAAGCTGATCAAACTGACTTAAAAGCTGATTTTTGACTTATTTAGCTGTTTGACAATAATCAAAACAGCTTATTTTAAGTTAAAAAAAAATTATTTCAAGCCAAAAGTTGAAAGCTGGGGTAGGGGTGCTTTTTTTCCCCAGCTTATAAGCTGTTTTAAGTTGACCACATTTTTACCTTTTTGCCCTTAATATTTTTATACTATCTCCAAATTACCCACATAACCCTAACATCTCTTTCTTCTATTTTTCCCTTTTCACGTGTGGATGATAGACAATTACTATTACTAATGAATGAAAATAAAATAAATCTTAAATCTTTCAGGTGATCTATTCAAATTTATATATTAATAAAATGTAAAATAAGTTGCACATATAACTTAAATAAAAATTTATATTCCTCTTATAAATAATTTGTGATAATAAAGAAATATGTGAATGATAGACAATTATTATTACCTATGGATGAAACTAAAATAAAATCTTAAATCGTAATTTAATCTATTCAAATTATATATCTTTAAAATCTATAATAAGTTTATATTCTTCTTATAAATAATTTGTGATGAGAAAGAAATATGTGAATGATAGCAAAATATAATTATTTATGGCTGTAAAATATAAATTAATTAACTTTTATTATGTTAACAGCTTTTAAGGGTATTTCAGACATTTTGATTTAAAAGCTGTTTATCAGCACTTATTTGCCAAACACATCAACAACTTTTTTTTTAACTTCAGCACTTTTATCCAAACGCATAACTGTATATTTTAAAAATAAGTTTCAGCACTTTCAAAAATACTTTTTTAAAGTTATTTTTACTAAGCCCATCCAAACATGCCCTTATTCTTATTTTACTCACCTACCAAAAATAATTCTAAAAGGGGAATTAAAATGTTTTCTTCGCCCACATAATTAATAATTATATTCTAGATCAAGGACCTACATGTGTACTAGATGTTCTTCAATTTCTTCTCCTTAATCATGATAAAGTTTAAGTTGCAATTCAAAAGTAATTAACCCTATAAAAAAAAAAAAGAAGTAATTAATCAACTACATTTAAAATTGATTTTTTTTTTTATAGTTATGTTTGTCCCAATAATATCATTTCAATTCAAGTGTAATTCAGGTGAAGATCGCAAGTCGTCGATAAACAATCACTTGCAATTATAATTCCAGTATTCTTGTCTAAATCCCAACGAAGCAATGAAGTAGAATCCAGTATATATTAATATAAGTCATGAACTGTATTTTTTTTTCTTCTCAATTTGATGCTTATAATTGTTAATTATGAAGAATATTAGTATTATAATTTTGGGAGGGGACAGAGAAATAAATGTATAAAGAATTATTGGACTCCATCTTTCCATAGACTAATTTTTCACCTAACAAATTTTAGTCAGAGTATCATAGTTGTCTCATGAATTATTGAGTGGCTTTAATTAATCATTATTCAAATTTCATCAAGCATGGATCTCGAACTACTTTATTCATAATTAATCTAACCATATATGATATATATACGTCTCTTTTTTTAAAAAAAAAAAAAAAAAAAACTTTGAAAATGAATATTCATAAGGCTGATTTTATTACATATTAGTTGAGGGCTCCACATTTTGCTTAATGTTATCATATTTAAGTGTGGGACTTTAATTTTCCACAACATTCTAATATAAGATATTAAAAATAAATTTATTTCAATTTCTAGTATTACATTATTGATGCTTTAATTGATTAAATTAATCTAATATCAAATCTTCATATTATAATAGTTTGACCATGTGTAAAGCGTAAGGAATTATGAATGATTTCTGTTTTAACGTTGAATCAAGTTTAAGGTTCATTTTGTTATCGTTTCACGAGTAAAAAATTAATAAAATTTTATGAGCTTATTTTTCGCAATGTAGTTATTGTCCTAAAATTACTAATTAAAAAACTATTAATCATTATGTTAAAAATAAATATATAGTACTATTGTGCTAAATTACAAAAATAATAAAAAAATTCTCTGATAGAAACGCCTGGCCACGGGATTGTCTTATAGCAAAGAAAGATGAGGATAAAAAGTTAAAAAGGGCCATAATATAATTTGCTAACGCCATGCAAACACAAAAAACAAAAAACAAAACTCAAGGTGCTCGTGATCTGAAATGATCCTCTTCTTCTTGGAATTTGTCATGTGATTATGGGACCCTATGTAACGACCTGTTTAATCGTTTTGAGCAGCAGATTTTATTTCTGGAAAAACAGGCTGAGGCGACGGACCCCACGACGGACTGTCATGGGCACGACGGACCGTCGCAGGGTCTCGTTTCAAAACACTTAGAAAATCTGAAATTGGGTACTGAAAATCGACTCTCTGAACTTCGTGACGGAATGGCAGGACGGACCGTCACAGACCCTTCAGAGAAATTGAGTCTCTGAAGTCTGTGACGGGGCAGCAGGACGGACCGTCGCAGGCGCGACGGGCCGTCACAGGCTGCGCAATCCCAGTCCGGGTCGGATTTCTTTATACGTTTTAAGGAACGTTTTTGACTATTCCTGCTTTAATTATAAAGTTAGAGGGTTAATGTTAATAAGTCTAATTACTTGGGGGTTAAAAGAGGTAACCTTAAGTTAATTAGTGGGTTATTATTGTCATCTTTTATTCTTAATTATATACTAATTAGGGTAAAAGAAAGAGGGTTTGAATAAGAAAAATAAGAAAGAACAAAGAGAGACAGAAAAAGAAAGAGAACGAGTAGAGAGAGAGAGAGAAACGAAGAGGATAGCAAGGATTCTGAGAAGATAGCTTGTTGATCGCAATTCTTCGGTGGAGGTAGGTTATGGTTATTTTTATGCTATTCGTAGTAAACTCTTAATAGCGAATGATATGTATTGGTAGTATTGTAAACCCTTCTATATGCTTAATTGTATGCTTGCATGAATGTGATTATGTAATTATGATATAATAAGCATGATGAAGCTATTGAATCCTGAATCTTGAAAAGAAACCCTAATCTACTTTGTTAATGATGATGCCTTGGTATAAAAGAAGGCTTGATGAACGAAAGTAGTGAGATTAGGGGATCGGGTGCCACGTTCCGGTACCAGGATAGTATATGAGGATCGGAGTGTCACGTTCCGACACCAGGATAGTATATGGATCGGGTGCCACGTTCCGGTACCAGGATAGAATATGAGGATCGGAGTGTCACGTTCCGACACCAGGATAGTATATGGATCGGGTGCCACGTTCCGGTACCAGGATAGAATATGGATCGGGTGTCACGTTCCGACACCAGGATAGAATGAGGATCGGAGTGTCACGTTCCGACACTAGGATAGTATATGGATCGGGTGCCACGTTCCGGTACCAGGATAGAATATGGATCGGAGTGTCACGTTCCAACACCAGGATAGTATATGGATCGGGTGCCACGTTCCGGTACCAGGATAGAATATGGATCGGAGTGTCACGTTCCGACACCAGGATAGTATATGGATCGGGTGCCACGTTCCGGTACCAGGATAGAATATGGATCGGGTGTCACGTTCCGACACCAGGATAGAATGAGGATCGGGTGCCACGTTCCGGTACCAGGATAGTATATGAGGAGCGGAGTGTCACGTACCGACACGAGGGGAATAAAGATAATGAATCTTGAAAGATGTTAATATATTCAAATCTAATGAACCTAATTCCCAAACGAGTATGATGAGGAGGCGTGAGTCCTCATCGATGTGCTTGGTGTTGTAACCAAGGGTTATGGTAACTGTAAATGCTGCATGCTAAGGATATTAGTTGAGTTTATGATATTGCTTAATATATACTGTTTTCTATTTTGAGTTGGCCGATGATATCTACTCAGTACACGTGTTTTGTACTGACCCCTACTTTTATGTTTTCTTCTTGTTTATTTGTAGAGTGCAGCAAACGTGCCGTTGTCTTCGACTCAACAGTAATTCAAGCCAGTCTTACTACATCGGAAATTCAGGGTGAGCTAATGCTTCTAGCTTGGACTGGATCTTCTTCTTCAAGTCTTGATGCCTTGAACTTCCGGCATGGACTAGCTTCTTATGTATTTTTAGCTTTTAGAATACTCTTAGTTTAGTCATTTGATCATAGATGTTCTTGTGGTGATGACTTCCAGATTTTAGGGATAATAATAGTTATTGATTTTATTAATGAGTTAAGTCTTCCGCATTACTTTCTGTTGATATTATATTGAAATGTTAAGGTTTAGATTGGTTGGTTCGCTCACATAGGAGGGTAAAATGTGGGTGCCAGTCGCGGCCCGATTTGGGTCGTGACACCCTATGCCCTCGATAAATTGTTCGAATTATGAAGTCATCTGAACGCAATAACTTTAATTTAGAACATATATATATGTATTGAAAGATTAACTGTATATAAGTAATGGTAATAGAATCAAATTGAATTTCAATTTTTAGCGAGATAGAAAAGATTCGAACAAGATAATTTGTGTACCCCAACTGATATATCCAAATCACATAATTGAATAGAGTATAGATACATTTCACTGAGATACTATATACATTTTGAAATACAAATACATAGGAGTGAGAAACGAGCGAGAGAATCAAATATATGTGAATCCACTCGAATACGATAAATTTGAAATTATATGTATCTGAGATAAAATTTGACATAAATAATAATTTCAAAAACTCATAAAAAATCTCATTATTGAATCTAAATTAGTAAGATTTGTATTATTTTACGATTTTTCGTAAAATTCCACGTAGACGTCTCCATCGAATTTATGTAGCTCATTTTTCATGTATTTCTACTTTTTGCGTTTCACGTGCATTGCGCTCAATTAAATCAACAAGAAAGAGTCAAAGCGTACACCACATGTTCAGGTTCGTCATCTGATTAAATAATCCAGTAACTAAAAATAATATATAATATACTTTTTATTACCTAAAATAATAAAATAATTTGTTTTTGTCAAGTTTAAACAGCAAAGTTGTCCCATTCATCGACCACTAAAAGCAAAAAACTTATATTAAATACAAGCATAAAAGTTTTCATTGCTATATTCCAAAAAAAAAAAAAAAACTTTCATTTTTTAAGCTAGCAAAAAAAGATACAACAATTATTATTTTAGTAGACATGAACATTGAGACGATGAGTTATTAGATATATGAGTTACGTAATTGAAGCATTCGTAAGTAAACTATATATTTAAAATTTATTATGTGGTTATACCTTTGATAAAGTAGGAAAAGGTTTTGACACTTGGGTGTCGCCAATTATAATTTGAGTTTGAGATTTTCATTTTGAAGGTATCACGTTGAAAATTCCTTATCAGCAAAATAGAGGCGTATTCAGAATCTTGAAATAATAGGTGCACTGTTATAAAAAGGTTGATTTATGATATAAATTTGATAGGTTTGATATTTAGGTTTTTAACATCGAAAACTGTTAAAATTTTAAATTTGTAGGTCTATAGTTAATTCATATATACACACACACTAATTACCACTTATAGAAGCGTTATTTAATTTAGAAAGAAAAATATAACAAGATAAATATAGCACAACTATATATGATCTCGAAGGGGACCATGGATCCACGTGAACTCGGTGACCACCCCTTAGATACGCCTCTGAGCAAAAAGCAAGGGGATTTGGATCGGACTCATTGCATCAAACTTAATACAGATTATATCCTCAATTCTATAGGCGGATGATTGTATAAAAGCAGAGTTTTTACCATATGCGTATTCAAAAAATAACAATTATAAATGTTCCAGTGCCAAATACCAACACAAGTTATAAATTTTTAAGTCTTAGAATATGAAAAAAAATCTTTATATATACTTGTTGGCTCTACTTGGAAAACTGATCATTTACTCGTGTAGCACTGTCTAGTTTTACAAAAACTTTTTAAGAAAAAATAAATGTTTTGTGCTTTTGGGAGTTTCATAATTCACCATAATTCACGTGCAAAAGGGAGTTGATCCAAGTCTTTGAATTTTCTCAAATAAAATTTAAATATGTATATTTAACGTATATCATATATAGTATGATGAACTCGTGATCAAGCGTTTTTGTCCCACTCTAGTTTGTTGTCATCATAATCTTGCTATAATTCTGTTTTCATATTATTGTTATTTACTTTAGCTTTACTCCTCCCAATGCTGATTCACTGTGCCTTTTCAATGTTTTATTTGCTTTTTTGTTGTCTGACATTAACTCATTAACCAAGATTTTCCATCTTCTGCCTATAGTTTGATGCATTTTGTAACATACTATGTAGTCTAAGGGCCCGTTTGGATGGGCTTACTAAAAGCAACTTTAAAAAAGTTTGAAAGTGCTGAAACTTATTTTAAAAATAAGCAGTTATGCGTTTGGATAAAAGTGCTGAAGTTGTTATGCCAAACGTGAAAAGGGAAAAATAGAAGAAAGAGATGTTAGGGTTATATGGGTAATTTGAAGATTGTATAAAAATATTAAAGGAAAAAACATAAAAATGTGGTCAACTTAAAACAGCTTATAAGCTAAAAAAAAAAGCACCCCTACCCCAGCTTTTAACTTTTGGCTTAAAATAAGTTTTTTTTAACTTAAAATAAGCTATTTTGAGTATTGCCAAACAGTTAAATAAGTCAAAAACCAGCTTTTAAGTCAGTTTGACCAGCTTTTAAGCTGTGCCAAACAGGCTCTAAATCTAAATAAATAACCATTTGCAACAAATTTTAAAGCCTTTATCATAATTTCTTTATACTCCGTTCCTTTATTTCATTTCATCCTTACTTCATAATCAGATTAAGGGGGAAAGACAGAAAAAAAATGACAATCATGATAAAATATAAAGAAATATAATTATACTAATAAAGATAGATGATACAATTCTGTTAATTCATTAATTCTATTTTTCTAAGATTTTTCTATGATTTGAGAGGGTTGTTAATGGCGTAATTTATCCATGATTCGAGGATTGTTAGTGGCGCATTTCTCAAACTAGGATTTATATTTAACCTTTCGATATGAATAATCCATCAATTTGCGGAGTATTCAAGATCTTAATCTCTTTATGGAATTTCCGAGATTAAAAGAATTTAGTATCCATTATATAGAGACATAAACTAGGGTTTAGGGTATCCTCCAAGAATCCTAATTTGAGTTGAACACAATTTATGGAATCTCAACTTAAATTAGACGCATTTTATAGAGTCCTACAAAATTTCAATGTCTACAATACTATTTGATAATTGATATGAATATATTAGAAGCTATATATGGAGTGAAATATTGCCACCAAACACGTTTGTTCGTTTGCTATATATCTTCATCATTTTATGAATAGTATATTTATAATAATAGAGACATAAAATTTTCAATTCTAATTGATTAGGTGTATTATATCAACTCTTTTGAGTAATTTATCTGAAAACGTGACGTCCAGTTTTAGGAAATTTTTTAAGAAGTTTTGTTGGAAAACATTTTAAGGGAAAAAACACATTTACATAAACTGTTGTTCCAAAAAAAAAAGAATTTGTTAATAAATCAAAAGGTTTTTTTTTTTCTTAATTCACCATTTTTTTAAAAATGTCCTTTTTAAGGATTGGTTTTTAATTATTGTACATATCAATAAAAGTAATGCAAACAATATACTCATATTTAGGAGCATTATATTCTTCACCAACTTCTTTTTCTCTTTTCCTTTTTCCTCCATCTACTTTTTTCTTCCTGCAAAATAAATAATGTGGACATGCACTATAAAAATTGGAAGAAAAAAAAAGAGATATATGGTGGAAAATTAAATACTCATTACTTTAATTTAGCTATGGTTAAAATTGAGTGGATATATAGTGTGTTTCATTGAATTTATATTTAGTTTGAATAATAATTAATAATCTACCAACTTAGTCTTGTTATTTTAAAAATACTTGATTTTAATTTGATTACTGAGAGTAGAAGATTGCTATATATTTTAGAAGATTTAGATAGCAAATAAACATATATGTTGATGAGATTTCATTAAACAAGTTATGATGATCTATCAAAATTTGACCAATTTTGATAATTTCCCATATGCTTGATTATCAAAATTTGGCTATTAGCAGATATTGATTGTATCACCTTATTCGTAAAAATATTAGTTTTACATGTTAATTAAATATTTTAGCTTTTTTTAAAAAAGAAGATTTTGATGTCAAATTCTTCATCATCAAATCCAAAACCACTTTACTCTTACCTTTGATAATTGAAACGAAAAAAAGCAAGAAATAGGAACGAAGTAATCCAATCAAGAGGAGAGAAACAAAGAATGAAATAACTTTTTCGTAGACGTTCAACTTGCATGTGTTAAATATATAGCTAGCGTTCCTTTGTAGATCTCCAGATTTCACCCTAACCCAAGAATTTGCTTTCTATAAGAACACTCGTGCCCGCGTGCTGCAAGATCGAGTTTTACTTGCTCAGCGAACTCAATTTCCTTTATGTCTTTCTCTATCGGGCCCCATTCAGGGTTCTTGTCCAGTACCTCTCGCTTTCCGGAAAGAAATTCATAAAATCCTAACATTGAAAATTAATTGAAATAAATTCAGAAAAAGACCTCGAATCCACATGAATGATTGAGTTTGAAGCTCTCAAATCTAAAAGTTAAATTCCGAAAAGTTGGAGGTTATAATTTCAATTAACTACGGTGTGTGGTTATAGTTTAATATAATTTGCTATTAATTATGAGATAAGGATTGAATTGTATAGGAAAAAATTAAAAAGAGCGATTTGTATGTTCATTTACACAAATCTAATTTTATCTCTCTACTCCACATTCTCTATTTCTCACCTAAAATCACTCATACAAATCATTATTGAATCTTGAAATTACTTTTTCCCTCGTAATTGTAATATCACAATTTAAGGTAACCGCTCAAATGTATTTCAACTGTTTTTTTTTGTTTTTCATTTGTGTATAATTTACATTTGTCTTATTTAAATTTTCACAAAATTCCTTCTTCATTTTTCAAATTTTCGGTTTTTTATTTATTTATTTATAAATGGACGATGAAACTCCATCCAAGAGGGTTTAAAACAAGAGTTTGATGATTTCACCATCATTTTTGTTGGGCTAAGGCAAACAACATCAAAATAATTGAGGAGAAAATCATCACGACGTGGAATTTGGTTCCAAAAATTAAAACAAAAGTTTAATAGAGATGAGGAGTTCAAATTTCTTTTTCATGAGTTGTATTTGTATGAATAATTTTTACATGGTACTTTCTCCGTTCAAAAAATAATGACCTAGTTCGATTTGGAATGGAGATTAAGAAAAGAAAAAAGACGTTTTAACCTTGTGGTTCAAATTAAAGTTATGTCAAATGTATCAAAGTGTCATTTAATATTGTGGTCTTAAACATTTCACGTGAAAAGTTAAAGTTGATTTTTGCCAAAAAAAATGGTCATTCTTTTATAAACAAACTATAAATAAAATAGGGACATTTTTTTTGAAACGGAGGGATTATTATATATAAATTTTTTTAGATTTGTATTTATATAAGTGATATTGTATATTTTGTATTTATATCACTGGTATATGTATTTGTCATTTTTATTGTATCTTTTTCTGTAAAATGTACAATTGCTTAATTGTATATATTTGCATCAATGGCATATATACAAAAAGTTGTCAATTGGATATATAGAAATAGTTGTCTAGCAGTTATCATTTGTATATCTTATTATACAATTGAGCTTGTTAATGATGTCTATAATGCATTTTAATTTGTATATCAAATGATATATATATTTATTGTTTTTAGAAATAATGTACAATTGCTTATTTTCTATACATGGTATTTTAGCTTTTGAACTGGAGTTTTAAATAACACGTAAATGATATTTTTAATATTTTCTTTAACTTATCATCAAATCAGAGAATATTATATCAAATCACAGTTAAACGTGACTTTTTGTAAAATCCTCACTCAAGTATTTTAGTTTTGGAATTGGAGTTTTAAATAGCACTTAAAAAGTGTTTTTAAATTTTTTCTTTAACTTATCACCGAATAAATAAAAAATTCTATAGCGAAAAATTTCTCTACTGTCTAGAACAGAAGGTACACATCCTTTGAACAATTATGGGAAACCCCCCCCCCCCCCCCAAAGCCTACAAATGAATCCAATATGTACTGTCTGCTGTCTAGAACAGACTATTGTTTTATTACGATTTCTTTGATTGAACAAGTGAAAAATGCTAGACCTTGGGGGACTTATTTTGCCAAGAAAAAAAAGAAAAGGAAACTCCTAAATCACATGCAAGACATTCAAAAATCTAATAACTATCGTAACAGCTCCTTTCATGTAAATCTGAAAGGAAAACTTACAGTGAAATACAATAATATCGTAAAGCAAGAGGAAGAATACTAAAAAATAAGGTTTAAAATAAATTGATTTGATGATGAGGATGCTAATACTAAGTTCTTTCACACAATCACTCTTAATCGTAGAAGGAGGAACAAAATCGTATCTCTAAGAAAAGAGGATGACAGTTGGATAAATGATCAAAAGCATATATTAGAATATGCAACTAGTTATTTTAGTAACCTATTTTCTACCAACTATAAATCCTCTAACAGGATTCACAATTCGCAGGATAATTGCCAAACAAAAAATGAAAGGAATCTATTATGAGAAAACTTAATCGAAAAAGAAATTTTCAATGCAGTTTACTCTTTGTAGCTATATAAAGTGCCTGGACCTAAAGGGATTCACCCCTTTTTTAACCAAAAATATTGGGAAATAGTAGGATCATCAATAAAAGCTTTTTACATGAAAACTTGGTAAGATGAAAGGATAAATTGTGAAATAAATACTATCCATATATGCCTTATTTCAAAATGTAAAAATGTTTCTAGCCTAAGAAACTTTAGATTTATAAATTTATGTACAGACAAACAACATCCAAATAGACGCAAACTCTTTGGAAATTTTGAAGGTTATGAATAAAGGACACGAATCATATACTAACATAATTAAACTTTTGCGGAATGGAAGGATCATCCACCAATTTTTATTTTGAAGACTCTAAAAGCTGTTAAGGATAGATCAAACTTTTGATGGAAATGCAAGACAACATATAGTATATCAAAAAATATTTTTGTTAACTGTGTAACTAGCAATACACGTACTAGTAGTATTACAGATAGTATTTTTGCTAACTCTGTTGCTAGCAAGTCTGGAACTAGTAGTATTTCGAGCCACCGGTCTTGTATGGATACATATTAAGTATTAATAAAATTTCTATTTGAACAAAAAAAAGAGTATTATATTAAATTATGTTAGATATGACTTTTTATAGAAAAAAATAGATATACTTGTTATCAAAAAGTAAAATTAATGATTCTTTTTCTGTTTTAATATGAAGGTGTATATATATATATGTGTGTATAACTATATATAAAAATGTGTGTGTATATATATATATACTAGGCTAATAACTCGTTTGACTTAACTTAAAGAAAATATTTCTTAAAAGTAATTTTTAAAAAATTAAACTTAAGTAACTTATATTAAGTTAGAAAATAAAAAGTAGGTGTGCTTTATAAATTTTAACTTTTTTTCAAGACATTTTATACTTATTTTAAACTTTATCAAATATTTCAAAATTGAAAATAAATATATTTGACCAATATTAAAGCTAATTCAAACAAACTCTAATTAAGATTTGCTATTTTTGAAAATTTAGTATTTAAATATAGTCAAATTATTATTTATGTCTGAAGGGGTTAGATTTGACTCTTTTCCATAAGAACCACAGAGAAATTTTTTCACAATTGCAATTAATTAAATTTCTTCAAGTTTCAATGTGAAGCTTCTGGAACATAAACTCAAAGCAAAAACACCCAAAACCAATTTTCTTCCTGGAAGGTGGAAGAAGCCCTAGCTTCTGAGAGAGGAGTTTTATCTATGGAGAAACCACCGTCAAGCTCCCGAGAGTTACAGTGTATAGGAAGACTCGAAATCGCACGCCCTAAACCAGTCGGTTTTCTTTGTGGTACAATTCCTGTTCCAACCGATAAAGCATTCCATGATTTCAGCACTTCAGAACTTGTCCCCTCAGCCGAAAGGTACGCATTTCCTTCTGTTTTAGCTGGAAAATGTATTTATTTTGGTGAGATATGTTGTGCTCTCCCTATCTGTTTTATGCCATGGTATCTGATTCCACACCAATTAATCACTGGTGTTTGGGGGAATTAAGTAATAGTTGAAAAATTAGTCTGATAGGCGCTCAAGGGTGTTGGTATCTAGTGATCAATGAAGTAGGTTTAAGAATTCAGAGGTCTCAGGTTCAAATGTTAATGAGGAACTGAGGATTAAGTTGTAGTTGAAAAATTCATTTGACAGGCGATCTAGGGTGTGGTAAAGTGATCACGAAGTAGGTTGAGAATTATGAGGTTTCAGTTTCAAATACTAACAGAGCGTAGAGAGCATCTGAAGGGTTACTTCAACTTTGGTGATCAGACATGATCAGGGCAATCAGTAGCTACAATTGATGGAATTTTGATTGAAACTATTTATAAAAAAGGCCGCATAAAGCCCTACCTGCCTGTTCTATATAGCCGCATTACCATATCAAGTTTTCTTCAATGCCATACCAAACCAAGACCTTTCCTAAAAGGAAAGAAAGAACCCGTGTCTCCCCTTTCTGAATACCCCTCTCACTCCCTCCCCCCCCCCCCCCCCCCCCGGAGTACAAAAACATTAAGTGACTCTAAGCCTTAGCGGATAGGGTTACTCGGTCCTGTGTTGGTGGGAGATAGATATGCAATTAGTTGAGGAACTTAGTATGATAGAGGAAGTACTTGATAGTTAGTGAGTTTGAATTGTTAAAATTTGTGAAGAGTTTTTAAAGAAATGAATGGTAAAAATTTGGAAACCTTCTAAAATAGTATAAAAAAGGTGAATTGAAACAGAGAGAGTAAAGCACAAGGGTTAGCTTATTTCTAGTTGTTTTTGGTTTTGGAGAAGTTAAAAAGTGCTTTTAAACACTCAAACTTTAGGCCCAAAATGTCTAGAATAAGCCTAAAACCATAAGTAGGATGTCCCCTACTTATGACTTTTAACTTGTAAGTTACTTTTTATAAGTTGTCCAAACGGGCACTAAGGATTGCTCTATTTTTTACCTTCTTATTATCTCTGAACTAATATCTTCTTATGTATATATATTTGAAACTGGTAACAACTAATATCAGTCTTATATGTTTACAAAACGGAGGCACTTGTGGTATGGTCTTACAAAATCTTGACAGACTTTTCCTTGAAAGTACATGGCTTTTAATTACATATGGTCTTCTAAAATTGGGGGTTGGTCCATACTCTCTTCCTCCTAAAACAGTAAATATATGTAGTTATTTGAATAAGATGATGGAGAAACTTGGTCCAACATATTCAAACTCTGAAGAATTTCGTTAAAAGCTCATGTAATGTTTAACAAAGATCACTTTGCATTTACCACCGATACATAAAAAAGACTAGAAACAGATACCGTAATCAATGTTTTAAAAGGAAAACTCGTGACTGTACAGTGACCTATCACGAGGCAGATTAATCATTTGGCTAGCACCTAAATAGGTGGGATATTTGCTAGATGTACGCCGTAGTCATCTTGTACCATACTTCCGTATGCGCCTGAATAATACTCCTTTCATAATTTATGCCTTGGATTGTCTGCTATGATAATGTATGTGCCTGATTTTTTTTCTTAAAACGCTTTTGAATATTGGCGATAACTTATTTAATATGTTTTGTTGTATAATATGGTTCAGTGACATAGAATTGTTTGCTCCCAATTTATTCAAGATATATACATCTTTTCTTTTGATACTTATAATAAGTTCATTGAGTAGCTCAGTGTTTTAGAGCTAACATATCTTGTCCTTTGGTAGGTAAAATGGCAGACCTTGCTCCTTTGCCTTGTAAAATGCTGGTCAGATCATAGAATATGAAATAGATTAAGGAACAAAAAATACTTTATTGACTTGAATTTCAATAAGACCAGGAAAAAGTTGAATAATTTTTTTTATGATAAAGAGCTGTTACTCCATTACTTATGGTAAATATAGCTTTGATTCCAAAAAACCCACCTTTCACTTCCTCTTATTTCCAATTTTTCGTTGCACATTACCAAATATGTCCGCATTTATAAATCTTAGAAGACTGTGGCCATTAAAGCTGGGCCAAAACTTGAAGGATTATATGTTTTGCATTGTATACCAAGGAGGAGAATAGAGTAAACCTTCTAACTTAAGGGACCTTTTACGTTAGAACTCTTTGCGTTGTCAAATTGTTATATTACTTTAAAAAGGTCTTAAGCGTTCTCGAAGTGTTCCCTGATTAGTATGGGTGTATCGTCTACGGCTCTACGCATCCCTCTATTTTATTTATGCAAAGGGGTTTGCTGCAACAAGGCGGGTCTAACGTCTTGAACCCATGATCGTCAAGTTATAAAAGAGCAACTCTATTGTTGCACCAGGGTCTGTTGTATTGCATTTATTATGTACCATCAGTTCTGTTAGAGAGACTCACAATGTTGAAGAAATTTTCTCATATTGAACTTAAGACATATTGCTGTTGTTGTGAATGATAGTGATTAGATATCTTAAACTTCAAGTCTTTGTAGAAGTACACTTGTCTTTTGTGCATGTGATGAATTAGGTTTTATTTGAATTTTAAGTCCAAGTGTTCTCTTTGTCAGAGGGAGGGTGTTTGGATGATCTTGAATTGTTCTATTCAGCTCTTTTTTGATAATAATTTTAGGGTTAGAGCTCCGAGGTATCGGATGATTCCCATTGAGACTGATCTCAACACTTTGCCGCTGCTTTCGAGTATTCCAGATAAGGTACTTCCATTAGTGGCTACCCAATCAAGGACGAGTGCAGGTAATGACTGTTAGTTCTGTTATCTATTTAAATTTTAATGTAACATTTTTTAGCTTGTATTGTACTTGTACTGCTTTATTAACTGTCAATATGCTTCGCACCGTTTATAAATTACATTGGTAGGACTGATCAAATTACTTGACCCGGCTTCACATAACTTTTGTGGACTTCACGAACAGAAGAGTAGTGCTAGTTCTGCAACAAGTTGCAAGTTTAAGAATCAGTAACTCAAATGTTGTCTTTTTGAACCGTTTGCTTGGTGATGTTTTGCGGTTTAGAACGTCATATACTGTGATTAAAAATATGTATTTGAAAAGAAAATCATGTATGCTGAGGACAGTTCAGTAAAATATTTACATCACTCTGCATATGGTATCACTCAGGATCCGTTTGATCTCCAGATTATGTTCAACTAATAATATACGTGCTAAATTGCAGTACTCCCATCTTTCCTTTCTTGTGCTGCAGCTTGAACTCCTTGACTTTACACATTGTTGCGTTGCTTGAGAACCAAGAAAAATAATTTTGAAAATAAAGACCAGAAAGAAGTAAGATGGACTAGATGACTGGAGGAGTACCTCATCATTCTGAGTAGAGGATTTTCTATTATGAAAGGAAAGGAGCTGCTTATTAAGTGGTAGAGAGCCAGAAAGAAGGTGGTGATTGATTGCTTTGTTAACCCATTTTCAGTGGCTGGAGTGTATTTTAAGCTATCCTTAGGATTTGCTTTTGCCTTGCTGGATTAACTATGACTATTTAGAGTCATTGTTTTTAACACACTAAAATGGCCAGTACCTTCTCACATCCTTACTTGAACATGATCTGTTCTATAGGCTTGTAGCACTGTATACTTGAGTTTAAGGAGATAGGAAACCAGGTTTGGTGGATGAACCATGACCAAGTGACTAGAGCGTGATTAACAGCCCTTATGGACCCTTGGTTGGGTTTTGGAGCCATAAAGGATTGTTCTCAACCCTGCTCTTACATGGCTGGGATGGTCTCTTGGAGAGTGGACAGACTTCCAAAATTTTTTGAGAAAAGAGAGGTTTGTACTGTGTTGAGCCAAATACGAACAGATTTGGACCAAAATGCCAAAGCTATTTAAGCATGTTCCCTTTGCTTAAACAGAACTAAACATGATATATTCTAAAAGGGAGCTCATTTTTATATTTGGTGGTAATGGTAATACTTGGGAAGGATGCATATTACAATCAGGATAAAGTTGGGGATTCAGAGCAAGTTTTATGTTGTTTTTGTGTATTTGTGTTGATGGAGCAAAAGCTTGTAAAATCCTTAATATATTGAGGTGATCAATGACCATGACACATAGAAACCGAAGTACTTAAAGCTGGGGAATAACTTATTAAGACTTGTGAAAGAAGTGGAAAGTCAACCTTAATCCTTTTTGGCACTTGAGGAGGTGGTTTTGTTATTTAATATGTTTTGTAGGTTATAGGTAGCATCTGCATGCAGATAGCTGGAGTTTGGCCATGTAGGTTGTTAGAGTGGGTAGAAGTCCTAGGTGGTGAACAGTTCCAATCTTTCAAAGGAAAAAAGTGCTCTGTCCAAAATATAAATGGAAAGTTTATCATAGCTAAATATGGTGAGTTAAACCCTTGGTGTACAGAGATCACAACAAAACCTTATGGTGTGGGTGCATGAAGATCAATTAGAAACTAGTGGTCACAAATGGAGACAAATTTATATATCAAGGTGGGTAATGGCACTAAAACAAAAATTTGGAAGGATGTTTCGATAGATCAATCCCCTCTTAGGGATCTCTTTCCAGATCTCTTTCAAATTTGTGGAAATCCTGATGCCAATGTTGGTGATTGCTGGACTGAACAGGGCTGAGATCTAGTTTTAAGAAGACTTCTCAATGATTGGGAGGTGGAAAGGGTGGTTGAGATATTAGGGATGCTAGGGTGAGTGACCATCAACGCCAATGCAGGATGTTGTGGAAGCTCAGCAAAGATGGCCTTTAACAGTGCTTACAGAAGAGGTCTCCAGGTGATGGCAGGGAGACCAAAACACCTCTGGAACTATCTTTGGATGGGGGATATTCCTACAAAAGTGAAATGCTTCACTTGGCTAGTGATAAAGAGAGCTTGTTTAACACAAGAAGTACTTTAGAAGAAGGGTAGACAGCTGGTCCCTAGGTGTTTCTTATGCAACTTGACAAGTGAAACCAACAGCCAACTCTTCTTGCACTGTAATTACACTGCTCAAATCTTGTTCCTTAGCATCCCAAATCTGAATTGGACGATGCCAGAACGTGTTGAAGAGCTGGGTAAGGAGAGGAGGTACCCAGAGCCAGAAGAGACGGCGGAGGTTAATACTGTCATGTATATGGTGGTCAGTTTGGAAGGGAAGGAACAGTAGATGTTTCAACAATAGATCCAATTCCATACACAAGGTCAAATGGAATTGTATAATATATCTACTTTTTTGGTGTAAACAGTTGTGTATAGTAGATACAGATCAAATTGTAGATTTAATAGGAAGTTTGTAATTGACACTTTTTGGTGGTGGCCATCATGCCCTTAATACTGAAGAATACAACCTTACCAGTTTTTTAAAAAGAAAAATAGAGTAACACTCAAATAATAATAATGCTGTTCAAAATAAAAAAAATAAGTCTTTTTTTCTGCCACAAGAGGGCCTTCTGTCCCCCTTTCTTTACATACTAGCCATGGAGGGTCTTAGAAGGATGATAGCCATGGCTAAATAACTCAACTGGCTGGAGGGTTTCGGTATTGTAAGTAGACTAATGCATAGGCCACCTCTGTTTCTCACTTCTTAGTGGCTGATGACACTCTCATTTTCTGTGGTGCTAAGAGGTCCCAGGTCCAACGCTTAAACATTACTTTGATGTTCTTTGAGGCACTCTCTTGGTTTCACATTGGCATGTTTAAAAGTTCCATTTATCCTGTTAATTTGGTTCTTGAGTTGGATGAGCTGGCTGATATTATGTGTTGCAATACGAGTTGTTTTGCAACAACTTATCTGGGACTTCCTTTGGGTGCTAGGTATAAATTAAATGAGATGTGGAGTGGGAATGTTGAGAAAATGGAGAAGAGATTAGCTTCCTGGCAACAATATTATCTTTTTTTTTTGGTGCAGAATAACACTGATTAACAGTGTTGTCGATAACACCCCTACTTATTTTATGTCTGTAATTGCTATCCCATCAGAAGTCCTTCTGCAGCTCGACAAACTTAAGCATTCTTTCCTATGGGAGGGAAACAACAAGGACCATATATTTCACCCAAGACAACATAAAGAAAAGAAAAATCCAGTTCCCAAACAGATGCTATATGTGCAAAAAAGAGGCTGAAACCCCCAGACACCTTCTTCTTCATTGTGATGTGGCCTTAGAATTATGGAGTATTTGTTTTGTCTCTCTGGCATCAGTTGGACCACACCCCTCACAGTTACGGATGCATATGAGAGTTGGAGCCTATGGATAATTGACAAAGCTATCAAGAAGATTTGATTATGATACCTGGTCGTATTTTTTGGTGTATTTGGTTAGAGAGGAACAACAGATGTTTCAATGGAGAATCAACTGCCTTAGGCATTTTGAAGACTAGGTGCATTGCAAATTTGTTTAGTTGGTCCAACTTGTATCCTACTGTTAATGCAGAACAACTTCAGGATTTTACTAACTCATTAGTTCTGGCTTAGATAGTTTGTATAGTTAGCCAGAGATTTTTTTTGTAAGCTCAAATGCCATATTTGTAAATCTTGCATCTTCTTGGTTCTTCCCAAATCTGTTTTGGGGTTAGAGGTGAAAGACCTGGCTCTGCACAACAAAAAGCATGCTCCTGAAATGGCACCAGAGATACGATCGAGAAGGATGAGCCTTGGGAATGTGGTGATTCAAGCCAATTATGGCAAAGATTGTCATTGGGTCTCCAACATCAGCAGACTCCCTCTTGGTTGTGTATCTGGAACGAAATCAGGAACATGCGGCCCGAGTTCTCAATGAATTCATCTTTGCAGGTGGGTGATGGGAATCATATTCTTTTTTGGGAAGATGTATGGTTAGGCCAATCAAATCTGCAGGAAGCTTACCCTACGATTTCTCCATTGCTTCCAATCAAAACAGAACTGGGAGGGAAATACTTGGTGTCCAAGCTTGAGAAGAAATTTGAATGATTGGGAGTTTTAAGAATTGTAAGCCCCCCTAGGCATTTAACCTAAGTTGAACAAACTCTTCACCTTTGATGCTGCACCCATGTTGGATTCTCCAAAAATACACTACTTTTGGAGATTCTGACACGCACCCGTTGACATTTTTGAAGAGTCCAAACAACATAGCATTTTACAACATATTGCCATCAATCCTCAGCAGAAGGACATGCTCAGATGGGCCTTTCCCCAAACTTTCGACCCATCATTTACTCCACCACACGTCTCTTCAATCAATACTATGTTATCTGTATAACATACACCACAGTACTCCCTCTGAATATGTTGTGTCAATTCACTATCACTTGACAAAATAGGAACGGGCTAAGGGCTGGTCCTTGGTGCAACTCCATTACCATCAATAAGTGTTCAGAGTCACCTTTCATTGTCATAGCCCAGGTCTTGGCTCCATCATACATGTTCTTAATAGCCCTAAAGTATGCCGTACACCCTGTAAACATCTTAGGCACTTTATCATATGCCTTTTCAAGGTCAATGAACACTATGTTCAAGCCTCTCATTGTCATTATATTTCTCCAACAATCTCCTCGCAAGATGGATGACTTTTGTAGTCGATTGCCTCGACATGAATCCAAATTGGTTCTTGGAGATTGACACCCCCCTCCTCATCCTCATGTCGACCACCCTCTCCCAGACTTTCATAGTGTGGCTTAGTTGCTTGATACGCCTATAGTTGTTTTAGTTCTGAATAGTACCCTTTTTCTTGTACAAAGGAATCGTTGTACTTCATCTCCATTCCACTGGCATTTTAGCTGTCCTAAATTTGACACTTGACAACATAGTCAACCACTTCATACCTGCCCCGCCTGCGTTCTTCCAAAAGTTCACTGGGATCTTGTCTGGCCTGGTCTCTCTTCCCCTCTTCATCTTTCAAATAGCCCCCCTTAACCTCTGTAGCCTTAATGCACCTACAATACGCAAAATCTCTGGGACTCTTAAAATTTTCTTACTCCCCCAATAAGATATCCCTGTCTCTCCTTCTTCAATCAGGAGCTTATGGAAATATGTCTGTGTACAGATGATTGAAGTAGTTCAAAGTATTGAAGTGTAGCTGCTAAATAGCATTTTTTTTTGGTTGCACTCAGGAAAAAGTCATATTTGTTTTTGATGCTCAGATACATGTGCCATATTGACTTTTATTTACACAAGTAGTTTGCATCTTTTTATAATTTCATTTGTTTCCTGGTTTTACAGGATGGACTATCTAATGGATGTTGATCTTACAACTTATGGTTTTCTTTTTCCTAATATCATTTGATTGTGTATATATAAGTTTTAACATGTCTTCGTTGTTTTATGTGAGAGGGTAATAAATTCTGCTGGACATTGCAGATCTATTGTGGGAAAGTGGCACAAACACCTCAAATCTTGCAAGGAAAGGTGAAGCTCTTGCTGTATCAGGTCTGGTGGAGTACGGAGAGGAGATCGATGTCATTGCCCCAACTGATATTCTGAAGCAAATCTTTAAGATTCCATACTCCAAGGCTCGATTATCAATTGCAGTACATCGTGTTGGCAAGACACTAGTTTTAAATACAGGGTAATATGCTCTACAGTACTGGAATGCAAGACTCTTTCTGAATTTCAATCTAGTTGTCACTCTGTTAGTCAAAGTTTTGAGAATTAATTCTTCCTTTATGGCTCTATCCCAGATATATTCTGACATATTGCTTTTTGAGGTTCACTCTCGTGATATTTGGAGTGAAACTAGACATGCTAGAATTATCATCATGAGAAGTACTATAAGTTACTATTTTCCCATTTGAAATATTCTTAGAAATATGCTCCCTCCGTTCCCTTTTTCTGGTCCCTTAGATATTTTTTTTGTTTGAAAACTAAGAATAGATTTCTTTTTACTTGTCCATTTTAGCAAATTAAGAGAGATTTATCATTTTCTTCCAACATTTATCCTTATTATTAAGTATTTACACTTCCCAAATTTATTGGAGTTGCAGCTTTAATAACTATTAACAAGGGTAACTTAGTAAAATGAACTCTTGATAAATGATTTCTCTAGGGGCATGCCTAGTCAACAGGGGTCTAATTAAAGGGAAACGGAGGAAGAATTTCTTAATCTCAATATGTAGTGTTGATATAAGACAATAGAAATATCTAGTTTTCTCCTATATAAATCCTGTGCATCTTGCTTTATGAGACATGGTTTTAAATTACATGGACAGTAAAGAGTATATATGCACACATTGCTAGAAGAATCTTGGGTCCCAGCAACTCATTGAGCTGAGGAAAAGGGAGCCCTATGGACCAAGCATTCCGCTCCTATACACTTATAAGGATGTGGCGTTGAAAGTAATTCATTAATTAACTGTTTGAGTTTGCATAAATAGTTAATTTATTAAGGTTTCAAATGACTGGGATTCTTTTTTCTAGTTTTTAGATGTTTGGGTTAATCTTTTGGATTGTGTGTATTCCTTCCATTTCAATTTGCATGTTGACTGTACATTTTAATTCTTGCGCAACTAATGTGTACTTAGCAAAAATGCTAACTGTTAAATCATAGCATCGTCTGGGTACCACATTTGCTCATTCTAATTCAACTATAGTATTCTTCTAAAACCAAAGTTGACATATGGTCTACATGTTCTTTCAACAAAGACACAGTTCGTGTCAACTCTTAAAGACAATACTAATGCACTTCATTGGATCGGAGTGAGCAATATCTGAGAATATGGATGAAAACAGATTGGGAAGAGATGAGGCTATGTGAAATAAACAATGGATGAAAGCCACAAGTAAAATGCTTTCGTATTCATAAGAAAACTTGAAAAAGATAAGTTACCCTTTTCAAAAAAAAAAAAGAGAAGAAAACTTTTAAAAGTTATAGGAATTTTGTAAGGTCCTTCGCAAGTTAATTTTTGTTTATGATATACTAAGACTTCCGTTTAAGAATTGTTTAAGTAACTTTTGTATGGAGGGTGATAGTTTCTCTTGATATTGATGTACAATTTGAAACTTATTACCTCTAGTTGTTGAAACTTTTTGTGGTTTTACAAGAATATAATTTACCAAAGATTTAACTGCAATGCCAAATGCAGGCCTGATATTGAAGAGGGGGAGAAATTGATCAGAAGAAACAATAACCCACCAAAATGTGCAGATCAGTCTTTGTTTCTAAATTTCGCTATGCATTCAGTTCGCATGGAGGCATGTGATTGTCCTCCGACCCATACACCGCCGAATGAGTGGCAATGTGAATCAAGAGAAAGTTCACCTGAATCTTTTGATCATCCAATACAGAGTAGCACTTCCTATGAGCAAAGTGGAACTTCTACTCAGGAAGATCAATCTAACCAGCAGTGCACTTATAACGAGCTGAAACAGACAGACTGTTTTTGGGGAAAAAAGAACAGGAAAAATAAGGGTCAAGGTGCTGGAAAGAAGGTCTCGCAAGTAAAAGAAAAGTCGAGGTACTCGGTGCATGAGTCCGAAAAGTTTAGAAGACCTAGTAATGATGGATTCCTAAGGGTACTATTTTGGCAGTTTCACAATTTCCGTATGCTTCTAGGAAGTGATTTACTCATCTTCAGCAATGAAAAGTATGTTGCAGTTAGCTTGCATTTGTGGGATGTTTCGAGACAGGTAAACCTTAACCAACTTCCTCAATCTTATATCCTTGCCAACATGTGTAACTGCTATCCGTGAATTTTGACAGGTCACACCTTTAACATGGCTAGAGGCATGGCTTGATAATGTCATGGCTAGTGTACCTGAGTTGGCTATATGTTATCATCAAGATGGTGTTGTTCAGGGCTATGAACTCCTTAAAACAGATGATATATTTCTCCTAAAGGGCATATCTGAGGATGGTACTCCTGCGTTTCATCCAAGTGTTGTACAACAAAATGGGCTTTCAGTATTGAGATTCCTTGAGGAAAACTGCAAGCAGGATCCTGGTGCATATTGGGTATTTGCGGCTTATTTATAATGCACAAGATTTTAGTCTCTTGTTGCATTGTTCCTTGCATCTTTAATTGACATTACCTTTATTTGTGTAGCTTTACAAAAGTGCGGGAGAAGATGCTATCCAACTCTTTAATCTATCTGTCATACCTCAAAACCGACCTGCCGATGACACTGATGATAGTTCTTGCTCTGTGCCATCTCTAATAAATAGAGGGAGAAGCGATCCCTTACTTTCACTGGGGACGATATTGTACCGGATTGCTCACAGACTTTCACTTTCAATGGTATGTAGTTCTACTATTTTAATTATCGATTTCCTCTGATTAGTTGTTGCTCATACTGCAACTTTTGATCTGCAGTCTCCTGAAAACAAGTCTAGATGTGCAAGTTTCTTCAGAAAATGTCTTGATTTTTTGGATGCGCCTGATCACCTGGTATGTTGTCTTATAATATTAACAAAATATGTTTAGTTTCTTCTCACTATTTCCTTGGTTACACCAGAAATGGTCAAAAGCTGGTGTTGTTTAGAGTTTTAACTTTATCAGTCCTTGGGAAAAAACCTCTTATTATTTGATTTACCTTTCTGTTTTCCATCTTTGCGATGTAGTCTGAAGATAATGCCCTGTAATGCTGACTTAAATCTATATCATATTAAAAGCATGAAGTACCTTAGCGAGATAGCATTCGTCTTCTATCTCCTTTAAAATTTATTTCACACCAGATAAAAATAATCATTTGATTTTTTTTTAAATTGGTAACATTTATCCCTTTGCATTAAGGGATATGTTGGCAACTTCCAAATACTGACTATAAAGTGGATAGAGTCGTCAAAATGAGCTTAGCCCATGGGGTCGGCCCAGCCCAACCCGTTATTGGGGTAGGATTGGGATACGATTTTTCAAGCCCATTTAAAATTAGGGCTTATAAGCCCAACCTATATAAGCCTTGGCCCTTGAGGCTTGATCGGGGCCGGATCGGCCCATGGGCCAAAACTATTTATTAAAGGGTAACTTACAACAATCTCGCTAGTATATGAGCTAATTACTTAGATGAATGCTATGTTGTAATATTATGAATCTTACTAGATTTTTGTACGTCCAAATACATGTATCTCGGGATACATGGACTCAAAACTAGGTTAATTTGTTCTAGATACACTTTATCCAAGTGGATTTGTCTGTATCTCAGATACATAGACAAATCTCCCGCCCTCACCTCCCTCTCTTCTTGCTTGCCACTCTCTTATCTCACTTATATATGGGATGGATCACACCAGATACATATATATCGCATATCTAGTATCCTAAACACATGCTAATTACACTAGATTCTTTGCTAGTATTATTGAAACAACACCATTATTTGCCATATTTGATTTGAAAATCTTCTCATTTTTTTGATGTTCATAGAATTTTAAGTTTTTTTCTAAAGAAGGAAAAAAACATGGGCTAGTCCGCCCTTGCCCTCGACTATTCTAGGTAGGGGGGAAATTTAGCAGGGATCATTGGGTGTCACGTGACACTACTTTGTCTGAAATTTTTACTAAATATGTATAGAGCGAAATGGGAAAAATCAGAGATGAAGATATATATTATAAACGTGACACACCTTGAATCAAAGTTGTGCGTAGCTTAACTCGTTTTTGGCTGGGATTTTGCAACCCAGGTTGCGTGTTTGAACCTTTTTGGCCTCATTTTGTTACATTTTAAAATGTTTTTTCATTTACTTTCTTTCTCACTTGGTAATAATTTGAATACATTTAAGAAAAGAAAATCATCGGAAGTTATTAAGTTTTTAATATGATGTTACATTATTTATTTATTTCTAATTTTAAAAGGTGACATTGCTTAAGGAAAATCCTACGTACGCCACTGCTTTCAGGGTTGGGTCGGGTTGATCATTTTTAGGTCCTTCCAAATGAAGCCGACCCGCCCTAGCCCTTTAAATTCCTTGGCCAGCAAGACTTGGGCTAGGTGGGGCTGTGCCTGGGCCGACCCTTTTTGACAACTTTAAAAGTGGAGTTAATGACAAAAGTACTAAGGGATATTTGAAGGTGATAGGGAGTGCACCTAGAGTACTAACTGCCGAGCTAGTCTGGACTATAAATTTCTCTACCTAAACATAGATTTGTACTCCGCAAGCAATGGAGTAGATTCAAAGAGGAGGTTATGGCTGCAGTATATGGAGCCACAACCTATTATATTTGGACAAGAAGGAGTCAAGAGATTAAAAAATCAGACTGTACAAAATGAATTTATACTACATCAGGTACAATGTTTAATGATATTGGAAGTATAGGAACTCTAAAAGGGGTAGGATAGTTGTTTACCTTATAGACTCGATTTGTAACTAGACTTCTTGAAGCTCACTTGGTAATTTTCCTTGTGAAGGGGGCTGAGACTATGAGTGCTCCTTAGTGTATTGCCTCACTGTGTTGGTATATTAATTTCATTGGTTATTGCTAAAAAAAAATAATTCGAAGAACTCTAAGCTTATAATGATGATAAAGGTAAGTTTTTGAGAAAAACTTTGGAATGTCGAAATTAGGTCAAAGGAACACAAACCCTGTGAAAAGAGCTTTATTGATAGAGAAGATCAGTTATTCTTAGGATTGTGAAATAGAAGTAATAAATTTAAAGTTGACTTCAAACTCTTAATAATTGTTCTGACCAATTATTTTGAGGATTGTGAAATCGGAGTAACAAATTTAAAATTGGCTTCAAATTCTTAATATTATTTCTATCAAAATTCAAAATATTAATAGATGTAATTGCAAACTAAGTTTGTCTAACATAGGATGTAATCTAAATCAAATAAAGATATTTACAAAAGAAAAATCTGTGTTGAATTTAATTTCCTAAATATTTAGACTTCTTACCTAGCTCAAATAATAATGAAGAACATAATAAACAAAATTTTAGTTGATTTCAAAGTTCTAAATATTATAATTAAACGACCATTTCAAGGAAAATAATTAAATGACTAGTCCTTAGCAAATGATATCTTAACAAAAATAAATAAAGATCTTTTCTACCAAAATGCCTTTAGGCTCTTTTCAAGATAGCTAACTGAGGCCTCTTCTCTTCTTGGCATTACTAAACTCGTCTTCGGTGGACTTTCTGCTTCGAAGATCTACTCAATCTTAAGCTCTATAAGTTTCCGTTCATGGATAACAAGATTTTTCATCCGGAGAAAAATAGATATCACTCGTTCCACGTCTTAGGTGAAAACTTGGTATAAATTGGTGGAAAGCGCTAGACATCACATGAGAAGACTAGTTTTGAGCAAAAGAGTATTGCTATCCTGGAATATTAATGACTTTGTGTTTGGGAGCACCTCTATTAATGAAGTCTTTAATTGTTTTTACTAACTAACTCCATCTTTCATTTAATGTGTTCTTGGCAGGATAATTATTTCATTGTTTTGGCCATTGACCATATTGATTTAACCAGATTTCCTTTATTGATTTGATTTTTGAGATATAAAAAAAAATTGTCGAGAAATCCTACCGTGCTCGAACTTGAAAGTCTTTCCTTTGTTGTTTTCCGACACATTCTCATGCCTCTTGCAGATCCTTAGCGGTACTCCTTTGCTCAAAACTAGTCTTTTCATGTTATGTTTAGTGCTTTCCACCTATTTATTCCATGTCTTCGCCTAAGAGGTGGAACGATTGATATCTATTTTTCTCCAGATGAATAAATCTTGTTATCCATGAACGGTAACTTATAGAGCTTAAGATTTGAGTAAGCTTCCAAGCAGAATGTCCCCCGGAGATGAGGTTAGTAACACCCAAAAGAGGCCTACGTTAGCTATCTTCGAAAAGAGCCTAAGAACATTTTTGTGGAGATGATCTTTATTTATTTTAGTTAAGGTATAATTTGCCAAGGACTAGTCATTTAATTTATTTTTCTTGAATTAATCATTTAATTATAGTATTTGGAACTTTGAAATCCGCTTAAGTTTTGTTTATTATATACTTTCATATTTGACTAGGTAGGAAGTCCAAATATTTAGGAAATTAAATTCACCACAAACTTTTGTTTTGTGAATATTTTTATTTGAATTTTTAATTAGTACATGGATTAAATTACATCCTATGTTAGACAAACTTAACTTGTAAATCACATCTGTTAATATTTTAAATTTTGATAAAATGACTATTAAGAGTTAGAAGTCAACATTATTACTCGTATTTCACAATCCTCATACTAATTGGCCATAACAAATATTAAGAGTTTGAAATTAACTTTAAATTTATTACTCCTATTTCACAATCCTCAGAATGATTGACCTCCTCTATCAATAAAGCCCTTCTCACAGGGTTTGTGTTCCTTTGAGCTAATTTTGGCATCCCAAAGTTTTCTCACTAACCCATCTTTATCATCATTCTGAACTAGGACTTCTTTAAATTTTATCTTTTTGGCAATAAACACTGAGATTACCATACCAACACAATAATACAATATACTAAGGAGTACTCAATAGTCTCAATCCTCTTCTAGGAAGATTACCAAGATCTAGTGAGCCTCATGAAGTCCAGTTACTTTAAGGTAAACAACTTCCCTATCTCTTTTAGAGTTGCTGTACATTTTCAGTATAATTACACTTTGTACCTGCCTTAGTATACAGTACAATCTGTTTTTTAATATCTTATATTCTTTGCCGTACAAATACAATAGATATTTGATTTCTCGCTCTCCAAATATAGTAGATTGTGGCTCCATGTACTGCAGGTTATACCATATACTGCATCCATAACCTCCTTGAATCTACTACACTGCTTGCTTATGATATTGAGTAGTGTATTTTGCACCCTCTGCTATCTGAGCTTAATTCCCAGCCGTTCCTGCAATCTCTCCCTGAGTTCTTTGGTACATTCACAAAACAATGTTTAGCATCCTCAAAGGTGGGAATCCGCACACATACAACGATGAGTACTATCACACATCAATCCCTTGCCACACAATCTCTCCTTGGTTTTGCAGTTAATCTTGTGCCGTCAACAGGAGTACAAACCTTTGGTAGAGAAATTCTAGTCCAGACTAGCTCAGCAGTTAGTACTCTAGGTGCACTCCCTATCAGCTCCAATATTCCTTAATAGCAGAATATTTTCTATTTCCAGTAAGATGGTATTTCCCTCTGTTGTGCCAGTTAACCATAATTTTTCAGCTTGAGTAATGTTCTCCAATACCAGCTGTAGTCCGCTGGAGGATGAGAAGTCCAGAAGTCCTCCCTATGTTGCAGATATATACCCTATATCCATTTCACCCATACTATGTCCTTTTCCATAATCATCCATATTAATTTTTTTTGATAATCATCCATATTAATTTGCCACAAGAGCTATGCTCCATACTCTGCAACCTTTAATGTTAAGCCCTCCTGACTCTTAGGCCCAGACATCTTCTCCCAAGCCGCAAGAGATATCTTCTTCTTTTTCTCAGTGCTCTGTAGGAACCCCCTACACAGTTTATCCTCCTCATTTAAAACACTTTTGAGTAAGATGAAGACTGAGCCCCATAGCTATGTGGCGAGAATAGAACTGATTGGATGATCTGCAGCCTCCCAGCATATGACAAATGTCTATTAGATGCTGCTCTTTTTCTGTCTGTAATCTTAAAACACACCCAGTGACACTTTATCTTGTTCCACTTCTTAGGCGATAAGGGTAGCCTCAGATACCTACTAGGAGATATACATTTGTATACAACATTACAGCATGCAATAGGCCTGAATTGACTTGCACTCTCCAGATTGGCGACCTTGGGGATTAGTGTTATGCCAGTGGCATTTCACTCTATTAAATTAGGTCTTGGACCTAACTCACACTCCAAAAGCTCTCTTCCTCTTTGGTGTGAGGTTCATTAATGTCACATAAGCGGTGCTGTGGTCACTAATACCCTCAGGCAGGTAATAGATTCTTCAAGTAGGATCCAACTATTCTTCATTCACAAATATCCAATCTATTTTCAAAAAGATTCTAGTATTTCCATGGTTATCATTCCATGTTTAAGTGCATCACGTTCTTGGTCATTCAGATAAACCACATCTATCCAGGCTAGATTGGAGCTCCTTACTACCTTCAGGTGCTGTAACAGGGTTTCCTCCAGTTCGATCCTCCATTTGCAGAAGAGTTGAAATCTTTTAGCTCCATTTCCTATTCTGAGTTTGATGTTTCCTGTTAGTTTGGTCCAGAAGGATCTTATTGTTAGTTCCATGTTGAAACTCCATATGGTATAGTGACCTCATTGGTACACCATTGGGAGTCCTGGCCATACTTGTGATGTATAACTTCTCTTCAAAGAGCCTGTGCTTCTTCCACATATCTCCACAACCATTTCACATGAGTCACTCATTGTGGATTCAGAGATTCCTAACTCCAAGATCACCTGAGAGCTTAGGTAGCTGCACTGTTTCCAGTTAACTACATAGTACCCCTGCCTTACTTTGTTTCCAAACAATAGAAAGTCTCTTCTGAGTTTGTCCAATTTCTCCGGACGTTAGCAGGTAAGGGAAATAGAGACATGACACAAGTGGAGAGGGAGTCTAGCACTTCATTTATAAATGTTTGTCTGCCCCCAAGTGACAAGTATTGGGATTTCCATATGGCTAACTTCTTCTTTGACCTGTGGATTATCCCATCCATATTAGTAATTCTTCATGTTTGCTTCCCAGAAGAATTCCCAAGTAAGTTGTTGGGAATTGCTCAATCTTGCACCCTAGGATGTTAGCCAATCTTTGCATCTGTGCTACTTCCTTGATAGGGAATAGACTGCTTTTCCTCCAGTGAACCCTCAGACCACTGATAGATTCCAGGATCACAAGTATCACTCTGATATATTTGATCTGGTCTTCTTTTGCCTCACAGAAGATACAGTATCATCAACATACAACAATTGGCAAATCTCCGTACTCATACCTGCCCTGCTACTTACTTCAAATCTCCTTATGCATCTGTTTTGAGTAGCTACGCTCAACATGCTATTCAGCCCCTCCATGACCAGTATGAATAGGAAAGGGGAGAGGGGATTACCTTGCCTCAAGTCCCTTTCCGATGGAAAAAACCCCACCAGTTCTCCATTCACCAGAATAGAGAACCTGATAGTTTTAATACAAAACCTATCGATTTTAACCTTTTATATCCAAACCCGATCTGTCTTAAGAGGTTTAGAAGAAACCCCCAATTTACATGGTTATATACTTTTTCCAAATCAAGTTTTCACATGATATGCTTCCTCTCCTCTGAATCTTGGGTTCACATATTCACTGGCTATTAATGCAATATCCATGATTCACTTGCCCTTAATAAATGTCATATGGTGCTTGTTCACCAGCTTGTTTTCCACATACTTGAGCCTTTCAGCCAACATTTTAGCTATGATTATGTACATCCCACTAATTATACTTATTGGTCTGAAGTCCTTGAGTGATATAACTCCACTTTTCTTTGGGATAAGTACTATATAAGTGGCATTCATACTATTTTTCTAACTTGGAACGCATGGAAATGCTTCATCGTGTTCAAGATGTTTTCTTGCAAGACACTCCAAATTTTTTAAAAGAAGCTCATTGGGAAGCCATCAGGTCCTTTGTCACTAGCATGAAGATTGATGCCTTTTAAGACTTCTTACTCCTCAAACTATGTCTGCATCCAGATCTGTTCTCCGAGCTAATGCTTGTGAACTCTTGTAAGTTTAGAGTAGGTCTCCATGTTTCTGTCTCTTTATAGAGATTCGGATAGTACTTAGTAGTCTTGTATTTTTCATCTTTATAACTTTTGCATCAGTGAAATATGTCCCCTCCTCTTCAATTTTGTCAATGGTGTTGCGTCTCTTTTGTGTTGTGGGCTTGTGGGCTGTGGCCATTCTGTGAAAGTATTTGGTGTTCTTATCTCCATTTTTCAACCATTGGATTCTAGACCTCTGTTTCCATGTTATTATCTTCTCATTCTTGACTACTTCCTCAAACTCCATCGACAAATGAACTTTCTGGAGTAATTCATCAATCGTGAGTGCTCTCTTGCTCCATGATATTTTCTAATCCAGTAATTTGGTTCAGGATGTCCTCTCTCCTCTGTCTTTAGTTATTCTTGTCTTCCTTCCCCACTTTTAATTTTCCTTTTAGGAGTTTTAGTTTGGAATTCAAGATGTATGCTGGGCTCCCAGTTACAATGGAAGAGGCCCACCATATACATTTTCTTTATTGTGTTGTAGGTGAATGCTTATTGAGAAGTTCATAGTTCTATCCATTTTATCTCATTAATGCCCCTAATATTGGTGCAAGTGTAACTTTATATGTAGCATATATTCACATAGGAACTTAACTTTCCTGTTCTTTAATTTGTTGAGGAGGCTCGATTCAATCAATGGAAGATACTGAAGTTGAAGAAACAAAACTGAGGAAACAACATAAAATAGAATGACGGTTGAAGGCATTGTCAAAAAAGTTGAAAATTGAAAATCATATATTGTAATATATTATGCATCAAAATTACTTGCACTTCATTTGTGGTATAAAATTGTACCTTTTTTATTTATAATATTTTCCCTACATAAATTTAGGTGATACTGCCTATAAAACATCGATATGTGTAATGTATTCAAAAGTTAGAAGTGTTCACGTATGTGCAGGCTTATATTGTCGCATCTTAAATTTTCCATGCATACGATGCATTTGGCTACTTTGTTTTTCTTCTGATTTTATGAATAATCTGTGTTGAGAGGTAGGTGGAACGAAGTTGCTTCCTTCCTTGCTCCACCATAGTACTTCACTACTTTAGTCTTACAACTTACAAGTTCCCAAAATTAGCTTTGAATAGCATATCTTAGTTCCCTTGCTGCAGTAAGCAATAACGTATGATGAGGGTGGATTTCTAGGTTTTGAAGAGACATAGTTTGGTTACAACTCTATTTCTTGCTACCGTGGGGTAAAAAGCATTTTGTCTAAAGCACAATCTCTCTCTCACTCACTCTCCTATATTATAGAATAGATAACTGATAACCTGAAATTGTGGCAAACAGGTTGTACGTGCATGTGCTCATGAACAATTTGCGAGGCTGCTTCTAACGTATGATGAAATGTTAGATCTGTCATCTGAAGCACTTCCTAGGGAGTCTGAAGTTACCAGTGTTGATGCTGAAGAAGAACTAGTAGAATCTTTGATTTCAGTTACTTTATCAGATGTCCATGATTCCCTGGTTCCTAAAGTTGAACCAGATAACAATATTGAAACATTGCCGGCTATCGGATCTGATGATTTTGTGAGGGTAACATCTGATGAGGCTAAATCTTCCCCAAGAGCAATGACAGCTCCCAGGGGGGGAAATACAGTCGGTCTGCAAGAGGCATCAAATAGCAGAGAGAAAAGTTGTGCAGTGTGTGATTTGTCAAAAATGTCTCCCAAGGTTCAAACTGTTGCTGATCCGATCTCCACTAAGTTGGCTGCCATTCATCATGTATCTCAAGCTATTAAGTCTCTAAGGTGGAAACGTCAACTGCAAAGCAACAGAATGGATCTGCAGAATAGTGCTAAAAATCAGGATGAGCTGCCTTCAGCTCCGAGTTTTTCCGTCTGTGCATGTGGGGATACCGACTGTATTGAAGTTTGTGATATTCGAGAATGGCTTCCGACTTCAAAATTGGATGATAAGTTGTGGAAACTAGTTCTATTGCTTGGAGAATCATATTTGGCGCTTGGACTTGCTTACAAAGAAGATGGGCAATTGAATCAGGCCTTGAAGGTTGTTGAGTTGGCGTGTCTGGTTTATGGATCAATGCCTCAACATCGACAAGACTCAAAATTTGTTTCTTCCATGTTCGTTTGTTCATTACCTGAGGTCGAAAGTGATGATAAAAGTGAAAAGGCTGGGTCTTCACTATCTGATGGTTGTTTCATGTATGATCAGTCATCTGACAGCTACCTCTTTTGGGCCAAGGCTTGGACACTAGTTGGGGACGTGTATGTAGAATTCCATTCGACAGATGGTGATAAGATGCCAGTACAGTCAGAGCAAAAGCCCTTAACTAAAGATTTGAAGATGTCATCTGAAGTTTTGAGGGAGGTTGAAAGGCTCAAGAAGACGCTTGGACAGTCTAGTCAAAACTGCAGCTCATGTTCTTTATTGAACTGCAGCTGTCTGAGTGATAGGGCCAGCAGTGGAAGCAGTGCTAGCAGCAGTAATAGAGATTCACGTTCAAAAAGTTATGGCAGAAAGCAGAAAAAAAAATCACATACCAAAGCAAACGCCCATGCTCATTCTGGAACTTTTGTGGATATTCATCAGAAGGCTGAAAGCAGCACATCAGAGAGTAAGCTCTTGATGCATAAGAAAAATATTGCCAGGATAGAAATGTCTAATAAATTGAAAGATAGTTCAGAGGTAAAGAATTCTGGAGCCACCAACTCTGATAGAGATAACATGGCAGTAAAAATGGACGGAACTTCAGCTTATAAATGTTCTGAAACTTTGAAGGAAGAATCTGAAAGGAAAAGTGGGGGTATATTTAAATATCTTAGAGGTACTGTAGCTGGAGATGCTGACAATCTCTCGAATGCCTTGAACTGTTATGATGAAGCTAGAAATGCAATGGTTGGACATCTTGCTAATTCAGAAGACCTGCAATCTTTAATTAGAAAGAAAGGATGGGTGTGTAATGAATTAGGCCGTAAGAGGATGAAAAGGAATGAGTTGGATGAAGCTGAAGTTGCTTTTGCTGATGCAATAAATGCGTTTAAAGAAGTAGCTGACCACACTAACATTATATTGATAAACTGTAATTTAGGTCATGGAAGGAGAGCTCTAGCAGAAGAGATGGTAGCAAAGATTGAAAATCTCAAGGAACATGCAATCCTCCAGGATGCATATATGCAAGTTCTCCAGGGTGCCAAGATGGAATACAGGGAATCGTTGAGGTTCTATGGATCAGCAAAAACAGCTGTAAACCATGTCACTGAAGAATCAGATGTGGATTTAAGCTACTTGAGAAATGAAGTATATACTCAGTTTGCTCATACATATTTAAGGCTTGGGATGCTACTGGCCAGTGAAGATACATTTGCTGAGGTTTACGAGAACTGTGTCCTTGAGGATTCTTTCAACTCCTGTGTTAGTAGACCGAAGATAGACCGTAGAAAGCATGAGATTTCAGCTAATGATGCCATTAGAGAGGCTTTATCTGTCTATGAGTCACTGGGTGAGTTACGGAAACAGGAATCTGCATATGCATACTTTCAGTTGGCTTGCTACCAAAGGGATTGCTGCTTGAAATTTTTGGAGCAAGATCAGAAGAAACACGGTTCATCCAAGGGGGAAAAAAGCTTTCTTCATAGAGTAAAGCAATATGCTTCTTTGGCTGAGAGGAACTGGCAGAAATCCTTGGATTTCTATGGACCAAAGACACATTCGTTCATGCACTTGGCTATTTTGGTGGAGCGAGCTGGGCTATTATTGGATCTGTCGAATCTTCTTCACTATAACGTGGTATGATATACATCTCTCTACTTTGCAGAATCTTTTCAAAGCTCCATCTGTTTATGTTTCTAGTGTGGTTGATCTGTTACATTTTTTATCTTAAGCTTTATTTTCTTTGACTGTATATGTGCATTCTTCTTCAATTGATTTATCATTTCTTTGTAGAATTTTTCAATGTCCGTCTCTCTTTGTTTCTTGTGTTGATTGAATTAGTTACCTTTTTTAGCTTATGCTTGATTTTTTTGACTGAATACATGCATTATTTTCATCTATTGCCGTGATTTATCTAGCTATATCTCTTATGTATTTTAAATGAATACTATTTGCTTTGATATTCACAAAAGACTATGGGGCTAATGATGCTTTGTACTTATATATGTGACTTAACGTGTAGAATTCAGTGATTTTTTCTTTACAGGGTCTTGGAACACATTGCTGTCGTTGCTCAAAAAAAAAATTGCTGTATTTATCTGGTTAATGTAGTTATAGTAACAGAGAATGCAATGCATTGAAGTACAATGTTGAAGTGCCCCACATTGATTGAGGGAATGGGGGTTATTGTTTCTTTATATGGTCTTGGAAAATCTTCACCCCATGAGCCATTTTTTTTGATTGATATAATCTAATCTTCATTTCTTTATCATATTGATGTTGGCCCAAGATGTAATTTTCCACGCTCCAAATGTCCAGTCCTAGGTGTGTGGCAGTGCCTTCGTGAATTGAAGGGATGAGTTGTTTCCTCACATGATCTTTGACAATCTTCTCGTGAGCTAGCAGTTGGGGTTGAGTTAGGCCAAAACTTTATATTTTATTGATCACAGACATTTTTCCTGTTTTCACAATTTTTGTTCCATTATTTCTATAAACCTATTGAGTCTGACCTAAAGTTGTAATAGGGTGATCAGAAGAGAGTTGGGCACAGGTGCAACTTGAGTCTGATCTTAAGTTGTATTTATTTCTCAAATACATGTGTGTGCAGGTGTGAGCGCATACACTTATTATTATATAATTACTCTTTCTATCCCAATTTTATGTGGCGTACTTTCCTTTTTAGTATGTCCAAAAGGAATGCCACTTCTTATATTCTTAGAAATCATTTCAAATTTTACACTCAATGATATGATTTTCTACTACAAAAATATCTATGGCTTGTTTTACACCACAAGTTTCAGGAAAAAACTTATTTTTCTTATATAAAGTTTTTACTTATTTCCTAATAAAGATTTCTGAAAGGTACACATATTTCAAGAAATGATTATTCTCTTTCTTAATAAAATGTGAATTTCAATTTATAATGAGAGCCAGAAATATTTGTTCTTTCTTTAAGTTCCGTAAATTAATATATAGGAACTTTCTACTTTTAGTTTTAATTTGTCTTCTAGTTATTTCACTTTAATCACTATATACTTAGATCACATCCCTTGTTTTTAAAACTAATACTTAATAGCTTATATAATGGATGTACTGAACAAACTAATATTTTGTATATTATGTAAGTGTATGATTTGTAACTGCGTAGGTATATCTACAACTAAGTCTTATTACCTCATGTTTAGTGTATTTAAACATAAAGTCGCAACTTGTTCATTGTCCTGCCTCATGCTTATGGTGATATTAGTCAATATTTGTTTTAACAGTTGCAAATTTCTATGCTTTTTTCAAAATTAGACTCCACACATTTTCCTCCTGCTGAATACTGTTTACCGTATCTCCTAAGCCATCAATGTTCGTGCATTCAAATGTTGGATTCTATAAGTAAGAAACCTAGAGGTAGTAGTGCAATACTGAGGTCCTCTCTATATTCTTGATGTAATTGCTCTTCCATAAACTTTCTGAGCGATCTGTATGTACAACCTTTTCTGTTGTGAGCAATGTGTAACTCCAACATTCTTTTTATAATATCTTGAATATATTCTTGCAATAAATAAAACGGTAGTAAAGAACACAACTACTTTAGCTTAAGTTTGTGCATGACTACAGGTTGCTGTAGAGAAACCTATAAGCAGTTGTCATCATATATCTTATCACCTAGTCTAAGGGAATAAAGGTATCAGATCACCATTGATTAGGTTCGTGTAGAGCAATTTACAAATTAAAGGTTGCGTTTCTTGGTATATGTTTGGATGGTATGGGGCCAAAATATTCAAAATAATATATCACGTCCCTGTGTTTTAAAGCATCTAATTGTGTGTTCTAGGAACAGGAATATTCTCGGTGGTGGTCTGAGTTTGTAAATGGGTGATGCCATATACTAAATGTCTGATGTACCAGCAGCATTGAAATCACAGAATTTTCCAGGAGCTCCATCAAAGCTTCCTGACGTACAGTCCAATTGTTCTTAATTCTCCATGCCATATTTCTTTTTCTTCATAGGACAAGTCAATCCATTTGCTGTCGAAAGTATTTCCTAGTTCTAGTGGCAAGGAGTAATTGGTTGGTAAGATTTGAATGATGACCTTAACTAGAATATAACTTGCAACCAGGATCTATGAAATTCATGTCTGTCTTCGAAATGTCCCTATGCTATGTGAAATTTTCTTAACGGGAATAGAACACAGAAGTTGTATGTTTTTTTTTCTGGTACTGACCTCAAAAAAGGAATCAAGGACTTGATATTTTCATTATTGTCTCAGCATTGAAAAAAAGGATACTGTTTTGAGTTTCATTGTTTCTCCCATGGTAGTTTGACAAATTTCATCCTTTAACTGTGCATGGCATTGATCAATTACTTGTTGACAGGTTTTAGAGTCTGCTCTGACTTGTATGTTTGAAGCTCGCCATGTACCTGTAGATGAACTTGGTAAAGACAATCCTAAGATTTGTGATAAATATTGGAGCCAGTTGCAGAAGCTATTGAAGAAGATGTTGTCTGTATCACTCTGTGCAACAAAATCTTCTGCCAACTCTCAACACAGTGCCTCAAGTAAGTCTGCTGATGCCGGAAAGCTCAGAGAGCTTTACAAGATGTCTCTGAAGTATACAGATTTCAGTCAACTGCAAGTAATGCATGATTTGTGGACATCTTAAGGTACATGCTCTCTAAAATGTGTTTTTTTTTTGTTAAATCAGGGAACTAGCACATTAACTTGATATTCAGTCAGTTATAAAGTTGTGTAGAAATTGCTGAAATTATTGAAGGTATTAGTGGTTTGTATATATACAGGTTGACAGGTTGGTTAATACCTCAGATGTATTAACTGTACCTCACAAGTCACAAGGCTGTGAAGACAGCCTCTGTAGTTCCATTTTTATAGTCAAACAGTACTAGCATTTTGGTTCTTGTGTGTCATATTCTCTTTTCAAGCAATCATAATTTGTCCACAAAGGGTAAAAAATGTCTTTAATCTATGCAAAATTGAATAAAAACGTCTTAGTTAATAGTTTAGTCTAAAAATGTTTTTTGCCATCAATAGTTTGGTCCAAAAACTTCAAATAAATATGTTATTTCTTTTCAAATGAATCCTTCCTAATAGTATATTTCTGTATTAGCAAATGTTCATCCTACTTCAATTTGGAAAAATTAAGATATAAAAATATTTTTGATTTTATTAGATTTTTTTTATCGTCATCTAAATGAAAATTATTGGAGTAACTAATCTGTATTATCAGTTAAAAAGATATGTCGAATTATTCTATTTTAATTGACAAAATGAGATGTTAAGAAGAAGAAGATACCATTATTTTCTAGCAAAACTGATTTTAAAGGAAAGAAATAAGAATAGGGTTTTTCAAAAAGTAATATTTCTAATTAGGAATAGAATGTGTTCTACAAACAAAGAAAAATACAAAGGGTTTTTGAATCAAACTAGAAGATTTTTTGTAAAAATAGTTTCACATAGTTATGAGCCAAGTTTGTGGGTTGTAAAGCCCTTTATGGGTACTGGTTCGTTAACCGAAGCACTGAAACTCACAAAATCAGTTTGTTTATACAAATGATCAATGCAGGTCGTAATAGGATCCGCAGATTGTAGTTTGGTTTCGTGGTTTAATCTCTAGAAATTCTGGTTTCTCTTTGATTTCTATGGGCAGGGAACTACGATGCGCAGATGGAACCACGGATCGTTCTGAATTCATATTTTTTAGTAGAGTGGTTTTGATATTTTTTCACTCTTTTAGTCTTAACTATTCTAAGTGGGACTAAGGGGATACTCAGTGACCTAGACCATCCCTTTCACATAAAGATCCAAAAAATCAAATTCTTTTCTTTCAAGTTTTCTCTCAAATACAAATTAGGTTCTAAGGTTTCAAGATTTCATTAAAGAAATTCAAAGATAATATCTTCATTCCAAGTATGTGGATTTCATTAATGAGCTATCTTTTCACTCATTGAGTCTCAAAGAGACCCCAATTCTTTAGTTTATGATTTCTACAAAAAAAAAAAAACTAGGGTTCTATGATTGATTGTAACATCCCAAAAGTTTGTAAGTCCATATAAAATTAAGAAAAATTGAACTACAGAAATTTGTGCCTTTACAAACACTTCTACAGATATAAAAGCCTTTACGACTCATAAATTGATTCGCAGATCCGAACCTCAATAACTTTGTATTACCAATGCATGGTTTCCTTGGGAGTGTACTCAACCTCGAGCGAATTTAGGGATGAAGAATTTCAGTTAGTGTATCACTTATTGCATGGTCATGTATTTACGCAATTTAGTACAGTACAACTCAGTTTCATGTTAGTTTACATGTTTTATAGATTCATCATCTCCTGGTACTATGTTTGTCATACATTGTCTTACACATTCAATACGTTCAAAGTACTGACAACATATTTTATGCCTATTTTATTTGATATTGTAGATTCAGGCATTCAGCATTTTAGTATATCCCCATTCAGCACAGTAGCTTGTTGGTGAGTCCTCATCTCTAGAGGGCGGTTTCTATTTTCTCTTTGCTCATTTATGATCAGTTTCAGACAGTTTGAGTTAGCTAGGGACTTGTCCTAGTGACTCGTAGTTGTAGAGGTTTTTCAGACAGTCAGTTAGATTCATCTCTGTGTATGGGTGAGCGACGAAATGAGAATAGTGGCTCAAGCCATTAGGTGTAGGTGTTTTTCTAGAGGTGGAATCTTTTAGTTCTTTTGTTTGATCCGAAGTCCATCGATCTAGTTCCAACCATGGACTTCTCGGCATTATCATCAGTAGGAGAAACGGAATTGCTTGATGTTGTATACTAAATACAACAGGCTCGATTCACATCATTATGCTCAATAAAAGGAATGTGGAAGGTAAAGTCCAAAATAATAAATTAGAAGGAAGATGAATCTTTTCTTCGGAGCTGGAATAATTTGTTCTTCCTGACCTAATTTAATGCCAAACAATGGCTTGTCCGTACCATAATTTCCTGAAGAAAACATATGTTTCTTGATTTCTAAGATGTTTCATAAGACTAGTGATATTTTAAAACTAACTTTAGTTCAATTCCGCATGCTATTATCTTTCTATTGCCATCGCACGTTGAATTTTATCATCATGTCATGTCATGAGGTTAGCTTGGGTCATGTGGCTCTAAGCACCGTGTTTTGATTATGAGGTTGTTTTGAGTGATACCAATGATTTAGGGTGTGTTTGGTCTGAAGGAAAATATTTTTCTGAAAAACAAGTAGATTTTGACTTATTTTTTCATATTTGGTTGATGATTAGAAAATATTTTTCATGATTTTTTTTTATGTGTTTGATTTATGAATGAAACATGTTTTGAAAAAAATATTTTTTATTTTTACTAAAATAAAAAATAATTTTTGAATTGAAATTAAAATCTTTATTAGCAATTTTCAAGTCCTAGAACTATGTGCCACAATAGGAATTAAAAGGGGTCTCTTGTAAGTTAAATAAATTTGTATACCTTGACAGAGTGCATTGAACCTTTTTTGATGGAGACTATATATCAAACTACTATATGCAGTAGCTCATATGGTTATACGTCAATTAGTAATATCTCTCACAGTTCAACATTGTCAATTGCTACTATCATTCATGCCTCGTATACTTAGTATATTTAAATTGTTTTAGTTTTCGGGCATTTAGAATTAGTTACGGGTTTATCCTAGCATCTCATCTTAGTAGAGACTTTTCCGACAATCAATTTAGATTCAGCTTGTGACATATTAGTTATTAATCTATTTGTGTTTTTAATAGGTTAGTTGAGTTTTAGCTTCGGCATTGTTGTGTAAATTATCTTTAGTTATCACTTATATATTTCTAGTGCCCTGTCATACTATATGAGGTTAGCTTTGAGTCACTCGTGACTCTAAGCAATGTATTACAGCTTGAGATAATTTTAGATCGTGATAAATTTTTGTTATATGATGTTGCTATATTTGTTGTTTGCTTATTCATAATCACAGGCAACGAAATATGTACATTTGGTTTATGGATGCAGACAACTCGTGTAAGACATGTAAATAATACCCATTTTTTATCTTTCTCCAAAAAAAAAAAAAGGACAAATCAGAGCATCTCTAACCCAAAATTTTAATTAAAAAAATGGTTTGAAGAAGTTGTTTTATATTTAAAATAATAAAAATTCAATTGTTATTGCAGAAAATGTTGTTTTACCAAACATTAAGACCGAAACTTTTTTCCTTTTTTTATTTACTTAAAAATAAAATATAATGTAAAGCTACTCTATCATGGTGTTTGTTTGGAAATGTGTGGGGGGGGGGGAGAAAACCATAGCTTATTTACTTATTTACATTAAATTACCTACACATAAATATCATGTTTAAAAGCTGATTAAAGGATAAATTATTTATATACAAAAATATAATGCTATAGTGTTTGATTTGTATTTTAAAATCTGTATAACTAATTCATGTATAAGTAATAAATTTTTTATGTATTTATTAAAATATCAAATTTTTAAAATATAAAATTAAATTAATACACGCATAACGAGTCTTGACCTTGTGAACACTTGGACATGGACAAATCTATTATAATAAGTAACGTAAATTCTAAGGCAGAAAAGTATATTTTGTGTATAAACAGAAAAGAAATCAAAAAAATTGTGTACCGTAATTTGTAAAGACACTGAAACTTAGTCATTAAGGAGAAAAAGCCCAAAAATATCATTTGGTTTTTATAAATAGTGCCTAAAAATGATGAAGAAAGATCAAATACTTTCTTCAATTCTCTTGTTTTTCTTCTTGTTTACAGCTTTTATCACAACAATGGCAGATTCACAAGCTTCATCACAACCCTCTAGTGAATCCAAAGTTCATATAGTGTATACTGAGCAACCTAAAGATCAAGAACCTGAAGAGTATCACATCAAAACCCTAACTTCTGTTCTTGGCAGGTTCGAATTATTTTTCCAATTCTATCCATTTTTTTCTGTTTTGAATTGCAATATAGGAAGATGGGGTTGTGGATAGGTTTGGATTGACCTGTTTCTAATCAATTTCATCAAAGATTTGATCTTTTTGTAAGATAATAGGTTTTGATTTTTTTTTTTCCATATGGGGTTGGACTTTGTCTTTGTTTTCATGCTGAATTCAATTTTAAGGGGTTAGACTTTTTTCTTTCTGAATTCATTTTCTATGTGTTTGATTATTAAGAATGTGAGAGGTTGTCAATGATTGGGCTAAGGAGATGTAGAGGTTTGCCGAAGAATACTGGGTGAGGTGATTAGAATGTACATACCGTAACTTCAGTTTATTGAGGACATGACGCACCATAGATAGGAGGTTTTGGGGGTTTGGTAGTCGAGTGTTGTCTGTGTGCAGTCCAATAGCATTAGCACTAATCTTGTGGTTTCTTGCCCTTCGATTTCTCTTAATACCTGTTGTTCTTTGCTTCGATTATTGCATTTTATGAATGCTAGGTAATGATTGCATGCTTGGACATTTCTTAAGGTAATGGTGAGGGACAAAGTGATTAGATCAACCAGTTCAAAAGTTATAGGAGTAATATGATTTAAAGGATTTTGTTAGTTTATTGTTTTAAATTATAGCTCTGTTACTGCAAAAATTTATGCAATGTATACTCGAACTTTAGGAACATGTAGTGGTTCATACCAAGTTTATTTTCTGCGAGTAGTTAATTTGGACAATCAAAATTACTATCTAGTCTAATTGACTTTTTTGATCTTTATTTGAATAAAGTATGGAACTTTTCAAAGCAAACTTTCCAATATTCATTCAATCACATATTGTAGTAATGAATGAATAACGGTTTCAAGATCATTTGTTGTATTCTTTGGTGAGGAAAGAAGGGATAGAAAATGCTTGCTATCAATTATCAATTGTATGTAATTGTCATGATTATTGTACAGTAAATGTATTGTATTCTACAAATTTTTGGAGTTAAAATCCTGATATTTTGTGTATACTTGTGGTAATCAAAAAGTGAGGAGGCTGCAAAAGAGGCATTGTTATACAGTTACAAGCACGCAGCTAGTGGATTCTCAGCAAAGCTGACTGCTGAGCAGGTTTCTGAGCTCTCAAGTAAGAATTGACTTACTACTCTTGCAGTATTATTGATTAAATTATCTTGGTATATGGTTGGTCTGTATTGTGAGATCAGTAATTAGTATGGTGAATTTAAATATGACAGCCATAACGCTTGTCTGTTGAAGTACTTGGCATTCATGTTGAAAAGTTGAACATAGTTTTTCATGTTCAAGGGATTGTTGAACAATTAAGCACATTTCTAGTTTCTTGCTAAATCTCAAATTCAAATATGTTTTTAATTTCATCATTAATAGTTTAACCATCAGAAAATAGAGTGAGGATGTATGTCATGAATTATGTAAGAATCGTTTGGATTTTTTTTTTAGCTTAAGAAAGGGGCAGGGGTTATTTTAGGACAGGTTTAATGGTTTTATATGGAGCATATTCTTGACCAAGGTGGTCCACTATTGGTAGGCATGGTTTGCTTTTCTTTTGTTCTTTTTTTAATGCAATCAATACTTTCTTAGTGCTGGATTTGATAACAATAGTACTTACCACTTTTAAAAAAGACTGTGTGAAGAAGCACAACAGGAATGGCAATATTAATGTAGGACTTCCAACTTTACATGAAAAGTATGAGAGGAATCATTTGTTATTGATGCAATTTTCAACTTTACATGATAAAAGGACAAGAGGAATGATGTTAGGTGTACATATTTTGGGAATAATTTTGGAAAGGAAATGCCCTGAGACAATAGGTTACTTATCAAAATATGTGTAAGTTCCTTTATTTGGAAAAATAAATTCCCAGACATAGAAATGTTACTCCTAGTGGTCCAATACCTTCATGTTGCAGTGATGCAACTGGTGCTTTGATATTCAGCAACCCTTACTGAAATTGCTGAATTTATAGCCTTCCTTCCTTTAGAATGCTTGCCCTTTGCTACAATGATCAACTTACTGGTGCTTGGATTTTTTTTCTTTTCAGTTTCAAAAACAAAATACTTACTGTTGATGTCTTCTCCTAAGTATCTCTACGTCATACCGATTCATCTTTGTTTTACATCCTTGAGTATCTCTACGTCATATCGATTCATCTTTGATTTACATCCTTGATGTCTATCAAAAAGTCAGCATTGTAGTTCTCGAGTCTGTTTTCCAGGATGTCTAAAATGCAACAGATGCCTTAATTTTTATATGTTCTTTACGCTGGATGAAAGTCCGACTATTCTTGAAGTTGAGCAATGTTCCAACATTAAGTCAAATCCCTCCTATTATGTGGTCATTGTGTCTATTTTGGCTTCTGCTTAAACCTGAGTTTTGTAATTCAATAATGCATCAGTTTTTGCATGTTCCTTCCTGGAAAATATGTTCATACGATAATTTTGCATCGTTCTATTCGGGGGTTTTATGCTCTAAGACTAGCCTAACTAAGATATCACTTTTGCAGAGTTACCTGGAGTGCTGCAAGTTGTTCCAAGCCAAACAGTTCAGTTGCACACTGGACGCGTCTGAAAGACTACTTTTGAGACCTCATCTCAAAAACAAGTTTCCTTGATGTGTATAATCTTGCTATCTATGCTTGTTTCAATGGTGTTTTGAACTTAGATTGAAAGACTATCCCTACTCCCTAATGTAATTGTGGTACTTATCGCTGTAACGCTCGTTTAACTATATGAAAATAAAGTCGTCTGCTTAATATACTTGTACAAATAGTTGTCTTGTGATGGTGAATAATTTAGGCAAAAAATGCCACCAAAGCAGCAATGAACTTTGCATCTCATATAAAACATCACATGAACTTAGTTTATGTTTGTTTTGGCGTGAGAATTTTCCAAGATATAATAGTAATTGGGAACAGTTTTATAGGTTAATGTTTTGCTACATCTCTTTTTTCTAATAATCCCCCCAAAGAGAAAAATAAACAGATTTTACAATCATGTCCCATCTTAAAGGTTTTCTAAATTTTTAAAAAATATACTGCTTTTTATCAATTGGATTATGCAATTTAGTTGACATTTCCATATCCAACCAACATGTAAACTAGTGGAACACTGCAAATGCAATTACTAGTTGTAGGTGAAGAAACAAGAGTTTGACTTTTGTACACAAAAACAATATACAATGTTTTTATATAGTCATGTCACTTCAAAGTATTAAAGTAATATTCACCCTCCATATATTTAACTAATCAAGATAAGTCACGTGTTATATAACACGTTAAAATACATTTATTAGATAGTAATGTTATCTAGTAAGTTACATTTACCCTCCATAATAAGTGAACTTAGTAATTGAAAAATGTCTAAATAAGACAAGTGACATGTTACAACATAGGTGTAAAAATTATTTGCCATATAATAAATCTGAAAAATATAAAATTGATTGATGTTGGACATGTCTCCCTTCCATTTTCCAAATCCCACTCTACTTTGTCTTTACAACTAACACCACATTTCCCGCCAGATAACACTGACCATACATCAACAAAAATGGTAACAAACTTTTACATATGGAAAACACACACAAAAAAAAAAAAAAAAAAAACATAAACTGAAAATTTTTCCTCAGTTTCTCCAAATTCAAGAAAACAAAAGAATTGTTGTAAGAAAACATGGCACAAGTTGTAGCAAAAAAGAGACCACATATATCCTCAAAGCCATCTCCCAATGTTCTTCCTTACCAAACTCCAAGATTAAGGGAACATTACACACTTGGTAAGAAATTAGGGCAAGGGCAATTTGGTACAACATATCAATGTACTGAAAAGGCAACAGGGCTACAATATGCATGTAAATCAATTCCAAAAAGGAAACTTTTATGTAGGGAAGATTATGAGGATGTTTGGAGAGAAATTCAGATAATGCATCATTTGTCTGAACATCCAAATGTTGTTAGAATCAAAGGGACTTATGAAGACAATCTTTTTGTCCATCTTGTTATGGAATTGTGTAAAGGGGGTGAGCTTTTTGATAGGATTGTTCAAAAGGGACATTATAGTGAAAGACAAGCTGCACATTTGATGAAAACAATTGTTAAGGTTGTTGAGGCTTGTCATTCTCTTGGTGTCATGCACAGAGATCTTAAGCCTGAAAATTTCTTATTTGATAGTTCTGATGAAGATGCTACTCTCAAGGCTACAGATTTCGGGTTGTCGATTTTTTATAAGCCTGGTTTGTTTTCTTGGATCATTTAATACTGTCTTATTTCATGTTTTTGGTAGATCCAAATGGATTTTGTGTTGTGAATGAATTTGGTTTCTTCTAATCGATGGAAGTATTAGGACGGGAATCTTACTAGCTCAGTTGGTTGGCTACGTGAAATTGGAGAACTTAAATATACTCTTTTTAACATTTTGTGGCAGGGCAATATGTCTCTGATGTTGTAGGAAGTCCATATTATGTTGCTCCTGAAGTGTTGCATAAATTCTATGGACCCGAAATAGATGTATGGAGTGCTGGAGTCATCTTATACATCTTATTATCTGGTGTTCCTCCTTTTTGGGCTGGTAAATTTACAATGTTGTAGTTTCATTTATCTTGTTTTCTTACTAGAAAACAAAGGATCAAGGATTTACTATATGTTATTTTGTTGTTTCCTTTTTCCACTTTCAGAGACGGACAATGGTATATTCAAGCAGATTTTGAAAGGGAAGATAGACTTTGAATCTGAACCTTGGCCTCACATTTCTGATAGTGCAAAAGACTTGGTTAAAAAGATGCTCGATAGGGATCCTAAAGCGCGAATAACTGCTCATGAAGTCCTATGTGAGTACCACCTATTTAATTTGCTGATAAGGTATTAGAAAAGTTTGTAGTTTCATTATGAGAACTTGTTTGTCTTTTTTTTTTTCCCAAGGTCATCCGTGGCTTGTGGACGATGCAGCTGCTCCAGACAAACCTTTGGGATCTGCAGTGTTGAATCGCCTTAAGCAGTTCTATGATATGAACAAACTTAAAAAGATGGCTTTACGAGTATGTACTTCTTTTATACGTCTTTGCTCTTTTGCCAACTTGTTGTTTCTTGGATTTCATATATTGTATCATGGCTTGACATGCATTAAATTCTTAACTAAGAACATAAACATGAGTATATAGAACAGTCTGAAAGTGATATTGGTGATAGTATTTGAAGAAGTCCTTAAGATATCATGTTTATCCAATTGCATATTCACCACTTTGGTACTTCTTTAACGGTTCTTCTAAAACTTTTGTGTTACAATTCCACCGGAAATTATTTGATATGAGCTAAGTTTCGGAGAAGGATTGTCGTAGACAATCATCTCATTAGTCATGACTACTTGTAAATCTCATCCTTAGAGATAGAACTCTAGAACTGTGGTTTTGTACAAGAAACATATTTAAGACCACTTAATCTTTTCTGGTGTCTCCAACAATGAAATCCAAGTGATTCAGTGTGGTATCTAAGGAAAATGCTGATATCGAAAGAAGGTAACTCAGATAAAGCTACATGTTTAGCTACAGTTCAGGATGGTTAGGGTCTTAGGGAAATCTTTTAGGTGTTTAAAGGACTTATTGGATTCTGAAAGTTCTTCGAAAAAACTTGTCTATGGTAGAAAGTAATAGAGGCATATTGTTCAAAGCTCTCAATTCTCAAGTACTAATAGGACTTTCAGTTAAATGTAGAATTTAACTACTTGTATCTCAATTAGAAGTTCAGCCAAAATATGTTGCTTCTAGCAATGTCTCAACAAAAATCTCACTCCAGAATCTGAATTTTCAGCATGTAGATTGTGATGGTTTTCAATAGACTATCTTCTGTTGTGCAGACCCTTATTGTGTAGTCTTGGATTTTGCATACTAGATTGATTTCTGATTATTGTAGCACTTAATACAAACAGGTCATAGCAGAAAGGCTTTCGGAGGAAGAAATAGGAGGCCTAAAGCAGTTATTCAAAATGATTGACACAGATAGCAGTGGAACAATCACATATGAGGAACTGAAAGATGGCTTGAAAAGAGTAGGATCTGACCTAGGAGAGTCCGACATCAAGGCCCTGATGAAAGCGGTACTTGCTAATTTCGTTTGTTTTAGAATCTCTATAGATCTGTCAAAATGCATTTTCAGTTATATTTTACAAAACCATTTGGCACATAGATTGTGCATGATCAGATAAAAGCATGAGAATTTGGCTGCACACATTAGCCACTAGGTACTTTTTATTGATCCTACCTGCTTACAGGATACAGTATTTCTAGAGCGCGAGTGGGAACAGCAACCCAAGATTTTAGTCCCTCTAAAATAAGTAGCAAAAATGACGCTGTGAGATATGTTTTTGCAGGCTGACTTTGACAACAGTGGCACGATTGACTACGGTGAATTCATTGCTGCAACATTGCATTTGAATAAGATGGAGAGAGAGGAGAATCTGCTTGCTGCATTCTCCTACTTTGACAAAGATGGCAGTGGTTATATCACAACTGATGAGCTTCACCAGGCTTGCGTAGAATTTGGCCTTGGTGATGTTAAATTGGATGACATTATTAAAGAGATTGACATAGACAATGTAAGTCTCCTTAGCTATAGTTACTCTGCATTATAAGAAAAAAAAAAGGCTTTGTACAATGTTTAGTTCATCCATGTCCTTTTTATAAGATTTTTCATAACTATCAACAATTTACCTACTCGTTATTCGGAACATCAGAAGTTGTGGTATCTTATGAACCTAACATAGGTCACATACCTCACGACATATCAGATAAGATTGAAAGGTATTATCCAATACAATAAGCAGTTTTCTTGCTTCTACAAATGTATGCTGTGGTGGCCTTGGCCCAAAATACCTCACATATTTGACCTTTGCACCTCACCCTCATTGAGTCCAAGAATGTGTGTATCATGTGAAGTTGTGTTATGCCTTATAAAGCCTTCACTTTCCTCTCCCACTCCAACGTGAGTCGCTAAAGTGTCATTACTAATATGCACCCCTTCTTGAGGAGCTTGTCAGCCTAAAAATCTGTCAGTCCTTCTCTTTGACCTGACCTCATTAAATAGCCCTCCGTCATGGGCATCACATTTCCGAGTTAAGTCAAGCTAATATATTTTTCTGTTTGGCAGGATGGACGTATAGATTATGGCGAATTTGCAACAATGATGAAGAAGGGAAATACAGGATTTGCTGCTAGAACAATGAGAGGCAATTTGAATTTTAACTTGGCTGATGCACTTGGAGGAAGTGACAGTGAGAAAAAAGAATAGAAGGTTTCTACTTCTATAATATATCAAAAAATGCATATTATTAGGAAATGTATCATACCAACATTATATTTAGATTGTTTGGTATCTAACTCTCTAATTCTAGCATGATTGTTTACCAGACCAAGCTGATAGAACGCGTTGGACCAACCGATAATCGGAGGAGGTCAAGGAGGCTTTCAACCGGACGAGAGGGGTCAAGTAGACCTGTGTTTGCCAAGACAATGTTGGACTACTACCAGCATATATTGGTGCTCTATTATTTTGTGATGGTAGATAGGTTTAGTGCTATAGTAGCAAAATTACAGTTGCTGTTACTCTCAACAACAGCATGCCCAGTATCTTTCCACGAGCGAGATCTGGAGAGAGTGGGATGTAAACAGACGTTACTCCTACCTTTGCTACTTTATCTTATATAATTTGAGGGTTTTTCCTCTAGTTCATAAATTCTAAAATATTACAGGTGTTCGTACCTGAGAAGTGTCGTAAAAACCTTCTTTATGTCTATATTAATTTAATGTTACTAGAAATTGAGTACCTTTTAAGATCATTTTATCATATGTGAAACACTAAAATAAATTTCAGTCTTTTTTTATTTGCGTAATATTTCTTGATTTTATTTTTTTTCCTTCCAATCTTGCGGGCTTGATTTTTACCATAACAAATGGCATTACTTTTGTTCTTACTTTACTCTTCTTACCACGTATATGCAATCTTACTTCTACGTTTTAAAGATAGAATAATTATTTTTTAAGAGCCTCAAATTAAATAAAACATATCAAAAATAATACTAGCGCTATGAAAATTAAATATAATGTATATGTAATTGCAAAAAGTAGATGGGAGGCTTTACATAACTAACCTCGAGTCAAAATTAAACAATGATGGCATCAAGAGTAAATGGCCTATTATATAATTTCGAATATTTGTTAATCTCTCCGTTTCAAAAAGGATGGTCTAGCTTGACTTGAAACAGAATTTAAGAAAAAAAAGACTTTTTAATCCTGTGATTCTAAATTAAAGTTATGTCAAATGTACCAAAATGTCCTTTAATCTTGTGGTCTTAAACATGTCACGTGGAAAGTTCAAGTTAAAATATTATGAAAAAAGGAAATGGGTTTTTCGTTTTTAAACAGACCAAAAAAGGAAATAGAGACGTTTTTTTTTAAACGAAGGGAGTATTATGTTACGAGAATATTTAAATTTATACTATTTCTAATACAATTATTTTTTTAAAAAATAAATAAAGGATTTCGGGGTAAAATAGTCATTTGGCCACCACTGCAGATAGGATAGGCTTTCACAGATAAAATTGAGAGAGAGACAGAGAATACCCAAGAAACCTCTCACTCTCTAACAATGGCAACCCTTTCCCTGTGTTCAACATCTTCCCCCTCAACAGCACTTTCCAAGAACCAAACTTTTCTTAACACCCTTTCTGTTCCCAAAGCAAATTCCAATGTTACTTTTCTATCTCACTCATTTTCCTCTCTCAATCTCCGTTTCTCCAAGCCCAATTCTTCATCCTCTTTTGTACCCAAATACTCAGAATCTGAAGCTCCAGTAGCTGAAGTTGAAGCTGAACAAGAAGAGCCTGTTGTGGAAGCCACTAGCTTGGAACCAAAACGAGAAGAAATCTTTGCTGTTGTTATGGTGACGACTCACTTCTATTCATGTTTAAATTTGTGTAGACATATCTGTTTGTTTTGAATTTCGAAATCAATGTGAGGGTACAATTTGGATTGTTATTGAAAAAATTATGAGGTCCCAAATGAGAATTTGAAAATTCAGCGGAAAATGTTTCAGATGTCTGTTACCTTGAATTGTTTTCTCAAAGGAAATAGGAAATTGATTTATCCCCTCTAAGGGAATGTTACTTTGTTGTATAAAGATCACAACTTTGGTTCAAGATTGCCATGTGCTCAACCTTTGATATCACAAAAGCACTCGGAATTTTAATAAGGGGAATTCAAAATTACTCAGACCTATTATTGAAGCAATTTCTCGAATTAACCTTTGCCACTAGAACGAAAACTTCCTTTATGTCAAACGGATTAGAAGTTCCAAAAATTTGTTTTCATGAAGAATGTTCCACCACACCTCACTTACTTCGTTCAAATTTCGTGTTTGCTAGTACTGTTGATACATTGCTGCTTCCTATGGTGTATGTGGTGAAAATAGGGAGTGTTACAATGAAATTCTTTCGTTCTGTTATTTATACGTCAATGCCATTCTGTGATGCTTAGGTTTAGCATTCTGTTTTAGGGTGTCTTACAGAAACAATACACATGTCTATGTGTTTGTGTCATATTGACTTGGCAGTGGTGGTGGCTATTGGAAATGTTAAAATAGTCCTTGCTAAATAAGCTGAACTGAACTTTTTATATGCTTATTATTCTCCAGTGGAGTTGGCTGATGTTAACAGAAAACTATAATTATTATGAAGACATGACGAAGGTTTAGTACTTGGTACATCCTTACCTGTATTCTGGACACCATCCAATTTCAAAAATCTCAGTCTATGTTCTGTATGGTTTTAGTGTAATTTCGTTTTCCAAGTGCGCCATATATTTTTGGTAGGCGTTTCCTCTAGTTAAGTCGCAAAGGGGTTCATATGGCAGTATAAGTAATATAACTAATAAATAACTGATAACTATCATTTAGTTCTAACTTTAGGTGTTATACAGTTGTCAGAGGGAATACATATCTACAAGTCCATGCGAACGTTTAAGCAAAAGTCTAGTAATTGTTGAAATTTGATTTTGAGGTTGCCATATTCTACACTTTCATCTTTTATTTAATGTGAATTGTGAATTATTGTAGTTAACCGGAGAAAACATTCATGTTTACTACTTATTTGATGAATATTTTTCTTTTCCATGTGGATAATACTCACTCTTGCGAGGAGATTATAGCTGCTATTTCAATCTGATCATTGTTCCTGCTGCTCACAATTTTCAAGTCCTCTAGGTGTCAAATTTTGTGCTTTATTTTGTTCTTTTTTTCTTTTTTTCCAGATGAATGTGACACTACCCTAATATAACTCTATTGGGCTTGTCGTTAATACGTTAAGCTGTTTGTTCATTTTTGCTCTTTCGCTTTCATAGGTTGGATCTCGGCAATATATTGTTTTTCCTGGGCGGTATATCTACACCCAGAGGCTTAAAGGTGCAAATGTCAATGACAAAGTGAGCATTTTCTTTGTTCTTACTTAATTTACAATTGATTTCCCAAAATCTTGTTACCTTCTCTGTGGCGTTGGCTTTAGTTACGTGAATTGTTTTTCCTTGTTTCGCTATCTCATATCAACATTGTGGTGTCCAATCAAAACGAACTTGCTTGCAGCAATTTCTCTATTATGTCAAAAGGCATCAATTTCAACCAATAGTGACATTTGCTTGTCCGATTTTTATTATCTTTAATACATTGTCTTCACCAGTTATTTTCCACGGAAACTAACACTTGATATAAGGGTTATATGTGTATGTCAAGGTTTCTTGCCATATTGGCAATACTCTTTATTTCAAAATTTCCACAATGAGGATCATTGTTGAAGCATCTATACTTGTTGCTTCTGCAGATTATCCTAAACAAGGTGTTACTAGTGGGAACAAAAACAAGTACTTGGGTTGGAAAACCAGTGGTGCCAAATGCAACAGTCCACGCTGTTGTTGAAGAGCAGGTCAGACATCATTCTTCCTCTGCTGTAGTTTCCACTGAGTATATCTTGTTTACTTGACATATCTGTTGGCTCATTCTTACATTTCCATGCAGTTGAAAGATAAGAAGGTTATCGTCTTCAAGTATAAGAAGAAAAAGAACTACAGAAGGAACATTGGTCACAGACAGGTATCAAAGAACTGTTTTTAGTGATATCTGAATAACTATAAAGTAGTTTGAACTTTTTTAACCTCTCTGTTTGCCCTTAAAGCAAGGCGCACCGTAGTCTATCATAGTTTTACCTATGTCTGCAAATAATTACCATGCAAACATGAAAACAGTCTAAATCAGTGAGCTTGCAGCCATGTATGAGACATGCCCCTTAAAATGATATTTGTGCAGAATATCATAACTTGCCCTTGCTTTATACCAAACTAATTCGGTTTCTGTAATCATGCAGCCAATTACTCGGATAAGAATAATGGGCATTACTGGTTATCAAGATTCACCAGCAGTCACCCTTGCAGACCTAGAAGCAGCCAAGTGACTTTTAGGCTCAAAATTACGTCCAAATTGCTGTTTTCTCAACATCTGCTTAATAGTGCCTTTCAGGATTATGTAGTTTTGTATAGACCGAGAAAGCAATGACAGAAATGAGTTTTGGAAGGCGCATTTAACCTCATGTTTTGTTGTAATTTCCATCCATTTTGTTTCTTTGCATGTATTATTTGGTTGAGCAATGTACTTGAGTTTTGGAATATTTAAGAAACCTCTTTTTGACTGAACACCAGTTATTCTTTGCACTTACTAGGCCAAACATGTCTCTCATTCATCATCTGAGTGATTATTATGACCTCTTTATCTTCTTCTCAAGTACCAGACATGTCTGTTCATGTCATAGCATTTATGTGTAAATTGAGGGTTGAGAGATTGTTAAACCTAATACGTTATCGTAGACTTGAGGGAATTAATTTTCAGAAAGTAAAAACAAGCTCTAAACAAAGCTATCTATAACATGGCAGTTGGGATATGACCATAAGATCAAAGAAGAAAATACTGAACAGTGAAATGACTATAAGATGAATCTTGAATCAGAATCCATATCAAAATCTGTCTGCTACATTTGACATTACCTTAAACAATACTACAGGTAACTTCGGGTCAGAAACAGACTAACAGAGGGTAAAACATAAGGAGTTGGTAAAGAACACAACGTTTTCCACTATTCTACCAATCAATTGGACAGTCAAATGTAGATTTCAGATTAGATCTATCTCAATATGTCTTGCCTCTGCCTCTACAATTTGCTCCGACAATAAAATTAAACTATATCTTCTATAAGTTACTTTCCAAGAGGATCCGAATTGGCCTTCTGGGGGGAGCTTTATTCATATATTTTCTTCCTCTTCAAGATGGTAGGTAATATCGAGATAAAACCAATGAGGAAGAGCACGGACAAGGTCTTCAGATCGTATAGATCTTTCACAGACTTCAGCTCACCAAGAGCTAGGCCAGCCTGACAAGTTAAAATAAAACATCACATATGAGATTACAAAAATATAATGGAGTGATTAGTCAGGTCTCACAAGTGATATTGGCACTGCAAACTTCAACAAAAGATGTCTCATCTTAGTTCATAGACAAGACAAGAGAGATGCATTGCCAAATTATTCACTTGGACAGTTTTAGATGATACGCTGCCGGTCAACAGCTCACATGATTTTAACTCAATTTCAGAAATGCGCTTGATTTTTTTATTTAATATAAGCACCAAGTATAGCTTTCATCTTTTTATGGAAGTAACACACAGAGAACCTTCACCATTACTATCACATTATGGGACTCCACATCAACTGAAGAGGCTGACTCTAAATGCTACCAACGTTAGATTGTGTTGGTGTACTTCTACCATTTATTGCAACATCTATGCTAGTGCCAAGCATGACATCCTGGAACTGATTTACCCATTTATAAAGAGAATAGGCTTCAGCTTCTTGTGTTTTTGAAGAGTATTTGGATGGTTAGAGAGTTGGGAAATAGCCTCTTTACCTCCACGAGGTAGGGGTTGCATACACTCCCGACTCTACCCTTCCACACCCACCTGTGAGATTTCACAGGGTATGTTGTTGTAAGAGAGTCACCACACAAAGGAAGCTAGTTACTTTTTTAAGAAAGCATGTCCTCTAGATGCATTATACCAATCATTTCAGAGCAAAATTGAGTAGTACAGTTGAAAGAACATCAAATACGGACAAGCATGACGGGAAAAACCACCACCAGCTGAAGAAAGTTTACCTTGACTGTAATATATGCGGCTGGAATGAGACCAACCAATGTGGCCGAGAAGAAAATATGGAATGGTATATCCACTATTGGAGATGCCAAGTTGATGAAAAGATTTGGCAATGTTGGAGTTATTCTCAGAAACAACATATAGTTGAGCAACTTATCCCGACGCTTGGCTATCTGAAACCACATGTTACACATTAGTATGTGCCGGAAAATGAAGGAAGCATAACATTAGAAGATCAGCAGCACATTAACAGTAAACAGTTTCAGAACATCACAGACCTCTGCCTGGAAGAATCTCAATTTTTCAGGCCACAACCAGCTAACCAAAGGTCTGCCAATTAATTTAGACAGAAAAAAGCAGGATGATGCACCAGCTGTAGCATTAAAGACAACCAAGATAAGCCCTTTCAAAACACCAAAAAGTGCTCCAGCAAGCAGGGACATGAATATTGTCCCAGGAATCATAAATGTCTGCATGAATATGTATGTTGAGCAGTAACCCAGAATGAATTTCGCAGGATAAACTTTGGCATATGTTCCAATATTATCCCTGAAGGAACAACCAAGATAATAAGTTATAACAGTACCATACTAGATAATAACTAGAAAAAAGTGGTCAAATATCATATTAAAACACCATGCCAAAAAATATCTACAAATAACATTTGGTCACAGAACCTTTGCATGAAAAGATTTTAATTAAGAAGCAACATTACAACCAGACATTCGTAATGCTGAACAATGGTAAGAAGACTGCTAGTGATTTCCAATCTATACGATTGAAAGTGAACCTTGTTCTTCGAGCTTCATACCACATTAGGTTTGAGGAGTATCGAGCAACCAACTCTTTTCTTGTCACAATTGGACTTACTCTTTCATTTCTTAGAAATTTTGAGTATAAAAGTGACCTGATATTTATCTTCCTCCAAATCAATTTCTGACAAATCCAGTTCTTCAAAAGGAAAACTATGCCTCTTTTATTTTATTTATGTAAACCAACAACAGCAGAAAGCATTACTAATTAATGAGCTGGTACTGTCAATGTCATCAACAGAAAAATAGATTTTCCTCCCCTCACCTCACTTTCTCCTCCTCAAATTGCAATAGTCCCCATTGACCAATTGGTCATGAATTCATGATCAACCCACTCGTGCCTCATACTTAACAAATTCCACATCGTTCCTGATTTTCAAACTTTTATCGTGTTTTAAGAGATGTGTTGTTGTGGGACTACACTAGGTATGTTGTTGATTGCATCAGATTTTCACATTCAAAGAACAAATTTTTTTGGTGAAAGAAAAGAGAATACAAACTGGTTTGTTATTCCTGTTAACTCAAGTGGTTTGTTATTATACAGAAATGTTACAGGACCCTGATGCTTTTACTAGACATTGGAGCATTGTACTGCACAATCTTGTGAAATTTATCTCAACAACCGGTACACAATAGAAATACACTTTTTCTTTATAACTGAGGTATCCAGGCTAGATTCCACACATCTCTACTATTCCACTGGGTAAGTCTACCGACAAGGCTTAAGATGAGAAGAAATCGCCTTCTCTGTTGGAATTTTAACCCAAGACTCCCATGGTTTTTACTCACTTCATTGACTGGTAGGCCGCACTCATGGGTCATACATAATAAAAATACACCTAAACCCATTCTGAAGAGATTGTACTTTTTTTCTCATCATAATGTGTATCAGCTTATTATTTTCTTAACTCATAGATCACACGGTATAGGCTCAATCAAATGGTTGCATATGTATTACTTTGGTGAGATAGGTATTCTACTGCTAATCGTACTTTTGTGCTTGAATATCTGGAAATTGGTACCAAGTGATATAACCCATTTATCAGTTTGACAGAGCTTCCCACACAATATTGCTCTACCTACCTTCTTCCAGCTACTTCATGTATTTGGAATTAGATGAAAGACTTAGCGGCCCCTTAAAGGTGTCCGCAAAATTCACTTAAACACCTTAACATGCCCATTTTTCTATTAGACACTCAAACCTTAAAAAATAAGTACCTATCAAACTTTTTTTAAGACCTGGTGAAAAGAGGAAGTGTGTATAATACACATGCAGCTTATGTGGCAAAATAGCAAATAAAATGAAGACATGTGGCATTTAAATTAAAAATAATTGCATAAATGAATGAAAATAAAAGAATCTAAATCAAAAAAGAAAAGAATTTCAACTTAAAAAAGAAAAAGAAAAATTCATGTTATCACCATCACACCCACCTACACCCGACACCACCTCAAACCTTTCCTTTTCTTCTTTCACTAAAATCACCTCTTGTCCAACACTGTTATTTTCTAAATGGAGATTTTGACATATACTAAGTATGAATTTATCTTCTTCTTTTTTCTCTTTATGTCATTTTTCTTGTTCCTATTTCAAAATTGATAGTATCGTTTTTTCTTATAAAAAAGAATCTGTTCATTGTCTGTTTGTTTTGATTTCAAATTTACTTTCTGTTCTTGTTTCGTAATCAAGAAAGAAGGGGTGTGAACCGGAGGCAGTGTGTGTGGCCTCCATATTTTCTGGCAAAAAAAATGAATGGTGATCTCCATTTTTTCAGGCTAAAAAACTTAGATTATGTTCTTCATTTTTTCTAACAAAGGAAATGAGGGCAGTTGACTACATTTCTTATTAAATTTAAGCATAAGTTTAGAAGAAGCAAATCTATTAAAAAAATGTAAGGTGGTAGATTTTATTGTTATGAATAATTGGTGGCAGCAGGTCTGCAATTTTGATAGATTAAGTGAAGTATGCGGACAACTTTAAGGGGCTATCGATGACTTAAGCCTAGATGAAAAGTGATATGAAGCACCCAAGTCTTTCCATGCCCTGTGTTCCATCTGAGCACCTACTCATTAATTGATCTAAGGAAACCGCAAGTCTTAAGGAGATTAAACTAAAAGGATATAGTAGAAAAATGTACTAAACGACAAAAACAGTCTGCAATTATCACTTCTAAATTTCTTCTGGCACACAGATAAATACTCAAATAGAAGAGAAATCTAGACTGGAGAAGACGAGAAGTTTCTTCTTTTATACCAGAAAAAAGAAGTTAAAGGTTTAACTTGTATAGTTTCCTTTTTTCACAATCAAATTTAAGGCCCCAACTTCTGAAACTAGGCTGACAACAGTACATTGATGAGAAAGTCACACCCCCCCGCGCCCTAACTAATGCACACACACAATGAAGCATTTAGGAGGAAAGCTGCTTTAAAAAGGAGATACACAAATGATTTCTCCTACATGCAGATCAAAACTAATTGTATCAGAAAATTCCCCAAATGCAGAAATTTGGAGTGCAAACAGTCTATATGGAGCTCACCCAACCACTCACTGCACAAGCTGAGTGTTCTCAAAAAAGTATATATATAATAGTTGCAACCATAAACTAAAAGTAATAAAAGCTTTGTTTTATACCTCAACCAAACAGTTTTCACACAAAAGGTACATGATTGACCACATATACGGCTGGGGCAGCAGAAAAGCACAACTGCAAGATTACAATCACACAACACAGGCACCTCAAACACTTAGTAGGGTTAAGCCCCAAGTATCACTCGATACGTGGCAAGCAACAGGAGCTTAAACACAGCAATGACTAGCAACATAACTCCACAAGCTGCTTAGGTCTCTCTAAATTTGACACCCCACACGAAATGCACAAGCAACCACGACACAGCTATACTTAACAAAAGCAAATAGATGCTACAGTTCAATGTCACATAAACTATACCAATCAAAAGCAGGAAATGAAACACAAAAGCAAAACAATTGCCTACTTGAGTATCCGGAGGTCGGAAAGGGAACGAGGCAACTTGAGTTTTCCATATTCAGCAGCTGGCATTGTCAAGTATATAGAAAATAACCCTACTGAAAACACCACAAATACACCTAAAGCTGCCGCAAATTCCCATCTTGACAACGGAAACTTCCCTTCCTTATACCTTTTACCAGTCGGTGAATCCTCAGCTCCCGGCGTCAAACCTAAGTTCATTTCCTCATCCCTTGTCAGCAACCGTCCCGTATCCACTACCAAACTCCTTGGCGCAGCCATTGACAACAACAACGATGCTGGTGACGATGATGAACGTGACACCCTATTCTTCATTCATTTGAATTTATATAACAAAATTCAATCAAACCCCACCAAAAAAAAATCCAAGAAACAAACCCCCAAAGCAAAATCTTGAATTATCTATCACCGGAATCAAAACCCACAAATAAAATACAAAAATAATCACCCCCAAATCAATAGAAATTCAAATCAAATCAAATCCCAGAAAATCCACCAAAAAATACAGAAAAAATCTATATTTGAAATCAAAGTACAACCAATTTCTTATTTTTTAAAAAAATAAAGATCAGAATCAATGAAACCCCAACAAGAAGATCCACCAAAAATACACAAAATTCAAGGGTTGAAATTAAATTCGATAACCAATATAATATAAATAAATAAAATAAAAAATGAGCAGCAAAAAGACTGTAGGTAGCTGAGATTTCAACTGAGAAGATGAAATATTTAAATTAGGAATTTGACATTTATTTTTATTTTTTTGGGCTTTAAATGCAAAGGAATATTGATTTTACTGGTTTTTGAGAAGAAGAAAAAAAAGGCAGATGCATGAAGAAGTTAAAGTCAATGATGATTGATGTGGAAGTAAGAAGATGACTACTGGGATTCTTTCGACCCGCTTTTCGAAGGAGACACTGTGGGAAAAAAGGAAAAATTTTCGACTCCATCTCAATTTTTGTGGCATTTAAATATAGCTTATACATAATACTTATCGATTTTGATCTTTAAAATAGTTCGATTTTTAATTTAACTAATAAAAAAAATACTTATAAAATAACTATATAACTTCTAACAATTTAACGCGATAAAACAATAATTATAACTTTACCAATGCTCATAGAATAGAAAGAATTAATAACCAATATGAAAAAAGTCAACACAAAGAAAAATTAAGAAGAATATGAAACTAACCTTGGGTTTTTGACGTTTTGGATGATATGAAATTGTTAATTCAAAGTCGTGATAAAGTGCGAAAGGAAGATTAAAGAACAAAAATAATATCTGGCAAGGTTTTATGATTAATATTTAATATTTATGTATAGATAAAATAGTAAATTACTATAATTTTAATGAATTATCAGATTACACAATAGCTAATATTAAAATAACAAAATCAAACTGATAACTCAAAAATTATCTTTTTAGAAAATTATTTTAAAAAAGCGCTAACCTTATGACCAAATAGCAATAAATTTTTTTAAAAAAATTGATTCGATTTATGATGAATTTAATTTTTCCAGAGTCCTATTTAGATACGACTAACTTTATTAAAGTTTTAAATTAAATAGTATTTAAATTAGAATTTATATTGTATAAGTATTAATCTTAATTAGTATATTTTTTGTTATATCAATACTTTTTGAAATTATTATAGTATATGAGTAATTCTTAAAAACATAAAACATCATATTAGTTTAATTATAGAACAAAAGGGTATATACACTTTTTTTGTTTCAAAAGGATATAAAAAAGAATATGATACCATTGACTTGGATTATATTTTTGCGGAGATAATTTGATGGTAAAAATGTACTAGTACTTAATAAATTTCACATTATAAAGTCGTAATCGATAAAAAGATAAATTTAAAATAAGAAATTTCCATTAGAACACATATTGTACTTAACTGGAATTTACTACTCTTTGTTTTGTGGTGCAACTTATAAAGAAGCTACCATTCTATATTAAAAAACATTTTAATATTAATGAAATAATTATGTACACTAATGCCTGAAATTTGTTTTAAATTATAATTATTTTTAAAAAGAAAAATCTTATAAAATTTTATGTCTAGTTAACTTATGTCACATAAAATTGAGATTAAGATATCAATATTTAAACAAAATGAGTTGACTCAAATCACATCAACCTAAAATGATCTTTTAAGTATTTAGAAGGATTATTAAATCAAAGAAATTTCAGAATTTATTTCAAACGGATTTATCTTTTGTTTCTAAAATTGAAAAAGGAAAAAGTGTTAGCACTTCTTTTTTTTTTTGCTATTATGAAATGTCTCAAAAAAATTTCTTTGAATGAGATGAAATGTAGAGCCCTTTAAGTTCAAGCTTCGAAATTGAGTCGATTTTTGAAAGAATGTTACTTCAAAATGAATTTTTCAATATGATTTTAAATCAACGAGTCATGCCTCTAAACAAGTATTGCATAACAAATTAAAACCCATTTAAACTAAAGCTTTTTTCAAATGATATGTCTTGGTGAGTATTATTTCAAATGTTTGAATACATTGAAAATGTATTATAGAAATAATTGTATCATATTTGATGTATCTGTAATATTATTTTTGTAAAACTTAAAACTCAGAACTTTTAAAATAATACTGAGCAAAAAAAGCAAGAAAATAATTTTTGTGTATGATAATCTGATTATCCCCTCCCCCATTAGCATAAATTTGCTGGCCATTTCAAAAGGCCAGGTATATATATTTGGTTAACTTACTATATTTGATAGCCAAATATACAATAGGTATACACTATTTGTATTGAAATTGTATATTTCATGTATATCTAAAAGGTCTGTAGGATTCCCCTACAATTAAATCAGATTCATTCCAAGATAATCCAAAGAACCTGTTGCTATCCTATGGGCTATGTTTCACATTGGGCTTTCAACTTTTGTGGACTGGGCTCCAAATGATATTTTGTCAATATTGGGCTTTCAGTTTTTGTTGGACTGGGCTCCAAGTGATATTTTGTCATTATTGGGCTTTCAATTTTTGTTGGACTGGGCTCCAAGTTGATAATTTGTCAATTGGGATGACAGCTTTTGTTTAGTAGCACAAATGAAGTTACTTTTTATTATTATTATTTCATAGACAAACAAATTAAAACAATCATTTTTCCCCAACTTATGGTGTTCCTATTATGTCTTAAAAAATATTTATATTACATCTAGATAAGGAATGAGAATTGAACTAACACTATATTACATACAAAATTTTCACTGATACAACTAGACTATATGTATTGATGATTTTAATGTTTCTTTATGACATACCATAGCAGGTTTAAGTCTGATATATTTTTATTTTAAGTTTGTTAAGGTATACATTTTACTTGAGTCGAGGACCTATCAAAAGCGAACTCCCTGCCTTCACAAGATATAGTTATATACGCACCATCCTCCCCAAATCTCACATATCGCTCATGTAAGTTAGTTGAATCTAAAAAGAATACCAAATCTTCTTCTAATTTAGGAACTTATATATTACTACACCATATAGAAAAGTACAAAACTAATTGAATGACAAATTTTAATCAATCATATATATATATATATATATATATGAATAGTACTTTTCGTCTGAGATGATCATAACATGTCTTCTTCCAGCTTTCAACACAAGCAACAGCTAATAACATATAATTACAAAAAGAGAGGAAAAAAGAAAGTTGAAATACAAGAGAAAGAATTTAAAAAAAGTAGAAAGTATATAAAGTGCAAATTGTACCAATAAAAAATGGAAAAGGATATACATGATATACAAATGGCATGGGGAATGGTATTTTATTGCTGGTCCAAACATTTTGACAGCCTCATAAGAACAACAAATGTCCTGAGTTGTCTCAAACAAATATACATAAAAAATAAAAGGAACAAGAAAGAGACAAAATGGAACTAGACTTGGAAAGTAATCATCAAAGTGTATATAGGAGTTATATTATTTTAGTAATTAAATGTTAAAAAGTATAAAACATGGCTTATGTGGGGAGACATGTCCTTGTCAATCTCAACCCTACTTAAAATATAACCTAACCCCCCCCCCCCAACCCCCCATCTTGTCCCCTCCTTTCTCTAGGACCTTGTTAAGTCTTTTTCAAGTTTAGTTGCCTCCCCACCCCCCACCCCACTTCAATCACATTATGCATGTCTAGCTCCAACTTGTGTTAAAAGTGATACATAATTCGACATTTAAACTTGGTCTTAACTTATATTACCGCATTTTAACACTCTTAAATTTGTGTAAAGTTCAACAAATAGTCACATTCATCCAACGTGGAGTGATACATGACAGTTTGTGTCCTGTGTGTACTATATCACGTATACACATTTGTCTATTTGTTCAATTTTAAATAACTTTAAGTGTATACTTGTGTACACACAAAGTTGGAGAACATAAATATGAGTTGAAGCCAAGTCAATGAACAATTTGTGTAGTTTGTTTTTTTTTAAAAAAAAAAAATTAATCACGGTAATCAATTCAGTTTGCCTTAGTCTAATTTCATAGGTACCTAGCAACTTTTCACTAACGCGAATATCGGATAGCTTCATCCGTCAAAATTTAAATATAGTTGAAAACTTCGATAAGATTTTTTAAAAATAAATTGGAAAAGTGTCTACTTCGGAGTATTTGAAACTAGCAACTTAATCCACCATTAGTTTTTTTTAAAAAAAATCTATATTACTAATTAATTATTTCTACAGTAAGAAAAAGGTGTTATTTCCTAATAAAGCTTCAAACTGAATGTAATTTTAAATAATTATTAAGAGGTGAATTTGGACATTTTTTTCTTTAAAAGGCTGGATAACAAGTTACTTATCATTGTTAGCTTTCTCATGTTAAGTTAAAAACTTATAATTACTTTTAGTTAGTTTCACTATAATCTAACATAACACAAAACCTCTTCACCTAATAAGTTTGTCACTCTAATTGACTCCATATATAACTTTCAATATCCAGTGCATTTCTTTTTGTGGAGGTAGGGTATATATATAGTCTTTTTTTATATATATATATATATATATATTTAATTTTAAATGTATAGTAATAGCTAGCTAGATTTGTAATTTGGTATGTCATCATATACATGATGAAAGAGTTGAAAATTTAGGTTAGTTTTGTTGGGGAAGGCAGCAAAAAACTCCACAGGCCCACCAACCGCCCCACTTGCTTAGTTTACACTATTACTTGTATAACAATCATTGGCCAAACCAATCCCCCACCCCAAGAAAGATAAAACTAGCTATAATTGGAAAAAAAAAAAGGGGTTAGTTACCTGTTTGGTACAGTCAAGTTTTCGAATAACATTGATAGACAGAGTTATCTGATACTTGTTATTGATGAAAATGACAAATATCTTGTGAAATGAATTGAGATGTACAAAAATCAGGAGTTAATACCTCAGATGGTCACTCAACTATGCACTTTTCTCTCGGAAAGTCACTCAACTTTCAATTTTCACTCAAAAGTCACTCAACTATGCACTTCTTTCTCAGAAAGTCACTCAACTATCCACTCTTTCCCCAGAAAGTCACTCAATCTATTAAATTATTTTTTAACTAAAATTTGTTGATATTAATTATTTATATAACAAATCAAAAATTTTAAATATAAAAATACCATTTAAACCATTTAGTGATCCACCCACGTAACTCGACCCATTAAAAAACATGATATGACCCATTTTATTTTGTCTTTAATCCTAATTCAAGGTTTAAAGAGAGGGATTAATTTAGGATTAAAGATAAAATAAAATGGGTCATATCATATTTTTTAATGGGTCGGATTAGGTGGGTGGATCACTAAATTATTTAATTTATTTTTTAAATTTTTGATTTGTTATATAAATAATTAATATCAATAAATTTTAATTAAAAAAAATTAATAGATTGAGTGACATTCTGAGGAAAGAGTGGATAGTTGAGTGACTTTTGAGTTAAAATTCAAAGTTGAGTGACTTTCTGAGAAAGAAGTGCATAGTTGAGTGATTTTTGAGTGAAAATTGAAAGTTGAGTGACTTTCTGAGAGAAGAGTGCATAGTTGAGTAACCATCTGAGGTATTAACTCGTTCCAAAAATCTGTATGGACAACAGCATTATAAGAAATATATTCTAACAATGGTGTTGTTTATTTCAATATTTTTTAACTGTTATAGCGAAAAGATACTACAAAGAACATAAAAAATTGATTTAGAAAAAAATTGGATATTGTAATAAATATTGTTAGTGAAAAATCTGACTATATAAGGTTAGTACTTTCTTGTTTTGGGAAAGTAGCGTGTATATAACTTTATTCCTATATATCTTAGTGATGATATAAAGATTGTTTAAAAAAAGATTTTCAATTCACGCATAATATATCGAACATAAAAAATATAAAAATTACAAAAATCATGTCAAAATAAAAATAGCAACAACCAATGATACGATAAATAAAGGCAGGTAAATACTCTAATATTCTGTAATAATAGAATCGAAATTAATTAAGGTAGTAGTAGAGTAATAATGTTTGGAAAATCTTGTTATTATTAACCATAATTATAGTATCTGCATTTGATTAGCATTTTCACTTTATTTTGGAAATTGGCGGCTGGAGAAGAGTTCACACCAATACACTTCAACTCGAGTAGCTCAAATAAATGATTGTGCCTATTTTTGCCATTTATTAAGCAAAATAAATAAATAAATAAATAAAATTACAAAACACATACTGTATTCTCTATTTTTTTTAGATAATATCAAAATTACGACCAAGTCATGTCATTATATTGTGATTTGTGAATATGCTGTAAATTAAGACTTGATAAAATTCACTCAATTTGTGATGTTTAATTGTTTAATCATTTTTTTTATTAATGTAGTTTATTTTGATTCTTTCAAGTTCGATAGATCTGAAAGGTGGACTATATATAATTGACTATGAGTTCTTTTTAAAATATTAACTATTTTATCTTTTGATATATTGAAAAATATAATTTTTTTATGCCTGATATATTTTAGGGCAACTTTCATATATATTGGAAATATAAAATTGATATTTATATGATATAGCAAAATTTGCATAATTGCATTTCATAGCAAACATATATATATGTATAATTCGCTATACATATACAATTGACGTGAATTTTATAAAATGAGAACGAGAAAGAGAAAGAGACTTGGGCGGAGAATTGTATAAAACGAAGTGTATGAAACGAATTGTATAATTACAAGTGTATAGAACGATTATATACATTTGAATTTGTATAAAAAGAGAAAGAGAGAAAGGCAAAAAAGACTTGGGCAGAGAATATACAATTGAATTGAATTGTAAAACGAGAAAGAGAGAAATTATATACAATTTGAATTTGTATAAAACGAGAAAGAGAGAAAGGAAAAGAAATTGACAGATGAGTATTTTTATTGTATAATTATAAGTGTATAGGACGAAAATATATGTATTTTGCATGTGTGTATACAATTTTCTCTCGCTTTATACAAACAGAAACACAATTTATACATTTCGTTTCTGTTTGAATAAGCGAGAGAGACGAGCGAAATTAGGGAGAGTGGTGAGCGAGATCTGGGAGAGGGGAGAGAGAGGAACAAAAATATATGTATTTATACAATTTCCTCTCACTTTATACAAATAGAAACAGATTTTATACACTTGTATTTGTATAAAAGTGAAAGGAAGCGAGCGAGAGATGGAGCGAGAGAGGAGAGTGGCGAGCGAGAGTTTGAGGGAGAGAGGTAACTGACAAACAGTCTGCTACATGGCACAATTAAATCAAAGGATGGTTATAACAATTAATTTAATTTGTTAGTTTACCATTATATACAATTTTCCCTTTAATTTATAATCAAACAAGTTATATATAAGAAGTCAATACTAAAATTGGTAAGCGTTGGACTGCTTGGAGCTCAAACCTATTATTTAGCTCATTTTCACTCGATTCATTTCGAACCAAATATTTATTAGATACAATTAAATAATAATATAATATTTTATATTTGTAATCAATGTTAATTAGCCAAGACTAGAAGCATCTACTTGACTAAAAAATATGTCACCTTTCTTATGAACCTTTCAAGCAAGTAAAGAGTCATTAAAATTAAATTAATGTAGATTATTTAAGAAATTAAACAAATAAATTAACTATAAATAGAAAGGCCCACATTGTGAGGGAGATATTCAACCAATAGTATCTATTGTGGGACAACATTTAGATATTTACGTTTTAAGGTTTGAACATTACCATGGATTTCAGGAAAATTAAACATAATTATGTGGGACATGTTTTTTTAGCCAGTCTGTGTTTTTTCCCATTTAAAATTTAGCCTATTTTTGGTAGAAAATATTAACCATATTATATTAATTTCTGATTTTGAAATCATTCTACTAATAATTATATTTTTAACCTTCTCTCTTTGCTCTAGAAGCTTTTCTACAACATTATTATGTCTCGCCTTACATTCTTGAAAGTTGAAATCCATGCATAGTCCATTTATATATATAATAAGGTATAACTGTAGTTGGAATCTACGTTCTTTTAATTTTGGATGTGCACGTGTAGATACTTAAATTTAAATAATATTAAATAAATAGACACATTCGTTCATGTGGCATTCTACATGATAATTTTATATTTTACGTGGTGTTTTATGTCACGTAAGATGTGTGTCTACTTGTTCAATTTTATATAAGTTAAGTATCTACTTATGCACGTTCAAAGTTAGAAAGCACAAATGTCAGCTAAAGTTAAGTTCAATAACATATTTATGTATTATGTTTTAAATATAACCCTAGAAATATTTTAAACCAATGCTTAAAAGGCTATTTTCGGACAAATTTAAATCTTTAGCCAAAATATTAGATTATGATCTTAAAATTATATTCGTTACATTGACAATATATGGTTCCAAGGGTTGTATTTACGGCCATTTTAAAAAATAGCTAAAATTTAAATAATGGCCTAAAAATGATATTAACAATGATGAAGTGGCTTTAAATTTAAATAATTAAATTTTTTTCCTACGTTATTAAAAAATTAAACCATGGTCTTCTAGTGGTTTGATATTTAGTCATTATTTAAGATGAAAAAATTATTGGTCATTATGATCAGGCTGATGAATTTGACTTCTGTATATCAAGGGTAATTAGTACAATTCATATCTCTATATATATTTTTGTCATAAATATGTTCGAATCATAAGTTCCTCAATGTAAAAAGTGAAGATATCATAATTCATATAATCTTTTCCACTATATATATGGAATAAAAAAAATTTAAACGAAAAGAAACGGAAAAATTATTAAATAATTTATGAGTTGTTAATTAGATTTAATTTGTCTGTCGTTATATATACTAACCATGATGGTGACTATATTTTTGCCACTAATTTATGTGTCCTTTTCAAGATGACATGATAAATATTAATCCACCATACTTGAACTAATCAAAATCTAACTAAGAGAAAATTAAGGTAGTTGATTTGTTGTTTGTTGGAAAAGAAATACTATTATAATTATATTAATAAAATGCTAAAAAGAAAAAAAAAGATACACGTACAATAAATGCGATTGCTTTTCTCTTAATTAAAAGTCTCAAATACAAAAATTTATAATGAAAAAATCTTTAATAAAAAGATTTTTATCTTAATAAAATTTTATTCGATTCAAATTTAAATTAATCGAACTCTCGTTTAAAAAAAAAATTAAAGTAAAAGAAGAATAAGATGTGGAGAGGTGGGTAGATTGATATTAGATTGCAATGATAATCTTGGATAGTATTTAACATCCATTGGTAGGAGACTTGGGTCCATTCTTTTTGTCTCTTTCGGTTTAGCTATACTAATTTAAAAATAAATAAATTAATATACTATACAATTGGAACCTTCTTTTTATTTTTTATGTTTTTATATAGTTAAGGTAGTTAAATTAAATTATCCAATAAAAATTCAGATTTTATCTTTCACCAAATTCAGTGAATGGTGTCATGATTTAACCGATCTGTTCATTTGTGTGTATCTAGTTTCATTTTTAAAGTTAAATTATATGAAATTTTAATAATATTTTTAAATTATACTTTAAAATTAAATTAATAAAAAAAAACTTGTAATTTATTGAAAAAGTGAAATATGACAAATGAAGTAAATAAAGAGAGTAATTACTAGAAATTACCAGATTCTCCATGGAGGTTTCGTTCTTAATAAATATAATAAACATGACAAATAAAATAAAAATTCATTTAATAATATATTGAGCACGTAATTCATTAATAATAAAATTAGAGGGGATGAAATACCACAAATACATTGCTTTTTTTAGACAATAACTATCAAGATAAATACATGCCTTTTAACTAAGTGTAATTCATTATTTTTTCTTTCAATATTTAATACTCATATTAAAGTTCAATTAAATACGATTTGTATCGTAAATCCAAAAATATTTTCGAAGAAAGGTGACTCCTCACCCAGAGAAATTCAAATTCAAAATTTAATTAAGGGAAAAGGGTCTTATATACCCCTCAACTTTGTCATTTAGAGCTGATATACCCCTCGTTATAAAAGTGGCTCATATATGCCCTTACCGTTATACAAACGGCTCACATATACCCCTGCCGTTACAAAATGGCTCACATATACCCTTTATTTAACGGAAATTAAAAAATTAGTTTAAATTTATATTTGTTTTTTTAAAAAAAAAATATTTAGGGGTATATATGATTCTTTTATCAAAGTTCAAGGTATATTTTAATTTTTTTCATACATAAATTATTTTTTGACTTCTTTTATTATAATTATTTGAGTTTCTTATTCTTATTTTGTTTTTTCTTTCATTCCTTAGTTTAAAGAAAAAAATTTAAACTATTTTGTGTGTATTGTAATTTAATTTCGTATTCGAAGAAAAAATTTGGTCATCTATAATAAGTTTTACAAGAATATTAGTGAAACATAAATAAATTTGATTATCAAAATAATAATTATAAATTAGTCATCAAAACAAAAAAAAAGTCAAAAAAATATGTTTGGCAAGAATTAAATTTACTCATATGGGATTATATTTTTTAGAAAAAAATAATAAAAATTTAGATTAAAATTATTATTTTTTTCATTTCCGTTAGAGGAAAAGGGTATATGTGAGCCATTTGTTTACAATTAGGGGTATATATGAGCCACTTTTATAACGAGGGGTATATCAGCTCTAAATAACAAAGTTGAGGGTATATCAGACCCTTTTCCCTTTAATTAAATATAACTCTATCACAATTTTTCTTTATAACTAGGCGTAGAGTTTCTTCTCAACCATTTTAATGGATGCATGAAGCTTGTAAATTATAATTGATTTTAGTTTTTTTCTTAAAAAAATAAAATAAATGAAAGACATTTTAACATTTATTAGTTCCTCACATTAAAGTTAGAGTTAATTGAAGTGAAAGCTAATTATTAAGGAGAAGTGGCTAACCGACCCATATATAATATTATCCATTGTTGATTAAGACGTTTTGGAAAAAGTGGCACCTTGTCATTTTCTCACTTAGTGCTTAAAATACAGTTAACCAATTATCTAATATTTTATCTGAATTTTTTCATCCGTCTAAACCTTGATAACAAAGAAATATTTAGAAAGATTATTTGGAATTATGTGATTTACGCTTTACTTTTGAGATTATGCATAGTTTTTAATGATAATAACCTTAATATCAAATTGATCAAGTTTATATCTTAGATCTACTTTTTTCGTAATACAGTGCACTCATCTTCCTCTTGAAATCCTAATATGCTTCTGTTTGATAAATAAAATTATCAGAAATTGATTAAATTTTTATTTTATAATAGTGCACTCTTCATTCTCTCGAGAAATTCCAAACACGCCTTTAGTTTGCTTGGTGGATTAGAGTTATCATAAACTCTGTATTTCTATTGATGGAAGGTAACAGATACATATAAAATTAATCGAGATATATATAAAATAATTTACGGATTAAAATTAAAATAGAATAAAATACAAGACCTAAGCATAAATCCTCCTCCACTACTAGTAATAACCTTGAACAGAAGGCAAGAGTCCATCTAGAAGATATATTAATATGTTTCCTTAGATTTTGTTTTGCTTCCTATGCTTGGTTTACAATTTTTTTCTAATTAATTATTCTTGATTTTTAAATATTTATGGCCTAAAATTCAATTGATCTTAAAAAATTCCAGTTTTTGAGATCTTCTCTTTTACTGTACTCAAGGCCTACGAACTAAAGGGTACCCGCGAAAATAGGATTAGAAAAAAAGTGACTTTTTAATTGAGAAATATGTGTCAACCACAAACTTAAATCTTGAAAAATAAAAATAAGTAAAAAAAGTGCTAAAAAGTGACTCGTTTCTGTGTTTTCTCACTCTTGTATGTCATTTTTTGGCTTGGATGATGATTTTATTAGAGTATAATTTATACATAAAATAGAAACTTTTTTTTTTTTTAAATTTTGTGAAATGAGTCCTTTTCTATTTGTGGTAAGAAATGTTATATATATTAACTAGCAAGCAAGCGTGTAATTTGATGGAGCTTACTTGTTGCTTACACACTTAATTAAAGGCGTTGAACAGATTTATCTTTGAAAACTTTCATCAATCGATCTACAATTAGAATTATTTAAATTTCATAAAAATTTATTGAATTTATTGAATTCGAATGTATAGTTAATATTTATTTAATAGATTTTTTGACATGTTTGTCAAGATAAATTATTACTAAGGAATTCTCCTATACATTACGAGCAGCTGGCTTTCTTTTTTTTTTTAAAAAAAATAAATTAGTGTTTAAAAAATGAAAATAAAATTCTGGGCTACAAATTAATTTCAACCATTAAATACAAATTGTAATGAGTTTAATTTCATGAGTTGACAGCATGGACATCCACGTGGATTCCAGGTGTGCCAATTGTCCAAGGGCGGCGCACCAAACAGACCACAAAACCTGGGATTGTGGAAAGAGGAACAAACACTAAAAAGCTTTTTCATATTCCGTCGGAATGTTTTATTTTTTCGAGAGTAAGACTAAGAACTATTATAAATATATATTATAATTACTCTTATAAGTCAATAATAACTCTCGTATTAATACGATAAAAAATATTTTTTAAAATATTAATTTAAATTTAAATAATTTTTTAATTTTGAGAAACTAAACATGATATAAAATATATATTTTGGATGGAAGGAATACTTTGTAGAACTTAATTACTTATAATATTTTAGAATTAGCTCACCATTTGATTAGTTTCTTTAGTAAGTTTATGAAGGAGATAATATCCTTTACATTAATTTCAATCAAAGTTAAATATATCTTATTAAATAAATGAGCTATATATATACAATTAGATTGTTGTAGCATAATGGTTAATGATTACCCCTTCAAAATATATATGTGATTCTCCAAATTGCATATATTAGAGAAAAAAAATAATATATATTGAATTTGTGTTAGTATGGACTAATTTTATTTATGAATAAAATAAAGAAGAAGATTAATTCTCAAAATATTAAGTGGAAATATTAGTAATATATATGGTGGAAAATCTTAGAGCATAATATAACGGTGGCGTGAATTGTTTTTGTCACGCCGTCCAAATAAACCCTTTCATCTAATCTGCCAACCCCACGCGTAATCATCAACAAACAATAACCCCCCACCCCCCACCCAACAAATTCACACAATTTAAACTCATACATAAAAAATAAATAAATATAAGTTATATACCTTTTTAGTGTTATTTTATTTTACACAATTAAATTGTTTAATTTATTATAAAATATTAATTATATCGCTTTTTATCTAAATTAGGGAGCGATTATTAAACGTGACATTGTGAAACAAGGAGAGATAGAGATAGACTGAAAAAGTGTAAAAAAAAAAGTGATTAGACATGCTTTGACACACTTGCAGTGTATTGAGTACATGATTCTAGATAGGAGGATATGAAAATCAATAATTAGGATACAAAGTTAATAGGTAATTGAGTGTTGTCTTATTTCCTTTATCAATATTATAATTCCCCTACTATCTTAAATCTTAATTAGTCTTCAATTTTATTACTCCTTTCGTTTTAACAACTTTTTAAGTTTAATTTTTTCACAGGACTATAAATTTTATATTCTATGCATCTTTAATTTAATATTGTAATATTCAGATTTTTTTTTTATTCTTTTAAATTTCATGTCAAGTTAAAACGAGATAATCAAATTGAAATGGAGAGAGTATTAAGTGTTGCTTCTGTTGCTAGCTCTGATTATCATATTAAATGTTATTAGTATTGTTCAATCTTTTTTCTATGATTTTGACTCGACACGAATTCTTCTTCTTTATATTTTTTTTATACTGATTATATTGTGTTCTACTTGAGCCTAGGGTTCATAAAAGACAATCAACTCTCTATCTTCACAAGTAAAAATAATAAAATCTGTATACACGTCATTCTTCACGAACTAAATATTCGAGATTACCTTCTTGTTGTTATATTTAAAAAATAATTATAATTTGTATGCAAGTAAATTGATTGCGTGAATAATTAAATATTTTTCACACAATCTATGCATAGCACTTAAAATAAGTTTTTACTTTTCCTTTATGACTAAATTATGTTGAAAAAATTCTGTCACAATCATAAATTCCATTTTTTTTGTGTGTGTGTAACCTGCTTATCACATACTACTAGTTAGCTAGAGTCTCTCTATATATTTGTATATCTTTCTCAACAACAACATTTCAACCAACACCTCATTTATCAACTCATTTCTAATAGAGCCCTCTCCTTTAATATTTTCTCCTATTCCCCTAAAACTTCATTTCACTCACTCTTTCAACAATTAAATTTAATTTTCTCCCATTCTTTTGCTCTTTCTGATCAGCTATAGCAAAGGTTTAATCTCTGGTTAGTATATATCTTTCATCTTTACTTCTTTTCTTGATGCACATGAATATGTGTATTTCATGTGTTAGCTAGTAATGAAAAGTACGAATTAATATAACTCAGTAATTTTGATACAAATCTCAAATATTATTGAATATGTATGTATTATTATAAATGATAAAATTCATAAATTTTGAATTTTGAATTCAGTTTGGATTTTTTTTTCTTTATTAGGGGTTGAGAAAAAAGGCAATTGATTGTTTTTATTTGAATGTTATAACTCCAATTAGGTTATGAAGTGAAAGTGGAATTGAATTTGATGCATATGGTTGTGTGTGTGAAATTAAAAAGTTATAATTTCTGAAGGGATCATGTGTTATTGAGTGGAATGCACTCAAAGAAATCATTTCATATTTTTTTTTTCTTATACATATATTTATGTTGGAATGTAAATTAGTTAACACAAAGTCAACGTTTTCGGCTGTTTTCCTGTTGCCTAGCTAATAAATGATCATACAAACTACAATTATACTATGCATGCAACTAATTAGGTCATTGTCTTATTGATCATTATTTCTTATGGATTCTCATGTTTTATTGATATCACTATATAGGTATATGTGCACTTATTGGAAATTACCAACCAAAATTCAAGGAAGAAAGTATTTTTTAAAAAAATGGTTCACTTTTTTTTTTAGTCTATTTTAAAAAGAATAATTTACTTTTTAGCAAAATTTTGATTTTACTTTTCACGTGGCATGTTTAAGATCACAAGATTAAAGAATACTTTTGTACATTTGACATAATTTTAATTTAAGACCACAAAATTAAAAAGTCTTTTTTTTCTTCTTAAACTTCATTTCAAGTCAAACTAGACCATTTTTTTTTCCAAACGAAAGAAGTAGATATTATTATTATTATGTAGTACTCTCCATTTAAATTATGTGTAAGATCTGTGTATATCATATTCTTTCTAGTTTTTACTTGTGAAATTATAGTATGTTTTTTTTATATATATATATATATATATATATATATATATATATATATATATATATAATGTTCTTAACCCCACTATGCCTCTTGATGATGAGACTTGTGCTCACGAATGGATGTGAATGATGAGAAATCAAGAGAGGTGTAACATTCACTCTTTTGTGCAAATTGCAATATATTCAGCTTCACACTATTGATGAGAGGATTAAGTCATTTATTATTATTATTATTATTATTATTATTATTATAAGAAAATATTATCCAACATAATTTATGGTAACAAGTACTCACATTTTTTCTCCATTCTTCTAATTATTAACTCTTTTATTTTATATTTGTGTGTAGAATTAATATAAAGTTGATCAATAAAATCAAGAATGGAAATGGACTCATGTGTACCTCCAGGTTTTAGATTTCATCCAACAGAAGAAGAACTTGTTGGATATTATCTCAAGAGAAAGATTAATTCCCTCAAGATTGATCTTGATGTCATCACTGATATTGATCTTTATAGAATTGAGCCATGGGACATCCAAGGTACAATTAACCTATATCGTTCTCGACTCTTTAAAAATATTGTTACACTCATGTCAGACACTACACACTGTGTGATAGTATTTTAACAAACCATATTCTTAATTTATCATGATTTCTAACGTTGTTACATTGTACAGATAGATGTAAACTTGGATATGAAGAACAAAATGAGTGGTATTTTTTCAGCCATAAGGATAGGAAATATCCAACAGGAACAAGGACAAATAGAGCCACAGCAGCTGGATTTTGGAAGGCAACAGGAAGAGACAAAGCTGTTTTATCAAAAGAGAAAATAATAGGGATGAGGAAAACCTTAGTTTTCTATAAAGGAAGAGCTCCTAATGGAAGAAAATCTGATTGGATAATGCATGAATACAGGCTCCAATCCTCTGAACATGCTCCTCCTCAGGTCAGTTTTTGTGTATACCTCGACTAATTTTTACGTAATACTCACTAGCTATAGATATCATATAACTCTATCCATCAAAAATATGATAGACCTGATAATTTTTTTAATGGTCAATGAATAGTAATTGGTAACTTAATTAATAAAAATAATAGCTTGCTAATAGGTAAACAAAACTAGTTTTGTATTCAAAAAAGTTATAGATACACACACACTATTAGCACATATATATACTTATATATTGTTTATAAAAGAGTTTAAGTTCTATTAATTGTTTACACAATGAAGTGAAAGGTTCATTCAAGTCTTTGAGTGCAATGAAAGAAGTGATGCAAATTGCAATTATGTAACTTTACCATACTTTTTGAATTAATTAAAAAAAGGACAAGAAGTAGTCAATTGTAGTGGGAATTAAACAAGTAGATAACTCCACTAATGGGGTTCTTAACTTAGGAAAAATCAAACAAAACTAGCTTAGTATTATCATTACTACTCCACCCCTTTAATTAGCTAGCAAATCACAATTGAAATGACTTTTACTTATGTAAAATGTAAAAAAAAAAATTCACACTATTAGTGTACAATTTAAATGTTATAGCACATCGAATTTCACTACTTTCAGGTTATTAATTTCACTTATTATGAAAAACTACTAGCTATAGTACTTTTAATTAAGCGACATGATATCAAAAGCGAGTTACAGACCAATGTTCATATGTAGCTAAATTCAATAATTTTGGTCTAAATACGTATAAATTATTATTTTAAAACGATTAGATTGATTGCGAACTCATAGCCTTCAAATTCTGACTTTATCGCTACTTGATATAATATAATTTCTTTTACAATATGAGTGTATAAAATGTTAAAACTCAATTACAATTTCCTTTTTTACAGGAAGAAGGATGGGTGGTATGTAGGGCATTTAAGAAGCCAAGTCCAAACAAGCAACCAAATTTGGATGCATGGCAAAATGCTTATTATATTAGAGGAGCAAACACCAATAATTATAGACCTAATTTAGAAATCATAACTACTCCAATGCAACCTCTCAATAATATTAATGTATTCAACCAAACAACAAATTTTCCTCAATTCATATTTAATCCATCTCATAATCATCATGATTATCAAAATATGATGATTAGTAATTCATCAACCCAAAATTTCTTTGAGAATCAAGTACTAGTTCATGAGCTCCCACAACTTGATAGCCCTACTATTTCAACAAGTTTTTGTACGAAAGATAATATAAGCCTTGGTGAACAGAGTTACACAGTCAATTACAACAATGAAGATGATCGTGGTGACGAAGAGAAGCATAGTAATGGGATTAATAATAACCAATTTTATGGTGATTGGAAGAACTTTGACACATTGATTGAACCACCTTCTCATATAAGCCATTTGCTTGAGTGCTTCCCAGATTTATAGTTCCAAGAAGAAGAAAGTATATATTATGAAAATCTTATTATGAATATTAGATTTTTATTTTTATTTTGGTTTCTAGTAAAGAATTTTAAGGAAAAAATGTGGGAAAGAAAAAGGCTGCTGCAAGGCATATGTGGCCTTATTATTAGAATTCAATTGTTCATCTTTCATTTAACTTGTTTTATGATGTTAACTGTGAATTGATGTTATTATGTATATCTACTGATCAAAGAGAGTTTTTTTTTTGGTTAAATTAAAATGTTTCTTCTTGAATATTGTTCTTTTAGTTTGGGGTCTATTTGTCAAATAAATATTCGAATATGTACGTAACTACGTATGTATATAAAGATGGACAACTTTCACATATAGCAAACATAAAATTCACATTTGTATGTTAATAGCAAAGTTTGCATAATTGCACTCCATAGCAAACATATAAATTATAATTCGCTATACATATACAATTGAAGGAAATCGTATAAAACGAAGTGTATAAAATGAGAAAGAGAAAGAGACTTGGGCAGAGAATTGTATAAAAAGAATATAAAAAGAATTGCACAATTATAAGTTTGTAGAACGATTATATACAATTTGAATTTGTATAAAATGAGAAAGAGAGAAAGACAAAAGAGACTTGGGGAGAATATACAATTGAATCGAATTGTATAAAACGAGAAAGAGAGAACTTATATACAATTTGAATTTGTATAAAATGAGAAAGAGAGAAACGCAAAAGAAACTGGCAGGAGAGTATTTTTATTGTATAATTATAAATATATAGGACAAAAATATATGTATTTGCATGTGTATATACAATTTTCTCTCGCTTTATACAAACAGAAACACAATTTATACAATTCGTTTATGTTTGTATAAGCGAGAGAGGCCAGGGTGGCGAGCGAGATTAGGGAGAGTGGCGAGCGAGATCTGGGAGAGGAAAGAGAGGGGAACAAAAATATATGTATTTATACAATTTCTTCTCGCTTTATACAAATAATAACAGATTTTATACACTTGTGTTTGTATGAAAGTAAGAGGAAGCGAGCGAGAGAGGAGAGTGGTGAGCGAGAGTTTGAGGGAGAGAGGTGATTGGCAAACAGTTTGCAACGGAACACAACTAAACCAAAGGATGATTATAGCAATTAATTTGATTTATTAGTTTGCCATTATATACAATTTTCCCTATAAAGATATACCCATCATACCAACTGGATTCAATGTATATGTTTTCGAACGGTATATGCATGCTAACTTTATGTGAAGTATGTGTAAAGAATATGTTTTATGGAGATATCAACATCTAAAAATATACCATATATATGTCATATGTGTATGCCAGATATTTGTCTAAAAATTATTTCTTTTGTATATGTGCATAACGAAATAGCCGCTGTCCTTATATATATATATATATATCGAAAATAGCACAACAAAGTTTGTTATAGAGTGTGAAAGTTGCTCTATCTTCAATGAATAGAAATAATATCACTATGTTTTGGGCTAAACAAAGAAGGTGTGGGCTGCTTTCACCAATCCAGAACTGACATAAGAGGCCCAAGTGTGATCTTAATCCAACTAAAAAGCATGTTACTTGAGGTCTTAATTATTATTTGATGGATACATTTCTATTAGCTAAATGTTATGTGCTTATAAGTTATTTGAAAGAACTACATAATTACACATCATTTCAGCATCATATATACTACAGTATTATTTATTTATACCTTGAAAATATTACGTATCTTATCACTATATAATAGTTTCGTACTACATATTGAGGAAGATACACTTACATACATGTATTTTTTCTACAAGATAAAATAGGGAGGAAGGCAAGCAATATTTTTTATGTATCTCTAATATATGCAAATCACACAAGATACAAATAAATACATATATTTGGTTTGATCTACATGTATCTAGGATACCAAATACATAGAAGAGTTGTGAGCGAGATAGGAGAGAGAGCGAGAACGAGATTTGATAAATGTATCTCAGATACATGCAAATCCATTTGGATACAATGTATCTGGAGCAAATTATACCTAATTTTGACCCCATGTACTACGAGATACATGTTTTTGGACGTATTTGAACATATCTGGACACACCAAAATCTCGTAAGATACATAATATTACAAACTAGAATTGTGAAATCTAAGTAATTAACTCCTAAACTAGTGGGATTTTTGCTTAACTTTCCCTTATTATTTACCTGTCACTATGATATACTTTCACCACTAAATACTAGTAAACACAAACTAATTGTAGAGTATAACATATACTGCATTGCCATTAATTGATAATACAAGTACAATTATTTTTCAGGTCTATATTAGAGATGATGATTTACCAAACCAAATGAAAACAACAACAGTATGATGATCAAGTTAATGTCCATGAGGTAGAAGGCGAATAGGTAGGCCATAAACTGGAACAGGAGAAGCATGGAACACAATCTTCTCATCAGGAATCTCCTTTTCAAGCTTAAACCTTTTCACTACATTGTGCATAAACACTAGTACTTCCAATCTAGCATACTCTTTTCCAGGGCACATACGCGGTCCTCCTCCGAATGGTACAAATGTAAAAGGTGCAGGACCACTTCCTTCGAATCTTGAAGGATCGAACTTTTCTGGATCAGAAAAGAACTTTGGATTCTTATGTGTCGAGTGAACTGACCAAAACGTCTGTAGACAATACAATCACATGTTTAATTTTGTAAAATGAGGCGCGTATATGTTAATGTGATGAAAATTTGTACCTTCCACCCTTTTGGAATTGTGAAACCAGCATAGGTAAAATCAGTGATTGTTTCCCTAAATGATCCTTGAGCTGGTGGCGTTAGTCTCAGTGATTCGCGAGCTGCATTCCATGAATACTTCATCTTCTCAATGTCCTCCCACGTTAACAAATCCTCTGCTCCTTTTGACTTTGCAATTGCCATTTGCTCTGTCATTTTGGATTTTAATCATTATAAATATACATATATATTATCATTTGAATTATAAATTACCTCTGTAAACTTCATCATAAACGTGGGGAAGTTCAGCGAGGTACTTTAGTACACTCGTGACTGCACTACTAGTAGTCTCAAAGCTCGCGACTAGCATTCCTATTATGTTGTTTGAGATCTCCATTTCACTCATGAATTGTCCGTCTTCATCAGTAACAAGTAGCATTTTCGACAACAAGTCTCTGCCTGATGTCTCTTGATTCTCTGTCAATTCCTTTCTCCTCTGTGTTATGATCCTCATAAGTTCATCCCTCACCATTTTCCCCCCTTTGATAGCGCGATGATAAGCTGTTCCGGGCAAATCAATAGGCATTGAGAACATGCCATCAGTAACAAGAGTAAAAGGATCAGCCAATCTCTTAATTTCTTCAGGATCAACGAGACTCATGAACAATCGACATGCTAAATCAAATGTGTACTTCTTCGATAAAGGGAAAACTTTGACTACTCTATTAGAATCCCAATTTTGATGTAAATGTTCGCGAGCCATTGCATCCATAAGTGGAATGTATTGTTTTAGAGCCTCAGGCTTAAGAATGTCATGAAGAAAACTACGTTTTAAAGCCGATACTTGTTTCAATGAACTCTCTACGAATTCAGGGAAAAGCAACGCCTTTTTCATCGATTGTGGCCACCATGAGGTGACAAGTTTGTTCTCACTTGAGAACAAGAACTTGTTCCCTTGTGCACCACAAAAGAATGCCATTTTCTCCCCCATGATTGATGTTTGAAACACTTGGGCCGAGTACTTCTCCATCCTATCTTTGATGAATTTCTGAGGGCCTAAAAGAGCAAACTCCATGTTTTCTCCTAACAATGGCCATCCAGAAGTTCCTGGTGGAAGGCTTTTACTACTCGAATCGTCTTTACGGAGGATGAACATTAAAGAGAGAGGGAGGAATAGTAGAGCTAATAGGTAAGGAACCATAACTACTTCCATATTTAGATTAAGAAAATTTTAAGTGTTTTTTTTTGCCTATGTATTGAAAAAATGAATGAAGAAGTGAACATATATATATAGATGAAGGGCTTAAGCTTAATTGGTCAATAGGACAACAAATAGGACAACTTGAAGGATATATGCCAATATGAGAATTGAAAGAATAATAAATCTTGAAATAATTGAATGGAATTTTGGCATTTGTTGTTGTGCTTTTAAATTAATAAATTAAAAAAGACAAGATTTATTCTCTACTTTGTCCTTGTCTATGCCTAACAATATCTAGGGCAAAAATAATTTAGTGAAATTTTTAAAAGGGCAATAAAAAATTTGGTTGAAATTAAAGGGCAATATTTAAACAGATTGGTGACATCGTGAAATTTTGTGGAAGAAGACGTTGTCTCCAATGCACCTTACAAGGCGCAAGGCGACATAATACTTGTAAGTCGCAAGTCTGCTTGCTTGCGCCTTATGAGGCGCATGGGAGCCAATGCCTTTCTCCTTGCCATAAAAAAAAAGCTTAGAAAACGTTTAGTCACTGGAAAAAAATATTTATTCTTTAGTGGTGTGAAAATTATTTAATTGAGAGATGTTGAAGATTATTGATAAGTAATATTACTACTATTATCAACAATTTTAAGTTTAGAGAGTAGAAATAATTAAGAAATAGAAAGTAATGTTATAATGTATGAATTTACTTTATAATAGTATTGAGGTATCAATTGTATAAATGGGGAATTCGTAATCGTAATTTGATGGATTGATACGTATATCAAAAATTAAATTTATAGGATTATATGTATATATATTTACAAAATTAACATATTAAAGTACTTTTTCCGTTCAGTTTTAATTGTCATGATTTTCTTTTTTTATAGTCAAAATATACTAGGTGAGGATGAAATTCCCCAACCTCTCATTTGTTTGATTACTTAGTTTGCTTTGAATGGTTTTATCACTCTTCGAAGTAGTTCTTGTGAGATATCACAAGTAGTTCTTGTGAGATATCTCAATTTGTGCGACATATTTTAACGGATTAAATTTTGCCACCACGAACACAACTAAAGACTAAACGGTTTTTTCCCCCAGTGACTACACATTTTTTCTAGAGTGACTAAACTTTTTTTTTCTTCTTTTTTATTATGGGTAAAGAGTAAGGCTAGGGGTGTGCTCGGTCAGTTGGGTTTGGTTTTATGTAATATCGGTTTTTGATTTTTTAATTAAATATGTTAATTTAGTAACAAATAAATACGATTTGATTTATCGATTTTTGATCATTATAGATTTGATTTTTAATTTTCAGTTTACCCAATAAAAAATGTTCATAAAATATTATATTGACTTCTCACTTCTCTAAATGCTTTAATATAGTGAAACAAAAAAAATAATGAGAAATTGCACCAATAAGAGAAAATATAGTACGAGTGCTATAATTACATGTCACCGCCAACACATAGTATGAAATTTTTTATGTTAATCAAATCACATATCTTTACAAACTTGCAAAAGCTACAACCCACAATTACAAACTAAAACTAAAATCAAATAATACAACAAGACTAAAACTAATCAAGTAGCTACAATTGCAAACCCTTACTTTAGTCTTTAGGTTTTGAGTAAACAGTAAAAACTAGTATAACGGCCTAGTGTGAAGTGGATAGAGTGCTAATAATTTGATATAGTTATAGTATCTAGTTATATATAAAATTATTAATATCTAATATTTCGGAAGGGTAAAGTCATAAATTATTGTTGTGTTATTTGGTTATATGTTTATCCAATATCCCAACTAGTAAAAATCGATATCGTACCAATAACCCAATAACATTTTTTATAAACCCATTAAAAACTCAACAAACCCAATAACATTTTTTCGATTCGATTTGTTGATCGGTTCGATTTTTACGTAACCTTTGAGTAAGGCGTAAGCTTCCCATGCATCTTACAAGGCGCAAGCAAACTCGCAACTTCCAACTACCATATCATCTTGCGGCTTGTAAGGCGCAAGCAAACTCGCAACTAAATTATTTTTTTTGAATGTGGTCTGAGATTAAAACTATTCAATGTACTTATTCTTGAATTGAAAAAACCACAAGATTAAATACATTTGAATATCTTTAATCTAAAACCAAAAAATAAATTTTCTTTTATTTATTTTCTTAAATATTGTATCGATTTAAAGAGGATAAACAAAATGAAATGGAGACGGTAGCTCATAACTAAAATAGAATGCATTATGATCTTTGAAAAATATATATTTATACCAGATATTGTTAGGCATAGATAAGGACAAAGTAGAGAATAAATCTTGTCTTCGTTTATTTATTAATTTAAAAATATAAATGGGCTAAAAATATTATGAACAATTTAAAAAGGTTTAAAAATATGAAAAAGGGTCAAATAAATCCCTGTATTATTGAAATAATCCTTTGGAGCTTGTAGAACAAAAATATAACACGTTCTTTAGATTTTTTTAGGTTTAAAGTTTAAATTAGGTCAGTCAATATTAAGTTCAAACAATTTTTTTATTTATATTTGATTGGATATAGTTGATACTTAATATATTTGACAGAATCGAAAAATGTATATTGTATTCATATGAATACAAATACATTTGTCACAAAAACAAAAATAGTTTTTCGAATACAATAAATATAAAATACAAACTCTCAATTATCTTTGGTTGAATACAATTGATACATACTCATTTGTTTTAGAAATAATAATCTACTTTCCTTTTTAGTTTGTTTAAAAAAGAAAGACTTTTTTTAATAATATCGTAATATTTTTGTTTTAATTTTTCATGTGGCATGTTTAAGACCATAAAATTAAAGAACAATTTTGTACATTTGACATAACTTTAATTTAAGACCATAAAATTCAAAAGTCTTCTCTATTTTCTTAAAAAACTCATTAAAAATGCTCCTTTGGAAATGGACGAAGTAATACAGTGGTTTATTGTAAATTTTATAAATATTTTATAAATATGTTGACATTGTTACCATGTTTCATAATTTTTTTCATTGTTGGACTAGAAGTGAGCCAAAAGGAGTATTTTTAGACAAATAGATAAAGAAGGGATATTTTAAAACGTTTTCGAATAGTTTCAACGCATTTTTAACCTTTTTTTCGTTCAAAGAATTGTTCTATTGAAAAAGCAAAGGTTTAAGAACAAATATATATCCTACTCGTCATGTGAAAAGTCGAAATTTAAAAAATTCTAAAAAAGAAAGACTAATTTTATAAAAGAGAGAATATTTTTCTTCCTTCATATAAACCTATTAGCTAGTCCACGAAACATGCGTTGCACGTTTGTTCCCTAATTGACATTAAAAAGGTCAATTTATATCACATAAAGTTATTCGATCGGAGGAAATATAAGAGATATTTTGAATAAGGTTTTAATTTTTGATACCAATAGCATATGTTTAATGTTGCACCTCTTGTTAAATATTTTTCAGCTAATTTGAAAAACTCCTTCCATAATAAGTATTAAATTTTAATTTTTCAATTAAATAAAAAAATATTTTTATGACATTCTATAAGGAATGAGCCATAAAATCATATAAAAAATAAAATAAATATCAAGAGACAAAAATGGACTTTGTAGTTGCTATAAAGGAGGAATAAAAGAAAACGTTAATTACCTTTGCTATGTTCTTTAAAAAAATTGTAGATCCAACATTTTTTTTTTCTAAATTATCTTAATTAATAATCCTTTTTACTAATGGATGATAACTTTATTGATGTTATTAAGCTTCATAAAAAATGATCATTAGCGACAAGTAATACTCTTTGTATGTCTCTAAAGTTTTTAGCTACATTGATTCTAATGACACTTAACCATGTAGACTTTAGCACTCTTTATAAATGTCAATATTTATTGTCGTTAAAAGTTATTTTTATTGTAATGTTAGACCGACGAACACCACGCCCAACTATCTTGACTAGTTCTATCTATAGATTGACCATAATTTCTTGGCCTAATTTATCAGTGACCTCTTAAAGTTGGCACATAGTTTCATTTAGACACTTCAATCAATTTTCATTTTAAACCCCTTATGTAGGATCTCGTTGTGTCATTTGACATGATGAGTATACACTCAAAGTCAGCGCGTGAAGAGCTTTTTACAAGTCAACATATTACTTTTAAAACACTGTTCATCTTTTTCCCTCGTTCTTTGTGATTATCTCATCCGCCACACACCATCAACCCACCGACACTGCATCATTGCCATTAATCTTATTTAAAGTGAAGTAATTTTTAACTATTGAGATCTGAAAACCCCACGACAATCATCTTCTTCTCATTCTATTTCTTTATACCCAACAATTAAATTTCAGCGCCACAAAATAATTACTCTATTTCTTGTTCACATATTTGAATCCTATACATATACGAGAAATGCAAAAAACATAAAATTCTTCCATGTTAGTTATAATTGATTTTTATATAAGTAAAGATGAGAAAAAATATATTGTTCGTTTATAAATTTTTTAAATGTAATAAATTTTTTTGAAGTGTTTTTGAAAAGACGATAGAGTGAAAAAGGGGTTAAGATTGAGGTGTGTGTGGTAAAAAGGGTGGACGATCTAGTGGGACAGAGGAGCGATTGGGGTTGGGATGGGTAGGGTGGAGAAGATGCCTGAGTTGGTTGAGTGAAGAAGACAAGAGTAGGTTTTTTGAAAATTAGAAGTAATAAATTTTTTTTTAGGGATAATGCCCAAGTATCTCCTCAACCTATGCCTAAAATCCCAGAGACACACTTATACTATACTAAGTTCTATTAACCCCCTGAACTTATTTTATAAGTAGTTTTCTACCCCTTTTCAGCCTACGTGACACTAGTTTGAAAAAAAAAGTCAACCATCATTGGACCCACAAGATAGTGTCACGTAGGCCGAAAAGGGGCAGAAAATTATTTAAAAAATAAGTCCAGGGGGGTAATAGAATCGTATTGTATAAGCGTGTCTCTGAGATTTCGAGCATAGGTTGAGGGGGTACTTGTGCATTATCCCTTTTTTTACTTAAAAGTTATTAGTTTAGAATTGTTTTTACACGTATGATATGTGTATTTGTTAATTTGTTACTTTAACACGTTATCGATAAATATATTATACACTCTTTATATTTTTGGATGATAATTAAAAATCTATTAAAATAACACTAAAATTAATATAAGGTGTTTATAAGGAACAAAACTCAATTAACCTGTCTAAATGAGCTATCAGTTAATGCTTGAATGCAAATGTCCAATTAATGAGCTAGTGGGTTTCATTCAATTAATTTCTTCTTTTATCAGATTAGATATAGTTACAAATATAGTGCTTGAATTCATTTTCTATGGAATTTATTGCCGATAAAAATTAATGCAAATCCTATCACATAAACTTATAATATGGAAATCTCAATCAACACATTCCGATTATTTTTAAAAAATTTTTTTTGTTCAATTCAATTATTTGTATCGTTAATAAATTTTAATTTTTAATTTTGAAATTATTTCATAAATGACAAAAATTGATTGTTTTTTAAAAATATACTTTGGCTTAATTTTAGAATATTCGTAAAACATTTTAATTACCTATAGAGTTTAAATATATTATTATTTTTGGAACTTAAAAGTATACTATTATTGTTAATATTTATTCAATTTAGCAATAAATAATAAATTCTAACAAGTAATACTATTGTTGTTAATATTATTGTAAATATAATTTTTAAATCATTTTTTTTAGAATTTAGTTGAGGCGCCTGAGAGATATTTGTATGTCACATAAGTCAAAAGGTGTATAATATTATATATAAAATAAGTTCATATATGGGTAATATGACATTAAAATTTAATTAAAGGATGTCTTTGAAATTTCGATTATAGTGTAAGGGATATTTGTTTCTTCGCCCTTTAATATTTAAAACTTAAATTTTAGTTATATTTAGGGAGAAGAAACTTAAACTAGTCTCTTACTTTTAGGTTTAAACTTAGAGGGATCCTTATTATTTTACATGCATGAAATACTAAATAATAATTATTTATGTTCATAATTTTTATATTGGTTCACTTTTTATGCTTTGTCCAAACTTTAGATTCATGATCAAACGAGCATTAATATTACTAGCTACTCCAATATTGGAAATATAGAAGACCATTAATGCCTGGTATAGAAAAAATAAAGATGACTTTTGAATCTCAGATAAAAATAATAATTCAGACCAAATCGATTTTCTCAACGACATAGACGTCATTTCCTATAATGCATCTTCTTCTCTTTTCTTTATTTGATTAAAATAAGAAAATAGAAAAGTATAAAAATTATCCATAAATTATGTGAAATTAAATAAAAATAGATTTCATTATATTAGTTAAGTAAAAAATATATATCCTTTCTGTTATTTCTTTGGCTTGAAAAAATGCTATATGTTTGAGCAAAATATTTTGAATCAAAATATTAAAATAGAGAAATTTTTGAACAAAACTAATAATAACATAAATAAATTTTTATTCAATTTCACCTGATTTAAAGATATTTGTAACCCTTTTTCCACAAAATATTTATGAGTTTTACACTTATATTTTCCGTTAAACATGAGCGTGATATTTGGCTAAAGTTGTGTGCAAAAGACACATCTCGTGGAATTATTCAATATTCCACTTTTGACTTTTTTTTGTTAGTCTAATAATTTTTTTTCAATATTCCACTTTTGACAAAGCACTATGTTTCTGAAAAAATAATTTAAAACTCAACATTTAATTATTTTCATGATCTAATAATATAAAAGTTGATTCACCATTACCTCCTATGATTTTATTTATTTTTTCTTTGCTCACGCAGTTGCAATTTGTCTTTATATACAAATATTTTTAAAAATAATTTAGAGTTCTGTTTTTATTTTCGAGTAGTTCTTTGTTTAATATTATCTAAATATCGCTAAAGTAATTCAATCGAAAGAAATATTTTGAATAAGTTTTTAATTTTTGATACCAATAGCATGTTGCACTTCTTGTCAAATTCGGCTAAATTTGAAAAACTCCTAAAATTAAGAGAAAGTTGGTAAATTATAACCTTCTTAAAAATAATAAAAGTATTAAGTTTTTTATTTTTCAATTAAATAACAAGATATTTTTATGACATTCTAAAAAGAATGAGTCGTAAAATCATATGAAAAATAAAATAAATATCAGGAGATAAAAACGGACACTGTAGTTGCTATAAAATAGGAAATAAAAAAAAAACATAATTTACTTGTGGTGCGTTACTTTTTAATAAAAGATATAGATCCCAACGTATATTTTTTCTAAAGTATTTTAATTAATTATCCTTTTTTCATAAAGGATGATAATTGATAACTTTATTGATGTTACCACGCCCGACTATCGTGACTAATATTTTTGTAGATCATAATTTTTTTGTGTAGGATCAATACTTATTATTAAAAAAAATTTATATACAAAACTCGAATTCGAAATTGATTAAGAGTGAAGTGAAAGTAAGGAGGGTTGGGTGGTGGAAATTAAATAGGAACTACAAGATTAAAGATTAAAAATATTTTATTTCATATTGTGAACACATAACACATCCATAGTCCTTTAAAATGAATTTGTGTAAAGACACTATCTCAAAAAATGGATCCCTTTATTCTTTATTCACTAGCATTTGCACTTGTTTACATTTCTCTCTATTTCATTTTCAAAGGCAATTACTCCAATAACAAACACACAAATCTTCCACTAGGCTCAAATGGATGGCCAATTCTTGGAGAAAACATTGACATGGCTTACTCATCATCCCCAGAGAAATTCATTCATGAAAGAATGGAAAAACACTCATCACAAGTATTTAAAACCTCCCTCTTAGGCCAAAAAATCGCAATTTTTTGTGGCTCTAGTGGTAACAAGTTCTTGTTTTCGAATGAAAACAAACTTCTTACCACATGGTGGCCACCGTCTCTAACCAAACCACTCATGTGCCCGACTCAATCTCAATCTCAGAATTCTGTCAAAAAAATCGCTCTTTTAAATCGCGGATTCCTACGTGAGATCCTAAAACCCGAAAATCTCAAACAATACATCCCTTTTATGGATTCCATGGCTCGTGATCACTTAAAACAAGAATGGATCCCTTTCAAAGAAGTCAAAATTTACCCTCTAGTCAAAAAATATACTTTCAGCTTAGCTTGCAAATTGTTCCTATCAATAGATGATTTTCGACACGTTAAAAAGTTATTGGACCCTTTCGTTCTTGTAACGTCAGGGATGTTTACGGTGCCAATAAATTTGCCCGGTACGCCTTATAATCGCACGATAAAAGGGGGGAAAATGGTGCATGAGGAGCTTATGAAGATTATTAAGGAGAGGAAGATCAATGAGAAAAATAATCATAGTAATGATTTATTGTCTCAACTTGTAAGTTTTAACGATGAAAATGGTCAATTTATGAATGATGCAGAGATTTACAATAATATTATAGGGTTACTTGTTGCAAGCTATGATACTACAAGTGCTGCTATCACTTTTGTCTTGAAATATCTTGCTGAGCTTCCAAATATCTTCAATGAGGTTTATAAAGGTATTACTATTCTTAATGGTTTTAGTTATGAATTTAATTAGTTTAATGCACTCGCGATAAAAATTATTTACATAATCAGATCTTTATTTCAATGAAAATCTTTTTTTCACTATGCATCTTTCTAGTGAGTTGATTCAGTGAGAAATGAGTGATAAATTCATGTTATATATTTCTCCCTAATTTGTTGTGAAAAAAACCCTGATAACTATGCCTCCAACTTTGACTGTGCATAAGCACATATTTCTCCTACGTGGTATAATACACATAGGATGCCATGTAGAACATGAAGTTGCCATGTAAGGTGTCATATAGAACGAATATGTATATTTGTTCAATTTTATACAAGTTTGTGTGTTGACACCCAATTTTGACCCACGTCGGTATAAATTGATTATCGAGCTTCCTAAATTTTCCAAATAATTTAAATTTATTAGTTTTATGATTTTGCAAAAAATATAGCGATTTAACGTTTACAAACCAGTATATAGCCGGTATATCTTGTGTATATTCGAAACCAACCCAATTTCCCCCCATCAGCCCACACCCCTCCTCTTCCAAGCCAGGCCCACTTTTGTCCTCAACCCAATTAATTCCCTTTCCAACCCATCACCTTATTCCTCAACTCCCAGGCCCACACGTTTTTAGCAGCCCAACTCTTCCTTTCCAGCAGCCCACATCCAACCCAACACTAAATCTAATCCCTTGACCCATCCAACACTCCTACCCGGCCCAACACACCTAAAATACCCCAAATCCAACAAACCGACCCGACCCACTTTTCCCTTCCCCTTTCTCCCTCTTCACACGACCCAACAACTTCCCCTGCTCCTCACGCCCTTTCCCAGAAACAGGAAACGCCTCTCCCCAGACGCCCCGCGTCTCCCCCACGCGATCTCCCCTCGCGTCTCCCCCCCACGCGAGCTTCTCTTCTCTCACCCGACCCAAACCCCCATTTTCCTTCTTCTTCTTCTTCGCGTCAACTCCCCAGAAATCGCGCCAACAACCCCACGTTCTTCTCCCTTCCACCTTCCTCTTCGCGTGAACAAGACGAAATGGCAGAGACCCACACCCTGCTGCTATCAAACAGGTCTGCAACACGCCAGTCGTCAATGTCATCCTCGCCAGCACGCAATGGGTTTGACCCAAAGGAATTTCGAATTTCGAATTCAAATGGAAGCCTAGCGTCCCTCTATAAATACCCTCCATTTTCAGTCATCAAGGGGGGCGATTTCAATTTAAAAATCTTCGGAAAAAAAAAAGAGAACTCTGCTTCCGTCTGTTGTTGGAATTCCGAAATTTTGGGGGTCGAAAGTTCTTTTTTCTTCTTCGTCGAAGAGGGAAGTCGACAGGACTTTAAGAATTTTGAACGTAGGGTGTTCGAAACAGAGTTTCGCTTCCGTCTCGATAACGACATCGTAGTCTCATTCCGGTAATACTGTGTTCGCGTCTCTCCGTTCGGCGTGGAAGTCGCTATCGTAGTTGCTCGTTCCCGCTCCAGTCGCTGCTCTCGAAAAGGTAATCTTCCCTTGCCCTCTTTCCGTCTTCTCGTTTCTTCTGTCTCGAAGTGTTTCTTCGTCGTTTCGTGCTATGGGTTATCTACTGTTATTCATTTCGGCGAGTTTCCCGTGTGCTGGGTCTATTTGCCAAATGTGTGAACGTTAAGCATATGGTTTGTTTGCCGTAACTGTAGGATGTCGTATGTGTCGTATAGCATGATGCTGTTCTATTATGTTTTCTCGTCTGAGGCTGCTCACATGTCGATTATGAGTTTGTCATAGCATAAATCGTATCGTATTGGTCTTAAGTTGGTTCTGTTCTGTGATATATATGACTTGTAGATTAAATATAGAATGTTATTTGTTGGGTTTAGTTCGAGTTCGTGATATAGCATGCGTTGTAGTTTTGTTCGTCACGCTTACTCGTTTGGGCTGTTAATCTGTTTATCACGAGTTCATCATGGCGTAGTTTGTTCACGTATCAGTATTTAATTTAGGATCGTTTTGGCTGGCCTTTCTGATTTGTTTGGATCAAGTTGTTGAATATTCGAGCATTGAATACATGGCCTGTTCGTTGCCATGAATGTAGAATGTTATATCTGTAGGCCGCTTGATATCGAGACATTGCATCTTGTCGCTTATTTGAACCCGAAGTGTGTCCTGCATTCTGGTTTTGTTCTGCTTGTGTTGGTCTTTCGTTTTGCTCTCTCTCTTTCTCGAGTCCTTGCAATGTTAAGCCATGAAGAGGTTTCGAACGAGCAATGACATTCGTCACATGAGTCTTACTTAGGTAGCCTCCCAACATGTCTCCGTCTAACCACGCTCTTCTCTTTGCATTCCATATTTTCCCGTGAATACTTATGTTTACGTGCAGCATATCAGTTTTAGAAATAGGTCACGTGGCTTTGATTATGCATATTCATACTTCACTTCATTTTTAAAATGACTAAACAAAGTCCCTGCCACTTTGTTTCTTTTGCTTAAAAGGAGCGTGTTCACTATTTTCTTTTGATATGATAAATTAACGTCATTAGATTTCGTTAAATAGAGCTGGTTATGCTAAAGTATGTGGTGTGTTATTGGCCGATTCTGCAATATGTTTTCTCTCTCAATATTTTGGTATATTATTGGTTAACGGCTATGCTTCCCCGGAAGATTATGTGTCAACAAGTATATATACATGTGCCATCATTTAGTATCGTATTTGCTCATTAATTTTGTCACTTTAACTTGGTTCATTTGGTTTTCCTTTAGAGTTGGATATTTGGGTTCAATTCAAAATCCCTTATTTGTTCTATAGTTTCGTATACTAATCCATGTGATCATTTTATTTGCATGTGAAAATCTGCCCGAGTCCTCACGGATTTCATCCTATTTTCCACATTTGGGAAGCCGTAAAGGCTCAAAATTCCTTTCATCGAGTCGCCCGAAGAACAAAAGTTGGAATCAAAAATTTAAAAGTCAATCTCGGGAAGATTGAAGAGCTTGAAGAAAAGGATTAAATAATCCCTTTACTTTGTATTTTGTATTATATTTGTAATGGGCATAAGCCCCCCTTGTCATTTTTATTTTCTTTTGTTTTATGCGTCTAGACTAGGACAGGTACAAAATGGGTCAAAACCCAAAAACAGGTGGATCCAAAACTCGGTCAAGGCGGACAAAACCCGAGTCTGGACCCAAAAATCACTCCCTCTCTCTCTCTCTCTCTCTATTATTTGCTTACGCTTTTTACTTGAATGCCATTAGTGTAGGATTAGAAAACTCCAACCCCATCGAACGTCTTTGTTTTATCAAACTCAAATTAAAAGTTGAAACTTCAAAAGATAGGTGTTTAAGTTTGGAAATCGCTTAGAGTTAAAGTTTTTTTAACAACTTCAATGAAATATTTTAAATTGGAGAATTCACATAAGAGTTTCTAATGAAGCCCTATAAACAAAAGAATTGCAAGGTTAAAACAAAAATAGTCAAAATAAGTTAGTCGTTGGAAAACCGTAAGTTAGCGGAGTGTCTTAGGTGCCTTATACCTTCCTAGGACACTAATAAGAATCCCGAACCCCCTAAAATATTTTTAAAACAATTTTTCTGTTTAAGTTGTTTTAGAAATAAGTTTTCTTGATTTTTTTTAAAAAATTAAGTGGCGACTCCAAAAAGTCGAAAATAAAACAAAACTCTTTTTCGAAAATTATTTTTCGATAAAACATTGTGCGCACCCAAAATCAAAGGTCGAAATTGCAAGCTGACGTCAAGTGAAAAATCAGTATTATGTGTAGAAAACTTTATTTTTAATAGTGCATACTAAGGACTTATATATCCTTTTATTTTGTATGCATGTTTGGAATAAGAACAAATGGAAATTGCAAAGTCAAAAGGTGAAGGTGAGTTGCTAAATTGGGATGATATCCAGAAAATGAAGTATTCATGGAATGTAGCATGTGAAGCAATAAGGCTAATGCCACCAGCTCAAGGTGCTTTTAGAGAAGCAATTACAGACTTCACATTTGGAGGATTTACTATACCAAAAGGATGGAAGGTACGTTTCGAAATAATATTTGAGATGGTCACTTAAGTGATCAAGTTAAATTTTGTTTTCTAATATTGTTTTTATATTGGACAGACATTTTGGAGTGTGTATTCAACACACAAAAATCCAAAATATTTTCCAGAGCCAGAAAAATTTGACCCTTGTAGATTTGAAGGGAGTGGACCAGAACCATACACTTTTGTACCATTTGGTGGAGGACCAAGAATGTGTCCAGGAAAAGAATATGCAAGATTGGAAATTCTTGTTTTTATGTATAATATTGTTACCAATTTCAAGTTAGAGAAATTGGTTCCACATGAAAAAATTATTTATAAATCATCACCTGTACCTCTCAATGGTCTCCCTGTTAGGATTCAACCCCATGGAAAATAATTTAGCTTGAATCATCATTTGTGTCTCAACAATATGTATATATGGTGATTGTCAATGAGATTTTCATTAGCTTCCTACAATGTTAGTTTCGTCCCCCTATTGCATGGCACTTTCCAAATGTTATCAATCGTATCTCACCTAATACTTCCTTGTATACGATATTTCTTGTGTATGCTCATGTCCTTCTATCTGGTTGTTTAGTCATAACCAATACTTTCATCGTTTCCTTCAAAGTGCTACGTATCATTGGCCATGCGAGAGAAAACATGTTGCGGCAAATATAATTCAAACATTTGAGATTGTTTGACCTTAAGTTTTAATAGTGCTTCCTAGCAATACTTTTACCTTTAAATTAATTATTTTTATCTTAATAATATCAATATTGATTATTTAAATATGTTTCGAATCGACCACATAAAGATTGGTTTCATTTTACATCATGAAAAGAAAGACTTTTTGAATCTTCTCACAAGACAATAATTAAAATCATTTCATTTTACATCATGAAAAGAAAGACTTTTTGAATCTTCTCAGAAGACAATAATTAAAATCATGATATCTTTTTTTTAATGGTAGGCAAAATCATGATTTCAAATTGTGCAATATGAAATTAGTGCCATACGGGCATTATTTGGAATTTGATTCCTTTTTAAAAAATATAAAACTTTAGAATAATTTATTAAAAACACTCATCATTTTAAGTTTTATAAAAAAATCATGTTCGGTGCAAAGAGATTAACTTTACTAAATGAAAGATCCTTTTTAATATATAATGTCCAGAAAAGTGTTGGTTATAAATTTGATGATTTTCATAATTTATAAAGAAAAAAAAAATACAAACTTGAGAAATTCGAATTAAAATCATGATTTCATATAACACGTTCGTCTGTTCAAAGAAACTGTGCAGTATGCATTGCATGTAGTGGTGGTGCGCAGCTAACAATAATTCTTGATTAGACAGTTGATTTTACTATTTTTCTTCAAAAAAAGCCAAAGTTGGTGATGGCTAGCTTTTACTAGCAATAAAGTTAGTGGGATCCATTCATTCATTTGAGAATAGACATTAGTTGTTGTTTGTTGCTATCCTCATACATGTAAAACTGACCCTTTTGCTTAGTTTCCTCTTTTCTTGTTGTGTGTGTAATCCCACTCAGAGCATCTTTAATCTGGTTTGTCTTCATTACTTTTGCTTATTATTGATTGGATTTCATCTATTGGTGGACTAATTAGGGCTTAGTCTTGTTGTCCACTCATATTAATTAGTTGTCTTACTATTGCTACGGTCTGATTTTCGAATATCATATTCTCTTCAGACCCCATTTATGTTGTTGTTGTTGCGTATACTCTATCCTTTTTGGACACTATTTTTGCGGAACTACAGTTGGTATGTTGTTGTAATACTTGGATCTTGGTGAAAAAGAAATGTTTGCTTTAATTTGATGATTATTTCTCTCTATGTAAACAGTGTTGTAACTTGTAACAGAGCATCATTTTGGGGAAAGACTTAATTTTTAAGTGAGTTAGATGTGTACATAGGAGGAGGGGTGGGGGGTTTTCAGGATTGTTAAATGTTTTTTTTTTTTGGTTTTGAAATCTTTGTTTCTATGTAATTTACTTTTTTCTGTTGGAGGTTGGTCTGAGGGTTGGGGGTAGGATGTTATATGGGGATGCTTTTATTCAGTGTTTGGAAATTAAATGTAGGTTTCAATGAACATGGATAGGACTTTCCGTTAGACGATAGCAGACGGCTTTCTTGTGGTAGTAATTGCGAACATCTCTCCTCTTCTCTTAGTGTGCTCAGTTTGCCTACGTGCCGTCTAAGGCACATCTCTCTATCTTAGTTTCTTTAAAATTTCAAAGACTTAAAGCGTATAAATATCCTCATTTGGGATTATGAATAGATAGTTTAACTAATTTTCTCAAATAACTAACTAACTACACTCATTTCTGGTTTATCAGACTAGGATTGAGCAACAAATTTCGAAATCTAAAACGCATCTAGCATGGAACAACAGGCTATTCAAAGCAATGAAAATCATGATTTTACTGGTCTTCAAGAATGGGATCCAAGAGCTATGCTTAAAAGTACGTCTTTTCTTGAACAAAAGATTCATCAACTCCGGGAGCTGGTGCGTATAATTGTTGACCATAGAAGTCTAGCTGGGATTCAGGGAAGTGACCTTTCAATTCAGCAACAACAGCTTATAACAACTGATCTTACCTCTATTATTATTCAATTGATATCAACGGCAGGGAGTCTTCTTCCAACCGTGAAGCATCAAGCGAGTCCACCTACCAAGCAACTCCAGCAGTTTGGTGGTGCTTCCGTTCCTTCTGAAACAGGTACTAATGTTGGTGCTCTGACATGTAATGGTAATGTGCCCAAGGCAAAAGATCAGCTCAGACATGTTGATCAAATGGGAGATTGTTTTGTTGATGAGCGTGAGGCAAAAGATGAAGATGAACCCCATGAGGAAGAGAACCTACCTCCTGGTTCCTACGAGATTCTGCAGCTGGAGAAAGAGGAAATTCTTGCACCTCATACTCACTTTTGCACAATTTGTGGGAAGGGATTTAAGAGAGATGCCAATTTGCGGATGCACATGAGGGGTCATGGGGATGAATACAAAACTTCAGCTGCTCTTATAAAGCCTCAGAAGGATTCCAGCTCTGGGACGACGCTTATTAAAAGGTATTCATGTCCTTGTATTGGTTGCAAGCGCAATAAAGAGCACAAAAAGTTTCAGCCACTAAAGACTATCTTATGTGTGAAAAACCATTACAGAAGAACTCACTGTGAGAAAAGATATGCTTGTAGTAGGTGCAATTTGAAGAAATTTTCAGTTATTGCAGATCTTAGAACACATGAGAAACCTTGTGGTAAAGATAAATGGCTTTGTTCTTGTGGAACAACCTTTTCCAGGAAAGACAAGCTTTTCGGGCACATTTCCCTTTTCCAAGGACACACACCTGCAATTCCTCTAGATGAAACCAAAGGTTTTGCTCAGACATCCAATCAAGGCCAAACCAATGATGCAACTACAAAGGCTGGAAACATAGATTTTGAGATAAATGTTCAGAATGACAGTGGACTTCAAAATACAATGAATGTTAAAGGGTGTACAGATAACCCTGACAGTTATTTCTCATCTTCGAACTTTGAAACTATCAAGCTTAACGAACTGCAAGAGTTCCCTCAACCATCATTTGAGGACCAAGAAAACTCATTCTCTTTTCTACTGTCAGGTTCATGTAATTACCCCCGGAAGGCTAGAAAAACATAGGTTCTACTGAACTGGAATAGTTCAAGTAAATTTGTCTTTGGTTTAATGGTGTCTAGTTTTCTTATTATGTCAGTTCTTTATGAATAAACGTCTTTCATTAGTGTGCATTGCTCTTTTTGACTGCTTAAAAATGTTATACCTGGCTCGACTAGGTACTTGGCAAGACTCCAATCCCAAGTCAACAATAAATGCATTATACATCTAAAGCCCTGCTATAGAAGTTGAGAGGAAGACATTTCTTAGATAATTGTTGATACATATCAGAATATTTTTTTATTAATCTGCTTTTAGTTAAAAACAGACTCCATTAACAGAAAGAACTTCTTAATTAGTTTCACAAGGGAATCTGGATAGATGCTGAGCAAATAAGATGATAATAACTATATATCAAAGTGCTGAACTAAAACTAACATTGAATTTGTTTTTGAAGATATTGGAATACATGTACAAAAGCTTCGCAACATTCCCTAATTTCATTTAGAAAATCTATGAATCAATTACATTGCAATGAAAAACCAGAAGTTTCAAAAGACTGAAACAATGACCATTTACAAGTCTAGATGTGGTTGTAAGATCTGAATTCATTTTTGACATCTTTGATAAGAAGGGGTACTGGGCTCAGTTAGATGGTTCAGCTGGATGAACATATTTTCCTAGGATAGAAATATGAAGCAAGCAGCTTCCCTAAGGGTGAGTGTCTTTACCTAGCTAACTGTGCTGCCTGAACAGATTTGCCTATAATGAGAATTATGAAGCAATATCAGCTTCAAGCCTTTTGCTGCTTGTCTTGACTTTGATGTTTTCCTTAGAGATCCAAGAACAAAGTCATCCGCACACGACCAAGTGCTTCCCCTGGGAGAGCTGTCTTTCCAGAGAAACCTCTCAGAGAATGGGTTCACAAGACTCTCTTGAAAATCTTCTGCTGTTTCACAGATTATACCCTGCCAATCAATAAACAAAAACAAATGTCAGTCTTGTTTTCTCAAGGGTGTGGTGGAATGCGGAAGGGAGGATATGTTGACATGTTGTTGTGGTCTTACTTCTGCCATGGCCTTGATCTTCATAGTAAGATCATTGCTAAGGAGAACAAGTTGTCCATCTCTGTTAGTTATTTTGAAGAGGAGGGCATATTCAAGAATATGATCCTCTGCTGTGGGTGAAACAATTTCCGCTAGACCACAATGTGGAGAGGATAGAACTGAGCCGACTGGAAAGATGCCATTCTCCTCATTGAAAAAACAAGGTGGTGCAGTTGCAGGAGGAGTTGGTGCCACTGGCCTTGTTTCCTCTAAACAACTCTGCACATGAACCCATGATTTTGCATTTACCATGCAATCATCTATCCAGTCTAATGCTGCAAATACTTCTGTTGCTCTTCTGAAAAAGCTGGCACGCCTCTTCATGCAATCCAGTTCTCTTAAGACTAATATCAAGGAATAGATAAAGATCACATAAAGCAGTTTTGGAAAGAAAAGCTACTGAAATATTTGAGGATGTTAGGAACTTTTCTGAGGGAGTGCTAAAGTAAGTTCATTACCAATTCTGGGAATTATCAGGGAAGTCCCTTTGAGACCTTGCAAAAGCTGCAAAGCTTTTCTAGACTCTTTGTTTAACAAAGAGGTGATATCCACTACCATGATCCACCTTCTTTTCTCTTCCCTGGCATTGTTGTTCTGTGGATATTGTTTAAAAGATAGATTAGGATCTTAAAGAAGTTCTTTCACATACAAAGCATGTCAATGAACTTACAGCAAAGGGGCATGCCTCCATAATTTCTTGACACTTGACTGGTTTAGCATTCAACTTGACCTTCCGTTCTGGAGATTCTGATTTGGTCTTGTTGGGGGAGTTGTTCACAAGCAGAGGTTGGAATGGTACTCTATCTGTTCTGTTCTTCAGTAGGGTTACCTCCATTCTAGACTTATTTCTACAAGCAAGACTTTCTGATATTAGCTCTTCAAGAACTTTGTCATTCAAATTTTCTTTATCAAATGGTTTTCGTTGCTTTACTTCCTCCATGTTTCCCTTCTTTATCGATCTCATTGAATAACTATCAGGTGTCATATTCTCTTTATCTGGAGTGAAAATTTGTTCACTATTCTTAATTATATTTGAGAGCAATGTAGATGATCCGACATTCTCTGCGTAATATTCAAGACCTTCAGCTTGTGTGAGTATAGAATCAAAAGCCTCTTTCATTGGGGAAGATCTAAAAGATTTTGGATTCTTAATTTGCTGCTCTGAACAGCTCATCTTCTTCATTGACCTTGGTGAATGAGTGTTTGCGGAAAAATCCACTTTTTCCAGAGTAATGTTCTCTTCACTATTCTCATCCATACAACAAGAAAGCATAGGTTTTGTAGCTTGTCCATCAGCAAGACATGAGTTCTTCTCGGACCCAAGTAAGAGAGAACTAGGAACATGGTTCTCTTTGTCTGGAGTGAAGGGGTCTTCTTCATCCTTGTTTCCAACAGAAAAAGGATCATTGAAAACTGATTCCATTGCAACCTTCTCATGATCACCTGTGTGAAATTCAGTATCAATGTCAACTTTTTCAATAACCACTCTATCTCGGCCAGTTTGAATCTGAACAGTAGAACATTTTCCCCGTCTAGACCAAATGTTCAAACATCTTTGCTGAGATCTTACTGGAGTACTATCTTCATTTTCTGTTCGGAACCCTCCTGAGACAAGAAGGGCTCTCGGACTGTCATTTTCTTTGTCAGGTTCGTAAGCAGGCTGCAGCAAACTGATTTCACTCTCACCATGGATTTCCTCAGATGGATTTTTGTTTACTTCCTCATGACCTAAGGGAAATGAGGACTTCATCTCCTCAGGTATTGGAGGAGCCGACGGAGTCAAACATTTAACGTATGGCAACAAACTCGAATAAGAACATGATGAATCTTGCTTATTCACCAAATCATCACCCTCATTCTGAAGAGCAAAGCCATTCTCATCCTAGAAAAAAAAATGATAAATTAGACACTAAAGGCACAAAATCATTGAAAACATACAGGTAAACTACTACAGCTCACCTGATGTTCTTTCTCCTCCGTTTCTTCGAATGGTTCTGCCTCACCTAGCGGAGCTACAAACGGATTCTCTAAATCATATGCGCGACTTATTGGAATCCAGTGAAGCATGTATTCCCTGCTTGAACCTCCTAGCTTCATCTTATCACCCTCTTTCAACTCAACTCGAACCCCTGGTTCAATCTTGCTACCAGAAATCCATGACCCATGGACTTAAGCAGCAACAAATCACAGAGAAACAATAAAAAGAAATGTGAATTCATGGATTTCTTGTCTAGTCAAGAGAAAAAGATTTTCATAGGAACAATGACATTCATAAAAATCCCTAAATATGCAAGACTTAGAAAAAGCTCTTGTAAAATTTCACTTTTTGACTTTAAAAATCGTCCTAATTGTAGAAAAATAACATTTTTTAGGACGGACTAAAAGGGAAAGTGTCACGCAAATTGTACAAAAAAAGTATTATCTTTCTGGTATGCTGACCTCGTACAAAATCAAGAAATCTACATACCTAATACTGAAAAAGAAAGAAAAACTTCACAAAGGCAGAGTTTGAATTAGGAATTACCCGAAGACAGATCAATAACAGAGAGGGAATGAGAAGAGGGATTAGAGTGAATTCGGAGGTGAAATCTGCTAATGCTTGGGTGTTCCAGTACAATGTTACAATCTGGGTGTCTTCCAACTACCAAAATCTCTTCAAATTCTTGATTTGCTGTGATTGCAACAGGTGTGACAGGGGGATTGTCAAGAAGAAAGATGTTCTTGAGGATGGCACCATTCTTTAGCACCGTAAACACTGGAATCATCTTCTCTTCTTCACTCTGCGAATTGGGTTTTCCCAAAGATTCTTGCTTTTTCGCCATGGGAGAGAAAAGAGAAAGAGACAGAGAGGATTTGTTACGAACACAGAGAGGGGGAAGAGGGTTGTGTTTTTTTGAAATGAAATCTTGAAAAAGTGACCGTTAGCTTTATATAGAGTTTCTTTTTTGTTTTTTGTTTTCTTAGGGTTGATTTTTCGAAGTAAAGGGTTCGAAAAATATAATGCTTGAAATTGAAACTTAAAATCTCGTGAATTTTGAACCTCCTTAATAACTGATCAAACCATGGTAGATATTCACCGACTCTCCAGATCCATCCGTCTACCCATTTATTTTTCTTGGTATGTGCACACAAAATCTTTTGAATCTCCTTAACAACTGATTTAACCTTTGTAGATTTTCACTGACTCCCAGATTCACCCATCTACGCATCTATTTTACTTGGTATGTGTACACAAAATCTTTTGAACCTCCTTAACAACTGATCTAACCTTTGTAGATATTCACCGACTCTCCAGATCCACCCGTCTACACACCTATTTTACTTGATATGTGCAAACAAAATGTATAACCCCATAAATTTTAAAGAATCATACAATTATTACTCCATTCATCCTAATTTATGCGATATTCATCAATAGTTTAACTTGAGTTGATATTTAAGAAAGAAAAACTAACTTTTAAAACTTGTGGTTTATATAAATAAATAATAGATGTTTATGTAACTAATGTAAATCATTTTATTAAAGATAAAATTAATACTTTTAAGTTATATTGTTGGTACTCGACTAACTAAAAAAGAAAATAAATTATATAAATTGAGACATACCAAAGATATTTTATGGATGTTGAGGTAGACAAGCGATTTAATTATGAGAAAAAGAAAACAAGAAGAAGAAAAGACAGGTAAAGTGAGGCAAGCAAAGAAATGGACTCTCAAAACACACTATTCACAAGGAACAAAGGACCAATATAGGAGAAATAAAGAAGAAGCTTTTGATTATTAAGGTTAAAATAAATAGAAGATTATGTACATATGATGATGGAATTGTAGCAGTCACATTCATTCCTAAAAAGCTCAAATCTCTATCAAACCTAATCCACCAGCTCTTGCAAGCACAGAGACCAGACAATACCAAACCAGGCCAGAATACTTTCACCCATCATAGTACCCTAACTTTACCGGAAAATTTGCAGCAGAACAGATAGCAGATTTTGAACGCTTTTCTGATATCTTGTTGTTCCCCATCACAAACTAGAACATAGTACGACGTCAGTAGAGGAAAATGATCGGCTCATGCTTAGCATAAAGAAGATAACCAAATGCAGCAGAAAAATGATGCCTCAGATAAAGGATCCCCTCTCTGCCAACCCAGCTATATCAGTGTACCATTATGTACTCCGAATTGTGTCCACTCGATCAATGACATCCAAAGCTTTGAGTCGATCCATGTTAAAATCGATTACTGGAACAGAAGACAGTCTCCTGACGGGAAAGGGATCCTTCCTGGTTTCACGTATAGGGGAATGGTTACTACTCTTACTCAGCCTGTGGAACTTGCTCAGCCTAGTTCTTGCAGTAGCGAATTCTTGGGACTTGCTAATTCCGGGTGTCAGTTTTCTCTTGCTTACATCCCGAAGCATCTCTTGGTCTTCAACTGTTAATGTGGAAGATGGAGAACTTGGCTTGTGTGTTAACTGATTCATCTTTTGATTAGGGTAACAAGATGGAGATTTTACAGGAGATCTGATTCCGCCATTTGTAGAATTTCTCGACTGAGTGACAAGATAGTGAAGCCACACCACCAGTTCAAGAATATAAGCTTCGGTTTTCTCCTTATCAGCATGATATAGTGTCTCAATTCGAAGTAGATCAGTCTGGCCAGCAGGTTTCCTGTTCATTTCAGACCAAATGAATATATATACTTGCCATAAAATTAGTTCAATCGGTAAAGAACAACTTTCTTATAATTAAGCTCACCCTGTATTTGCCCATTCTCCAACCCATCCAAAGCCATGGTGGGCCCTGTAAAATAAGAGTAAAGGCAGTGGATTTTCATCAGAAAAAAGGAGACGGGGAGGATATAACACATATACCTTTTCACACAAAATGGACAGAAGTTGAGGGAAGAAAAATCCAATGCAACTCCTTTTAGTAGGCCAAAGGCCTGAGTTATTAAGGAGAAAAATAAGGATGCTATACTGATAAGATGAGATACTACACTTGATCTTAGCCAAGGAACTGAAACATAAGCACATCAAGGAATCTAATATGAAGAAACTATTTTTTACATTCTTTCGCTCTTCTTCTGCTTTCCTTTCTTCTACTTGATTTTATTTTTTCCTAATCCAAATATACTATTGGGACAAACAATATAGCACTCTTCATGCAATTGCCCTTATTTAATATTGCTCTATTTAGCTCATTTAAAATCTACAAGAGAAAAAGAAAGATAACCTCCAAGCGAACAACCCAAAGGAATAATGAAATCTATCATTTTCTTTAAAAAATCATTGTTTTTAGTACGATTTGATTCACATCACTCGCCTATCAGAACACCACAGTCACAAGAAAACTCAAATTAGAATTACTTTTAGAGTACCCACTGATATAATATAGCTGACCAGAAAAACCTCTTTGGACTAAGGAACATATGAAGAATCACTGGAAAACTATAATTGAAGAATATATTGCTAGGAAATTGATGTTTTACTTGGTTGTGTTGGTTGCCATGGGAACAAGCCACTGCAGCGTTTTCTCCATTTCAGCCTTGATTTGTTGCACAGTTAACTGCACAATAAGAGTATCTGGAGTATCACTAACATTCAACGGCCTAGAAGGCAGAAACTTGAGGATACCCCACAAAAAAAAACTCTTGAAAGACAAAATAAAGAGTACCTCTTCCTTGAGCTGGAAGGATTGTAATTTGAATCGCAAAGCTGACTTAATGCTTGGTGGCAACCCTTGGTATAAAGCATCTCTTGTATTTGGGGGCACCGAACCTGATCTCGTGACCTGATCATATAAAATATGATACTCACTTTTTGTTTCTGATTAGAAATGTCAACAAAGAACATAATTATACAAATAATTATTATACAATTCGACAACATAACTAATCCAGAAAACAAATTTGCTACAATTTCAGCACGATTATGAGACTGTAAGAAGTATGATCCCATTACTTAGGCACCTCTACAGTCTGAAGAAAGAGAGCTAAAATGGAGAAAAGCCCGAATTTAGGATACTAGAGCAACTGCGATGCTGCTCGGACATGAATGTGGATCTGAGGGTCGGATTCTTCATCACATAAATTTTAGGATTAGGGTATGAATCCGAGTTCAGATACGGGTGCAGGGATATGGCCAATAAATGTTTATTATGACATATAAAGTAAATATATCGAGTAGTTAAAGTTATTAAACTAAACCTTCGTTCCTTCTAAACACCAATATTTTATTCTTATCTCAAGAAATAGAAAAGCGTTCTTATATATATATATATATATATTTACTTCTTGGTCTAGATGGTCAAAGTACCCAAGATAAGCTGACCAAATCAGTTATGGATCCCACACCCATGTCGTCTCAGCACGGGTGTGGCAGGGATTTTGAAGAGTCCGCCTAACATAAAGAGGAGGCATTTCTCATAAAAATTCTCATACATTGTATCTAGCTTGTCTACGAGAATATTTATTAGAAGAAATATAACTAATCAAAAAAATAGCTCTGGCACCACAACAATGGCTGGGTTGCCCAAAAATTTCATTTGAACTAATCTACATTCCGGCTAAGTTAGTAACAATAGACTTCCAAATATTAACAGGCCCCCAAGACCCAAACATGAGGCATATAAGCCAGCTATACATGAGGACCATAAAGTTTGGGTAACAAAGAAAAGATTACAAGCTATACACAAGGACCATAAAGTTTGGGTAACATATTACAATGTTTTTTTTTCCAAAAAAAAAAAAAAAAAAACGAAGTCAAACATCAAATTCAAGTCAACAAGAAAAAAACGCCCAAGTTAATATAATAAACCCACCTACTTATGATTCGAGTTCTTCAAAAAAACACAATATTAAACAGTAAATCACAACCTTAAAGTACTGCTATCTTCACATGAACAATTCACATCTGATCTTGGAGTTCTAACTATCGATTTAAAATTCTAATTATGATATGAAATTCACAAAGACAATGGCAATTTGAGTATTTTCATTGTGGCAGTTCTTGCAGCATTTGTTTTTGGTCCAATTGATAGACCTTCATTCCACATTTCCATCAAGGATATGAATGAAATCAAAAGATTAAATGATAGCGTCAAAAGTGCTGATTCTCTAATAATTGTATGTGCATGAAATGCTTACAAGCGTATCAATCTGAGTAATGATATTTGCATAATGTAATGCAAGACCAGCACATCCTAATCTCTGATGGTTGTTTTTTATTGGACGGTCTCCATCTGCAAGGTTTGGCAAAATTATAGCAGTCAGGTAAAAAATTGTAAAATTCAGTCACTCAAAAACAAATTGAAGGCATAAAAGGAATGATTGAACTCTAAATGCTCAGCCCCTATAGAATACGAGTTAAAAAAATATTTAACTGTTTCGATTGATTTTGTCTATTCCTGCCTTATAAAACAAAATACACCTTTCCTTATAGGAACAAATGAATCAGCATCATGAGCTGTAATATAAGCATAGGCAATAACAAACAAGCACGATTGTTCTGCCATGACAATGACTTCTGACTCTATTAGTTACATAATAAACTCTGATAACTCATAATTCAACCTAGATTATGATTTCCCTTGATCACCATATGTGCATCAGCATCAGTAACTGTTTGTACACATAACAGATAAAATTGATAGGTAGCCGTTGTACCCTATCTTTACTCACCTAGTGAATAGCAAGACGTGCTAATTTTCTAGTCTATAATGTAGAAACAAATTGTTGTTTACACTTAAAATTAAACGAGCAGTTGACACATGAGCAAAATGTAATCTGAATGTCAATCACGATATAGGCAGACAACAATGATCCAAGAATCATGATAAAAAGTGAACTTGAAGTTCCAAAAGCATTACCAGAGTTGCCAAATGCAGCATGGATCTCCAAATGGAGGAAGTGGACAATGTCCACAAGCTTTTCCATCACCTTCAATTATGGCAAAGCAGATGTTAGATAGTCAATTCAAATTTGAAAGGAACCTTGCCAGCTTATCTTAAACAGACAACCCATCTTGTGCAGTATGTAGAAACTAGATACCACATTACCAGTATCAAATTTAAGATCAAGGTAAAAGATAAAGCAGGACTGAATTGCTACCTCTTCCAATATCTTCGACCAGAGAGACTTCTTTTTCAAACTTTTGACATGTTTCTTTTGACTTTTCAACTCTGATCTCAAAATTGCAAGGCTGTCTCCTGCATATTTATATGTTAAGAGTAATATTAGACAAGAATATAAGAAATCAGTAGGAAGAAAACAGATACAAATGACAAAAGTAAAAAAAGAAGCTGCAAGAGTAAGCAAAGGTTACTAGATTAAGTAAGAAGAGTCTCACGTCCTCCACAGAATCACAAGACGTTACACAAACAAACTTCACACCAACTAGAAGTACAAAATAGTCTCAAAAAACAGTAACCACAAGGAAAAAATGTCCTCAATGCTGTTTAGAATCAGTAAGATAGTCTATATCTCTATATTTTTGAATTAGTTATCAGATTCGATATATGATGTTCTCTAAGTCTAATTGATTCCTAATATTCTCCAGCTATGACTTCCATCCATAGAGCTTGCTTCTCTTTTGCAAATGAAGGTGTAGGAGGACTTCAATGGCAGCATCAGAATTAAAAGTGGACTTGAGCCAACCAGGTCTAAAACCATGTTCAGAATACATATCTAGAAAACAACAGTAGTAGCTAGAATCTACCCGTTCAAGATTTCTTCATTAAACTATTTATAGCACCCTGTGGAAACCCCAAGCAGGAGTGTTCTATCTAGGCCCACAATACCTAACATGCTGGTGATTAAGTTCCTAATGATATGAGAAACTGGAGGAAGTTCATTGTATAGAAATAGTTTATATAAACTTAGAGCTAATGCAGATCTGCTGATTTAAAATAGTTAGGTAAAATAGATAGAGGATAATATGAATATATGTGGATAGATGACCTTTCTGAGTAGCATTTGAAGTATCCTCTTCTTGGGCTTTACGTCGACAATCTTGTTCAATTCTGTCCAATGCATGCAATTCATGGTACAGTTCCTGCAAAGAGCATAATAATTACAACTTACAATATAATAATTTGACAATAACAAAAAGAGAACCACAGATACCACTAGGTAGAAGTTGTCCGAAAAATACCTACTCAGAATCAACGTGGTGTTAGCTAAAAATAGAACCAATTGAACAACATACTCATATAGACAAAAACAACAAGTTGGGACTAAGCTTACTTTTCTAACACGCATATTAGATCTGACCTTTACTAGGAATTTTTGTTTTCTGGTTAAAAACGTGTATATCCGTGTAAAATACACAAAATGTATCAAAAGAGAAATTATTTAATTAGAATGAATTGGATCATAATAAAGAGGAATTCATAAAGATGATTCATATTCTCTTCTCCAACTACTGGAATTGCAGAGAAATATCCACAAATCTTTAAGCTAATCCAAGTATCATAACATGGGTGGGCATTAAGCACTAAGCAGGAACTGATGCATCCATACTAAACTTTCAAGTGGTAGACCAATTATAGTGTAGAACTTGTAACATGAAGGGAATAAATGAATGATGCCGGATAGGGTTATATAAATATGCTCGGATGGAATTTCAGGAGGGATCCTCGAATGATTATATGGACCATATGGAAAGAACAAACCAAATAGCATTCGAAGAGTTGAAATACTCCTTGTACAAGTCGAGGATTTTTTTTAAAAAAAATTGGAACACCCTATGAAATAATGAATTATTGCTCTACATAAAGAACTATGTTTTTTTGTGAAATACTCTACTTATGTATATATATATAATATTGCATAACAGAATACTTCATTATTGAAAGAAATTACTCCCTCCATCCCAAATATGTGACACTCTTTCATTTTTAGTCAATCCAAAAAGGAATGACTTATTTCCATATTTAGTAACAATTTAACTTCAATCTTTCCATAACCCTTAAATGACATGATTAACAGCCATAAAAAATTTCATGACTTATTCTAGAATACAAGTTTCAAATGTATTCCTTTTCCTCTTAAACTACGAGCTCAGTCAAACATTTCAGATAAATTGGGATTGAGGGAGCATTACTTAACCGAAAAATGAAATAAATAGGGAAAGAATAGGTCAAGAAGTGTAGATGCTGAGATGGAACTTACTGCTGTATACTGTACCAAGGTCATTAAGTGCAGCATCACAGTCTCAGCTTCTTCTTTTAGTTGTTTATGAGGTGTCAATTCTGATTCCAACCTAAACGTAATGGAATGAACTACAGATAGCGTGAATATTCATTTTTGAAGTGGTAACAAACAAAGCAGAAAACTGGACTAAAGTTAGTTTTAAATACTTCTCGAAGTAACGGTCTAAGTTGTGCCATTGAGGATCTTTGCAACTATTTCCAAAGCGAACCACTTCACAAGAGAATATTTTCAGTTCATCCCTGTCAAATTACAACAACAATCTCACTCTTGCGCCAAAAGAAAATGAAAGTAGCATGTGATATATGAGTGTTGACACAAAAGTTATTTCGGACTCTTTGACACCTTTTGTCTGCTGCAGCAATTCTGAAGAGCTCGTCCATATCTTTTGATATCAACAGCTGCACACCTTCAGAAGGGAGAACCACTTCCTTCAAATGCTTAATGTTCTCATTTGAAAGGGAATACATAAGATTGGCACCCTTGACAATTGTATTTGCAACTTCAAATGACAAAATGGAAATTTTATTTCCCTTGGTTGCCATGCTGGATGCAAAGCCACCACTTAGGTTTAAATTTGTCATACTGCTACCGAGAGTATCCAACACATCTACTGCCTTGCCAAGCCCCGCTGTACCAGCTCTGCCCAAAAGTGAACTCACTTCTGAAACCTGTCAAGCAAATATTAAATTATTAAACTTTACCCCCCGTCCCTAATTGATGAGACACTCTTCTCTTTTTAGTCAATTCCAGAAAGAATGACACCTTCAACAATTTATCTTCAAAATACCGAATGACATCTTTCTACATTTTAGTAAAAAATACTTATTTTACCCTTGTTGAGATAATTTTTAGTCACACAAATATCTATGGATTATTATAGAACACAAGTTTCAAAAGTCTTCCGCTATTATTTCTTAATCTCCATGCCCACTCAAACACCATCACACAAATTGGAAAGGAGAGTAATATTAAGAAATATAACCATTTATCTTTATCTTGAGGAAATTAATTAATACTGAATACAATTACTTTAAATAGTCTGATATTACACTATCCGTGAGTTAATTAATTTTTTGTTCAGTTGGTTGAATCACAGTTTGTATGTAGCCTTCCAATATTCTGCACCCATCCGGAAATATTGTATTTATCAACACATTAAATTGAATTCATTGTCCAATTTTCTTCTTTGTTGGCCTCATTACTACTGGATCATTTTTCCCCTTTTTACATCAGCTTGCAATTACGATAGTCTTTTTCCTTTGCCATCAGATAGTCATTTAGTTATGATTTTCATGATACATGAGCGTGTATAACTGATGAAACTTCTGAAGTCCGAAAATTCGAGTCAACACACCAAGACCAAAACCTAAGAGGGACTTATAGCTAGGAAAGCTTCCCCAAGAATGACCTTAGAACTATCTGCCATTTACTATGCTATCACATTAGAGAGTAATTCAACCAAATCTTGTGTTTTGTTCACATGATCGATCAATGTTGGAATAAATTGGTTTGATAAATCTAGTTTTCAAAAATAAAAATTAACTTGATAAATCTCTGTATTTTTCCATTTGTAAGATTATATCTTCACAGAAAAAGCTTTACACTATATCAGAAGTTTATGTTAGATATTTTGTTGAACTGAAAACTTATGACTGAGAGTTGGCAAAAATTTTGATTCAAAGAAGAAGAAAAAGCTTCATGATGTGCAAAAGAAAAACTTAATTGAAAGAGGAGTCACTTTTGTCTTTACTTGTTTCAGCACATAATATTTTCTGTGCCTAATATCTTCAATATTGCTCGTGCGAGCATGGTACTTATAGTAGTTAATACATTATACAACAAGAATTATTGCCAAAAGATCTTCAAGATAATCTTCTCTCTACGTGAAACATCAATACCAAGTAAGATTAACGCAGCATTGCAGCATCTTTTGTTAACAACTATAGGGAAAGATGACCAGTAGGATTGTATTTAAAGGGGATAGAAATAGTCAAATATATGGTAGAACATGAATGAAACTGATAGAGAGAGAGAGCGACAGTAAACCATAGATTCAATCATTCAACTGAACATTTCATCCTGACTTTTAAATTCAACCTTGGGAATCTACAGGCTCAAAAATGAATTAAGAACAACGCAGCATTGCAGCATCTTTGGTGAAAAAGTATAAAGACAGACAAAGGGACTTTAGTTGAGGGGAATAGTAAGTGGTCAAACATGTGATAAAACTTTACAGGAACTGATAAAGAAAATAAACGATAGATTCAAGAGAGAGTTTCATCATGATAAGACACTGTATTTCTTTTCATTCTTCCAAGTGGTAAACACTGGATTCTTTGGGAGCTTAAGAGGGAATAAGCAAGGGGGGCCATTACCTCTGCTTCTTTTTTGTTCTCCCTCAATAGACTCATGGAGCGTATGGTGGTATGTTGTATTCATCAAGAGACTCTAGGTAGTAATGGAAGCGGAGGAAGGAAGGACATATCTCATTTATTGTTCATCACTGATATATTAATCTTTTGTGGGCTTCGACATAGACCAGACAATACTTAGATAAACCTTAATATAGTCTGAACCTATATCATGACTTTGTATCAGTATACACAAGTCAGAGTTAGTGCTATTGGATATGTTACAAGACATCCAAAGCTTGGCATGGACTTGTAAGTGAAACTTGCAAAAAGTGACTAAATTGCCAATATCTTCTTTGCTTCTTTGAGTTCCTTAGAAGAGAAAATTCAAAAATAAAGATTTGTGACAACCTACAATGAAGAAATTCTAGAGGAGGGTGATGGAGGGAAGAGAGTATTTGTCTGAGAGAGAGAGAAAGTAACACTATTGAAGTCTACCCTCTATATTATACTCACATAGGGCGCGCCACAACTTCACAGTTATAGAACATCATGTGCTCCTTTAACATTTCATTGGATTTCCCAGACAGTTATAGTATCATCTCTATTATTCTCACTTGTTTTTTTTCTCTCTTTGTTTGCCTTTTAATTATTCATCTGATTTTTGCTTCTTTTTTTTATATAAATTATTCACTCATCGATGTATCTTCATTTTTTACAACCTATCTTACATTTGGCCATTGTCAAGACAGTGAAATGGAAATACTTCAATAATCACATATGCAATAGGAAAAAGACAGAAGCATCAGCCATAGGACAAAGGAAAGAACAATGAATAGGAGACTATTCACCTTTGCCATGGCAACTTGCTTTGACCTTGTTGGTCTGGTTTTATTTGATAAAGCCCTAGACAATCGAGGAATTCCATCATTGATAGCATCCATTTCAACCCCATGGGAAGCTGCATTCAACTCTGGAAAAGAGAACACTGGTTCACTTGGTTGATTCTCCGTGCTTTCCCCCAGTGGAGATTGCATAGAATCATTATTTGCCTGTGGGGGCAATCTATGCGACTGATAAACTGTTCCAGCACCATAGTTGAAGTGACCATTGACATGTGGTATGGAACGACCTGTTGTATTCTCACTGGTGGCTCTTCTAGAGCAAAGGCCACCCATTATCGTATAATGCTTCAACCTACTTCAATCTCGAACTTCCATCAACATTTGAGTCAAAAGTCTATAAATGCCTTGAGAAACTTCTGCAGCAGAGGACCGATATCAACAAAGCCGATTGACAATCTCCGCTCAAATGTGTCTAAGCTAAACCAAGCAGATCCTCGAACTCATCTGCATGAATAAATTAACAATCAACTCTGAGCATAAGTACGATTTAATTCAACTGACACAAACACAAAGAACAGAATATCAAAAAAGTGTGCCTCTATATCTCAATAAATTAACAACAAACAAGCAATGCAAAAACCCAATTTGCAGGATATACATAATACTTAATGGTATCCAGATGGGAGAATGTACAATATTATTAGCAAAAAATATCAAATACCACCAGCATGTTTCCACAAGAAACACCAAAGCTCATAGAACACTACAGGGAATCCACTGTTCTCAACTTGAACTGCATATAATGTAAAATAATTTCAAGAATCTATACTAAGTTTGCACTCACTTCCACACATAAGCAGGAGAGCTACTACTACAAAAATCCAAGATCCACCTCTATAACATGAACTATAAAGAAGTAAGTCAAAACACGCTAGAAGGGTCTAAAAGATCACAACTTTACCTCATCAGTCAGCAAGAAAACAAGAAAAAGAGACCGACACAATCACATACTGAATAAAAACACATAAAACAGCTGTATAATGAAGAGGCAAAGCAAGCTTACCAAGTAAGATACAAAGAGTGGTAACAAAAAAGATGATAACTTGGATCTGAACCAAATACCAAGAAGAACCAAATACACTTGATTAAGGGAGAAAAAAAAGGGTAATACAAGTGATTAGCAGCTTTTTTTGCTTAATGGATGTTGGATTTTTTGAGAGTTAGAAAGTAGGGAAGGGGAAGCTGGGTCAAGAATAATGGCAAAGAAGTAAGCAAAGAGACCCCCCAAGTCAGACACGATAGAGTAGGAAAACTCTCTCTCACACACACAGAGTTGAGTTATCTATGTTCTTGAAAAAACAAAACTTCGCTCTCGGCGTTCAAATGTTTTTAATCATATTTAACAACAAATTGAATTGAGTTTAACTTTTTCTTACTATGTTTTTTATAATAAAAAAATGGTTTTTATATTAATTTATTTATTGTAAATGATTATAGTTGTAATAAATTTATATCAAAGTATACCAAAGTGAACAAATAGTAAAAATTTTAATTTTATTTTACCAATTTATGACTTTGGACACTTCCGTATCTATTATTCAAGAAACACCATATAGCCCGCCCTTCCTATGTTTATATTGCTTAACCCCTATATTAAATATAGATCTTTAATTTTAAAAATCAAGAATATATAGTCATTTAATACTATTATTAAAATATATTTGAAAAAATTAGTTAAATAAGGTAACGGGGAAAATTTGGCTATAGTTAAAGAGTGAAATAATTGCCTCAACCACCACGTCCACACCAAACCCAAACGGTATTAGCATGCCAGACGTCATCGTGCACTTGCTTTGCTTTTTTGTCTTTTCAATGGTCAAACCCCAACGTGATATAAATTTATTTTTCCCAAAGGTAATTATGAATTACCTCAAAGAGAGTAAAAAAGTCATTATTACCATATGCTCATCATTTATAATATTATATATCGTCAGCACCTTTTACCATAACTTCTCAATTCCCACTGTTCGTTTTTATAATTTCAGTGCCACTCGCTATTCTCAAGTCACGAATTCCAAATTAACTTTCATGAGTACAAAACATATTCAAACTTTCTGCTAAAAAAAAATGTACTCAAAAGGTAAATCGCTAGTACACACTACTGAAACACATCAAATTACCCACAAATGTTACATGACAATCAACTCACAATGCCGCCTCCAACATAACCATTAAACATATCCGATTCAAATGATAACTGGAAAGTTCTGAAATATTCATAAAAGGAATCTAAATTTTCACAAAGGCCAGACAAGCTCGAGATGCATTCACTTAGAGCAGAGTTAAGGGAACAGAAAATTAAAGAAAAACTGCCAAAGGAACAATCGTACAGCATAGACCAGGAATTCATAGAGCCTGATCTCTAGAAGTCAGTGACATAATCCTTGCAAATAGGTGTGTGCATAGAACTAGAATCTCCTCCTGGGACTTCTAGAACGATGACTACGAGGTGACCTGCAAGGACGACGACAGCTACATGTTAGTCGATAGTTCTTCAATGCAAAAATCATATAGGTGATGTTCCAAACATTCAAACACAGATTTTGCAGTAATGTAGTCGCATAGGAATTTCATTTTCTATTTATCATATAAAGGGAAGTATCTAAAAGGACAAGGATAAACTTTCCTCCAAATTGACTCAATAGAGCAACAACTCTCTCATAAGTCATAGTTTTCTCACCTTTCATTTTTCAAACATAAAATAAATAATTAGTCTTCCTACCAGCTCAAAATGGCACCAACAGACTAGAAAATTCGCTTAACATATTGTTTATCTCTAACTCTTCCTATTTTTCTAACATTATGAATGGGGCACCAACAACTAAAGTTGGTATTTTCAAACTGACATGTCTGAGCAACCGAGTTATTAGTCTGTAGCTTCAACAATTACTAGCAGAGTCATGACATTGTGCGCATAATAAGCATCCTCTGTTCTTTTTTTTATGGATACACTAGAAACACCTTCACAACTCATGGCACCACAGAGACACTGTAATTTGCAATAACTAAACAAGGGTTAACAAATTTCCAGGAAACAGATGCGCAGACTTACATCATTGCTCTAATAGAGTCCGATTTATAGGTTATGTGTGAGCTCATCATATGGTATCCAACTCCCTTTTTGCCAAAAAGGAAAATCTTCGACAAGACACATGTTAGTTTCGAATGGTAAATGTGAAGAGCCTATCCTATATTTGACTATAAATGGTAACCCATACCCCACACAGACACATTCCTAGTGTCTTTTGCACCAATTCCACCACCTTTGCACCCCTCTCCAAAAACTAAATAAAAGCCCAAACTGCTCTGGGGACACCTATCCATGGGAGAGTGGAAAATGCATAAATCTTCGACAATCATTTTGTGATCATAATGATGTTAGGAAAACCTAATCCACCACAACACATTTTCATACAACCATAGCAATCATATGTATATTGCAAAACAAGTAGCTCTCTAATTGCTGGCAAACTTGACAAATGGACCCGAAGAGAAGTCTGATAAGAATTTGCGGTTAGTCTACTAAATAAGGCTGCAGAGAACTGGTATTTATCATTGAGCTAATCCTACTCAAACTTCTGCTAAACAATTTGGAAATTTTCTAGTTACGTATTGAGGGATAAGTTCTCAATTTTTGCCTACAATATGATCAATAGAAAACCTAATTCAATGATCTCAGCTGAGATTTGGCCGAGACTAGATTAACAGCAAAAGGAAATAAATCAAACAATTATGCATACCCTCAGAAAACAGGGAGCAAAAAAGAGAATTTAAGCGAACTGAAGGATACACTGTCCATCACCTCCACAGAGAAATGCTTTGATAGAATTAAAAAACTACTATAACGTAAAAGAACAAAAGATGAGTCAAAAATTTAAGATAATATTGATCCACAGGCTATTCAGCTGCCAGCCGTTTAAATAAAAGGGAGTCTTAGTAATAGGTGGTTATTATTGATTCCACACACACATAACTGACAGCTGAATCATGGGTTACAGGAAATGGGCTGGTAACTTTTATCAACAAAAGCATGAGGGAGGCCAGTGACAATTCCACTCCTATGGAGTTGAAGGCAATACAATTAAACGACATATATTATAGTGAAACAGTTCACAAGAAAACATTACAGACGTCATAACATTAATCCAGTTGCAAATGTTTAAGAAGTGGTTATTTCCAATCTCTGAAAATAATTTCAAGGCCCTGACTTTTTGTCAAGAGGGTAAATCTATGCTTCTGAAGGAACATTTGCCAACATTGATTAAAAGTGAAAAAGTGTATCCTTGATTCAGGCAACATTTTTTCACAGCTATTCTACACAAAATTATGTTAATTGGATTAACCAAGAAGATACCTCCTCCTAACATTTCTCCTTCTAAAAGGACCTTTGCTGAATGCCCAATCAACATGTATAGTCTGAGTTAGCAGCTCATTCCCATCCATTTCACTAATAGCTCTCTCTGCTTCTTCAAAGTTTTCATATTCAATCAGTGCATAACCCTGTCAAAATGGAAAACTGTATAAAAACTATACCACTCCAAACTACGACAAAAGCTGAAACTTAAAACAAAGAAAAGTATCTATCTAGAATCCCTCATAATTAACATAGCATTGATCCTATTTTATTCCATTTTACTCCATTACAGATTCATTCAAGGAAATGCTCTTACATAGTTATATGGAACAAGGAATGTCTGTCACTTATAAACTTCAACAAAATTTTCTTTATCAAAAGAATTTTGTCATCATCCAAAATCTTTTGATAGGAAAGTTTATTAGATTAAAGCATACAATGGGGATGCAATTCATATAGCATCATATGTACAACACCCAAAACCCAAAGAAGCAGGCAAGCAGCTAAACATTCCGAGAAAGAAAGAGTCAGTTCACCTTGACAAATCCAGAACGACGATCCAGATTCAAATGCAAATTCTTGATCTCCCCGAACTCACCAAATGTATTATGAAGATCATCTTCTTGTGCCTCCTCATTAACTCCAGTGACTAGAATAATCCATCCTTCAATGGCTGCAGATGTTCCCCTCATTAGCTCTCTACTACTTATTAAACTAAACCTTTATTAACCTTAGAATTGCATAATTTGAAAAATATCTGAGATACCCAGCACAAATTACATATTACTTGAAGTGCTGGTGACCCAGCAATCAAACAACTAATATCTACGACTGAAATCAGCATATTAGATTCTGTTGGCCAATTTCTCCGACAGCAAGTGCTGAAGACCAAGCTGAGCCGTTGAGGGTAAGTTGCATTAGCTATACAAAGCTAGCTCTCTCTAAAAGCTAAGCAACAATGATAAAGTGACAAATATACAGCCTACCATTACGTGCTTCTTAAATGTAAATAAAGAAATAGCTGGAACCCAATCCAACTGGTTAGCACATTTACAATGTAAAGAACACGAAGCTGGAGGGCGGAGGCTTATAAGCACAATGGCCAGAGGAGGGGACCAAACAGCACAGATATACATTCAGTACAAACATTTTATTTACCCTATTTCACGATCTTTCCACTCTTTCTGAAAATGAAGACCTCAACTTAATTATTTTTTTTGACAAAAAAAGACCTCAACTTAAAAATCTTCAAGTTATTCCACTTTCTAGATACTGTTACAGGGTTCTAACAACTTGAAGATGAGTACAAGTAATATTTGAGTGTTCCTTTCTCTAGTTGCTTTTCTTCACACAGATGAACAAAATCAACTTCTACTAGCAGTAGGTCCTAACTTCTTTATTCACTTCTCTAATTCTGCTTGCTTATACAATGTAGGTGAAACCTTAACATGGTCTCATTCACAAAAGCAATTTAATATCGTTCAACTAATCAATAACAGATAACAAATTAAACCAAAACTAGAAAGTATACGAAATACACAATAAAACCATAAAAGCACCTCGTGAAAAAACTCTAAAGATAACAGGGTCAACACTTGAGATGTTCTCTAGATTCAAGACTGTAAACCAAACTAAACACACTCCTTCGAGGGTCATTACATTACGCGGATTACCAACCTGTAGCAGTTATCTTTATTCATAACACAAATACCAAAAGAAAAACAGTTATATGAATAAGCAATTTTAACCTGTTAAAATTAAGACATCCTAAACCTAGATATTCTCTAAATAGAAGTCTCTAACCAGACTAAAACATTTCCTTAGACACTTTACCCATTACCCCAACTATCAACCTCCCGTCACAAAATCATAGAGAAAACAATTATAGCTAGCAATTCTTTAACACCGGTGCACAAAGAGAGAATCTGGGGTTTTGATGAATTGTTGACCTACTGCAACATTTTCCCCTAATTTGAACAAAATACTAAAAAAAAAAAGGAAGTAGAAAGTTCGTTGGGTTATATAAAAGATGAGTTAAGAGTAGAAACTAACATCGTTCAGGTCCAGGGCCACCTTCGGAGTCAAGTGAATCAAATCGAGCAGAAAGGCGAGCATTCCTTTCAGCCTCAGCAGTCTCTTCACGGAAACCCCGTCCTTTAATTTTCTTAGAAGCAGAAGAACCGCCGCCGCCACCTGTAATGGCTGATTTCAGCTTTGGCATCGGTGCCCTAGGTGATGAAGCGTCAACGTCTTCGTCCATCAGATCGTCTTCCTCTGGCTCGAAATCCACAGCCTCCTCCGGGTTCGCCATTTTCGCCGCTGCAGCAAAAAGAGAGAATCTGGGGTTTTTGATTCGCTTGTTTCAACTGAATATATTTATTAGTACTAATAAAGTATTTTTGTTGAAGCTGTGTCCAGGCAAAATGCTAGGGTATATTATACTGGCAGAGAAGGGTTTTGGGCCATGTGATCTGCCTAAATCTTTTTGTGGTCGGGTCGGGTCAGAAATATAGTTTATTGCAATTAATAAGAAAATATTGGACAAATCGAAATACACCCCTTTTGTTTCACTCATTTCTACTATCCCCTATTACTTTCAAAAATTTATTCTTTAGCGTATCCAAGTTACACATTAATATATCCGATCTTATATTTAATGTATTTGAGCTACATATTATGTATCCAAGTTAGTTTTTAATGTATGCAAGCCACATATTAATGTATCCGAGATCGTATCTAATATATGCGAGCTTCAATTATTGTATTCAGATTTTTTAACTTTTAAGGTATTAATGTAATTAGAAACTTATTAGGAATAGATTGTAATTTCATATCAAAACTATGAAATTTATGTAGTTTACACAAAATATTTACCGTAATTTCATAATATCAAATCATTTCGATTTGAGACTCTAAAATATACTAGTCAAATAAAAATATCAAAATGAATCCATAATAAATGAAATTATAATCAAGGAATGTGGTGGAATGAATAAGATTCTTTCATTTTTAATTTTAAGTGTAGAATGTAAATAAGAAACTCTACTGGCCGCATTTCCATCGTAATAGTCTCACATGGTGTGAACATAAGCTAGTCAAATCAATATATTTTGAAGTACAATCAGAAACAGACAGAGAGATTCGTCCGCAGATTAGGTACTTTTAAATCCTTCTACGTATAGATATACATTATTTGAACCTCCTAAGATTAGAGCTTGACATAATAGAGTTTGAAATTCACCTTGAAGTTGCAAGAATACTATCTAATTGAACTGCATAATGTTAAAAAGTTAGAGAAAACAAATATATAAGCTTTTGTATGATATTGTATTGTTAATGTAGGTTTGTGTACTCTTGACAATTTTGTCATGGTGTATGTATGTGAAACCACAATTTAACTACACTAAGCCACTTATTATACTTCTTATTTACCAGAAGATATTAATGGGTTGTTTTTGTTCACAACTAATTACACCAAAGAATACCATATCAGTACAAAAAAGTTCCGCAAATGAAGTCTGAGAAGGATAGGTTCATTTTACGCACTTTATTTGAAGCCTCCTCCCTCCCCAGTCACGTCAAGCACCAAAGCACGATAAAGCTCTATTTTATGTACGGTCTTTCACATAAACCATTGCAAGAAAGTTGGTGTAAAAGCTACTAAATTCTGGTACCTTGAACATCATCAACTTGCCATACATGGAATCAACAATAAGCAGAGTACGATAAAGAGTGTGTTAAATAAGTTCTTTTTCCCTCTCTAAAAACATATATACTTCCAAACAGAAATACAACATACGATATTTTGCACGTTTTATGCTTATTCCTACATGGTAAGAACAGTAAGAAACTCAAGTGAACCCAACTGATTTGCTTCTTCAGAACAAATTATTGTTCTATTTCTTCTCATTTGTAAGCAAGTACAGAGGCATGATTGCAGCAAGGAAGAACCAGTAGCTGGAATACAACACATGAAATGGTTAGAACTAATTACGAAAAAATGAGGAGGCTGACACTGAAAAATTGAAAATTACCATTATGAACTCTCTTCTTCATTGGCTATCTGAAATGAGGTCTTCAAGCTCATCGATAATGGCATCATAGCAAAAGAGGTATTGCTCCTGTAATATAAAACAGTAGTTTAGTACAGACATTCCATGCAATAAGTACTTAAGAACCTAAGAGCAAAGATTAGTTAAGAATGTTGAAACACAGTAGTATAGATTCTTGGGGTAAGTGTAACAAATACCAAAAGAGAAAAAGAGAGTAAAGCGAATAAAATGCAAGACATCTGACTAGCTTTTAAACAAAAACTGACACTGGGGCAACTATATATAAAAAATTTTATGACGTAGTGTCCGAGCCAGCTTTTGCAAACCTAGACTACTCCAACAGTTATCTGCTTTAGTTGTATACACAATTTCAATAACGAAGAGAAGCTGTTGTACCATGGTCTGAACCATCCCAATTCGCTGAGACCTAAAAATGGTTATTGTGTTAACGAGATCTAGAGCAGACTTATCTCCAACCAATATTCTTTGGATGGTATTATGGATTGCACAGTATGTTCCAGTCCTACCAATACCTGCACTGTGTAAGAGAATGTGATGTCAGGCTTTAGAAAGGATAAATTACAGAATCATTAAAAAAGGCACATCTACAGGGAATATGATGACAGAAACCTGCAGTGCACCACAATTGGTCCAAGACCAGCTGGGACACTAAATGTTTGTTTCAGTATTTCACGAACAGCAAGAGTGTCCTTTGGAACTCCATGGTCAGGCCAGTCGGGATATTGAATGTGTAAAACACACAAAGGTGGTTCTTTTGACTGGCAAATAGCAAGGAGAAAAGATCACACATTTATTGCCATTTCCCTCATAATATGGGCAAGAAATTAATGTTAACTATATGTAAGGATGACAAGTGAGTGGGAGAATTGGGCCACAATTACATACCATTGTATGAACTACTTACAAGATTGCCAAAAGGTAATTCCACTAAAAGTACAAGGTTAAAGAAACCACATTTCTGATATCATAATACGAAATAAAACATTTGTACTGCAAAGTGAAAGACTTGAAGTTTTCTTTACTCCCAACAATAAAAATGCCAGAATTACTTGAAAGAGATCGCTAAGAGATTGCCGCAATGACTGTAGTACCAATTGTGAGCCTTCTCACGCAAACAAGTCGTCTATTGCCACCTACTACATGGCAAGAGAAAAACTAGATCTGCTATAACAACAACATACCCAATGTAATCCCACAAGTGAGGTCTGGCGAGGGTGGTGTGTACGCAGCTATAAAAGTAATTTAAACACAAGATAAAACAAATAGAACTAGCGTTCAAGTTGTCCTCGTGTAAGGAAGAGGGGAAAAGTTGTTGTCATCTATCCCAAACAGTCTACCCAAGCATCAAAGATTGTAAAAGAAGGAACAAGAATGCAGGCAGAAACAATTCCACAGTAGAATAAAGTGCTTCAAAATGGGACTTTGAAAATAGTGAAGGAGGGGTGAGGAACCACCAAAGAATCTTTTCCACTTAATTAACATTCATAATCATTATCTATGCTTACTTAAAAAGTCTTGCTGCAACTAAGACAAGGCCTTGAAATAGACAAAAGGCAGGTTTCCAAAGCCATATCTGGATGGTTTACAAGCCAATCAGTCTTCCTGTTTGGTTTAAAATCAAACCTATATCCACAAAATGTTTGGTTTTAAAACCACTGATTGAAGCTAGAGATGGAATTGCATCGATTATATACAAGAAGAGACAACGAGCAAAAATGACACCATACTATCCAATTGATTGTTGAAGGCAATACTGATGGAAATCATCATATAATATTGCAAAATTTTCCCCATATGTTGCAATTCCTTTTTATTCTTGCTTTCATAAAAAAAGAACCCAAATCTTGGGAGAACTTATGCAAAAAGAGCAATTCGTGATCATAGAGCTTTAAAGAAGGGTATTCTAAAGCCAAAGACTCATATTTACTGGAGAAGAAGTGTATCAGTCTGGATATGTAAAATGCTGCAGAAATCAAAATATGTACATCAGCAACTCTCACTCTCCATCAAATGAAACAGGTAAAATAGTTTCCAGCGGTTCCATATACATGTCCAACATAATAAGATTCTTCATGCTCTTCTCCTTGTGTATAACACGGGCAGAGAATAATTTACTAACCTCAATATAGTTCACCTCCAGACATCGCAAAATCAATGAAGTCTGAGTCGTCTTTATCCACTTCGTAACAATACATATATTGCCAAATCTTCTGGGACCACCATCTGCCTGAAAATAATCCCCACACTTGACAATCTGCATTGCATTTTTCATAAAGAGGAAAAGATGAAATAGTCAAAATGACGCAATCACCAGCTTAATCACTTACAAATGAAGTAAAAACCAACTAAGATAAATGCTTAAATTCATTCAGAGGTTAATAGGTGATACAGGGTGATTGAAAGGAAACTAGTAGCCTCTCTCTTTGTGTGAAGAGTTGAATATAATCCAGAATAAAGGTCATGAAACAAGGTCTCTTATTTTCCTTTTTTCCATTCGGCCCAGGAAATTGTTTCTCAGCTACTCGGGTTTTAGGAAGATAGAAGGGAAAGAAGAACTTATTAAGCCCAAATTCCAATCCTAGAATAGCCGCCAAGCCTTTGCATATTAGACTTTGCTAATCCTTCTGCAGTTCAAATAACCAACAAAATCCAAGTATAACAGTTTTGAAACTAGAGAAAAGACCACAAAAATAAATAAATGATCTACCAAGCTTATATGAAGGGAAAACTAGGGCTTTTTCCCGTGATGAAATATGAACTGCAATTGGAACCTTCCCCAACAGAAGCTGATTTCTGCAAAAGTTATTCAGCTACAAGCTTTATATTCCTCACAAAGTCACAAGCTAGTGATCATATAATATCTTTAGGCACCACACTAGAAGTCTACTTATACCCAACTCCATCAAAATATGCCCAAGCTCTGAAATAGTCTATAGGAGAAATATTCCCTACTCAGAAAGATTGCCAGTGATGAGTGATGACTAGCAGAAAGATTGACAGTGATGTATATCAAATTCCAACAGACCTTAAAGCCACAACCTCTGGCTTGAATTAGGGCCAGAAAGGATGATGTAAGATAGGTGTCAAAAATGAACCCAAAAATAGGTAACCCAGCCAACCCGCCCAAAATTTTAAAAGTTGGGCTTAGATAATTTGAATTGGGTTCAATCCCAACCCATTCAAGCTTAACTCATTTGAAGAGAATTCTCAATTGAGCCCAATTCAATCTCCAATTTCAACCCGTTTAAATTTTTTTATTAAGATATGTTCCTACATTGAAGGTATGAATTATTATCTATTCAACATCTTTTAGGATTTATCTATCCATTTGTTACTTTTTTAACAAAAAATTCTTGAGCAGGAATTCAAATTGTGATTATAAAAGTTAAATAATAATATGTTTGTTATAAATACATTGAATTAAGTGGATAGTCCATAAGGTTGGTACATGAACAACCATTCATATTCACTAGGTTACATGAACCTTTTTGGATAAGAATGTATCTATTTATTATGATACTTAATATGGTGACCTTTGGAGTGATTTCTCATTCTATAAATAGGGTTGTTCATTCACTATTGTAATATATACAGATGAGACTTACATACACTTGAATAAGAAGAAAATTCCTCTTCTACTATCTACTTCTCTTGTCTTCTTCTCTTTATGATTATATTCTTATGAGCTTGATTTTATAATACGTTATCAGCACGAGTCTCTATCTAATTGAGAGTGAGCACTTGTTTTTTTCTTTAGCTCATATTTTGGTTGATCTCGTTATGAAGATCAAAGTATTATATGCATAAAATCAGGTATGTATTTTCTAAAATATTTTTATGATTTAGAATACAATAGTATTCAATCACTAACAATTATCAGGAACCAAAGACATATACTACTATTGGTTGAATATGACATGTTATACAAAACTTCTTAAACGGAAGAAGGTATAAAATTTTAATAGCATGTGTTTGAATATTACTTTGATTGTTTTGAAAGACTCAAAGAATAAATCATGTTGTACTTCGATTTATTATTTCGTTGGTTAAGGGTAAGACGATGGATTCAAGTTTCATCGCACCAAAAGGGTAAGACATCTGATTAAAGTCCGGATGCACCATAATGAAAAATATTTGAGGATAAGACGATAGATTCAAGTTCTATCGCACCAAAAGGGTAAGACATCAATTAGATTTTTGATGCACCGTGATTGGGTTCAAGACCATAGAATTATGGCGTAACACGCCTTATATGGGTAAGACATTGAGTTTGAGCCAATGCGCCATAGTGATGATAAAATGATGACTAAGAAAAATATTATATTTTTGATGAAATGTCTTGAAATTCATCATATTGAATTTGCTCCATTCCTTGAAAAGAATGTGGCAGCAACATGTGATAACTCTGAAATCCGCCTGTTGACTTGCTCCATTCAATCATATGAATGTGGTAGCAGTGAATGATTAGTCTGAAAGATGACAAATAATTAATGATATGAATAAGGGCGTGGAAGGACAGAATTATAATAGTCATCATTGTGGTAATTATAAAAGGAAGAACACTGTGGGTTTTCCAAATAGTCCTTCGAAATGTGAAGGCAGTTTTCATTATCAAAATGGTATGAAAGGACATTGGACTTGTGAATGTTGTCGACCCAATAATTTGACAAGTTTATAAATCCTCTATCATGATACAAGAAGATAAAGTGATGGTACACTTAATCTTTCAAAGTGATGTTGAGGTGTGTCATGGAAATATGATAAATTTTAAAGCCATGACAATGTGCTTATAATGCAAATTTATGAAATACAAATAAATAATTAGTCCATTCCTTGAAGAGAATGTGACTTGTGATGAGTATGGTGAATGCTCGACCATTCTATATGAGAATGGGTCCAGATATGATAAAATCATTATGGGTTGGATATATGTTACAACTCACCTCTATGGAAGGTTTGAGAAAAAATGATACATGTCACTTCTCATCTCTACGGGAGATTTGAGAGGAAATAAATTTTATTTGGCAGAAATGGCTAATTGTATTGTACGTTTTATACGTCACTATGGTATGAACTACCGAAAGGGCAAAAGAAAGAAATAGTTCTTGCCTATAAGGATTGTGGTCATTATTGTGTGGCAATACAAATTGTCATTGGTTGTGTACCTATGGTACAACAAAAGTAAAGCAAGAAAGACGTCTTGCTCGTAATGATTTTGACCATGACAATAATAATATAATTTCCTCCTTGAAGGAGATGCTCACCATAGGGATGGTGTCATGCAATATGTAATAGTACATAAAATTAATTGCAAGCTCTAACGAGTTGTGCTATTATCAGAGGAATAATATTGGGGTTGTAGTAAGTCTCAAAAGAAACTTTTTAAGTTTCGGATGAATGAAAATAAATATTGAGACTATAAATCACTATAACCGAAAAGGGTTATAATGTTTATGTAAAAGATTACCCCACTTTTCCTCTTGTTTGTTCCATACAAACATGTACATGCTGATGAAATCACATGTAAAAGTTAATTATAAGTGTACCAAAATAAAGATGAGTTGGCATGACTGGTTGACCAATCCGATTAAATGTGATGTAAACGTGATTGAGAATTCAAGTGATTTATATAATGAAGAAATAAAGATTCTTCAGGAATTCTCTTGTGTTGCTTGTTCTCTTGATTAAATGATCATTGTACCAGCTAAGGTTGGAATTGTAATCCCCTAAAATTTTTGGAACATATAAAAGGGTGAATATGGGCCCGTTCACCTGTCATGTGGATCATTTGCAACTATATGATTAATGCATCTATGCGATGGTCACATGTATTTTGTTGTCAACTTACAAATTGGTTTTTGTAAAGTTGTTTGCTCGAATTGTTAAAATTAAGAGCATAGTTCCAAACTATGAAATTATATTGATAATGCTGGTTGATTTAGCAGAAATTGTATGCCTCCAATTATAGCTAAATCATGGTTATGAGAACAAAACTCCCAAATAAGATTTGGTATGAGATAATTTTATTTAATATGTTGCAACACATGTATGCATCAAACCAACAAGGTTTCCCCATTAAAATTGGTTCAGGGTCAGGAACCATATAATTTTCATCTAAAATGTTGAATGTGCGGTTATGATTTTAATTGTTCCACCACGCACAAAGATGAACTTCCAAATAAGGTTGGAATGAATGTTAGATTTTCTAACATTAGGGGGAGAGATGATTGACAGCTGAAAATTATGTGTGAGGTTAATTATGAATTATCTAGATCCTCGTTAAATAAATATGTGAACTTAAAGTTCAAGGGATAATTCAGTTGCATAATGTTGCAAATCAGTTGCCAGATGAATGCACTGACCCTATAATATTATTCAGTTGCAAATGCTCCAATATGAAGTCCTTGAAGGACAAAGTCTATGATGCGTTGGAAGCGTAATAGACCAATCGATTCCAAATATAAAATTCCTTGAAGAAGGAAGGAGCAAATGATCAATATGGTCATGATAATGAGGCAAGTGCTATAAAAGAGCACATTGACATAACACTTCATAAAATCTTGAAAAAGGTTCAGGTACCTGAAATAATGAAAAATGAAGAGATCTCGATAAGTTATGTCTTGTTGGAATCGATATCAAATAACCGTCGACGGTATCTTTGATATGAGGTAGCGCTCAATGATATAAATTGTGACGAGGATCTTGAATTCAAATCTGTCATATAGTGTGGACAGATAAATGGTTGGCCAAGTAAAATACATAATTCAAGTATATTTTGTTTCACTTAGAAAAGTGACATTTTGGACTGGTAGTTCATAAATCAAGGTATAATGTCAGTGGGGTACAAATAAATTATTATGCGATAGTATAACCGTAAGATATCAAATACGGTTTGTGCCTTGGGGCATAAAGGTTTATCGCAAAAATTCTGACATTATTGGAGATGTTTTCTCCTTTGGTGGATGCAATGAGGTTTGTTTTGATCTGGCAACATATGAAAAACTTGAATGCATGTAATGAATAATAGTAATGTCTAGCTAGACAATGAAGGTTATATGAAAATCCTTGAAACAATCGAGGTGTCTGAAGCATATAAGAGTTTGAAAGAAACTTTTCCAATAAAGCTTCAAGAATCCTTATATGGATTGAAATAGTCAAGGAAGAAAAAGGGTACAAAAGAATGACCCTAATAGTCCTTGTATTTTTATGAAAAGGTCTTGGTAAGACAAAATTTTGTCTTGACCTACAGATTGTTAATTTGACAAATAAAATATTTGTCTAACAGTGCACATACACTGAAAAATTTTGATGCAATTTTATGTGGATATATCGCATTCATTGAGTACCCCAATGATTATGAGATCACTTGACATAAATGATGATTCAGTTTGATCTCAAAAGAAGGATGAAGAGTTTCTTGGTGATGAAACTCTATCTTGGTGCAATCAGGGCACTAGTGCATCTTACTAACAATATTTGACCAGATATTTGTTTTGCAGTAAATTTACTGGCAAGATTCAGTTTCTCCCCGATAAAAGGACATTGAAATGGTGTTTAGCACATGATTGAATATCCTCGAAGGACCATAGTTATGGGTTTATTCTATCCCGAGGAATCCAAGGCAAAATTGATTGGTTACGCAGATGCAAAATATTTATCTGATCCGCATAAAGATCTATCTCAAGAACGCTATGTGTTTGCATGTGGAGGCACAATAATATCCTGGCGATCAATGAAGCAAATGTTGCTATGCAGAAATAAAAGTCCTCCATGAAGCAAGTCGAAAGTGCGTCTGGTTGAGATAAGTGACACACCATATTCAAGAAATGTGTGATTTTTCTTTGAAAAAGAATATACCAACCACAATGTACGAAGATTGGAGACATCATCACAAGAAATTAAGTGATGTTTTAATCAGGGGAGTATAATACGCGTTGCACTCTTTTTCCCACTGGTTTTTCCTGGCAAGGTTTTTAATGAGGCAACAAATAGTGCGTATCAAAAAATATATGTACTCTTTTTCCTTTACTAGAATTTTTTCCCACGGGGTTTTTCCTAGTAAGGTTTTAACGAGGCACATTATCTATGGACATCCAAGGGGGAGTGTTATAAATACATTGAATTAAGTGGATAGTCCATAAGGTTGGTACATGAACAACCATTCATATTCACTAGGTTACATGAACCTTTTTGGATAAGAATGTATCTATTTATTATGATACTTAATATGGTGACCTTTGGAGTGATTTCTCACTTTATAAATAGGGTTGTTCATTCACTATTGTAATATATACAGATGAGACTTACATACACTTGAATAAGAAGAAAATTCCTCTTCTACTATCTACTTCTCTTGTCTTCTTCTCTTTATGATTATATTTTTATGAGCTTGATTTTATAATAATGTTAAATTATTGAGATTAATCGGGTCAAGACCCAGCCCGTTTTTAGCCCATTTGAGCCCAAAGTAAACTTGGGTGGGTCAAGACCCAACCCGATTTCTATTCAGCCCATTGTAATATTTTCAATTTCAACCCAACCCGCCCATTTGACACCCCTAATGTAAAAGAATGCTGATAGAAAATGAGCATTCATTTACTACCAACCTTTTCTTTTTTCTATTTTTCGAGAAGATGTAGTAGCATATATATTGAAAATACCAACCTGTTTGTTCCTTTCTGTGTAAGAAATTATACATGGAGGCGTGAAATAAAGATTGACAAGCAAGAAGAGATGGTTAAGATATTTTTTTCTCTACTGTTTCTTTTCCCCACCCTATCTCACCACTCAAAATATAGAAGAGTACATAGTAAAGGGGCAAAGTATCTCAAGCAAAAATGCAAAAACAGTATTAAAGGTTCAGTTGCACCTTTCTGAAAGTATAAAAACGCTAGATCTAATTACAACGGAGGATGAAAATCAAGAGATGCAAAAGGCAGAAAAGTTAGAATTTTACCTAGTAGCAAATTTTGGATCAGAAACCTTGTCACAAAAAATCTCAATTTTTTTCTTTCTGTCAGATGACAGAACAAGATATCTTGTCTTGTTAACATTACAATGCTTACCTGGTAATTTAAACAGTTGAATACCTTGTAGTTGTCAAACAATTGTGTAAGCATCACAATCACAGGACAGCGATGCTGGATTATCATTTCCCAGAAGTCTTCAAAAGTGTGTTGTAGAGGACCTTGTGTTGCAATAAACTGAGACACGTCTTCAGATATCTACAGCAAAAAGGAGCATTATAATGCTCATGAAGCAGATTGGTGGAAGAGAGCTTGACATTTTCCAAGAGAGTATCGAGAGCAAGTAGCATGCTTAACTAATTTCAAGTAATGCATGTAGAAGTCTACCTTAATGAAGCTTGCATTTATATATCCTCTAGCTGGTGGGTCCAAAACAACCCTGTTATTGTCAACTGAGAAGAATGAAGCTTGATATAATTATTCACAGGTTATAATACACAACTTCAACATCAATCGAAGAATTAATAGAAACTGATCTGCATACATGGCAGAACATCAGTGTATCGATTTTTGCTAATGTTTGCGCTGTTCAAAGCCATTGAGCATCTACTTTTCATTTCTGAAGCTCTCATCCTAGTTGCCTGAGTCATAAGAGGTGTTCTTGGAATTCAGGATAATAACATGCTACTTACAGAAAGCCGAGATCTCAACAAATAAATAACAAAGAAGCAAAACAAACAACATCATGCAACAACAACTTTCTCAAGACATAAGAGAGCTGTCCTTTGACATAAATTTAGCTCATTTTAAGTGGAGTCACCACCACCAGCATCCACCCAAAACATCATAAAAAAGATGCTTGGATTTTTTTATTTTTTTTTGGAAACTAGATTTAAATGAGAGCGGGAAACAATACATAAATGAACTCAACCATCAAAGAAGCTTCTCAATATTTTCCTAAAACTATCGAAAGGTGTTATTTTGCTTCATATAGACACTTAAGAGTTAAGACCACCTAACTCCCAATATGACTCCATTTTTGCTTTTCGGAGTTGATACTTTGAGCAAGGCCTTCCTAATACATTCCGGATCTCAAGAAAGTAACAATATTACTCTCTGAAATGTAACGACAAAACTAAGCAACTTGATCATTAGAGCTGTGGGAGATAGGTGAGTTCCACAACCTATTTGAACTGCTTTAAAAGCAAAACATCACACCAATAGGTCAGAATTCTTAGTTATGGAATGGGCAAGCATGAGGAATTTTGGACTTAAGTAGTCCAACGACAGACTACTAAAAAGAAAACACATAATTCTCCCACAGATCTCAATCTGGATTCCTAGAGCTCTGATGAAGGTATGTTTTCCAGCAATAGCAAGGGTAGTCATCCTTACTGCAGAGAACTTGAGCAAACGGAAGTTAGGACAAAATAGCTGGTGCTATATGTGTAAACAATCCTGCGCAGATGTGGATCACTTGCTCACACATTGCCCATTAGAAAGTTGATTAAGGTGGGTAGTATTGAATCCCTTTGGCGTTAAGTATGCAATACCATATACAAGGAAAGATCTCATGTTCAGTTGGAGCTTTAGAAGAAAGAAAGAAACAGAGATAGAGAGCAGGAATGTAACCTGGTCTGTCCAAATGTGGGTAATAGGAGAGAAAGGAATGGAATTTCTGAGGGGAGAATAATACTGTTATACAAATTACCGATAAAAAGGTAATCTCATGCAAATTAAGGAAAATATGTTGTTTCTAGTAAATTTAAGAGAGAACATAAAACTTCTGGTAGTATAGACTTATACTAACTAGATGTTGTTCATAGAGAACTGTATTTTTGCAGAACTTCTTTACTTCTCCTATACCCTAGTATGAGCTTTCCCATACAACAACATACCCAGTGTAATTCCCAAAACGGGGTCAATAAATAATTACTCTTTGAAAGGAAAAAAAACTAGTCCATTTTTCACGTGGAAACAAATTCTAACCCTAATCTTCTAAGCATGATTACCTACAAGAAAACATAAAGAATGTTAAATGAGAAGCAAGAAGTTTTAGATTATCATATTAGCATAGGATAAGTGAAATGAGGGGAAGAATGCTGCAGAAATTCTATACCAGAAAGAGCATTTTGCTGAATCAAATTACTTTTACCAATCAAAAAAAAAAAGATGCTATATCTCAAGGAGACACTAATTGTAGTGAAAAGATGTACAAATTCAGAGAGGAAAGGCTAGCAATACGGTATAGATTGTAGAATCCTGTAAAACATACTACAACACATGCTAATGCTGAGAGCTTAAAATTGTGAGTGAACACAGTAGGAGATATTTCAAAATAGCACATGTCAGAATATTAGAAGCGCTAAGTCTTTAACTTAAATATATTCCCCTTTGGAAAAAAGTTCATGTGTATTGTGTTCGAATCGAATAAATTGATGTGTCTGGTATTTATCAAGTCATCAATATCACCCAAAACTTTGAATCAATCAATCAACCGGTTAACTACTTCTCGATCCCTAACTACTAGTAGTTGGCTCAAGATCAATTAACTTGAGCCTATTTCATATGACATAACGAATTAAATGCCTAGAGCCTTCATGATGTTATCACCTAGTTAAGGTTGGCAGTCATCCTACAAGGAGTAAGTGATTTCCCTTTTCAAAACAGTATGACAGTAAAAATCCAACTAGAACTCAAACAATTTCCCAACACTTCAATCAGTCAATTTATCAACTACATCTTAATTCTAAATTACCTGGAGTCCATAGCATAAATCCTCTATATACATATCGATTAATATGAACCATTTAATACGTTCCAATGAATTTGCTGTTTGAAGCATTCAAACTACCACAATTTTTCCAAGAATGGAACCACCTATGTGAAGAAGAAACGTTGAAAAGTCCAATGACGACAGCAATTCATTCTTAGCATAAAAAGACTTGGTTTTTCTAATTGATATATGATAATATGACTGTGAATATCCAACTAAAAATCAAATAATCATCACAGTTCAATCAACTTCACCATATTCCCTAACTAGTTGAACATGGACTAAGAATACTATATATCCATCTCACTCTGTTTGGATCCATCTCATATATCCCAAATTCAACATTTCGGGTGTATTCTGTATGAAGGAAATAGTCTTCCAAGAAATAAGTGGATTAGTACTTAGCAAAATATACTATACTAAAAGCATTTGTATATAATATAGACAAATAAGGTGGAGGTAAAGATGAGGTGTGTTGGAGTATGAAATGCTACTTGTAGAACCTGTTTTTGAAGTTATTTTCATCATTCTTCGAGTAACTTGAGAATATATTCTTCAATAAAATTGACCAATTGAATAAATACCCTCCTCTTTTATGAAAATGCACAACATTAAATAACAATAAAATTGAGAAAGAAAGAGAGTATAATGCAAACGGACCTGCAACGTCATGAACTCTTGGCGGATTTTTTCGGGGGCAGAAAACCTCTTGTCCTTGAAGACTTTGAGTGCTTCCAAGCAATAACGCTGCTGATCACTCGACAGAACGACTCTCTTAGGAACTGAATCGTCGGAGAAATCGAAAGGCTTGGGTGACGACGACGACGACACGAGTTTACCAGCGGTGGCCATCGCTGATATCTGCCTCCGATTCCGAATGGACAGTCCGCACCCCGTGGTAGGATGTTCACTTCACTGCTTTCTTTGTACGCACTTTCAATTTACTGAAACTATTTATTAAAATATGATCTATTTTGATATTAAATAAATACATTCAAAAAATTGTAATCTCACTTTTTTTATTGATAGACAGCAAGAAGGAGGATCTTTTTCATGGCTGAGTCATTGTTGACTTTATTATCGTAACGATAAATTGAAATATCAAGATGTTAATTTGAAATTATATTCATATTTTCATTTGTAAGATTTATTTTTGACTTTTGTCTTCTTGTCTGGATATATATATTTATATATATTTTTCGAATATTATATTTCTATATTTCGAATTATTTATTCACTTTTAATTTTTTAATTGTTCCTATTAACTATTTGTTCTTTTTGAGAAATCAAAAAATGATAAAAGAAATAAAAATTCTCTATTATACCTTCAAATTATTACTTTGAAAAATATTCATTTTTCAAAAAAGTTTAGCTTATGCGCAAATATAATAGACCTTTTCTAAATTCATGAGAACAAGACACAGGTAGTTAACAGTACAGCACTCATTCGTGCATTTTTTGTACTAGTTTCAGCACACGTGCGTTGCACGTGTATCCTATGTTAATTTTTTTTTATATTTCATTATTACAATTAGAATTCTACATGTACATGCATGTAACGAATAACAAAATCCAACAATTACAAATAAAATTATAAAATTATGACAAAAAAAATCAGGTGAGGATTCTTATTTTAATGTATAAAATTTATCAACAAACTGTAAATTTAGAACTTTAGATAGTAACAAAAGATTAACTTTAGCCTAAATAAAAATACAATTAAAACAATCAAAAATTTATGGAAAATCAAATTAAAGAAGTTTAATCACAATAACATCAAACGAGGAATCTTATTTTAATGTATAAAATTTATCAACAACTGTAAATTTAGAACTTTAGATAGTAATTAGCCAATTTGCATTATATATAGTCAGAAAAGATTAACTTTAGCCTAAATAAAAATACAATTAAAACAATAAGAAATTTATGGAAAATCAAATTAAAGAAGTTTATAGAGAGAAAACACGTACAAAATAAACAAAGAAAAAAACATGCGACGACATACACATTCTTTTGAAGACTTTAATCATATAACAATGCAAATCTTTAGTGGGCATCTGGGCATTGATTATGGTCTTTATATATTGATTTAACTCAATGATCTCATAATAACCAATATTTTTAATATTTAGTGTGGCATGTAGAATGATTACTATTTATAAATAAATATTTTATAATATTTTAATTTAACACAGAATAAAATGATAATCTAATTTTATATTTTATTATTTAAATATTTTTTTACCCTTCAACCAAAAACAACCTTCATAGGGAAAAAAATAGACAAATACAATGAAAACTTATCAAACAGTGTAATATAACACCAAAAGATTGAAGAGAAGACACCATATCAGAAAGAAAATTTATGCATTAGGATTGTATCATGTATAACCAAAAAGAACATATACAATGAAATTAATTTTATACAGTGACTATTAATCAAAGAAATATAATTTTTTTTATGAACAACATATCTCAAAATTGTAGTCCGCCTTACTTTTTTTTTCTATTAATATATCAACATATTATCTAAATATAACAAAAAATCATTTAATATAGAAGGAAGAATCATAATTAACAAAACTAAAACGGGAAGAACAAGGAAAAAATTGTAATCTAAATCGTGACTTACTCTTTCAATAGATTTATTGTAAGTTCATCTAAATGTTAGCATAGCATTTTCAAATGTATTAGAACCATACTGTGCCATCATATAGTTTCATGCAATAGAGAAGACCAAGAAAATTTTCGAAAAAAGGGTTAGAATATGAATTCTTATGCTTTTGAGTGTTCTTGATTTCTGTTGTTATTTTCTTTCTCTATGTCTTAAATATCTATACATTTCAATAATATGTGGGAAATGAAAATAATTCAAGTTAATTAAAAAGAGTGAAGTAACATATGAAAGTTCAAAAGAGTGATCTTTTCATTTACAATATTCATTGTAATTAATGTAAGTTAAGTAGTGCCTTCAAAATTTAAAACTGAAAAAACCTTTCAACTTCAGTAATTAAGTGATGCATGAATAAATAGGAGTAATAGAAAGACTTTAGGAATCTTATCATTGTTTTTCTAATTAAAAGTCATTGACTGAATAAATTTAAACTTTCTTCCTAACCTTAAAAACTTATGAAAATTAAATAGATATATATATATATATCATTGTGTAATTAAAATATTTATATTTGATTAAATAATAAATTAAATCTTAATTTAGTAAAAGGGCAAAATGTTATATATAAATTATATAAGTTTTAATTTATTAGAGGGGCAAAATGGTAATTCAATTTTTAAGTTTTGAGCTTCGTGCTTATAATAATATATGATTAATATGATACAATTGAAAGGGGGATACGGTAAAAACAACATATAATCTGAGTTCGACAGAAGCAATTCTTGTTTATTGCATTACAAAAATCATATTTGAGCCACTTATCCCATGGCACTCACTCTATGTAAGGGAAGAGACAGAGAAAATGAAGACGAGGGGAAGGAACTACACTTCAAAAGAATCAAGAATAGCCTGTAGAGTTTTCTGTGATGATGCCCACTGTTTGTCATTGGCACTGACCACACAGAGGACAACTGTATTTCCCTTGGCCGTTGCCTTGGCTAGGTTGTGAGATCCAGTAAGAGCGTATGGAGTTTCAAGAACGTACTTGTAATACTGCAAACACAAAGATAGAAGCATTCTCTTCATCAGGAGATTTAAAGAGCAACAGTTGCATATAACAGGAAGACCAAATGCATACATTGGAGCACCAACAGTGAAACCAGTTTCTTAGAAGCAGATTAATTTTTTTCCAGGAAAAACATAATTATGATGCACCTATCATTTGCTAAATCAGGCTGTTACATATTGCTGGGGCCAGATAAAATCCATGGATACTTTCTTCGTGCCATTTATCCCGCTGAGATATTAAGTACTGTCTAAGCAACTTAGTCATGACTCCATTAGCTTTCGAGTAAACCATCATAGACAAGATTACCAGCCAGGCCAGTCCTCTTATGTGTTGGAAATAAGGGATGAAGATAAGGGAAAAATATTATTTTTTCAATATGATAAATGGATGAGAAAATGAGAAGACTCTCACCGTTAGATCACCACGTTTCTCTATAGAAGTCTCAAGGAGTTCATCTGCATCGAGAGTGTTTCCTGTGACAAAAGGGCCAAGAGAAGCAATGACTTTCTCAGGGGTCCCAATGTCTTCAATAGTTGCATTAGGTTTGTTAGTGAGACGGATCAAAGGAGAAGCCACCACTTGAACCTTACCCTGTTTTTCATTTTCAAACTTCACCTCCACCCACGGCTCTGCACATTTGGGTTGGCAATAGTTTCCAGATAGTATATTAGCTATACGGAGTTGTTTCCAGGTTGGAGGAAGAATAAATGTGTAAGGCTGCACATTTCCTGCAAGAAACTAAATATAAAGCATCATAAGCAATCTACAGGAGAAGCAAATGTTGAAAACGGAAACACCAATTTATGTAAATGGTAACCTTCACAAGCATATCAAGAAGATATGAACTACACTAAAAAGAAGAAGAAGAAGAAGAAGAAGAAAAAGTACTACTAGAAATTATGTTATAACTAAGAAATTGGCATTACTTGATTGGACAAACAACCATAATAGGCCACAGGCAGATATAAAATGTATTGCCAATTAAGAGAACACTCCGACTGCACTCTCATATCTGAAATAGATCATCGCTCAGCAAGGATGTGGTCCGTAACACAAAAGAGATACTTACGAATTGATCCAACATTAATGCCAACACCATTTATTAACTACAGAAACATTAAATGGCAAATATTTTACTCAAACATAAAATTGAGCAGCAACAAAAGCAAGGTTACATGGACTCTGAAACAGCAATGCATTCTCAAACCTGTCAAGCTGTTGTCATATCTTATGTTCTACACAAGTTCCACACAGACATTTTCTGTTGCTTGCCTATTTTCGATCTGATTCATAAACCAAGTAGATTTCTTTCTATTTTCTCAAAGGAGCTTGGAACTTGGTTTTGAGATGATAAACTCCTAAAGTAATGAGAATACAAGTACTAACTCATTTTAGGCTTGGGATTTAAAATAAACAAATTCCAGTACCTAGGCACCTAAGAGCAGAGGTGGAGATGTTCATCAGAACCCTCTTGGCAATTATATAAATTTTGTATCTCCTAAACACAAAACAAGAGGTTGGCCCAGTGGTTTAGGGATTCAAAATTTACCTTGAGCTTCCAAATTCACTTTCCGAACCCCCTAAGCCAAAATACTGGATTTTTCACTGCCTAAGAGGTAAAGAATTAGAGACTTGTCTTCCATCCAATTTTCTGGATCCACTAAGCTTGTTATTCTAATACAATCAATATTCTTTCAGGTTAATGAGCTTTGTTTATCAGGATATTGCTTTGCAGAAGCTTCTACCAAACTACAGAAACTATGACTCTTTTCCCAACTCTGCAGTGGAAAAATCTTGCTCAAATTCAAAATCTTTTCCCAACTCTGCAGTGGAAAAATCTTGCTCAAATTCAAAATGAAAATGGGTACAAACTAAAACTACACAATTACCCAAAAATCAAATGAATAAAACAGTTAACACAAAAAGATAATAAGAATGAAGAGTGGTCGACATTATACCGGCACGAAGAGCAGGAGTGTCTTTAGGAGTTGCTTTGAAGAGAACAAAATTAGGATCAGTAGGTGATGGAGGCAAGAAAGAACCAACTTCAACTTCTCGAGCAATGGAAAGTGGAGGAGGAGATACGAGCAGTGGCATTACAGAAAGACCAACATTGATGAAATCTCTTCTCGATAGCCCTATGTTTTGATGATGGGATTTTGCAGATGTTAATGGTGGATTTGTTGAATTTGGAAATATGGAAGACAATGGCTTCAGCGCCATTTCTGTTTTTTTTTTTTTTTTCTTCTCTGGTGTTGTGTGAAGAAACGCCAATCAGTGCCTTCCTTGTGTGGGAGTGGATATTATATCCGTTTGGGATGAGGTCTGCCTTCTGCCAGGTCACTTAATAGCAAGAGATATATTACTAAGTTATACCTATAAATATTTGATTCCCGATATCGGTTATCCTTCCCACAAGTTTCGACTAATGGAAAAGATAATCTTTAAAGGAATAAAACTCCTTGTTGGAACCCAACGGGAACTTATGCCGAGAGATCGGAGCATTTCGTGAAACCAATGAGCTACATTTGCTTGTGTGGGACAGAGAGCTCGTGGTACCTATTGCCCACCCTTCCTTCTGTGCTTTGAGAACCGTGTGAACAATATTTTATTTTACGATTCACAAATTGATTAGATTAAATTTGATTTTTTGAAATTAAAAATTAAAAAATTAAAACACTATAAAATTGTATTTTTTTTTTTTGACTAAAATATTAGTCAATATTCATATAGTTTAATTCTCAAAAAAGAAATTGTAACAAGTAATATTTTTTAATGGAGGAAGTAATTCTCTAGTTGAAAATGCATACTAATCTTTACTTTGAATTTCTAAGGTGACATTTGGAGGCAATTTTATTTTGTCACGTCGTGACACTTATGAGACGGAGTATTTTGAATCATCTATTCTTAATAAGGACGACAAGGAAAATAGACCGGAGTGAATGTTATAGAAAGTTTCTCATGATTTAAGATATGAACTAAACTTTAGTTGTTGTGTGATCAAATAAGTTACAGTTAGCTACTTTTTCAGAGCTGTATGATCTGTGAAGTAAATCTAGGATGATTCATTTTTATGAGTTACTCTTGCTTGCCAAATTTCACTGGTGGGTAATAAGCAAGTTAGATTTTTTGGTGGGGCATTATACTTGTATGGCATATTTCTTGTTCTCCACAACTGCAAGTATTTCACTGATGATGATGCTGTTTCATTATATGTTGTTGAGATCTCTTCTCGCATTAGGCAATCAACACTCTTCCATGGATACAGCTTCTCCTAAAGCAGGATAAAACGGAGTTAGAACTTTTAACATGATGTTGGATACAAAAGAAGTTAAATATTCTACAACTACACCATAAATAGGTGAAAAAGTCATGCACAACTTGTTTCTCAAAGTAACTTTGGGGTATCACAACAAATATGACATTCATAGTCTTACTTTCAAGTTATTTAAGATGAGGGTCTATCGGAAATAACATCTCTACCCCCCATGAGTTAGGGATAAGGACTATGGTCGAGAGACCTGACCTGTGGAATCACACTAGGTATGTTGTTGTATATTCTTACTTCCAACAACATAACCCAATATAGACTTACTTTCAAGGTACCTCTAATATTCTTACATTTGATCTATCTTTTTATCATATCCAGTATGTGTATTGTTCTTAATTATCTGTGCATTCCGCAAGACTACATACACTTGTGTAGCAAGGGAGTCAAAACCCCACTGCTCATACAGCTTTAGATGGGTTATTGCCTTGTCTGGACTAAGCCATTGCAAAAGAGACCACCACCAAAAGCAAGGAAGTGACTTGTAACCTGGTAGCTACTGTGAACCAGGTTATTACAAATATCTCTAAAATCAACATTGCTCCTCTCTACTATAATCAATCAGCATCTCTGCTCTTTGCTATCTATTTAACCCCATCTTAACTTCTTTTTCGAGAACTGGCAACATCCTATCTTAAACTTCTCACACCTGTGATCCTGCTGAAATGGACTTGGATAATGCAAATCAGTATGCCTTATAGCTTATTTTAAGAAGTTCCACTAGAGTATTTATTTGTTTAAATTATTCTCCAGCCTAGAAGATCTTGAAGTTTCCTCAATGGAAATTAATGAGCATGTCTAACTTAGTCTGCATACATCCTCCATGTTTCAGTAAGAAACAGAGTCACCACGTACTTGTAAAAGATGGGGAGAAAAAATTTGAGTTTTATGTTCTGAGACTATCAGGTTAAACTTTAAAGTTACTTGTAACAAAGTGTAACTCATATCAAGCATGATATGATAACCTGAAAAGTAGAGTGAGAAACAAATTGATAATGGTGTGAAGATCTGACATTGAAGATCATAAAGTCTATTTTTGGGTCTTCATTGATCATAGCATGAAGATCAGATATTGATCTTTCTTATTGAAGAAGCAGAAGCTAAAGAGGACTTAATGTAAAGAATAGAGTTCTAAAGGGACCAAAACTTGACTGAAAGAAAGCATAAAAAGGGCTCCTCCGAACATGCTGCTTAATGGTTATTGCTTATTGATTTTCAGAAGACACTGATTTGATCAACTGCGACATTATCAAACCAGGAATATTCAGTTATAGCTACCATGAATGGTTCCATTCATAGTCACTAACAAAGACCCTCAAGCATATGTAAGCATCTCAACAAGAAAGAACCCTTCCTTGATCAAAAGTGGCTTTTTGAAAATGTAATATTTTCAAAGAACCCTGAAATTTTTGTTAAGAATCCTGACTTCTTTTTTTCGAACCCTAACTTACTGAAAGTGGATTTTTGTTGCTATTATGTTAAGTACCCGTGTCACAACATAAACTACGAATCTATCTAGGACTTGGATGTAACTCCGCAAAATCACATTTTATATTGCAGGTTTATATATAATCTTCAGCATTTGTTAGTATGTTAACCCCTTGAAATTAGTTTTTGACTAGTGAGATTCAGACCTAACTAGTCAAAGCTAAAGTCTTACATATCCTGATGATCCTAGTTTTGGCTGATGAAGATGTCATAAGTTGAAATATGTCATGTGCGCATAAAAAAAAATTTATTGCAGCTACATGAGACCTGTCTCTATTGCTTTTGTCTTATTCAAAGAGGGAGTATGCAAACTACTTCCAATAATAACATATCATATGCATACTGGTTTTCCTAAACTTGGCTAAATGTAGAAGATGGATCTCCCTCCCTTTTGATATCCTCTGGATATTGCTAGCCATGAGAACTTTATGCATTATTTTCAATACTTCCCCTTATCATTGTTAGCCATGCATATTGAAGAAAAAAGGATAAAGTTCTAGAGAACAATAAGGAATGCATGTACAAAACAAGGATATATGTCAATAGGGGCGAACACAGTGTATATGTAATAGGGATTTGGACCGCTTTCAGCTCCAACATTGTATATTGATAAGATATCTATTAGAATTGGTATACATTAACAGAAAACATACTTCTTCAAGAGAGTGGGGTGCAGTTGGCATTTGCTCCTATCGACCTCCAGATCTGATCTGCCTCTGCCTATCAATCTCCAGATTGTGCTTTTGGCAGGAAACCACCAAACTAAAGTAATACAAAGTCTAGTAAGAAAATTGACTATTCGCAAAATTAGATGAGTTTATCTGACTATTAAGATACTAAAACTAAGAGCACCAAAGAGGGGCAATATTTAGTCATAGAGGAGTTTGGATCTGTGGGGTGGTTGAGTGTTAAAGAATAAAAGTGAAATATCAAACTGCAGCTCGGCTTGCAAGATGGGAAAGATACTCCAACAGTCATCCAAGTTCTTGGAACCAATAGTGTATGCATAGCTTTCAATACCATTGTCATTAAATCAATTGAAACCATATTCCTGGTGTTCTTTGAAGAATTTGATTCCTGCAATAAATAACTATACACAACAAATTCTCTGAGGAGATAATACTGACAATCAAACTCTAGCAAGATTGTTCAACAGATCAAATAGATGTTTCTATTCAAAGAAAAATAATTTGAACTTCATCAGCTGTTTTTCTTCTTGTACTCAGGGACCAGCAAATTAAATATTAAAAATGCAGCAATATCCTCTTTGAGTTTCAAAAGCACGATTCTTCTATTGTGGCAGAACTTTTTCCTTCTAACACTTGTAACTGGCAAAATTGTTACAAAAGAATTGACCAAATACTCCAGAACACACAAGCAAAAACTAGTATACAAGATAATAAAACTAGACTGTTATAGAGACGTTGACTGTATCCAGAAACTTTTGCATTTAGTGATCTTCCTGATCTCCATCTACAACAACCTATGAGAAGTTTCAAATTATAAGCTTCTTCAAAGAAAAAAAAGCACTCATGCATGGTTGCTTCACTGATGCTGTCCCAGAAATCACATTTATATGTTAATGATTTGATTCCCAGTTCATCGAAGGACAGAGTGCAGTGCTTTTTTCCTGGTAGCACATACCCACTGTCTTGGTATCTCAAGGTCATCTCCAGTAAGAGTTGGTACATGCCAACAACCCTGCTCTGACTCCTACATTTCAATTTCACACGTACAAAGTAGAGTTGGACATTAGAATAACAGCTAAGGTGAGCTTAAATTATATGGATTAGTCATGAGATGGCTCACCTGAATAACAATTGAATAGGGTGGTGGCATATGGAGCTTAAGTCCGTCATCTCTTGAAGCTGTCATCCGGATCTGCAATTTGTAAATAGAAGACCGTTATGGAATCTAACTGCTGATTGCCTTATTTAAAAGCATCACCATTAACCCCAATAACATAAACTCTCTCAGCTCCATCAGACGAGTTCTTTAGGAGAACTTCAATTCTCACAACCCTGCACCTATCTCTGCATTCTTTGACAACCAGCTATAATGAAGAATTTTGGTAATTTAATAGGAACAGTGTAAGACTTCAATTCTCACAACCCTGCACCTATCTCTGCATTCTTTGACAACCAGCTATAATGAAGAATTTTGGTAATTTAATAGGAACAGTGTAACAGGACTTCACCTTTTTCTCAGCATAACTGTCTTTCTTCTTCTTTTTTATTTTGGCATAACCTACTTATACAGATATTAAGCTACTTACACTAAAAAGAGTACCCTTTTTTTTACTCCATCTTTAGTAGGAACTATAATAGAGGACTCTATAGCACTGTAATAAGGATTCCAACTTTTTATTGTTTAACATGTTACAGAATAGTGAGAGAGAGATTAGACCTGATGTTTTTCCTTCCATCTGGGAAAAAAGCTAGTGCCTAATAGTTGGAACAAATGGTCTCTCATCTCATCATTTGTCAAAAGCAAGCCTTTGGAACTGACAGCAGCATATAACCAGTACCTGGAGAGTAAGCTTATGCCTCAGAAAAGCCATAATATGAAAGCACTCACAAAACAAAAGCCAACCAACAAGAGCTACACTGGTTATATTAAGGGTGTCTGGTACAACCTAGAATTTGCATCTGGTGCCAGTCAGAATTTCATGCAAAGAAGGGAAAGGTGAAGCAATTGTTTCATGTTCAATGTCAGATCTTCATGTCATGATGAGTTGAAGTTATGTGTGTTGATCCCAACAAAAAAAGTTGTGCGCGTTGAGCAATGTGGAGAAGAACAATTTGCTCTTGAATGGAGGAAAAATGTTGATGACAACCAGACACTCAAAGAAAGAAGAAGAAAAGTGTGCAAGAGCCACTTTGGTCCCAACAAAGAATAAAGAATTGAATGGAATGACACAGAAAAAGAACAGGCTAACAGTTGCAGGAAAGGACAGCAGAAATGTGGACTCAAACAGCTGGGCAACACTAGCAGTAACTGCAAGAAAGCAAGACTAGTCAAGAAAAGAGATACGGATATACCATCAGATCCATTTATAGAGACGGGTTTCTTGGTATGTTCAGTAATTTGCTGAGCAACATCACTATTATGTTGATGGCATCTGTTTAAATAGATTACTTTTTCTCCCATAAAATTTAATTATATATGAGTTGTACCCTCTTGGAAACAAATAAGTTCACCTACCTACTAGCCACCAATTCCTATTTGCATATAAGAGCTCAAAGTAAAGAGTATTACCAATCATCATTTGAACCATGTGGAGTGGCATAAAGTGCACCTGCTTTCTTCCAGCTTTCTAACAGCTTCTTGTTATTAGGATGTTGAGCAGGACCACCAGTTGTACGGCTTTTGTGCAAAATAACCAATGGAAGTTTCTTCGATTCACTCATCTGCCTTAACTTATTGACAACAGACCTGAGCTGCAATAGAAAGAAATCTATATGAACTCTTTCTTATACACTATCTAGCTAGAACATCATCTTGAGAAGTTGGTACGCTTCCCATCACTACTTAAGAGATAACGAATCCATACTAGATAGTGGGTGCCTAGGTGGGTGGGTGGGAAGGAACTGGGCATAAGGGTCATTTTGATAAATTAAAACTGGAAGACTTTGCAACCTATTCCACATTAGCATCATCAATTTCTATGAAGTTAAACAGAGAGGGGCAGTTATTCTGTGTCTATCTCTCTTTCTTAGTCGTACTAAATAACACAAGAAGAGGGACGCGAAGTAAGTTATATTTCTTGGTCATGCTAAATAAAATGAAAATAGGGATGGTAAGTAAGTCCAAGAGTCACCCTCTCTACCGCTGAAATATATATGATTAACTTCTATACACATATCAAACTGCATCCCTAATTCTACCCTCCCATCCACACACCCAAAGAAAAAACACAAGAAAAGACAGGAAAAAACGTAGTTCTACCTGAGAGAAATTAAAATTTCGTTGAGTGATAAGGCCGACATTTGCACCATCCACCACGGCATCGAATGGACCATGCTTCTGAAGCCAGTCCTGAGTGAGTGCAACTCTATATTAGTTCAATATTCTTTCAAGCACTGAATGCCTGAAGCATGGAGACAACAAATATTGGAAATACACAGAAGCATTTTACCTACTTTAAATGATTATAACTGTGGTAACGATCTTTCAGAAGATTCATGCTTTAAAGAATCACCACACATAAGAGTGTTAAATCATAAATGCTAACCGTAGAGGTTGACATAAACAATCATATGAGCTATTTATTTGTGTTACAACATCATGATCCTATTTTATTGTTTGCATCCAACACTACATAATAAAGACAAAAGCAGACAGCTTTATTCCCAACCTATCACTATATCTGACATATCATAGAGGCCTTCAGTGGGTTATGCCAGGCATCACGTAAGAACTGAAGTTACCTAGAACTGTGCAAAGTGGAGGAGAGGAAGTAGGGCCTGGAAGATTGCTCCACTCGCACTTAGTGGATTGTCTGGAGAGAAGGAAATAGGAGAGCTTTTGAGGGTAGTGATTTTGCACAGTTGATGAATAGCCTCTTAGCCCTAATTTCGTTTTAGTGCATTCACGAATTTCCTTTATGTATAGATGAGTGGGTGACGTTCATAGAAAATCATACTTTGTTATAGATTTTCTACTTATCTTGGTATACTACTTGTACATGGTTTTTTTGCCCAAACGTGCTATAAAATCTTATTAGTCATCAAAAAGAAATCATAGAGGCCTTCATCAAAATCCTATAAGGGAATTCCAACCTATAATCTCCAAGTATAATATATCTAGACAAAGTACCCTTTTATTTCTTTTATATTTATTTGATGGGGTTGATTTAACTTCAATACTTTACTCTTTGGGATGGCAGCAGCAGGAATGCATATCTAAACTTTATGGCAAAGCCATCCATGAGTCGAAGGTGCTTAATGCAATTAAGTGTTAGACTTACTTGAAACTTCTAAAAGTGTTAGCAGCTATACAGTCATGTACACTAGACAAGGCACCTGATCCTGATGAATACACAATGGCTTTCTACCAAGAATCCGTGGAGTTCGTCAAAGCATATATCATGTGAGCCCTCAGTCACTATCATGAGCATTGCTTCTATATTTTGTAATTAATTTCGCATCTTGTTAATGTCATTAATTAAGTCAATTACTTCATTAAAACAAAAACAGACTTCTAAAAACACTAATACAATGAACCATGTAGGATATCTTGGCAAGTATTCAAACAATTAATCAATACTTCAGTTAACTGGACGCAAAAATCTTAATACCAACAGGAGAAATACATATAACTGTACCATTTAGCCCAAGAAGAAGGGTAACACTTTATGTAACAAGTAATTTATAAAATGCACCAGAAGAAAATCAACAGACCTGAAATTGCACAAAATTAGCCTTGACTTCTCTTTCAGAAGCCAATTCAGCCAAGGAATTAGCAAAGTTCTCTGTCTCCTTAGGATCAATGTCAATGCACACAAGTTTTTCCCCACATGAACGGCAAACTCCGGAACTATCCATCTCCGCCCTCACTACAGTCCATTTCCCCTTTCCCAACCACCCTTGTCCATGCCAACCACCTCCTCCTTTCACAACACCTTCCTTTACTTTCCGAGCATCCCAATCCTGCAGCCCAACCTCAGCAGCATATTCAGAATTAAACCAATCCTCTACTACACCAACAGTCTCTTCACACACCTGCCTTACACTTGCCCTTAATCTATGCATCATTTCATATACTTTATCAGCCTTTTTAGAAAAAGAACTAACTTTCAACAGAGCAGAAAGCTCTGCTTCCTCAGCCACAACCCCGGATTCCCCCATATGTACATCAACCTCATAAGCCTTATCAGCCATTCCCTTTTCACAAAACCCAAACAACGCTGGGCCATATGATCTTAACTTAGGAGGAACACCAAAACTCTTCATTTTCTTCACTAAATCAAAAGCCATTTCTGGGTCTTGCTTAGCAACTGCCAATCTAGCAGCACTAGTAAACGTCGCCTCATTCGGAGCAACACCATTAACCCCCATCTGTTTAAAAATCTGAAATCCTTTCTCAATCCTACATCCCTCAGTACCCGAACCAGAAGAACAAAGATAAAGCAACACATTATAATGATGAACATTAAGGGTAACGTTTTTTAACTTAGCTTCTTCATAAAGTCGAATTGCTTCCTGTAAATCACCCCGTTTAGAACACTGGTCTAACTGATGACGCAGCACACTCTCAGGGGCGTCACGGCGAGCTTTCTTGGCCGACCTGTTAGACAAGGTTTTTGTGTTTGTGGGTTCTTGGAGAAAAGCAGCGGAAGTGGTGAAATGGGGTTTTTGGTTCATGGAAAAGAGATGGGTTTGTGGGGATTTGGTGTGAATTGGTTTGAAGAATTGGATAGGATGAAGATGATGAAATGGAAAAGGGTTTTTTGTGAGAATAGAGAAGAAAGGTGAGGTTTTTATAGAAAGAGAAGGTGAAAAATAACCCATACGACGAACGAGCATGACTGTGCTTTAATGGGGATTGGCCTTTTTACATCGGTGGTATGGAAGCTGAGAAGAAGTCGATATAAAAAAGAAACAGTTGCAACGGGTGGATACTTAGACGAAACAGAGGAACTATAATGTACCAACCAAGTAGGTTTTTACTTTCATATTAGTTATTATAATATTTTCAAAAATATTTCTCTATAGATTGTGTCTGTTCTCAATACAAGAAAGAGTGATATGTTCTAGTTTGCAGAAAATATATCATTCGACAATGAAGAATTCTTATGATGATATGTACACGATGACGTATCAATAAGGATAGTGGTAAAGTGATAAGTACTTCTCCATTCTTAATCAAGAGATCTCGGATTCCATGAATAAAGGGGTGATATTTTAGTAGATAAATTTACTTCGCAATTTAAATTCACTCGCTTTATCATAGCTTAGCCCTGTTAGCTGTTATTGAGGACAGCAAATGGAAGAAGTGCTTCATTCTCTTTGCCAAATGACGAGCATAACATGATTTTGCTCTTTACCAGAAAAACATAATACACCACTAAGTTATCATTTCTTCATTGAAGATTTCAAACTACTAGGCATTAATGAGAAGTCCTGATATGATAATTAATGTGTCCTTTCTGTTATCGAGCAAATTGAAGGAAGAAACTAGACATCTTTATCCTACTACATTAGCATCTATTACAAATATAAGGTCCATTATCAGCACGACGGACAACAGGCATGAACACATAGTTTTTTTGCCTTTGATGGTTAGCGACAAAAGAATTTTACTCCAACCTCTTGTATAAATAACTCGAGCCTTTTCATCATCAAGGACAAGCTGCATTATCAGTTTAGCTATTAAAGGTCTCTAAATTTCGAGTTTGCTTTCTTCTTTCCAGTCTTCTCTAAAAGAACCAATGGTTAGTGTTAAGAAACTCATAAGAGATGGCAGAAGTTCGCTGCCACACAGAGAAAGAGGATTTCACTTGCAAGAAATAGTAGTGATGCAGAAAGTCGTTGTACATTTTCATCCTATAGAGCCTTAAAAGACCATTTGTAGTATATACAACTGATTATAGGTGTTGGCTGATCTTGAAAAAGAGGTCATTAGGCAACTCCTAACACCACCAATTTCAAAGTCTCCACTTCGTATAACTCTGTCAACAATGATATCTCCTAAAAAAACAAGTCCATTTACAGAAGGAATGTATAAAGAAAGTTTTTTGGGTCATGAGATTAGAGGGGTCGGGTATGGGTATAAAATGAAAATGGGTCATATAAAATAATTCGGATAATGTTAGTCAATTTGGAGTTTTTCATCCAATTAAGAGGCATAAAAGGTGAGTTGCGACAAGAAAAAAATAATTTTATTTTAACGATGAAAATATAATCGACCAATAAAATAAAATTTGAAATGTATTTTTGACCCTTTTTCCCTTAAAACTAACAATACAAGAAGAGTTTTGTACTTGGACAATTCATGGGCATAAACCCCATAAAAACCTCAATCCGCCATTATCACTCTGTGGAGCAAATGCAATGAAAACTCTAAACTCCACCCACATCCGCCGCTCCATTGTCTCTCTAACCTCTCTTGTCTCACATCTCACTACCAAAAACCCTACTTTTAAGCTCTTCTCAACTCAATCATGGCTGAAATCAACGCGAGGAAAACCCCTAATGAAATTGCCTAAGCTGAATTACCCACCCAAACAACCAACACCCCTCTTTTCACCCCCTCCTTCAACCCACCAACCCGAAACCCCTAATTACTGCCCAACTGATTTCACCACCCTATCTGAGATTCTACGTGACCCCACCATCCCACCTGGCCCTGTTCTTGAAAATGCCTTGGATAGAGCTGGGATCGAAGTAAATGAGTGTATGTTTCTTCAACTTTTTAACCATTTTGATTCTTCTCCTAAGCCTTTGTTTACTCTTTATCTATGGGCTGAGAAGAAAGAGTGGTTTAAGTTCTCTTTGCCCGTGTTTAATGCTGTGGTTAATGCCCTTGGCAAGGAAAGGGAATTTGATTCTGCTTGGAATTTGATACTTGATAGACTCAATTCTACTGAAAGACCCAATCTTGATACATTTGCCATAATGATTAGACGATATTCAAGGGCAGGTACTGCTTGTTTTTTTTCCAGAATGAATACCTTTAATCGATTTTTGTTACTATCTATTGTTTGTTGTACTTCGACTTCCGTGTTATTTTATTGTAGTCACTGTTCTGTTTTGGACTATTAACGGTCTATCGGAAACAACTTTTTAAGGTAGGGGATAAGGTCACTCTATCCTCCCTAGACGCCACTATCCATTTAGCTCTATTCAGGTTAATCCATCTCAACGAACTAAGTATTCAAGGGATTTATATAGTTCAACTAGTTAGGAAAGCCGCCTCCTTTATCGATTGTTGATACCAGTTACATTTGTTTCATTTATGACCAAGAAATGCCCAACGGTTGTGGCGTACCGCCCTTCCCCTCAACCCTTCTCCACTTAATTACCATGTTTTGTCTTGGGCAAACCCATGAAGTGTGTGTAACCCACACATCATGTTTTGCATCTTACCACTAGACCAAGTTCATGGGGGCAAGACCTCTTCTACGGTTCAACTGAACCATTCGATAAGACCAGCTATGTCATTCTTGCAATAGATGAAATTATAGAGTTTTTGAACTTTATTTTTATCCATAGCGAGTAGTTTGCTCTAGTTCATTACGTTCTCATGTCAGTAAGCTGAAAACTTCAGAACCTTGTATTAGATTTGATAATACAATCTACAAGCTCAGTGTTAGAACTTGATTCGGAATTGTTGTTTTTGTACATTATGCTAAATGTTGGTCTATTTTTAGGTTGAATTTATACAGTAATTAGTTATTGGTTATTCAAAGATGTCTAATGTGTTGTATTTTGCTTGTTAGAAATGAATATTTTGAATACCTATCAGGATCACCCGTAAAAGGCACTAATTTGTTCTATAATGTAATTACATCCTAATATCGACATGGTAATTTGTTTCTGTTATAAGGTAAAAATAAGAGGGGAACTGCTTATTTAAACATGTCTTTTACTGAATTCAGTACTTAGGCAAAAAATTTACCTTTTTCTTTTCTTTTGTTCCCTCCATTTATATTCAATCCATGAAAGTTCTAATTATCTGAAGAGTACATGTAACCCATGTTTTTTCTTTTTTTTTTTTGCAGGTATGCTCTTACCAGCAATTCGAACATATGAATTTTCTACTAATTTAGAGATACATGGTTTGGGCTTGGAAGACAAATTATTTGAGATACTATTAGATTCTTTATGCAAAGAGGGGCATATTAGGGAAGCTTCAGATTATTTTTATAGGCGAAAAGGAAAAGACTTAAATTGGTCGCCATCTATTCGGGTCTATAATATATTGCTAAATGGATGGTTTCGATCAAGAAAGCTGAAGAAAGCTGAGCGGTTGTGGACTGAGATGAAAAAGGAGGGCATAAAACCTAGCGTTGTAACTTATGGTACCCTTGTTGAAGGATTGTGCCGGATGCGTAGAGTTGAGATGGCAATTGAACTAATTGATGAAATGAAAGAGGAAGGAATTCATCCCAATGTTGTTGTCTACAATCCAGTAATTGATGCTTTAGGAGAAGCAGGACGGTTCAAGGAAGCATCAGGAATGATGGAGAGGCTGTTAGTGTTGGAATCTGGTCCAACTCTATCAACTTACAATTCGTTGGTGAAGGGCTTTTGCAAGGCAGGAGATATTGCTGGGGCAAGTAAGATTCTTAAGATGATGATAGATAGAGGTTTTATGCCAACACCAACAACTTATAATTACTTCTTTCGGTACTTCTCCAAGTTTGGGAAGATTGAAGAAGGCTTAAACCTCTATACCAAGTTAATTGAATCTGGATACGTAGCAGATCGACTAACATACCATTTGCTGGTTAAGATGCTATGTGAGCAGGATAGATTGGATCTGGCATTGCAAATCATCCAAGAAATGAGGACAAAGGGTTTTGATTTGGACTTGGCTACAAGTACCATGCTTATACATCTGTTCTGCAAGATGCATCAATTTGATGAAGCTGTCGAGTGGTTTCATGACATGATTCGGAGAGGAGTAGTTCCTCAGTATCTCACATATCAGAGACTCTGCAATGATCTCGCAAAACAAGGCATGAATGATAATGCAGAGAAACTTAGAAACATGATGGTATCTACACCCTACTCTGAGAAGTTGCCCAACACATATATTAGAGATGGAGACACATCGCATTCAAGGAGAAAATCCATCATTGCAAAAGCTGAAGAAATGTCAAATATACTACAGACGTGTAGAAGTCCAAGACAGCTAATCAAACGTAGAACTCCGCCTGAAAATGCAGTGCTGAGTGCAAACCAGCTTATAGAAAATATTAGTGAACGAGTGGAATAGGTTTAATCTATATGATGTTGTATGATCATTCTGTAACAGATTCAAAAGTTCTGTTCGTGTACATAAATCCAGCACAAAAGCTCACTTGTGCTTTTGTATCAATAGAATTCTTTCTTGTCAAAAGAATTGATTTCTGTAGGTTTTATAAAGTTCAGAAAGCAATGAATATATGTTGGATTTTGTATCACTATGTTTGTGCCATTCTCAGATAGTCCCTCCAATACTCTCTCCCGTCCTTTTTAGTACTCATGGTTGCCTTTTTTAAAGTCAACCAACAAAAAATTTTATTAATATTTTATGATATATTTTTTCACCGTATTAATATGCAAAAAATTACAATTTATAATACTTTTCATCATTTTTAATAACTAAAATTTAAGTTTAAAGTATCAAATTAACGTAATCTAATTTGACTTTGAATACAAGTCATACTGATGTTTGAAAAAATGTTCGAAAACAATTAAAATGGATCGAAAGAAGTATGTGTACAGGTCTATGGAATATAAAGGAGTAACAGAAAGCTTCAAGCTCAAAGTAGGCTGCAACAGCTTACTTAAAAAGATTTAAGTGGTAAATATTTAAGCTGGATCTGAAAATATCTCTAAACCACTATGTAATTATACTAATCAATTATTTTTCCAAAGACCTCTTTTTCCATTGGTTTCTTATATATACCAACGGCCTTGAACAGACAAATTAAAAGTTTTTATGTCGTAAATTTGTGAACTTTTCAACACAAGATGAAGGTTAATACACAGAATATTATATATCCAACGGCAGGCTTCGTACATTGCAAAACTGACAGCAGCAAAAATAATTTAGTTTACTGGATGTGACCTGAACTTAACACAACTCTGTTTTGATTGTTTTTTGGTTGCTATATGAGAATTGATGTCCAAATTTGAACATTTTGATCGAGGGAGACAACTAGAACTACAGAAGGGAGGAGCAAACATGGGGAAAAAAGCAAACACTACATAAAAATCATAGCAAAATCTGCAAAAGAACTTATGAAATCTATCGCCGTCTCATTCCACGTCCACGTCCACGCCCTCTACCACCACCCATGGCACTTGCAGCAGCATCTCCTTGTGCACTCTCAGACTGCAATTCGAAAGGTAATAGGAATTATTTCACGCATAGTAAGGATGCTTACAAGTTCAATGGACACATCCAACAGAAGCAAAAAGGAAGCCAGATAAGCAAACCTAAAGAATCCACAAAACTTCATCTAAACTGCAGATACATATGGGGTCAGCTTGAAGAAGACTAGCTTAAACTAATCAGACTTTTCTAGATTCAGAAATTCTTAGACCATAGCAGAGGTAGAGTGCAAGTTTATACCTTTCCGCTCCACAGTAGGCAACGGTATCCTCAAAGAAACCAGCCTTCTCTAGGACCTTAGCTACTGTTCTAAAAGGAAGAAAATTGCGAGACATAGGAAGACCACAAGGCTATGATCTAGTCATAAGAGAAGTGTGTGATGTGTGGGGCTTAGGTGCATGTCACGATTTGAAATCCTGCAACAAACAAAATCCGCGCATTGAAGAACCGCAGAGAAACGGGCACATTATTCAGTGAGTTTTGGACAGTGAGCCAACTCGCCCTCAGGGATTTCTCAGTAATCGAAAGAAAGGTGAGACATATAGGAGAACTTGCCAAAACTTTGCACATTATGGTCTCTTCTCATCCAGCTCAGACTACAACATTGAGCGACCAGACTACTATAACTTTGTCAGCTTAGGCTAAATGGCACCATATAGAGTTTCCCTCCATACACATCTCTATTATTTTTTCCTTCCCCACTTTGCTTTGTTAGAAGATCGAGGAATGGGATAAATTCTTGACCCCTATACAGCCTAAAATTCATAGTAGCAACAAACCTTACCACTAAGGTCTGGCCACAACGATCTTAAGTTATACTGTTAAATCAACAAAATTCAGAAGAGCTACCGCATCATTACTGGGTTATTTTCTTCCAGCAATTCTTGCTAAGCAGCTATCAACTTAAGAGTACGACAGTGGGAGGCAGTAAAATTCCTGCAATGCGTTGACAGTTGTGATGTTGATTTGCTAATAACAGCAACAACATACCCAATGTAATCCCATAAGCGAGGTGTGGAGAGGGTAAGATAAACACAGACCTTAACCCAATCTTTGTGAGGTAGAAAGGCAATTCCCAACAAACCCCCGGCTAAAAAGAAGAGAAATCAAGGCAGGATTGAAAAGATAACAACAGCAGCAAAATGACATGATTTGCTGAACCAATGAAATCATTCATATTGTGAAGCAAAGATCCTATGTAACCATACAGCCGAAAGATGCACTAAGCCAAAAAAATCTCCAAATTTTAAGAGTACATACGATCTCTCTTAGATTTCATTTTTCAATTAACAATCACTATAAAGTTGTCACCCTCCCTCCCGCCTCTTACAACTACATTTACCTGCCCCACTGTTTCATAAACTTTAGTCTTTCCTTTGCTAAAAGCACTTGATAACACAAATTGAGATCTGAAAACTTTTGTACTTTCCAAGACACTTCCTAAAACCTTTCTTCAAAACCAATATTTTCCAAGACTTTGAAAACTTAAACAGACTATAATGTTTAGGTTGGCCTCTCCATGTTCTTGTTCTGTCTACTAGTTTGTGTAGTGAGTACAATAGGAGTTTCAAGGCTTCCTCTTCACATTCACCTCCATTCTCATTGTTCTTCTCTTCTGACAAAAAGAATTATATTTCTTAAATTTCCAATAATAACAATTATCTTTCTTAACCAGAATCTCTTTTTTAGTTCTGACAAACTGTTTCGCAGAAGAATTTCAAAAGGAAATATGAGAAAATAAAAGGGAGAACGTGAAAATTGATGATAAAAATACATGAAACCTATAAATAGCAATCGCTGTTAAGAAAAACCCAGATCCAATGAGAATTTGTGTGTAGCTTCTGGTCTTTGACATCAAAAAAGAAGGTTGGAATGACGAAAGGGACATGTGAGAATTTGGTCTTAGCCAGTGGAACAAGAAAGACATGGATCTATATTCAATACGCAATCAAAGGATTTCTCCCCAAAAAAGAGGCCATGGGGAGATACCGTTTGTGATCCATGATCATCTCCAATCGGGAAACCATGTCCAAGTTCCGTGGCTAGTCTGCACTCTTTGGACTTTTCAAACTTAGCGAACCGAAACATCTTAGTAGCTAAAGGAAGGGAAATCAACCGAGACCCCGTTAGTAGCAGCGAGCGAGAGCGGATTGGGATTTGAAGAAAACCAAACACGAAGCTTCGTTCCTCTCCTTTTAGGCGAGCTACTTGGTTCCTCAGCGAAGTGTTCACTTCTTTTTTGCCAGGTTTCATTCGATTTGTTGTGGATTGGGTGATGGGAAAACCAGCAAGCTAATCCATATTTCATATATCACCTATCATGGAGACATGGGCTAACTTCATAATTAACATTCTAAAACTAACTCTTCAACATTCTAGAGGTAACAGCCAGCACACGGCACATCCAGAGAGGTGAAAATCACAACTCTAGTTTTCTGCGTGTACACAACTAGCTAATATCAGTGATTTCTCTACATCCCTTTTATTAATTTATTTATTTATTTTAATTTTGATGAAGTAAGTAGATTCTTTTCAAGGCATCAAGAAGATGCAAGCTTTACAAGGATAGATCAGTTAAGCTCAATATCCCCTTTATTTCACATTCCCACCTATTTCATTAAATTGTTTTTGGTTAAATATTTAAGTAACTTATAGTATCTTGAAGATTCGAAAAGCAAAACAAAGGGCGACTTACAAAACCCAATCTGCACCGTCTATTATGTCCATAATGGTTGAAAAATTGGGGAGAAGTTGGTGTTTCACAAAGACGAAATTACCTTAGGATTCTTCACTGTCTCATCTACACTCAGAATGAGGCATGCTGCTTCAGTGGCTGCATTGATGGCATTTATCTGGACAAAGTAGAATTTGTAATACTTTTAGGAACAAAGAATAACTTGTGAAAAATTGACGCTTTGGCATCAAACAAATGAGAAAAGATGAGTGATTGATTAATAACAAGCTAAACAAAATTTATCAAATAAAAAAAAGAACAGTGGATGTAAATATACCTTCACGACTGCTGGCTCCCAAACAAAGTTGGCAAATGAATCAGCTATGCCACCAGTATTAATGTCAACTCCATAAGGTGCACCCTCACCTGCCCAGGATAGTGTTTACCATTAAGGAACATGAAATTTCTTTATTTATTTATCCTTTTTCTTTTGGTACTACGTCCTTTCCTATTTTAAGTGTGGTGTTACTATTTAGAGAGTCAAACAGTCTTTTCTTTGATTATAATTTTCTCAATAAAAAAAAATATTCTGAATCATTAACTAGGATGACTACTAGTACTTTCCCTGAGCTTTTCGAATATGCAAATTTTGCTTTAAATTATTTGAAGAATCATATAACAATAGTCAAAATTAAGTTCTATGACCCTAGTACTCCGAACCCTTCAGAAATAGGGACCAGAAGGAGAACCATTATTAAGGGAATACAATAAGAAAAGAACCCCAAAACTTTTGCAGAGAGCCATCCCAAGAAAAACTAACTACCCTCTAAGTAGCTTGAAAACTTGAAAGTCTAAAAAGTTAATACTGTTCTTATTATCATTGTTTTAAGAAAGAAAAAGTTACTGAAATCATTATACATCCTCCAAAGGGAAATGGTAGGCATACCAGACGGAAGAGCGTGTTTTTGTCTGAGCTTGTTCAGCACATCAGTTGCATCAAAACCAGCATTGTCACATAGCTGACGGGGGATAATCTGCATTATGCCAAAGTTGAAACAGTAAGGTATCACAGAATTGAACATATGTTCTATAAGGAATAAGAGACATCTCACAATGACTAAGTTCCATAATACCTGCAATATCAAGAGATCGTCTATAAAAGGAATACTGAGGCCTATCTCAAAGAACTACTAGCATTGGCAGCCCTAGCCAACTAAGAATGATAAACTCAGAAAAATCCATTACCACATAAAAGGAGCAATGGCAATAGCTTAAAAAGAGGTTTTACAACAAACAATATGTTTCTTTTGGAATCAAACAAGTCAACTCCTAGGTAAACAAAACATTTGACAAACAAAGATAACTTCATCAAAAGCAGATCTATAAAGTTACAAACCCAACTGTAAAATTAGACAGTTCAAGAAGGTCTAAGACTCAACCACTGATAAAATTAGTTTAGAGTGGCCACATACACCAAAGTAATTGTTGATAAAATGGAAAGCGCCAATCATAAGCCCTCCAAAAGAAAGGGGCTTTCAGCACACCCTTTGTGCTGATACCATTCTTTAAAAAAAAAAATCTTCAAGAGAAAATAGAAGTGGTAATGGATAATACAATAAGACAATGCTAAGCACAGCCCTCAGCTGCTCCTCTACATCCTTTGTGCACTGCCTCACAACTGCTCTTGGACAGAAAATAAGTAACTTCTACAACACCACATTGTCAGTTTGAAAATCAATCCTATAATTTATTTCAGACAGAGGACGACTAGCATCTAATTCTTATCATCAGGGTTTCTAGCATATACCAGTCTTAACCTTACATTTCTCTGTTAAAGCAAAATGAAAGAACAATCGCTACCTCAAGAGCTTTTGCATAAGAGTTTATGAAGAGCTGAGATTTCCCTTGAATTGTTCGAGCATGGTGCCTCAAGAAACGGCTTATTTCCATCTGCATCCAAGTGTTTTATCAATCAAAAGGTACAACTGTTACCATAAAGAAATCTTCTCGGAAGTTGTAGAGTGTGCTTACATCTATCGCACCACCTCCGGGAACAACCGTAGAGTTTTTCACAGCCCTTCTAACAATCATAATAGCATCATGCAAGCTTCTCTCAGCTTCCTCAATGAACTATATGGACCATTGGAAAAGAAAATTAGGATCAAAGAATCGAATAATAATTATATGCATAACTGAAGTGATCAAAAACCTGATCTGCACCACCACGAAGGACAATAGTGGCGGTCTTGCCAGAGGGACATCCACTAAATATATTGAATCTCTCATTTCCAACTTGCTTCTCCTCGAAAATCTCACAAGAGCCAAGAACCTAGATAATAATCCAGTTGGTTAAAGTAAAAGTTATCGACCAAAACCTAATACTATAATCTAACCATGTTATGGAAGGTGTACAGTTGTCCCGGTAAGACTATGGGTAACAGGGACAAGGACCAGACCTCATCAATAACATTGTTCACAGTTGTCTGCACTGTTCCACCAGCAGCAGCAGCTACCCGCTGCAGATCCTCTTCAGAGACACGACCAGCACAGAAAATATCTCGGTCTGCAAAATACTGTGCAGATAAAAGACAAAAGAATATCAGTCATAATCTTCACATTAATCTCCTAAAGCCCAGAAGAGTGTCAGTGAGAAAATTCTGGCAGAAATGTAGACTTAAGATGATGGCAGTAAAAAACAACAGCTCTATAACTGTACTTCCACATATCTTTGCAGCAACCAGCAGAAAAACAAGCAAGTTACAAAATTTAATAGGGTTCAGTAATTACACAGCAAGATAAAACCTTTTCCTCATCAAAAGTTCACCAGTGTACTTTATTGCACAGGATGGAGAGACTATAGTTTCTTTTTGATAAAATTAGGTAAACCAGATGGGGAGATATAGTTTCTACTTCTTTCCCTCACAGAAATTCTGTCAATTTCTACAACTAGGATAGACGATCTGGTTTGTTGTAAAATTACTGACACCTCCCTCTCCAACCAAAATTAAGAGGGTGAAGGAGGCACAATGAGTTCCAAAAAAGTAAGGATGATGAGGGAGGCACATGCTATTTTTAGTTCATTATGCATATTATGACACTTAAAAACATATTAGATATGTAGGAATACAATAGTACACTACCATAACACAAGAAAAATCGGCATGAAGATCTCCCCAAAGATAAGGCTACAAGTTTTAGTTCCTACTTACTATCTATCTAAATTCTAGTTCTCCAAAAAATCCATGTGAAGATATGATCATGAACCAAAGCAATGGACCATAAAGCAAGTTTGTTACTAACCTGTGTGGCCAGATCACCAATAGCGAGTCTAGACAAAACAACTTTGGCACCACTCTTCACACATTTATCCAACTTGTCATAAATGATATTCCACTCTGCATCAACAATTGACTGATATTGCGCTGGATCTGAGAGCCTACACAAAAGATGATTAGGTGGAGTAAGCACCTTCAGAACTGTGCAACTTATGAAAGAAAATATTGAATTGGAGAGATTACAGAACTATTCTCAAATAAAATCAAATGTATGCCAAAAACATTCTACCTTATCTCTGCATTTTCTTTTTCTGATTTTAGCTCCAACTCTATGTTCAGTAAAAGTATCTTGGGGTTTACAAACTTCTTCGGCTGCTGTTCAAAACCAGCATAGGAAAATGTCTTCTTAAAGGCAACACCATTTACAAGGAAAGAATCCCGCATAGTACCTCCAGGGACCTACACATACAAAAGGGAGCAAAAAAAAAAAGGTAAAAAAATACTAGATAAGCTCGTAGAACCAATAGTAAAATTTTCTGTAGTCTCTAATCAAGCTGTAATCCAACAGCATATATGATTTTCATTTTCTCACAGATCTATCTTCAATTTCCACAGATGAATATATTATACTCTCTTCTTCCATACCCTAACACATATCAAAGGATCCACTTGTATGGGCTTAACTAAAACTTAAATCAACCAATAGTTTTTTATAAGGAAAAGACCACATAAATCAACCCTTGTTGACTGAATAAGATGAGCTTTCTTCTTTTGATAAGGTAAAGATTCTCATAAGAGCTTACTCAAATGGTTACACCACCTAAGTTTATGTTTTAATCGTGAAGGGAAAGAAATCATATTTATAGACCTAAAAATAGATGCTACCAAAATTTGATAAGGTAAAGATTTTATTTTGACAGGCACCAAGATGGTACAAAGAATACAACAGAAATACAAATTTTGTAAGCATCTATTTTTAGGTTCTTCTGACACATCTAACAAACCTAAAGGCCGACACAATAAAGTCCAACATTAAGCAACCACGAACTCATAAAAGACAAACAAAAAACCCAGTTGCAAGACTGTATACCTTCTTAATTCCGATCATGTTCAGCCTATCATCAGTTCCGATTGCAAGAACAGCATCCACAACCATGGATGCAAAGAATTCCTTTTCCCCTCCAATGAGCTTTGATGACAGAGTTGTAGCAGCACACTTTGCAAGCAGACTTTTCTTTTCTTCCAAACTTTTTCCCTCTATGCTAACAGCCAAATCTTTTACCTTCTCGATTGCCTACATAATCAATACCAAATTACTCAATAAACTGTGATGACAAACCATTTGCACCCTACTGGGACAGTGAATATAGCCAAAAGGGGTAAGACAAAAAGGAACAAGCAACCAGGAGGAGGAAAAATCTACCATATTAGAAGCGGTTCGATAACTACGAATAAGATTTTGAGGGTGGACACCCTCTTCGACAAAAGGCTTGGCTTCCTTTAAAAATTCTCCTGCAAGCAGAACAACTGTAGTGGTTCCATCACCAACCTGCAGAGAGGGACAACACGGCACTAGTAGTAAAAAAGGGGTTGAAGGGACAAGCATAAAACTTTCCAAGCTCATGAGTCTCGACTGCATATACAGTCAACTTATGAGCCGCATCTCATGTACCTTAGAAGTAAAAGCACAGGAAATGACTTAGCAGTATTACACTATTCAACTGATGTTATAGCAACAAATAGCATAAACACTGAGGCAGTAAAAGTACAGCATACCTCAGAGTCTTGAGACTTGGCGATGTCAACAAGTATTTTTGCTGCAGGATGAATTATATCTAGAAGCTTCATTATAGTGGCACCATCATTTGAAATAGTGGTGTTTCCTTTATCGTCGTGGATCAACTTGTCCATACCCCTAGGACCAAGGGTGGTACGCACCACATCAGCCACAGCCATACATGCATTTATGTTGCTCACCAACTGCGCCTTCCCCTGAGACGTGTCTGTCCCTTCCTTAAGCAATATGATCTGAGGTTGCTGTTACATAAAAAGCCACAACACCAGATCAGAAATTGATTGACCACAAAAAAGAAATCCAGAAAAATACATCATTGCCACATAGGTATATAGCAAATAAATAAACCAACTGTGCCTCATTTCCAAATTAGTTGTTGGCTAAAGAATTCTCTATATTCATGCTGTTCTATTTGGACCCATTTCATTCCAGCAGTAATAAAATTGTCTTCTAATACAAATTAGCGAGGGTATAAAAACCTGGCAACAGAAAATATGGAGCCTTTAAGTGTGATCTTAAACATGTAACACAAAATCTTCACCATAACACCTTTCATACTCTCAACAGTGTCAAATTTACCACATTAATCTGAATTTACTAGGAACAAACTATAGGCACTATTGCAATTTCAGTTGTCTCAGTTAAAAAAACAAGCTTTTTGCTGAAGTTCACAACCATGGGTGGATTTACAGGGTTGGCAACCTCCGCATCCACATCCAGTACCTTGGATACATCATGAATGTATGTTTATTTACATACACCAAACTAGCAGCAATTTCTATGACAAATAGTGCACAGTCATACTCCACAACTTCCACTTTTTTCACACATTTTACGAAACTTAAACAGCTCTACTGAGATTTACTTCTCATTTCAACTATATAATTGCAGGCTTACCATCATGGCAGACATTGTTGGAGGCGATTTGATCCGACTTCGATCTTGAGGAGAAAGTGAGCTTCTATTCTAGGGTTTTTCCTTTGCTCCTTAGGTTTAGCAATATTATACTTTTACTTTACTGTCTAATAAAAAAAAAGAATAATCAAGAACCTTTTTTGTGCTTCTTGGTATTAAAATGTCAAATAGAGGATGATTTTGTCATTTCAAGGTTTCTATTTGTTTTCTCAAATAAATTTACGCTTTTTTATTTTATACGTATTATTTCATACTGTATTATATTTATTTGTATTAAGTGTATTATATTGATTACTATTTTCCGCTTTTTCATTTTATACGTATTATTTCATACTGTATTATATTTATTTGTATTAAGTGTATTATATTGATTACTATTTTCTCTATTTTAAATAATTGAATTGTCGGGTGTTTTACCCCTTTAAGAAAAAATTCGGATATAAATTAAATATTTCTTTTCATTTTTATCCCTATTAATTATTGTCAAATTAATCTTTAGAATATTTCAAATCAATTAAAAAAAATTAAACTCGTCACATAGAAAAAACAAACAAAGGGTAAAAAATAGAAGAATATTCTAAAAGTAGTCTAGAAGATTAAACAATTAAGTTAATTTGAAATATGAAAAATATCCAACAATTCAATTATTTTGAACCAGAATATTGTTTTAATGAATATTGTGTTTGAGTAGATTGTGTTGCGCTCTCCATTTTTATATAATGTCACACATTCATGAGTTGAATAATAAACTTAAAAAGAAAAAGTAAATGACAAGGTATATATACTCCCTCTGTCCATATTTACTTAATCATTTTTTACTTTTTACTTGTTATTTTGGAAAATGTAACGACCTGTTTAGTCGTTTTGAGCAGCAGACTTCGATTCTGGAAAAACTGGCAAAGACAACGGGCCCCACGACGGACCGTCGTAGGCACGACGGACCGTCGCAGGGTCTCGTTTCAAAACACTTAGAAAATCTGCAAATTGGGTACTGGAATCGACTCTCTGAACTTCGTAACGGAATGGCAGGACGGACCGTCACAGGTGTGACGGACCGTCACAGACCCTTCAGAGAAATTGAGTCTCTGAAGTCTGTGACGGGGCAGCAGGACGGACCGTCGCAGGCGCGACGGGCCGTCACAGGCGCGACGGGCCGTCGCAGGCTGCGCAATCCCAGTCCGGGTCGGATTTCTTTATATGTTTTAAGGGACGTTTTTGACTATTCCTGCTTTAATTATAAAGTTAGAGGGTTAATGTTAATAAGTCTAATTACTTGGGGGTTAAAAGAGGTAACCTTAAGTTAATTAGTGGGTTATTATTGTCATCTTTTATTCTTAATTATATACTAATTAGGGTAAAATAAAGAGGGTTTGAATAAAGAAAATAGAAAGAACAAGAGAAAGAGAGAGAAAGTCGAACGAGAAAGAGGAGAAACGAAGAGAAACAAAGCTTGGGAAATTGCTTGCTTGATCACTAATCTTCGGTGGAGGTAGGTTATGGTTATTTTTATGCTATTCGTAGTAAACTCTTAATAGCGAATGATATGTATTGGTAGTATTGTAAACCCTTCTATATGCTTAATTGTATGCTTGCATGAATGTGATTATGTAATTATGATATAATAAGCATGATGAAGATATTGAATCCTGAATCTTGAAAAGAAACCCTAATCTACTTTGTTAATGATGATGCCTTGGTATAAAAGAAGGCTTGATGAACGAAAGTACTGAGATTAGGGGATCGGGTGCCACGTTCCGGTACCAGGATAGTATATGAGGATCGGAGTGTCACGTTCCGACACCAGGATAGTATATGGATCGGGTGCCACGTTCCGGTACCAGGATAGAATATGAGGATCGAAGTGTCACGTTCCGACACCAGGATAGTATATGGATCGGGTGCCACGTTCCGGTACCAGGATAGAATATGAGGATCGGAGTGTCACGTTCCGACACCAGGATAGTATATGGATCGGGTGCCACGTTTCGGTACCAGGATAGAATATGAGGATCGGAGTGTCACGTTCCGACACCAGGATAGTATATGGATCGGGTGCCACGTTCCGGTACCAGGATAGAATATGGATCGGGTGTCACGTTCCGACACCAGGATAGAATGAGGATCAGAGTGTCACGTTCCGACACCAGGATAGTATATGGATCGGGTGACACGTTTCGGTACCAGGATAGAATATGGATCGGGTGTCACGTTCCGACACCAGGATAGAATGAGGATCGGAGTGTCACGTTCCGACACCAGGATAGTATATGAGGAGCGGAGTGTCACGTACCGACACGAGGGGAATAAAGATAATGAATCTTGAAGGATGATAATATATTCAAATCTAATGAACATAATTCCCAAATGAGTATGATGAGGAGGCGCGAGTCCTCATTGATGTGCTTGGTGTTGTAACCAAGGGTTATGGTAACTGTAAATGCTGCATGCTAAGGATATTAGTTGATTTTATAATATTGCTTAATATATACTGTTTTCTATTTTGAGTTGGCCGATGATATCTACTCAGTACCCGTGTTTTGTACTGACCCCTACTTTTATGTTTTCTTCTTGTTTATTTGTGGAGTGCAGCAAACGTGCCGTTGTCTTCGACTCAACAGTAATTCAAGCCAGTCTTACTACATCGGAAATTCAGGGTGAGCTAATGCTTCTAGCTTGGACTGGATCTTCTTCTTCAAGTCTTGATGCCTTGAACTTCCGGCATGGACTACTTCTTATGTATTTTTAGCTTTTAGAATACTCTTAGTTTAGTCATTTGATCATAGATGTTCTTGTGGTGATGACTTCCAGATTTTGGGGATAATAATAGTTATTGATTTTTTTAATGGGTTAAGTCTTCCGCATTACTTTCTGTTGATATTATATTGAAATGTTAAGGTTTAGATTGGTTGGTTCGCTCACATAGGAGGGTAAAATGTGGGTGCCAGTCGCGGCCCGATTTGGGTCGTGACAAACTTGGTATCAGAGCATTAGGTTCGTTGGTCTCATCACACAAGAAGGAGTCTAGTAGAGTCTTAAGGAACGGTAGGGGGACGCCTTTACTTTTCTTTGAGGGGCTATAAGACTTTAGGAAAATTCCATTCTTTCATTCTTTCTTCGTGCTATTACTTGGATCCAATTGGTATCTAGGTGATACAAATTGGTATCTGACCATCTTCACTCTATTTCGCAGATGGTTAGAACTAGAGCAACGACTGCGCCAACACCAACACCGGCAAGACAAGAAGCGTCCGAGCCAGCCACTGGAGCTGTAGCTCGAGGAAGAGTAGCGGCAAGAGGCCGTGGTAGAGGTCGTGGGAGGACGTCCTCTAGAGGAAGAGGACGAGCACCTAGCCCGTCTGATACTAGGGCAGTGACTCCTCCACCGACCGAAGAGGTAGTGAGAGAGGGTGAGGAAGGGGAAACTGAACAAGTACAGAATGAGGGATTGCCTCCCCAACCCACCCCAGACATGATCAATCAGGTTCTTGCTTATCTTAGTGGGTTATCTGATCAAGGTCAAGCACCTCTAGTGTTTTCTGCACCAGCACCTCAGGCTCCGGAGATACAACATGCGGCTACTATGGCTCCCCGCATGGATGTTCCATTGGAAATAGGCACATTTCCTCGTCTGACTACAGGGCCTATAATGACAAGTGATCAGCATGAACTTTTCAGTAAGTTCTTGAAATTGAAACCTCCAGTCTTCAAGGGTGTTGAATCTGAGGATGCTTACGATTTTCTAGTTGACTGTCATGAGCTACTACACAAGATGGGTATAGTAGAACGGTTTGGTGTTGAGTTCGTGAGTTATCAGTTTCAAGGGAACGCCAAAATGTGGTGGCGGTCACATGTTGAGTGTCAACCAACAGAGGCACCACCTATGACTTGGGCTTCATTCTCTAGTTTGTTTATGGAGAAGTATATCCCGCGGACTTTGAGGGATAGGAAAAGAGATGAATTCTTAAGTCTAGAGCAAGGTAGGATGTCGGTTACTGCATACGAGGCTAAGTTTCGTGCATTATCCCGGTATGCCACCCAACTATGTTTCAGTCCACAAGAGCGGATTCGCCGTTTTGTGAAGGGGTTGAGATCAGAGTTGCGGATTTCAGCTTTACAGGTAGCGGCTACAGCGAAATCTTTTCAAGAAGTGGTGGACTTCGTGGTAGAGGTGGAAGGAGTGAATCCAGATGAATTCACCATGGCATCGACATCAAAGAGGTTTCGAAAGGGAGGTGAGTTTAATGGTTCTTACTCTAGAGGACAGGGTTCCGGAGGTTACTCAGTTCGACCCATTCAGTCTTCACTACAGACTGTAGTTGGGGGTCCACCTCCGACCGGTCAACACTTCTCTGAGAGACCTATGCATGAACCCAGAGAGTGCTATGGATGTGGGGAGATTGGACATATTAAGAGATATTGTCCAAAACAGAGTTACAGACCTCCAAATATTAGAGGTAGAGGTGGTCATGGTAGAGGCCGTCATTCTGGAGGAGCGGTGGTCGAGGTAATGGTGGTCACCAAAACGGCCGGGGTGATGGGCAAACTGGAGCCACTACATCACAACATGGTAGGGGCAACGGACAGACAAGTAATGGGGCCCATTGCTACGCTTTTCCTGGGAGATCTGAAGCAGAGACATCAGATGCTGTCATCACAGGTAATCTTTTGATTTGTGATTGCATGGCTTCTGTATTGTTTGATCCTGGATCCACATTTTCTTATGTATCTTCCTCATTTGCTAATGGTCTAAATTTACATTGTGAATTACTTGATATGCCTATTCGTGTTTCTACTCCAGTGGGTGAGTCTGTGGTAGTTGAAAAGGTATATAGGTCTTGTTTGGTGAACTTTGTGGGGAGCAACACTTATGTAGATTTGGTTATTTTAGAAATGGTTGACTTTGATGTAATTCTGGGTATGACTTGGCTTTCTCCGCAATTTGCGATCTTGGATTGTAATGCTAAAACGGTGACGTTAGCCAAGCCTGGGACAGACCCGTTAGTGTGGGAGGGTGACTACACTTCCAATCCGATGCGTATCATCTCCTTTCTCCGTGCTAAGAAAATGGTTAGTAAAGGGTGTTTAGCTTTCTTGGCCCATCTCAAGGATGACACTACCCAAGTACCTTCGATTTAGTCGGTTTCGGTGGTCCGTGAGTTTCTGGATGTGTTCCCTGCAGATCTTCCTAGTATGCCACCAGATAAAGACATTGACTTCTGTATTGATCTTGAACCGGGTACTCGCCCCATTTCTATACCCCCTTATAGAATGGCTCCCGCGGAGTTAAGAGAGTTAAAAGCCCAACTTCAAGAGTTGTTGAGCAAAGGCTTCATTAGACCAAGTGCATCTCCTTGGGGTGCTCCGGTTTTGTTTGTAAAGAAGAAGGATGGGAGTTTTCGGATGTGCATAGACTACCGGCAATTGAACAAGGTAACTATTAAGAACAAGTATCCTCTTCCTCGCATTGATGACTTGTTCGATCAGTTACAAGTTGCTTGTGTCTTCTCTAAGATTGACTTGAGATCCGGTTATCATCAATTGAAAATACGGGCAACGGATGTGCCAAAGACTGCTTTTCGAACTAGGTATGGGCATTACGAATTTGTAGTGATGTCTTTTGGTCTTACGAATGCCCCTGCTGCGTTCATGAGCTTGATGAACGGGATTTTTAAGCCATATCTGGATCTATTTGTGATCGTATTTATTGATGATATATTGGTATACTCAAAGAGTAAGAAGGAACATGAAGAGCATTTGAGAATGGTATTGGAAATGTTGAGGGAGAAAAAGCTTTATGCCAAGTTCTCTAAGTGTGAGTTTTGGCTAGATGCAGTGTCCTTCTTGGGGCACGTGGTTTCTAAGGATGGAGTGATGGTGGATCCTTCTAAGATTGAGACAGTGAAGAATTGGGTAAGACCTACTAATGTGTAAGAAATAAGGAGCTTTGTTGGGTTAGCTAGCTACTACCGCCGATTTGTCAAGGGATTCTCTTCTATTGCTTCCCAATTGACGAACTTGACTAAGCAGAATGTTCCATTTGTATGGTCGGACGAGTGTGAAGAAAGTTTTCAGAAGCTCAAGACTCTGTTGACTACCGCACCAATTCTCACCTTGCCAGTGGAAGGTAAGAATTTCATTGTCTATTGTGATGCATCCTATTCGGGTTTGGGTGCAGTGCTAATGCAAGAGAAGAATGTGATTGCTTATGCTTCAAGACAATTAAAAGTGCATGAACGTAACTATCCAACTCATGATTTGGAATTGGCCGCGGTAGTGTTTGCATTAAAGCAATGGAGACACTATCTATATGGGGTTAAGTGTGAGGTCTACACGGATCATCGTAGCCTTCAGTATGTCTTTACTCAGAAAGATTTGAACTTGAGACAGAAGAGATGGATGGAACTACTGAAGGACTACGACATCACTATTTTGTATCATCCGGGGAAGGCGAATGATGTAGCGGATGCTTTAAGTAGAAAGGCGGGAAGCATGGGAAGTCTAGCTCACTTGCAAGCTTCTAGACGCCCATTGGCTAGAGAAGTTCAGATTCTGGCTAACGACCTTATGAGATTAGAAGTAAATGAGAAGGGAGGATTTTTAGCTTGTGTGGAGGCAAGATCTTCCTTCCTTGACAAGATTAAGGGAAAGCAGTTTAATGATGAAAAATTGATCCGGATCCGAGATAAAGTGTTGCAAGGAGAGGCTAAAGAAGCGACAATCAATGAGGAAGGTGTTTTGAGGATTAAGGGAAGGGTATGTGTACCCCGCGTCGATGATCTGATCAACACTATTCTGACAGAGGCTCATAGTTCAAGGTATTCGATACATTCGGGTGCAACCAAGATGTATCGTGACCTAAAGCAACACTTTTGGTGGAGTAGAATGAAACGTGATATTGTTGAGTTTATTGCCAAATGTCCAAACTGTCAGCAAGTAAAGTATGAACACCAGAGGCCCGGAGGAACACTTCAGAGAATGCCCATTCCTGAATGGAAGTGGGAAAGGATTGCAATGGATTTCGTGATTGGTCTTCCAAAGACATTGGGAAAGTTTGATTCTATTTGGGTAATTGTTGATAGGTTAACTAAGTCTGCTCACTTCATTCCGGTCAAGGTGACTTACAATGCGGAGAAGTTAGCCAAACTCTACATCTCGGAAGTGGTGCGATTGCATGGGGTTCCACTCTCCATTATATCAGATAGAGGTACGCAGTTTACTTCTAAGTTTTGGAAAACATTGCATGCGGAATTGGGTACTAGGTTGGACCTTAGTACTGCGTTCCATCCTCAGACCGATGGTCAGTCTGAGCGAACGATTCAAGTGTTGGAGGATATGCTTCGTGCATGTGTGATAGAATTTAGTGGTCAGTGGGATAGCTTCTTACCCTTAGCAGAGTTCTCCTACAACAATAGCTATCACTCAAGCATTGATATGGCCCCATTTGAGGCACTATATGGGAGAAGATGTAGGTCTCCCATTGGGTGGTTTGATGCATTTGAAGTTAGACCTTGGGGTACTGACCTTCTGAGGGAATCGTTAGATAAAGTGAAATCTATTCAAGAAAAGCTTCTAGCAGCGCAAAGTAGACAGAAGGAGTACGCAGATCGGAAGGTTAGAGACTTGGAGTTTATGGAGGGTGAACAAGTCTTGTTGAAGGTTTCACCCATGAAAGGGGTGATGCGTTTTGGTAAAAGGGGTAAATTAAGCCCAAGGTATATTGGTCCCTTCGAGGTTCTGAAGCGCATAGGGGAGGTGGCTTATGAGTTAGCCTTGCCTCCAGGGCTGTCCGGAGTGCATCCGGTATTCCATGTGTCGATGTTGAAAAGATACCATGGGGATGGAAACTACATTATCCGTTGGGATTCAGTTTTGCTTGATGAGAATTTGTCTTATGAGGAGGAACCTGTTGCTATTCTAGATAGAGAAGTCCGCAAGTTAAGGTCAAGAGAGATTGCATCCATCAAAGTTCAATGGAATAATCGACCCGTTGAAGAAGCCACTTGGGAGAAAGAGGCTGACATGCAAGAAAGATATCCACACCTGTTTACAGATTCAGGTACTCCTTTTCGCCCTTGTTTTCCTTCTTGTGATCGTTCGGGGACGAACGATGGGTAAATTGGTATCTATTGTAACGACCTGTTTAGTCGTTTTGAGCAGCAGACTTCGATTCTGGAAAAACTGGCAAAGACAACGGGCCCCACGACGGACCGTCGTAGGCACGACGGACCGTCGCAGGGTCTCGTTTCAAAACACTTAGAAAATCTGCAAATTGGGTACTGGAATCGACTCTCTGAACTTCGTAACGGAATGGCAGGACGGACCGTCACAGGTGTGACGGACCGTCACAGACCCTTCAGAGAAATTGAGTCTCTGAAGTCTGTGACGGGGCAGCAGGACGGACCGTCGCAGGCGCGACGGGCCGTCACAGGCGCGACGGGCCGTCGCAGGCTGCGCAATCCCAGTCCGGGTCGGATTTCTTTATATGTTTTAAGGGACGTTTTTGACTATTCCTGCTTTAATTATAAAGTTAGAGGGTTAATGTTAATAAGTCTAATTACTTGGGGGTTAAAAGAGGTAACCTTAAGTTAATTAGTGGGTTATTATTGTCATCTTTTATTCTTAATTATATACTAATTAGGGTAAAATAAAGAGGGTTTGAATAAAGAAAATAGAAAGAACAAGAGAAAGAGAGAGAAAGTCGAACGAGAAAGAGGAGAAACGAAGAGAAACAAAGCTTGGGAAATTGCTTGCTTGATCACTAATCTTCGGTGGAGGTAGGTTATAGTTATTTTTATGCTATTCGTAGTAAACTCTTAATAGCGAATGATATGTATTGGTAGTATTGTAAACCCTTCTATATGCTTAATTGTATGCTTGCATGAATGTGATTATGTAATTATGATATAATAAGCATGATGAAGCTATTGAATCCTGAATCTTGAAAAGAAACCCTAATCTACTTTGTTAATGATGATGCCTTGGTATAAAAGAAGGCTTGATGAACGAAAGTACTGAGATTAGGGGATCGGGTGCCACGTTCCGGTACCAGGATAGTATATGAGGATCGGAGTGTCACGTTCCGACACCAGGATAGTATATGGATCGGGTGCCACGTTCCGGTACCAGGATAGAATATGAGGATCGAAGTGTCACGTTCTGACACCAGGATAGTATATGGATCGGGTGCCACGTTCCGGTACCAGGATAGAATATGAGGATCGGAGTGTCACGTTCCGACACCAGGATAGTATATGGATCGGGTGCCACGTTCCGGTACCAGGATAGAATATGGATCGGGTGTCACGTTCCGACACCAGGATAGAATGAGGATCGGAGTGTCACGTTCCGACACCAGGATAGTATATGGATCGGGTGCCACGTTTCGGTACCAGGATAGAATATGGATCGGGTGTCACGTTCCGACACCAGGATAGAATGAGGATCGGAGTGTCACGTTCCGACACCAGGATAGTATATGAGGAGCGGAGTGTCACGTACCGACACGAGGGGAATAAAGATAATGAATCTTGAAGGATGATAATATATTCAAATCTAATGAACATAATTCCCAAATGAGTATGATGAGGAGGCGTGAGTCCTCATTGATGTGCTTGGTGTTGTAACCAAGGGTTATGGTAACTGTAAATGCTGCATGCTAAGGATATTAGTTGATTTTATAATATTGCTTAATATATACTGTTTTCTATTTTGAGTTGGCCGATGATATCTACTCAGTACCCGTGTTTTGTACTGACCCCTACTTTTATGTTTTCTTCTTGTTTATTTGTGGAGTGCAGCAAACGTGTCGTTGTCTTCGACTCAACAGTAATTCAAGCCAGTCTTACTACATCGGAAATTCAGGGTGAGCTAATGCTTCTAGCTTGGACTGGATCTTCTTCTTCAAGTCTTGATGCCTTGAACTTCCGGCATGGACTACTTCTTATGTATTTTTAGCTTTTAGAATACTCTTAGTTTAGTCATTTGATCATAGATGTTCTTGTGGTGATGACTTCCAGATTTTGGGGATAATAATAGTTATTGATTTTATTAATGGGTTAAGTCTTCCGCATTACTTTCTGTTGATATTATATTGAAATGTTAAGGTTTAGATTGGTTGGTTCGCTCACATAGGAGGGTAAAATGTGGGTGCCAGTCGCGGCCCGATTTGGGTCGTGACAGAAAAATTAAGAAAAAATAATATTTTTTATATATTGTGACCTCAATTTATTGAAAGGGTTAATGTTTGTGAAAAAGATAGAACATCTTTAATGAATAAGTTGATTTTGGAACTCTATCTGTTAGTAGAGTTAAAAATGATAAACTCGCTAGGTCATATTATATTCTTAATAAGCGTAACAAGTGAAAATTGACAAATAAATAGAAATAATAGATAATAAGTAAAATCAAAATAACACAAAAAATATTGAAGTAATAACGTGATCACACCAAATTAGTAATTACATAAATGAATCTTTTTATTTTTACGTAATAATGAAATAAATGATTTGATACTATAAAATTTAAGTACCAATCAAATAAATAATGTATTTAAACTAACAATACAATACAATATATCAAGGAAGTTACCAACCATCCAAACAAGATGTTAGGGGGTGGCAATGAAATTGTTTTTACTTTTTGGGGGGAACTGGACTCAAAAAAACACATTTACTTTAAAATTTGAGATTTTAATCTGAAATTTAATTTAAATTTTTCTAAGAACTTGAAAATGATGAGGGTAATTTTATTGTTTCACTCCAAATTACTTGAAAAAATTAAATATTTTCAATTTATAATTATGACTAAATATAATTTTAATAATTGTTTTAAAAATAAAATTTAAGTTTTCTAAACTTCACAATATAACATAATTAGACGTCCTATCAACATAAATCGTTTGTTTTGATTCCATTTGAAGGTTAACTTTTAATAGTGCAAAAAATAATTACCCTCTAAAGACCCCATATTGTTCATCGTGAATATGATGGCCTCACACCTAGGAGTCCGGATTCTAAATAAGCTTAAAAAGATAAAAATGATTAAAATACGTTATAATTTTAATGAGTAAATAAAAAGGTTTAGTATAAAAAAAATTATTTTATTAAATGTTTTTCATTAGTCTCTTAACGTGTATATTTTAATAAAAAATGAAATTACCTTTTACACTTAATAAATAGAATGTTGGATAAAACGGAAATTTTTTCTTATGGTAAACCTATTTTTGTTACTTACTAGAATACAGTGATTTATTTTGATCACTTTTATTTTTTTGTGACTTATTTAAATTTCAAATCTCGCATATATTTATTTGATGCGTGTTCTTTAGACTAATAATTTGTAATGATATTGATGATTATATATGTTACTTCCCTCATCTACAAAAAATCTCACGAAAACAATAAATTAAAATTATATGTTTACTATATTATTTTTCAAATCTAAATTTAATATTTTGAGGAATGCTTTCAAAAAAGTAATTATAGCAAATAATAAGAATAACTTCAAACTAAATAATAAATTATCTTAGAATTTTTTAAGTTGTAAATAAAAATGAATATCTATTTTAGTATGAAAAATAAGTAAAAATGGATGAGGGAAATAATATATGAATAAAGGGAACATAAATGAAGGAAAAGAACAAGTAAAACTAAATATATATATATATATATATATATATTTGTCAAAATTATTCATTCAATGAAAATAGAGTAAATATTAGGTTTAGCAAATATAAAAATTATATTTATATGTTATATTTATAATTTGTATAATTGTGCTTCATAACAAACTTTATGTTTGATATGGAGCATCAGATTTGTAAAAATCATTGACAGACTCTGATTTGTATAAATCGCTGACAGTCTTTGATTTGTATAAATCGCTAGCAGCTTCTTGTATGTATAAATCGCTAATAACCTCACAATTCAATTTTATTTTTTTTTGTGTGTGTGTGTGTTTGTGTGTGAAATTACTATATATGTATCAATGATTGTATTTGTATATTTGCATATTTGAATTTGTATATAACGAATCGAAATAAAACATTTGTATATCAAATCTTTCTCTCTCTTTATATAGACAATACAAATTATATATTATAATTTGTATAATTTGTGTTTGTATAAAGCGAGAAATAGAGAAAATGCAAAAGAAAACTAGTGAGAAAGATCTGTATTTGTATAATTATAAGTGTATAAGATGAAAATATATGTATTTGTATTTGTAAATGTATATGCAATTTTCTTTCGCTTTAAACAAACACAAATGTAATAAAGCGAGAGAGGTGAGGGAGAGTGGCGAGCGAGATTTGCTGGGGAGAGAGGCGAATGAAATTGTTTGCTACGACTTACAATAAAATGAAACTGTGGTTATAATTTATAACATTTAATTTCAATTAATAGTTGGAAAATTACATGGATTAATACCTTTTAATAAATAATTACCAATTTTAACTTATTATTTTTTGTATAACTTACATAAATACCATAGTGTAAAACCTAAATTACATTTTATCCCTATTATTTTTATAATTACATAAATCCCATATTTTTTAGATATTTCAGATACATAATTAAAGATTCGGATACATTATTGTTATTATTGTTGATACATTATGTATCAATCTGTTGCACTTATTAAGGGAAAAAAAACTGTAAAATCAATTTAAAATCTCATATTATCCATTTGTTCCACTAATTAAGGGGAAAAACTAAAAATTAAATTAAGATTCCATAAATTACGTTATTTCATTCAAAATTATTATCAAGAATTCAAAATCTTGTAGTGTAACAACCCAAAAAAATCAAAAAATTAAATTTTTTCTTCTTGTTCATCGTTCTCTCTGTTTCATAAAAAAAATATGTCGAAATTTTGAAAAGCGGGATAAGTTATGAAGGATTGTATGAAATTGTTGTTGGACAAACGATTTCTTTTGTAAATCTTCAAGTTCATCGAATATCTTTTCGATTTTGATTCAAGATTATCGAAAATTTTGAGATTCTAAATTCTTCTCCACTCATTGAAGATCCTTTCCATTTTGATTCAAAATTGACGAAAATTTTGAATTTCAAAATTATTCTCCTAGTTCATTGAAGATTCTTTCAATTTTCATTAAAAATTATCAAAATTTTCGAGAAGATACATCATGAAGATCCTTCAGTTTAAATTGATAAGTGTTGTATTTCTATTAGGTACACTAAATAAGAAAGTGTTGCCCATAAAATTTTAGGTTTGAGATCAATACATTATTATTTGACAATTGTTATGTTACGGATACATTTGTATAAATTCAAATTTACATATCATAACTAAAAAATCAATGCATGATATATTATTTATGTATGTTCTTTTGTTTGAGATCATGAAGATCCTTTCGATTGAATTGATAAATATTATATTTTTACTGGATACATTAAAGTAAGTGTTGCCCATAAGATTTTAAGTTTGAGATCGATAGATTATTGTTTGGTAATTGTTATGTATAAGATACATTTTGTATAAATTTGAATTTACATATCATAACTAAAAAAATAATGTTTGATACATTATTATTTATGTCTGTTATTTTATTTGAGAAATACAACACTTTAATTTTTTTAAAAATGCATTATAGTAATTGTTTAAGATCGATACATTATTGTTTGGTAATTGTTAGGTATCACATGCATTTAGTATAAATTTGAATTTATGTATCATAATTAAAATAAGCGCTGATACATTAATCGTTAAGTAAGATACATTACATTTTATACATGATACATTAATCTGATGCGTGAGATACATTAATTTGATGCGCTGATACATTAATTTAATGCGCAAAAATGAGGGATTTTGAAAATTGTAAAACAATAGATTTAAAGCTCAAGCATGTGTCCTTCCTCGATTTCTTTGCTCACAAATGCAAATATAATTTGATATTGTGTACGGAAACTTATTCTTCTAAATTTGAATAACTGTAGAAGATAATAGCACCACTTGATACATGATAAAATGATACATTTGGTAGAGACTACTTCTTTTCATTTCATAATGAGGGAGTGAAATAAGGAGTAAAAATAGAAAGAAAAATATGTATAACTTTATGTATCTGGAACAATGAGTTTGAAAGAAAAAAAAAGATTTTAATATTTTTAAATGATAGGGAATAATAAAAATTATGGAAAATAAAGATGTGTATATAGGTAATTTATCTTATTATTACCATTTATAGCAATATATGACAACACTATGTTAAATCGGTAATATGTGTTAAAAGTGAATTACGTATGCAATGTATATGTATTATAACTGTTTTTAAAAATATATTATGCTTCTTTGGTAAAAAAAATTGACATATTGAATTATAAGTGTATCGAAATTTGTGATAAATGTATCATCCATCAATAGAACTTGTAGTATATATGAATAATAAATTATTCTTTGTAATATGTATTAAAATTGTATTATAAATGTACTAAAAGTTATCAAATGAAAAAAAAAATGTTATTGATATAAATAGTGAATATTTTCTTAATATAATATATTTATGTAAGTTTTCCATTAATAAATTTATTATTTTATACAATTTTCTCATAAAAATACTATTCATTATACTTTATAATATCCACGTGATGCAATTATGCAAACTATAACTATAACATACAAATATAGTTTTTGTGTTTGTTGTAGGTAAAAGTCTCTCTTTATACTTATAGATATAAGCCATTCATATGAAACTTATAGTTTATTTTCTCATATATAATTGTTCACCTCATATATTTGTTTAAATAATATAATATGGATACTCTTTTCATAACTCGAAATACATTGTTGGTTTGATAAATTAGTGTGATAAGAGACGAACATTTGTAGGGTAGACTTCATCTATGAGATTTGAAGAAAAAGCCTTATTAGCAAGCACAATGTTTACTGCTTCTGTTGGATGCAACCCATCAAAATACACATTCACATTCCTATCTGAACAAACAATCCCTCCTTTTTTGCATAAAGTTCCTGTTCCACCTTCTTCTATACTTGCAACATCACAACATGGATTCTTGGTATCACTAAAACCTTTTAAAAAAAAAAACATGTCAAAAATTTTGACTTATTTGGTGTTTCAAAAAAGAATTTCGTTCGTTCATTCTTAAACTGTGTATCCTGTTAAAGTGTATCGCATAGAGAGAAAGGGTGTAAAGGACTGACCATAAGGAGTAGGATTTTGTAAGATATCCATAATGATTTTGTAGGCATTAACAATGACTAGTGTGGAATCAGGCATTTGAAGAGTTGGGGAATCAACCAAAGTCCTCAAGTTAGTGTTGAAGAGTTGTGCAGCATCATTCAAAACTTGTATACAGCCAGTGGCATTTGGATTTCTAGCTCTGGCCATTGGGCTGCAACCATTGGGATATAATGCCATCAACACAAATTTTCTAGCTCCCATATCATACAACCTCTGAAATAATAGTAACAAAACATTTATGTACTTTGATTAGTCACACTAGTTAGCACCACATTTCATATGTCAACACAACTTTCAGAGATAGTAACACTACTAGTTGAGTGATCATCTAGAAATCAACTCACATATACGATATACCACCAAAATATTTGTATTTCTTTCATAGCTCACTACATAAAAAAATGAGCTTTAGCAATTGTGGTTAAATATATATTTTTAGCGGTAATTAACACTTTTTGTATGTGTTTCTAAAGGCTTTAGCGATATTGAATATAATGACACTTAACTAATGCCGCTAAATACTTTAGCACTCTTTATTAATATGTTTATTTATTATCGCTAAAAGTTATTTTTATTGTAATGTAGCGAACAATCATAGTATAAAAAATAAAATTGAAAGCATAGTATAAATGCATACCTTGAGTTGGTGAGAAAGTGTCATGGTCAAATTAGCAGTAAAGTCTTGAATAGTAATATTTTTGGTAGCTAAGCCCAAGAAGTAGTTGAGTGAGTAGTCATTTCCACCACTTCCCACAACAAACAAGTAATTCTTCAATGATTCTTTGCTTTTACACTTTGTCTGCTCCTCCAACTCTGCCAATGTCACATTCTCAAAATTCCTGATTTGTTGATTTAAACTAATCACTTCACCCTGAAAATTCAAGCAACAAAATATTATTACTCTATATTCCTTTTCTCTCATTTTATTTACATGATATACTATGATTTATTATTTTATATTTTCCCACCATTTGGTGTCTGGTATCGCTGTAGAGTCAACAAGTTTAGATTTGAGCTAGTAAGTCCCACTTTGGGGTATCAAAGACGATTCATACCTAAAACTCAAACTCAAGACATCTGATTATTAGAAATAAAAAATTATTTTACCACTCTATTGCAACTTTTTGGTGATGATATATACTATGATACTAATATTATTTAGAGAATCAAATATTTTTTGGTAAAATTCTTGTCTTTTCTTTTTTGGACTATAATAATATTTTTTATCTAAATTTACCATTAAACTGTTTCACTCTCGTTTTTTCTTGTTCTCCTTTAATTTATTGGTCCAGAGGAAATTATATCAATTTGCTGTCTTTTCTTGTGTGTTCATTGAAGTCAAAAGAAAGGAATATTCATTTTTGGTTGAGGCAAACCTCTCACACTCACATTTTGCCAACTATAATAGCCGCTGAATTTGGCAACATTTAAGGAAAAAAAATGACATTTTTATTCCACATATGGTTATACTAGATCAAAGTTATAAATGTTTCAAGAAACAAATGCACCCTCCTATGTCATAACCTAGAAGTGGTCAAATTTAATGTCAGTTTAGTAAAATACATTTATCTTCCGATGATTAAAACTTTTTTTAAACAATATGTCAGGTCAATAAGAGTCAAGTAATATAAAACGAAAGAGAATAGTGATTAGGGGTTATATCACTTAAATGCTCTAATTTTGTTATGTTAGTGTCTATTAGTAGTGACAAAAGAGAAAGCTAAAGCTAGACTCTTAAACAAGTTGTTTGCTTTTTTTGTCAACCATTGTTTGTTATTGCTATAAGTTTTTCAATATAAACATAAATATAAAAAAAGGCGGCTAGTAGCTAGTTGCGTAAGAATATAGGGAAGATCGATTGATATTATTAATACATCTTTCATTTTAATTTATAGAAAAAAAAATATTTATTTAATTCACAAAATTCAAAATATATAACAAAATATAAGCGAAATGGAATAATAAAATTGATTTCATATGTTCTACTATACTATTTATCTATATTACTATAAAAATATGTCTTAAATTATTAGTTAAATTTATAAAATTAAGATAGAATTATTAAATTTTTCTTTAAATAAATTCTTTATAAAATTATAAATTAGTGACTTTTTTTATATTTATAATTTTTTAAGAGATATTTACGAAGGAAAATGAACTATTTAATACAGACAGAGAGGGATAATAAATAGAAGTACTTTTCTATTCTCTATAGTCCAAAACATCAAATATTTTTTTTGATCTATCAAAATAAATATTTTCTTTGTTTATGAGAAAAATCACAATCTTTATGAAAGCAGTTAACATAATGTAGTTTATTAAACTATCTCTATCAAATGAATATTTTTTGAAAATGGAATATTAAGGATAATAGTTGAAAAAAATTACAACTTTTTATTTTATAACAATTTTTTTTTTTTAAAATACTTATTTTGAGACGAAAGAAGTAATATCTGAGATCGAAAAAAAAAGAAGGAAAGAACTTACAGCCACAACACCAGTGTCATCAAGAATACCAGAGCCACCAGAAGCAAAGTTGACACCATGAATAATTTTGCTTCCTTTAGTTGAAGGATCATTGAAAGATGGAATATAAGTTGGAATATTTAGATGGTTACCAAGAAGGTCAATTACATTTTTGCCATTAGTGAATCTTCCAGTAGGTTCTAGTAAAGGAAAATCTACTCCATATGGTAAGTAATTTGCCTTAGCCAATGACTTCACAAGAAAATTGTTGTTTCCATTATCAACTAATGAACTTCCAAACACAAACATTCCTTGCACTTTGTTGCACTCATCATTTTTTCTTGCAAATTTGCATTTTTCACCATTACATATTGGTGAAAGAAAAAGAAAGGTTAGTATCATAAGAAGAAAAAATGGAGCACTTTTTGTCTTTAGAGACATTTTTATTTTGGTTTGAGTATAATTGGGATATGTTAGGGTAGATGTAGAAAATGTCCTCTTTATATACAAGTTATTTAATGCTATTGAAGGTCAACAAAGAATTAATGAAAAGATGAGATAAAAAAAGAAGTGAGAGGTAAAAGTTTAGTAATTTTTTTTTTTTATAATATGACCCTAAACTTAGTTTCAAGTTTTAATTTTGAATTCTAACTTTCGTAATGCACAAACAGATACTTTAACTATTCAACTTTTAAATAAATAAACACATGAGTCCTACATAATACAATACACGTAGGACAACACGTATAACAAAAAATGACATGTAGGACATTTTTTATTTGTTCAACTTTATACAAGTTTGAACGTCTATTTGTGCACATTCAAAGTTGAAAGGTATAAATATAATTTTAAGTTAAGTTAAAAAATATAGTATGTATTATACTTTTTTTTATACTGATCTAAATTTTGATAGACGAAGTTATATAATATTTTATAAAATTGACCAGGTACATGTATGCTTGTCCAAGCACTAATGTTTATTTATTACCCCTTTATTTTTTCTACCAACTTGGCCTCTACGAAGCTCAACACTTAATACCACTAATTTCTCGATGAATACCTTCTTACTAGCGCATCTCGTTTTTATATGTATGAATCGTTTTAATTTAATATCTATTTTTTTCATCTTATTTAAATAGTATTGCTTTTATTTTGTTTTATATAACTTCGTTTTTAATTATATCTTTTTTAGTATAGATAAATTTACGTAAGTTAAAAAGGTGTTAAAGTGACACTATTTTACCCAAAAAAAATTAATATTATTATATATATATATATATATATATATATATATATATATATATATTTCAAATCTAGAGTTTGTCATTCCTATTATAGATTTGAAGTTCTTCATTCATCCTTCTTATTGGCTTATTTTTTAAAATGTTTTTTTTGCTTCCACCTTTTTTCACCAATAAAATTAATGGACAATTTTTGAAAAATTTAATATTATTAATTTTAAAAGTCATTTTGATTATTCAAAATTAAAAAACTCATGGTTTATATATATATATATATATATATATATATATATTTATATATATTTAAAAATTTATTTATAGAAAAGGTATAGTGAGCGCGAATTGTATTTTATTCATATTTTGTTCTTTTTTAAAATAAAATAAAATATGACATCACATTATTTTATTTATAATTTTTTGACACTCCTTATAAAAAATTTTGTGTATGCCACAATCTCCTAGAATACTTACACATCCATCTAATTAAAGTATTCTCATTTAATTTCCACTACCTTCATCTTTTAATTGTGTGCATTTTTTATTAGTCAACACTCTATTTCACACAACAATATAATATTGATTTAACCATCACTCAATGAAACTTATCTTTAGGCCTTGACGAAATGTTCTTATAGCGCATTATCTTAAATGCGAGCATCCATTTCATTCGTCAGGCTTCAATACGATATACAACGTCAATCTCCCTGTAATCCATGTTACAAATTATTTATTAAGGTTTATCAGAAGGCATTAAATTAATTAGATATTTTGCGTTGGGATATTTAGAATGTATATACGTTTTTTATTTTTCAGTTGATTATATTACGGAAGTATGTTAAACTAGTCTACCTTTGCCTAAAAATCACCCTCATTTCTTTCAATAGAAAAAAATTAATAAATTCAAAGCCCCATATCTTCAGCACCAAATTATTACTTGCTATAACAGTACTAAAACGATAACAAATGTTTTAAAATTTTTGATGGCCCCCATGCATGTTACCACTTATATTTTAAAAAAAAAATTAAATTAAATACGAAATCGTGAAATTATTTTATGATTGATATTAACAAGCTAACGACCAGTCCTGCTTAATTAGTTGCTTTGAGAAAAAAACAACTACTCTTCTCTCTTTGAAGTCAATATTTTAGGTTAAATTTGAAGTGCAAAAAATGCCTTTGCAATATATTTAAGGGACTATTTTGAGTCTACCCTAATGATAAAAAAATAATGTTCATTCATTAATCGAATATGTATTTTGTTTGAGATAAGTCGATTCACCACTGTATAAAAGTATTTTCATTGTTCGAATCATGATTTAGCTTATTGTGAAATTAGATATTAGGCCTAACTCACACCCTAAAAGCTAGCTCAAAGGGAGAAGGATTGCTCAAGCTTTATAAGGAGTCCACCCATCTCATTAATCACCGATGTGGGACTTTTGTCATTCTTAAACCTTATTCTAATGAAAATGTTAAATGTAAAATATATTTAAATTACAAAATTACCCTTAATAAAAGTAGATTGATATTTTTTCTTAAATATCACGTATTCTTCTTTAATATCAAGATTTTTTTAATCTTCAAGAAATTCTTTTAGAACAATTTTTTTCTTGAACTAGTCCAATATATAGTTATTATTATAAAATATGGGAACGAGTTCAGATTTCTTGGAATATATCTTGTTGGTTTTCTCGTCGGGATAATGTCCAAGTACCCCCTCAACCTATGCCCGAAATCTCAGAGACACACTTATACTATACTAAGGTCCTATTACCCCCTGAACTTATTTTATTAATAATTTTTTACCCCTTTTTAGCCTACGTGGCACTATCTTGTGGGCCCAACGATGATTGATTTTTTTTTTCAAACTAGTGCCACGTAAGCTAAAAAGTGGGTAGAAAATTACTTATAAAATAAGTTCAGGGGGTAATAAGACCTTAGTATAATATTAGTGTGTCTCTGAGATTTCGGGCATAGGTTGAGGGGGTACTTGTGCATTTTTCCTTTTCTCGTCATCGATAATTTTGTTTTAAAAAAAAACAATATTTTGACTTGTTCTCGAATGGTGGATATATTGTTGAGAAGTTGTTAGATGGAATTTATTTTGATTTTTTCTAGATTATGCATATATATTAAAATAATAGTAAGAGTAGGGCTGCTAAATTTTTTCTTCTTCAATATTTGTTCAATCAAATCTAAACAAGAAAATCTCTTGAATGAAATAAACTACTACAAAGGACATAATATATTGAGAACAACTAACGAATTTGAGTTGAGTGGTAAATATTTTTTCATTTTTAATATAATATTATAGATTAAGGCATTTGAGTATAGACTATAAAGAAAATTTTATATTTTAAGAAAAAGTTTTCAATATTAATTTAATTTAGTTGAATTTTAATATTGATACCAAAGACTCCGATGATCGAAAACAAACTGTATTGGAAATGAATATCAATTGACAGAAAGGAAATATTAAATTATTTGTGGTACGAAATTGACCAATATATAAAAACTTTTGCAGCTGTTTCTAGAAAAAGAAAAAGGAAATTTAAGAAATGGGCTATATTAAACCAATGGCTCAATAACATTTATTGCAACAAAATTAAGAAATGTGTCTATGGTCATCTCCTCAAAATATTAAAGAGATTAATCCCTCTTTCCTTATTTATTTATCCATATTTTCTCTTTTAAATTTCTTTATTTATTTGTTTTTTAAACAAATTAAGAAAAAAAATCTATTATACTCTTATTTAAATTTATTGAAAATTTCTAAGTTTTAGTTCATCTTTTTTGAAATCATATTTAATAAGAGTAGAATTATAATTTTACTATATTAATTATTATTATTTTAATATGTGTATCTTTTTTATATTGGACAATTAAATAGAGACAGAAGGAGTAAGAGGGAAAAAAAGGGCACAAAAGAAAAATGTTAACTCATAATAATTAATACGATTTGAGACAATTTAATATAAAAAATACTTTCTCCGTTTGAAACTGTTTGTCATGTTGCGCTAATCGAAAGTCAATTTCACTATTTTTTAACATAAATTAGATGTCATTAATTCGATATTTAAAAAAAAATATTCTAAAACTATATGAAAAGTACTATAAATTATAATTTTTTACATATTAATGTGATGATAAAATACATTTTAAAATGTTAATCAAAATTTTTATAATTTTATTTTAAAAATAGAAATTATGAAAAATAATATCGGACGAAAGGAGTAAAATTTAAGATTTAAATAAACAAAGTTTAAGAGGGGTTATTCTATTCGGACCTGTCAATTTATTTTAATGATTAATTTGTGTGGACTAAGTTAATATGGATAAAATAATGTTATATGCCACATAATTTTTTGTTGAACAAATTTCATAGTAAATTAATTTTATAGTGTAGCATAAATTGCGTATAATATCTTTTTTGGTGTATTGAATTTATTTTGTTCTCCATGTTCTTTCTCTTAGCATATAATCTTTTTCTGATAAAAAAAGAAAAAGAAAAGAAAGACAAAAAATTTTGAGTTTCGATCCAAAACTTTAATGTAACAATTGAAATCGACCCCATTACTATGGTCTTTAACTAAAAAATAATTAAATTAGAATTATTTTTGTTCTTTTAATCGTTTATTATTTTTAGAATAAAATTTTATCTTAATCTTTATTTTTATTCGTCATTTAAACAAATTAAGAAAAAGTTCATTATTATTTTCTTCATATTTATCTTTTATGTTGATTATACTTATTTTGCAAATTATTTTTGAAACTTAATAATAAATATCAATTAATAAAAAAATTATTCATTTGAATTATTATTTCTTTAAGATGTAAAAATAAACAAAGGGAGTAATATATAATATATAATACTACTCTGATATTTTGGTCCATTGGGACTGGTCAGAACATTAATATCAACGTATAACTTAACCAAGAAAAGGCTTCATATTTATTGGAGTTCGGAGCCTAAATGATATAAAATATTAATAAAAATTTTAAAATGGTATATAAAATTTATAATTAACCAAAATAGTAAAATCGCTGAAATAATAGTGACTTCCACTGTCAGAAAAAGCAAAATTGCTGCTACTGCAGCGATTTTGTGAAATGTGATTTTTTTAAAAAAAAGAGATCGCTGCTTGTTGCAAATCTTTTTAAAAAAATAAAATAAAATTGCTGCCTTTAAAACGATTTTCTTTAAAAAAAAATAAAATGTTCCGGAGTGATTTAGGAAGGAAATTTATTATTATCAATAATTTAATATACAACTGTTATTTCAATCTTTTTAACTATATCTAGAGTTTAATTAGTTATTTTCTTAATAATTTATAATATAATGAGCATATTAGAATCTACGTTGATGAGAATTGACAAATATCATCGTTCAGCATTAATGGTCATAAATTACATTCTGTGTTTTAAATTTTGTGGACATTACACAATTTGCAGAACAGTTGAAAAAAAATTACTAATATGATATTTTATAGTTAAATTTCCTTTGTAAATCGCTCCAGCAGGAGCGTTTTATTTTTAAAAAGAAATCGTTTAGAAATCGTTGTCTTGACAGTGATTTTATTTTATTTTTTTTAAAAAAAGTGTTTTTGCAACAAAATAGTTTTGATTCTTTTTTTTTTTTAAAAATCACATTTTGTAAAACGCTGCTACTGCAGCGATTTTGTTTTTTTTCGGCGGAGGAAATCGTTATTATTTTAGCGATTTTGCCGTTTTGGTTAATATAAAATTTTATATACCATTTTAAAATTTTTTGTTAACATTTTATACCCTTTAGACTCCAGGCTCATACTTATTGCAGATATAATTAAGTTAAGGCATTTTTAAGAGAGAATATATACAAAACAATGAAAAAGGACAGCAGAGTAGTTTTGGCTCTTTATTTGCCTACTTCTAAGCTAGCGTTTTGGCCATAGATTTTCAAATATTCTTGGTAAATATTATTTGAGTGAAAATTTGGGTGAAACTTCATCATGTGTTTGGCCATAAAATTTGGAAAATATATTTTACCTTTTTAGAAAAATATGATTTATACACACAAGTTTTAAAAACTATCAAAACTAACTAAAAGTTTGTATTACAAGTCAATTGAATGTTCGTTACAACAATAACAAATAGTGTCAATGACACTAAAGCAATGTGATAATTTTGAGTGAGTGCAACAAGAATTATTCCATACATCGTGAAGTAGACAAACCACATAAATTTGTTACCTAGAGCCAATTTTTAATAATTTTTATCAACAATCATATCATTATTTAATATTCACTAAATATTTCATCACTATTTTGGTGTTAACGTAAAAAATTATGTAATACAACGCAAACAACTACTATAGATGATGTTTTTATAAAAGATAAAAGATTGGGGTAAAACTTTAATTTTTAAAATATCTCAAATAATGAGATTTGGCCCAAATACTAGAAAAAACTAGTATTTGGAAATTTGGGATATTTGCCAAAAATATTTATCAAATAATGGCAAATTGTATGGACAAACATTATTTGTCAAATTTTTCTCAAATATTATTTGGAAAATTTATGGCCAAACGGTTTGAGACGCTACTGCTCCCTCTGTCCTTAATTGCTTGTCTACTTTTAAATTGATACATCATATATTTATTATAAAAATAAATATTGACATATTAACTTTATCATTTTGTCCCTATTATTTCTTAATCACATGATTAATAGTGTATATATATCACGACACAAACACACTTGACAAGATGGTTTTTAATTGTGATCCATTCACGGTATTCTTGAAAATGTCCAAATAATGAGAGACTCGTGAAATTGAAAATATGACATGCATGTTCTTTTCACATTGTAATTGTATTTGTACACTGAAATTAAACAACTTGGAAGCCCTAAGAGACTGATTTGAAGGATATGGTATTTTCTTTGTTCAATATTAGTTGGTTATCGGCCTAAATAATTCGAATTCTCGCCCCGCTAAGGGAATGGGAAAGCAGTCTCTCCACGATATCTCTGATTAAGGATCGAGGAATTCTAAAATCTGAAATTGACGGTTGTTACATTAGTTCATTTTGTGGATGAAAGCTAGCACAACCAAAAACAGGTATATTTCTTTGCCCCATGTTTTTATTTTTTGTAGTTTCACTCTGTGTGTAATGATCTTGCTATTTGTTGTCATGTTATCTTACAACCATGCTTCGATTTCTTTTCTTGTCTATCGAGCCGAGATATATAAGAATCAACATCTATATTTGTAGGGATAAGATCTGTGTACGTTTTGTTTTACCTTCTTCTGACTCCACTTCTCGAAACTACACATAAAGTATGTTGTTGTGGATCATTGGTGATTCTACTATGCCATAAAAAAGAGTCCCATTATACCAAATAACCAAAAACTCAACAATGGATTTATAGGAATATATTGTTACAGCCAAAAATTTCAACCATCAGCAGATTCAACTGCTATCTTTTTTCCCTTTACAGCTTAAATAATACTCAAGCTTACTAAAGGGCTTTTTACAATAAATCATAAGACTTCACAAGAACTTTGGTATATACTGTAAGCTAGAAATGAACCTAAAGAATAAAGCCATCCTCATAACTTTGCTAAAAATAATCGCAGAAATAAGAGGGGGTATATATCTAGATGCTCGGGCGACAAACAACTATATACACAAACTAATGACTTCACCGGGGATGAGAACTACTTAAAAGGGGACAGAACTCAGGGGACGCGAACCATTAAGCATCAGAGTACGTATCTTTATGTTCCCCTTCACCAGTGCACTTTGGTTGATCAGAATCACCATCATCAGACTCTGACTGTGGGGTTATACTGCTTACCGTGCGAAGAAGTTGACAAGGATTTGAAGAATTTTGGGAGCACCAATTATCTGGAACACTTAAGAAATGTGTGTCAATGAACTTCCTAAATCTCTTATAATACTCTTTCGGAGACACGATAGTAGGAAGCTGATTCTTTGGAACCACAAGTGAAGATTTGACCCAATTCTCGAGTTGTTTGTCCCATGTATATTGTCTGAGATAGTCAATGATGCCACAAACAAGTTCATGGCGTTGGCTATCCACTCCCACAAGTAGAGAATAGTCCATCACATTGATTGACTGCAAAAATCAACAAATACTACCAGTTTTAGAGGATAATCCATTAGCTTCGGATAATGCATTTCAATTAGGTTGCCTGATTTTGACTTGGCTGGAAGTTTAAAAAGTAGAGAAGACTTTTGCATTTTGTGGTCTCAAACTAAAGATACGTAAAATGTACCAAAATGCCCTTTCATCTTGTGATTTTAAACAAACATGCCATGGAAAGTTAGAACTAAAGAGTTGCCAAAAAAAGGAAAGATGCATTCTTTTTGAAACCGACTAAAAAAGGAAATTAAGACGACTAAATTGAAAGGGAGGGAGTAATAATTATAAGAAGCAGAAGTGACTTTTTTTTGGATGCTTTTAAGTTTTGGTGAATAGAGCTACGGGTAATTAGAGTTAGAGCAGTTTGACCCCTGACTTACCTTGAGGAAAGTACAGTCATTCCATACAGCCCGTTGCAAAGCCCTCTTTGATCTTGTCCCGACATATAAAGGAGAAACATTCATGTCATTCACAAAGTTTTGGTCTAAAAGAACGTCTCCTGCACCATTGCCAGCTGCACTAAATCGAGCATGCAAAGCTCCTTTCAGATCATACTGCCGAGTAGTAATTCTACCAAATGAAAGGTTCTCCATCACCATGAGATCGTGCCTAGTCTCTTTTCCACCTCTTGGCCTTACATTGACCTGAAAAACATAAAACAGTTGGAACACTCAAAAAGATGTCCAGAGTGTGCTGGCAGGAAAAAAAATATATTGTGGTAACAACCAGAAAAGTGGAGTGACTAAAGTCGATTAATCAACCTGATAAATGCCAAGAATTTTTGCAAGGCACGTTTGATTCCTCTTAGCATGGCACTGATCCATGTATGCAAAATAACTAGGAGCAAACTTCAAGAACGAGTCAAATTCCGCTCTCTTAATTTCCTTGATGATAAACCGATCATCAACTGTTTTGGCAAACAAAGAGTTACTTTTGCCACCTTTTGCATCCCATCTCCTACACCTACTCAAGGAAGCAATAAAATCAACTTCTGAAGTGCACCATCGATCTCGCAATTGACGAAATTGGCTGGCATAGAGACAGAGGACTGAGTATTTATACTTCCCAGTCAATTTACCCAAACCCATGGAGACTTCCGCCTGAACAGCCGTGAAAGAAACCGATGAATCTAGCAAATCTACCCCATCTAAACTTGATGAGCGTGCTACCTCCGACATGTTCGAAGAGTGATACGCTGTTAAATCCAATGAACCAGTTGAAGACAAATGTGGAGAAGCTAGAGAGAACATCTGCATTAAGCCTTGTGAACTCTCATACGACTTAGGATCAATTCCTCTATCTTTTCTGCCATCATCCCCAAGATCTTCACATATAATAGGCAAATCCTTCAGCAAGGCCAAAGCACAGGCAATTATGCTGGAAAATTCATCCTCATAATCAGAAACAATGTATTTATCACTTCCAAGGGGAATGTGAAGCTTCGCACTCATGTCAGTAATAAGTTTATAAGCAGTAGATTCTACATCATGGTTTGTGATAGATCCTAATTTCGGTAAGTGACCTCTCTGGAGATCCTCCATGTATTGACACCAAATTTCAGGGAATGGAGTCCACCACCCCTCATCATTCTCTATGTTGGAAAATATTGAGGAGAGAGATCTACTCCTTTGAGAATGAATAGGACCATGCGTACCTCCAGCACCAATGGCAATTGGTTTATCTGTCTCCAATTGAATGGATGAAGGAAGATTGAGCTGTAAGTTACTTTCATTATCAAAAAGGTAGTGATCAGAGAGATCAGATTTCACTGTAATATCCTGAAGGGAAAAGTCGTTTCCATTTACTTTGGCTGCAGTTGTCACCTCGGCACCATCATTGCAAGCAGATAAATTTGATGGTTCATCTTGTCCACAATCATGTGTATCAATGGGAGTTTCTTTAATGGGAAATTTAGCAGATGATTCAACATTCGGTTTCAGATCACAGTCAGCATCAAAAACATCACCACGACTGCCTACAGTAGTTTCTGTCCTATTGTTATCATCTCCACAAGAGTCTTCAACTAGCTTGATTTTCAGATCCTGACAATCTTCCAATGCTCTGTCATCTCTTTCCAGATAAACTTTAGTGTGTCCATTAACATTGCTTCCCTCTTGTTGTTCCATGTGGTTAATAGCAATGACACTCTTGTCAATAGTTTTTGGATTGGCAGCGGTACAATCAGATGATAGTAATGAATGAAGACGGCGATCCCACACACAGGACTCCAGCAAAAGCTCCAACCGTATTCTATTCAACATTAGAAGTTTATACATGACGACATCCCGATTGCCATCCATAATGACATTTTGAATACCAATCTGACATTGAATCCAAATAGATTAGTAATAGTAAAATAAGATTTACATTATGCTTTAATAAATGTGTGGACCAAATAAATAGTAAATGAGTTCAATGAAAAAAGGCAATAGGTTTGGATACAGCTTCACCATCCACACATGCACATAAATGCATTTATTGACTTATACCTGAACGTTGATTCTCATTAACCAGAAAATCAGAAAGCTATGAACTCTTTAAAGCATGTACTTGTATGTATTTGATATCTGTTAATATTATTATACCGTAGAAAAAAATGAACCAACTGATCTGATTAATTCAAAGGGAACTTAGAACTAGAATGACAGTCCACCACATCGACTTTGATCAAATAGAATGTAACGGGAACAATCAGTCTGAAACTGGAAGCAAAAGGAGCTAACCTCAAATTGAGTTCTCTCTTCCTTCAACATATTCTCAATTTCAGAAAATTTCCTAATTGATCCTTGAAGATTTAGAGTAGTTCCAACAAATCGAGACTCTATTGCCTTCAAAGCTTTTTCTACATCACGAAACATCTTAATCCCTTTCATGTTCACCTAGTTGAGAAAGAAAAAAAAATCTCTGTCAATATAGAAACTTGCAACAGGGCATGTAACTTCCATGTTCAGCCAAGTATTTAAAAGCATCAATTGGGAAAGCAGTTGCACTTGTAAAAAGACATACATCTTCAAAATCCTTCTTAAGAAATTCTTCATTGACAGAACTGCTAAATTCCAGCTTTTCTGGAGGAAGAGCCACGGAGTAAGTAGTAACCGTTGAGTACTTAAACACCGCAACCATATGCCCTAACCTGTACATGCAGAAAATGTCATGAATATCTTCAAAAAGGAAAAGTAAAATATGAGAAAACACCAATTCCAAATCCATGCAGAGTCAGTAATAAATAGCAAACTATACAACTTAAATCTCGAGTAATGTCAAATGGAAATTTTTATAATAGATAGCAAAAGCTATCAGTAGGCTTTGCTATTAGATCTGCATACATGAAAACAAATAGACTTCGGAATAACTAAAGATAGCAACAAGTGACCATACCCAAAGAAGTAGAGGAAATCCCTGTGCAAAGAATGGCCACAGACAGGTAGCCTATTGAACAAAGAGGAATTTGAGAACCTGAGCTCCAAAAATTTTCCAAATGAGAAACCACGTGAACCAGTGGATACTAAAACTCTTTTCGTAGATTTTGAGCTGCCACTCTGGAACTTGCATCTACCACAACGACTCCACATCCAAATCTTCCCTTCCCTTTCACCTGGAAGCCCCTTGTCTTTTGGAAGAGAACGAACTTGAATTGCAAGTAACTTATTGTAATGTGCATAATAGAAAATATGAGCTTCAGGGGGTCCATCACAGCTCTTGCATGGGAGTTTCTGTATGACAGGGCTTTAAGGTTAATATTTAAAACAAACTCCAGCGTAACTGATAATGATAAGGCCACAATTTTATTTCAAATATATCATTATAGCAACTATTAATGATTAAATCAGCAAAATGACCACCAATCATTCCAAAGAAAATTGTTCATCAAATTGCAACTACAGAGACAGAACAAGAAGAGCTGAACTGGAGACTATTGAGTTCTACGCACCTGACTTAGCAAATTTTGCTGCAAAAAGCTTCCAAGCGGAATATCGAAATTTTGGTAGAACTTTATGCGAGAAAAATGACCATGGGCACACATAGTCCCTTTTGAAGCATTCCGGCTTGATATCAGAACCAATATACTCTCCGTATCCATAGATTTAACGCCATTACCCATATTACCAGATACCTGTGATTCTAAAGATTCTCCCTGGCTCACTATTGGAGTATGCAACCGTTCTTTTTCGGATGCCACCTCGTCATCACAGGTAGTGACTTTCTGATCTGTATCACTTTGATTGACCACAGTATCAGTTTGTTCCTGATCATCTTCATTGGATCGATTATCAATGAAACACGAGGGCATGGATTGACCAGAGGTGGGGCAGAGAGGAAAGTTGTCCTCCATAACCTTTTTCAGAGAGGCTGAGAGAGATGACAACCCAGAAAGAACTGGATTATATGGCTCAAATAACAGAGAATCACCTTGTTCACCACTAACAGCTGGAGGGTCATCAGTAGCTGTTGAATTCACCACCTGGCTAAGAGAAATAGTCGAGAACATTGCTTTTTGATCTAGAAGGAAATTAGTCTCGAGGATTAAATTATATGCCATGATCACTGCACATCGTACCACACATTTGATCTTTTTCAGTTCATCACTGTTAGCTCCCATTAACAAAATCTGCACAAAAGGCCAGGGTCAGAGGTATAGAAGTAAATGTTCTTTATAAAAAATGAAAGGGAGCAAATGTTAAAACACCAGGTATTAATTCTCTATTAAAGTCAAAAGCCACTAGCTAGGAGGGTCTCGGAAGTTCCAATAGCAATTAGCTTGTTTGTTTGTTGGTATACAAGATACGTGCACGACTATATTTGCTTTTTTCACAAAGATCCCTAAGATTATGGTATTCCTTCCTGTTAAAACAGTTGCAGTCACAAAAGACAAAACCCCCAGCATCGATTCAAACGCGAGGATGCCAAATGAAAGCAAAACATACTCTTATTATATGATCTGGGAAATACTATGAAAAGTCAGCATTGATTCAAACGCAAGGGGGCTAAATGAAAGCAAAACTAACTCTTATTATATGATCTGGGAAATGCTATGAAAGTCTCCTGAAGTACTCTAGTGTAGTGCTCGTGACCTTTTTTGTTATCTCTTGAGCAATGACTCAACAGTGAAATTATGTCCCAACTATCAGTAATCCCTAGTTAGATATTCTGTGTTATTAAAAACTAACATAGAGAAGATGACTCACCGTACATCCCAGATGAGTAGGACAGCCCTCAATGAATAACAGTGTTTTACTAGGCCTTTTTCCACCATCATCAAAAGTGTCATGTTCCTCTACAAACCTTTGAAAATGAAAGGAATCACACTGTCTAAGCTTATGGCCAGACAAGATTTCAGAAGAAAAGTTTGGTGAAACAGTGCAACGAGCAACTCTCTCCAGGCGATGTTCTTTCATATCAAAGACCAGTGTCCATCCTTTCTTGAGAATAGACTCTTGTATGTCACGCGAAACTGTTTTCTCTACCAATATCACATTTGGCTGGTACCTCTCTAGAATGTCAGTGATAGACTTCACCACACTGTCTTTCTCCTGTCATTATGAATTGATAATAACAGATGATTACATACTCTAATATATTACCTTTTTGTATATCTCACATATAAAGAGAGTTTCTTGTTTACCTGCCGCATTGACTCAAATGATGACAACTCACTTGAGAGACCTAGTGCACCCTCAATCAGCAGCAGCCTAGGTTTTTCAAACTTAGTTGGCATATGTTTATGGGCAGCATGCTTTTTGAAGACCATGCCTTTGATAAATTGACTAAAAAAGAATGAAAAATTACAATGTAAGCCTGGGTTCCCCCTTTGTCTTAAATTTAGTCTTAGATAACAAATATGCAGATAAGAAGTAGCATGTAAATTGTACTGTATTTAAAACGTAAGTCCATAATTAGAGGTAAGGTTACTTTCTAGGAAACTTGAGATTTTTTTTAAAAAAGGATGGTTACATGTAACCTAAAAAAACATTCAGAAAGTACATAATAGTGAATGAAAATTGTTATCATTTTTTTAAAATGAATGACTAAATTTTGGGACAGCCAAAAAGGTAATATTCAGGATATGAGTAACTAAATTAAGCAGATCTTCAAACATAGACATTAGTGGAAGTATGGCAGAGGAAACCAAAGAATAAGGAGGATTGACAAGTGCGCATATCGAATGGCAACTGCTAACCCCAACTTCACAAATAGAGGACAACAATCAAACACTAGGAAACAGATAGTTTTCCACTTTGACAATCCAAGATTTAAACTGAACTAGAAAGGAAAACCAATTAAGAGATGAGACATGTCGTCGTTCTGTTATACCTTTGGTTGGGAGAACCAGATCGTATACATTTTATCTTCACATATTTATTAGGATCCATGGCCTTTCCTTCAGCAGAATCAGGCTTAACAAATGAAGCAGCTTCCCAAGACAAGGAGGTAACTATATCAACCCAATCGTCACCCCCAGATGAGGCAACACCAAAAGACTTAATAAGGTCATAAACAAGGGCCTTAAGCTTCCCATTCATCACTTCTTCCAATGCCTTCCTCTTTTCCTCTTTAAACTTGTAGCTCCCAGAACCTTCATCTCCGAGGCTGATTAAAGAAGTTGGCTTGCCCCAGCCATCGCCGCACTCATCATCATCACAATTAGCCACACTGTCTTCCATATCATCATCACTACATTCTGGTTCTGGGGGCACCCAGAACTGATCCAGTTCATAACTACAAGAGACTCCAGATTCATCATAGTCATCCTCGTCAACTTTGCTACAGGAGTCCTCTTGACTGCTCTCTGTGCTACATTCATCAATATTAACCCTGAACAGATTAAAACCAAAATAAAAACCAAATTGACATGTGTCAGACTTACCTCATTTCCCAAGTAAAAGAAGACAGGTATTTTAACAACATAAATAAATTTTAACATAACTAAATTACAACTAACCTCCGATCTGAGCTTGCGTCACATGAAAAGTCACCTGAATGATAAAAGAATAAGGAACCAACATGAGGTGATGATGAAGAGAATGAAAATGACAGTCAAAACTATGTGATTAAGAAAGGAGAGCATACTGTAACATGACATAGAGCTGTTACTGCTATGCAATGAAGCAGTCGGACTGATCAAACAAGTCGTTGTATCTTGCTTTTTGCCACAAAACTTGCATAACGTACCAGAACTTCTATCATCTATTTGCATAGAATTCTCATTTTCTAGTTTCCTCATGTTTCCGCTCAATCTTGTCAGAATACCAGAGCAGTGACATGTGTTACATATGATCCAGGAATGTTTTAACCTGCAGATTTGACCCACTCAATTGATTAAAAAGTGTCCTGTAACAAACAAAATAGAAGGTTCCTTCAAACAACAGAGTAATGCAGTGATACTAATCTTTCGAACTAAATCATAAAGTGAAAAGAGTACCATGTTTATGAAACAAGAATGAAGATAGAACTTATCATATTCATTATAGGCAATATACTTGTTTCCCTCAAGAAAGAGGAATCATCTTTAAGCATTTGCATTAAAAAGTCAGGTTTAACGATGTACATAATACAATTGAAGGACTAATATTGCAATATAGGTTGGATAAATCAAGATATGTCATTTCTGGATCACTCATTCCGCCTTCTACAAAATTGTAATTGTCTAAAACAACCCTGTGTAATAATGTTTGGGCTATACTAATTTGCATTTCATGTCATAGCTCCTTTTAATGAAGAAATGGTTTATCAAATAGTACTAACTAAGAATGGACTTTCTTCATAACAAATTAATATCTAATGAAAATAATGCACAAAAGGAAAAACCTTTCAGAAAGCAAGGTTGTTCGAAAATGGCAGCAGCAGGAGGTGGCTGTTCATAACAGTAACTTAGTAGTTAGTCAAACGCAATGCAGATATACTTTGCTCTTAACCCACGACACTTTCATCTTGTAGATATAAATTGAAGCATCCCCTTAAATGACTAAATAAATAATCATTCAGATAAAAGATCCCAAACTATCTAAATCAACAAGTATCAACATGTTCCTCTTTAAGAATAATCTACCAAAGGTAATTAGTTTTATAGTCCTGAATGTTTAGGCTGAGTTTACAAAGTAACATACTTCTTAATTTTCAATGACCCAGAGAAGATTATCTCTCCACAAAATTTTCTGAACAACTTAAACTATTCAAATCAGAAAGTAATACTTTTCTACTTAACTCAATAATAAAGAGAATCAGTCATATAGCTATAATTATGAAACTGTAAAATAATCACTGAACAAGTCAACAACTTTTGATACCAAAGAAAATAAAATACAGAAAAAAACAGGTCTATTTGTTTATTACCAGGGCAGCAACCTTTCAATGAATTGACTCGATTTAACGAGTATAATTAAATCAAAAGCAATAAGAAGACTACAAGATGATGAATCTCACTAAGGATTTAGCCATTATTGGCTTCAAAATCAATCTGCAACACAATTATCATATTTTTTCCACCCCATTCCATCAGGAGGACCAATAGTGTTCTCACCTATCCTCAAGCGTGACTCGAACCCTCAAACCACTATTGATGATGGAGGTGCAATTCTCGCTTGTCACATATATATCATTGCAATTAAAGTTATAAAGATCAAATTTTTCCAAGAAATCACTCAAATTACATGACCAATAAACACCATGTTAAATATGAAGCTACTCAGATTATTTTTTTCCAAAGAAATCACTGAATTTGAAGATAGTACTAGTATAACTAACAAACCCCATACCAATAAAGATGAACCATCCAGTTTTTCCTTCAATACAATTAGCAAAGTAGATAAACAATAAGAAATATGAAGTGACAAAGATTCTTCTTTTATGACTTACACTTAAAGCAACCCATTTAACACGTATATGATGATCTCGAATTCAATCAAATTCACCAAAAAGAACTTGAAACCCAGAAACTATTCTCCAAAGGGGTATCAAAAAACTTGAAATCTTGGAAAAAAAGTTGAATTTAAAAGAGAGAGAAAAAAGAGGGAATTGAAGAAGAGAAGAATGAAGTTGGAGAAAGAAGAAGACTTTTTGTTCATAAGTAGGGCCACTCAGTTTCATGCTTCACCAATATGATATATATATATTATATTATTAATATAGGGTCAAGAAAATTCACAATTATTAATTATAGAAAAATAAAGGAAAAGGTCAGAATTACTGTACCAAAAGTTTCAAATTTTCGAAAATGATAAGACAAAATGTATATACAGACACAATATAGTGTATACAACTGTATTTGCGTAAATACTGGTGAAAAAAAAAAAGATATTTTCTTTTCACATTGGTACATTTAGATTTGATTGGTTTTGGAGATTTTGCAAATTATTGGCATTAAGTGATAATTACTTACATTCAAACACATGTTATACATTCAATTTTTAGGATAAAAAATATTTTATTTTATAACATTGAAACCTGAACTACCAAACAAGTATAACAATGAAACAAATACCTCAAGGAACTTTAAGAGTTCATCCATCTTATCTAATTGTAATTAGAACTGTCAATGTGAGCTCACTCATCTTATTTAATTGTTTAAATGTGAGAAGATCAGATGGTTAAATTAATTAGTTAATTAGAAATGAGTATCTTAATTTGAAGATAAGATTTATTTTTTTATTTAGAGTATGTCGTGTGTCCTTGATTATAAATATAAAGGCAAATTAGCATTAAAGTATAATGATAGGAGTATATCTAGATAAATATAACGAATGGTATATTTGAGCTATTTTTAATAATACAAGGAGATATTGACCCTTTTCCATGTAAAAAATGATGAGAAGTATGGGAAAATGATAAAATTACCTAAATAAGTAAAAATGTACTAGTTAATTAATTAGTTAACATAGCTATAGTTTTGTTATTATTATTCATCTCTAACTTACAATCATTTTATGTGGTTCACGTCTAGAATTGTATCATTCGGCTCCTGATTGTATAAATCCAAAGTTTTTCTAATTGTATAGATCTAGAATTTGTACATGCTTACCTTAACTTGTATATAATTATCATGTCGATACATTTAATTTGTTTAATTTCTGAAAAAATTATTCATGTATCGATACATAATATATACATACTATGTTTGTATATTGACAAGCGAATTATACAAACAAAATATCCATAGCAAACAAAAATATAGTTATAGAGCGTAATTAAGTAAATTGTAATCAAGTAGACTTATTAAGCTTAATCTCTTTGTTATTTATCAAATTTCCTCAAAAATTTTTGTAATGTGTAATGAGGGAGAGAGCTGAGCGAAGAAAAATATTCTAAGTCTTCAACTAACTCACAATACATACGAGTAATTTTATGTTAAAGGAACGTGTTCTTTTAGTAGAGCTTTGAATCCTTCAACTAATCCAAAGTTGCTTGCGTTGTACGACATTGTTAAACTATTGTATTCTAGAGAGACAAATCAAGAGATATATTATTGGATCTGTGTAGATCATATCACGGTGAACTTGAATCTCCTTAAAGATGATGAAATATTTGTGTCTCAACCTGAATGATGATTTATTCATTTATTTTCAACTGTAATTTATTATATTTATGATATATGAACTTGAACGCAAATGAATAAACTCAGAATTGAGAGAAATAAAAAGATCCAAGAAAAATGATCTTCATTGATGGATATGAAAATTCTGCTCAATACAAAGAATAGAGGTGATATATATAGCTTTTCCTCCTCAATTATTAATTAACTTCCATTTAACTAACTCACATAATGACTAATCCACCCTTAATGTCACTTAATAGCCTAACTAACTTCTAGTCAGTTCTTCACATCACAACAGAAAAATAGTACTTTCTCCGTTTCAAATTAATTAAATAATAGAGACATTTCACATCTTTTAAGAAAAAATAATACATAAATTAAGCATAACTTTGTATTCTTATTAATTATTGTCAAATTTATGATTTAAATAATTAAACACTAATTAATAACCAATTTCAATACTAACTAATGAATGATTAAATTGAAAGAACGTTCTAAAAATAATCTTGAAAGTTGAGCAATTAAATTAATTTAAAAAGCAAAAAATACCTCAACAATATAATTAATTTGAAAAGAAAGAAGCATATATTTAATGTTGTGAATTAGCGAAAAAAATTCTTTAAGGAGAACGGATTATAAAATATTCTTTTTTGGCAAAAGTTATTTTTAAGTGCTAATCATCGCCCATTTTTAAGAGTAAATGCATCTCTTAATATTTGGTGTTAATAATCAAGTAGGTTTAAGGAAAACTACTAATTTAATTCATTGAGAAAATCACAAGACAATTATTATTATTTTTTTAATAAAAAAAGGCTCACAATGTTCCCTAAAGAGTAGTAAAACACTAGAAAGTGTAGAACAATTATTAAATGATAATTAGGATAGGAGACAGTGAATTAAATAATTAAAAATATCCGAAAGACACGCTAAAACTTATTCGGATAAAGAGAATATATGTTTTTCCTATAATTAAAAATAATAAATAAATTATCCTTATTAGACGGCTTTTTTTCTGCTCAACTAATGGAATCAAATATATATTTTAAATTAATGGATTGTTTTACAAGGAGTTCACGACTTAATTATTTATTAATCTCACCTTAATTTTTTTACCAAAAATAATTATAGATTTTCTTTTCTTACATATACTCAATATTCACATCAAACAAGATTCATTATTTTACTTATAATTTTTAAATAGTTCGTGTAAATTCTCTGAAATTGTACATTAATACCTTTATATATATATATATATTTGATTCTCCACTTTATAATTTCGATTATACAATTTAAGAAATAAAAAAAAGATCAACCTCAAGTTTTGGTCAAAATCATTTTCTAGATATTTTTTTTTTCTTCTTAAAAAATAAATGTGAGAGAATATATATCATAAAAGCAAATTAAAGTAGATCTTTATTAAATGGACCATTTGGATGATATACAGCTCATGAGCACCTACACAAACTAATTTCAGCCAATTGACACAAAGACGTGTTATTTAGGTCCCAACTACTCCACAAAATTGAGATAAATATCAAACATTATTATACTATTATATTTTTCTATAATCAAATAAGTTGCTTAAGTTTCACTAATTATTTAATTAGTAAAATAGTTTTTGAAAATATTATACGAAGAAAGTTCTTTTTCCCCATATATATATTTAAATTTTGTCTAAGGAATGACAGTATTTTCGGAAAATTATTTTCTCTTCCTACTTTATATTTGCTTTTTCATATTTATTTTTGAAATATGTTTTATTTGAGCTGGAATTACATAACTAAGTAAATTTGCATATACATTATTCTTTTCAATTTGAACATGTATGGTGATCATATACTGTGAGTTTGTGATAGTTATTTTCTTTTCACACTAGACACAACCTGTCACGATCCAACCAATCGTGTCGCACGGTAGCCTATTCTAACATCTAACTAGGAGAATCCTCATATGCTAATAGAGAAAACATGTGGAAATTAAGACAGAAAAATAAAGTTAAGGAAATTTAATAACACTTTTTTTAAGTACACTTCTCGTTAAACTTGTAAAATAGTTTAACAATTCCATGAATCTAGTCTCCCGGGTACAAGAGCTACTAAGAGTAACGACTGGACAATAAATAATAAAAGAACACAACTCTCACCATGCGGAAGAAGATTCGAAGCTGCTGGAGGATTTCTTCGTCGTCAATTAATGAAACATCACCAATCCTACATTCAGGCTATGTCAAAAGATATAGCAAGAGTAGTATCAATACAACCACAAGTACTGGTTGACATTATTGGTCAACCCGACGCCCACCTAATAATATAAAAAAATAATACTAGGATCATGCATGGACCACTCGCTTCTCCTCCATTGCCCTTTCTTAGAACACCTTCAACTCACACCAACGCTCTGACTACTAATCATTTTCTTTCCTTACCACTAAAACTTTTGTTTCTATCAAGTCATAGCCTAAATATGTTAACCTCATTGGATAATCCCAACTATGCTAACATCCCTTCCTATTAATCGATCATGTTACACTTTTAAATTATTGTCACCTTATCTACCCCAAGCCATATAGTTTCTCCTTACCCCAATCTCTAGCTCCACTTCATCCTCCTTGGTTGCCTACCTATACAAATATCTCGACGATTCACTCATTCCCGACAAGTACACCTTATAAAATATTTACACATCACCCCATACTCACTTGCAGACACATAGTTCCACCTACACCCTATCATCATTAAATATGAACGTAATCATCACAAGTATATACACATCACAATATAAAAATATAACATGATTTACCATACACCCTTGTCACGAGTAGTTGGTCCTCTAACGGAACTCAAACTTAAACGGTTAGCTTGTCAGAACGTGGCAATCCAATCTCAAGTTGTGCCGGAACAGGATAACCCGATCCAAATATTGTGTTGGAATGTGGCAACCTGATCCAATAATTAGTTTGTCGGAACGTGGCAATCTGATCCTAAGTTATGCCGAAACGTGACAACCCGATCCAAATGTTGTGCCAGAACATGGCAACCATATCCAATAATTAGTTTGCTGAAACGTGGCAATCTGATCTCCAATCGCACACCATAATCACAATCACAACACATCATCAAGATCACACATTTAAGTCATGATTTCATGGTATTAACAATTCATACATCTCCTTTTTTACAAGTGAGAACAACATTGTAACATTCATACACACGTATCATAATAAAGTGCGAACGAGCATATATCACAACCATCATCTAAGAAGTTTCATCAATTCTTATCATGCAAGAGACCAAGTTCAGCCCTAGTTTTTCGTTAAGGATCGTCATTAGGGTTTTAAACCTAAATTACCATCATTCAACAAATTGTACTTCGATAGGCCGAACCTAACATAAACCGAAAATATTTCTTTCCTACCGAATACCTTGTTTAATGGAGGGATTCCACTCAAGAAAATAACTAAGAATACTCGAACAGTCATCGATTCTCTACATCAAGAACTAACTCAAATACGTTGCATCATAGAAATCACAGAATTTACTCGGTGTATGAAGGTCTATGCATATCTCCTGCAATTGATTTTATATACTAAATGGTAAGCACAGCTTTATAACTACTGAATGCATAAAACCTAACCTATCTGGGCTTTGATTTATTTTCCAACTTTTTCGAATTCACTATGGTGAATTTGGCCAAGATTTCGCATAATTCAGCCACCTCCATGCTAGAAAGCTCCTTCTTTTTCTTTCCCAAACTTAGGATAGTTATTCTGAGGTTTCTAGGGTATTCCACAACTTTTCTAGGTACTTTAGGAAGATGGGAAAAATATGATTCCTCGTAATTATTCTGTCTCGGCGATCTCGCTGTAGCGACATCTATCTTGCTGTAGCGGGACAGCGTCCAAGTTTTTTGTGAATTTTTTGTCCTTCTCAAATAACGACAGTTCGGATCGTTACACATCGTAAGTTAAATTTATCAAATAAACGAATATTAACATGTACGTTATTTTTTCTATTTTCATTGAATAAAAATTATTATGAAGTTGATCATTTCATGTATGGTAATTCAATTAATAGTTATTATTTAATAAGTCATTTTTGTTTTTAATTAAAAAAATAAATTTATGAAATAATAACTATTAATTGAATAGAGGTGGAAAATCTAACTAAAATATTACAAGGTCTTAGAGTTAACTTTTTAGAAAAAGTAAAGTAGGAAGAATACTTACCCCTAATACGTAAATATCATTTATACTATGGACGCCTTTGACCATTAATTTTTTTACTGAAAATATTTTATTTTATTTGAAATTAAGTGTTCAGTTATGATTCTAAATATAATTTCAAATTGTGTTTAGAATTTAAAGAACATCAATAATCTTATTTTGACTTTTTCACTTTAATCATGTTTTTTTTTCAATTTATTACCCTTTTTGAATAAAATATTCACGTTTATGTCAATTTCATGTTAATATGAAAAGAATCTAAAAAATTATAATTAAATACAATTTCATTTTCAATTCTCAAATCGTATGTACTACCTGATATATGAAATTCAATCCATGTTATTATATGACTATTCATTTTGAGATATTGCTTTTTCATGCATATTTAATAATATGTTTTAAGTGAATTAATCAAACTAAGTAATTTTTATAAACTATGTTGCAAATCAAATTTGGAATATATATATATATAAACAATTCCAACTATAATTCAATTTTTAAAATAGATTTCAAATAAAACAAATAATACTCAAAAGTTTAGTTTTCATGGTTAACACCAAATTTATTTATTTTTCTTAATTTTTTTTTGAGAATATTTAAAACTATTCATTGAGTCTAAAATGCAATATGTGGTGTTGAGGCGGGGCAAGTAGCGGTGGGGTGTATATTACACCCTGTCCTCGGACCAGCCGAAAACTGACTCTATCTTATTTTATTATTATTTTACGTGATATCGTTTAATTATTTTCCTCCTTTTTATTTATGTAATATCGTTTAACTTGATACGACAATTAGAAAAAGCTTGAATCGAAGAGCTCTTCTCCTTTCTAACTTGAGGGGTGGTAAACCAAACCCTGAAAAATAGTATCGATTGTTTCTTTCGTTGTTAATAGAATTATTTAGAATTAAATTGAAATTAATAATTCAAATCAAAAAAAGATATTATCAGTAATGAGTTGTTGATTTAGCGATTTTGATAACAATTTTAAGTTTTATTTTGTTTGATCTTTAATGGTTTATGATTTGTTTTAATGAATTAATCGATAATTCGATAATAAATTAAATAATTATATTTATATCATTTTGTATATAATGTTTTTAATTTAAAGTTTAGTTTTTTATTTTTATTTTTTGTTGTCTCAAATTCTTGGTTATTATATAAAAGTGTTTGTTTTTTTGTTAGTGTGATATTTTAATGTTAATAAAAATGTATCCTATGTCACATATACGTATCATGTTATGTCCATCGGTGGTTTAAGCATTACATTAGTGCACCGTTACCCTCATCAGATTTGGTAGAAAATGGTCATTATTCTTTTAGCTCAGTATAACTTTTGAGCTAATCATTTATCCAATTTATTAAATTTTATCTCTTTTTTCACTGCTAGGAGAAATTCTTCACCTATAAATAGTGTGGTCTTACATTGTGTTGAGTACACAAGAAATGTATATGAAAAAGAGGATAAGAAATGATTAGAAGTATTATATTGTGTATATATTGAATTAGAGGAGTGAAAGAGAGAGTTGAGATAAAAAAAAATATTCTAAATCTTTAACTAATTCACTATACAAACGAGAGTAATTATATGTTGAATGAATATGTGTTTTTTTTGGAACTTTTGACTCGTTAACTAAATTCAAAATTGATTGTATTGTACAACGTTACGTTGTTATAGGACAAGTGATATTGTTGGGTCGATGTAAATTATGTCAAGAGAGCAAGATATCAGTGCCTTAGCCTGAATATATTTTTGTTCATTTTATTTTCAACTATAATTTATTATATTTGTGGTGTATTACACCAATATTATAAAGCAAGATGCAATTTGTGAACTCATGTGTATGGTTCATTTGATTTGTCATCTTGTTTTCGAGTGATTTTCAATGATTCTTTGTTATGTCAAATTTTAACGGTTAAACCGATAATCAAATCGATAATGATCAATAACCGATCGATAAACTGACAAGACGATATCTTAATGATTTTATAATAATTTAACATTTCTACAATCCAATAACTAATAAATCATACTGATAATTGATAAACTGTAAAATCAAATCGAACCGACTAATACCTGCGCACTTATATATCCTTCATAATATTTGAGTTGTTCCTTTCATTCGTCTTGTTTTGTTTCTTTGATTTGGCATATTTAATTATCTTCTTCTTACTTTACCGATCAATTCTCCCTTTTTCAACTGTCATTTTTCCTTTGTCACTATACTTTGAAGTTCATTACTTCTTTTTTTTTTCACTTTACGTTGTTACAAATACATATTAATTCGATTTCCTCTTACATAACTAATAGTAAATGAATACGTTAATATTTGTTAACTAATATTTATATCGTGCATCATATAATTCTAATAACGACATAATAAAAAGGCCTATGACTAAAATATGTATATATATTTCGATCGATAGACAACTTGTCAATTACTATCGAAACTAGGACATGTCTCATTACTAATTTGTTGGCCTACCAAATTGTATCTACCTGCAAAATATTTTAATATCAAACTTTTTGGGGACATCATATTGTTCCAGGCTTTATCCAGCAATAAATCATCAAATTCATTTTATTTATTATAATAAGGAAAAATGTAAAAGTACATTCTCATAAAATCCAAAATTTTAAAGACACACTTATATTATACTAATATTTTATTATCCCTAAATTTATTTTATAAGTAATTTTTTATCCTTTTTCGATCTATGTATCACTATCTTTAAAGAAAAAGTCAACCAGCGTTGAACCCACAAGATAGTGTCACGTAGGTCGGAAAGGGATAGAAAATTATTAATAAAATAAGTTAATGGGTTAATAGAACCTTATTATAGTATAATTATATTTCTGAAATTTCAGACATAGGTTGAGAGGTACTTGTACATTATCCCTTATGATAATAACATACATGATAAGATCTGAACCAATAATACTTTTTCAAGTGAGATTTTAAAGTTAAATCAAATTAAATATTAAGGCCCACTAGCTTTTAATTTTTAATTAAAATATAAACGATTTAGCAGAAACATCCAATTGGGTTTGCTAAAATTATCGTATAATTTTTCAAACTATAACATGAGATATTTTTTATAATGTAAACTGAACATTCAAGAATTTGCGATGGTCAAAAGCACTAAAATGACGTCTGACATATATATACATATAATAAATACATATAATTATCTTAATTTTTTTATTTTATTGAGTGAAGTCACTAAATTATTATTTTTAAAACATAAAATTAACTCTGCCTCATAATTAGTATTACAAAAGGTCATCAAAATTTTGTTTGTAACCATAAAGTTATTCTAACATTGATCAAGTAGTATAACAAGTCATTAAATTATTTTACTTTTTTAAAAAATTATTCAACTTAATTTGTCTATGAATATCATACAAAATGATTTTTTGAGGTATATACTTTAATTTTTTAGTGTCACGATGCCTCAATCTAAAATGACGTCGACAAGTTATATACATTCGTGATTTATAGATAGCTGAGTGATTTTTTTATTAATTTAGTGACTTCAGTATAATATAATCGGTGAAAATCGAGTAATTAAAATAAAGTGATGATAAATGTATTTTCTGATTCAAAAATATGCATTACAACTTAATAGTACCAAAAAATTTCTAGAATAAAATAAGGACATATTAGAAAAAAATTATTATCCTTTTCTTATTTGTTGAAATAAACAAATAAATAAGGACAAATATAAAAGAAAATATGGACAAGTACTTAAAGAATTTTGTTTTTGTTGTAATGATTAATACTTTGGATATTTTAATTGGGGTTCTAAGTAGTATATAATTACTTTTCAAACAAGGAAGCTGAGATATTTTAAAAAGTATTCCCTTCGTTCGAAATTATTTGTCATAGTTTCTATTTTTAGAGTCAAATTATAAAATCTTTGACTAACATTTTAAGATGTATTATTTCATCATATTAATATGCAAAAAAATTGTAATCTATAGTACTTTTCATGTAGTTTTAGAATATCTAATTTTTTTGTTCAATGTGATCTAATTTACTTTAGAAAATTAGTTAAATTGACTTTCGATAAGTAAAACATGACAAATAATTCTGGACGGAGGGAGTGGTATATATTGTAGATTTGTTGCCAAACGTAAACGTTAATTGATCTTGAGATAGTCAAATGTCCTAAAGTCTACGGCATTAAATAATTAAAATAAATATGACAGGAATCAATTTGCATAAGAAGAATTATTCAAGATTTATTTTTTTATTTCTCTCATATCTACATCCATGGTTTTGTTCTATTTATTTACTTATTAATTAATTAAAAAAAACAAGAGATGATGTGAACCTACTGTTTCAAAAATGTAATTGCGTGCTACAAACAAAATCATTTTGAAGATATTATTAATGTTATTTGCATTAATTTTTTTAAAGTGATAGAAATTGATTGCAACAAAAAAAAAATGGAAATATTAATTTTAAAGAGGAATATTTTTGTGTGCAAATACAATTCGTTTATTTCTTTTTTTTTTTGATCTGTTGGAATCAGAAGGTCAGAATTAGATGTATACTCGTTAAAATTAATTTTTAGCGACAATAAATAAACACAATAATAAAGAGTATTAATATTTTTAATAAAATCTTAATGTTTATAAATTTATTCAGACCAATTTTTATTTTTTATTTTGTTAACTTGTCGTTGTCACCATATATCAACTATATCAAGATTATAAAGTTCTTGTATCACCCTATCACGATTCACGACTGTTAGCATTATTTTATAAGATTTTTTTTTCATCCAACATAAATGTATTATTATTTATTCATAGGCAAATTGATATGGAAACTTGGAAAGTCTCTCTCGTTTATGAAATAATTACTTAGATATATTTAGTTTTCAATAATACTAATTTATTAGATTTTGGTGCTTTCATGTACGTTCAAATATACGTATCTCGAGCTATATAAGGTCAAAATTATGTGAAATTTGTTTTATGTACATTTTCTTCAAGTGAATTCACATATATCTGGTGACTAATCTTACTCACCTCCCTCCCATATCGTTCTTCACTCTCCTATGTATTTGGTATATATGACGATCTAGCGCGGCTCCCTCCCATCTCGCTCGCCTCTTTCCCTATTTTAATATAAATGGTAGCAAAAGTGTGTATATATATATATATAGGTGTATCTTCCTCGATATATGATAGAAAATTCTTAATAAATGATAAAATATGTAATTATTTAAAAGTATAGGTGAAATTAGCATATGTGTTATGAATGAATGCCTAATAAGGTAGTCTTCCCAAATTAATACGTATCTGACTTGTTTTGTGGGTATGTTTGGGGTAACAAACTGGCCCATTTGGCCCAACTTGGTAAATAATAGGTGGATAAGTTTGGGCCAAACCTCCAGTTCTATTTTGGTTTTCTTGGGCTAGAATACTTTGAGGGAATAATTCCATGTTTATTTGTGGGGAAAATTTCATATATGGCAAACTTAATTGATTAAATAACATTATATGGGTATAGTTTACCTAATTACATTCTATGGGTATAGTTTAGTTATTTAGGTATCTTTAATTTTGTATATAACGTTTCTTTTGTTTTTTATTTATACAATTTTATTTTAGAAAAAGTGGTTTGTAATTGAAGCGTTAAATATGCTAACAATAAACTTAGATAATGCCATAATTTAAGGTAAATGTTCAAATTCAATTTTTTTTCAAAAATAAATAAGTCCTTCTATCTGTTCATAATTCCTTACCTTATTTTTTCCTTTAATCACTCAAAACAAACTGATTTTAAAATTTAGAAATTTCATCCATTTCTTTTTCAAGTCGTACTACGAGATTTCTAGGGTTACGATTATGCGATTTTACTTTCTTCCTGCCTTTTCATAAATAATCTGTATATTATGGTTTGTATGAACTTTTAAAGTTTGATATATACAAAAAATTATTTATTTAGGTAAATTTTGTATTCACGTAATTGTATATAGTATATTGCATGTTTAGTATACAAATAGATATTGCCTCATAAGACTTTGTATATATTATCTTAATATACAACCCACTATATACTTAACTTTAGTAATTGATATACAACTAATAGAATATACAATTAAGAACTGTTTCATAATACTTTGTATATATTACCTTAACATACAACCCACTATATACATAACTTTGTAATTTGTCTAAACGACTTTGTATATACTACATTAATATACAAACTTAATATATACTTAACTCCAGTATTTTGTATATAACTACTAAAACATAAAATTATAATATACAATTATATATTAGGCATATTCCTATAACTAAATACAATTGATTTTTGTATATATATACAAAAACAAATATAATAGGAAGCCTTTAATATACAATTACTACTACCCCCTATTAACTTAGTATACTAGTCATTATATACATAAATTAAATAATTTGTATAAACCAATCGAATAACAGATTCACTCTCCTCTAGCTATGACATTGTTAACAACTTTTTGAACTGTCATTGGGTCAGTTTTTTTCTTGGATCTCAATTCTTCCTTTGATTGTTTATCTTGAACTTGTTTGAATTTTGTCATAGACGCTACATCAACCCCAAAATCTTGAGTTAAATCCATTAAAAACGAGGGTAAATTGTCAACAAAATTGACATGCAATGAAATACCTCTGGTAATACTCATAGGTGAAGATAATTCATCCATTCCGATTTTGAAGAATTTATAATCTAATAAGAATGATTGATTATTTCAACAAAAAAATATCAAAAAAGTAAGAAACAAAATACATATATAATTGTTGAATAAGGAAAAAATAAAAATAATTGATACACGCCTAGATTTTAGGGGTTACCTGAGAAAGTTGAATTCAATTTCGGAGGGAGAAAGTGATTTTTTTTGCCAATTTGAAATTCAAAATCGGATAAAAGTATTAATTATAGGAGAAAAAGGTGGAATATGAATAGGAGAGATAATATTGATTTGTATAAAATTATATACAAAATTAAAAAAAAGATTTTTATACGATTGGTTTAGGAATAAGTGGTGGACCCCATTAATAATAGCAAAAAAAAAAAACTATAATTATAAAAAGTAAATAAATTAAACTATACCCTTATTATATAATTACTTAGGGATGTTTGCCATCCCTAGTAATTTTCCCTTATTGGTATGAACATTAAACACCTTAATTTTTTTACCGAATCTCAAATTTTATTCTTTTAGGGGTCGTTTGGTTGAGAACAAGTTATTCCAAGATAACTTATCCTATCATGTATATGAGATAACTTATCGCATCACTATGATATAAATAGTGAGATAAGCTATTCCAAACGTGGCAACCAACCAAGGTAATTTTTTTTATCCCATCACTATTTTCTTATCGTATCACTATATAATATAAATGGTGGAATAAGCTATCCAAAATGTGGCAACCAACCAAGATAACTTTTTTATTCTATCACTACGATATAAATGGTGGAATAAGCTATCCAAAACGTGGCAACCAACCAAGATAATTTTTTTATTCCATCACTATTTTCTTATCCCATCACTAGTATTTTTAATCCCTCACACTAAACGATCTCAATCTTTAAATATTTATTGTAGATCTAAATGAGATATTTTTTTTTATCTTATTTTAATAAATTTATTTTTAAGAATTAGAAAATTAACAATAAAAGTATAATCACATTTTAGGATAAATTTTATTTTTTATTCCTTCAAAAGAAAAAGAAATTTTACAAAAAAAATTATATTTTTCATATCAACTTAGGTTTTAATAAATAAGCTAATAATTTTAATATGTTGCTAATGATAATTTTATTTTTACATTTGCCATTCAATTTTCTATGTTTATTGATTAAAATATAAGAATAATTAGTTAATATATTTTTTTTAATCATATATCCTAAACTTTCCAATAATCAATCCCATAAACCTCATATCCCACAATTCCTTCACAAACAACACACATATCCTATAAATAGTGTGCAACCCATTTTATTATATAAGTTACGTTCGTAAAGTATTATCAATTTATTTTTTCGCTAGTTTGTTTATTAACGTGAGCATTGTATTAGTTAAAAAAAAAACAATTAATAAAGAAAAGAAGAAAATATTGTAAAAATGTATTTTTCTTTGATTTTAATTTCTCTTTAGAGTGCGCGTAATTAACTCGTGATAAAAGATTATTCATGAAAGTCCTACTCACTATTTTTTTACAAAAACAATTAATAAAGAAAAGAAGAAAATATTGTAAAAATGTATTTTTCTTTGATTTTAATTTCTCCCCCAAGAGTACACGTAATTAACTCGTGATAAAAGATTATTCATTAAAGTCTTATTCACTATGTTTCAAAAAGCTATTTTCTTGTTTAGTCTATTTTTAAAATATGATGTATTTTTCTTTTTCGTAAATACTCTATTTTCAGCTTTCAACATGATATGTGACATGTTTAGGATCATAAGATTGAAACATCTTCATTAATTCTTAAAATTCATATGAATTGGAAAAATATTTTTTTACAAAAAATGTCACTTTGATTGAAAAACTCTTTTTTTTCAAAACACTTATTCTTTTTAAGAACGGGCATGGAATATAGGAGTATGACAATATGTTTGTAACAAAATTATTTATCAATCCGTCCAAATTTATGTGAAAGTATTTGACTAGGGGTAAAATTAAAGATATAAAGAATTTTTTTTTTTGAATGTTTGAATATAATCAATGAATATTTTGTATATGTATATATAAATCATCTTATTAAATTTAAAATAAATATTTTACATTTAAATTGTTAATTCTAAATATAGAAAATATGTTATACTTTTAAAATTGACTAAAATAGAAAAAGTGTTACCGGGACGGAATGAAAGAAGTATAAAGTAGTAAGTATTACGTTTGGATCAATAATTACTTATTTATATGATTTAATTAATTATAGATATTATTTTTTTACACATTAAGCAATTGGAAAAAATAAAATAAAATTACCTTCTTATTATTCCTTCACTACGCAATGATTTTAATATAATTATTAGATTAGACGGTTGAATGAAAGAAGCAAAGTGTCCAATAAGCACAATTAATATAACACTCAAATAAAAGATTAATGATTTTACTGGATAATGAATTTGAACTATATTTTTAACGATTTAAATATATTAAACTGATAAATAAATAATTATTACTCAAATATAAATAATTGCACGAATAATATTTTCTGAACTAATTTTACCATCGACGTATACCATTTTTTTGTTAACTTTTGCTTATAAGGCTACGTTTTTAATGTTATGAAAGCATCCGTCAATCAAGTATCTAAATTTATTGCTTCTAAGCTTCTTTTTTGGGGTAAATAAGATATCTACAAATCTCATAATTATTAATCCAATTAAATTTCAAGATTTTATTTCCTTTTAAGTCCTTTAATTCCCAATCTTTATTGCCCTATCTAATCTTAATTCTTCAATTATTTTATTTCCTTTTAAGTCCTTTAATACCCACTCTATAATCACCTATCTAATCTTAATTCTTCAATTATTTTGCAGAAATTATTCATCTAGATCTCTACATCAAAAGTTTATCAAGGTATGCCTTTCTGTTAATTTATGACTTTTTTTATTTTTTTAAAGTTTTTACCCCAATATTCTTTCCAATTCCTTTTTTTGTCGTGAATTTCATCTGATTGGTCCCACAAAATTGTAGTCTAATAACAAATCTTTAGCAAATCTTCTCGAACGAAAATTAGGGATGTCAAATGAACGAGTCAAACAAGCTTATAATTAATCGTATCAATTATTATTACATGAGATAAATCGGCACCTAACAAATGGGGCATAACTACCCGTTCAATTCTCTTTCTTTTTATAATTTTTTTCATAATTTATTTGAGTACCTAATATATTTTTCTACAAGATTTTTCATGAATTAATTCACTATATATATCAACATAATTTTTAGATAAACTGAATTAAATTAGTAAAAATGAGTTTGAGCTGATAAATGCGTAAATCTATGGCCTGTCTAAACTTTTGGATTGAGTTATATAAATGCCTTTTAGAAAAATAGTAATTTCTCTAGCCATCCATGTTGGGTGACCGTCCATCACTCCGATAAATCCTTCACATTTTTGAATGATTTTAGGGATTTAATAATTAAATTGATAATTGTTTAAAATTTTTGCTTTGATGTTGTCTATAATACAACATGTGCATGTGAATAATTAATTTTTGGTGGATTAGTAGACTACTAATTTGTTTTAGTGTGTGCTAACATAATGATTAACCTTGACCAAACTTTTTAATTAAATGCAAAAAGTTACTTACAACTTACTTTTAGTATGTATATGAATTATTTACAATTTTATGAATTTATTAGATTCTGTACTGATCAAGTCTTCAAAGAGTCAACAATTTTTATTGAATAAGATCTTAAGATAAACAGAAAAATATACAGTACACATATTGATAAGTTTTGTTAGTACAAGTATTTAGTTTTAAAAGGTGTAAATGAAAAATGAAGAGTTGCGACTTTTATGAAGAGTTGTGACTTTTATTAAATGTTGCGACTTTTATGAAAACTTGTGACGTTTATGAAAAGTTGCGACTTTTATGAAAAGTTACAACTTTTATGAAAAATTGCGACTTTTATGAAAAATTGTGATTTTTATGGAAAATTGTGACTTTTATGAAAGGTGACGACCTTTCTGAAAGATTGTGACTTTTTCAAAGGTTTGTGTCCTTTCCGATAAGGCACAATAAGAACATTTTCGCACTACCCTTTGTTTTCTATAAATTGAGGGATTTCCTCTCATGGACTTCTTCTTCAACTACTAAATCTAGTATTCTAAGTGTACTTTACATCCGTTGAGTGGTTCGCTGACACCGAAGTTTTTGGTATCTATACTCTGGTGATTGAGATAATTTTACCCTGGAAGGTCATATTGCAAATCAAACTTCGGATACTAGAGGGGAATAGTTTCCTTAAGGGGACACTGTGAGTTCAGTGGACTTGATCTTTTTCCTATTAAAAATTTTCGAGATTCTGGTACGTGTTTTACAAATTTTAGATTTGTGAATTAATTTCAGTTATTCTATTCTTTTGTTCTTCATTGGTTCATTAAACTTAATAACTTTGTGTTATTGCAGTAAAATTCTTTAGACACATATTAACAATAATAATTCTTTAAGAAAAATATTTCGTATATTTTTTTTTTGAATCCGTTTCTGATTCTAGTTTCGCTACTTATTTTAATTTTCTAGTTATGAAAATGTTCTTAAACTTTGTTGTTTTAGAAAGATGTTCGAAGTTTTATTCTAATTATGTTTGAAATACAAGATAAACAACAATAAGTAGAATGATTATAAGTCCAACAATGTACTTGATAATTGTGGATATTAAGTCACATAAGGTTAACAAACACCAAATATTGTGTTAGGTGAGACTATTTCATCCTTAATCAGAGGTTTTAGGTGTTGGGTTATAACAAAATATGAATGGAAAAAGAGAAGACAAAAATAAAAAAGTAAGGGAATCAAAATTTATTTAATCAATTTCATTAATCGAATAAATCTTGTTAATCAATTTTTTTTCTTATAAATTAATTCAGAATGTTAGTTAAATAACATAATCAATTTTGGTGCAATAGAATTTATTTAAAATTCGGGTGCAATAGTAATAACGATCTAAAGGGACCCGTTTCTTTCCAAAAGTTGTTATTTTTCCCAAAAGACAGAACTTTCTCGAAAAAATGAGTTTGAACAGACACGTTTCTTGCTGAAAATGACTATATAAAAGAGTTTGTTTTTTTTTCGTTTTATCAAACACTGAAATTTTTTTCCTCTTATATAAAACAAAATTCGAATGACTGAGTCTGTGTTTTTACGTTCGCTGAAGTTATTGAAGTTTGAGATACCGCTACTTCTTTAACAGATTAATCCGTTTTATCTTGAAAGAAATTAATATGCAACTTCGGATACAGTAAGGGAATTAAATTTTTAAGGAAACACACTGATTTCTGTAGACTCAAATTAAAATTTTCTGTCTATTCATCTTATTTATGTTTCTGTATTATTTGACTAACTTTTATACCGATGATAACAATAAGTTCGAACTCTTCATATATAAAAAATTATATTAAAAATGACAATATACAATTTAAATTTAATTGAGCAATTATTGAGATCGAAAACAAATCATAGATCTACTATATAGTATAGAGTATGGATTAATTAATTATAGCCAAATTAAATACTTTCTAAGAAATCGGCAGCCGTTTATTGACCCAAAAATTGCTTTTATACATTTCTTCATTTTGGTTCACACGACTTATTCTCTTTGTGTATTTATTAATCCACCTATATTCACATGCTTATTACCATATAACTCTTCGAATATTCATTTCCTATAATTCTAGAATGCACGAACATATTGCAATCTAATAAAAAAAATTTAATTTTTAAATTCGCTTCTTTTATTTTATTACTAACTGAATTTACGTACATAGATCTATTCTATTAATAAACTGAATATATGTACACAAAACTTTTAGATACCAATGGAATAAACTCAAACTAAAAAACTAGTAGTATTAAAAGAAAGTCAAATATTGCTAACACAATGTCAATTTCAAAGCTTTGGTAATTAATGTTTACACATTACAATTATTTGACTAAACTTTAGAATTAAATCGAATTAGTTTAATATTTTAAATTTTAAAATTGCAATTATGTAGTTGGTTTGTTAGTTCTTATTGAATAAAATTATAAATGATTCTCCATTCTCTATGTGTAGAGTTGTGTTACATGGCACATAAATGTTCTCTTTTCAAATGTAATAATATTGAAAGGTACATTTCCCCTATTCTTTTCCCTACATATTAATTGTATGTTCAAAGTAGTTTTTTTTTTTTTAATTTAATTTCTAGATGTGAGAGATTCATAAAAGTTATAAAATTCCAAAGAGTTAAACCCAATACTATTAATATATATAATTGACTTTGAATATATGTCCTATTAATATGTGTGATATTTTATAAACTGGAATCTACAATGCTCCATGAATATTTAAACTGCAAAAAAGAAGAATATATATAATACCTTCTAATTCCTTTTTAATTGACTATTAGATATGATTACCATGACAAAATTCAAAATTTAGACATTATAAATTTTATGAATTAACATATTAAATTTACAATTTAAAAGTTATTAGGTGCAAATAAAAATTCAATCATGATATTAATTTAGTGAACTCTGAGAATTTGTATATTATAAAAAGAGTTTGACCAAAAATTCATTTTTAAAAAATTTAATCATATCACAATCATTGTTTCTTGTATATATATATAGTCGAAAGAATGCAAACTATAACAAAGCCTAAATACTGTATATATTTATATCAAAGTTCCTTGCTTTTTTTAGGATGTCAAAGGCTTCATCAATATGGCTGCCTATATTCTTTTTATTTGCTCAACTATTTCATGCTTCACAAGCTGATATTGGAACTGCCAGCCAGTATAAGCCACCATATACACGTAAGTCACATTTAAATTAAATTTTCGCTCGTAAAATAAAGATGGTTCAGTGCATTAAACATCTTGATTATGTTCTCACATAATCATAGAAGGTGGTAGATACTTTAAGGAAAACTGTATTGTAATGTAGACAACCTACCTACATTTCAGGCTACCTCAAGGGAGTGTAATTAGAGGCGTAGTTAGAATTTTCGATAAGGAGGTTCGATGTCTGCTATATATATCTAAAAGAGTTATTATAATCATCTAAAAATAATATAATTTTCCGTCGAAGGAGATGAACCCCCAAAAACTATGGTAGCTCCGCCACCGAGTGTAAGTAACATTACAACATATCACGTTTTTTTATAATAGTCTTACAATTATTATAGTGTCTGATATGATCAGTGAAAATTCATGTAATCCAGTTTAACTTTTTTTCGTCTAATTCAGATTTTCTTAAACCTAAATTATCAAATCACCCCTTGTTTTGTCTATTTTACAACCATTACCACCCAAACAATAGATGGACCAATAATTATATCCATGTACTAATTGACTCTTTTTTTTTTTCTATCGGGAGAAATGAAACATGACAACTAATATATTGTTCGCGCAGCAACGGAGTGTTTTGGGAATGATCCAACACAATTCCCATCAAGTAACTTCTTTGCAGCAGCAGGGGAAGGAATATGGGACAATGGAGCAGCATGTGGAAGACAATATTTGATCAGTTGTATTAACTCAGTGTTGCCAAAAGCATGTAAAGCTGGAGAAACAATTCAGATAAAGATAGTTGATAGAGCAAAAACATCACAATCAAGGCCAACTAAAGAAGGAACCACCATGGTTCTTTCTAATGCTGCTTTAGCTGCAATTGCTCTTCCAAATACACCTTCACTCAATATTGATTACAGACAGTAAGTAGTAATATTTAATATTCAAACTTTTTTAATTTCCTACATCCAATTTATATGCTAAATTCACCATCAATACAACGAAAACAACTTTTAGCAGCATGCATGCATAGTAATTAATAAAGAGTGTTAAAACATTTATCGGTATTATTTAATTGTCAATTGATCCAATGTTGATATAGACTCTAGGGACATTTACAAACTTCGCTTATTATAGCGATGATTAAGCTATTATAATTAATTGATTATTGTTAAGAATTACTTTTGATATAGTGCATTTTGAATACGCATGTAGAAAGACCGCACCTGATAAGAGATGTAATGTGGACAATCTATTACCCTATCCTGACATATATGCTACAATAAAACTCGATATGACGATGAAAACTAGTTTGTTGCTATATCTTTTATTATATATATGACAAGCATTAGTGGTTGATTCTCAAATTTAAATCTGTGAGTCTATGTGATGTATATCGTTGCTCCATGATTTTCCTTTATGCTAAATTCACGTTCATTCTTATAAATTAAATGTATTTAACTTATACATCGACTGACAAATTAATGAAAATCTTACACTATCAGTGCGACTACCCTGACAAAGAATGTTAATTTTTGTTGTTGCATGTTACTAATTTCAATTAGCATGGATAATTGTCTATAATTATTTCTTAAATATCTTGATATATATTGTTCAAAAAAGAAAATAAAAGAAATTTGTATATTATGAAATTGATGAATATGAACTGTTCCTTTTATTATTGCAGGGTGTAGAAATATTGATACAGGACGTGGGAGTCACATTCTATATATATATATTCTAGAAAATCTGACTAATTAATATCTAGAATATGCTAGAATGAATCTTTGATTAATCCGTCAATTATTAATATTAGTCATTTTGAATCGACAAAATTTGTCATATGTAAACGAACAAAATATTGATTAATTAGCAGCTATTTTTGAAAATTGAGACACCTTCATATGCAGGCAAATGTCTTTTATCTTATTATTATATACACAAATTGTTTGTTTTATAGTACTCCTTATTAATTAAGTAATAGATAATGGTCACTATCCATGTATTCATTGTGGAGAAATATTTAATTGATGTTGTGCAAGTTTGTAAATATCAATTCAGATTGTTTGACTTTTAATTTACAATATTTTAGGTGTCTTTAATTTGTTTGATTAGATTAGATTTATTTTCTCGAATGAAGTATTGATTTAGTTTATGAGTGTCAAACTTTATAATTTCCACTTAAATTACATGGATTTTTATAATTAATATATCTATAGTTAATTATCTTTTTTAATGAAAAACATGATAAAAAACAATTATTAGTGATAGATATATTTTAGCGTTCTTTGTAAATATAATAAAGTTTGTAGCAATGTTCAATTTAATGACAATTCCTTAATATTGATAAAGAATTTAATATTTTTCTTTATTAATGTATATATTTATTCTTACTAAAAATTATTTAATATCTTTTATTTATGCGCATATTTATTGCTGTTAAAATTGTTTCCGCTATAGTGTAAGAAAGAGAAGTATGTGATTTTTCTATAGTAAAAAATGAAATGTTTATATTATTTCATGTATATGTATATATATGGATGATGTTTCTTGGAACTTGGAGGGTTGCCATTTGCATGGATGGCTATGGCTACACCTAATTGACGAATAATAGTTTTGTTTGGCCAAGCAACGACCAAGTCAACTTCAAATGGAAAATTCTCCTTTGTTTTATTTGAATTAATTTTTCGATATCTGAAAAGTAGAGTTTGTATTAAAATTTTAATTAAGTATTATTTAAGAGTGAGATTTTCAATAAAATTTTCTCCATACTCAATTTCAAATTAGTTAATTTCAAACTAGTTAATGCTCATCGGAAGAACTCTTTGTAGTCTGTATCGAGGAATTCATCGTGGATAAAACTATTATTTTTTTTATGTTATCAACAAAATCCAAACAAGAAAATAAATACTGATTGATAGAGAATATAAGTTTAAAGTATTAATTTGTTCCACGTTTCACCTTTTCTTAGTTACGTATGAACTTTTGTTTTTCCTTGATTCATCACACATTACTCACTAATATACAACTCACCCTAGCTCTCCTCACATCATCTCTATCATATACTTGTGCAAGTTTATGTCCAACCAAGTGTTTTCTAATTACTGTGATGTTCGGGTCAATTTTCAGTCAACTTGATTGTTTTTATTAATTATTATCTTCCATTGTAACATATATTAAGTAACTATATCCATCAACGCTAGAGCAGATGGAAAAAGTCACCTACGTGTACTTTTTTCTCTGCTCAAATTTAAAACTTAGAACTTATAACCCTCGACTATCAGGTCGCACTGTTAAATGCATGCATATGTCCAACAAATTGTTGATAATAATTACTATTCCATGGTACAAACTCTTAGTGGTGAACACTATTTTCTATAAAAATAAAAACATTTTTACATTATAATTTTTTTGGCTTCCAAGTTCCACCTTGTTAATTCAGATTCATACGTTGGAAAGTTTTACTATGAGGAGTAAAGCGTTTTCTATAAAAGACGACTTCATTTGCATGTCCTAAATGAGAGATCTTAAGTTTAGGATGAAGGAATATTTACCGCACCACGGCAACTTTCTATGGACATTTACATGACTATACTATTACTAATTCTATGGTTTTGAATCTAATAGAAGATATCTTGTTCATCACTTTCGAATATTACTCAAACGCAATTTGCAGTAACTTCCATATACGTAAAGAAATGAGATCTCAGTTACCTCAAAGGCTGGCAAATACCTTGAATTTTTTTAATTTTTTTTATTGAATTTACAAGGTGAGAAAATAACGTCAAAGGTAACTGATTTTACAGTTTGCCCTGCGTCCTTAGGACATGTCTTTTTGGTGCAATGGGCTGAAATTTATGTAACCCATTTTGTGTACATACATGCCCTTTTGGTGCAATGTAAGGATAAGATTTTAGTAGAATAAAGAGTAATGGCCTTACCAACCATATTTACCAATGCGAATCCACTACCTTACAAGTGATATTGTTCGTTTTTGGCCTTGCGTTCCATAACATGTGTTCTAGTTATGTGAAAGTTTGACCAAAGTTTTACAACAAGAGGACTAATTTTCTAGAATCAAGTAAAGCATAAGGTCAAGAATTACGAGCCCTGAAAGCAAATGCTAATGCTTGCATCAGGGTAGATTGTTTACATCACACCTCTTGGGATGCAGCCCCCCGCTAACGTATGAGGTGCTTTGTGCACATGATTGCCCTTTTTTAAGGGAAGCTGCTTGATTGAAAACATGAAAAATACATGAAACACATGCTTAACTCACTTTCCCCTGGGATTTCTAGTTTTAATGTTAGTACAAGTTTTACCTTTCTCCTTGACAAACAAAGCAAGATAGTAGACAACTTCATGAAACTTCATACTATTATCAACAAGTTCACAGATAAAATTTTGTTTCGTTTTCTTTAGTATCTTGTAATCAGCAAAAAGGGGTATGCATATTTCGCAGCTAGCCACACCATATAATGGTTTCAAAGGAGGGGCGAGGAGACGGGGTTGAAAGAAGAATAACACAACTGCTCTCCATAACAATGAATATCAATTTCTGGGATAAATCATGAATAAAGAAATCGTACATGGATATTAACTGATACATATTCAGCAATTACCCCCTGAATTCCAAATTACCAACAGGTCAATGATCCTAAACTAAATTTCCACAAACATAAAAATGAGAAGAACACTGGCTTGATTCTCATAACTCAATGGAGAGCAAGTAGAATTCCCTATCTAAGCTTCTCAATAGAATTAGATCAGCTATAGACTAGCTTGAGAATCACAAGGAAACAACTGAACAGCACATTGAATCTGATAAAGAATAATCACCTGCGATGTCGGGAACACTAAGCTAAATGAAAGCTCAATTGGATTTTTAGATTTTTGCAACCCTTGGAACATCCACGGGGAACTGGTCAATCTCATCCATCCACGGGCTCTTCTCCTTGGCTGGATTAATTGATCGTAAAGCTTTCCAAACTGCACTGTTACATTTGAACCCTGAACCAAATGCTATTTGCCATGTTCGGTCTCCCCTCTTGATCCTTCCCTTAGCTTCCGAGTAGGCCAATTCGTACCAAAGGGAGCTGCTTGAGGTGTTTCCAAATCGATACAATGTCATCCTTGAAGGCTCCATATGCCAGTCAGTGAGTTGCAGGTTTTTCTCTATTTCATCTAACACAGCTCTGCCACCGGCATGAATGCAGAAATGCTCAAACGCCAATCTAAAATCTGGGATATAAGGCTTGATCTTCATCTTCAACAGTTTTCTTCCCACGAGCGTTGCAAAGAAAAGCAACTGCTCAGACATCGGAAGCACAAGAGGGCCCAATGTAGTAATATTGGTTTTTAGAGCATCACCAGCTACTGCCATTAAATCCTTTGACAGCGATACTCCAACTTTTCCATTGGGATCTTCCATTTGGTAAACACAAGAAAAACACTTGTCATCGGAACCTTTGTGAGTTCTGACAGTATGCACCAACTGGTACTTTGATCTTCTTCGCTCAGATCCTTTGTTGGAGATCATTACAGCAGCACCTCCCATCCGGAATAAGCAATTTGGAAGGAGCATGGATTTCTCAGTCCCAAAATACCAGTTCAGGGTGATGTTTTCCATGCTGAGCACCAAAGCATAGGTATTGGGATGTACTTGAAGAAGATCTTTTGCAAGATCGATCGAGATCAAACCAGCACTGCAACCCATTCCACCTAGATTGTAGCTCACAATGTTTCCACGGAGCTTGTAATGGTTCACAATCATTGCAGACAAAGAGGGTGTTGGATTAAACAAGCTGCAATTTACTACTAGAATTCCGATATCTTTTGGCTTAATACCAGTTTTAGCAAGGAGCTCATCAATGGCACCAAACATAACCATCTCAGCTTCTTTCCGTGCTTCTGCCATACAAGGATTTGGTGGTACCCTCAGCACAGCTTCAGGGAGATAAGTTGATTCACCAAGGCCAGACCTCTCAAGAATTTTCCTCTGGAACTCAAGAGTTTCATCAGGGAATGAACCAACCAACTTTGACCTCTCCATGAAAATCTTCCTTGTGCATATCCTAGCATCTTCAGGCTTATAGCACGAGAAATTAACAAGATATACAGGGCGAGGACGGGTTAGGAAATAGAGGGTAGACAGGAAGACCAAAAGGGTAGAGCATATGATGACAGATATGAGATTGAACCTAAGCTGCTCCCAAAGAACATATAGGTCACTCGGCGAAAACGTAGAGATTTGAGCAGCAAGGACAATAACTAGAGGGGATAAAAATAGGTACATTCCATGAGTAATAAGGTAATGATAACCAAGTTTCACATACTTCAGCTTCACAGATTGTTTGAAATCAGGAAAATTTCGGGAATAAGAAGGAGGGGGGTTGTTAACTGGGGCTTCTGGTTTTGATTCACTCATTTTGATGGAATACAATAACTTTAACCCCACCTCAAAACTAACACTAAATTCAACACCTCAAAGGTACAAAATTGAAATCTTTACTATTTCAAGATTGAATTTTTATAAGGTCTAAGGGTTTTAACAGCAACAAGGGGTTCCTTAAAACAACCAGATCTATCAGGAAATCAGATTCAAACACCAAAAGTTTGAAACAAGTACCTCACTCAATCCAGAATCAAAGAACCCCTGCAAGCAAAATTAAAAGAAACAGTCAAACTTCATGTAAATAAACTACATTACTATCAAACATAAGATCTAGCACAAAACCCCAATCCTCAAAAACTTAAACAGAACCCGAAAAACAAAGAACCCCATTTCAAAACAAGCATAAATGAGAGAATAACAGAACCCCAGATCAAGAACAAACCTTATGTCAACGCAGAGAAACCCCAGAAAGAGTCCTCCACGGAGAATCCTATGAACTGTGTGAAGGAGAGAGAATATTTTTTTGTTGTTTTAGAAATAAGTATAATCAAGCAGGTATTATACTAATAAATAAATAAGAAGTGCATGGAGAAGGCCACACAACAATGAGAAATTACAACACTGTTGTATAGTTGTACACTGCCTTGTGGGGGCAGAGAAGAAAGGGATAAAACAGTCAATCTTGAAACTTTGAAACTTCAAAATGGAGGGTTGAAGTTTAAAAAAGAGAATCTCGAATTTAAATTTTTTAATAAGATGTGCTTTAATATAAATTCTTTTAAAATTAAATTTAATTATATTTTAATATAAACATCGAATACTCTAATAAAAAATTTAGAATGAAAGATTGGATCGTGGCCTTTGAGCCTATCGAATTTGACTTGTTAGCCAACGTGTATAGTTGAGGATAGTGGCAGCCTGGCTGCCAGAATCTACAACACTAAAAATAAACTTTTTGATTTTATTTGTTATATTTTTATTTATTATTTTTATTAATTGACGAAGATAAATTTATCACATGTCATTTAAAAAATAATCTTACCTATAGAGTAAGTAATTAAAGTAAAGAAAGCACTAGCTAGTAAATGACTATGTTAAAAGATATTAAAATCTTTGAATATATTGTTTGAGATAATAATTATTAGATAAAATGCGTATAAAATAAAATTAGAGGGGAGAAATCATTTATATTCCTTTATATAGGCTTAAAAAAGTGAGAAATTTGTTAGTTTTTTTCTGCTAGTTCCTTTATATAGGCTTAAAGGATGGGTGCACTGTTATATAAATCTGATCGATTTGGCATTTAGGTTTTTATTACTGAAAGCTGTTAAAATTTTAAAATTATTGGTCTAAAATTAATTTTTATATACCAATTACCATTTAGAGAAGTGTTATCTAATTTTAAAAAGAAAAAGAAAATAAAATTTAACTTTCTAACCTCGCGGAGAGGTGCACCTAATCATAATCACATTATCTGATACTTAAAGTGTGGATTGATCCATCTATATTTTAATATTTTTTAAAATTATAACACTACTATATATAATTTTATATATAATTTTGAAAAGAGACATGGATACACGTGAACCAAAAACCCCCTTAGTGGGTGTTCTTATTATTAAGGTAGTGATACCTAACACTTAAAATAATTTATCAAGACATTTTTGCTGATCAATAAATTAGTTTCACTAGTGAATTATTAAGGTAGTGGTACCTCACAATTTAATAATTTTATAAAGTTTTTTTTTGTTTGTGAATCAATAAATTAATTTAACAAGTGAAAATAGTACGAAATTTAAGCATTCAATAATTTTATCAAGTTCTTTTTGCGAATTAATACATTAATTTAATTAGTGAAAATGAAACAAAATTAAAGTTTTAACTAGTGAAAATGAAATAAATTTAACGCCTTTAACTAGTGAAGTAAAATAAGAGCGAAAATAATAATAGAAGGAAAGATCTTTAACTTTTTAATAACGACCAGCAAAATGAATCAAAAAGAGCAGACTATTAAAGGGTGAACCAACTAATTAAAAATAAAGGATTATTTAAAACAAAGTGAGATAGAGGATCATGTTAAGGTTTTCATTAAACCTATACTTTTTTTTCCCTAGAAAATCCATCATTAAAAACAAAAAAAATATTTATAAAATTATATAATTATTTAATTTGCAGATTTTACAATATTTTTTAATTGGCTAGTGATTGACATATGATAGTGATGGCAAAACAATGTTGACTTGGCTAATATAATGTTCAATTATTCATACCTCGTCATACTTCGTATAATTGTAACAACTTCTAAAGCTTGTTGGGTTTCTTTTAAGAAAAAATATTAAATACATTTATTTCCAGCCGGTATAAATATGCTTCTAGATAACCTATGATATTTTATAATTATAACTATTTCTTTTATCAAATTTACTAAAGTACAATATATATATATATATATATATCAATTATATATTTATATAAAAATCTTCGAATTTATTTAAAGAAAGATAAGAATTAATTCGATTCAATTACTTCAATTGAGTTTTTTACAAAAAACTTTTTAATATTAAAAGTCCATAAAAATTAAAACAATCGTTGACTTTATTTTTATCTTTATAAAGCAAAGAACTTATTCTGATAAATTGAAAGAATAGATAGCTATGAGAGCAGAGACGGCTCTACAAATTTGTAAAAAAAGCAATCGCCTTAGGCCCCCAAAGTTGAGAGACCTCACTTTTTTTAAAAAAAAATATCAAGTATTATTTGTATAAAATATCTTTTTTATCTAAAAGATTAAAGAAGTAATATAAATTTGATAAATTATAAATACTATGTCTCCAGAAAATTTAAATTATTGACTATAATAAACTTTATAAAAGATATATACTCATATTCAAATTTAGGCCTTTATTCGAATTTGACTTTAAACCATCAATTTACTAGAGCCACTAGTCCGTAATAGGTCGAATTTAGTTGGATTGTTTAAACGAAGTCAAATATGAGTAATTAATATTATTTTGGTTGTCAACAATAAGAAGAGAAAGTGTGACCACAATATATAACTAATAATAACATCTATAAATCTTAATAATTAAGTTTGCACTTTATATTAGATGGGTACACGGTTATATTTGGTCCCCTACGCCTGTTCCGGGTTGAATGAACACGATATTTTTTATATTAAAAAAAATTGGGATAATGCCCAAGTGCTCCCTCAATCTATGTCCGAAATCTCAAAGACACACTTATACTATACTAAAGTCCTATTATCCTCCTGAACTTATTTTATTAATAATATTTTACCCCTTTTCGACCTACGTGACACTATCTTTGTGGGCCCAACGATGATTGACTTTTTTTTTTAAAACTAGTACCACGTAGGTTAAAAAGGGGTAGAAAATTACTTATAAAATAAGTTCAGGGGGGTAATAGGACCTTAGTATAGTATAAGTGTGTCTCTGGAATTTCGGGCATAGGTTGAGGGGGTACTTGTGCATTTTCCCAAAAAATTTAGATAAAAAATTATTTTATTAAATTTGAAGTTGAACTTAGTTTTTTTATTGTATTTGTTATTTACATAGCATCAATAATGAATCTTGTCACACCAATCATATGGTATATACGTTGTTCTTTATAGTTCGATTTTATTCCCTTGACCACCTAAAGTTAAATTGAATAAATACTATGTGAATTATTCTTTGTTGATGGAATTATTTATAAATTTCTAAAAGGTCTATAGATGTATATTCGGTACGTTTATTAAATAGTTGTATGAATAAAAATAATTGATAAATCAATCGAGCCACTCATTAGTAGGAAAAATTACTAAAATACACTACTTTAATTTATTTAATTTCATTAATTCCCTACTGATGTATTTAATTACAAAAATCCCTTTTTTTATCCCAAATGATACTAATTAAATTTTATACATTAAAATATTAAAAAGGCAATATTTACCTTACCAAGGTAAATCAAAATTTACCTTCCCAATGCATATTTACCTTTCCCCCAAAAAAATCACCTTCCCATATTTACCAACATTAATGTTATGTATTATATCTTCAACTACGATTTCATTCTCCTGGATATAACAAACAATATTGATCAAGTATTTCATTGTCAATTGGAAACTCTTTCAGAAACAATTACAGATAATTGCATCTTATTGTAGAAAGTAATAAAAGTACATGTGATATAAAATGAAGGCATAATAAGAAAGAACTTTTCTTAGGGAAAGCCTTGGCCAATAGTATTTCACTTAATTGCCCACATAATGCTTCTCTCCTCCCCTTTAGTGATTTCAACACAGTGCTGTACTAATTAAATCTGTCAAAAACATATCATCTCCACAATTAGAATCTTGCAACCCCCACCCATTACGAGGAACTTAACATTAAGCTAAATTTTGTGAATGACCTGTAATTGACGCAAAGAGTACAAACGGAAGGTAGATTTGAATTCTCACAAATACCACAACAGCTCGTTTGTTAACGGTGCCCTTTGATAAGTATTTGTCGCCGGAGCTCCGGTGAGATGATATATTGTAACTAAAATTTAAGTATCAAATTTAAATTGTGAATTTGAGTATCTTTTTATTTTGTTGGACATGAAATTTAATGTATCAAAGAAACATATTTAAATTTAATTTTTTCGTTTATATATAGATTCAAATAGTATTTTGTAAGTATCACGTGATAGAATGATTCTTTATTTTCTTTTTACTTATATTTCGTATATATTAAGCTATAAAATAATAGTATATGTGTATAAAAATTTAAGTATCTAATTTAAATTGTGAATTAGAGTATATTTTCATGTGTTGGACATGAAATTTAATGTATCAAAGAAATATATTTTAAATTTAATATTTCGTTTATATATATAGTTTCAATTAGTATTTTATAAGTATCACGTTAACATGTTTATTTATATTTTAGTATAAGATGAATTGTATTAAGTATCTTTTTAATCTTATCATGATTTTTGAATGAATTTGTTAGTACGTTCAATCAATTTTATTAAGTATCATTTTTTGGTGCTCATGATAGAAGGATTCTTTGTTTTATTTTTACTTATATTTCGTATATATTAAGGTATCCAATAATAGTATGTGTGTATCATACTGTCATACATCTGTTATTTAAGTATCATATTTATATGAAATATTGATAAGTATATAAAAATTTAAGTATCTAATTTAAATTGTGAATTTGAGTATCTTTATGTGTTGAACACGAAATTTAATGTATCAAAGAAATATATTTAAATTTAATATTTTAAATATTAGTATTTTATAAGTATCAAAATTAACATAAATAAAGGGAAGGATAATATAAAAATTAAATGATTATTTAATGTAGTAATCTCTGAAGCAATTAATACGGTCAATTAGTTACAAAAGGGAAATCAGTTACCCTTGATTTTAGCTATAACGGTTACATAAAAAAAATCAGTCATTTATATTCATTTATATTTAAGTATCATTTCTATTTTATAAAATATCCGGAATTCTTAAAAATAAGAGATTTTTGGTAAATATTGATATCATAGGGATGGAACGTAATTTATCATTTATAGTATGTCATTTGCCAAATTTATACAAAAATTAAATGAAGACGCTACTGCACGATACTAAATGTACTTATTAGGAAATTTCTGCAGAGCAAAAATACTACAAAAAAAGGGAAATGTCATCTTTATTGATTTGAAAAGGTGATTGTAATTTATAATTTAAAAAGAAAGGGATTCATCAATTTTAAATCACAACTATATATATTTTTTTAAAATTAAATTTCAAAAAATCAGTACGAAGAAACGTACAAAAATTTGATTTAATTATCTTAACTATACACATACCTACGTCCATTCTTTTTGATAAATATAAATTATGGTAATGAAAAACTGTTAATCATGTATGCAGATTATCAAAAATAGAATTAAAAAAAGATGAAATAGACAGAAAATATTAATTCGACTCCACAAAAATTACTGTGTTTTTTTACAAAATTTAATCTTCTCAAGGACCCTATGTTACAAATTAATTCCTACCAAGATAAAACAGATTAACTGTTAAAGAAGTAGCGATACTTCAAACTTCACTATCTTCAGCGAATGCAAGAATATCCTCGAGAGTACACAGACTCAGTCGATCGACAATTTTGTTTATGTAAGAAAATGTATGCAGAGAGAAAAAAATTTCAGTGTTTGAAAAACAAAAAAGACCTCTTATTTATAGTCATTTGCAGTAACGAACCCGTCTGTTCAAACCCATTTTTTCAAGAACGTTGTGTCTTTTGAAAAAAGTAACGACTTTTCGAAAGAAACAGATCCCTTCTGAACGTTTTTACCATTACACGTGAATTTCATATAAATTCCATTACGCCAAGTTAATTATGTTATTTAACTAACAGTCTGAATTAGTTTATAAGAGAAAGAAAATCAATTAACAAGATTGATTAAATAAATTTTGTCCGAAAATATTATCAATCAAGCACTTGGCGAAGCCGAGCGACGGCGACGAAGCGAAGGAACACCTTCTTCTAACCCTTTAAGAAATAAAGGAAGTGTTTCCTAATATAATGATAACAATTTCCTTTCTTATATCAATATAAGATAAATGACTTTTCATTTGCAATCTATAATGACTTTTAATTTTCCCTCCAAAATTGATTCCCTCACTTTTTTCATTTTCTCTTCTTATTTACTATTCATACCTTGCTAAAACCCAACAAAAACATTATATACATTATTAGTTACAATCAAATATATAAAAGGGCAATCTAAAACGATATTTCCTTTTACCTATAAGGAAAAGAGTTCGATATACTCCTCAACTTTGTAATTTAGAAGTGTAACGACCTGTTTAGTCGTTTTGAGCAGCAGATTTTATTTCTGGAAAAATAGGCTGAGGCGACGGACCCCACGACGGACCGTCATGGGCACGACGGACCGTCGCAGGGTCTCGTTTCAAAACACTTAGAAAATCTGCAAATTGGGTACTGGAATCGACTCTCTGAACTTCGTAACGGAATGACAGGACGGACCGTCACAGGTGTGACGGACCGTCACAGGTGTGACGGACCGTCACAGACCCTTCAGAGAAATTGAGTCTTTGAAGTCTGTGACGGGGCAGCAGGACGGACCGTCGCAGGCTGCGCAATCCCAGTCCGGGTCGGATTTCTTTATACGTTTTAAGGGACGTTTTTGACTATTCCTGCTTTAATTATAAAGTTAGAGGGTCAATGTTAATAAGTCTAATTACTTGGGGGTTAAAAGAGGTAACCTTAAGTTAATTAGTGGGTTATTATTGCCATCTTTTATTCTTAATTATATACTAATTAGGGTAAAAGAAAGAGGGTTTGTATAAGAAAAATAAGAAAGAACAAAGAGAGACAGAAAAAGAAAGAGAACGAGTAGAGAGAGAGAGAAACGAAGAAGATAGCAAGGATTCTGAGAAGATAGCTTGTTGATCGCAATTCTTCGGTGGAGGTAGGTTATGGTTATTTTTATGCTATTCGTAGTAAACTCTTAATAGCGAATGATATGTATTGGTAGTATTGTAAACTCTTCTATATGCTTAATTGTATGCTTGCATGAATGTGATTATGAAATTGTGATATAATAAGCATGATGAAGCTATTGAATCCTAAATCTTGAAAAGAAACCCTAATCTACTTTGTTAATGATGATGCCTTGGTATAAAAGAAGGCTTGATGAACGAAAGTAGTGAGATTAGGGGATCGGGTGCCACGTTCCGGTACCAGGATAGTATATGAGGATCGGAGTGTCACGTTCCGACACCAGGATAGTATATGGATCGGGTGCCACGTTCCGGTACCAGGATAGAATATGAGGATCGGGTGCCACGTTCCGGTACCAGGATAGAATATGAGGATCGGAGTGTCACGTTCCGACACCAGGATAGAATATGGATCGGGTGCCACGTTCCGGTACCAGGATAGAATATGGATCGGGTGCCACGTTCCGGTACCAGGATAGAATATGAGGATCGGGTGCCACGTTCCGGTACCAGGATAGAATATGAGGATCGGAGTGTCACGTTCCGACACCAGGATAGAATATGGATCGGGTGCCACGTTCCGGTACCAGGATAGAATATGGATCGGGTGCCACGTTCCGGTACCAGGATAGAATATGAGGATCGGAGTGTCACGTTTCGACACCAGGATAGCATATGAGGAGCGGAGTGTCACGTACCGACACGAGGGGAATAAAGATAATGAATCTTGAAAGATGATAATATATTCAAATCTAATGAACCTAATTCCCAAACGAGTATGATGAGGAGGCGTGAGTCCTCATCGATGTGCTTGGTGTTGTAACCAAGGGTTATGGTAACTGTAAATGCTGCATGCTAAGGATATTAGTTGATTTTATGATATTGCTTAATATATACTGTTTTCTATTTTGAGTTGGCCGATGATATCTACTCAGTACCCGTGTTTTGTACTGACCCCTACTTTTATGTTTTCTTCTTGTTTATTTGTGGAGTGCAGCAAACGTACCGTTGTCTTCGACTCAACAGTAATTCAAGCCAGTCTTACTACATCGGAAATTCAGGGTGAGCTAATGCTTCTAGCTTGGACTGGATCTTCTTCTTCAAGTCTTGATGCCTTGAACTTCCGGCATGGACTAGCTTCTTATGTATTTTTAGCTTTTAGAATACTCTTAGTTTAGTCATTTGATCATAGATGTTCTTGTGGTGATGACTTCTAGATTTTGGGGATAATAATAGTTATTGATTTTATTAATGAGTTAAGTCTTCCGCATTACTTTCTGTTGATATTATATTGAAATGTTAAGGTTTAGATTGGTTGGTTCGCTCACATAGGAGGGTAAAATGTGGGTCGTGACAAACTTGGTATCAGAGCATTAGGTTCGTTGGTCTCATCACACAAGAACGAGTCTAGTAGAGTCTTAAGGAACGGTAGGGGGACGCCTTTACTTTTCTTTGAGAAGCTATAAGACTTTAGGAAAATTCCATTCTTTCATTCTTTCTTTCGTGCTATTACTTGGATCCAATTGGTATCTAGCTGATACAAATTGGTATCTGACCATCTTCACTCTATTTCGCAGATGGTTAGAACTAGAGCAACACTTATGTAGATTTGGTTATCTTAGAAATGGTTGATTTTGATGTAATTCTGGGTATGACTTGGCTTTCTCCGCAATTTGCGATCTTGGATTGTAATGCTAAAACGGTGACGTTAGCCAAGCCTGGAACAGATCCGTTAGTGTGGGAGGGTGACTACACTTCCAGTCCGGTGCGTATCATCTCCTTTCTTCGTGCTAAGAAAATGGTTAGTAAAGGGTGTTTAACTTTCTTGGCACATCTCAAGGATGACACTACCCAAGTGCCTTCGATTGAGTCGGTTTCGATGGTCCGTGAGTTTCTGGATGTGTTTCCTGCAGATCTTCCTGGTATGCCACCAGATAGGGATATTGACTTCTGTATTGATCTTGAACCGGGTACTCGCCCCATTTCTATACCCCCTTATAGAATGGCTCCCGCGGAGTTAAGAGAGTTAAAAGCCCAACTTCAAGAGTTGTTGAGCAAAGGCTTCATTAGACCAAGTGCATCTCCTTGGGGTGCTCCGGTTTTGTTTGTAAAGAAGAAGGATGGGAGTTTTCGGATGTGCATAGACTACCGGCAGTTGAACAAGGTAACTATTAAGAACAAGTATCCTCTTCCTCGCATTGATGACTTGTTCGATCAGTTACAAGGTGCTTGTGTCTTCTCTAAGATTGACTTGAGATCCGGCTATCATCAATTGAAAATACGGGCAACGGATGTGCCAAAGACTGCTTTTCGAACTAGGTATGGGCATTACGAATTTGTAGTGATGTCTTTTGGTCTTACGAATGCCCCTGCTGCATTCATGAGCTTGATGAACGGGATTTTTAAGCCATATCTGGATCTATTTGTGATCGTATTTATTGATGATATATTGGTATACTCAAAGAGTAAGAAGGAACATGAAGAGCATTTGAGAATGGTATTGGAAATGTTGAGGGAGAAAAAGCTTTATGCCAAGTTCTCTAAGTGTGAGTTTTGGCTAGATGCAGTGTCCTTCTTGGGGCACGTGGTTTCTAAGGATGGAGTGATGGTGGATCCTTCTAAGATTGAGACAGTGAAGAATTGGGTAAGACCTACTAATGTGTCAGAAATAAGGAGCTTTGTTGGGTTAGCTAGCTACTACCGCCGATTTGTCAAGGGATTCTCTTCTATTGCTTCCCAATTGACGAACTTGACTAAGCAGAATGTTCCATTTGTATGATCGGACGAGTGTGAAGAAAGCTTTCAGAAGCTCAAGACTTTGTTGACTACCGCACCCATTCTCACCTTGCCCGTAGAGGGTAAGAACTTCATTGTTTATTGTGATGCATCCTATTCGGGTTTGGGTGCAGTGCTAATGCAAGAGAAGAATGTGATTGCTTATGCTTCAAGACAATTAAAAGTGCATGAACGTAACTACCCAACTCATGATTTGGAATTGGCCGCGGTAGTGTTTGCACTAAAGCAATGGAGACACTATTTATATGGGGTTAAGTGTGAGGTCTACACGGATCATCGTAGCCTTCAGTATGTCTTTACTCAGAAAGATTTGAACTTGAGACAGAGGAGATGGATGGAGCTACTGAAGGACTACGACATCACTATTCTATACATCCGGGTGCAACCAAGATGTACCGCGACCTAAAGCAACACTTCTGGTGGAGTAGAATGAAGCGGGATATTGTGGATTTTATTGCCAAATGTCCAAACTGTCAACAAGTAAAATATGAACACCAAAGGCCCGGAGGAACACTTCAGAGAATGCCCATCCCGGAATGAAAGTGGGAAAGGATTGCAATGGATTTCGTGGTTGGTCTTCCAAGGACATTGGGAAAGTTTGATTCTATTTGGGTAATCGTTGATAGGTTAACTAAGTCTGCTCACTTCATTCCGGTCAAGGTGACTTACAATGCAGAGAAGTTAGCCAAACTTTACATCTCGGAAGTGGTGCGATTGCATGGGGTTCCACTCTCCATTATATCAGATAGAGGTACGCAATTTACTTCTAAGTTTTGGAAAACATTGCATGCAGAATTGGGTACTAGGTTGGACCTTAGTACTGCGTTCCATCCTCAGACCGATGGTCAGTCTGAGCGAACGATTCAAGTGTTGGAGGATATGCTTCGTGCATGTGTGATAGAGTTTGGTGGCTATTGGGATAGCTTTTTGCCCTTAGCGGAGTTTTCATACAATAATAGCTATCACTCAAGTATTGATATGGCCCCATTTGAAGCATTGTATGGGAGGAGATGTAGGTCTCCCATTGGTTGGTTTGATGCATTCGAGGTTAGACCTTGGGGTACTGACCTTTTGAGGGATTCGATAGAGAAAGTGAAGTCTATTCAAGAAAAGCTTCTAGCGGCGCAAAGTAGACAAAAGGAATATGCAGATCGAAAGGTTAGAGACTTAGAGTTCATGGAGGGTGAACAAGTCTTGTTGAAAGTGTCACCAATGAAAAGGGTGATGCGGTTTGGTAAAGAGGTAAACTAAGCCCAAGGTATATTGGTCCCTTCGAAGTACTTAAACGAGTAGGGGAGGTGGCTTATGAGTTAGCCTTGCCTCCAGGGCTGTCCGGAGTACATCCGGTATTCCATGTGTCTATGTTGAAAAGATATCATGGGGATGGAAACTACATTATCCGTTGGGAATTCAGTTTTGCTTGACGAGAATTTGTCTTATGAGGAGGAACCTGTTGCCATTCTAGATAGGGAAATTCGCAAGTTGAGATCAAGGGAGATTGCATCCATCAAGGTGCAATGGAAGAATCGGCCGGTTGAAGAAGCAACTTGGGAGAAGGAGGTCGATATGCGAGAAAGATACCCACACCTGTTTACAGATTCAGGTACTTCTTTTCGCCCTTGTCCTTCCTTCTTGTGATCGTTCGGGGACGAACGATGGGTAAATTGGTATCTATTGTAACGACCTGTTTAGTCGTTTTGAGCAGCAGATTTTATTTCTGGAAAAATAGGCTGAGGCGACGGACCCCACAACGGACCGTCATGGGCACGACGGACCGTCGCAGGGTCTCGTTTCAAAACACTTAGAAAATCTGCAAATTGGGTACTGGAATCGACTCTCTGAACTTCGTAACGGAATGGCAGGACGGACCGTCACAGGTGTGACGGACCGTCACAGACCCTTCAGAGAAATTGAGTCTCTGAAGTCTGTGACGGGGCAGCAGAACGGACCGTCGCAGGCTGCGCAATCCCAGTCCGGGTCGGATTTCTTTATACGTTTTAAGGGACGTTTTTGACTATTCCTGCTTTAATTATAAAGTTAGAGGGTTATGTTATAAGTCTAATTACTTGGGGGTTAAAAGAGGTAACCTTAAGTTAATTAGTGGGTTATTATTGCCATATTTTATTCTTAATTATATACTAATTAGGGTAAAAGAAAGAGGGTTGAATACGAAAAATAAGAAAGAACAAAGAGAGACAAAAAAGAAAGAGAGACGAGTAGAGAGAGAGAGAAACGAAGAGGATAGCAAGGATTCTGAGAAGATAGCTTGTTGATCGCAATTCTTCGGTGGAGGTAGGTTATGGTTATTTTATGCTATTCGTAGTAAACTCTTAATAGCGAATGATATGTATTGGTAGTATTGTAAACTCTTCTATATGCTTAATTGTATGCTTGCATGAATGTGATTATGAAATTGTGATATAATAAGCATGATGAAGCTATTGAATCCTAAATCTTGAAAAGAAACCCTAATCTACTTTGTTAATGATGATGCCTTGGTATAAAAGAAGGCTTGATGAACGAAAGTAGTGAGATTAGGGGATCGGGTGCCACGTTCCGGTACCAGGATAGTATATGAGGATCGGAGTGTCACGTTCCGACACCAGGATAGTATATGGATCGGGTGCCACGTTCCGGTACCAGGATAGAATATGAGGATCGGGTGCCACGTTCCGGGTACCAGGATAGAATATGAGGATCGGAGTGTCACGTTCCGACACCAGGATAGAATATGGATCGGGTGCCACGTTCCGGTACCAGGATAGAATATGATCGGGTGCCACGTTCCGGTACCAGGATAGAATATGAGGATCGGGTGCCACGTTCCGGTACCAGGATGAGAATATGAGGATCGGAGTGTCACGTTCCGACACCAGGATAGAATATGGATCGGGTGCCACGTTCCGGTACCAGATAGAATATGGATCGGGTGCCACGTTCCGGTACCAGGATAGAATATGAGGATCGGAGTGTCACGTTTCGACACCAGGATAGCATATGAGGAGCGGAGTGTCACGTACCGACACGAGGGGAATAAAGATAATGAATCTTGAAAGATGATAATATATTCAAATCTAATGAACCTAATTCCCAAACGAGTATGATGAGGAGGCGTGAGTCCTCATCGATGTGCTTGGTGTTGTAACCAAGGGTTATGGTAACTGTAAATGCTGCATGCTAAGGATATTAGTTGATTTTATGATATTGCTTAATATATACTGTTTTCTATTTTGAGTTGGCCGATGATATCTACTCAGTACCCGTGTTTTGTACTGACCCCTACTTTTATGTTTTCTTCTTGTTTATTTGTGGAGTGCAGCAAACGTACCGTTGTCTTCGACTCAACAGTAATTCAAGCCAGTCTTACTACATCGGAAATTCAGGGTGAGCTAATGCTTCTAGCTTGGACTGGATCTTCTTCTTCAAGTCTTGATGCCTTGAACTTCCGGCATGGACTAGCTTCTTATGTATTTTAGCTTTTAGAATACTCTTAGTTTAGTCATTTGATCATAGATGTTCTTGTGGTGATGACTTCTAGATTTTGGGGATAATAATAGTTATTGATTTTATTAATGAGTTAAGTCTTCCGCATTACTTTCTGTTGATATTATATTGAAATGTTAAGGTTTAGATTGGTTGGTTCGCTCACATAGGAGGGTAAAATGTGGGTGCCAGTCGCGGCCCGATTTGGTCGTGACAAACTTGGTATCAGAGCATTAGGTTCGTTGGTCTCATCACACAAGAACGAGTCTAGTAGAGTCTTAAGGAACGGTAGGGGGACGCCTTTACTTTTCTTTGAGAAGCTATAAGACTTTAGGAAAATTCCATTCTTTCATTCTTTCTTTCGTGCTATTACTTGGGTCCAATTGGTATCTAGGTGATACAAATTGGTATCTGACCATCTTCACTCTATTTCGCAGATGGTTAGAACTAGAGCAACACTTATGTAGATTTGGTTATCTTAGAAATGGTTGATTTTGATGTAATTCTGGGTATGACTTGGCTTTCTCCGCAATTGCGATCTTGGATTGTAATGCTAAAACGGTGACGTTAGCCAAGCCTGGAACAGATCCGTTAGTGTGGGAGGGTGACTACACTTCCAGTCCGGTGCGTATCATCTCTCCTTTCTTCGTGCTAAGAAATGGTTAGTAAAGGGTGTTTAGCTTTCTTGGCACATCTCAAGGATGACACTACCCAAGTGCCTTCGATTGAGTCGGTTTCGATGGTCCGTGAGTTTCTGGATGTGTTCCCTGCAGATCTTCCTGGTATGCCACCAGATAGGGATATTGACTTCTGTATTGATCTTGAACCGGGTACTCGCCCCATTTCTATACCCCCTTATAGAATGGCTCCCGCGGAGTTAAGAGAGTTAAAAGCCCAACTTCAAGAGTTGTTGAGCAAAGGCTTCATTAGACCAAGTGCATCTCCTTGGGGTGCTCCGGTTTGTTTGTAAAGAAGAAGGATGGGAGTTTTCGGATGTGCATAGACTACCGGCAGTTGAACAAGGTAACTATTAAGAACAAGTATCCTCTTCCTCGCATTGATGACTTGTTCGATCAGTTACAAGGTGCTTGTGTCTTCTCTAAGATTGACTTGAGATCCGGCTATCATCAATGAAAATACGGGCAACGGATGTGCCAAAGACTGCTTTTCGAACTAGGTATGGGCATTACGAATTGTAGTGATGTCTTTTGGTCTTACGAATGCCCCTGCTGCGTTCATGAGCTTGATGAACGGGATTTTTAAGCCATATCTGGATCTATTTGTGATCGTATTTATTGATGATATATTGGTATACTCAAAGAGTAAGAAGGAACATGAAGAGCATTTGAGAATGGTATTGGAAATGTTGAGGGAGAAAAAGCTTTATGCCAAGTTCTCTAAGTGTGAGTTTTGGCTAGATGCAGTGTCCTTCTTGGGGCACGTGGTTTCTAAGGATGGAGTGATGGTGGATCCTTCTAAGATTGAGACAGTGAAGAATTGGGTAAGACCTACTAATGTGTCAGAAATAAGGAGCTTTGTTGGGTTAGCTAGCTACTACCGCCGATTTGTCAAGGGATTCTCTTCTATTGCTTCCCAATTGACGAACTTGACTAGCAGAATGTTCCATTTGTATGATCGGACGAGTGTGAAGAAAGCTTTCAGAAGCTCAAGACTTTGTTGACTACCGCACCCATTCTCACCTTGCCGTAGAGGGTAAGAACTTCATTGTTTATTGTGATGCATCCTATTCGGGTTTGGGTGGGGGCAGTGCTAATGCAAGAGAAGAATGTGATTGCTTATGCTTCAAGACAATTAAAAGTGCATGAACGTAACTACCCAACTCATGATTTGGAATTGGCCGCGGTAGTGTTTGCACTAAAGCAATGGAGACACTATTTATATGGGTTAAGTGTGAGGTCTACACGGATCATCGTAGCCTTCAGTATGTCTTTACTCAGAAAGATTTGAACTTGAGACAGAGGAGATGGATGGAGCTACTGAAGGACTACGACATCACTATTCTATACATCCGGGTGCAACCAAGATGTACCGCGACCTAAATCAACACTCTGGTGGAGTAGAATGAAGCGGGATATTGTGGATTTTATTGCCAAATGTCCAAACTGTCAACAAGTAAAATATGAACACCAAAGGCCCGGAGGAACACTTCAGAGAATGCCCATCCCGGAATGAAAGTGGGAAAGGATTGCAATGGATTTCGTGGTTGGTCTTCCAAGGACATTGGAAAGTTTGATTCTATTTGGGTAATCGTTGATAGGTTAACTAAGTCTGCTCACTTCATTCCGGTCAAGGTGACTTACAATGCAGAGAAGTTAGCCAAACTTTACATCTCGGAAGTGGTGCGATTGCATGGGGTTCCACTCTCCATTATATCAGATAGAGGTACGCAATTTACTTCTAAGTTTTGGAAAACATTGCATGCAATTGGGTACTAGGTTGGACTTAGTACTTGGCCTTGCCTTACTGCGTTCCATCTCAGACCGATGGTCAGTCTGAGCGAACGATTCAAGTGTTGGAGGATATGCTTCGTGCATGTGTGATAGAGTTTGGTGGCTATTGGGATAGCTTTTTGCCCTTAGCGGAGTTTTCATACAATAATGCTATCACTCAAGTATTGATATGGCCCCATTTGAAGCATTGTATGGGAGGAGATGTAGGTCTCCCATTGGTTGGTTTGATGCATTCGAGGTTAGACCTTGGGGTACTGACCTTTTGAGGGATTCGATAGAGAAAGTGAAGTCTATTCAAGAAAAGCTTCTAGCGGCGCAAAGTAGACAAAAGGAATATGCAGATCGAAAGGTTAGAGACTTAGAGTTCATGGAGGGTGAACAAGTCTTGTTGAAAGTGTCACCAATGAAAAGGGTGATGCGGTTTGGTAAAAGAGGTAAACTAAGCCCAAGGTATATTGGTCCCTTCGAAGTACTTAAACGAGTAGGGGAGGTGGCTTATGAGTTAGCCTTGCCTCCAGGGCTGTCCGGAGTACATCCGGTATTCCATGTGTCTATGTTGAAAAGATATCATGGGGATGGAAACTACATTATCCGTTGGAATTCAGTTTTGCTTGACGAGAATTTGTCTTATGAGGAGGAAACCTGTTGCCATTCTAGATAGGGAAATTCGCAAGTTGAGATCAAGGGAGATTGCATCCATCAAGGTGCAATGGAAGAATCGGCCGGTTGAAGAAGCAACTTGGGAGAAGGAGGTCGATATGCGAGAAAGATACCCACACCTGTTTACAGATTCAGGTACTTCTTTTCGCCCTTGTCTTCCTTCTTGTGATCGTTCGGGGACGAACGATGGGTAAATTGGTATCTATTGTAACGACCTGTTTAGTCGTTTTGAGCAGCAGATTTTATTTCTGGAAAAATAGGCTGAGGCGACGGACCCCACAACGGACCGTCATGGGCACGACGGACCGTCGCAGGGTCTCGTTTCAAAACACTTAGAAAATCTGCAAATTGGGTACTGGAATCGACTCTCTGAACTTCGTAACGGAATGGCAGGACGGACCGTCACAGGTGTGACGGACCGTCACAGACCCTTCAGAGAAATTGAGTCTCTGAAGTCTGTGACGGGGCAGCAGAACGGACCGTCGCAGGCTGCGCAATCCCAGTCCGGGTCGGATTTCTTTATACGTTTTAAGGGACGTTTTTGACTATTCCTGCTTTAATTATAAAGTTAGAGGGTTAATGTTAATAAGTCTAATTACTTGGGGGTTAAAAGAGGTAACCTTAAGTTAATTAGTGGGTTATTATTGCCATATTTTATTCTTAATTATATACTAATTAGGGTAAAAGAAAGAGGGTTTGAATACGAAAAATAAGAAAGAACAAAGAGAGACAAAAAAAGAAAGAGAACGAGTAGAGAGAGAGAGAAACGAAGAGGATAGCAAGGATTCTGAGAAGATAGCTTGTTGATCGCAATTCTTCGGTGGAGGTAGGTTATGGTTATTTTTATGCTATTCGTAGTAAACTCTTAATAGCGAATGATATGTATTGGTAGTATTGTAAACTCTTCTATATGCTTAATTGTATGCTTGCATGAATGTGATTATGAAATTGTGATATAATAAGCATGATGAAGCTATTGAATCCTAAATCTTGAAAAGAAACCCTAATCTACTTTGTTAATGATGATGCCTTGGTATAAAAGAAGGCTTGATGAACGAAAGTAGTGAGATTAGGGGATCGGGTGCCACGTTCCGGTACCAGGATAGTATATGAGGATCGGAGTGTCACGTTCCGACACCAGGATAGTATATGGATCGGGTGCCACGTTCGGTACCAGGATAGATATGAGGATCGGGTGCCACGTTCCGGTACCAGGATAGAATATGAGGATCGGAGTGTCACGTTCCGACACCAGGATAGAATATGGATCGGGTGCCACGTTCCGGTACCAGGATAGAATATGGATCGGGTGCCACGTTCCGGTACCAGGATAGAATATGAGGATCGGGTGCCACGTTCCGGTACCAGGATAGAATATGAGGATCAGAGTGTCACGTTCCGACACCAGGATAGAATATGGATCGGGTGCCACGTTCCGGTACCAGGATAGAATATGGATCGGGTGCCACGTTCCGGTACCAGGATAGAATATGAGGATCGGAGTGTCACGTTTCGACACCAGGATAGCATATGAGGAGCGGAGTGTCACGTACCGACACGAGGGGAATAAAGATAATGAATCTTGAAAGATGATAGTATATTCAAATCTAATGAACCTAATTCCCAAACGAGTATGATGAGGAGGCGTGAGTCCTCATCGATGTGCTTGGTGTTGTAACCAAGGGTTATGGTAACTGTAAATGCTGCATGCTAAGGATATTAGTTGATTTTATGATATTGCTTAATATATACTGTTTTCTATTTTGAGTTGGCCGATGATATCTACTCAGTACCCGTGTTTTGTACTGACCCCTACTTTTATGTTTTCTTCTTGTTTATTTGTGGAGTGCAGCAAACGTACCGTTGTCTTCGACTCAACAGTAATTCAAGTCAGTCTTACTACATCGGAAATTCAGGGTGAGCTAGTGCTTCTAGCTTGGACTGGATCTTCTTCTTCAAGTCTTGATGCCTTGAACTTCCGGCATGGACTAGCTTCTTATGTATTTTTAGCTTTTAGAATACTCTTAGTTTAGTCATTTGGTCATAGATGTTCTTGTGGTGATGACTTCCAGATTTTGGGGATAATAATAGTTATTGATTTTATTAATGAGTTAAGTCTTCCGCATTACTTTCTGTTGATATTATATTGAAATGTTAAGGTTTAGATTGGTTGGTTCGCTCACATAGGAGGGTAAAATGTGGGTGCCAGTCGCGGCCCGATTTGGGTCGTGACAAGAAGTGATATACCTTATTATGAAAGTGACTCATATATATCCTTATATATAAATGACTCATATATACTTTTTTTCTCTAAAGAGGGACATATCAACTCCAAATGACAAAATCGAAGAATATATCAAACGTTTTTCCTTATATATTAAGATATAAAATCTTACATATTATGTCCATATAGACACATTATGACGCAAAGTAGGCATGGAAATAATTTCTCACTTATTGAGACTTTTACTTCACACGATAGCCTCAAACAAATAAGGAAGTTTCCCAAAAAAAAATTATTTTGAGCTATATATGGAGGAATATATTTCATCATCATATCTTTCTTTATCTACACATTTTTTACTTTTAGTGGATTGTTATTTGAAAGTACACACTTTGTTAAACAACTAGACTGTTATTAAATTGTTCTTTTAAATTGAAGTTTCCTCCATATACAATTTAAAAGATTTCTAGATGTGAATTTTTTAGGCTTTTAAAATTTAAATTTGAAGCTTCAATTAATTCAAATTCATCTTACGTAGATAGTAAAATCTACTAATATGCATTGAGCTCCTCATCAGTTAAGAGGATTACTGAGGAAATATACAAAATTTCTTGTATCAGAAACACTTTATATTTTTTAGTAAATCTACGTGATGAAAAAAGAAAAAGAAAGAAAAATCTTTCATATTTTTTAACCTTTTATTTTCGCGGCATAAGACAAGTAGAATATCAACAAATAATTAGAGTACTTAATTAAAAAGTACTGAATGTTAAATGTCCGTTTGATCATGCAATATGAAATAATGCATTGGAGCTTAACTTTTGTTTTAACATGCGATTTAGAGTTTTTGTGTTATATATTTTTCATAAATATAAAAAATTAATAAGTTATAAAAAACTATTAAAACAGTTCCAATTATTTGATTAATTTACTAAATAAATAAAAATTTATAAAATCACATAATAAATTATTACAAAATCATTATGATCAGTCTTTTCACTTAATAAAAATGATTTTTTTTTATCAAACATCAAAGTAGTAGTAATAAATTTGGTTGATAAATAAATTTGATAAAAAATAATGAATTTGATGAATATAAATATTAAAGTAGAAAATGATTTAAAGTAATAATAAATTTTATTTTAACAAGAGTAATACATTTTAAAAATAATAATATGATTATAAATTTTATTTACGTATGAAATAAATAGCTAGTTGATATAAAGATGAGGTTGTTTTAACAAAATATAAAATTGTGAGTTAATTTTTATATTTATAAAGTTTCAAATCATGATATGAAATTCTCAAATCAGGATTTTGAAAAATATGATATTCCGTGAAGAAGAAAAAGAATCACTGTGAAATTACAAATCCAAACATTAATTTCATCTCACAATTTTATATTGTAATACTCCTTCCGTTTAAAAAAGAATGACATTCTTTTCTTTTTAGCCTGTTTGAAAAAGAATGACCTATTTCTTTTTGTTGATAACACGTTAACTTTAACTTTTTACGTGATATTTTTAAGACCATAAGATTAAATGACATTTTCATATACTTGACATATCTTTAATTTAAAACTACAAAATTAAAAAGTTTTATTTTTTAAAAAACTCCGTTCAAATTAAATTAAATTATCCTTTTTAAAACAGAAAAAATAGGCCTTATTAGTATCTAAATGAATCAGGTGATGATGATGTGAAGACAGGAGAGGATTGATGTTATAAAATAAAGAAAAATAACAAGTTGTGGATGGAATGTGGCCAACTTTTGGTCTGAAGTGAGAAATGAGCTGTTTTTCTATTTTCTTGCAACTTCCATTTTATTGTGGCAGACATTAAAAATTGAAAAAATAAATAAATAAAAGAGCTTTGTTTGATGATTTTCGAAAAATAAAATGTGATAATAATTTCAAAACAAATGGAGTATTATATTACTATTTTGGCTTGTATTGATTTAAAATTGTGACTATACTAAACCGATTGAATGAGTAATTTTGACGTTATAAGCTTACATTGTTAGAGTTATTTAATATATGAGATAAGATGAGTAAAAATTTAATAATTATTTTTATATGAAATTATTTTAATCAAATGAATAATTTGAAATTAGCTAATACTTATTATTCTTAATTTACGTACGAAATGACAAAATAAATAAATAATAGACATCAAAAGAAGCTTTTAGATTGGCTCTGAATTCTCTTGGTCAAACTTATTATAAATTTATGCCTAGTAGATCAAAGTACTCTTCCTTAAAATCTCAAATTGAAATTTAATATTTCTAATTAAAGATAATGAAAATTTTTGTCATTTCATGGCACCTTACGCTCATCGATGACCATAGAATATAATATATGAAATTACCAACCTGTTTGACCGACTATTTAATTTGATATTGTAGTGCATAATAGCGATGGGCAGAGACAAGTTATTTTCAACAAGGAGAGAAAAGAAAAAGATTAACTAGAGATTCTTCAGTATTTAGGGCCGTTTGGATGGACTTAATAAAAATAGCTTTAAAAAAGTACTTTTGAAAGTGCTGAAACTTATTTTTAAAATAAACAATTATGTGTTTGGATGAAGAAAGAGATGTTAGGGTTATATGGGTAATTTGAAGATTGTATAAAAATATTAAGGGCAAAAGATAAAAATGTGATCAACTTAAAACAGCTTATAAGCTAAAAAAAAAAGCATCTCTACCCCAACTTTTAACTTTTGGCTTAAAATAAGTTTCTTTTAACTTAAAATAAGTTATTTTGAGTATTGTCAAACAGTTAAATAAGTCAAAAACCAGCTTTTAAGTCAGTTTGACCAGCTTTTAAGCTGAGCCAAACAGACTCTTAATTATTTAAGAAGATAGATCACACATTAATTTTGATTATCAACAACTTTTAACATGCTAACAAGATTGACATGTACCTACGTTGAAGAGGGACTAATATTATGTTACCAATTACAGCAAGGCATCCGACACTCACTGGCTCGACTAATTTGGATTGTTCACCCAGGTACAAGTCTTGGTGAAATTGCTATAAACAATAGACAACAAATATGTTATTTCTTAATCCTTCATACTTCCTGTTTGCAATTGATATAACTCATTTATGAAGCTTGCACAATCCACATAGTTTCATTAGAAAGTAATTCCTCATGACAAAATCATTAACTAACTTGAATGTTTGCATTGCAGAGTACTATTTCTATTACAGGGAAATCATTCAACTGTAGTTCTGTTGCACATCAAAGATAATTTACCAAAAGACGAGGACGAGGGGAGGGGGAACTCAGTCACAATTCAATAGGGGCATACTGCCCATAAATAGCAAAAGCTAGAACCAGAAAGGGCTCAGAACCTCAAAGATGTTGTAAAGGCGTGACAAAGACGACTCAATCAAACAGCTCAGGCCGTCTGTTTCTTTGTTTGAGTGATGACCTTGGTCAGGACAAAACAGTCCGGTGGGGTAATGTTTGTGTAATAATTTGAGATTTTATCAGTAACCTCAAATCCAAATTTCTTATAGAAATTGATGGCTTCTTCATTAATTGTGTGCACATGCAAATAAATATCGGTAACATTCTGCTTGGCACAAAGATCAAGGACATGATTCAACAGCTTTGTACCTGCACCGGAAAAAAAGTGGTGACCCAGCTCAATACTATTGAGATGTGTCGACAGAGATGAAATCGACTTGTACTGTTTGCTATTCATTTTGTCAAAGAGTTAAATAACTAATCATAAGTTTCTGTTTTGTGCTTTGAAATGGTGTAAATACCTAATTTTTCAATGACAAAGCGGAAACAGCAAAGTTGAAGGTTGATGCCATAATAATAAAATTTGAGCAGTCAAAGTGGAAAAGAAAACCATGGAAATTTATATCAACTTTGCAGAAGGAGAGCTGGATAAGAGAGAGAACTTACCAGTCCCTAACCCACGATATGGAGCCAAAACACCCAGAGTCATTATGTAAACACGAACAGCCCCACTTTCTTTCTTCTCAATTCGACATGCAATCGAACCTACACAAATATCACTGTAATATGCTGCAGACACAAAAGTTAAACATGGTAAGACGGTAAGTTCTTTAAAGCACCTTGCGGTTGCAGAATTTTTTAATATAAATATCCTTTAATAATTAAAAAAGATGTCTAAATTATGATTTCACCAGCATTTAATTTGATTTCAGAAATCTTTCTAAATGTCTCGAATTTCTTGATCAATTGTGGTCAAAGTACTCTAAATCTACTGACCATATCCGGTATGGATCCTGCACCCATGTCGTGTCGACACGGGTGCAGCACCAGAAGTGAAGAGTTTGCACACCTAAAAAAAATAGAAGGTCCTAAACTCTATGAAAGTAATTCCTCACTTTCATTGGAAATATGATTAAAACTTCAACTCTTCACTCGACAGTTGTGTCCAAAAATAAAGAAGGTGTGATGGAGGTGTATTTCTTCAAGCAAGAGGCCATTTAAATGGTTTTCCACCTTTTTATACATCATAAACAAGCCAAAGAGATGCATGATGAATGCAGGATATACATTCTATGATTTTTTCTAATAGACACACAGACAGAAGAAATGTGTTCCTTTTCCACTTCTGCCTGTGATGAACTAAGCATTTCTTTTTTAATAATTTGGGTCAGATATTCAATTTTTTTTATCATTAGATTAAAACCAAAATTTGGTTAGACCTGCGAGACATATTGAGCCATATAGTTGTCCCACATGATTATTCTAAGAATTTCCAGAAGAGTTTATAAATGTCATGAACTGCTCCATCTGTTGCCTTAATTTCTTGGATTAGATGCTCAGATTCTTTTCACACATCAATAGTTGAAAGGCTTATACAGGGTTGGATTTCACATGCTAGTTGTCCGGCATGAGCGTAATGGACTCCAAAAGGGTTGTGAACGTCATGACCTACGTACATGTTGCCTTTAGCTTACGGATTAGATGCTCAGGCCTTTTAACACATTCAATTCTTAAATGATATATATATATATATATGGTATGAAAACACTAAGGGCGCTATTTCACAAAATATAAAAACAAATGATCTACGAAAAGCTAAAATTATTTGTCATTTACTCTGGTATATCAAGATAACTAAAGGATGTTCAAATGACTTGATTTCCTAAAGAATGAAAACAAATTCATTTGAAATGTTTTATGAGAATCAAAATAGTCATATTAATAGTAGGACACTGATGATAGAGTTGTGGATGTGATACTACTGGGTAACAACTATGGCCTGTAGAAATTCTAGAGTAACCATGTAATGCTTAGAGATGTGGAGATACAGCAGAGATGGTATGGAGTACAACCCTTAGAGATGCATATGTCAACTAGCTAACTTTCCTTAATCCTTTAATGGAGAGGATAATTCTGATTCTGTCGAAGTAGGAGATAAAGCACTAGATCTCCTATCTACATTTAACTTTCAAGTAAATAAGAAGGTCCTCTGAGAAGTGGCATCCCCAACAACTCAAAATTGAAGTAAGAAATCCTTAGTTCCATACCTATGCAAGCAGGCGCTTTTACATTATACATTCCAGTATTCAAATTAATTTTGATATTGGCTATACTGAGGTAGGTCAATTTAACATCTTTAGTTTTAGTAACATATAAGGTTGTTATCATTGTTATATTTACTGTGTAAACATCAAAAAAAGGGGTTGTGCACTGTATCATTAGTAATGGGCTGGGGCATTGAGATGATTGCGTTTCTAAGAAATATAGATACAATGTTGAAGTCGTATACGTCTTCACTGAAAATACAGATTTATTCAGACTGTTAACAGTTGGGTGATACAGACAGAAAACAATTACAGCAGATTTCAGCCTAAGACAATCCATCAGCAAATAAGGGAAAGGAAAGTCCAGAGTACCAACTACAAACTATAAACAGCCAAATAAATTGAGCAAAAGAAGAGGCCCTAAAGGACAACACTACAATTAAGAGGTTCATTTCCTTTTCAGAGAGTAATGTATTTATCCAAATATACCAGAGTGTAAAACTACCACATACAGGTACGGAACCCCCTTTGGAGTTTGAACTAACTCCCTCTCCATTTAGGAGTCATGTGACTACTTAAACTTAGCTCATCCAAGAAACAACTTTTTCGGAAAAAAACCTCAATTTTCCGGACTAAACAAACAAAATAATGCAGAAAATGGATATAGAGGATTCATATAGCTATTGTTGCCGTATCCTCGTTATGACTCATGGGTTGTAGCAATGTGTAATACCGTAAGAATTGTAGTTCCCTCTTATAAGTTTCAAATCTACCTATAGTTTTTCTTGTCTCATGACTATAATCCATTTTCTTTTATCAGCATATTCCTGTAATTGCTATTAACAACATTAAAAACTAAATGTACTTTTTATAAATTTCCCCCACACTATGTAAACTTATCTAATCCATGTCGAAATTCATAATGACCATTAACAAGCTTGACCCACATAATTCGAATCAGATCCTTGTTTCATAGGAATGAATCACTATAGACATAACCTTTATTGGCACCTTCTACATAAAAAAAAACTTTTGTACACCTACTTTTATGCAAAACGAAGAACCCATGACAAAAACTCAAAAGAGAATACGAACCTAGCCTGGTGAAATCACCAGAGGCAATGGCATCAGTGTAATACTTATCGTTGTAGCGTACTGGGAAAATAGCGGTGTTGATTTTTTTGAGTTGCATCATGTTCTTGTCCCTAACTCCATCCAATGAAATTGCTACTTCACGTCCAACACCCATTCTTCTGCACCCTGCCGCTGGATTTTTGATCTGTGATATAGGAGTTAGAAGCACGTAGAAACAGGAAGAAGAAGAAGAAGAAGAAGAAGATGAAAGGAATTAGGTGAAGAAAGAGTGTAGTCAAATTGAAATTGGCTGCTACCTTTTGACAAATGGAACAATGGAGACATCATTTTTCAAGGGGCTATACAATTACAACCTAACTTTTTTTTTCTTTTTTTTTTTGGAATAGGGTACAAAAATTCTTTCTTTTTTTTTTAACAAAAAAACTACTTTTGTTATTCTAGTGTTAGGGGCATAATTATTAAATCTTTTACGATATAATTGGTGAAGTATTATGATATAAAAATATAAGTTTATGTTTCATCAAAAGTTGTATGTTATTTTAGTGTCCATATGTTTTATTTTCGGGCCTCTAATTTATTTTATAGAGTGATGGTTAAACTAATTTTGTTGGATGGAATATATGGAGCGTTAGTTACTCAAGAACACTCACGTTCAAAAGATGAAAGTTGTGAAATGAAGATATTACGATGGATGTGTGGATATATTAGGAGAGATATTATTAGAAATGGGGATATCTATGACAACATGGAAGGACTTTAGTGGAGGACTAGACGGAGTAAGCTAAGTTAAGATGATTCATACATGTGAAGAAGAAATGTTAGTGTGGACTTTGGAGGTGTGAGAGGTTGGTCATAAATGATTTCAGGAGAGGTAGAGATTGACTGAGAAAGTATTTTTCAGGAGAGGTAGAAATAGGCTGAGAAAGTGTTGGAAAGATGATTAAATAAGAGATGACACAGTTTCAAGTGCCAAAAACATAACAAAAAATAAAAGGGCATGAATGACATTATAAAAGGGTGTGAATGACATTGATTAAGATAAAAGGTTAGTACATACGTGTGTTGTCATCAACATTTGATTCATATTAGTAATCACAGTATGTTGTAGTTTCTTTCCCATCAATTCATGTTACTATTTGTTGTTCCTTATACGTCAATTATTAAATTATTATTATGGTAGTTTATGAGGGTCCAAAGTAGGGATGAATTACAGGTATGATCTATTCTTTCCACACTCCACTTTGTTAGATTTCCTTATTATTATTATTAGTTTTAGTTAATTAATATATTGATGAGCGAATACTAAAAAACACATTTTTTAGAAAAAAATATACACCCACCCACAATAGGGATATGTTATGCGAATGACCCAACTTGATATATTTTACTGCAGAAATTGTTTGTATTGTGTATACCTTGCATTCTTATGTTTTGATGATAGATATGTAATAGTAAATCACATTGTTGTACAGAATATCAAAATATTCACTCCTATTGTATGAAAGATACTATTTGTACCACTTAAATTATAGGTTGTGTAATTATTCAAACTCTCTCAACTATAAAACCATAACTAGAATTTACAACATACTTACCAACTAGCATGCACCTCAATTATTCTACAGTGCACTTGCTATGATCCACTCGAATAACACTACCACCAAGATTATGCAGATACGAAGACAACTCACACAAGCATTACACAACAATTTCTATCCACTTCCAAGTCTATTGCACCTATAACACGTCTGCCTGTTCAGTCTAGCAAAAGTGAAGGTACTATATTTAGGAGGCAGGCAGTTTCAAAAGTGCAGAGGACACAAACACACGGCTCAAATGAGTTCAAATTTGCAGCCATCTCAACCAACAGAGCATTCAAAATAACTGATTCACACTTAAAAGAGAGATGCATGTTTCAGATTAAGCAATATGTGCTTCAATATAGCAAGAGGCCGTTTAGATTTTACATTGACCGACATCCATTAAGAATTTCCAGTATCAGTGTTCTCTATACTTGTGCTGAAATAGTTGATAAACCAGAAAAAAAGAGATCACAGATCTCCCCAATTGGAGGGTTCTAAAGTTCCTATTTAAGAGCGAGCACATCAATACTGAGACTCTTTGCAGAATGTGCAGTTATCAGTCATCAGTGCCAAAGTACCGATCACCAAACTCTCCCAAACCTGGAATGACACGGTACTCTTCATTTAAGCTCTGATCAATCTCTGACGTGACAATTTTTAAAGAAGGGAATCGTTTGCAAACACAATGTATTCCTTCAGGTGCCTACAGGAAAAGATAGCACAAGTCAATACATGGTGAAATGCAGTGCAAATATCTCTGACATACAAAGAGGCAGCAACTCACAGAGATGAGGTTTAGGAAAATAATGTGGGATTCTGGAACTCCTTTCTGTATGAGCAGTTCAATTGCCTGGTTAGCAGAATTACCTTCAGAGGAAAAAGCATATATGATCAAATTATATTTTTTTATCTACAAGAGCAAGTCAAGAAAACAACATTTCGTCCCCAGACCGGGTAAAAGAACTCAAGTAACTGCACTGTTACTATTAATATATTTTAATCTCTGGAGTCCTGATCCACATAACTAATATCCTCTTTCCCCTTAAATTTATCTTTCCACAATACTAAAAGCAAAAGAGGAAGGATTTCCCAGTCCCAAAGTAAACAATGGATATAAGAAACTGAGATCACCTACAGGAGAAAACAACTCTTTCAACAAGTAGGAGATTTGGTTTCCCAAATAAATGATCGTCATATGGGAAATTCCAAAAGCTAGATGTCACGGGTTCCAAAATACATTACCTGTAGCAAGTACCGGGTCCAGAAGCAGAACATGCCGCTCTGATATGTCTTTTGGAAGCTTTTCATATATAAGCTGCTCAGATGCAATTCACCACATTAGCCATGGTGTCCTGTCAACGTGGAAACAGAAAAGGAAAAGAACTGAACAGATACCTGTTTCCCATTGTCACCATCACGGTGGATCAGAATTTTCCCAATTTTAATACCCTTACAGCAAGCACGAAGTGCATTTTCCATGCTTTCACCACTGCAAATAAACATAAATATTATGCAAATGAGTTGGTCCTGAATATATAGTAGAGATCCCAATGTACAACATCAACCCGCTCGATGGATGCTAAATACCAATAAACCATGACTATCCCACCACATTTATTTTCCAAACCCTAATAGAATCAATTACACCTCATGACCCAGTATCCAAAATGTAACAGAGATACGAAACTCTGATTTACACCCTTTTTTGTAAGGTTTGCTTCTACATCCCTTATTCAAAATTCTCAGTAGTCAAATCAGTGCTGATTAAGAACTAGAAAAGTGGTCCTACCAGGAAAATACACTAGTATATGTTTTTCGACAGCTAATCTAAGGAGACAAGATAGAATCCAAAGGAAAAGAAAATTTTGGGAAGCAGTCCCAATGTCATACATTACTTGAACTAAGAGGGGATATCCTTTACAAAGTCTTGAACAATTCAAAGAATTCAATTTCCTGTATCTTTACCTATGTGCAACTATCAAAACTCTCAAGTCACTTATGATAATTTCCTTTCTGGATTTTCACACACACACACACACATCACTATTCAAAGGGCGATATACTCTCACGGTCGTCAACAAGTGAACTTATCTAGTATCAATGATTTACTTTCAGACCCATTTCCGATTTATAACAATAAAATTTCTGCACTAGCCTTGACACCTTGCATGGACAATTATCTCACCCGATTTAGGATTGGCGAAGTATAAAGAAAATTAAATTAGGGAAAATACCCAAGTACCCCCTCAACCTATGCCCGAAATCCCAGAGACACACTTATACTATACTAAGGTCCTATTACCCCCCTGAACTTATTTTATATGTAATTTTCTACCCCTTTTTAGCCTACGTGGCACTAGTTCAAAAAAAAAAGTCAACCATCGTTGGGCCCACAAGATAGTGCCACGTAAGCTAAAAAGGGGTAAAAAATTATTAATAAATTAAGTTCAGGGGGGTAATAGGACCTTAGTATAGTAGAAGTGTGTCTCTGAGATTTTGGGCATAGGTTGAGGGGGTACTTGGGCATTATCCCATTAAATTATAAACAAACTGTTTATATAGCAATCTGTATATACACATGTTTGGGAAGTATAGCAAGCTAAAGGTAAATTCTCCTTGTCTTTCTTCTGACAAGGAGACAACTTTATGACAGTGATTAAAAAAATGCAAAGTAAAACAAAACATAGATACAGTTATATATTTGAACTCCCATACTTGGATCATATATATAGGGGTACAATTCCCTTGGAAGAAGGCTCATTATATGAGGGTCAGATCTTAAATGATTTAACTTAACTCAACAAAAACACATGAAAAGCAGAGAAAAAAAAAGTATTACTTTGCTTGGCACAAGTCTAGAGTGGAGACTAGACAGAGGAAGAATTAATTTTTCTCACTGGTGGACAGAAACCCAACAAATCAGTAATTGGTCATACTTGACCTAACACGTGAAGAGATCCACTGAATTTTCAAAAATGAAGAGATATCTAGCTCAGTGCAATTTTAATTCCTTCTTTATCATTAACCAGGATATATCCCAGGGTGAAGAAACATTGTTAATGACTGATCTAATCTCACCTTCGAATAATGGATACCCCACACAACTTTTTGCAAAAATCAACACCAGTGTATACTGACCCTGTAACCGAATCAAGCAAAAATATGAGTTTGGTTTCATATACAGTAGACATATGCAACGGAAAATTGAGAAGTAGCACAATCACTAATAAACGGCTATAACAAGAAGTTTTTGTCAACACAACATTCAGAAAGTAAGGAAGAGAGAGAAATGATAAGTAGGTTATGAACATCAAACTGATCAAAGAGCGCATTCGATAGAAGATTCAAGTAGCACACAGAGAATAATATGACAGAAGGCCATATAACCGACCCAACTTACTTGGAATTGAGGTGTAGATGTTGTACTAGTTGTTACGAACATAAAAAAAACTGAACATTTCTAATGAACACAGAGATAATCCCCAACTAGTTTGGGATAAAGGCTTAGTTGATTGATTGGTATTTTTAAGGGGCGAGTGGACAAGCAAAGATGACCTGAGAGGAGAACTCATTTATCCTCCAGATGGTTACAAGATTTGATGAATAGATGTTTCCTACGAATGGAAAAGTACTCATGAGGAAACATCTGGTCAAGCATTTCTTTTGATGGAAATGGATCGGAACATTTTTAACTCTTCCATAAGAGACTCCCTTTGTCCCTATTTTGTGGGGCACTTCCCTTTTTAGTTTGTCACAATTATAGTTAGGAATAATTTAATTTTAAAATTCTCATTTTACCCTTGGGGTCGTCGTTTGGTATGGAGGATGGAATTAGTATCCCATATATATTAATATATTATGGATAACTTATCCATCATTATAGTACAAATAGTATAAAAATAATCTTGGGACTAACTAATAGCCCTAACCATATGCAGGATAAAATGATATTATTATCTCTAATCCTAATACCAAAAGAACCCCTTAATAAGATGATTTAAAACCACATAAACGTTGATGCTTGTTGTAAACCACAAGTTTCAGAAGTCTTCTCAAAGGGTGTCATATAAATTAGGACAGAGGGAGTAACACTTGTTTAAGCAGAATAGGGCTTCTTGAATGATAAAAAATCTACATTTGATCATGATACAAGGTAGTCAAATGCCTCTAGCAAACCTGTATAGGATTTGTGCTCTCACTTCATAAACCCCACAACTTATAACCAAATTATTAATTCCTAGTATATTCAAAAGTAAGTAATAGACAGGATCATTCTTGATCCGTTCTAAGAAGTAACAATCAGGATCAGTCTTGTCTGCTCAAAGAAAGTAACAATTCTGCACGCAACGTAATGATAGATAAACTGAAAAAGAAAAAGGGTAATTGACCTTCAGATCATATAGAATGTCTTATGAACATACCTGTTGGAGTGACTATTTGCTTCTCAGTGAAGGGCAAATGGCCAAGACCATGCTCCACAACCTGAAAAAAAGTTAATCCAGATCCCTTCTAAGTCCTCACTCTAGAAATTAAGCCTTGTAAATCATGTGAAGTCCAAAGTGCTTAAAAACTGTGACTTACCAGACGAATAAGACGATCAGAATAAAAAACAAAGTCATGCTTTGAAATCTCCTTATCTCGAATTAATGTATGCATACCCCTAATCTGCAATAGAGACAAAGAGAAGGCAATTGTCTATTACTAGTAGATAAACATACAGAAGTCACCAAATTCACCAATTAATAAACCTAATTGTTAGGCAAATTCTTCATCTTTTCATTCGAGATACAATAATAAACTTCTCTGTTGACTTCTTATCCATACACATCCACTTGACTTTGATTAAGCCAAGAAGTAAATTATGCTAACCTTCAGAAACTAATGCACTTGAAGCTGAGGACATTATGCTGCTTTTCACCAACCCGTTTTGTTCTAGAGTTGGCTAATTCTGGTAACCTAAAGCTAAGATGACGTTTTTGATGCATATTTAGGTGCCTCTACCAAATGATCTCCTTATTAGCTAACAAATGGAAATCATTGCTAGTTCACTAGCATAATAAAGAGTGATGAGCATACCTGGAAAGTTGACTGAATAACATACACATTCGGATATATCTTGCAAAGATCATGCTGACCAAGCTTTGTGCGAATATGTTGGACAATCAAATCAATAGCAACATGGTTATCACCTCCTCTAGGTATGATAACATCAGCATACTTCTTTGAAGGAAGGACAAAATCATCAAAAGCAGGCTTGACAAACTTTGCATACTGCATGATTGAGAGAAAAAATCTAAGATTTTCCGAGTCATTTATCTTACACTGTACCTTAAAGCCATATAAACATGATTAATATACACGAGTTCAAACTTTTAAGAACACGTCAATCTTGAATAACGACCAAATAGCTGAAAAAAAGAGAAATAATCTCATGTTAAGGGGATTTGAAATTCTTAACAAATACCCATTCATAAGATATTACCCAAAATAAAGATAGTATTTGAATTTTGAACTCAAAAACAAGGATAACAGTTAGCTTTTCCCCTTCCAAATTTAAATAACTTCTAACGCACGGGTGAAAAACTATGGCTTAGTTAAGAGAGAAAATAACCTAGATTACTTTAAGGACCAAGTATGAAATATTTCAAGAAAGGAAAGCTTGCCTGTTCAAGTACCGAGTTTATGTCTCTACCTCTCTCCACTGTGTCACGTCTTATTCTACGAGCAAGTCTCACGTCAGCATCTAGCATAAAGCAATTATAACCCGTAAAGCGCAATCATGACTAAGAAAAGTGATATCTGGCAATATAAGGTCAGAATTTCCAATAAGAGAAAAGCATCAAGATAGTTTCAATGGGGTAAAACTAAAGAATATTCAAAAAGGCTAAAGTGCTTGCAACACTTCAAATGAAAACACTCCCTTCTAGAACAGTAAGAACTTCTAAGCCAAAGCGACTCCAGAAGGAAAAGTTTAACACGATCTTGGTAGTCTACTTTACACTAAAGGGCCTTAAAGCAAATTATTACTAGCTCCCCTTAAATAACTAAAACAACTTCGGTAACATGTACGTTCAAAATATATCTTTTACTTATTTATTACTACTTTTTGTGTGTTGATGGTTTGACATGAATTGAATATCATATAAGAAGTGATCTAATATGTCCGATTTTAGCTAAAGTTGAAACAGAAACTAGATATAAATATTTGCCTTAGGTTGGATATATAATGGAGTTTAATTGTACTTTACTGTGTATATGTCAGGGGAGATGTGCAGAAGTAATGCTTCCAACAACTTGCTTGGCAAATGATTGCTTCTAATTACCTAGTGAAAGATTTTGTTCCTCACATAGCACTGTAGATTAGACATTGATGAAATCATTTTAGTCGGGGTGAAACAGAATGATTATGGAACCATGCTAGATCACAACCTGGAGATTCTGATCACAACCTGGAGATTCTGACTTTCATCTAACCATGATAAGGTGCTACCAAAAGTCAAACCTATTATCGATGATTATTTCAGCAATCAATGCTTGAAAATGATGAAGTTAACTGTTCAGACAATAACTTGGTCAACTCTTCTTCTTTTCTAAAATCTAGAAATCAGTCACATCTAGAATATTTTTGTGGGGAGTTACAGAAGTGAATGATAAGTTAAAAAAATAAACCTGTCATATTGGATCTCACTGTCCATTATAGCATAAAACTTAAAATCCTTTTTTGGAACTAGAAGCAAATGAAGCTTATAAGCTTGATGGAACGCGCATAAAAAGTAAAAGAACTCTGATGGAACATGGATGACGAATGATAAGCTGGGATGGAGATGCACGTGCATGATATCATGTAACAGAGCGCCAAAATTAATTAAAGAAGCGGAACCTGTATCAACAAAGATCTTCATGCTCATCAGATTACGAACACGTGCATCGTGAAAGACAAGAATACCCTCCAAGATGATAACATCAGATGCATTTACCTGGCAGAATTTACATGCTAGAGATTTCTTAAGTTGCTAAAGAAAAGAATAAACAAATACAAAAGAAAATTAACAAGCAAGCTGTACACATTATTGCTCTTCTTAAGAGAAACAGAAGCACAATATCTTATAGACCCGTGAAAACAAAACTGATGGGCGAGTCATGTAAAATGGAAGAACTGTGTGGCAGTCCAGACATAAGTTGATACAAATGGACTGGAGAAATCTAGTTACTGTTATAAAGGATGTGATCGATAAGGCAATAAGCTTAAAGGTCTTAACTGATCCTTTGTAGCAATAAGAACCGAGATTCAAGTAAAATCAGCAAATCCAAAAACATGTTAGTCGACAAACTCAAACTTAAAATAACTAATGCTGTCCAATGACCTTAAATGAGGAGCATAGTGTGAAATGTTCTCATGCAAAAAGAGAAGAGGGAGACAGAAAAATGCTACAGTAATATGGTACAAATACATACCTGGCGGAAGCTATCTGAACATCTTTGATGGGTTTTAAAGTCATAGATTGGAACTTGGACCGACATCCCAGATTTTAACTTTTCAACGCACTCTAAGAGCTGCTCAGTGTCAAAGGCATCTGAAAGTAAATCATATATTATTTGGGAGTTAGAACTCATGCTCCTGCACATAATAGCGCCAGAGGTTTCTTAGCTGAAAACTAAATCAAGTCATGAAAAGATCAGGAGCCCTTATTTCCAGATCTTCACCAGTTAAAAAGTTACATCTATGCAATACCTGGGTGATCAAAATTATATTCATGAACATGTTTCATTTCTTCGAGCGTCAAACCGCGGTAGAATGAGTCCTGCATTATCATCACAATTATGTTATTAATATTAAATGTTTCGAACTTCTCCACATATCTCCCCAGATGAAGATGATCAATATGCATTCTAATGTGGTACCCATACCCATTATTTTATTTTATTTTTGATAATGTAATTAAATGATATTAGAAAGCATTAAGAAGATGCGATGTTACAAAAGCACAGTGTGCAAGAAAGCTGCTCCAAACAGAAAAATATGGAGCTAGATTGGCAAAAACTTGTGAAACACTCAATAGGGAACCCTACTAGTCTACTGTACTAGAGATAGGGAACTAACAAAATCCAAAAGGTTATCCACACTGTTTACATTGTCAAAAAAGTGCCAGCTAAATAAACTAACCAGACAATGGTACCCATACCCATTATCTTGTAGCCATTGGAAAATCTAGTATCATACTCAAGCATACCAACATTAATGGCATAATGCAATCCAATTTAGGAGGAATGCATACCTTTTCTTCTCTTTTATTTATTTATATTTATTATATATATTTTGTGTGGCTTTGACCTGAGACATACCTGATTAATCAGCACGACACGATGATCATGAAGTTGTTGGATGATCATGTCACACACAGTAGTCTTACCCGACGCTGTTCCTCCAGAAACCCCTGTTCATAAAATAATAGAACAAATATAAGGCCAAAATCATTATAGTAGAATTTCCATGAACAAATCATAAAAGTAAAAACAACAGCTAAACCCTAAAGAGTGCAATATACATATATATATATATATTTGGAGGAAGGGTTTTAATACTTGAATATCTATTCTCCTTTATTCTGGGCCATTATAAGTAGGTAAACTGTACACGGAATTCTTAAACTAATTGCCACATTGCAATCAAATCAGTCAATCAACCGATCGAAATTTCGAAACGAAGTAGAGTACAAATAAAGCAAAACAGATACTGAAAGGCAACCACAATTTAGTCATAAATAAATACGTATTCGAATCGCTCAAACAAGTTGGAGAATTAACAGAAGATTGGAGAAAATACCGATGACGAAAGGCTGTTTAGGAGCAGTGGAATCAAGAGGGGTAGGGGTTGAGAAATGAGTGGGGGTAGGAGTAGCACGGGGAGAAGATGAAGAAGAAGTGAGAAGTCCATCAACTCGGAGACCGGAAAAGTGTGCACCAGAAGCTGCCTCCATCACGTAATCTATCGCCGTTGTTTCCTCCGGCACCGGCGACATAATTGCACTTTTTATGTTTTTCTTTTTTCTTGTTTGCGAAAGCCAGAAAACAATTAGGTAAATAGTCAATGGTGAGAGTATTTTTTAGTATCAGAAACAAACTTAGCTTACCTACTACTATTATACTTCTTTTTTAGAATATGCTCTTACAAATCCATTTCATTAACCTATTGTAACATAAGTATGTTTTATTTTCCTAAAAGATTGTACTACCTTGGTTGATAAGAGTAAAAATGGTAAAATGAAAATAAAAAATACAAAAAAGAAATCGTGAGAATTGGTTATGTTTAAAAATGAGCCAATAAAATAATATTTGGTGTGATGGATCTTATATATTTCCCTCATTTAGCATGTGTTTTTGTTTGTATTATTTTTATTTTGAATTAGTAGAGGAAATATCAATCTCTAATATTGCGTACACACCATCTTGTTCATAAATATGGTACAACTCCCAGAATGGTATTTCTGTGTTCTCCACACTATATCATGCAGAGGCTGCAAGCACTATCATTAGTTTTAGGTTTCAAACCTATTTGTAAGGGACGCAAACTAGCATCCACACAACTGGGACATTCTCCAGCTTATATATTTATTCTGGAATTTTTAGTACAAAAACAAAATTTACACAAAAGCTAGTGGGTTTACCCGATCCCCCATTCTTCACTGTAGTTCCGCCGTGATTTTGTTCCATGGCACTCTGCTTGAATATCAATACCAAAAGATGAAACTAAAACAAGCACAAGGGGGCCAGAAGCAACCAAAGTGCAGCCAAGTATATCACTAAAGATGAAAATTGAGAATTTCACCATACATTCTCCGTTTATCTGAGAAAATGGTCACATTGACTTCTTTGCCCAATACCATCTGTTTATCAGAATAGTGGTACCATGCAAACCAACTCTGAGCATGAAGTTGACACCAATTGAATTATAGTAGTAGCAATAATAGCATCACAAAGTAATAACAAAATTCCAACAAATTAACAAACCAACCATGAGAGAACACATAAAACTTGGAACTGGAACTGTTGAAGCAAACAAATTAAGAACTCAGAAAGGAGAAACTTTTAACTGTCTGATACCTAGAGTTACAAGGAAAAAAGCACATAAATGTTTCCATTAATGCCAAACTGGCAAACTAGTGCAACAAAATTAGCATGAATTTTAAGTTGCTTCTCAATAAACTTATGACCTAACATGTTACATGAACAAGTTGGGTTTTGTAGCCTTGTAAGTAGTCTTGAGTTTCCTAGATGGTGGTCTGACTTTCTTGAACACCAAGGGGAACTTGATTTTGGAGTCATGGAACTGCTTGGTGCTCTCCCTCTTGCACAGTTTAGCTGGAATAGTGGCCGTCTTAATGATCTGGATGCAGTGATGGCGGACCCTGTGACGTGAAGCCATCTCTGTGTACATCTGCTCCACAGCTCCATTCAATGTGGTATCACGGTACTCCTTGTACATGTTGTGGTACCCAGTGCGACTCTGATAACGCAACCAAATGCCGTAATTCTTGATCTTAGTCGGATACTTCTCAAAGATCTACAGAGAAAAACATAATATTTCACTCAATCAAACAAAAAAGTCTTATGCCACTTTTAAAGTGAAGTTCAAAAAATCCCTCAACAGGGTGTTTGGTCAACTTGCCCCTCACTCTCCAATCTCCCACCGACTTATCAATAAAAACACACATTTCCAAACTAGCTCCCTCAATTTACTGATTGCTTCCATCATTAAACTTGTAACAGAAACTTTGACCCCTCATCTCCAAGATATATATATGTGTGTATGAGTAATATCACCAGAAACACCTCTTTTGTCATGCAAAATAGCGAGAGAGAGAGAGAGAGTGTGTGTGTGTATATATATAACAAATAGCAACAATATAATCAGTTCTAGATTTACGAGCGCCAAGCATCATCAGCAAAATTGTACGAAAGCAACTGCACAACTCAAACCCGATGTGTTCCAGTAAAACTAAAAACTTCCAAAGGGAAACTAGGCAGAGCAGTTCAACAATAAAGAAAGAGTTGTTGTAACTTGTAATAGCAGGAATCATTTAAGGTGGCTCCTAATAAAAAGTTTGAAACATGAATAAGCCAGGAAGGCTGGCTTGGACACTGTTGTTATAGAAAAACTGGCAAGCGGAAGGAAACCCAGCAACCCCCTCAAATTGACTAATATGTAATCAACATAGAAAAAATAGTAAGTGACATTAGCAACACAAGGTTTTCAAACATGTTTTTTATACCTGTAATATCATGTCGTACAAAGAGAACTGCTTTCACAGGGTCTTAACAAAAATGACCTCTACACTCTACTTGGCAGGTCGACAGTCTAGAGTTCACCTCTAGGACATCAGGTACAGAAATCCAACAAGATAGTTCTTGCTTTCCTAATTAACTGTCTAGAAAAGATGCAAAAAGAATGAAGAAGAGAAGGCAGATGCTTGGCTAAACATAAAATCAATTTGAGGAATTGAGAAAACAACAGCTTGCCAATGTAAGCTTTTCAAAGCACCAGCCACAATAAACTAGTGGCAAACTAATACTAACATGATACTAGTGGCAAACTAATACTAACATGATCCTCTGATAAATCCAACTAATCCAGTGTTGAGACATAGTTGATTGCTAATTATACTTCAATGTCATAGCTTTGACATGAAAACCCAAATATATATAAATAGACATATATTTATACATTGAAAATCATATTCATCCATCCATGAAAGACACACACATAGAAGTGTAAATATACACACCATACCTCATTAATAGCAAGCATCTGCCCGTTGCTCTTCTTAACCTTCTTCAGCTTCCTCAAAAAGTACCTTTTTTCCAGTAAATCAACGAACATCCATTCAGTATAATCACTTCTCAATACACATTAAACTAACTAATTATATGATTCTGGTACCCAAACATTAAGTTTAAACTAAACATACAATTGAATTTTTTTCAAAACTATACATAACCGTAATAAGTTCGTATGCACTAGCTACTTCGGCGATTATACATTAATACTAAGAATGCGATCATCGCCAAAAATGAACAGTTGAGTGGACCGTTACTCACCAGAACTTGGATTTCGCACGGACCTCATTGGTAGCCCAAAGCTTCATGCGGTAGATCTTTGGGTGTTCATCGGTCTCTGATGGGAGAGCTCTACCCACCACCTGGTACTGATGAAACTGCAAACAGAAGAAACAACGCTAATATTAACCATTGAACCATAAGAAATGGGAAAAGAGAAACATGTCTAACACCTTACTTTGAAGGTCACCATTTTCAGTGCCGTTCTCTCTCTCCCCCTCTCCCTCTCAAGCTGCTCTTTGTCCGTCTGTAGCGAAGGCGAATGAAGGATTAGGGTTTTTGTTTGGAAATTTAGAGAACCCCATCGTGATCTGGGCTAGGAAATGGGCCAGCCCAGACGCAAACCTGGCCCAATATATTTATTTGCGTAAACTATCCTTCATAAACGGAGAAGTCCAGTAAACCAACAGTATTTGTGCTTTTTCCATTAATGGGACACATTGTATCATTACTGATTTAATGTATATTTTTTGTTTCTTTAAAAAAAAAAAAAAAAGAGATGTGAATCGGTAATATAACCTAGTGGTTAATGAAGTAATAGCATGAGATTTAGATGTAGTTGTTTGTCGTGGAGGTGGCAAATATACTGTAAAATTATTTGAGATGCACACAAGTTGATGATCCAGACACCATGATAAAATTTTATAAAAAACGTGAGGGTTAAACAATTTAGTTTAGTTCACCATAATTTATGGGTTTTCTTGATCAATTGGAACAAACTCGAGCCTTGTATAATGTCCTTATTTGCCTTGTTATTTACTACTAAAAATTCATACATTCGATCTTAAATGATAATAAAACTAATAGTGAATTTAATAAAGAAACACCAATTGATGGATGGATTGACGACTTAGCTATGACCTATAGAGCTCTTATTTACCTAGTAGAGAAAATAGTAGAACCAACACTTCAAATTTTACGATTTATTGAACATATTTTCTCAAGAATCATAGGACTTATAATATGTTAACGTTAAATCATGGTAAAAACATGGATTATTAAGAGTTTGGGTATGTATTAATTTCTAAATGTAATAACATGGTTTGTTGAAAATAAAGTTGTTATTAAGAGGTTACAGTTTCAAAGGTATGTAAAGGTATATGGATAATAAGCCTAGTACTTTTATTGTGATTGATAAAATCTTTTTGTTACACTGCAATAACCAAACTTTATCCATTACAAATAGCATTATTCTATTACTTTTTATGTTTCAAAATAGTTTTCACGTTTCACTTTACGAGAGTCAATTTATCTAATATTCAAAGCTAAATTAAATTTATTTACATTATACCATTTAAAAAGCGGAAGCTATAAAATCGAGCACTAGCTATCATAAAATGGTGATGATATTTCTCATAATCAATTACTGTATAATGAACTAATATGATCAACAAAAACAAACACAAGAGTCCTAAATATAAGTGAAATGATCTATAGGTGATATTAAATCAAATGAAATATAATCAAATTTAGATAGTGAAATCTAGATCTTAGTCTAGGCAATCAATATTCTTTAATGTATTAATATAGTATTATCTCCTAACACAATTAAATATATAATTGTAATAAAAATAGCATAGCTAGCTAGAACAAGAAAAATTACCAAATAAAAAAAATACCCGATGTAAACTAGAGTCAATTGTCCTACATCATATTCAATTATATATCAAATATTTTACTTCGAAGAAATTTACATAAATGAAAATAATATATGAAATTTCCCCTACTTTTAGATTATCATTGTAATTATCATTAATTTGTATACTATAAACTCCTAAGTGAGGCTAATCCGAAGAATATAATATAAATAATAGTACTCCACATACATAGTTATTTCACACATTACTCAAATTAAACTACAAATGCTATTATGGCCACTAGCCCTAGAGTAATGCTTCTTTCATTCATCCTGATCATTTACATGGTGGTGGCACCACCGCCGGCTAAGGCGGTGATCACGTGTGATACCGTGTACGATGGTGTTAAGCCATTTCTTAACTATGTCTTGTTTGGTGGAATAGTCTCAACAGATTGTTGTACTGGACTTGAATCTGTTATTGCTTCTGCTACTACTACTGCAGACCGTCAGAGCGCGTGCTCGTGTATAAAGAGTCTTGCATCGCATGCCACGGACGATGAACTTAGTCGCGCTGCTAGTATCCCTGGACAATGTGGAGCAACCATTCCTTTCGAGATTAGCCCAAATGTTGATTGCTCAAAGGTGAAGTGAAGAAAAAAAAATGGAAATTAAAAAGCTACGAAAATAATATTTTTCTTGTTTGGTTTTAATGTATATATAAATTAAAAGGTATACTATTCGAGGAATGGCCTCAAATTAGCATGTTCCGTAATTTAATTCCACTATAGTTTTATATTTCGATGAAAACTTTATATGTTTTAAAAAACTCCATCCAATTAAATACTAAACATAAAACCTAATAATTAATTAATGAAAGATTCAAAATGGAAAAAGTGTACTTTAAACTCTTGTAAGAATCTTCAACAAGAAAAATCAATGGAATTCTTTGGTTGTTAAACTATACACCAAAGGCAAAGGCACCAAGGTTTTCTCTTGTTCTTTTCAGATTAATATTATCAGATTATACTGAATATGTTATTATTATTTTAGATAACTATTTTAATTTTTCGCAACTATTTGACCGAATGAATTATCTCGTAGATAGATTGATAATTTAAACTTACGTGAATAATAAGATGTAAGTTTAGTCCATATTTAAATGAACTCAAAACTAATAATTAATATGTGTGTAGAACGTTCTTCATCATATATTAACAGATAAATTATTAATAATAAAACTATTTGATTGAGAATTTTTTTTATTACGTGTGGATTAATGTATGAGCTGATAGTGACTAATTACAATATTTCAAAGTTGAATATATATAGTAGTTAATAAACGTGTTGGCAAATGTCAACACTTTAAGCATCAAATACTATTTCCACTTATTGAAGCAACGTCCATTTTCTTCTTCATACTCTTTTGATCCATTTAGTTTCTTGTACAATTAAATTATTGAGACATGATTATAATATAATTGATGATAGTGGAAGTTATAAGTCGATTAAATTGGCTTAAGCTTTTTTTTTTTTAAAGATAAATGACAGAAATCTCACTTTTCAGTTTTTTTATTACCATTATTCCTTATTAATTTTATAAATTTTCAAAATTTCTTATTTTTACATGTCAATTTAATGTATAGGCGCATCAAATTAATGTATCATGTATAAAATGTACATCAAATTATTGTATCATGTATAAAATGTAATGTATCTTACTTAACAATTAATGTATCTCGCGCATCAAATTAATGTACCTCGCGTATCAAATTAAATATATCTCGTGCATCAAATTAATGTATCATGTATAAAATGTACATCAAATTATTGTATCATATGTAAAATGTAATGTATCTTACTTAACAATTAATGTATCTCGCGCATCAGATTAGTATATCAGCACTTACATTGTTGTATCATTTGAGGGATTTTTGTCATTATAAACTTATTAGGGACAAATGGTAATTTTGCCTTAAAAGTATGTGATTTATATCTTTTGTCTTTAAGTTGTCTTATTACTTTATCCCCTATTAGTTTTATAAATTTCTCATTTTCATGCATCAAATTAATGTATCAATGCATCAAATTAATGTATATTGTGCATCAAATTAATGTATCTCGCGTATCAGATTAGTGCATCATGTATAAAATGTAAATTGGATTATTGTATCATGTATAAAATGTAATGTATCTTACTTAACGATTAATGTATCTCGCGTATCAGATTAATGTATTAGCGCTTATATTATTATATAGGAATTTCTATAATTATAAACTTATAAAGAACAAATGATAATTTTATCTTTAAAGTACGTGAAGATGCCCTTCTTTTTAATCTATCTACAAATTTAATTAATACTCAATAGTTATAAGTTGATCATTTTTAACTTGTAATTTATTTTTTTTGCCTAATAAACACTTCTAATTTAAACAAAACATTTATCATATTGTTCTAAATATTTTTTCTAATTCTCCAAATACCTTCTTTCGAAACAAAACCTCGAACATATTCCCCATTCCAAACCCATTGATAATCATTTTCTATACAAATATGTATCTAAATTTATGGGTTTTTTTTTTTATATAAAATAATAATGAGATTTTAGTTATTTTATTAAAAAGAACAAATTATCAATTCTTCATCCACTAAGCACATAAACGATTAATTATCACTTTCAATAATTTCATTCAAATTACGTAATTGTTCATTCATAAAAATAATTTCTAACACTTAACACTGGTTAATTAATTACAACCAACTAACCCAATTAAATTACATGATCATTTATGCAAGTGAGTACTCTAAAAAGACCAATCTACTCTTACTACACTAAACAAGATCGTTATTTAAAGTGATGCATCTTGTTCTTTATATATAATTATAAAAAAAACGTGGAATAAGAATAAAATCATGTTGGTACTTTGTAAAATTCTTAATAATCTTTATGCGTACTTTTCAAAATATATTTTTAACATCTATATACTAATTAATACAACTAATTCGCGACTTTGATGTAGTAATTCCTTTATTTTAATTTGTTTTTCATTCGGTATTTAATATTAGTATTACAATTTAATTAAGGAGAAGAGTATAAAATGTCCTCAACTATTTGAATTGGTATAAAACTATCCTCCGTCTAGCTTTCCTCTCTTAAATGCTTCTGTCGTTAAACTTTTGGCTCAAAAATACCCTCAATATAAATCATTAGTTCATATTTGCCCTTATTTATAACAATTTCCCTAAGTAAAATTATCAAATATTTATTTATTATGTTGTCTAATCTGATTTGTCCAAATTTAAAACCTTCACGAATAAATAATAAAAATATTACAGATAATTCATATTTTGATTCGATTTGCTTGATAATAATATTTTTTAAAAAATATTATTTTCATAATATTTTCCTATTGTATATTTTGAATCAACTCCCAATTTAATATATAACAATTCATAATTGGGGATCTAATTAAAGTCCATACTTGTCCCGTTTGATTGATCTAAAAAAATTATTATGTTTTATAAATATAAAACTGTCTAACAATTATTCAATTATCTTATTCATTTCTTCTTTTCGTTTCTTTTAAATCTCTTATTATTAATTAGGATATCAAGAATTAAAAGTTGAAATGAACTCGCATGTACTTGCATGTTCATATTTTTTTAATTTAATTTGTATTATTTTCATTGTGAGTATGGGTAAAGAAAAAAATGTAATTTCCATTCTTTTTATTTTGAATTACATACAAAAGAAAAATTGTAATATACATACATCGTTGTTTAATTTAATCATTTTGTAGTGAACTAATTATTTGTAAATGAATGTAGTTGTTTTCTCCTTTTTTTAATTTGTAAGTTAGTTGAAAAAAAAAAAAATTAAAATGATGGACAAGATTCGAGAAAAAAAATGAAAGGGAGGAGGGAGGGAGGGGGGGGGGGATAGGGAGGTGATTTTTCATTTTTATTTATTATAAAACCCAAAACGAGGGCAATTACATGAGCCCATATATTAAGTAACTTTAAATTATTTCACGAAGAAGGATTCAAAATGCCTTTAAACTTTGCAATTTGGTATAAATTTATCCTCCATCCACCTTGTGAGTGTGCGTCGTTAGAAATATAGGTATTTTTGAGTCAAAAGATTGACGTCAATAGGATTTCGAAGACCAAAATATGGATGAAAGACAATTTTGTTCTAATTCAAATATTTGAAGATTATTTTAGGCCATTCTCCAATTTAATAAGTCTGAATTCACATTGAATAGACTCTATTTGCGAGTAAAGCTCCCTATCAAAGCTTATCCAACTCAATCATAGATAGTGCCCCCAATATAAATAATAATAATAATAATAATAATAATAGTAATTTTGTCTCTATTTTTATGAGACGCGATATATCATAATAAATTAAATTTTATTGATAATATAAAACAATTTTATTACTTTTTTTTTTTTATGGCTTAGAGGACAATTATATTATATTAGCAAAATATAAGAAAACCTTTTTACTTGCTAAAGGAATCACCGTCGTCTTGGTTGAGTCCCCACCTCAAAAACATCGCTGAGAGCCAGAGATCCCTAAAAACACCAATTGCATTTTCTGTATCCCTAAATCTCTCTGTTTCCTCCCACACCCTAAAAATCCCTATTTTCCCGCTCCTCAAAACCCTTTACAATCCCCTTTAGTTTTAAACCCTAGATTCAATCAAATTTGCACGGAAGATCCCTAATTTTCTGCAAAATTTCTACATTCATTCACCTTTTTTTTTTTGCTGTGCAGTTATGGTTGAGAATCAAAATGGAAGAAAGTAAATTGATGTTTGATAATTGCAGCAGAGGAAATGAGAGCTCCAGCAACAGCAAACCGCCTAATCCTCTTGCTGGAGATCGCCGTTTAGTAGCTTCTGCCACCAAGAAGGCCCTTGTTCGACACCCCTCTTTGGTAAATTTCTCTTCTTTATCGGAAATGTTTTTTTTTTTTTTTGCGTTTGATTTATTACTTTGCAAAATTTACTAGTTGGAATGTACTTACCTTAGATCCGGTGTTTGAGAAAAACTTAATTTGTTACTATAAAAGATGAATTATTGAGTATTGAAATGGATACGGAGAATCAATACTAACTAGTTTGGCATTGAGGTGTAGTTTGCTTATTTTGCTGTTTTAATTGATAATTTGGGTTAGTTGTCTTAGTGCAGAAAGGAAACAATTGTTTTGTTTGTTGCATATTCCAGTATGGTATTAATGTGTTTTTGCTTATATCTATAGCTACTTTTGATAAAGATACCAACAACAGTTAGGGAGGTTATCGTATGTATTTTCTAAAGCAATGGAGGCTATTCTGTTGTCTTAGTGGGGAGTTGAAGTGTTTGGTATTGGATAGTCCAACCGTGTTTGATGTCTGTGCAAAATTAAATGTTGAAAATTTACAGGCACAAGTGTTTCTAATCCTTATCTTTCCTAGTATGTTCACACCCATCTAAGCATCCTCATCTTGTCCGTCACTAATGTCACTCCCACCTTGTCCCATATAGCTTCGTTCTTAATCATAGCTCTCCGAGTATGTCCACACATTCATCTTAGCATCTTCATCTCTTAAAACTTCATTTGCTGAACATGTGCATTCTTGACTGGCATCCCATACAACAATGTTGGTCTACCACCACTGTACAGAACTTAACTTTAAGCCTTGGTGATACTAAGTTGAATTGCATCTACTAGGAGGATGTAATTTCTTGGTTTATTGCTTGTGATTCTTTGAAATGTATACCTCTTCCATTAATCTAATATGAATTTTGTCCTAGGTTTGTATGAAAATTCTTAGTAGGGTAATTTTTGAAATAATATAAGTTTAATATTTGAACTAATGGATCCGTATACTTTGTTTGTTTGCCTGATTTATTTTATTAAGTTTTTCTGGTCTCTTTATCTGGAAATTATGGTGTGTTACTTTGTACTTTTATCTTACTTTGTATTAGTTGCTAGCCAAAGAACTTGAAACTCTCAGAATGTGTATTGAAGTTTTTAGTGGAGATTTACCAGGTGAGAACCAAGTTATCAGATGTACCTCTTGAACCAAGAACAGCTACAGGTGATCATGCAGCAGAGTACCTTCCCATACTTCGCTCAGGTGCTTGGGCTGACATTGGATCTCGGTCAAGCATGGAAGATGTTTATGTGTGTGCCGACAATTTAATGAGCCACCATAGAACAGCTGGTTCTAATGAAGGGACTCATGCCTTCTATGGGGTAACAACTTTTTCCACTCTTGCACTTCAAGAACTTGAGGCATGATATTAATTTTTGTTTTATAGAAAAAGTATCAGTTGATTACATACGGTGGCAACTCTAACTCCACACAGTTGGGGAAAAATTATGTTATAATTATTCAACATTTTGACAGGGAAGCAATGCCTGATTGCTGCAGTTTCCCTGGTTCAGTGAACATTGTGCTACCTTTTTATTTTTCTTATTTTAATTTCATATTCGGATATTCAGACGTATTTGGTACCTATATGTTGACTTGATCTGTTTGTTTGTGTTAGCATTACACAAGTATAAATCAATTCTAGTGCTATGTAAATAGCTCCAGATCCACACTCTTCAAGTTCAGATAGTGAACTAACATGAAAAATGAACTGTCAACCTGAGGCTCACAAGTCATAAAAATACAAATCGTTGAAAAAGGAGGAAAGAAGCACAGACAATGGGCACTTTGAAGTTTCAGAACGAAGTGCAGTTTCTAAATTTTTCTGTACCAGTTCTTTTTTTTTTCCGTAATAAATTGGTGGGATTGGCTGAAATTTCATGGTACTTGGCTAGAATTGCTAGACGGCCGGTAGCCCTTTCCACTCTACATGCTTTGGGAATGTTGGAAACTGATGTGCCAGGAGGGAATGTATTGATTAAATAAATAGTTAGATGGCTTATGTTTTAAGTTTTTGATGTTATTTCTTCCCATGGCTAGTTGTACATATTGATAAAACTGAGGAAAGGGAATTTATAAGGCTTGCCCCCCCTTAAGTTTACATTGCATGGCCACTTTTTATCCTTGAAGGGGAGGGAGTTGGAATGTTTCTCCTCATACTCAAAATTAATGATATCAGTAAAATCATTCACTTCATACAAAAAGTTTATCAGTAAAATCATTTCAAGCATGTACTGTTTGGGGTTTGAAATAATCATTAACTAGTCATTATGCTGCCACCATCAAGACAGTACTGGAGCTGAATGGTGATAAAGAAGTTTCAAGCTGATTAGTGTGTTCAAGGAGTTGCTTATTTACCCACTCTGTTTGTTTCATTTCATTATGTTTCCAACAACAATTGCCTGGAGTATTCTCTGAACTGGTGTTTCTGTGGAACTTGAAGTAAACACCAAGAGCTGCGATTACTTTCTTGGCTGAGGAAAGAAAAATTCAAATTTTGGGATCTGTTTTAGACATTTCAAAATTTAATTTAGAGTGCAGACTTTTTTTGTGTTGCTTTTGTGCAATGAAACTGAAGAATATTGACTTTAAGATCAAGCTCCCTTACAGATTGAAAGTCTTCTTGCTTTTTGATGTTTGTGGTTGTGAGGAAGCTTTTAGACATTTTGCATATGCACAGATCCATGGTGGATATAGTTTTAAAAAATTGTTTGATGTATTATTACTCAACCTTATCTTTTTCTTAATGCAAGGTTTTCGATGGACATGGAGGAAAACATGCAGCTGACTTTGCTTGCAACCATTTATCAAGGTTTATTGCTGAGGATGAAGACTTCCCAAGGCAGATTGATAGGGCAATTTCTTCTGCATTTTTGCAAACTGATACTGCTTTCGCAGAAGCCTGCAACTTGGATGCTGATCTTGCTTCCGGTACCACTGCTTTGGCAGCCCTTGTTATTGGAAGGTTCACTTGCTCTCAACTTTAATCATCTGTTGTTGACTTAAAAATTCATTTGTTGCACCGTTTAGTTTCCATTTATATTTCATTATTTTTGAAATGGGTCAATGGGTTAAGCCAGGTTCAAGGTGGCCTTAAATTTTAAAGCAATTTGGTACCATTAAGCTTATAGAGGGGGGGTCTTACTACGACAAGTGTTAATTTGTAGGAATTCTGCATCTTTTCAACTAGAACATCTGCACTACATTTCTACTAGAATATTTTCAATTTTCTCATAGTTTTTCTGTTTTTGATCAGTGGATACTTGTTTCACTGCTAAGTTCTAAATGTAATTTGTTATGTCCAAGGTATACAACATGTAAGATCTTGCAGTTAAATTATTTGCTTGAGGCTCTCTATAGATGTCTCGTTGGAAACTTCGATAAATTCCTGTATTTGTCACACACCTACGTACCTCAATCCTTGCAGTTTGCCAAGTACAGTTGCTCTACCGAGGGGCAACAAAGGTTGCAACTTGTACTAATTCTCATGGCACTAGAACTTTGACTAAACACCCCTGTGGAAGCTCTTTCAGTTACTTTTCAGTAATATGTTATCTTGAGATGAGTTTTTAGTGCCATCTGCACTCAATATTAGATTTTTCTGAGGGAATTTTCTCCAAAAGGTGTATCTGCAGCATGTCCATGAGAACCGCGACTCTTTGTTCATTTGCCTGCAATATTGTCAATAATTTTTTGGATATCTGCACTGAACTACCCCAGCTATCCATATGGTTTATCAGCCTAGAGTGAGGGGATCATTAAATATTTTATCTTACTTTTGCTTTGATCTTTTGCATGGGAAGCAGTTCGTTGGTTGTGGCAAATGCAGGAGATTGTAGAGCTGTACTTTGTCGTCGTGGTAAAGCTATTGAGATGTCGAGAGATCACAAACCTGGTTGTTTTGGGGAGAAAGAGCGGATTGAAGCTTCTGGAGGATATGTGTATGATGGCTACCTGAATGGACAACTTAACGTAGCTCGTGCTCTAGGAGATTGGCACCTGGAAGGATTAAAATCTATTGATGGTGGTCCACTTAGTGGAGAACCTGAAGTTATGAGTACCCGACTTACAGAAGAGGACGAGTTTCTCATAATAGGCTGTGACGGTATATGGGATGTATTCATGAGCCAGAATGCTGTTGACTTTGCTCGTCGAAAGCTTCAGGAACACAATAATCCAGTGATGTGCAGCAAAGATCTCGTTGATGAGGCTCTGAAAAGAAAGAGCGGGGACAATTTATCTGTGGTTGTGGTGTGTTTCCAAAAGCAGCCACCTCCCGACTTGGTTGTCCCACGCGGAAGGGTGCATAGAAGCATTTCTGCAGAAGGCTTAAAAGAGTTGCAGGGCTTTTTGGATAGCTTGAAAGATTAAGATAGTAAACCATGACCTTTTTGTTTTATGATCTTTTAGTTTTCAGTCATCCTAGGAGTTAAAAAGATCTCTTCTCCCCTCTTTTGGCTGTTCTTCCCTGCCCCTGTTGCTTCTCATTCTTGTAGTTTATGGTTAGATGACGGGAGAGATTGACCAACCAACTGTAACATATGCGGCGCTGTTGTCAGATTAACTAACATTTTCTGTGTTTTAGGTGATTATGAACCTTCTTGATAAATTCAAACTTAAGACATCATTTCTATTAATTTTCTCATTTAAGTCTTGCTAGCATATTATCCCACTAAGATGCAGGGTTGGCAGGTGCAAAATGGTCACTGTTTTCCAGACAGTTGATTATCTTGGTGTGTAGTTCCTATTTGGAGCTTCTCTCTCTTCTTCTTCTTGTGCGCTCCTATAATACTCGGGCTTACTTGAGTCAACTTCTGCCTGAGATTTGTGCTTTTTTTCAAATTTATCATCAATTTTTGTTTTTGTAACTTAAGGGTGTCCTTTTTGTTTTGTTCCAACAGATTTAAGAACATTAATCATTACATCAGAGAGACTTTTATTTTGCAGCACATTGCCTAATCCTACCGTTTCGCCTTTTTTTCAGTTTCGCCAATCTTCTGCAGATGCATGAAACCTCACATGTTTCAGTAACATTGACCCGTCTGGTTGAGAGAAAGAGGCTTGAGATTAGCCATTAGGTGAAGTGCCAAGTGACACTGGCCTGTTCGATCGAGAAAAAGAGACTTGAGATTAGCCATAGGTGGAGTGCTTTAGGTGAAGTGCCAAGGGGAGGATCGACTTCAGCTATAGACTGATTGACATAGTTTAGGAGGCTAAACTAAGTCTATTAAAGAGACAAATAAGTATTGTTTCGGCTTTATTACTTTGATCAGGCTGAAGTCGATTAGTCCGAGTATTAAGTGACATGTCTTCCTTTGCCAATATAAGATAGGTCCGAAAATCAAATGTCAAATATACGATAAGTCGTTGTCTGATAAGAATGTGAATTATAGGGTATTAGTCGTCTGTCCAAGTCAAAATTAAATGGATTAAACTTAAATTCTACTCCAAAAATGACAATTTTCTTCTAATAATTTTTTTCATTTTATATGAAAATTTTAATTTTTTGTACAATTAGTATTTTATATTATTTTAGAAAAATAAATTATAATCTATTTGTTTAAGAAATGAGGTTTTCAAATTTAGAGAGGTAAGATATATGTTTTTTTCTCTGAGTACGAAGACATAATATACGTAATGAAAATATAACCAGCAATGAAAATGAAATTTATAATAATGTTAGGTTCGATTCATTGTTACAAAAGAATTATGGATATGATGTATTGGTTATTCATTAATTTAAATTATAATTCTAAATTTGTTCGAGGCTTTAAGCGGCAATATAAACACACCCGAAGCACCCAAAGTTCCAGATGATTGCAATTGGTGGGTATACAGTGCGTGCTTCTTCCTCTGCATACTGCAACTTCAATGGAGATCGAAATCTCCTCTGTGAAAATGCTCTATAAACATGTGAGTTTTTTTCCTCCCAAACATAGCCACCATGCATTTCTAATCCAATTTCAACTTGGCATTACTTACAATTTTTTTCACTTCATTTTCACTCTTCTTCTACTTTTGCAGCTCATTTTCTGCGCCGTTCAACGATGCCGCATGTCCGATGAACTTTGTAGATTATCCGTGAAATTGACCTCGTTTTCTCGATTTGCACTCCCGCTCGTTCGAATATCAGGCAATATCTCTCTCTATAAGAGTGTGTGTTTCTTATCTGTTGTCTCAACGTAATGCCGTAATTCTGTATATTTATGTCTACGATGGTATCAGAAGATGTGTCATGCGAGAGTGATTCAGTTTGGAAGGCGCATGGACTAGTTTTTTCTGGATTTATGAAAATCACAATTGCGAGTAATTTTTCCTTCTTTCTGATCCGAAACTTTTTTGTGCTTGTAATGGGAAAATGAGTATTGCGTTTAAGTAACAATATGCAGAGTTGTAATTTGAAGTTCGAACTGCAGTTTGATTTATTGTGTTAATACAGTTAGCAGAATGAATCTATGATAATGAATCATTAAATTTTTCTCACCAACAGTTTCTGATACTGGTGTTGGGAGCCAACCGGAGGATTACCAATATCTGAAATACGGAGACGACCCTATTCTGGCTAATCAATGGGGTAAGAAATTGGCGATTACATGCTTATTAAGTTTCGACTCTATTTTTCCCAACTTATATTTCTCAGAGAGTTATACCTGATACACACATAGCTTTGGTTTAAGGTTCAGTAGACACAGAGCTCTCATCTAAACATATCCGTGTGTCGTACATATGAAGGAAACAAGACCTCACACTAAAAGAACTTTTACCAACATTTTAAGATATATTTTTCCACCACATTGATATGTGAAGAATTGCAACTTATAATAATTTTCGTATTGTTTTGGGGATATTTAAATTTTAATTCTAAAGTATTGGTTTAATCTAATCCAATATTGTTTTGAAGTTTGAAGATTAGTCAAATTGACTATCAAAAAGTGAAAAGTGACATATATTTTGAGACAAGAGGAGTAACGATCTATTTTCGTGTTTAGGCACAAAACCGAGACAACTGCGCATGTGGTTCCTAGATGGTGCATGTCCCTTAATCCATGACTAGAATTTATTCTGACCAACTAAAATGCTGATTAAAGTACTAGAAAACATCACTGTCTACTCCATCCCTTGGAGTAGAAGCATAATTTGATGCACAACTTGAGATACTTGGAAGTTGGAACATTGTTCTTCAGATTTGAGCCAACAGATTAGGGAGCTGAGAAAGAGGAGTATATTGTGAGGTGAGATGAAAGAGAAAGAAATATGATGATTCTAGGGTAAAAAGTAACAGAATATTCACCAAGTGTACAGGTTGCATAAATGCCTTTGTTTTACTCCCATGGCCTCCAAACAAGAAAAATGGAAAACAACATACAGAGAGGAAAAATAAATAACTAACATAAAAATTCAATTTATAATTATCTCGCGGCATTTCACAGGTATTGCAACTCAAAATTATGTGTCTCAGCCTTTAATATTGTCCTGCCTGGAAGATACAATTGAAAAGCCTTCCATAAGTTTCTTTATACCACCTGTTAGGAGCGCTGATGATATAGTATAATTACATTGCAGATGGGATGATTTCTCTTGCAACTACAAGTAAGTCTTACCCTTCTTGGTGAATAATTCTTTTGCCTAGTCAGATTTATTGTTAGGATAAAAACTGAGAAATTTTGAAAATAGTAGTAATATTTTTGTTATGTATGATTGAAGTTGTATCAATAAAGTACTGTAACTACTTCAACTGTAGAGGATGAACTTCTTGCTTGTCTTCTGCTCCTCTGAACTTTGCTTCTTTAGTTTTCTAAAACTCTTGTGAGCTGAGATGTGATTGGTTTTTCCATTAGTCTATGGTTTGGTGGCAGTTTATGCATGACATAATCTGCACGTGTTACTCTAGCTAGTCCTGTTCTTTCCTTTGTCCTTTGAGGGATTTGATAATGACCTGAAGATTAGAGGCAGCTTTCTAAAGTGCAGATACTTAGAGGTTAAACTAACGCCACAACATTTTGGTTTTGCTATTCGAACAGTCTCAGAACTTTGAAACGCTAAAATAGAAACGAGGCATTCCCAATAAAGCAACTCTACATTTTCTTATGGTAAATTACGACTACTACTTCTCATATGTGGAGTCTAGGGAGGGTACAATGTAATTCCACAAGTAAGGTCTGGAGAGTATAGAGTTTACACAATTCTTATTCCTACTTCGTGGAGGTAGAGAGGCTGTTTCTATGAGACCCTCTGCTCAAATACAACAAATCAAAAGAAAGAACAGTTCCAATAACGAAATAATGCGGTAATCGAAATACAAAAGATATATGATAACAACTATCAAAAGCAAGAAAAAAAACATGAATAAGACTAATACTACAACATACGCGATGCTTCCAGACTCCTGACAAGCCTGATCCCGCTGATAAGTGAGACAAAACTCAACTACCTACTAACTTTCTACCCTAATCCACGATCTCCATATCCTCGTGTCCTCGGTAAGTTGAAGCTGCACCATGTCCTATCTAATCACCTCTACAGCTCTACCCAATACTTCTTCGATCAACCTCTACCTTTCCTCATACTCACTATATCCAGCCTCTCACGCCTCCTTGCATCTGTACCTCTCCTCTTCTATGCCCAAACCATCTCAGGCGTCGCTTCCCTCAGCTTGTCCACCACGGAGGCCACTGCCACTTTGTCCTGGATATCTTCATTTATAATCTTATCTCTCCTAGAATGCCTACACATCCATCTGAACATCCTCATTTTTGTAACTTGTATCTTGTGAACATGGTAAATTGGGATCAACTGTTTACTCAGAACGTCTCATCGCTAACTCTTCTCTGAATCCTGGCTAATCACGTCTTGAATGATACAGTTCCTTAACCATTAAATTTTAATGACAGAATACATGATCATTTGTGTCAACTTCAGAAAGGTTGTATACACTAAAAAGCGGAATTGATGCAGTTTGACAGTTCATCGAACTTTATATTGGTATCCAACTTAACAAAAACCAATCAAGCTCACACAACTTGTCTTTTAGCTTAGGGTGATCATTATCCCTAGTAATAAACTGTTGGTATTGCTTAATTATCATTCATAATGACAGGTTTATAACTTTATATAAGTTTTACATATATAACATATTTCTTACCTTTGACGATTAGACAACGTTGGAAGTACTCCTATATCTCATAGGATTGAGAACATTTGGTTGTCTAAACTGAGGGATAAAAGTTGCAGGCACATCTGATAGTGAGATACACAATTTAAACGTAAATCTAAAAGATTCTAATTCTGCTGGAAGACTGACAAAGCTACCCTCAACTGCAAAGCATGGTGCCAAATTCAGGTATGCCATTTTCAGGGGCTCCATCCATGTGATGCTACTCTTAAATTAGTTTTCTCTTGACCATACCCATCTAGTCTTTTCCCTCCTTTCTATGCTTCTGTCTTTCCGCACATGGTTAATTACTTATACCTTGCAGTGGGACTGAAGTATCAATATCAATATCCAAGAGCCTTAATGACTTGTTGGCAGAGATTACTTGCTTTCTTCAAAAGGTTCATTTTCATGTCTATCAGCTGATTCTAGCTATGATTTCCTAAATTATATGAAAAATTCTCTAACTACAGTTTTCATTGCTGTCTACGCAGATGATCCCTCTGAAGATTCCGGTTAGTTCATTACTTTTCTTGAAATGATTTATATTCAAATCAAATGTAACTATCCCTTCTCTATAGACCCCTCTTGTAAATCATAGGTACTAACTGCTCAGACAGCTCAAGGCGTTCAGTGTGAACCTACTAAATGCAAGTGTATATATTTTGGATGAGTTCACCATGTCAAAAATGTTTCTTTTGTTATCAGATTCGCATTAAAATTCGAAATTTAAGCTTTTATATGTCATTTTAACCTTCTTCTTTGGCCTTGTTATATTTTGAAAAGTTTATCTTTTTCCGTATCCTGTTTCCTAGGAATTAGCTAGGAGCCTAGGACCATTACCTCTCTGTGGCTGATGGTTTGTTTCTCTTCTTACAGAAAGTTGTAATGGAACTCTTAGTATGTGGTGATGATCCTTTGAGTTCACAGATTGAAAGTCGTATTCTGGCAATTGAGGGCAGCTCTGCATATTCTCCTATTGAAAGCATAGAAAGCTTGAAAGTGGGACTCAAAGATTATATTCGCAAGCACCAAACTTGCTTCTCAATTGGGTAAGTACTAGAAAGGTGCTAGGTTTTGGTTAATGAATGATGATGCATTCCAACCTCTAGCTTTTGTTGAAGGTTGGATATAATTGTATTAGTAGGTCTAACTTCCACATGTTGAAATCATAATTTTTAGGTGCTAATATAAAAAGATAACAAAGAGTACACTTTGACATAGTTACCCTGAACTTTGTCATTTCCTTGTTTTACATGGACTATTTCATCTACTAACTTTAAGCTAGCCTTTCACTCTACAATTTTCCCATTAAAAAGTGTGACATTTGCAGTTCTTCTCTCTTTCTTATGTGGTTTTGTCTGTATGCCTGACCGTTCATTAAGCTACTTCAGTGTGATATAAAGTAGTGCATTATTGTTCTGAAATTTACAATTTGTAGATTTTACCTTCTTGAAATACTGGTTACAAATAGTTAGATTGAGTGAAGATGGGAAAAAGAAGCTTGGGATGACTGGACCAGGTGAGAGAAAATCAGGATCAAACATAAAAGGAAATGCTAGGACTCCCACCATAGAAGCAGTCTGAAGGAGGAGTAGAGGCAAGACAATTGATCACATGTAGCATGCAGGAAGTAGTACTTAAGTTATTTAAAATCTGGTTGACAGATCAATTGACTCCTTCAATTTGATGTAGGAGGATTTAAGTTTGCTAATGTAATTAAGTTAAGATCTATTTGTGGTGCTAAACGGCTCATACGGTATATGTTAAATTGCAGCATCTCATATAAGATCTTTGGAGATGTAACTGTTGTGCAGAGCCAAAAACAAAACAAAAATATCAATGTGCAGTGCATTAAACACGCCTGTACATAAAGTCGTTGTTTCTTATTTCAGGGAAAACCTGAAGGTTGGAACTGGGGTTGCTAATTCTTCAGATAGTTCTCAGGGAAATAGCCAGGTGGTGGAAGCTGTTGTGATTATCAATGAGATGTCAGAACTAGTCCATTCTTCCAGCATCAGTGAACAAGACATGAAAACAGAGGTTTGCTTTGGATTAATTGAAGAAGACTCTTAAAAGCGTAAAAAATGTTTGCATTCCAATATCTGCTTTATTAATTATGTTGTGATCAAATGTTAGATAATAGTTCACTGTAAAGATGCCATGTTGCATATTCTTTCCCAACATCTATTAACTTGTGTTTTGAGTTCATTTGTTGTCCTAGAATGTGTGGATTGTGAAAACTAATGATAATGTCACAGATATGCATTCTTTGGTATTTCAACTTTCAGGGGTCTTTTATCACTATGAATGTCTTGTTTTCATATAAGCATGGAGCACAAGGTGAAGAACCTTGTGCACTTTATGGTGTGTGGAGGCTAAGATTTATGCAATTTCCCCTACATCATGGAGTAGATAGCTATTTATGTGAGTGATAACTGAAATATTTTTGAACTTCTAAGGGCCAAGAAGTGGACCTTTTTCTTTATAGCCATCTTGATGACATTGGATTGGATATGTTACATTACGCATACAACAACTATGTCTCAATCCCAAGCAAGTTGGGGTTGGCAATATAATCCTCACTGACCATGTGTCTCCATTTATGTTCATAAATAGATTTACATATCAGGAAACAAAATTCTATGTGGAAAGTGTGATTTTCATAATGTAATATAAAATAAACTATTTCCTCATCTAGAGTATCCCCAGTGTACACCAAACAGGATACATTAATAATCCGATCTTATCTACTGTGGACAAATATGGTCTCTGGTATTGAGTCTAATTAAATATTGCTTATTAAATTTCGAGGATATCAAAGTTTTTGCTAAGTGAACTATACAAGTTATAGGTTGGCTGTCCCAGCCATTTCTAGTCCTTACAGTTGTTTCCAAAAGTATAAGATGGAGGGGGACTTAATATCTAATTTCCAAAGTAAACAAAATACAAGTGAGGACACAAAGGAAGGTTTTGGAGAAATCCTATTTATCAGTTAAGCTCACAAAACAGGTGCGATGAACATATGAAGATTCCAATATGAATCCTCACTTACTCACTAACCTTGGCCAATTCCTTTTTTCTGAGTCTTGATTCTAAAGTTAGCAAAGCCAGCTTTATCCATGATATAAACTCCTCTCACTGCTTGAGGGAGCTCATTAGCAGATATAGAAATTCTGTAAGATTGTTTGATAGCTCCAAACTTAGCTAGCCCATCTTCCATAGCATTGAGTTCCCCTTCCATTCGTGCTTGTCAAGATATTCTGGATATCAAGTAGCTTTGATGGTTCACTGATGCCATTGATCATATCCACTACTATTTTAAAGTCCATTTCGAGTAGCACATTGTAATTCCATTATCTGGAAACCCCTGCAAGCCAGCGCTAGCTGCAACACCCAGCATTTCTAGAACTTAAAGAAAGAAGCCCTGAGAAGGCCATGACAATTTTTCCCTGATGACCTCTTAGAACCCCCCTTCTCCAGCTAGTTTTCCTTCTAACATTGTTCCATTTTTTTTTCTGATCAAAGGGCCACTTATAATATAATATTTAAAGATTGACAGTAGTAACAGGTTCTTCGCCTGTTGCCAAGGACAGATCATTGTTAATGGTTTGGGTCATATTCCGACCCTGAATAATACAAATTGAGGGCTTGTTCCAGTACACAGTAATACAAGTGAGCTTTGGCTTAAGTTATACACTAATCACAAACCTCCCTCCTGTTGGAGTATAAGTTAATCAACCCAAGATCTTTGAAATGGCAATGTTCAGATAAACAAAATACTTAAGCAATTTTTAAAAAAATTAAGTTCCATATATCTGTTGATGAGCTGCTGTTGAAGTTTTTAAAAATTTATCACTAAGCATTACTTGCTCGTCTTCTTTCAGTTAAGCCAGCATCTTGCACGCCTTCACATTTTCTTTTCAGTATTGTAGTTTGTTTGTGTTTCTTTAATTTGTTTAATGATCTTCTATGCCTGATTTCAGATCTTATATTTCAAAGACTTTGTACCTTGTTCTATTGCTCCGTCATCCCTCGATGCATTCACAAGCATCAACTGGAAAAGCTATGGGTTGGCTCTGCGGAGTGTTGCAGATCATGATGATAGTGTAATGCTGGAATGGGAGAACCTGGCACCAGATTTACAAATTCATATTGCCATCCATTGTTACCATAGACAATATCCATCATAATATAATACATATCCATGAGACTTGACATGGTCATACACTCTTAGCATTAACTTCAAACAATGAGTATTGTCTTTTGCTTAACTTGCTGACAAGGTGAAACAGTGGGTTGCAGAAAGCAGTTTACCTGATCGAAATCTAGCTAGAAAAGCTATCAAGAGTGCTTTGGATGACTTGAAAGAAAATAATCAAGGGGTTCTCCTAAGTACACGTGCACTTAAGGTAATGTTCTCACTCTTCTTTGCATTCTTTCTGGTCATTGGATTTTCTAGTTCCTGGTATTGGCTTGGCTATGAACAAAATACCTCCCATTGTTTGATCTATTCTGCATTCTTATACGTCCATACCCAATTGTGAAGCAGAAAAAGTAGTTTTTTCTTGTTCTTCTTCTTCTTTTGATACGGATTTTTAAAGAGTGCTAAGCAGACAGTATTCAGTAATTCCAGTTGGCTAGGTAATTCACATACAGAAATAGGCATGCTGTGGACTTAACATTCTTTAAAGACCATATGACTAGTGCTGATTGAATCTGACTAAGGGATGTCAATTATTCAAACATAAATAAGAGCATTGATTGGCAAGAAATCTATTCTCATTGCCTCATTGGGGATGAAAGCTTCCTAGAAAAAAATCTCCTTTTTACTGGGAATGGCTTTTACAGCATCATCTATTTAGCACTGTTGTTCCAGGTTGTCAGATATATAGCATTTTTATTAGCTGGAAGTGTATATGCTTTCATATGTTTCTGCAGAATCCTTTTAAATTCAGTACCCATATCCATGGTCAGGGGCGTACGTAGTTTGACAGTAGCTAATGTATCCGCAACCTATATATCCCAGACATTAGCTATATATTTGAATAGTTTGTATCTGTGTATAACTTAGCAATAGGTGCAATAGGATTTCCACATGAACCAATTTAAGATCTCGATACACCTTCTACCTGATTATGATCTTGTTTGAGCTTAAAATGGCCAAAATTTCAGTTTTCCTTCGGGTACATAGCTAAGGTTCTAAATTTGTTTCTCCCACAGACCTGTGATTATGCACCTGACCTTGCAAAAACGCTTGCTCACCTGATCTTATCCTCCAATGACTTGAACTTCCAAGAAGAATGTTGTTCTCTTCTCGGGGTACAGTCTCAAGAGGTTAACATGGATAATGTTGGAAATTGCATCAGGGAGAAGATTATTTCAGTCATCGGATTAAATGATCGTAACTCCCATAAGCATAAAGAAGCCCCAACCTTCTTATTTGAAGATGATTGTTTCCAGAAAGAGGATTTCATGGACGAGGAATATCAAGAAGGTGAAGAATCTTACAACTCTTTGGATCTGTAGAAGGTTAGGGGCATTATTAGATGTCCAATTATTAATCTCTTCTCTAATATGTTTATAGTTTACCTCACAATCAAATTATTCTAGTTACTTCTGCTTGGCTATATTATTGCTATGGAAAAGGGTAAATTGAATTTTTTGGTCCAAAGTAGATAAACTGATACTCAATTATTTCTACAACGTTGTGGTGAAAAAGAGAATTTATATATTCAAAATTTCATTCTCTCAGTTTTTTCCATGTTAGTAAAATATCTAAGGACTCATTTGGTCACAGATTTTGGAAGTATCTTGTAGAATTATTATCTTTAGTCAGAAATCATCTAGTTTTGGGGAGATTAGTTTTCAAATCTCAAAAGCTACTTCAAACTTGTTTTTGCCCCAAAATCTTACATTTTATAAAAGTGCCCCATCGATTACTTCAGATTTATTTTGCTTGATTTGTATACTAATATTTTCTTAAGAATTGTAAACCCTTGTCAACATATATGTGATTTTTCATCTCCTACCTTGAATACTACTTGCTTATAATGAAGTCATTAAAAATATTCTGTATAATTTGGAAATAATATGTTTGTTTGAAGAGAAAGAATCCTTTTCATTTCTGTCTTTCGACTAATATCTCATTAATAACTCAGCCTTGCTGCTTTGACAATTTTCTCGTACAATAATTAATATCAGCCTATGATAAATTCTTTTCCTTGAGGCTTGAAGCACTTGAGATATAGGTAAAATTATTACTTCTTTGGCTTCTTCCATTCATTTTTTTTGGACCTCGCATGTTCTTAAGATATTGAGTATTTTATCACAGTACTCATATAAATTGGTGTATAGTTTTTTGTCTTAAGAAATGATTTGGAAATAAGTAATTGTATTATATATTTTTAAAATATTAGACAAGTAAAAATAAATGGAGAAAGTATTTCATCGCTTCAAAATTAGTGAAAGAATACATTTAAAAATTTGGTAAAGTTCTTTGTTGATATAAATTTCCAAAAGTGAAAAGCACACAAATCACAATGAAACAATCAAGTCGAATATGAGTGAGTTTTTGAATCGTAGACTATAGTCTTATAGGGAGTCCGGAGCTTAAAGGGTGAAAAATGTTATAAAATTTTTAAAACGGTATATGAATTTTTTTTATACCAAAACGGTAAAATTGCTGTGAGAAAGCAGCGATTTTGTTCGCCGGAGTTTTGAAGAATCGCTGCTATAGCAACGATTTGTACATTTGCATTTTTTTTAAAAAAAAAAAATTAAAACAAATTGCTGCAGTTACAGCAATTTACGTAATATTTTAAAAAAAATAAATTTAAGTAAATTGCTGCACTTACAGCGATTTACATAATATATATATATATATTTTTTTTTAATTTTAAAGTATCTCCGCAAATGCAGCGATTTACCTAAATTTTTATTAATTGATCATTTAATACCTAATTTTATCAAATGCATAATAAGTTATAATGAAGAAAGAAAGAAAAAGAAACATACTAGGTAAAAACTCTACTCCAAGAAATGGAAAATCGATAGGCATTTACTCCAAGAGACTCCATTATGTAAATTTAGCTTTAAAATTTAAAACGTATATATTATATTCAGTGATTTACTAAAAATTAAAATATGTAAATCACGTATATATTATATTCAGTGATTTACTAAAAATTAAAATATGTAAATCGCTACACTTGCAGCGATTTATTTAAAAATTATTTTTTTTTAGGTAAATCGCTGCTTTTATAGCGATTTCCTTTAAAAAGAATTTTTTAAAAAATATTTTGTAAATTGTCGCGAGTGCAGTGATTTACGTTTTTTTTTTAAAAAAAAATGTAAATGTACAAATAGCTGCTCTAGAAGCAATTTTTCAGAACTCCGACGGACAAAATCTGATAAAAAAGTATTTTTATATATCATTTTGAAAATTTTGTTAAAATTTTTCATCCCGAACTCGTCTTATAGGTCAACGTAAAACACACTTATGTTTTACAACTCTTTTCCCCCCTAAAATGTAGCCCAAATATTTCCCCTTTAATAGGTAGTTAGCTTTCAACAAATTAACTAAAGAAAGGCCAACTCAAGAGATGAATATATATTTTCCTTGCTGGATGATAAGATTTGTTGCTTTCAAGATATGGGAATCTACATATATTAACAGACAAGATTAAAAAGTTTCTCCATTGATAAATTAAGAATTTTCTTTCAACACTATTTTATCAATCAATCGATAAAGTTAATTTGAGAGAATACAAAGTTTATTTAAAGTGGCTACAACCATAAAGATATATAGCTCGTGCGTGCTACCTACTGTAATATATAAGTATTGATGTAATGATTGAAGCAAGTAAGCCAATCAAGGTTGCTTCATCATGCAAGTGTAGGCCATTCACATTTGGCTGTTACCAATGTGGAATCATCTATGTTGAATTCTTTGTGCACTTACTTTTTTATATTTGTTAAATTAAAATTTTAATTCTGTCACATCAAACAATTGATTATAGATGTATGTGAATCGTGAAGTATATAAAGAACTCACATGAGATTTGATTGGTGGTAAGATCATAAAACATATAGCTAAATAGTGAAAAGGAAAAGAATACTTCCTTCATTTCAACTCCATCTTTTTCTTTTTTTACAGCTTTTTAATTATAATTTTTTATCAGATATACTTAATACTGCAAGATTAAGAAGCATTTTGATACATACGTCAAGTGAAAGTCACACAAAAAATTCAAACAATGAGAGTAATACATTTGATCTAACAAAAATTTTATGCATGGGGGTATGGTAAAACCAAAAGTAAGTCACTTACCTTAGACCTCTAAATTTGAGGGATGAGTGAAATGTGAAAGTCATCCTTTAACAATAATAAGATTGTTATAAGTATTCTTAAAAATAAAATAAAAATTGTACCATACATTTCAATCTTTAGTTTAAGATTACGAGTTTTAAAAGCTTATATTTTTTTTTAATTAAACTTCAAACCTGTTCAAATCAAAATCACACAAATAAATTGAAACGCCATCAAAAAGTGCTTGAGCAGCACTTAGATGGGGTCATCTTGGTTGAGAATCACTCATCGCAATCAAGCCCTTATCATTATTGTTCCCATTGAATAAGGAAATTCCCACTCTACTAATTTTGTTGCTCTTATTTCTAACATAAATTATTTCTATCAAGAAAATTTTACGATTTTTTGGGAGGGAAACAATTAGTAGTAATAAAATTGTAAAAATATGAATGAAAATTTGTTTTATATATAAATATTTCTATTATTCATAAACCTATATATATAAACAAAATAGTAAAGTATTATGACTCTACGATCAAAGGACGTCCAATAATGGATGAGATTGCTCTATCCTTAATCAGCAATTTTAGATTCAAGACTTGATATACAAAAATTCTTGATAAAAAACGCTTCCGCTAGTTATTGCGTGGCAAATAACATATGCAACCTCCATCACACACACACAACACACACACATATATATATATATATGTACACACTAGAATTTTACATTTATTTTGGGTTAAACAACAAAAGTAACAAACTACACAAAAATAATGCTCGTATAAGAAAAGAAGTAATTTTTTTGTGTTATCGATATAAATAAAATATATTATTTTAAAAATACTTATATATTATCTAAATATATTTTATGAACGTAAAGGATGGAGGTATAGGGTAACATGTATTAGTGGATGGAAATAGACCAATGTGAAAATTTGACTATCAACTATCAAACACACAATTTGTTTTTCCTAGTTTCGTTATTTTTTATAATCTTATAACTCGTCTTCTAAAGGAGAATATTTTTTAAAAATTTTGACGAACTAAATATAAGCTATTTTTCTTTAAAAAATTACATATTTATATTTACCAAATATTATATACTTTTCCATACAAATATTTATTAGTATAATACTTAAGTTGTATATATTCTTGACTAAAAGGCGATTTGACATTTGAATAGTCAAAGTGAAAGTATGAGCAATAAATTGGACATAAATATTGTAAATGAGTGAAAGATCCCTATTGTTTTATATAAATATTTCTATTATTCATAAACCTATATATATAAACAAAATAGTAAAGTATTATGACTCTACGATCAAAGAACGTCCAACAATGGATGAGATTGTTCTATCCTTAATCAGTAATTTCATATTCAAGCCTTGATATACAAAAATTCTTGATAAAAAACGCTTGCGCTAGTTATTGTGTGGCAAATAACATATGCAACCTCCATCAGTAAGAACCTTATGATTAGGACTAGCTCATTTATTACTTTTTTTTTTCATTTTTAGTAATATGATAATTGTTAATGTACATGTGCTACTTGGTTGAGAAAAGGTAAGAAGGGAAATTTTTTTGAATGATCAGTAAGGATTCAAATCTAAAGATATATAAGTAGCCCTAATTGTATTGGCATAGGGGGACCAAGTGGTTTTCTCTTTTTTAAGCACATCACCAACTACTAAACAACTACTTGTTTCTATTTAATTTATGTAACGTTATTTGATTTGATATAAATTTTTTAAATATTCATATTTTTTTATAAAAAAATTTGTGATCTAAAATAAGTTGTAGATATTTATATAAACGTAAATCTAACATATATAATTTTTTTTTAAAACTGACTAAAAAAATTTGAACTTAGGAATTGAACGAGTGGGGAATACCACTATATATCTTTTAAATACAAATATCAAACAGATTTCAGAGGCGGAGATAGGTGAGATTCATGAGTTTAGAACAACCCAATAGATTTTTCGTAAATCTTATATTTGTACTAGAAAATTAATTAAATTTATATGTATATTAATTTGTGAATCCCTAACAAAATTAATTGACGATTATTTAACTAAATTTAGAATCTAAAAACTCTTAATTTGGCTTTGCCTCTAGAATTATACATAGTACTCCATTTAAGATATATGCACTCTCTCTCACACACACACAACACACATATATGTATATATATGTACACACTAGAATTTTACATTTATTTTGGGTTAAACAACAAAAGTAACAAACTACACAAAAATAATGCTCGTATAAGAAAAGAAGTAATTTTTTTGTGTTATCGATATAAATAAAATATATTATTTTAAAAATACTTATATATTATCTAAATATATTTTATGAACGTAAAGGATGGAGATATAGGGCAACATGTATTAGTGGATGGAAATAGACCAATGTGAAAATTTGACTATCAACTATCAAACACACAATTTGTTTTTCCTAATTTCGTTATTTTTTATAATCTTATAACTCGTCTTCTAAAGGAGAATATTTTTTAAAAATTTGGTGAACTAAACATAAGTTATTTTTCTTTAAAAAAATTACATATTTATATTTACCAAATATTATATACTTTTCCATACAAATATTTATTAGTATAATACTTAAGTTGTATATATTCTTGACTAAATGGCGATTTGACATTTGAATAGTCAAAGTGAAAGTATGAGCAATAAATTGGACATAAATATTGTAAATGAGTGAAAGATCCCTATTGTTACCAATGGAAGATAGATAACACCACCTTTTTCTTCTATTTTCCATCACTCTATCGAATTGACTTGAAAAGAAACGACAATTTTTTAAAATAAAAAAAACTGGCAGTTTGATTTTAATCTTTCACCATTTTAAGTAACAAAAACTAATCGAAAATATCTTGAGTCAGGAGATTAAAGAGCAATAAAGAATTCGATCAAAAATTTTGAAAGAACAACAAAAAAAGAAGTTGATAATAAAAGGACAACGTTAAAATGATAGAAAATGCCATGAAAATTGATTTAAGACACAGTTCCCTACGCGCCGTAAAAGGCGAGAGGCGAGAGCTCATAATGACTTACAAGACGCGTGTCTTGGAAATCTTCAACCTGAAAATTTCAAATCCAAATCACTGAGCCACCCCAATGAATTATCTTTATACTACTTTCTATTGTTTTGTTCCTCAATTTTATCATTATTACATGTTATGTATCTTCTTTATTTTTATTATCATATTGTTTGTTGTTTATTGTTTTCGAGTTAACTATGGCTCAACATACTGCATTACCGCTGTATTTCATTTTCTATCATGATTTTTATCATGACTAACTTGAACTAAGAGTTTATCAAAAACAATTTTTATGTCTTCATTAAATAAAAAACACACCTTTATAATATACACTACTGTCTCCAAACTCTACTTATATAAAAATACTCTTTACTGAATCAAAGTATAATTTTCACGAGTCACTTTTGGCAAATTCTTTTGATAATTCTATTCCATAATTTTTTTAATTTTTTTTTAACGTCACAACTAAAGTCTTTGTAGTACGAAAATACCAATATATATCTTTAGGAAAAGAAAAAAACGACTAGTATTTATTTAATTATATCATCAGACGCAGCCACTAGATTCTTGCGTTGATGTTGGTGTGATGCGACTTCAATAAACCCAACTTTAAGACATTAGATTATTTTTATATTCTATATATCTATGTGATATATTACGTAATGTTATGAATATTTTTTTTACCTTTTTAGCTTAATAAAAATCAATGTTCGACTATAAAATTTTCAATATAATCTTAAGTCGTATTCGAAATTTGGTAAATATTTAAAATATTATCTTGGCTTTCATTATATATATATCTTTTCGAATATTCTTTTTTAAAAAATTTATAATTATTCGATCAAATTATTTTCATTTTCGAATCACATTCATATCTTTTAAGATTAAAACACATATATTCAAATCGCTAGGATATTATTTGCACCAATTATAATCAAACATTATTCTATTAAAATAAAACTAAGATTTGTCATAATATATATGTATTAGCTTATATATATAATAATCTATGTAAACTTAAGAAAAAAAATTATAACACTAATAAAAGTGAAAGGTAAAAAAAACGGAAATTAAGTTTTAATGTTAATTTTAGAAATAAAAATATAATTTCAAATAATATTTTTATGAGGAAAATTTTGATTATTAAATAATGATAGGTAACGGGATTGTGATGTACATATTCATTCTTTCGCTAGATGTCATCTCAGCTAATCACTATCGTTGTCAACAATTTTTTTTTAATTTTTTAATTATTTATTTCCACGTGTCATTACTGCTGGGACCCACTATTGAGTACACGTCATGCTGATTGTAAAATGGGCCCACCGAAAGAGGCTAGCGATACATCTGTCAGTCAGTAAGGCACGTGACTAGCAGCAGGTGACGGTGCGATGATGTCACGTGACTTTAAAAAGCGCTCCAATTTTTACTTTGTTAATGTCACAACATGACGTTAACACAATATTTTGAGTCGATAATATACTCTACCAAAATCACTCGATTAAAAAATTATATCGTATATAATATTTTTGAGTTTTTCAGGTGAGGATGATAAAAGAAATTATTTGAATTTCTTTTGTTAAAATATTTAATATACGATTTACGAATAGGATATAGAGAAGTATACCATTGTTTCCATGTAGAAATTGAATTCCTTGATCCATGCTTTTAACCTATAAAACTCAATTTTTTAATGATTTTTTTTATGCACTTACAATACTTTACAAGTAACTTTGGATAAGTAATTGTGTTCAGTATGTGCATAATACATACTATATAACTATTTTTAGCATAATTTGTTCTGTTAATTAACTGACATGCTAAGAATTTAATTTCAAATGATCAAATTTTACGGAAATTATAAAAGTTTTTCACATGATAAATTTGTGTTGGCTTTTTATTTTCTCTTTTTTCATTCCCCTTCATCACTTATTATAAAAGTTTTTCACATGATAAACTTATGTTAACTCTTCATTTTCTCTTTTTTCATTCCCCTTCATCACTTATTTATTATGTAATACTCGTTACATAAAAAAAAAAAAATTATCAGTGACAATTAATTAATAACATAACTTAATTGTTATTAAATATGTATTTTAAGCGGTAATTAACATTTTTTTTATATATTTTCTTAAAGTCTTTAATGACATTCAACCTAATGACACTTAACTAATAATGTCGATAAAATTTTAGCACTCTTTATTAATATTTATTACTGCTAAAAATTATTTTTCTTATAATAACGATGCCTTTAGTTTCATATTATCTATCTCTTTTATACGTTCTTAAAGAAATCTTAAACAAGAAAGATTGTTAAACTTAATTAACCATTTATTCTTTTTAATCTATTTTACATTTATATATCTTATCCCTCAATAAGAATGAATTCAACAGCAAAATAAATTAAAATAATAACAATTAGTTATATCATAATTTTATAAATTAATATTTTAATTTTTTTTTTTTTTTGTAATTTTGAATTATAAATATCAGGAGGAGTTACCCTTTGCAATCTTTTTAAAGATTTTTTAGAGGACTTAAAATTGTTCACGTAAGTCAAAGGAGAAGAAAAATATCGATGAAAGAAAAGATAATTTATGATAACATCAATGTCAGGCAGGCTATTAGGCCCTTTAGCCCAACTAGCTCTAATTTTTACCTTTTACACGTTCCTTAATTTAGTTCAACTTTACTATCACTCGAATGATTTTGCAAACAAAAGTAATACTATTATTAGTGAACACAATGTATTTAGGGTTCTTTTGTAGCGTCCAACCTTAATTTGTTGCGATACACCGAGTTGCATTGATTCAGAGACACAGTTAATTGAGGTTCATTGGTTCAAATGAATTCAACAGATAATAGCTTTTTTATAGATCTTATATTTGTATTAAAAAGTTATATAAATATATGTATGTATTAACTAGTTGCATTGAGTCAGAGGCACAGTTTATTGGGGTTTATTGGTTCAAATGAACCCAGTAGATATTAGCTTCTTCATAGACCTTATATTTGTATTAAAAAGTTAAATAAATATACGTATATATTAACTTATAAAGCATCTAACAAAATTAAACGATGATTCAGTAATAAGTAAGGCGCCATAGTCCGATAGCTTTGCTATAAATTTTCTCTTTTTTAGAATTGGCGAAATAGTCTGATAGAACCTTATACTTGTTCGAGTTTGTATTAAAAATTTCACACACCAAATCAGTCGCCCCTGTTCTTCTCCCCAACCCCATTCCCACCGTATAATATCCCGAAGCCACCAAAAATCAACCGCCACCACTTTTCTTGCCCGCGGGACAATCTATTCTCCCTCTCTCAAACCCATCTTCATCTCCACCGAACACTCTCATCATTTTCCGTTCGTCCTTTTCCAATCTTCACAAAATCGGCAACTTAGGTCGTCGCCCTTCCAACTTTGGTCGGCATATTTTTTTCGCCGTTGTGACCAACTCCTCGCACCCTCACTGGCGACCAAGTCTACTTATTCAAGCTATGTCCAGTATGGCCTCCCACAGTCTCTTCAAAACAGAAGGATCCAATGTCAATCCCTCTCTAATCCAAGAACAGGATTTTTTTGATTTTTTTTAAATTTATTATATTATTTATTAAAATATGATGTTCACTTGTTTACATGCGTGTGTAATCACATACTCCTGCCATTTTAATATCACGTATGTTTGGTCAACGATTAGAGAGGTTTCATATATTATGTTCAATATAAGAATTTCGTTGATAAAACGTCAAGTAGAAGGGTTCATAATACAAATACATATAAGTATAAGGATCCACCAAATCATTTAATTTTGATTCGGTTTCTATTTGAGCTACCAACACATTTTATTAATTGCTATAGCATTCAACTTTTTCTTTCATTACAACCCTAATTGCTGTTCTTTTTTGACGTGTTCCAATTCACTTCTCATCACTTTCAAACACTAAATATTCATGTTTTTTTTAGTATACCGCCTTATCGTCTGGCTATTAGTGCATGTGAAAGTTAAGAAAATATGAATGTTAAATTTTTTATACTATTACATCAATGAAAAGTCGGTTCCAAAATTATAATAGTCAATAGTAAATTTTGATTGATAATTATGAAAATGTATTAAGCGCTACCCAATATGTCCTAAGACTAATATGTAATTTTCGAAGTGCTTACATTTTTAATTAAAAGGATTCATTTACCATTTACTATTATTCTCAATTGAGAATAGCTTAAATATCAAACGTTGAATTGAAAACAATAACAGCTATGCTTTTTATTGATAATTAATTATGGAGAACAATTTTAAATTACATACACTTAACTCCCAAAATATTTTCAATGAAAATCAATATAGCTTAGTAGGTTCTAATAGGTTGGTTTTCTATTCTGAAATCATGTTACCAAGTCTGATTTGCTATAAATTTTTCTACCTAGGGTTGGGTATAAATCATCAAACATCAAATTGAACAGGGATTTACCGCATTGAAATTTAATTACGATATCGGATTAACGTTGAAATTTGATATTTGATATAAATTTTAAATTATTAATTAATGAATTTAAATTATAAAAATACTAAATCGAATATTGAACATTCAGGTCTGATGAGTTAAATTTAATGATCGATTTTCATTACAATAGAAGGTTAGCTACATAGTTGGGTCTTGTCTTTTTTATTCTATACTATTAGTTGTAGTGTTACTTTTATAGTTTATTGTAATTTGACTTTGGCTATTATCTCTTGAGTTTTTTTTACAATGAAGTTATATTTTTATTTTGTTATGATCTATTGTTTAGGATTTTTTACGAGGTTGATTATGGTATTTTGTCATATTGTCTTTATTTTCGTTATTACTTATTTATATTTTTTTATTTCAAAATAATTAAATTGTTAATGAATTTCTTATATTTCAAATTAATTTAATTGTTTAATTTTCAAGACTATATTTATCTTCTATTTTATCATTTGGATTTTGGATGTGATTAGTTCAAAAAACTTCAATTGTTTTGAATTATTCTAAGATTAATTTGACAATGCTTCCTCTGTTTTTATTTACTTGTTTACTTTTTAATTGACATACCTATTAAGAAAATAACTATTGTCATAGTGAATTTACCATTTTACCTCTATTAATTATAAAGTGAATGAATTAAAAATTTGATATTTTCAAAAAGTTTTTATCTTTTTCAAAATAATTAATTGAGCAAGGGTATAATAGAAATGAAAAACAAAATAGATAAGTAAAAAGAACTGTAGAACACTTTAACAGTTCAATTATTTTGAAAGTAAAGAAATATTATTATGATTGTTCTTTCTCGAACTCTGAGTCTATCATATATACAAAGAAATAGTCTTTTGTAACGATAAGATAGTGATAAGGTTTATTTATATCCCTTTCACTTGTTCCATTTTCGAGAATCATACAAGATATGTTATTGTTATTGTTTTAACAAATGATTTGAATGTTCGATTGACCTATTTTTACAAATCCATAATGTTAGGATTTGAGAGTGAAACTCTAATCTCTAATACTCGATCATCAAAATTAAATTTTAAAAATACTGAACCAAATATCGAACGTTAATAGTTAGTCACTAAACTCATTATACACCTCCATAACACCACCACCAAAACTCTGCAGCAGAGAGAGAGAGAGAGAGCCTTGAGAAGGAGAACCAAATCCTTTCCTTAACCTTCACGCCTCCATTAACACACTTCCTCATTAATAACCCCTCTGTTTTTTCCCCTGTTTTTTCTCTTCATTCTATGCAACTTCGTAGAAGAAAAAAAATAAAAATAGCCTTAAAGAGGAAACTCAACCCCACCCCCTAATTCCCCCCCCTACCCCCAACCTTCACTCTTCTTTAAATACCCACTTGTTTCACTCTACACTTTCTCAGAGCTAAAAAGAAGAAGAAGAAAAAAAAAAGTAGAGCTACTTAACCAAAAAAAAAAAAAAAAAACAGAGCAACTCTGAGTGTGAGAAACTTTTTACACTCTTTTCAAAAGTTTAAAGTGAGAAAAGAAGAAAAAAGCTTTAACCTTTTAGATGGGTTGTTGTAAAGAGGAAGAACCAAAATGGTTGTGGGTTAATGGACCTATAATAGTAGGTGCAGGTCCTTCTGGTTTAGCAGTATCAGCTTGTCTTAAAGAAAATGGAGTCCCTTCACTCATTCTTGAGAGAAGTGATTGTATTGCTTCTTTATGGCAACATAAAACTTATGATCGCTTAAAACTTCATCTTCCTAAACAATTCTGTCAACTCCCATTGTTTGATTTCCCTGAAAATTTCCCAAAATACCCCACAAAACACCAGTTCATTTCTTACCTTGAATCTTATGCCAAACACTTTTCCATCACCCCCAAGTTCAAACAGAGTGTTAAAGTTGCAGAATTTGATGGAGTTTGTGGGTTTTGGAGAGTACAAACTCAAGATTTTCAGTATTTGTCGAAATGGTTGATTGTTGCAACAGGGGAAAATGCAGAGGCAGTTATACCAGAAATTCCAGGGATTGATAAGTTTAAAGGAAGATTAATGCATACAAGTGTTTATAAATCTGGTACTGAGTTTATTAATCAAAGGGTTTTGGTAATTGGTTGTGGAAATTCTGGTATGGAAGTTAGCTTAGACCTCTGTAGACATAACGCCATTCCTCATATGGTGGTCAGAAATTCTGTAAGTACATTCCACCTTTTTTTCGAATAAGAGAGAGTTATTCAGACGATAATAGCGAGTTTAAAGTCATAAAAAAATATGTATTTTGATCTATATATCGTTATTTTTTTAAAAAGAATTAATCAAGAACAAAAGAAATATATATGATTTTGAGCTTAATCATACTTAAAATGCAACTTTGTTGGGTGTAACACCAATATGTCTATTTTTATGTAGGTACATTTACTTACTTACATTAATTTATGAGGTTAATAAGCATGTTTTGATGTAAATTAAACATTATTAATTTATTTTTATTTTATGCAGGTGCATATTTTACCTAGGGAAATGTTAGGAATATCAACATTTTCAATAGCTATGGCCCTTCTAAAATGGATGCCTTTAAGAATAGTTGATAAGTTGTTATTACTAGTTGCTAACTTAACCTTAGGTAGCACTGATAAACTAGGTCTCCGGCGACCGAAAACCGGCCCGCTTGAACTTAAAAATGCCACCGGAAAAACACCGGTACTCGACGTTGGAGCATTATCACAAATTAAAACCGGAAAAATTCAGGTAAATTTTCAAAAATACTTACATTTAGCCAAAATATTTAATTTTGTCTAATGGATGATTTTTTTTATTCTTTTTTGAAATAGATAATGCCAGGTGTGAAGGAAATTACTAAAATAGGAGCAAAATTTTTAGATGGCAAAGAAGGAGAATTTGATTCAATAATCTTAGCAACAGGATACAAAAGCAATGTGCCTTCTTGGTTTAAGGTATAACAATGATAATACTCGCTCTTTGTATTGCTCTGTTCGTATCAAGTTAAATTACGTTACGTAAATTCTTTTTTTTACGTGGGGCAATTGGTAAATGACAAAAGGGATAATAAGGCAATGAGTATTTTGTTGTTACCTTATAAAGTTTCTAGTTTTATCTTTACTCTCAATCTCACATCACTTTCATTCTTACACATGCAGAAGCCTACAAAACGTTTCTTAAATCAAAAAAGAGAATTTCTGATCTCATTTGTCTGGACTTTTCCCTATTTTTTTTTCCCAAAAAATAAATTAAGTTAAATTAAATTAATGTGTGTACTTCCTATTTCCTATAGCTTGGGAATACAATAATGATATAATTCATGTTACAATTATTAATTTCATATTTATTGAATACCTATACACTATAATGATTAATAATAATAATACATATAGACTAAGTACAATTATATATTATGAAAATATTTTTATTAAAATAAATAATTTTGTGGGCCAATTTTGACCAATGATATGCACTTACTAGACCATGCATAGTGGCATATGTCCTATGGTTTATTTATATGTAGTGAAAGGGTACCAACTTGTTGAGACTTTTAGGTCTATCACATATCACATGCAAGATTTTTTTCTATTTTTCCAAAATTAATGATGTAATATTTAAATTTCAAAAAAATTTAATTTAAATACTAATTTTTTTTTAATATTAATTTTGTTAGGGAAGTGATTTCTTCACAGAGCAAGGGATGCCAAAAACACCATTTCCAAATGGTTGGAAAGGGGAAAATGGATTATATACAGTGGGATTTACAAGAAGAGGAATATTAGGGACTGCAAATGATGCAAAAAACATTGCAAGGGACATAAGTGAACAATGGAGAGAATTCAAGGGCTTCTGTAAAAACTTTTGTACTACAAAAAATCTATCAGATAACCAAGGCATATGTTTTTAGCCTTTTTTTTAGTTACAGAGTTAGATGATAGTTAAATTTTCCAAAAAAGGGTCTCAAGTTTTGGAAAAAGTAGTTAGGGGGTTCATAAAATGTAATTTTAGTTCTTCAATATTTTCAACAAGAGGAAAGTTTATCCTTCTATCTTGTCGTTTTTCCCATTCTCTTTGTCAATTTTGTAAATTAATCAATTTTTTTCTATGTAATTTTCTGATTTTTTAAAGTATTTTTTTACGTGATACCTTTTCATTTTTCAAATTGATCAAAATATTGGTTGCTCTACTACTACAAATGTTCAATGTTAGGCGTGAGATAGATGTTAAAAGTTCTACATTTATGAAAAATGAATAAATTAATACTTTTAATGTCTATAGTTTATGTTAGAAATACGATTAAATTCAGATCACGATAAATTTTCTTTCAACTTAATTTCAAGATCTCTAATTAATAAAATATAGTTATACTATTATACCACGACCTATATTGACGATGTATTTAGGTATATACATCCTAAATTTATTTATTTATAAGGAGATCCCCAATATATTTATGAGTTTAATTTGATGTAAAAAGTCAAAGGGTGAGATCATCAATTGTTCTGAAAACGGAGAAAGCCGTTAGATATTATAGCTTTTTCAGTTTGTTGAGTTCATCAATCTTTCCTTCAAAATCAACTTTCTTTTTATCTCTTTCAGACAACAATCTTACTTTGCTGATGCCATAAAGTAAGATATGACTTTTAATTTGATTCAAATTGTTGATATTTATGTCCTCTTTAACTTTATATGTGTACATGTAAACACTAAAAATTCATACGAAAATTTTAAATGTCTACTTGTCCACGTCCAAAGCTGAATAACAAAGAAGACGAGTTAAAAGACACTTTATATGTATTATAATGCGACTGGTGTATGTGTCACCTTTTGTAGTAGTGTATTGAATGTAGCATAGAATAGACCTAACCCCCACCTAAAAGTAAACCCTCTTAAGAAAGAGTAAAAGGGCTGAGAAAAATTCACCCAAGTCTAAGGTATAGTGTGAGGGAAATTTGAAATTAAAATATAGGTTAAGAGTGAGGAGGGAAACGTGCAGTGATATTATTGAGTACGTACACATATAGTTGTAGTAGTTTCCCTCATATGCACGCTGATTATTGACACAATCATGGACCTCTGACATTTATCTATTGTACTGTATACTATACGTCCTATATTTCACTACATATTTTTATACGTAATGTTGATCACATTCTTAATCATTACTTACAATAATTATATAAGGTATAATACATAAATATGCCCTTTAACATGACTTCGAATCATCTTTATGCCCTACAAATTTGGATGTGCACAAGTAGACACTCAGACGTGGTGTCCTATGTGTATTGTTCCATGTAGGACTCATTTGCTTATTTATTTAAAAGTTGGATAGTTAAAGTATTTGTTTGTGCATTATAAAAGTTGGAGGTCAAAGTTAAAATCTAATATATGTATTATGCCATTGTATAATGTAGTATTAATATTGCCACGTAATTTACAATTTTTGACCCCATACTGGTAATGACTCCTTATAGTATATTTGATAACTTCTCACTTTATGAGTTAATCTGGATTCCTTATAGTATATTTGATAACTTCTCACTTTATGAGTTAATCTGGATTCCTTATAGTATATTTGATAACTTCTCACTTTATGAGTTAACTTTTCAGATTGACAATCACTTAATATGTTATTGGACTAACGAGAGTAAGGTGTGGAAACCCTGGACCGTGTGGGTTTGTTAATATATTCTTGATCAATGATAGTGCACACGCAAGTCAAGATACTGTTATTAAGCGTGAAGTGTAATGAGAATAATTCCACAAAGGGATATGAGTTTTGGGTCGGATACGGGTAATAAAATTGGGGGGGAAAGGAATATGGGTTTTGGGTTGGATACGGGTAATAAAAGGGTAATAAAAGGGATATAATTGAACCATAAAATATGGGTAATAAAAGGGTTTAATGGGTCGAATTTTTAGGGGCATATTTGACTCTTTCTCTTTTGTAATATAAATGTCACGCTGTAATATTAAAATTACGTGGAAAATCCATTTGGGTAATTAAAGAAAAGTAAAATGTGTTGGATATTTTGAGGTGGCCAACTAACGCCCATAAGGGCATATTTGTACCATTAATTGGACGGCGAGGGTATAAATGAACCAAACTTTAAACGGGGGGCATATTTAAACCTTTTCGAAAAGTACAGGGGCATATTTGACCCTTTTCCCTTTTTTTTATAAGTTCAACTTTTATGATATAGGTTAGATCTAAATCACTTAACGAGGTGTTAGAGAGCCAGCTTGGAAATAGGGGATTCATTTGTATCATTTATATATAGTTCAAATCGAACCTTCTTCGGTAAATTTTATATTTAATTCTTAATATCTTGTTTTAAAGTATTTAACTCCACCTTGTATGAGATTGAGTCAGGTCCAACGTGGGAACCCTGGACCGTGCAGGGTTATGAATAGAATATACCCCTTATCCATAATTTTCAACTATAGTCATCCCATATCAAACCGGTTATACACTTAATAAATATATAATGATATTTCTTATCTGCACTGAATCTTGATTAGTCTAATCTCGCATTGCATTTCGAAAAAGCGTTACATGGATATTTTTAAAGTCAAAACACAAATCAGAAAAAACAACTTTATCCACTGCATCATTATTTCAACCATATAATTTTTTTAATCAAATATCACAACTTTACCAAAGAAAATATTGATTAATTTGAAATGAAGTTTAGGTAATTATTAGATGAGAAAATAGAGAAGAAAAAATGAAATTTTTAACCAAACTAAGTCATTATATAAAACAATTTACCAAAGTAATACATTTTTCTAAAATTTTACAAAATTAGTATAAACGTATTCCATGGTAACGTTTTAGAGTATATTTTATTTTAAAAAAACTAACAGCATTAGGTTGATTTACGTCACTATAAGTAACGTTTTACTCCTAAAACGTTACTGTGAGTAACGTTTTAGGAGTAAAACGTTACTGTGATTAACGTATATCAATCTGACGCTATTAATTTTTAAAAAATAAAATATATTCTAAAACGTTACTGTGGAATACGTTTATACTAACTTTGTAAAATTTTAAAAAAATATATTATTTTGGTGAATGACTTTTTATAATGACTTAATTTGGTTAAAACCCGAAAAAGTGGAAAGGGAGAGATAAAAAGAGAGTTTTGCAGAGTAGGCAGCATTAATTGAATTTAATTTGAATTTGAAGGAAATGCAAAGTCCAAATCACACGCTTTCCGTCTCAGTTACTCCCATGCACGCCTATTCTGTCTTTACTGACTTCTTATTACGTCATCACCATTCTATTCGATTCACTCAAATCTTATATTCTTATAAAGTCGTGCTGAATTGGATAATGTCATTTTTTTTTCTTAGTAAAAGATTTTTAATTTATTTTTTTAAATATAAGATAAAAATAAAATAATAATTTTTTTCGAATTAATCTCACGTGACACAATTCATGACAAGTCATATTATGGTAAAATCAAAATTCATAAGATTTGAAAGATTGATTCCACCACTGATGGACTCATTCAATCTTTTTTCCTAATTGAATGCAATCCCATCTCTCTTTCTTTTCTTTCATTGCATTTAATCAAAGTCAGCATCTTTCAAACCAGTACTACAACTATCAACTTGTTCCTAATATTCCACTCCATCTCTCCTCATTACTTGTTTTTTTTTTTTAAGTTAGTCGTTAATTACTTGTTCATTTTGATCAATAAATAAAGTATATATAATTATTTTTATCTACTATATTCTCAATTAATTATTCTCTCTGTTTTAAAAAGGATGATTTAGTTTGATTTGGAATAGAGTTTAAGAAAAGAACTAAGATTTTTTAATCTTGTGGTTCTAAATTAAAATTATGTCAAATGTACCAAAATGCCCTTTAATCTCGTGTTCTTAAACATGTTATGTGAAAAGTTAAAGTTAAAGTGTTGTCAAAAAAGAAAAAAAAATTATTCTTTTTGAAACAAACTAAAAAGAAAATTGGAATATTGTTTTTAAACGGAGGGAGATATTGAAAAAGACAGAATTTTTTTAAATTTTTAAATAGTAAACTCATTACGTCAATCGTTATTTTTTTGAGTGAGTGTATCAATATGAACGTGAACAAATAATGTTAGACAGAGTATATATATATATTGTTTAGTAACAAATAACACGCTCTTGAATCTATCCAAATGATACGCATGCTCGAAGGTACATGACACATTTTGGTCACGAGCAATGTAGGGTTGAGGTCCAATTTACAATCTGAATTTCCTGAAAAAAGATTATACAGTATTTATATACGGTTGAAATTATTTTATAATTATTATAGTAGAGATTGAATCATAATACTAAAATATAGATGTGTGAAACACACAATCTGAGTATCACATAATTAATGTGATAATGACTAAGTGAACTGAGTTTAGAAATTTAAATTTTATGTTTATTTTATTTTATTTTTCTTTCTAAAATTAGGTAACACTTCTCTATGTGGTAATTTGTAGCACTTTTGACATTTTAATTTTATTGAATTATCTTTGGACCTATAATATTAAATTTTCATCGATTTTCAATAATAAAAACCTAAATATTGAACCAATCCAATTTATATTTTAAATTATTTTATTTTGTAATATCAAAATCATATATACGCCTCTATCTTTATGAAATTTCTGATTTCATCATCGATGACCGAAAATTAAATTAAGGTGCATATGTGTCTGTTACAAGAGACAAATAAGGTGGGACTAAGATTGCTGGAATATAACCTCAAAAGTAGACTGCAAAATAGTTTTAGAAATTTCAAAGTATAGATTGGCATGACTCCACATGCATGCAAACATTACTGTCAAATTACTGTTCATTCAATTTTCCTATTCAACTCTATAATAATTTATATCATTATAGGTATATATTTTTGCAACAGTTCAACATAAACTATCAACGTATTGTCTGCTTTGGCCTCATTTTTTTCTTTTTTTTTCATGAATTAAAAATGTATTGACATAAATACATCATTAAGAAAACGTTTAGAAATACGAGTATAATTTTTCTCTCTAGATTAATCAATTACTTGTACGATCATACTGAACATTATTGTTAATTTTATTCCCATATATATCCTCAACTTTATTTATTTTTTTAATGTGAGATTTGAGTAAGACAATAAGTTATTTCAAGGCCAGTTGTCCATGGACTAGGTGTTAGAATATTATTGAACGAGTGTACAAATCAATACATATATATCTCATTTATTTGTAAATTTACAAGAATATATAGAATGTGTTATGCGTGGTCCTTTATTTTATAGGATTAGTTAAAATTAAGTGTGGTGGCTGAGAAAATGATAGTTCATGAAAACGTCTCCAGCTATATATATTATTATTACTAGAAATTTAGATAGGCATATATTACTGCAACGGCCATACATTATTTTATAAAACTATATAGTAGATTAATATAAGTAGAAAGAAATAAGAATCTTTTTCCTGTCTTCTGAATTGTTAACCAGGGGTATTTTTTGGAAATTTGGGACCACTATTTTGTTCTTTTGTTTCAGTGGTATGTAGCTTTTCAAGCTGCTACCTTCACTGACCTAACATATATTAATTTTATATATATATATATATTAATCGGACACCTTTTTCAATGGCTACCCTCCTTCCCAACATTCCAACAAATAAATTGTTTTTCATGTTTAACTGCGTCGGATCTGATTTTAATATCATGTAAAAATATGTTTTTTGATCTAATGCAAACTTCAAAATTTACTTTATGAGCATATAATTTTTTCAAGTCTATATAAATAGATTATACGTTTACTTCTCAGTCATACTTTAACGGCCTTCTCTAGCAATTATTTTTTCAAGTGGAATCGGGATTAACATCTTAAAAAATCCATGAAAATAATTTAAGAAATGAGTTATTAATGTTAAAGGAATATTTTTTTTTTTGATATGATAAAAGTGTACAAGTAATGTGAAAAATTATATTTAAAATTTAGGGTTGAGGGTTTAGGGTACGGAATATTGTAACAATTCTTGTGAGGGGTTAGACGTAGTTAATTAGTTTTGTTGCAAAATCATAATTGCATCTTAAATATGGAGTTTGGAGCCTAAAGGGCAAAAAAAGTTGACAAAAATTTTCAAAGGGTATATTAAAAAAAAATTTAACCAAAACGGTAAAATCGCTACTGACGTAGCGATTTGTTCCGACGGCGTTAAGAAAAATTGCTGCTCCAGCAGCGATCACAATTTTTATTTTTATTTTGAAATCGTTGCCTTGGTAACGATTTTTGTTATTGATTTTTTTTAGAGTTTTTTCTTTACAAATTTTTAGTGGAATTTTTAAATTGAAACTTCTTTTTTATTTTATAAATATTTCAGCCAATAACAAAAAAACTTTAAAAAAAACAACAATAAAAATCGTTGTCAAGGCAGCAATTTCAAAATAAAAATAAAAATAGTAAAATATCGTTGCTCGAGCAGCGATTTTGCTTAACGCTGTCAAAATAAATTGTTGTGTTAGTAATATTTTATCGTCATGATTAGAAAGTGTTTTAATATTACTCTTTTGAATTTTTTATATATATATATTTTTTTTGCCCTTTAGACTCCAAACTCCTTAAATACGTATGGTGTGTGTCAATGTCAAGATTTTAATCTTAGGTGAGAAATGAAACTTTTATCGTATTCAATTTCACTTGGTGAAAGTATATGCCATTTAATTTAAATAAGAATCCTTATATAGGACCACCAAATCTTCTATATGAAAATAATAAAGCAAAGGTTAGGGTATCTTAGCCAGGTTTCAGGTGGAAAGACTGAGAGGGACTAATCCTAACAGAAAAAAAAAAACTATATGTAAAGTTTTTTAGGGAATGGTTAATTATATATTTTAATAATATGGTACTCCATATTAGGTTACATAAAAGTTACTATAGGTTTCAGTTGCATTGTTGCTTATTATAAATCATATAATATGTGAAATTTCCATATATTTATCGGCTTTACAATTTTTCATATATTAATCGACCTTACAAACAAAAGAAATTGTTTATCATCTAATATTAGCATTAACTTGAAAACTATAGACCATAATTGAAATATTTCCTCATAACATTTTTCAATTTGCACAAAAGGAACATTCTTTAGTTTGTCATTGTTTAAAAGGTTAATATATAAGTACCATAGAGAAATAAAAAGGTCACTTACTAAATAGATGTCCCCAAAAATTCGTTAGGATCGGATATTATTCCGCAAAAGGTCACTTAATAAATAGATGTCCCCCAAAATTTGTTAGGATCGGATATTATTCCGCAAAAGGTCACTTACTAAATAGATGTCCCCAAAAATTTGTTACGATCGGATATTATTCCGTTGTTATCCTGTTAGACATTTTTGTTAGTGTCTTGTCTTTCTCAACAAAACTATATATACTAATCTAACAATTATATTTTTCATGTAAAACAGCATAATGAAACTTTGAGTTAGATCATACATTATTGCACCTCTAACTAGTATATCATCATGTTGCTATGTATTTTTATTCTCTTTAGGTTATTTTTAAAAGATCTCTGATTGGAATTAAAGCTGAAAATATTTTTGATTTGTTTTATAAAAATAAAAAAATAAAAAAAGTGGTGATGATTAGTTTGACAGTGTACTTACTAGAGATAGCTAGAAGAAATGGCAATGTTTTAATAATTGGTACATTATGCAACATAGTATCTATAGCTAGCAACATCTTTTTTCCTTTTGATCAGTGCTGAACTGAAGATTGCAAAAAGGGGCATATTAACAGAAGGTATATATTATATATATATAAATATACATAAAAGATGGAAGAAAAAGCTGTTTTCAAATCTTTGTTATTATAGTTATACTAGTGCTGAAAATGAGAAAAAGAAATGAGTAAAGTACTAATGCTAGAGGATGTAAATCTACTTTTTTTCTTCTATTGCTCCATAAAGTAAAAGCAATGCCTTCTTTGCTTCATCCAATAATTAAACTTGCCTTTTGTGATACATGTGTCGGGACGTGACGGAGTTTTAACTTTTATTAAAGTGGTTTAAAATATAAAAAGTAAACAGATGAAAAGGTCTAATAATTAAGTTTGTTCAAAATTTATTGTATATATAATAAAAAAATCATATATAAACTATGTAATTATAAAAATTTGAATGAACTCCTTAAACCTATTTATCGTGTGTGATTTCAAAAAGGCATTTTGTATTTTTTTGGGTACAAGTATTATATTGGAAGGGAAAATGGGCAACTATACCACTCAATTAGAAATTTAACTTTTTTTTCTTATTATAATCATGGTATTTTAAGTTGCATCTTTTATATATTTATTTTATTGATTAATTTTTATGAAATATTTATTACTTTTTATTAGTTGTAAATAATGAATAACTCTATCTAATCAATGACCATTCAAAACAAAAACATAATACTTCTATCTTGTGAAAATGAAAAGAAAAAAAGTTAATAGATGAAGCAAGTGTAACTATCTCAATCCATTTTGGGGGTTCTCTCTCACTATATCTAGGTTGAGGTTTAATCAAATATAAATTTACGTAAAACATAGCTTAATTATATGGACTTTCCTTTTAATGAGATTTTTTCGATCCTAATAAGTTCGAACCCAAAAAATTTCAAACGTCTTGCCATATAATTCACGTTGATCGTATAGAATTTTTTTCACTCTCACGCTACCTATCTAACCTAATTATTAAGACAATGATAGGACTCTGACTATCTCTATTGTACTCTTTACAGTACTGGAATTACTTCAACTACTCTCTTATACATCATGTGAACTTCACCCAATGCCTTGTACGTAGGACCCTTTTCTCAATATGGTAACATTTTTTTGTAACTTTGAAGTTAAATTATATCTCGAAGAATAAAAAGTATCACATAGAAAATAATTAAATAGCGTAAAACAGAAAAGGCAAATTGAATTTAGAGGGAATGGATAATCCAAAATGATATAATTAATGTATTGTACGTACTTATGCCTTTTTTCTGTGTACGTTAGTACTGACTTGTTACGTCATTTATTTTATTTTTTGTGAAGTATATATTGTTCTTCTTCTCTGTTGCCTGTCATGTTATAAATCAGACAGACACGTTACGTTACGTTACGTTACGTTACGTTATAATAAAATAATAATGCATGCATGATTATTTATGAAAGGGCTATCTACTTTCTACTCTGGATATATTTATGCAGTGTATCATCTGCTCTGTCATAAAAAAATAATAATAATAAAAAACACATACATTAATTGCTATAATTTACGTACTCATTAGTTTATTACTTATGAAGATAAAATTATTTATTAAAATAAATATGAAACGTAAACATATTTTAGATAACTAAACAAATAATGATGTAGTAACATTAATATATGAGGAAGTTTTTCATTACAAATTTGGAAAAAAAATTGTATGTTCAAAAATCTTAGTCAAAATGTTAAGCTGTTTTATGACCTTATTTTTTAGGTGATTCACTATATTTTGAAATCAAAATTTTATTATATTTCATAATTAAGTGAATGTAACTAATGTTGTATACGAAATTCTCTCTTTTCAATTATATATAACCCATATATGTACTTAACTTTTGGTGTGAATTAGGATCTAGAATTTTTTTAATTAAAAAATAAATGTTATATATTTTAAAATTACATTAAAAATATTGTAAATCAATTAGAAAAGTTATATGAAATAGCAAACTATTAATTCAAAATTAAATGTTATAGGCATAGTTTATTTTTATTTTTTTAATTCGTAGCAAACATTTCATTTTTTATCGTCTGATTCGGTATACAATTAGTCATTTATACATTTCCATATTAATGTTTAAAATAGATTGTGTTTGTATAAAGCGAGATAAGTGTATATACAAATACAATATATATATTTTCATCCTATGCACTTATAATTATACAAATACAGATCTTATTATACAAATAGAACAACTTTTAAATATAACAAATATAAAAATCATATTTGTATATTATAGGTTTATGACTATAGTTTGCATAATTGCACTGCATCTCATATTTGCTATATGTGAGTGTTGTTCTTTGATTTGTGGATCATCGGCCCAACCCGGGCAACTTCAGTCTACAGCACATTTAGGCCTCCAATGGGCCTTAAGCCCGTGGGTCATGTTGAATGGCTCGACCCGGCCCAATGTTCAGATAAAGTGAAGTCAAAGATCTGTATTTTATTAACTCCTTTCCATTTAGCTTCGATTTATCTCTCTCTCTATATATATATATAAACACACGGAGATCGAATTTCGTAGCCTATTATAAATTTAATTTTGATTACATTATATCATTTTAGGATTATTTCTTATGATTACATCGTCTATTTTACATGCATAATTACAACGTGTGTATACTCATTACTAAACTAAATGTTTTTATCACACTGCAAATCAGTAAACACTTTGTAGTATAGAATATGATTTATTTTTTCACTCGTGTCCTATTGAATTAATTCTTTGAAAATATGAATAGTGAGAAATAGATTCTTATCGAAATAATGAAAATCAAAGCTTTGTACCTTTTTTATATAAAAATATTATTGAAATATTTTTCTTTTCTCATAGAAATAGTCAATGACATGTCCAGGATTTTAAACAAAGGAGTCAAAAAGTCTTTAATCTCATCAAAATATCATTTTATATCACCTTTTATATTGAAGAAACATATTAATATATAAGATTACAAATTGAGAATATTGGAATTTTATAATCGTATTCGTATAATTTGGCATACTTGCCATGCATGCCACTGCCATATATAACAAACTCTTCCTTCTGCATGCAACAATTCATATATATTATTCATATATCATTTTATAGTACTATTTCAACTTGTTGAATCATGACATTATAACTAAATCTCATATTGCACTTTTCATGAATAGTTACCTAATTTTTTAAAATTTGAATGGCGGAAAAATTTGATCTCAAGATCTAGAGAATATGCACAAATATCATAAATACATACATAAAATATTTAATTTTACCAATAAAAAGAATTCGTAAATTCACGTGTCACATAATTTAGACAAATTTGACTATATCAAGTGGTGGCTAGCTAAGAGATGATATATATGGTTCATGAGAATTTAAGGTCCACACTGGCAACTATACTATACTACACTGTAATTTTGGGCATGCAATAAGCAAATCGGCATGCATGTATAGTATATTTTTTATTTTATAATTTATAAAATTTGTGCAGACGACAAATCGATATTTCATTTATGTGTCCCTTTCTTAAAAAATTCTTTGAAATCGTACATCCTCTTTTGTTATAGTCTATGTCCTTTTTTATTCTTTAATTTCCTCTATGGTAACTGAGAATGATAGTTGATAGTTCACAAAATGGTCCACACCTTCTAGCTTGCCATATACTACTATATAACTAGATTAATGTATAATATTTTAAGAAAAAATTATCTTCTTTTATGTACAATCTTTTTCTTACATTCATCTTATTCTATGTGGATTTCATAGAAAAGAACGAGATTGTTAAAGGACGAGAATCAAGAGGTTAGCTAGAATAGTATTTCTTCTTTGAGCTAGTTTTTGAGAGGCGTGTGAATTAACTTGAGTTACACTTAATTCAATGTGGCTGATAAAATCCTGAACAGTTATCCACGAATATGCACACACTATATTGAACAGTATAAAACTCTGACTAGAGAATATAGTCAATATTCTTGGCTTCTTATAGTACTTGAACAATCTAACTAATGGTCATATACACGGTGGTGTAATTAAACTCAAAACTAACTGTCCGATTAATAGATAACATATTAAATTGTATATAGAGTTTGAGAGAACCATTTTTACTTAAATATTATATTGAGAAGATCATTGATTTTTCCAAGCATATATCAAATGTTTTGATAATTTTCCAAGCAATTAATTGTAGTAATACGTTAATAATTTGTTCCAAGTTTTGTCTTCTTCTTTTATTCCAAGTACGGTGGCAGAAAGAATTGTTCACGAGACCTTACTGCTAACCTATTTGTTGTTCTTCATATATTTGTTAGCCATGCAAACAAATTTTCAAACATGTTAATGTATATTATTATGAAAAAATAAGAAATTATCGACGAATAAATTTTCGTAGCTAAACAATAAAAATATCGCGTTAATCTTGTATAATTTCATACAGTTGATTTCATATTATTATTTTTAGTGATTTTTGTATCAAATGCGCGACAAATCGATGTTTCATTTATGTGTCACTATCGTATATCCTATAGTTTGTCTTTTTATTTCTTTTAATTTCAAAGGTTGTTGACTGATTATGAATATATATATATATAACGATAGTTCATGAAGAGGTCCACATGCAACTAGCTTAGCTCTATATATATATAGCCACAGTAATAGCTACATTAATAAAGGGAATTTCTTAATTCTCTTTTGTTTTCTGACATTAATTCAGTTTTTCTTTTTTAGGATCTTTAATAATATTTGGACCACTTTGTTTGTTTGATTCAGTGGCATACATAAAAATTATCTAAATATATAATTTATTTCTCAGATACATTACATTACGTGATACATTAATATCGAGGCATATATACGATGATTTATTCGAAATTGAGATATTATGTATCGAGACATTGAGCAATATATTCGAAATTAAGACGTGATGTGTCGAGATTTTGTAATTTAAAAAATAATAAAATTATGATATAATTAGCTCTAACACTATAAAACCGTATAAAAAATCAAAAGTTTTTTGTTAATGGGGAAAGAGAGACGACTTTCCAACGAACATATACTCCATAGTCTATTTCCTAATTTCTAACTTATGATTAAAAAAGATACAATAAAAATTTGAATTTGATCTATACTAGCTAACATATTAAAGGGGTATGTATTTGGTCAACTGTTTTAGCAACCTAATTAAAGTATATTTAATATTTATATTGTTTGGATATATATATATATATATATATATATATATATATATATATATATATATAAATGTATATATATGTATATATAAAAAATCTTTACATATTTTGGAAAAATATATATGGGTTGTTAGTTTAACTATGACATTTTTTTTATATAGAGGTGGATTGGAGTTTTATAGGTAATTATAAATTCTTCGGTTTTGATATAACTTAGAAGTAAGCGTTGGTAGAAGCAATAGAATGATGAGTATATTAATTCAATAAAGACGGAAAAAAAATGATAAGATAAATTTTAGATAATATGGCTCTTAATGAACACTAACTTGCACGCATTAAAGACGATCATCACAATAAACATGTATATTTTTTTTTATCATAAAGTTATTTTTCAATTGTAACTTTATAAAATAATTATAGTATAAGCCATAAGAGGTTTCAGAACACAAAAGAGAAGATGAATATAATGGGCCTTGTTCTTCTTCTTACGAAATTGGGCTTTAAATGTCTTGTCTTCTCTTTTCATCTCACAAAAATGTATTGGGCCTGATAGCTTTAGGTCATAGCGGACTTACTTGAGAGTCAAAATTAATTAAGGATAATTACATTCTAATACTCTAATTTCAATTAAAAGTAATTCAAGAAATACTCATTCTCTCAATCAAAAATAAATATATTACAGCTCATATAACCATTCAATATGGCTAAAAAATTTTGGTTAACCGATACTAAATCAGCATCATATGCTATATTAATATCCTTAATATTGATATTTTGCTTAACTGATACTAAATTAGTATGTGTGTGTGTATATATATATATATATATATATATATATATATATTGTATTGGTATCATTAAGATTTTCTGTGCAAAAAATATTAATTAATCAGTGATATTATAAGAGTATTTGTTGTGATATCATTAAGATTTTTTGTTCAAAAATTACTCATTAGTCAATAATATTATATACGTGTGTATAATTACAGGTATACTCTTGTAGTATGATCGATTAATGATTAATTTCTGAATAAGAAATTAGTTGGGGATATATAGTGTAATTATTTAGTGGGATATGGATGTAAAGGTGTATACTTTATGGGTATCTTTAGTTTTCCCCAATTTATTAATCATCTCTAAAGTTTAAATGATTACATATTATCTTCTCAATTAATAATTTGAACATAAGATTTGAAATTAGATACATTTTTTTTGCTATCAAATAAACTCTAAAATACATATACATAAAGATGAGCGAGAGGGAAGAGAGTCAAGTGTGAAAGTCAATGTATCCAGATACATGTATCTGAGATGACAAATTAATATATTCCATATACACTCTGAAATGGAGATACATAAGGAAAGAGGCATGCGAGATAAGAGAAACGAGTGAGAGAGTCAGTGTGTCCTGAATATATGTAAATCTATTGAGAAACATTGTATTTGAAATAAATTACGTCTAATTTTGATTAATGTACATAGGACTCAAAATCTTGCACAAATGGTAATTTTAAATACTCACGATAAGATACGTAATTATGCTTGAACTAGCACATTTATGTTGTTTGTCTATATATAAACGATGATAAATATTTTCTTCATCCCAATTCATTTGATGTTGTTTGATTGAACATATGAGTCAAGTTAATAAATGGACGTAAGAAAATTGGTCTTTTATATTTTGTTCCCTATAAAAAAATGTAACAAAATCTACCATCATAAGATGTGGTACTTGAACTTTCGGCCCTACTTAACTTTTTCTAAAAATAAAAATATAGTTTGAGTTTAAGAAAAAATCTAACTTTTGTTCATAAGAAGTTCAAGATATTTAAGATATTGAATTATCAAGCTGATCAAAAAGTTATGTTTGTTAGACCTTAAAGGGTTATTTAGTAGAAAAATAAATAACGCAGGGATTAGTAATGCAAATATTAGTTATGCAGAGAATAGTTGTGCTAGGATTAATAACGTAGGGTTAATTTATCAAGTGTTTGGTTCCTTGTTTCTCAACTCATCTTGTTTTTGGTTAAAACTCTACAAAAAGCTTCTCTCAATTATATCCTTGAATTATAATGAGATTTTCTATTTTATGTAATCGAAACAAGGTAAATATTACCAGACAATATTATTTTTCTATAACCTTCTAATTAGCTAGGAGAAAAACAATTTTGTTGTCATGTTCGTTATTCTCTCACTTGAATTATTTGAGAGAAAATAATTATCATCTTAATAAAATAATAACTTAAAAACGTCAATTTTCAATTTAGAATAGATATACCATCAACTTTAAAATCGAAAAGATGGTAAGCAACAGTAAAATCGAATAAATCATCTACATTTATACATTAAAATTGCAAGTTGTGTTTTAATGTGTATGCAATTTATAAATCGTTCAAAATACAAATAAATAGAAATCACATATAAATCAACAAATTATATATTCAATTAAGATCACAAACGTCATGTGGTGATATATTCATCTTTTCAATTAGTATATGTTAAACAACTTACATTTTTTAAATATTATATTGATATGTATTGGATTTATTTATCAAAACAACTTGCTCTAAATTACAAAATTTTAAAGCTAATTTATTAAAATAAATTTACTAGTACAAATATAAAATATAAAATCAAGAAAATAAACAAAATGATTCTAATGATATTTTGTCTTTATATAAATAAATAAATCTATTGTATTACTAATACCACAAAATGGAAGGTATTAGTAATATATCTTATGATGCCATATAGGATGTATGACTAATCCATGGATTAGTTATATTTAGGTCCAAAAATTTTATCAAACATAGTATTAATTAATATCATATATAATACATGAACTACTTCTCATAATACTCCTACCAAACAGATATCACCTACGAGACATAATTTCTAGCTTTTTCTCATAAGACAAATGTTCATGACATTTTTAAACAATGAACCTGCTTAATTGGCTAAAAGTTTTGCCCTACAATAAAAAGTTAAAACTTAGATACATTGTACATTTGACATACATTCTAACTTTTGTTTTTAAGCTAGAAGTTTCAATATATTTTAAGACAATAAACATATTCAATTAACCACAAGTTTACCTTATAAGTAAATTTTAAAACTTATACCTAACATAAATTTATGTTAAATAATTTCTTTACGAGGGAGTAAGGGGCAAACTTATATGGGATGATAGGGTTGAAGTAGAGTTTTTGCACTAATTGTACTTCAAAAGGATTAATATCTAATTTTTCTCTTTTTTTTTTATAAAAAAAATATTTATTTAATTTCATCTTTCTGTTGGTCATAAGTATCCGCAAATTAAGAGAAAAAAAATTAAAAATTAATTTATACAACATTATGTTCATTAAAAAAAAGTCTTAAAATAATTAAAAATATATGCCCCTAAAGATCAACCTCAGATTTTGAACACTACGACAAATTTTTTAAAATGTTATAAAATTTATTTTTTAATTATTTTTTTGTACAAATTACAAATGCTGCTAGGTAAGTATAGTATAGTCGTGACTTAAAAGACATAATTTGTAGTATAAAATAATCATATAAAACTATAAACTTATGCCTACAAAAAGTTATTTGTTACTTTAGTATCGAAAATATTACTATCTATTTATTTTTTCACTTGAAATATTGAAGAGAAAATATCAAAACCATTAAATTTAAGAACAAAAGTAAGAAAATAAAATAAAATAAACTATGGGACACATGATTTGTATTAATTTTAGTTGTGTTTTTTTTTTCCTATTCATTTTTAAAAAGGGAAAAGGGTTAAAAATATCCCTCAACTTTGTTTTATTGGTTAACTATGTCCTTATCGTTAAAGTGAAATTAATTTACCCCTATCGTTACTAAACTCATCATATATACCCCTCATTTAACGGAAAGATCCAAATCAATTCAAATTAACCCGATTTCGATTAAAAATACCTAATTTTCTCTTTTCAATCCAAACCCGACTCACTAAACCAAATGAATCATTACCAAATTAAAACCCAAACCCAAACCCATCTCCTTCATCTTCTTCATCTCTAATCCAAATCCATTTTTCTCTTTTTGTTTCTTTATCTGTAAATAAAGTCATGGCCCGACTCCTCTGAATACATTTAACTCATTTTTATCATCCAATCTCAAAAAAGAAACACTTCAAAGAAATCATTTCTTAGTTTTAATTTGGTATTGATTCATTTGATTTTGTGGGTCGAATTTGGATTGAAAAAAGAAAATTGGATAATTTCAATCGAAAGAGGATTAATCTGAATTGATTTATGTCTTTCCGTTAAATGAGGGGTATATATGGTGAAACGATATGAATAAAATTAAATTCACTTTGACAATAAGTTTATAGTTAACCAATAAAACAAAGTTGAGCGGTATTTTTGACCCTTTTCCCTTTTAAAAAAACAAATTATTTTAAGTTTCTCTTCTTTTTATGATCGGGCAAAGGAAAGAAGAAAGGGGAGGCGAGCGATGAATGAGTGAATTTTAAGATATAATAATAATAACACAAATAAATTGAAATTACTAATAAATTTCAAGATAATTTTTTTTTTCTCTATGCAAGTGTGTTTTGCTTTTTTCTTTTTGTATATTTGTAGAGACATTTCCAAATTGAAAATAAAAATAAAATGATTTTCTAACATTATCCCTCTCTTCTTCTTTCCTTGTTTGACTTTGAGGAAGAGGAAGGAAAATGCAAATTAGGATAGGAATTGATTATAAGTCAATTTTTTGTCATCATAGGGAAATTGTTTTGCATTTTACAAATTACATGAAGGAATTTATTTCAAAAATATTTAGCAAATAAAGTTTTTCGCCTTATAATTATTTAATCAGATAAAAAAACAGTTTATCAATATTTTTTCTTTATTAAATTCAACATAAATATTTATTAAAATATACCATTCAAATATTCAATTAAATTAAAGTATAAAGATAAATAGACATGATAAAATTCTTCAACAAAAAGAAGCATATATGTGATATTTATATTTCAATTGAGTTAAGTACTATTTATTTTTAGTATTTTTTAGTCCTAGTTGAAAATTTTCACTCTATTTCCACACGATTATATTGTATTGAATATTGAATATATAATAAGAATAACTATAAAAATAAGTAATGACTAATTATACTTTTGTCTTGGTAAAACAAATAATTATAATTTTGTCATAACATGACTATTTCTATATTGTTTTTTTTTTCCGAATATCTTTTTCTCTTTGAAAATAAAATAATTAAAGACAAAAAAAATTCACGAAGATGTGTATTATAAAGAAATGAATTAGCTACCATAGAATTAATGTTGTTGAATTATTAGCTTTGTATGTATATAGTGGGATCACAAATCAATTATTTGAGGATAAAAAAAAAAAGAGAAAATAATTATTTGAGGATATTACAACTAGCAATAATACTTAAGCTCATGATAATAAATAATGAGTTGTTTAAAGTCTCTTAAATTATTAACTTATCATTTAATTTTCTTGGACATCAAGTGAACTGCCTCAATTAATGATTACTGCTCGTAATTCTCAAATATATAATGAATCATATTCTTAATCTCAGTTTAAAAATCTAAATAATAAGGGGTTTGTTTGTTAGAAATAGGATAAACAAAATTATTTCATGAATTATATTATGATATTGAATAATTATTTATTATTATAATACAAATAACAAGACAAATTATCTTTAATTTCAAAATAATAGTATTCATAACCAAACATAAATATAATAATTATAATTTTTAATCTCTAATTTATCATCAATTATTTTTGAATCAAATATATCTAATCATAAATATCATTTATAACACATAAAAATCATAGTCGTAATTGTTTGACTAGTGGTCTAATACATCACATGTTTAATATAATAAAATAATTCTAACAAATAGATTGTTATGATATCACAACAACCAAATGTGTGAAGGGAAAAACAAATATTACTTTAGCAAATATCAATATTTTTTTGTTAATATAAAAAATATATGATCTTATATTTTTTTTTTTATGAAGGGCGTGAAAAAATTATAATTAATTCGTGTTTTTGAATTAAACTATTCATTTCCACTTACAAAAGCCACATACTTATTACTACTTTTCAAATAATTGATTTAGCTGATTTGAATATTTAATATAGGTAAATAGAAAATAAAATATAATTTTTTTTATATATATTTTGAAAAGAATTGAAAAAAATCATAACTAATTCACAAATGTTCTAAATTTATTTTAAATTTTGAATCTTATTATCAATACAATCGATAAAAGTATTTGTTATACTTATCATTAGTTTTACTCAAAATGACTTGTTTATGACTCGGTTTAAATGACAAAAATTCCTATTAGTTTTATTAAAAATCACTTTGACCTCAAAGGACAAAATTGTCATTTTGAGTTTGGCAACCTACCCGGAATTGATCAATTCTTATTCCTTAAGGTTCAATATTAAATTAATGAAGAATTGAAGATCTAGAACATGAAAACAAAACGCAAATTCACTAAAATCAAGGGACTTACTATGCAAATATACTGCAACGATAGTACATCTGTCGAAAGACTAAATAATTTTGAAATGACATTTTTGTCCATGCTGATTAAATAATTTCTTAGAACTTATACTATTTAGATGTCATTATAGTTAATTTAATCGATAATTCGGGGCTATTTTAGAAAGAAGGAACAGATTAGCTTTTTTCTTAGAGGACTTGTATTGAAAATTCGATAAAAAGAAAGGGCTTTTATGCAAAAATCATCTTACAGAAATTACGATATCTGCAACATCAGCTCCAGCAAATCCAACCCTTCTTTTCTAAACCCATCATCAGAAAAAGAAGAGAATTTCAGTTTCATGAGAGAAAAAAATAGTAAAAAAAAAGCTGAAGAAAAATAAAAAAAAAAGTCATTCTTTTTCTTTAATCTTTCTCTTTTTTTTTTTTTCAGTCATACTGAGTCCATTCATCTCAAGATTGCAATTATATATGCAAAAACACTAATGTAAAGGGTATATTTAGACACCCATATGTTTTTTCTATCTGTATCCTTTATTATGTTCTTTATTGAATTCATTAGTAACCAAAAATAATTTTTTTCTTGTTTCTTGTTTTTATTTTCATTGATGAAATATACTTCAGAGGGAAAGGAAGAAGGAGTGGGTTTCTAAGGATCTGGCATTATTAAGAAGAGTTTGTTTGAATTACTGGATTACTAAACATGTCTCAGACCAACTGGGAAGCGGATAAAATGTTAGTTTTCTTGTTTTTTATTGTTATTATTATATGTTTTATGTGCATTCTTGTTTTCACTTTTCTCTCTTTGGGTTCAGTTTTTGGTTTTGGGGTTTGTGTAAAGTTTCAACTTTTTGGATAGTTCCATGGGTATTCGCCAGATTCGTGTTCTGGGGATGTTTAATTGTATGTTTGTTATATATTGTTTGAAGAAAGTTCGAGTCTTTTTTAGTAACTCTCGTGCTGCTAGGGTTTGGCTGAAGGAAGCAGTCAGTGTTTTGGGTGGTTAGGGCTTTTGTATGAATGTAAAAGAGCTGAACACCTTTCATTAATAAAAAAGAAATCTTTTTTCTTTTGATTATCTGCTTCTTGGAAACATGATTCAAGTGAAGAACAAGTAGGTCTCTTAATTAACCAGCAGTATGAGCAGTCAAATTGGTTCTCTCCTATTGTTTTACATTAGTGAAAAAAGTTAAAAGATACACAATCTTGTTTTGTAGAAAGAGTAAGAAGTTGTTGTTTCAAGGTCCAAGTGTTCCCTCACCTTCGTATTTTTTTTCTAATTCACGTTTCTATAATCAAATTCAATCCTACCTGTCTATTAAATGCAACCAGGTTTCCAAATTTCTGTTTTGGACCTATCTATATCAGAATATCTGTATCTCAACTGTGATTTCTGTTGTGGTTACTGACACAGTATTGGTACTTTGAACTACAGGTTAGATGTCTATATTCATGATTATTTAGTGAAAAGGGATCTAAAGGCTTCTGCTCAGGCCTTTCAAGCTGAAGGGAAAGTGTCATCTGACCCTGTTGGTGAGATTATAAATTTGAGCATTTGCCGAGGAGGTTGGACTTCACCAGTTGGTTTTCATTATTTTGACCTGTTGATTGTCTTTCTTTCAGCTATTGATGCTCCTGGTGGTTTTCTATTTGAATGGTGGTCTGTATTTTGGGACATATTCATCGCAAGGACCAATGAGAAGCACTCGGAAGTTGCTGCCTCTTATATCGAGGTTAGTTTATGACAAAATTTGTGTCATAATGAACTTTATCATTCAACTGGACCTTAAGTTAAGTTATTCTGATATGATTAGTTTTGTAGTCCTTAGTTGAATTTATGTAAAAACTATTGAGACTTCTTGTCAAGAATGTCTCTTGCTGTTTTCATTCTTTTGTTACAACTTACATGAGAGCTGTTCGGAAGTTGTATCGATACCAGAGGCAGGAAGCTTACTACTTGTGAAGACGTGTGATGCCCAAACTTGCTTTCTTTTTAGCTTGTATTCAGTTGTTCGTTTGATTAAAATGTTTTTGGTTGCACTCATGTCAATATTTTGTAGAACCATCTGTTGCAACTGAGGCAGAAAGCCTTTTACTTTTTCACCTAACAATTTCTCTGGATAAAATAATTACATAACTGTTACCTGATAAGTGGAAAAGGATACTCAGCTGCTTTTCTTTTTGTGCCTTAATTTGTGATATAATTATGCAAAGGTCTGTTGAACTTTATCGACATTAACTTTAATAGTAAATATTTCATGGATTCATGGAAACTGTATTACTTTAACTCCTTAATAGTAATGTCATTTCTGTTGTTAAAATGGTTAGTGTGTTTTAGGAACTGAATATAGGGAAGCCATACTTTCTCCCCATTGTATGTATTCCTTTCCCTTTTGCTGTTTTGTGGGGTTGCAGTGGAGAAACCCCAATTTGGGACATCCCATGTATCCTAATCCTCTTACCAACCTCATGAACCCATTCATATATTGGGTCTTGTCAGAGCATGCTTTTGTCTTTGAGATCAGACTGCAGATTTGCCAGAAAAATTCTTATTCTTACCTTATGGGAATACAAAATTTAATGAATAGTATCTGTACAAGTTATAATGAATTCTATAGATACTCGCTTTCAAAATGCCTGTTTTCCTGCTATTATCTTGATGTTCGAGTATTTAGCATGTTAAATGATCTGTTGTATGGTTTATTACCTTAATAAAAAAAATCTGTTGAGTGGACAGGGTTGATTGATTTATTTGGCTGTGATCATGGCTGCATATGCACTGTCAATCTACATATATAACAGACAATCTATTAAACAGTCCAGAAAATCTTTTTGAGTTTGTGTAGGTCTTGAACTGTTGGAATCTGTAAGGTTTTATCTAAACCAAGGGCGAACATTGTTTGGGCAGTGAATTTTAGCATCTAGAGTGAGCTGTCATTCTTTCAACCAGTTGTATGTTTATTTGACGACCCACTGATTAAAAAAAGTGGTGTTTATTTGATGACTATCTCATTATTGGCTGGGCTGTTGAAATCTCATCTATAATTCTATCTTAAGGTTTTGTGCAGCTTTTCATTTGCTTTATATACAATGTTAATCTCGAATTGCAGACACAAATAATGAAGGCAAGGGAGCAGCAGCAGCAACAACAACAATCTCAACAGCCTCAACATCTGCAGCAGCAACAGCAACAACAGCAGCAGCAGCAGCAACAACAACAGTTGCAGATGCAGCAGATTTTATTGCAGAGGCAGCAACAGCAGCAGCAGCAGCAGCAACACCAACAGCAGCAACAGCAGCAGCAGCAGCAGCAGCAGCAGCAAGCACAGCAGCAACAACAGCGTAGAGATGGTAACCACCTCTTGAACGGCACAACTAATGGGATTGGTGGAAGCGACTCTCTCCTGAGACAGAATACTGGAACTGCAAATGCATTGGCTACAAAGATGTACGAGGAAAGATTAGACGATGCAGCTATGAAGGTAGCAGTCTTGCACGAAGGTTTGGAAGAACTATTGCCTTTCAGCTATTAACTTAAATGTTTTTATTGTTTCAGCAAAGGTTTAGTGAGAATGTCAATCAGCTTTTAGATCCAAATCATGCATCTGTGCTGAAATCTGCAGCATCAGCATCAGCTGGGCAGCCCTCAGGGTATGATTCTGAATATAGTTTATTTACCTGTTCATACTAAAATGGGACATACTAGAGAAATGGTTGGCATAATTCTTAGAGATAAAACTAAGAAGAGCAAGGAAAAGGATCCGATTTTCACTACTTCATTATTTATGAACTTAATGTTGATCTATGCAATGTTTTCATTGGGAAGGCTTCTTGCAATTTGAGGAGCTTAAGGTGATAAAGTAACTTGGTTTATACTCTTATTATTCTATCTAATTGTTTATATTGGAGCATAGGTTTATTGCAATAATGTAAACCAAGAAGTTTAATTTATTTCGGTTGACTGAAAGCAATTTTAACATTATTAATCTGTCTAAATTTGTCTAAATTGGACTAAGGTGTTTCTGGTTTCCCATTTTCAGGCAAATGCTGCATGGTACTGCTGGTAGCATGTCCCCACAGGTTCAGGCACGTAGTCAGCAACTTCCAGGGTCTACACCAGTCAGTATTCTTCTTTCTCTAGTGTCTTTGTTTGAGGAGTTTCATTTACAGTAATTTATATCTTTAGCTACATGGTTTATTACCTCATTTGAGCAGGACATAAAGACTGAAATCAATCCGATGCTTAATCCCCGAGCTGCAGGTCCCGAAGGATCCTTGATTGGAATACCTGGTACCTTATCTTTGTCGATCCCCTATGTGCTTTTGCTTCTTTTTGAAAGCCTGCTCCTTGATATATAACTTATTTTTCTATTTTGATTATCAAATAATTACATGTTATTAAATTTTAAAGGAAATTGAAGTAGGGGACTTGTTGTCATAGACTTTTTTGATCTACAGATGAACTGACTTAACTGTGTTGTATTAGGATCAAATCAAGCTGGCAACAATTTGACTTTGAAAGGATGGCCCCTCACTGTAAGTTTCTAACATTTTGTCTTGTAGGTTCTCCTTGCTTCATTGTTTTTGACAGTGCATTTGCCGCATTATATGTTAGTGGCTTCTATATACCAATATGTGTCCCAGTACATGTCTTTGTGATTTTGCTGATTTACATGGGCAATGTACGGCTCGATCAAGATAGTAAATGTTTAATTTATTTCTAGAAAAATGTATTGGGTTACCTGAAGGATGGTATTCATAGCATGGTGGTATCAGGAAAGGGTTCAGTGAAGCTGCCCATTCGTTATTTTGATGGGGAAGGAGTTGGTTCAGAAACCTGGTTGTCCCAATACCTTATTGTAGTTTTAATTACTATGTTGCTCCAGCTCTTCAAAAATGTCATCGGGTGCGTGTTGAATCCTTCAAAAGTAGAGCAATTTTGGAGGATCCAACACGGCGGCAACATTTTGGAGTGTCCGAGCAACTCAGGTTTTGAAGTTTGTATTGTATTTCTGCAAATTTCATCTGAAACCTTTTCACGTGTCAAGTGTCAATTGTTTCCAGGATTGCATTTGTTGCAACTTGTCTAGAGGCATTTGAGTTCAAACATTTTACATGTTGTTGGTAAACAGTTATTTAGCACTTCTGAAGATAGGTGCACAGTTTTGATATTCAGTAAGACATGAATGTGAAATTTGTCTCCTTTGGTTCTGCTCTACTGGAATCAATGTTGAGTCCTTCAGGGTTCTCAATGTTAGGGACTTTTAAAGTCAGAATTGCATATATCAGACCTTTTTTCTCATCAGCTGAGTGGGTTTTCTGAAGTTTGCTCCTAGCTAGCAGAAAAGACCTATGCTTTTGTTTTTTTGAAATTTAGCGTTCTGTAAAGGCATCCGTGCTTTGGAATTACTGAGAGTTCTTAAGTTTGCTGTGGATTTTGGTGGCCCTAGAGCAGATCATAGGTAATGCATCAGAATTTGATGACTACAACATAGTGATTGTCATAGAAACATTATATGTATATGTAAGGGTAATGTAAGGCTTACCCCACTTGTGGGATTACTCTGAGTTTTTGTTGTTGTTGTAAGGCTTCATTATTCATCCTCTATTGAAGATTATTAGTAGTGCGTTCAAGATGATGCTTTCTTGGTGGCTGGTAATTCAAGTGATCGGACCGCTATACTTTACATATAAAAAATTGTAATCTTCCATCTTCTAGGCATTTTTTTCTTGTTTGCGGGTGTACAGAGGATTGATCTTATATATTAGGATTAATTACTCCCTCCTCCCATTTTATGTGGCTTAGTTTGTTTGGATACAAAGTTTAAGAACGTATTGTAGACTTCTTTATCTTGTGCTCTTAAACTAAAATGTGCATTATATAAACAAAAATACCCTTTGAATCTTGTGATTCTAAACATGCCATTTCATTTCTTGAATGGGATTGGTGGAATTTAAAACTAGGATTAAATAGAGTAAAGTGGCTTTCTTGTTGATATAGACTAAAAAGAAAGAAAGACACATAATTGAAATGGAATGAGCATATAGCTCTGGACTGAGACGTATATTTGGAGCTTTATTGGTATTTTACGATCACAAATTTTTCTGTGTCATGCATGTCAGGGCTATGATCAGCTGAGGTCGTCAGGGCTTCTCCAGCAGCCAAAGTCTTTTATGCAGGGTTCGCAGCCCTTCCATCAACTGCAAATGCTATCACCACAACACCAGCAACAACTTATCTTAGCACAGCAGAATTTGACTTCAACATCTGCTAACGACGTCGAAAGCAGAAGGCTACGGATGCTCCTTAGTAATCGGAACTCTAGTATGGGCAAGGATGGCCTTTCAAATTCTGTTGGTGATGTTGTCCCAAATATGAGTTCACCTTCACAGGGTCCTTGCCCTGTTTTGCCCCGTGGAGATCAAGATATTTTGCTCAAGGTACCACATCTTTTTCTATATAACGGTGAAATGTCAGCTATAGGTCTTGCATGTGTTAACTTGCAGCATGCTATATACATGATCAGCATATCTAATCACTGGAATTTTTTTTCATGTATAGTTGAGGATGGCCCAATTTCAGCAGCAGCAGCAGCAACAACAACAACAGCATAGTGGCAATCCACAGCAGTCGCAACAGCAGCAGCTTCCTCAGCACTCACTTTCTGGTCAGCAACCACAGAGTTCAAATCACAGTCTACAACAGGATAAAATTATGGGCAGTGGCACAGGAGATGGAAGCATGTCAAATTCTTTTCGTGGAAATGATCAGGTCTCTACTTTTCTGGTTTATACCATAGAAACTTCTATTTAGCAGCATAATCATGTGGCCCTTTTGTTCAGCTGCATAAACCCGTGTTTTCTTTTGTTTTGTTGGCATAAACTTTTACTGTTAGAAAACCAGGTTCTTCTTGATGCTGTAGCACAATCAGAAAATATTAACTGATGAAATAAGTGCAATATGATTTCTGAAAGGAAGTCTGTTCGACCAAGAAAAAATTATATTTTGCTTAGAATCTTCTTGGTCATTTGTTGTTACCCGCACTAAGGAATCAAGTTAATGAACTAGGCTCTGAGGGCTTATCTTTTTGGAATATCAGCACTTCCGCCTCTCCTCTATTTGCAAATGGCTGTCCCCCCCCCTCCCACCCAAAAGTGAACAATTGGCAAAATTACAAAATTATGTGTTGTGTTTATTGATAGAAGCTCTTGATCTCTTATGACTTGGAAGGGATGGAGATTGTTATGCTCAGCTTCTGCTTCACAGGCTTGAAGTTATTAAGATTCCTAATAAGGTATTTCTTGTCTTTCAAGGCTTCAAAAAACCAGACTGGGAGGAAAAGAAAACACCCTGTTTCATCTTCGGGGCCCGCCAACAGCTCAGGAACTGCAAACACCGCTGGACCTTCCCCAAGTTCTGCTCCTTCAACGCCATCAACTCATACACCTGGAGATGTGATTTCAATGCCTGTCTTACAACATAGTGGAAGTTCTTCAAAGCCATTGATGATGTTTGGAGCAGATAATAATGGCACTCTCACGTCGCCATCAAATCAATTGGTAAAGAAATGCTTTATCTTGTGGCAGTGGATGAAATCAGAATGGGTTGTCCCAGTCCTCATTGAATGTAATTTTGGCAGTGGGATGACAAAGATTTTGTGCAGGCTGATATGGATCGTTTTGAGGTTGATGGTTCTCTTGAAGATAATGTTGAATCGTTTTTATCTCAAGACGAGGTGGACCCTCGAGATGCAGTTGGTCGTGGTATGGATGTTAGTAAAGGTTAGTGAGGTCTACTTGGTTCCCTGGCTTTATATTTTGACCTGAATTTAGTGTGGTCTTGTACTGAGCAGGAGTTGTACTTGACGCATTCTCCTTTGGTGTTTGAACTTTTAAATGTTATGTAACTAATTGATATTTGATACAAGGAATCTATAATAACTAGTGTGTAATTGCCGTAATTCTTTCATCTTTGTAAGCCTTTCAATTTATACCTCAAACCTTAACTTACTTTTTGATACTTTGATGTCTGTAGGATGCCTCTAGTTCAGCCTAATCTCTGCCCCCATATAAAAAGAATTTAACATAAAGGAAAGAGAATGGTAGTTTTACAGAGAACAGCAAAAAAATTAGATTTTACTGAGATCACCAAAAAAAGAATGTTTCATCTTGTGGTGCATTCACTTTCTAATATCTATGTATTTTTATGGTTCGTGTCTATTGTCCATGTTAAAAAAATATAAGGGATGTTGGGCCTAACTCAACTCCAGAAGTAGGAGAGGATTACGCAAGACCATATAAAGAGACAATAATCCATTCCCTCAACCAATATGGGACTTACCCTCCCTGCGCGCCCAGGATTGACCAACTGGAGCGTGGACAACATAACAGGGGGACCCACATTGTGAAACACAACAACATGGTAGCTTTCTCTGATACCATGTTGAAGAAATGGATCTCGTGCTTGATCAAGCACCCGATGGGAGGATTTCGCTAGATTTGAGACCACAACCCCATTCTCTCAACTGATCTGGGACTCAACAGTTCATAACAGTTTATGAAATTGTTGTTTTGCGGATCTGGTATTGGTTGTGAACATTTGTATTTTTAAGTCAATTTATGATGTTTCTTATTAGCAAAAAACATGAATGTTGTACACTCAAGTCTATATGTATGATTTGTTAACTTGGAAATATGTTGACTGCCTAGTTTATCTAGAATTATGCATTGGGGCATGTTCTGACAGGAATAACCTTTAGTTGCAGGCTTCTCATTTAATGAAGTGAATGCTGTTCGGGCTAGTAGCAGTAAAGTTGTTTGTTGTCATTTCTCCTCTGATGGAAAATTGCTAGCTAGTGGTGGCCATGACAAAAAGGTTAGTCTAGAAGTATCCAAAATCTTGCCATGACAATGTCTTATTGTTATTGACTTATTATACTTGATGCCATAGTTCTTTTTTCATGGTTCTTAAAGAATAACTTGTACTTTTTTTGTCCGTCATCTCTTGCAGGCTGTTTTATGGTATACTGATACCTTAAAACAAAAAACAACACTTGAAGAGCACTCATCACTCATTACTGATGTTCGTTTCAGTCCAAGCATGGCAAGACTTGCAACATCTTCTTTTGACAAAACTGTCAGGGTTTGGGATGCGGACAATGTAAGCCAACAGAGTAGTGTTTGATATTTTTTTTCTCCTTATTAGCATTTTTATGCTTTGGATTGAGATTTTCCATCCAAGTTGTTTCGTTGAGTGTGCTAAATATCTGTTTTGGAATATGTCTTTAGTGCTTATAGGCTGAGACAGTTTGAGATCTCTCCTATATAACATATCAAAGGTATTGAATTGGTAAATTAAACAGAACGTTAAGAACAAATATCTTTGGCTTTCTAGAATATTTGGCTTGTCTTATGAGCTTTTGTTTGTCAATATTTTTCATCGAAAGTTTATATTTGTTAATAAAGAGAGTACTATGTAATTGAATCTGATGGAATACACTAGATTTGCTTTTATTATGGACCAAGAGTTGATGATTGATATTTTCATTACTCTGAGATGGGCCGTATGCATGCCGGATGTTGACACAAATCAGAATTGGCTTGTTTAGAATGGGTGGAAAACCTTGGTGACGGTCATTTTGTCAATTCAAATCCATTTGAATGATTGCGGTAGAGGTTGTGGTAAAGTTGCATTGATGAACATCTCTAGGATTCATGATGCAGTTACATAAATGACCCAATAAGAAAAGTAGCATAAAGACCATCTTGATTGTTCTTCTTGAAGTTTTCCTAATGTACCCTGTAATTATTTGTAGCCGGGCTACTCACTTCGGACTTTCACTGGGCATTCTGCTGGTGTAATGTCACTTGACTTCCATCCTAATAAAGAAGATCTCATCTGTTCTTGTGATGGTGATGGTGAAATAAGATACTGGAGTATTAACAATGGTAGCTGCACAAGGGTGTTCAAGGTAAAATTCTTCATCTACTATTAATGTGCAGTAGCACGGGGGATTGGGGACCTGATGTACAATTATATGATCCTCCATCTCTTCTGATTGTTATTTCATGCCTCGAGTAGGGTGGGACGGCTCAGGTGAGATTCCAGCCTCGCATTGGTAGATATCTCGCTGCTGCTGCCGAGAACGTTGTATCAATACTTGATGTGGAGACACAAGCTTGTCGGCATTCGTTAAAGGTTGGTGTTCCTTAATGACACATCAGTACTACTTAAGTTATTAACTTTGTTATATTTTAGTGTTTCACCAATCTCTTTTGGAAGTTGAAATATGCTAATCCATCTCTGCAACCAGGAAAATAACTAAGATAATTAGAAGAAACATGAGATATTTAATCATTTATTAATTCTTTGTCCTACCTTCACAATATCAATAGTAACATATTCCAATATTACACTTAACGAAGATAGGATCACGTCTAATATATTTCCATGTAGGCTGAGAAAATGCATTCGTGCAGATGGCTTCATTGTCAGTTGTAAGGTTCCTTTAGTTGCAGTGAGACTTCTGTTTCACTAGTCACCATTGCTTTATATCTAGCTTTTATTTCGTTGCAGAATTTTGGATTTTCGCACAGTTAATGAGAATAGGCACCTGCTACTTAACCTAATAAAGTACGACCTGACATGGAAAGAGTTGAGAGATGGAGGAGGTAGACATAGTAGGAGAGAATTTTGTATAAATATATTTTTCTTATTGATTTTCTTCAGAGGCTGTTTACATGCACTGATAGTTGTTGCCTTCGTATTTTTCTTTCTAGCTCTGTTTTTGTTTCTAGTGTTGTGGCTAACATATTGCTATTGTTTCTGTAGGGCCACACAAAACCAATCCATTCTGTCTGCTGGGATCCCTCAGGCGAGCTCCTAGCATCTGTTAGTGAAGACTCTGTCAGGGTTTGGACATTGAGATCGGGTAGTGAAGGTGACTGTCTACATGAGCTTAGTTCAAATGGCAACAAATTCCACTCGTGTGTTTTCCACCCTGCATATTCGTCATTACTAGTTATCGGCTGTTACCAGGCAAGTCGTGTGCATTGTTTTTTGGACTCATCTAGAGATTATATGCACTTGGCAGCTTATTTTTGTGCTGTACATCAATCTCCTGTTGAAAAGAAAAAAAATGCTATAGATTAATCTCGGTGGAACATTGAATATTAAAAAAATTAACCATGAAATGTTGCTTGATTTAAGTCTCTCTTAAAACGACAAATTTCCTGTTGCACCTTCACTGTGTCAACATCTTGCTTCTTTCTTCATTTCTCTGTTTTTAACTTCTTAATCTTACGCCTTCAATCACCTGCATTTTTGGGTCGGTATCTCTTCAAATCAGTTAGTTCATAGTCTTAACATAGACTTTCTAACACTCAGTTGACTCCACAGTCCCAAGTTCCCAGATGCCGCGTCATTTTGTGTTCCCGCTCTCCTCCTCCTGCACCCTTTCCCTAAGGATAATGAGTGAGGTGACTTGCTTTTATAACATGACATCCGGGCCTTGTGCGCACCTCAACCTCCGCTTGATACCTACTACCATCCACTAGTATAGGTACCAGATAATTGTGTCTCCGGACAGATGAGAAGAAACTACTCTCAGCTCTCATCTATGTTGGTATTTGAATCCTGCGTCCCCATGGTTCAACTAAGGCTATCTCTCAGTTCACTAGATCTATAGTTTTTACAAATTCTAATGCATATGAATTGCATTTTGCAGTCTTTGGAGCTATGGAACATGAATGAGAACAAGACAATGACTCTCACAGGCCATGAAGGATTAATTGCTTCCTTGGCTGTATCAGGAGTCGCAGGTTTGGTTGCTTCAGCTAGTCATGACAAGTTTGTTAAGCTCTGGAAGTAATATGTTCCATCCCATGGTTTCCTTTTGGAGCCCATGTCTTATGTCCACTGTAAAATATTTTATTGGTGTCTGAAGAGATACTTGTGTCTGTCTTTTCTAGCTTTAGGCTTTGTGTTCTGTTATTTTTTCCTCATTTATGCCTGGAAGATCCATGTACTAACCCCATCCCTTGCTCATCTTGACTACTAGTACTTAACTTTACCTTAAAACCTAAAAGAAGAAAATTTGCTGTTGAGTTGATGCTGTGTTTTTTTCCCCTCTCCACTAATGGTTATGTCAGTTAGAATGATTGAAGTATAATGCCACTGATGCAACACAAGAGTATTATATAAGTTCTCCATTTGTATGCTTTTACAAGTGTTTGACCTTCTGTCTATTTTTATCTGTCATGTTTTTTTTTTTTTTTTAAAGTCAAACAATAAGAACTTTGATTAACGAACTAGCCGTCCTTTTCTTTTCTCCTTGTATAAAGTTTTGGCTAGCTCTTGTACTATCCAGGATTGAACAAGTACTCTATTTTGATTCCATATTGTTGTTTAGGCCAAATGGGCTACTTGGTTTTTTCTCTATTAATAAACTAATTTGGGGTATTGCCAATTACTTATTCTTTATTTATATCTTACAAAATGTGGGATACTAATTTTCTTTTCCTCTCCTGATTGATATTCATCTTGTTGATATATAGTCGGTTTACGCTTGAATTAAATATTTGCTCCTGTTCGGTCATAGATTTTGAAGTTCAAAATTTGAAAATTTGGGTTATTGAAATTGTGTTTGAACATTTTAGGGGAAAAAAGGAATTGAAATTCCTTGAGTGGGAGTCCCAAAAATCCTATATACTTGAAAATATTTTAATATCAAAATTTCAAAATCTGACTTGAAATCCCACTTGGCTTCATTTTTTCTTTTTTTGGGCATGTCTGTTACAAAGAAAAATGTTTCTTGAAAACATGAGTGGGTTTCTTATTTCTATCATCTCAAAAGTATTTATATGTAATTTAGCAAAATAACAGGGTGATGGGGTGGGGAGTCGGAGTCCGCGGGTGGGATAATCTAGGGTTTGGGCATTGGGTGGGTGAGGAAATAATGAATTTGACATGTCATTCATAAAATTTGTTTTTTCAATTTTTGGCAAAAAATTATTTTAAAGAACTTACTTTCCTAGACAAAATATATTTTTCGTACCAAATGCCCTTCGCTGCGAATTGTTTTCTTCTAGTATGTTCGAGTAATATGTGTTAAAAAGCTCTTGTTTTTTCTCCTTATTAACGACATCTAGTTAATTAAGATAGATAAATAGAGAAATTAGGCATTGAATTTTCTTGGTAATATTAAATATGGACAAATAGTTTAAGGTAACGAAAACCAGTTTTAATTTCTTTTAGTAGCCGATGACAAAAATAGTATTCATAATATCACAATCATAGAGTATAATTTTCTTTTTAAAAATAATTGTTTCATATGGAAATTGGGAAAATGTTATTCTACTTTTGTTTGTTTGTTTGTGTGGCTGATGTAGGGTCCCACTAGGATTTTTGGATCATCAATGTCACAATCATATTAATCATCCTAGCTTAATTCCTCTAATCATTATTCTAAATTAAATTCAACATGCCATGTGGTTTGGTTAAATCAAACAAAGCTTTTAAGTTCATCGAGTTTGAATAATTCACGAGGACAAATTATCTTACTATTAATTTTAGTATATCTAATTTAAATTTGTAATTTTCTGAATAGAGTAATCATTCTTATTTATGATATTGTTCATACCTGTTTTTTTTATGCTTTTTCTTTTATACAGATGATATTTAATTTTTTAGATAATGTGAAAATTTATTCAAATAAGATTCTGAAGTATCTGGTAATTGAATAAACAAATCACTAGGAAAATCATAAAATTAATTAGCATGGACAAATTCTATCGCTTAAGATCATATTTTTATATGGTGATTTAGGTAGCTGTTTCGTGATTATTCTTTGCAAAAAAGACAAAGAGAACTGTGATATAAATTCAATTAAATAATTTTCCTAATCAGATTAGAGATAAAATGAGTACGGTTTTAGATTGAAAGAAAATATGATTATTAGAGGATCTTAATAATTAGTTAGAGATTAATTAGTGTAAAATAGAATTAACAAAAGAAAAGAATATAAAAAAATATAATTTCTAACACAATGTTATGTTATATACACCACATATTGTGAGAGTGGTGTTTTGTGTTTGAAGGTAATACTAAATTCACTTTTAAATAGTAATAATCTGTAATAGGTCATCATAGTAATTGAGTAGTATAACTGACTCTTCGATATAAACTTGATAGAATACACTTAATGTTATACATGATGAGCCAAGAAAAAGTGCAATCTATCATATTGGAGCTGTTGATAAAAATAATTAATCATCTTATTGTTTTCCTCTATAGCTAAGAAGAGCCAAGTAACCTTATATAGCTATAAAGCGGGCAGTGGGTGAAGCTGCTCTTTCCTAAATTAGATATCTTTAGTTTGAGTTTTTGGTATAATTTTTTTTAGATAGAGAGTGTTTTTCTCTAAATGGAGTTCTAGATAGCGTGAATATAAAATAATCAAACTTTAATACGAATATCAAACATTATATAATATAGATATATATTTTTTAAAATTGTATAACTTTTTCCGCATGCTTCCGAAAAAAAGGACTTTGTTATATGCTGATAATGCAAAATCCCATTAGATTGATTATATAAATATATTGTATTGTATTTAATTGATAAATGACATGAGCCACTGGGACGTGGTATTGGTATTTGTCAAGATTTCAATTATAATTACTGTTAATGGAGTAGTTAGTCATCATCTAATGATTCCATTTTCATCTTCCTCTTAATTTGTTATAAATTATAATACGGAAAAGGGTTAAAATTACGTTGAAATAGATTATTTATATTTTTCGTTATATTTTGGGATTAAAAATACCCTGCTATTATCCTAAGAGACCACATATACCCTCAAGAGTTAACACCCCATATTTTTATTGACTTGGCAAGCCACGTGGGACTAATCCTTCCACCTAAGCATTGCCAAGTAGGATTTATTACAAAAGAACTAGACCTTTGTCGCCACAAAAACCCAAAAACTCGTCATAAAAAGTTTTTAACATTAAATTCTAATTTTGTATTTTTTTCTATATTGTTTTTAAAAATACAAAAATGATATCGATTAAGTAGGAGTTGACATTGTATGTTTTATTTTTATGTTATATGTAAACATATAAAATGTATAATGATGAATTATATAGTAGAAGATATAAATCGAGAAGTAATTTTCATGATTTTTCGTAATAATATTGAGTGTTTTTAATATTGATATTACAAGTTATTTATTTTAAAAAATTAGGTTGCAATTAAAAATTAATTATCATATTTTTGTTGAAAAAATAGGTTTTTTACTAACGAATGGTTATTGGAGCCTTAGTTATCACTAAAAATCACTCATAACTTAGGGCAAGTTTTAGGATTTTGTGGCAACTTTGTCGCGACTAAATGTCAAGTTCTTTTTTATAGTGAATCTTAGTTGGCATCGTTTAGGTGGAGGGATTAGTCCCAGTGGCATGCCACATCACTAAAAATTTGGGGTGTTAACTCTTGTGGGTATTTATGGTCTCCTAGAATAACGACGGGATATTTTTGATCCCAAAATATAATAAAGAATGTAAGTGATTTATTTCGCATAATTCAGAAACAATTCCGACTCTTTTCTAATTATAATAGAATGTAATCTTGGATACACTTTTTATCTAAGTATTTGTTCAGGTTTCATCCACTACTACCAGTGCTTTACTTAGTTTAATTATTTTTACAAAGTTAACTAAAAAACATCTTCTATAGTATTTTGTCCAAGTATTACGATAGTTACTAAACTAACTTATGTAAATAGGTATAGATATAATAATGATATCTTAATTTCAAATAAATTAAACTTATTAGTTAAATTCTTACTATTTATATTGCTTTATTAATACTCATAGCTTTTATCCCTTGACGTGAAAGAGTGATTTTTGTTTTTTATATTGCTTTAAAAAAATCTTTATTTTTCATTGATTTTGCGCTTATATGACTTAGCTGAATTTAAGTACTATTACTTCAGTTACTAAATTGTCCCACTAGCTAAAGTCAAGTCTCTTCATTAATTCATTTCATCGAATGTTAAAAGTTATATTTAAGTATTTTAGCTTAACTTAATAATAAAAAATTATATATTAGAGTTGAAAATAAACCGTTAAGAGTAAAAATATGCTCATCAAACCTTATTTTTGTTATCAAATAAGATTGATATTTTATATCTTGCTTGAACGAATCAAAACTTATTTTCAATAAATAGAAGAATATCATATTCATTAATAACTTAGAAATATTCTATCATATTTAGGACAATAAAATCAACTCTCATAAATTCGTTTATCGGACCATCAAAACATAACTTTATTCTTTCAACATTTTAATGCTAAAACTAACTCAAATCAAATGAAAAACTTGTAGCAAAAGTTAAATTTGAATGTTTTATCATGATTTAAAGTTAATGACCTCTAGTTATATACTTTCTATTCTAAAAAGTAAGTTAAAAGTAATGCGCAGATGTTGTTATTTTTATATTAAAAGTAGATAGAATTTGAAAGTGACATATCGTTGAAAATAAAAGTATAGTAAATCACTATTATTATTAAAAAATGATATTTATATAAATATCGAACTTAGTTTAGGTGGTTGAAATAAAATATTAAAGTTGGGAAAAGGACACATGAGTGATGGGGGAGAAAAGCAGCAAATAGGAATAGAGTCAATACATGTACTAAAAAATAATACTACCAATCAAACAATCAAAATTCTTTCCCCACTCAAAAGAATCCCACCACTCACATGTCTAACTTTTTCACAACTTCAAACGTATTCTTTCTCCGTTTTAATTTATTTATTTTATACGTCGATATCTTATATGATATATTTCTGATAACAAAAGAATAAAAAAGATTCTAAAGAGGTTAAACATTATAATGAATTACTGTCATTATAAAGGATGATAATTATATAAATATTTTAGTTGTACATACATTAACTATAATCAATGTAAGGTCCATTTTCTGATAAAGACAATTCAAATAAGATTTTTTTTTTCATAACATAGGCTCAAAAACAATATTATTATTAAGAATGGAGATGTTTTAACTATTTCATCATAATCATGATATTGATATTTATGTACCTGTTTACTTGCTTCTAATAATGATGAGCTCAAGATTTATTTAGTTTTTTTTTAAAAAAAATATCTTTTGAAGTAATTTTAATTTGTTATGAGCTAAATATTTGTATCACATGTGATTAAACCAATACTAGATTGAATGAAGTTTTAATATAAGGCAAGTGAATTATTGTAACTTAATTTGTGTTTAGTCTAAAATGAAGCAAAGAATGAATCATTCAATAATAATTTAGTGATTATTTGATTCCTACACTATCTTTCTATAAAAATCTATTGTCGACGCTTGAAAAGGTTCTACATGCACTTACTTAGTAATGAAATCATTCAATTAAATAGCATATTTTTTTAGAAAAAATATTTAAATATTTTATCATATTTTTAATTTTTTTTTATTATTTGAAAAAATTAGAAAAATTTCTACTCTCTCCTATTTTTGGATCAGGATGTTGGAGGATGTATTTGGACCTATTACGTGATATATCACAATGTTTTGGGATATATCTGAATTACACTACATTTAAGTGATTTTTATCTTTGCAAAATAGTAGGAACAAAATGTAATTAGTTTTTTTAACACTTGTGACATTTGTGTAAAATTCCATATTTTAATTTTAGCTTATTACTAACTATTATGATTTTCTCGACAAAAGCACCCTGCGCTTGTGAATGAGTGTGATATATACCTCTTGTCCAGTACATGGCTGTGTACCTCTAAAAATGAAAACTGCTTGTCTTCGCTCGCTCTCGATTCATAGTGGAATTCATTGAATGCATAGGAATAGGGAGGAAATTAGAATATGGATCCATTTGGCCCTCAAGAATACGTGGAAAAAACTTAAAAAAAGTGGTGTTTGATCGTATAACTTGACAAATATATTTGCTAAGTATCCAAGTTTCCTAGTACTAGAAAATACCATTATTTGAGCCAGATGCTAATATTTGGGAATTTTGAAAACTCAAAAATTATCCCAAACTTCTATATATAATAAAAAATACCTATTATCAATGAATTTCAATTGATATTTGTTATTACCTCCTTAGAAAAAAGTTTGATTTCTAATTTGAGTGACAAATTGAAAAAATAGAAAAATTTGTGTATAATAAGTTATAACTATAACCGAATCAGTGACAAGTTTGAGTATATGATTAATGTATTGTCTTGCCTATATTGTTATTTTATTATTGTTGAATTGTTATCAATTATATTATAAAGTTATTTTTTAACAAAAAATATTCATTATAAAATACTAATACAAATTTATGAATATCTTAATAATTTTTACAACTTATAAATATAAATCATACTTTTGAAATAGCCAAATATTTTTAATAAAACTTGAAACCAAACACATGATGTAATTAACCAAAAGCTTCGTTCAAATATTATTTGTTGAAAATATTTGAAAACTTGAAGCCGAATGCTAACGGTATAAGAGGTTGTTTGGTAGAGAAGATATCTATTCCTTTGTTATATTATAAATAATGAGATAAATATTTTAAAAATGAATTAATATTTATTATTATTTTCCCATTTTATATCAAACGCATGAAATTTCACGAGCTGGCTTTTCTCCAGAAGTAGCAGCTAGCATGGACCTTTTTCCTACTTTTCTCCTTCAATTAAGCCAATTTGGATTTATGGATTATGATGGTTGATTTTTTCTTCTTTAGCTTCGTGTTCGATAACTATACTAAAGTTAGTATTTTTTAAATTCCAATTCTATTTTTAAAAAGTATATTTTATTTTATTTTATAGTTAAATTCAATTCACTCGAGACCTAAGACATCTGATTAAGGGCCCGTTTGGATGGGCTTATTAAAAGCAGCTTTAAAAAAGTACTTTTGAAAGTGCTGAAACTTATTTTTAAAATAAGTAGTTATGCGTTTGGAAAAAAGTGCTAAAGTTTAAAAAAAGTTGTTGATGTGTTTGGCAAATAAGTGCTGATAAACAGTTTTTTTAATCAAAATGTCTGAAATACCCTTAAAAGTTGTTAACATAATAAAAGTTAATTAATTTATATTTTACAGTCATAAATAATTATATTTTGCTATCATTCACATATTTCTTTCTCATCACAAATTATTTATAAGAGGAATATAAACTTACTATAGATTTTAAACATATATAGTATGAATAGATCAAAGAACGATTTAAGATTTTATTTTAGTTTCATGCATAGATAATAATAATTATCTATCATTCACATATTTCTTTATTATCATAAACTATTTATAAGAGGAATATAAATATTTATTTAAGTTATATGTACAACTTATTTAACATTTTAATAATATATAATTTGAATAAATCACTTGAAAAACTTAAGATTTATTTTGTTTTCATTCATTAGTAATAGTAATTGTCTATCATCCACACGTGAAAAGCGAAAAATGGAAGAAAGAGAAGTTAGGGTTATGTGGGTAATTTAAAGATTGTATAAAAATATTAAGGATAAAAAGGTAAAAATGTGGTCAACTTAAAACAGCTTATAAGCTAAAAAAGCACCCCTACCCCAGCTTTTAACTTTTGGCTTAAAATAAGTTTTTTTCAATAAGTTATTTTGAGTGTTGCCAAACATCTAAATAAGTTAAAAACCAGCTTTTAAGTCAGTTTGACCAGCTTTTAAGCTGAGTCAAACAGGCTCTAAGGGCCCGTTTGGATGGGCTTAATAAAAGCAGCTTTAAAAAAGTACTTTTGAAAGTGCTGAAACTTATTTTTAAAATAAGCAGTTATGCGTTTGGATAAAAGTGCTGAAGTTGTTATGCCAAACGTGAAAAGGGAAAAATAGAAGAAAGAGATGTTAGGGTTATATGGGTAATTTGGAGATTGTATAAAAATATTAAGGGAAAAAACATAAAAATATGATCAACTTAAAACAGCTTATAAGCTAAAAAAAAACAACCCTACCCAGCTTTTAACTTTTGGCTTAAAATAAGTTTTTTTTAACTTAAAATAAGCTATTTTGAATATTGCCAAACAGTTAAATAAGTCAAAAACCAGCTTTTAAATCAGTTTGACCAGCTTTTAAGCTGAGCCAAACAGGCTCTAAATAAGGAGAAACTATTTGCTGATTGAAAGTGTAAGTAAAACAAGATTCGCAATTAAAAATATTTTCATGTCTTCCAATAAATTGCAGAAAAAAGAAAGAACCCCACACTATTATTCTCCTGCTTTCTCCCTTCCCAATGCTTGTGTCTCTGTATATTTTTTTGAAGGCCATAGTAGTAGATGTGAGTGGGCAATAGAACCAAGAACACAGAACCCATTTATGTATATGTATGTGTAAGAAAAAGCCAGTCACTTTTGCATTTTAATGCCCCCTTTCTCTCTCTTCTTCTCTTCACTTCAATACTTGTCTGGTTTTGAACCATTTTTTTTACTTAAAGGTACTACCTTTATCTTCTTTTTACCCTATCAAGGCTAGTTTATGCATATTTTGAATTTAATTCATGTGGGTAAACTTGTCTGCAAAAGTTGATGCAGATAAGCTCACACTGAAGTACAATAGCTGTGTGTTGTGACCTTTTCCCCCCTCTTTCTTGTGCAAAGATTATTGCTTTTTTGGTTCTTTCTCACCCCCACCCCTTTAACTAGACTTGATTATGGAGCTTCAAGTAGATAGTTGTATAGGGATGAAATGGGTTTGTTGGTGATGGTACTGTGTGTTCATGTATGGCTCACATCCAAAGTAACAAAAGTGTTAGTGGTACTGCAACTGAAGCAGATGAAGTGAAACCAGCAGCCACTACTTTTCATGATTTTTTGGGTAAAGGGTATACTCAAGATTCATCTCCGGCGATGTCTGGCAGAGTGGTGTTGCCGTCAGAGGCATCTCCTTCTGCTTCTGTCTCACTTGGTGCTTCTTCTGGGGGTGGCCGTGGCCCCATTTCCACTACTTCTGATCTAGGTTCTGGTAAGTTAAAACCAACCTTTATTCTCAACTTTTCTTTTGCCAGTTTCATGTTTCCTACTCCCTTATCTTATGCAATTTGAGGGGAAATGGAGGTTGTTAGCTATTAATTTTTTATTCAGTTAGTACTTCTCATGAACATGTATTTTGTTTTTGCGTGATGCTGCTTTACTTTTATTTATGTGTATAAGCTTGAGGATTCTTGTGATGTGTTTTTGTACCTAATTAAGCCTTTGTTGTAAGTGGTAAAGCAAAGAGAATGCTTGTTGTGGAGGAAGTTTGCTTGAGATAATTGATTGATATGGTAGCTTTCCTTCAATATCAATAGGCATATATTGTTTTTTTACAACACATGTGAGTTTGTGAAAGCTTTACTCAACTTTTGAACTTCTTTTAGTGTTATTATCATTTGCCTTTGATAAAGAGTGAAATTTTCTAGCATTCATATATGAGAGTTCTATGCATGTTTGTTGTTACTAGAAAGGAAGTTAGCTTCAAAGAAAAGTTTTTAAAGCAACAAGTGATTGAATAGTTCTATTTTCGAGGTTGCACATTGCTTTTCTTATTGTTATTCTGTATGAATATTTGAACAGTAGTTGATCATTTTCTTGTCGTTGTAGAAAGAGTTGTCGGAAATCATTTCGACGGAGTACCGTTCTATGGCCTAAGGGGTGAACTTTCAGGGCCTGAGACAAGTAATCGATTGTCGGGAACAAAAAGAAGCAATTCTGACTCTTTGATGGGGTTAACAAGAGATAAATTTGCAATGCTGCGACCAGACGCATTGGAGAGCTCGCATATGCAGAAGGTCTGTATCTATTTCCTCTTTTACCTCATATATTTACCGAATTTCAGGAAAGCAGAAAAAAAGGAATAACTGCTGCTAATTGTTCTTCTGTTGGTTGCATATCTTCCTATGGTGCCTGCTATTTAATCTGATACTGGTAGTTTTCTTCAAGTTCAGCTACTACGAAATGCAGGGGGTGAGCGACATGGACGACCACAGGACCAAGAAATGTCCTTTGTTATGCATCCATTGAGGCCACTTCATCCCTCTTTAATATCACAACCATCCGTCACTGGTAGAACTGATGTCAATGCTTCCAAGTGGGATCGAGTTATTCCCGTCAATGTTGGTCCCACCTTGCAGTATCCTCCACGTGCTAGTCATGTTTTACCTTTTGGATATCAATCGTCATCCAGCAGGTTTGGAGATGCTAATGCAGGACCTTCTAACATATCTCAAGCTGCCGATGAAGGATCAAGGACAGGAATCAAAGGATCCGGAATATTGAGCTCCATTAATGCAAGTGGTGGAATCTCTGATAGAGGCCTTTCTGGGGTGCCATTAAGTGGTGCTAAGCAGAAGTCTACACTTCACTTCTCTGACCTAGAATCTTCTAACCCATGGTAATTTTAGTATATCTGCAAAAACTGCCTCTTTTGATGTCTGTCTGACCTTCTCTAATTATATCATTGAGACTTTTTGATGTTGTTACATGATAGTCGGCAAGGATCGTCACCTGCTGGCTCTCAAATGACTATATTTTACGGGGGTCAAGCCCATGTTTTTGATAATGTCCATCCCAACAAGGTTTGTCTTCTGCTTTATCCAATCACACTTCTCTTCTGTGTTTCTACTGTTTCGGTATGTCTCTGTTTTGTTTTTTCTTTCTCTTTCTTTTTGAGCAGATTGGTCAAAACTTTAGTGTATAAGCCAACTGATATGTTATTGTCTAATTGCTCACTTGTCTAAATTTATCAGTCTACTACATCGTGTATATTGTGTGAAATAAAAGTAACATGCTTCTATAGTAAATAATTTGTTTAGCGTGTGACATAATAGTGCCTCATACTTACTTGGCTATGGTAATAACTGATGGTATCCTTGGCGATATAATTTGTGATTTGTTTAGTTTTAATTTGGAGAATTTTGGTTAATCAATTTCTAATGAAAGAGGAGAATTATCTTACTGAAGAAGTTGTAGTTTGTTGTAAAGAAGACAGTACTGGAAATAGTACTAGTATTATCCACCGAGTTTAGAAGGCTGTGATTGGTCCAAAGGGCGGGCACAAACGGATTTCTCTGACATAAAAAAAGTACTGGTATATATCAAATCTAAATGCTTGGCACAACCATAGACGAAAATAAAATACGGCATTGTATAAATTATCAAGGAAAGAACGTGATGAAGTTATATGTTGTCGACTTGTCGGTAATAACTGTTCTCGATACTTGTTTCAGATGAGACACATGACACAAAAATTACTATAACGCTGATGTTTCTACGAAGCCTTCTTCTCATAAAATATGTGGATTTCTATCAACTATTCCTTCACCATTAAGCCAAGATATCTGGGCCAGCTGTGCTCATTATATATCATTGCGATGTTCCTGCAAATGTCTATTTCTATGATATCCTATTCTCATAAAATATGTGGATTTCTATAAACTATTCCTTCACCATTAAGCCAAGATATCTGTACCAGTTGTGCTCATAATATAGTTCATGAAAACAATTAAATATCAATGCAACAGCGTAGAGTGATTAATGTTTGAAATGATTCATTGTCTTTCGATGCAATGGTTCCCTTTAGTATTATGTTGTTTGGAGAAGTATACACCAACTCCAGGAAGGTCGATAGAGGGACAAATATGGCAGATTAAATTTTTTTCATGCCCTTGTGATTAGAACAAATAACGTCTCTTTCCATATAACTTGAGATATCCAACCTCTTGGTAGAAGGTGGAGGATCTTTCTATCACCAGTCTTAAGAATAACAAATTAAGTGCATACAAGAGCCTCTAGTATGAAATATAATTTCTCAGTTGACGTTGAGAAATGGCATGAAATACATCAGGAAAGTCCTCTAGCAATAGCTATTAGTTTATATGTGAAGAGATGCTGAGCTACCCATATTATTATAGACAGCGAATCAATTTATATTGTTTTGACTTTTGACCTTATGTTTGGGTTAGCATTAGTAAGTTCTGACATTTATATGAGCTTTTCTTCACCTCCTTGGCGTAATAAATGTTGAGTCCCACATTGGTTGACGTAATGAGTTGTGGTCTCCTTATATAGTCTTGGACAATCCCTAATGAGCTAGCTTATGGGTTGAGTTAGGTCCAAGGGCATATCTTCACACGGTATCAAAGCTAGGCCCATCAATCCATGTTCTTGTGTTTCTCAATGTTTGGCTCCCGTAATCCACGCTCCAGTTGAGTTTGGGTGGGGGTTAAGTCACATACCCATTGAGGGAATGAGTTGTGGTTTCCTTATATGATTTTGGACAACCATCCCGTCGTGCGATAACTTTTTTAATTGAGTTAGGCCCAAGATCTGTATCTCCACTATAAGTTTATCTGGACTTCTCGAGGAAAATATTTATCTTAAAACTTAAATGTTTTCTTAACTTATTCCAGATTATATGTACAAATTCTCTGATTTCTCTTCCCTAAATGATCCTAATTCTACTGTAATTCATGAGTAAATTCTTTTCATTAACCTGTTAGTCTTCTTGTTGATTATGGTTAAACTAACTTGGTAACACATTAATGTACTTGCAATATCCCTAATACACCAGATTATCTTTACATTTGTTTTTGAACTGTTGGGGACCGAATGGCCTTGTTCTTTAAGAGAAAAGTATTGTCCTTAAACATTTATTCATTTTAAATATTGTTGCATCACATCAAGAGTTAGAAAAAAACATTTGAAAACTTGTAGTTGATTGAGTGCCTATTTTAGGTCCTTGAAACCTAAAATGAAGGCTAGGGGTCCCACAAAAAGCAAGAAAATCATTTGGTCAAATCCTTGTTTTCAAAATCATTTGATTGTTGTTCTTCAAGTCGAAAGTTGCCACATAATTGTTGTTTATTTTTAGGTCTGAAGGAAGTTCTTGGTGGAAGTCCTTTGAACAAGGGAACCGAGGTACTTAATGTTGGATTTTGGAATGGTAGAAGTCACCCAGCGGAGTAAAAACATGAACTAAATCCTTTCCTTGTACTTGTGAGAACAAAATATTTATCCAATCCTTTCCTCCATGTTATAAGGAAAATGTGTTCTTTGTTTGGTAAGGATTTCAGATGTCTGCAGGTTTGACCAACCAATCAAAATTCCCTTTACATTCAAATTATTGTCATTTCTATCATTTTCCATGTCACTGACATTGACATGCTATTCTAACCTATATAAATAGAGGGCCTTTGTTCTCATCTGAATCACACCAATTGAGCGAGAAACATCTGAGAGTCAGAGCAATTTTATAGACTGTGTATAAGAAATCTCAGATAGTTACTTCTACTAGCATGTTGTACTGTTTGGATAGATATTTTGTTCTCACAAGTATAGGGAAAGGTTTTGATTCCGCTGCATGATCCACACCTTTCCATATTCAACACTTAGCAACAAATAATTTGGTCCCCGAGCTACATTTATTACTCATTATTCCTTGCTGTTCAAGTACATTATATATTTGTTGACAATGTAGTGTATCATTTGAAATCCTATTATTACTGTATTTTTGGTTGGTTGTGGTTGATCCATCGTAAAGGTTTACTCCCGATCTCTCTATTTTTCCTTTGCTTTCTTCACTCCATTTTCTCAGTGGCATCTTGTGAATATGTTACTAATTTCAGGCTGACTTTCGCTGTTTAAAAAGTCTCAAGCCTATAAAATTTTTGCGTTTACCTTTAGACTCATCTATCTGAAAACCTCTGTTTTACTTCTAGCCTTTTCTAGTACTCATGCTCAGTGGATTAAGACTATACTTCGGGATGGAGTGCATTAAGCTACAAATATATGCAGTTAGGTGCAAGCAGCATCATTGTTGTCTTAACATTCAATTATATTTAAAAGAAAAATTCTCTTGTCTCCTACTGCTGAAAAGTGGCAAAAGGAGAGGGGATTTTCCTTAATTTCCCATTTAAATATTTACAATAAATCGCATTTCTCTTTGCTATTTGATTAGACTCTTTGAGATTGTAGAATCAATGAAGTTCTAAAATTCTTTAGCATAACATGATCGAGTTTCCTGCTATGTATCAGGCAGATGTTATAATGTCCTTGGCTGGATCAAATGGAGGATCTTGGTCAACAACATATGCTCCAAAACCTACAACAAGGCCATCAACTGGAGAAAACTATTTGCCTAAAGCAGAGAATGAGACAACCAAGGGCAATAACTTAGCTTTAATAAGAGAGTTGCATGGCAGGTCATCTGGCAAAGCAGGTTTCACCCACGGCTTTGGTTCTGGTGATCACATTTCCATCCCTCAAGGTAATAAATTTCTCTGTTAATAGATGTTTTTAAGCTGACTGCAGCAAGGCTCTATGGAATGTTAAAACTCTAAGATAGCAGAATATAGCGTATATATAAGTGCGCAAAGTGTTGCCATTTAATCGAGAAATGTTACGTTGTGCCTCATGATAAAATTCTACGACAACAGAATAGCATATATATATGTGTGCAACATTGTTCCCCATTTAATCGAGAAATGTTCTGTTGTGCCTCATAGAATTGACACAAGTCGCAAGAGGGTTGCTTATGTTTGACAAGTGAAATTTATGGACCCATCAAAACTTTTTGGCTATTTAATCTGTTATGCATGAAAATATTTAATCATGCCAGCTGATGTTCATATTCTTTGACTTCAGACAGCACGTTTCCTTTTAAGTCCTCATGTTATTCAAATATGTTATTGTTATTTGTAGGTATCAATCGAGGGGTTAGCATAACTAAGGAAGCAAAAACTGCAGTGCAAGTAGCAGAAAACATCACTGATGAAAAACGAGAAACGTGATTCAGACTCCAAATAGGGCTGATATTGTCATAAATCCATCTTACTTGTCTTCTATTCCTTTATTTTTCACTATTTCCACCCCTAAAAACCAGGTGAACTACCTATCGAAGTCAAATTTCCAACCCTGTACCGCCTTTTATTTAGTTGTTGATTCAATGGAAGTTTATCTGTCATTCGAAAAGGAATGCAGCAGATGTTTTTATAGGCTTGTTTAGGCCTTGAACTCTCAAGACATGTATGCTCCATCTGTTCACTAGATGCAGTTCCAATGATGGTTTCACTTATCTGAATTCTGTTTTGCTTATTCTTGGGGTGAAATGGCTACAGAGGATTCATTCATACATCTTGAGTTGTACTTTATTTATGTCTGGCTTCTTATTCCAACTGGAATGATGCTTCATTAGGTTCTGTGTGAAATAAGTGCATTGGTTTGATGTAAAAACCCGGTGTGGATAAGTTTTACCCCAATGTAATCTCAAATACAGGGGTTTGAGGAATGTGTATGCAGACCTATAATATCTATCTTAAAAGTAAATAGATTATTTTCGATAAACTTTCATCTTAGTAAAAATAGTCCAAAACAGTCTAGGAAAAAGGTAATAGATATACAAAAATATTGTATAGTATCGGGATAATAACTACAATAAAATAATATGATAATAAAAAATACAAGCAACCACAAATAGTGACAAAACGGAAGGAGAAGAAATTATCTACCCTAATATGCGTCCTCCGCAAAGAAATATACACCATGAATATCGTTTATACATCGAGTTATCTTAACGTTGGCAAACATGTCACAATTCAATGACCAACCCCTTTCACAAAAAGCATTTAATTTACTCTATTCTTATGTATATAATTTTCTTACTTATTATTTATTTATAAATAATATTGATTTACTTTTACAAAAATATATACAATCCAATTGGAAGCAATGATCAATTATCTTGACCACCTACCTGAGCTGATAAATATATGCGATGTACGTAAGAAGAGACTAATAAATAAAAGAAGTAACAAATAAAGTGGTCAAGAAAGGATACTGAACAAATAAAATTAGACTGAAAAAGTATCGTAAAAAAATTAATTTAATATTAACTAATAAGAATTGTAAAATAAGAATTGTCTTGAGGATATATTTTGAAATTGTAAAATGAGAATTGTGTTCTATAAGTGAATGATTCGTTATTCAAATCTTGTGAAGGACTTATCATTCAAGTTATCAATCCTTTTAATAAATCACAACTAATTTAACTGCTTCTTATTTTATGGTAACTATTTGAAATTTTTATTGAGCTGTAAATAAATTTCCATATATTAAAAGTAAAACAAAAAAAAAATTAGGAAACTAATTTCCTATATAATTACACTCACAAAAAACACGTTCACACTATTCCAACAAGAAAAAACAGAGTCTGCAGTTGTTCTTCCATGGCGGAAGATCAAGAATGTGAGATTATGTGGAAGAGGGGTAGAACATTAGGGCAGGGAGGATTTGGTTTTGTTTCATTAGCTTCTACGACTCATAATTCTCCTCTCATTCCATCACTTATTGCTGTAAAGTCTTGTAGGTTGAGCCATTCTCAGTCTCTTGAAGATGAAACTGAGTTTTTGAGAATGTGTCAAGAATCTCCTCATGTGATTCGATCTTTCGGAGTTAAAGTCACTCAAGAAGATGATATACTTCTTTACAACTTGCTATTAGAATATGCCTCTGCGGGGAGTCTTGCGGATCGTCTTCTCAATCATGATCAACTAGGGTTGCCGGAGTTACAAGTGCAAAAACACACCAAGAATGTTCTTTTAGGGCTAAGGTTCATTCATCGAAAAGGGATCATTCATTGTGACATAAAGCCACACAACATCCTTATTACTTCTACTGATGATGATGATGATACGGAGGAGGTTGCAAAGATTGCTGATTTCGGGCTTTCGTTAACTTTGGAACAGAGCTGGACGCAGAAACAGGGGATGAGAGGTACTAAAAGGTACATGGCACCTGAATCTCTACTTTATCAGGAGTATGGTCCAGAAGCTGATATTTGGGCACTTGGATGTACCGTTTACGAGTTGATCACTGGAACACCACTATGGGAATCATCCAATTCAGATCCAAAGTTTGATGATGTATGGGACAGAATTAAGTACGAGGAACCAAATTTGGAGAATGACAAACTGTCTACAGAGGCAAAAGATTTCTTGAGATATTGTCTGATCAAGAATCCAAAATCGCGTTGGAGTGCAGGGCTGCTATTGAATCACTCTTTTCTGAAATCAGCTGACAATGTCGTGCCTCCAAAGAAGAGGAAGAGGCAACATGGTTACATGTCCAGTTTACAAAGGCCTAACCAAAAGAGAGCATTCAGGACACAGCCACACATTCGTCATTTAGTTATAGAACAATGATGCAGATTTTGAAGACGAAAACTCAAATTTTTTTTTTAGATAGATTGACTATACAACATTGACACTGTTATTATTGTATATGCTTATAGTTTATCAACACGAAAACAACTTGTCGTTTGTGATTTTCAGCCATCATTAATGATAATATTTTCATACGCTGAGTTTAATAAGAAGATGGCAACAATTGTATACAGACTCACAGTAAAGAATCCTAAACCGGAATTGAATGTTTGTTCAACATTTGCAACAAATTCCTTTTCAGTGAGAAGCAGAAGAGGTGAAAAAAATAAGATGGAACCTTATCTTCTATATATATTTTTTGATTAAAAATTATTATTATATACACATTCATATATGTGATACAGAATTTGATCCATATATATAAAATGAATTGTTACAGAAATTCATGAGAAATATATGTATTGTAGTGTATATATATAGTTGCATCCTTATTCTCTTTATATAACCTGATCAATGAGTCAAAACTAATGCAGAACCCTGCAAAAGAAATCAAAATGTGTGTTAGCTCTTTTGTTATATTGATAATTGCAAAATTGATGTCCTTCAGCTAATAGCAAATTCAGAATTTAAATAATATGGTCTATTAATAATCCACGTATAAAAAGTAAACAGTAAATTTGTTCGGCATTACTGTGAGAATCCGTTAGGGACGGAGGGAGTATGTGGAGGAGAATGAAACATCACCTGATGAAGGTAAACGACACAAATAGCCAGTCGGATTCAACGATTAAACTTTTTAGTCGATATACATAGTTTATACACTGATTATACATATATTATACCTTTGCTGGCTATTTTTTAGTTTAAAGTATTGGGTGGACACTATTCTTAGGAGCACAAACTCTATTAATGAAACAAGAATTTGCATTGTATATTACCTTAATGTTAACAGCACATACCTCTTATAATCTTTATCTTCTCTGGAAATTGAAGAATTTGATTGCAAAAGCAAAGGTTACTGCAAAGATTATACAGAAACCAATAACTGCAACACCAGCAGTGCCTAAGAATTCTTGCCTATATCCAAATTGTTCTTTAATGAACCTTTTTATTGATACTGTATGAACACCATCAGCGAGCGTAAGATGTTCATTTACTTCTCCATATTGTGATGTTAAAAGTCCATATAAACTCCATGCTACTGGATTAGCCCAATAATACCATCTCCAATAAATAGGAATTCTCTGAAATCAGAACAACAAAGTTAGTGAACAAACATTTGTGTCATGATAATAGAGACTAGAGAGCCTGTTAGAGCATTACCATTCGAGAAATCATGAATCCGCTGAACAAATTCCACATCATGTAGAATGGTGCAGCAAGAATTGCAGCAATGTTATGGTTTGGAGAGACTGAAGTTGTCATCATACCGAAGAGAGTGAAGTATAAAAGTGTGAAGTACATGAAGTATATGTACCAAACAAACTTCCAGACGTTCCACTCGAAAGATGCCATGAAGTAGAATATGGCACTATAGATCAGTGTTTGAATGAAAACATATGGAAACTCAATTGTGACCTGCAAAGACAGTAAGGTTATCCAATTTATACAGGCAAATGCATCATTCGTGGACTAAGTCTTACATCGAGTCCTATAGAAAAAGCACACGAATAATATAAAGGTGTCATGCCTGTGCAAATGCAAAGGGTAGAGCTGAGTACATCCCGGCTGCTCTTTCACGATATGAGACGAATCTCTCAATAAATACTACAGGTTGGACAGAGGAAGCGTTTGTGATTCCAATGAAAAGAACAGCAGCATACATGGATCCCATAGCATTTAATATGTCCTGCTGAGTACTCCTGTGGGAAAAAGGTTAGCAGATTAAGTGAAAACAGTTACTAACTTGTATTGAGGAGAAAGTTTTAGTATGACATCGTTTAGTTTTCTGATTATGAGGAATCATTTGAATAACTTCATGTCTTGTGCCAAATGTGTCATTAGATCAAAATGAGTGAATGGATTTATATTGTTTTGAATGGTGAAGGCAAAGTTTCAAGAAAGAAACCTCTTAGAACCAAACTTCCAGCATATACTTCCAAACATCAATGAGATTATGACCGTGTAGAAGAAGCGCACAGCAGTATACTGTGGATTTCTCCAGTAGGACAGGTTTTGCTTCCATAGACATGCAAGAAATTGTCCGAAAAAGGACTGAGAGTACTTGCTTGAGAAATATAGCTCAGATGAACCTTCTTGTGGTTTGCTTAAACTTTCAACAATTTCCTCATTTTGCCTGAAATGACAGAAACATTGTTAGTTATAGAAATCACAAATCAGATAATTTCTTCATCACACACACACAGGGAGAGATAGAGAAATACTGGAATAAAGTCGATTTTCGATAAATGTCAGCAAAATCTACACCGAGGCGATTTTCTTCTGCTGAAGAAGTAACTTCAAGAACCCAAGCAGCAGGGTTCTGTCCAGACCTAATTCTGTGAACTCCTTGAATTTCCTAGGAAAATTACAAGTGGATTATTTATTATGCAGTTTTAAGTTATAGAAAGCTCTGAATTGATCAGTTAAAGGATTACCTCAAAATACTGAATAAGTTTGCATGATCTGTTCCCTAGTGAACCAGCATAAATGAGCTGTCCACCTCTTTTCATGAGCAAAAGCTGCAAATATACCATGTAAAATCATGTCTTGATTGTAATGAAAACTAAGGTTATAGCTATATGTAACTACTAAAACTGTAAGTACAGTGTTTAATTCGAGATTTGACGTGGAGCAAGATTTAAGATGAAAACCTCGTCAAATGATTCGAAGATATCTATACTAGGCTGATGGATGGTACAGACGATTGTTCTTCCAGTGTCGACAATGTTTCTCACTGTTCTCATTACAATGGCTGCAGACCGGGCATCTAGTCCTGAAGTAGGTTCATCCATAAAAACTATTGAAGGATTGGCTACAAGCTCAACCGCAATGGTCAACCTTTTCCTTTGCTCTGTTGACAATCCATCTACTCCGGGTAGGCCAACTAAAGCTCCACCTAATGAAGTTAGTTCCACTAGCTCCATAACCTCTTCAACAAAAGCCTGCAAAAGAATGGTCCTTCCTCAGGTTCTGTATGTACAAATTATGGCGTTGTCATAAGTTCAAAGAACTATAAGATTACCTTTTGTGTTTTCACGTCAACCTGAGAAGATAGCCGGAGCCAAGCAGAAAACAGTAGTGACTCATGGATAGTTAAGCAAGGGGAATGAACATCGTTCTGTTCACAATATCCGGATACTCTTGCAAAAGTTTCTTGCTTCTTCGGGTGTCCAGAAATATAGATATTGCCTGTTATATGTCCACCAGTTTTCCTTCCAGCTAAAACATCCATCAGAGTAGTTTTACCAGCACCACTGACACCAACTAATGCAGTAAGCACGCCCGGCCTAAATGCACCAGTAACATTGGCTAGTAACTGTAGTTTATCTCCTACTAGCCCCTGTAGCTTAAGCTCCTGAAGAAATAATTTCGTATACTGATAAGGAATTTGGTTTGGAATATATTACATTCATTGCTTACTGTAATTGAACTGCTGTTTGTTTACCATGGGAACGTCAACGTAATAACTGATCTCCTTAAAACACATAGAAAGAGGCTCGAACGGAAGAACCATGCCTCTTCGTTTCTTGATCTCTCTTCCTGCCAACAGACCGGGAATCATGGATATCTACTCATTGCAACGAAAAGCTAACTTCAAAAGCGAAAATTCTTTAACAAACCAGTGAATGAGTGTGAATGGTTTAAAAACTCTCCAAATGGAACAATGTTATCTTCACTCTCATGTTCCTTGTCCTTGTTTTGAGTGTTTTTCTTTGAAACAACTGCTTGCTGGCTCCCTAATGCTGCAGAAAGTTGCCAAAACATGATAAGTTCTCAAAGAACTTGCATCTTGTTTCCTTTTATTAGAACAATAGGTATGAAAAGAAACTAGAACAATAGGCATTAAGAGCAAGTCATGATAACCAGTAATACTAGAGCATCCAAACAATTTTCTTCTGCTCAAATCTTTGTTACAGCTAGACTTCCTCTCTAAACGCGTCACAATAAAGACTTGCAGGACCAGAATTTGGATATTTAAGAGGATTGTATATAAGATTTAGAAGAAGAAACTTACGGTTGAGGTAAGTCAGAAATATCGTGAAGAGGACGTTGAACACTATTATATACCCAATCAATGCACCAACACCGATCCAATACCAATAGTTCTCTGGAAATAAGCTACGAACCTTCAATAACATCTGACCCAGAGATATGTTGTCCCTAAATCTCTGCCAGTTTAAAGTGAAAAGGTAAATCTATATCCAACAGTAGTACTGATTAACAAATGAGCAGCATTAATAAACAGTAGTCAAAACATATTTTTATCTGAAGCATCAACACTTTATAGTAGTCATTTCTTAGTGTTAAAAGAATTACAGGAGATTGAAGGCCTTCAACACCATGTGAAGAGAACAGTTTGTTTTTCCTCGGAAGATAGAAAAATGTAAAAAAGGAAGAAAACATGCTACTATATATCTCATTTTCATGAATAGACATTGAGTTTGACTAACTCAACCTGAATTTTTCGTTGCTATGTTGGTGATCTGCTATTTTTGGATGTATTAAAGTGTAGATTATTAGCAAGTCTTGGACTGTAATTTGATATGAAACAGACACCAGAATACCGAATTACCTTATCCCAAGAATGGCCACGGAACTCATTCACTGAAGCTGAATTCTGGGCATACATCAAAGGGGAAAACCAGTAACCCCAAATCCACCAACTTGGGATGCTATCTGTAACAATATGAAATGTTCAACTACAAACTAATTGAATAAAAGCCATTTTCTCTCAGGGTGAAGTAACTAATTCATTGATGAGCCAAATTGAGAGTGTAAATCACCTCTTGATATAACAAATCCTCCGAGAGCCATGACTACCAACATTGCAAAAGATCCAAACGTATTAGCAACTATCATATTTCTGCCTAGTGATGCCATCACACGGAAAAGTCCTATTGACATCTGATGCAATGAGAAATACAACAGAAACTGACGGAAGCACCTGAAGTTATTAAACAAAACGAGTTATATTACCTCTATAAAATATGATGAAAAACTAATACAGAATACAAAACAAGATGAAACAAATAGAACCAATTGTCAAAACAGTTAAAAAGATACCTGGTTATTTGAGGATCAAAGCCAACCACATAGTATGTAGCTGCAACCCAAATAATGGACTCTAAAAGTGATGTGGGAATACTCAAAAGCCAAGACGGAAGAGTGTATATCCAACACGGGTAGAAATGTAAATCTCTCTGCTTGTAAAGAACGGGAAGCTTCGCTATCAGCATAGGCACCTCCAAGAAACCATTGAAAAGAACCATAAGAATTGCAAAATAGAGAGCACCAAGGTAAACAGCTCCATCTTCAAGTGTATCATGATGCATTGTCGAACGGAAAAACACACTCATCATTATCAAGATAATCAGAAAGAGCTGCAATATGGAAAATAATATGTCCATCTCAACAACTAACAGTATAACTCGAAAAGGGATCTAAAGAAGCAACGTGTATTGAGATTTTCTTTTGCAAAGAACTGTTAAGAGATATGACCTGTGTGACTTTGAAAACGAGCACAGCAGAGTTTCGCTTTAATAATAGCAACTGCCAGTCAAAACTGATCTTGAGAAGCTCAGACTTTTTCACACCATATGTACTAGAGGACAGAGCTGCTGGATGACCGTCACGTTTGTCAAATGGAATAGCTAGTTCTTGTGCCAATGCATTACCAACATGAAAGGATTGAAACCCCTCAGCAAACTTTGTTGCTGATACATAGCTGTACTGACTATTGAGAAACCAATACTGCCCTTGATCTTTTTCAGATGTTAACTGTGCAGAGATAGATAACAAGATGACAAACCAAATTAGAGCACCATCAATAAAGCATCAGTCAAATGCTTGAAATCAGAAAATTACCTCTTGAAGAAAATCAGCAACATTTTTCCTGGAGGGGCATTTGAAACCCATAAATTTAAAGAACTCAAGCGCAGTTTCGCGAGGACCTTGATAAATGATTTGGCCCTCACTTAAAAGAATTATATCATCAAAGAGAGAGTAAGTTTCAGGGTCAGGTTGCAATAAAGAAACCAGGGTAGTCCCATCAAATGCGCGAGTCGTGTACTTTAAGTACTTGATGATTTGAAAGGTAGTTGAACTATCTAGCCCCGTTGAGATTTCATCCATTAAGAGTACCCTTGGTGCACCCATTAGTAACTCACCTGCATACATTTCTCACAACTTCAATAATCCAAGCAATGACTTCTTTCAATAATTTTAAACAAGCAGATATCAGCTAGCATAAATGAAGGCAAGTACCAGTAGTGAGCCGCTTCTTCTGTCCCCCTGAAATCCCTTTGAGCATTTCATCTCCTACTAATGTATCCGCACAAATATCCAATCCTAAAATCTTTGCAGATATTTCAGAAGGATGTAAAAGAAATGCCCAAAAAGTAGTCCGCAAAGCACAATGAAGTCTATAAAGCTAATGTCTTATATCCATAACATGATGCTATTAATTATTGAAGCATAGTACAGAAGATAAAACAACAATGATTTCAAGAAATTGGACCATTACTCTTTCTTATAATCAACTTTTATGTATCTTTCACATTGAGCATGTCCGGTGAAAAGTTGTGCATTCAGTAAAGAAATATAAGGTTCATAGTAGTTAATAGCATTTCGACATGTAAAACTAACATACAGAAAATTACAGGTCCATATGCAGCATGTGGAATGAATATAGAAAAACAATGAATTTAATAAAGCCTCACTGCTAACATACCTTTAGAATGTAATCTACAACTATACTTGTCTGTTCTCCCAATGCTACTGCCTGATAGAAAACAATTACATCAACATAAGATTAATGAAGTGTTATGAAGTGTTTTCTCTACACATGTAACCTAGAAAACAAACTTTACGCAGGCGCCATACCTTAATAAAAATGTCAATATCTTGATCAGGAATTATTCCTGCATTTGTCTCTCTTCTTAGAAGTTCCATAAGCAAATCTGCCCAAATTTTGATGGTTTTATATCAAATTCAACTAGAAAAAGTACCGTAAAGTGCATCGCTGATAGTAGCAGGTTTAGAAAATACCATGCTTAAAACCGACACCCTGGCAACGTCCAGAAAACTCAAGTGTCTCTCTAACTGTCATTTCTGCGATGTGTGAATCCCTCTGGCTGACATATGCAGCCGTCCTTTGAGGAACAAACTCCGTCAGATCATGTCCATTGTAAGTAACTCTTCCTGATATCTTCATAGTAAGTTAACTGCATTAATGAGGGACAAAAACAATCTTTTCGAAACAAAAGGTAGCTACAATACCATCTTGAAAGAAAAAAAAAAACTTTTCAGCAATTTTTTCACCAAACAAATATGTTTATGATGAATTGATTAAAAGTATTTGAAGTATTATCTCATGGATATTCTAGTATTGATATCAAAGGACGAATAGCATGTACTCTTGTTTTCAGCTTCCAGTACGGAAAATCAGTCGTTATAGAATGATGCATGTCATACTTCCACTTAAAACCAATTCATTACTAGTGCATTTGAAGCTTTTATGTTGTTAAGTTATATGCACTGATAGTGTGTTAGTTCAGCTATAAGTAATTAGAGGTATATATCTATTATAGTGCAAAAAGTCGTTAAAAATCATTTCATTTCCAGTATATACTAATAAGCATTGTGATGGAACAAGTAAAGGTTTGTACCGTCAAATTCTTATCAAGACGGCCAGCAAGTGCCAAAAGCAATGTTGTTTTTCCAGAGCTAGGCGGACCCAAAAGCAGCGTCAACCTGAAAGACAAAACCACCTCAGGAGATTCCAAATATAACTCGTGGACACGAGACACACTTCATTGGATCTCAAATCGTACCTTGATGGCCGTAGAAAACCACTTATGTTGTTTAGGATAGATAATTTCTTTCTCCGACTTGGGAATATCCTCAACTGTCTCAAGGAACTCTGTTAATTTTTTAACAACAGAAACATTGTCAGACTCTAGGCACTACGAAATCGTTATTTAGCAAGCACATGAGAGGTGCAGGTTTACCTCAGTCATGTTGAATATAAAGTTGGGAATAGTAGGCAATGCTCTGCTTCCTACATGGACCATTGCATCAACTTTAAGATGATGAAAGCAAACCTTAACTTTTGGGAATTCCAAATCCACCCTGAAAGTTAGATTGGATCGATATGTTCAATATTAACCAATACAATGAATAATGCTGAAGATCACATGTATGTAAGAAGTTTAAGACTCTTAACACTTTACATAGCTCTTTCAGCTTCTTGTTGTCCTAATGGAACTCATATCAAAACACCATCATCTCGTTTATAGCTCGATGTAATCACGTTTAGATGTTTCCAAGTTTATACTATCTGAAACTCACTCCTAAATGAGACCTGGTTACCATCAAGAATCAACTTTTCAAAAAGGCAAGTACTTGCCTTTCATACAGGATATACACATAATGTTAACTATCAACGTAAGCAACATGAAGACTCAAATCAGGTTTACAAATGGTCCTTTTCTTTCGAGTTTAACTTCTATACACTGACAATGTAAAGGAGTTCTACACTATCAGATAACCTTAAAGATAACTATAAACCTTATGTTTCAAAATGAAACTAACTTACTTCTCAAATCTTTCCTTAACTCTTTTGAAGAACAACTCTGTATCTTCATTAATAGCATTAATCAACACATCCAAAACTTGCTTTTGTTCTTCACCTTTCATTTTTCCAACATCAACTAAAGCAACCTCTCCACCAATGCCTCGAAAGATCGATGTCCGTGCTCGTATATAAGTAGGGGATCTTTGCAAAGCTGCCAACACAAGATCCTCTTCATTTTTGCTAGCTCCATTTTCACCTCTTGTTGACATAGTTAACTAAGCCACAACTGCAAATTTTTTTAATTTTTTTTTTTTTGAGGAGATATCTAAGGATATATGATTACAACAAGAAAAGTATAGGGGAAAATGATATATGAGGTGGTTAATGTTAGATGTGTCAATATTCCAACAACTTTTGTAGGCTTGAAAACTTTTGCATTAACTTGATATGTTTAGTGTTAGTACTTTTTTCCTCTCTACTCCCAACCAATCTTTACAAATCTCTATCTATAAACATGCATGAGAAAGTGACATTTTCAGAGGCAGATAAAGTGTTGGGAAAATCTAAGTTAAGACTTTGGTTACAAAATATTACTTGCATTTTTTTTTTTTCAAATAGTCTAAAAGACTTTTGTTGGAATACACAAAAGTAGTTAAAACAGTTGGGAAAAAAAAGGTAAGGTACCTTTAACATTTCCCTCCACTCACAACCAAAAATAACAAACAAACACCAAGTTAGGTTCTCAAACTTTATAGGTTCTCAATTTTATAATCACGATTTTATATGAAGCGATAATAACTGAATTCTAATCAAATTTAATGTTTATTTATATTCAATGAATTTATTCACATAATGAGCAAAAATTACTAGATTCGATCGGATCCATATGCTGGCTACTAGCTCCGCTCCGGAACGATTTAGGATTTTTTGAAGATTTTAAGCGATAATAACTGAATTCTAATTAAATTTAATGTTTATTTTTATTTAATGAATTTATTCACACAAATAAATTAAATCGTTTGAGCAAAAACTACTAGATTCGATCGGATCTATATGCTGGCTACTAGCTCCGCTCCAGAACGTTTTAGGGTTTTTTTGAAGATTTTAAAGCAATAATAACTGAATTCTAATCAAATTTAATGTTTGTTTATATTTAATGAATTTATTCGCACAAATAAATTAAACCGTTTGAGCAAAATCTACTAGATTAGATCGGATCCACACGCTGGCTACTAGCTCTACCCGAAACGATTTAGGCTTTTTTGAACGTCCACTTAAAAAAAAAAAATCATAAGTATAAGGTACTTTAATTTACCAAGTTATTCCTTTAAACATAAGTAGAATGATTATTTTCTCTCTTTTTGATGTTAAGGTTATATATAGTTGGAAATTAATGTCTACTTTTGTCCTGAATTTTTGGAGTGATAATTATTTGGGAATGTTTTTCTTTTTTTAAAGCTAAAGTGATTGTTAATTTTGGAAGGAGAAGTAAATTCTTTCTAGATAATGAAAAAACACGTGTCGTTTAACTTTATATAATAAATATATTTTGCGGTACTAAGTTCATTTGAATTTAATATATTTTTGAATATAAATTTCTATATAAAAATCCCTTGAAATCTCAATAAATACTCCATTAGTCCATTTCTATTTGTTTATATTTGATTAGCACAATAATAAAGAAATAATTTATAAAATAATAAGTTTAATATATCACTTTAATAATGCGTGTGCATTTAGGGGTTGTTATGGTCACGGGATTAGGTGGATTATCCCGATTTATATTTTGAATTAATATTATGTTATATATTTAGTTAGGCATTAGCTAAAATTGATATATAACGTGTTATACCATATTAAAAAGCGTTATTTAAATTATAATCCTGATTTTAATCTAATTATAGTAGTGGGAAATCACAAATTTAAACCATCCTAAGTATTTAAGTTATCGACTACTCTTTTTTAGTTTCGAATTAATTGCATTCTATATTTGGTTTAGGCGTTAGCTAAAATTGATATAACTTATACCACCTAAAAGGTGTTGTTTAAGCTATAATCTTAAATTTAATCTAATTATAGTGGTGAGAAATCTCAATTTTAAACCATTCTAAGTATTTAAGTTGTCCACTACTCTCTCATAGTTACGTACGAGTTAAATTTTGATGGTTATAAACGCAATAATTAATATGAATATTTTTATTTTTTTCAAAACATTTTCTTTAGTTACTTGAAATTCTTTCACTATTTTTAGTTACTAACTAATATCTTGATGAAAAAATTATCTATATACACAACTTATTTTATTGTATTTTGTAAAAAAAAATTATCATTTAAAAAAATTATTAAAATCTCTATTCTCTCCTATTTTCGGATACATCACTCTTACGCGATATATCAAGATGCGTTATATCGAGATAGATATGTCTTGTATATATCAACAAAGGTAATGTATCGGGACATGATATATCGAGATGGGTGTATCTTGTATCAATAAAAATAATGTAATCGGGACGCAATATATCTTAAATCCTTAAAATTTAAGAGATTTTTATAATTTGAAAAACAGAATGAGATAGAAATGTATTAACTATTAACACTATGGACACTATGCTATATATTTTTTTTTAATTGAAAATATGAAATTCTCAATATGAGTCCAATTACATATACTAAAAATTGAGGAAAAAATAAAAAATCCAAGAGACTCTAATCATATAGAGCAAAACATGCATTATATAAAATTTATTCAAGATAAGTGGAAAAGAATAATTGTAACTTAAATTGAAGCAAGGTTTTGATTTATTTGTTCCCTCTTAAATCGACGAAGGTCAGGATTAGATATCAATGCTTAAATTAATCTCAAACTTTAACAAAAATATCTTCCGTAAATTTTAAAATTTAAAACTCTCAATTTTTTTCTTTTATTTTTCATTCAATATCCGAATTCGCCAAGAAAAATCAATAACTCATTAACTTAGGACTCAAACATAAAAATTATAATTAAAAACTTGAGAGCTATTTATCCATTATACCACAATATTTTATTGTATATAACTCTCTATATGTACTCAGAAGTTTATTTATTATCATTTATCATAAATTTGTTTTCAAGTGTACTGTGTGGTATATTTGTTAAACTTGTCAGAGTTATAGATTGTCTGTCATATTAAATACATTTTTTGAAATATAATAAATATGACAACTGAAGACAACCTGTTTTTACGTTATTTTGTCTAACCATTGGACCATTCCTCATTAAATTCTGAAGTTATATATTTTCTCATTGTCACATTTGGCATTAAAACTCTATGATGCTTACCATTGCAAAATTATTATTTTTTATAAAGGTGATTTCATATTTATTCTTGTCGTTATATAAATGATTTATATATACCTTTTTCACAACAATAAGGGGATATGTGAATCACTTCATAACAAGGGTATATCAGCTCTAAATAGAAAGTTGAGGAGTACCCTTTCCCTATTTAGAGGTTTTGAATTGGATTTTTACATATATGAATTCTATTTTGAAGCGGTGGATTGTTTTCTCCTATTAAAGCTTTATATACATTATAAATTCAAATTAATCGGACTCTATTGTGTATACTAGACACACGTTGAGAAATAAAAAAAAATTAAAAGCTCTATGATGTGGTACTTGGTGGAGTCTTTCATTTTTCTTACTCTTTTCTATCTTTTATTTTCGATTCTATTCGTTTTAAAATTAGTTGAATGGGAATATGTTATACCTTCAAAAATGGATTAAGCATAGAGATTTAACAATTAACATAATATATGGATAATTAACCAATATGGATTATGATGCATGGTGGGACTGCTTCACTTTTAATTAAAAATTTTGATTTCGAGTCTGGATATGAAGAAAATTTTGTTGGAAGCATCACCCCTAAATGGACCTTGCAATACACGACATGTATTTGATAGGGGCTCCAATATAGACTCTGAATATTAGGTGGGGAAAAAAAACACATGGATAATTATATGATTTGATAATTTAATTCTTTTAGTTTGTAACGATTCATCACAAGATGGGAGATAAAGTAATTATATTACTATTTTCATTAACTGACAACTAAAATATACTTAACTAGATTTCACAAGAATTAACTTCGATTTTGCAATATTTTAAGGGTTGTAAACATAATTTTTCCTAAGAAACCCTTAAACCAAAAAAAAAAAAAAACATAGAAAATGAGTGTGGAAAAGAAGTAATATTTTTAGATTTTAATAAAGATTTAATTCTCAACAAAAATGAGATAGTCGTGCAAATATTATATTTATATATGTATATAAACTATATTATTATTATTTCATTGCCCCACTTGTTTTATTAGTATTGTTTTTGCAAGAAAACTTATTGAAACTTCTACTTTTATACACTGAATTAACCACCTAACTAAAAGTGCATTAAATTCGATTGGACTTAAGTTTAAAAGGCTTCAACTGCAATTATAATCAATAAATTTTAGTGATTGCGTATTTGAACAATCATTAAATTATATTTAATTTTGTGATGTCTTTTTATATTTCATTAAGTATAATATTTTCTAATGTATAATTTTCGTTAAATTTTTTACATACGATTTAAATATATAATAAGATATTGTAAGTGACAGAATTTTACTATCATGATATACTTAAATTAGGTTTTTATCGCTCTGATTTGAAATGAAAAACTAAGAGGGTGATTTTAACGTCTTTTTAATTCGTTTCAAAGATATATTGTTATATCATTTCACCACCTATATCATTTCTTTCTAAAAAAAACCATAATAATTTCCAAATGTATCTACTATCTTATATTAAGTCACCGTGACATTTTAATTTAATAGTTATGTAACTAATTAATTACTACGTACTAATTGTTCAAATTGAAAAGAAAATTGTTTGCTTATATATTTGAAGTTAAATTTGCATGGTTAGGGCTGTTAATTTTAGAGGAAGATTTTGTTTTTACTAGTAGTTAGACTATTTTAACTAAACAAATAAATATATTTATAATAAAATGACAAATATGTGAGTTTATAATTATCACTTGTTTATAGTAAATATCACTAACAGCAACCTTTTTTTGGGGGGGTCATGCTGCTTATTTAGTTAAATAAATCCTCTTCCTTTAAATTAAAAAAAAAAAAACAAATAATCTAAATTCCTCTTAGTTAATTCCTTGTTAAAAGTGTAAAAGGCAATAAAAACAAAAGTTATTCCACAATAATCAATGTCATAATGTAAATACTCTTGTACTCTATATATTCCAAAATAAATTTTATTAATTATTTGAATACATGTGTTAGATTAATATTTCCTTTTGAAGGTGTAAGAAAATACCACTCAATCCCAAATTATATAAGTGGTTTTTTCACAATTTGAAATTTAAATTATGTAAATTTTAATTAAAATATTTATTTTTATCATATTAACATGAAATTAACATATATAACTTATACTAATATTTCTAGACTCTGGTATAATTTTTTAATATCTAAATTTTTTAATTTTTTTGTTAATCAATTTTTTACAAGCTTGTACTTAACATACATGTTGGACTTTTCCATAGATGCACAACTTCAACGTTTACATGTGGGTAGTAAAGACTATTTTGTATATATATTTTGATTAGTCCAATTACAGTTAGTTTATATGCTTTTCATTTATTGATAGTACGTATGTACGTAGTATGGATCAATTAATTTGAAGTGAAGACTTGTGTATGCATGTAACCGATCAATAGCGATAGATAAATTTTATAGTCAAATAACAAAAGTTTCATGATAATCTTAATTAACTACGAATTAGTGATTGATGAACTCCGTAGTTAATTTTGTGTTTTCTTATATGATTATCTTTATATGTGATTTTAAGTTCATTTCAAACTAATTCTTTAAAAAAAAAAATTGTCACTGATAAATTAACGAAAAATGACAAAATCTCACATTTAAGTTCTCTTATTAACATTATCCCCTATTAACATTCTCAAAATTCCTCATTTTCACACATCAGATTAATGTATCAACGAATCAAATTAATGTATCTTGCGTATCAAATTAATGTATCTCGCACATCAGATTAGTGTATCATGTATAAAATGCACATCAGATTAGTGTATCGTGTATAACATGTAATATATCTTATTTAACAATTAATGTATCTCGCGCATCAAAATAATATATCAGCGTTTGTATTATTGTATTAGTTTGAGGAATTTTTGTAATTATAAACTTTTAAGGGACAAATGATATTTTTCCTTAAAAGTATGTGATTTCTATTCTTTGCCATAAATAATTAAACACAATTGATTATGAAACCTCATTTGTTAAAGCTTCTGCATTAGTTGTACTTTGTTGATTTAACAATATCATGGAATCACAAAATTTTGAGGAACGTAACTTTAAAGTTATTCATATAAAGTTATGGGAATGATTTTGAGTCTAAACCCAATTTAAGGGCTTATTTTGATGGTAGAGCGTATTAGAAAAAATAATCCATCCATTAACTTTGTACATAACTATTCTCTTAGATTAATTTTATGTGATATTTTTTGAATTTTGAGATTTAAATAAGTCTTATCTTTGATCGTAAATTGTTCATAAATCTTTTAAGCATTTTGAATTATTAATTATTGTGACTCATAGTATTTTTTTACGTAGTTTACGAATATATAAATTTCATTTCAGGAAAATTGAAGATTCAATACGTAAATTTTCGGTCTAACTTAAATTGTTTGAATCTCGAAAAACGAAAAGTATCATATAAATTGGGACAGAGAGAATAGTACATTGTTTGGTATAATTTTTCAACTTATTCAGCATTTCTCTTATACACTCTATCACATGACCTCTTAACTTATTATATATTCTTACTATTAACTCTAACCATTTTCTAATACATTGAATTTGTAGTAATCAATAGGCAATATAGTAACATTATTATTCTATATTATATTTTATAATGCATAGGTCAAATCAAATACCAGCTAAAGTGGAGAAAGAGAGTACATTTCAAAATCTGAAAAAACATTTAGTTTGCAAGAAATTTAAACTGCAACTAGGAAATTTAATGCAATATTAGACATAGACTTGTGTGCATATTTAATTTTGTCAAATTTTAGACCATACTCTTCTTTCTCTTTATTTATCATTTATCATAGCATGTGCATCTCTCTTAATGAAAGCTATATGTCTATATTTTCTCACATCCCACTAATTGTGGATCATAAGTTAGCATCTCTTACTGTATATAGAGTCAGCTAGAAATCTTATGGAGACTTGTATTATTGAATTTTGAATATGAATCTTTTAGTAAAATTTGCCAATTTTATTAATCGCTAGGTCATAATTTTAAATTGATCTTTTTAAATTGGATAATTTGTTGTTATATAAAGTCATTCTTTTATGAAAGTCGATTTCACACACACTCATATTCGTAAACTCGAAGAACTAATGATGTTTATAGCTACGGTTTAAGATGCTTCGTTTATATAATTTAGGGATGATGCCCAAGTACCCCTTCAACCTATGCCCGAAATCTCAGAGACACACTTATACTATACTAAGGTCCTATTACCCCCTTGAACTTATTTTATTAATAATTTTTTACCCCTTTTTAGCTTACGTGGCACTATCTTGTGGGCCCAACGATAGTTGATTTTTTTTTGAACTAGTGCCACGTAGGCTAAAAAGGGGTACAAAATTACATATAAAATAAGTTCAGGGGGGTAATAGGACCTTAGTATAGTATAAGTGTGTCTCTGGGATTTCGGGCATAGGTTGAGGGGGTACTTGGGTATTTTCCCTATAATTTATAGATATGTATAATTTGTAGGTTTGTATAATTTACGGATTTGTATAATTTGCAGGTTCGTATAATTTGCAGAGACATTTGTATAATTTAGTTATTTTTGTATAAATTCGAAATAATGAATTTATACAATAACAAACATCAAAAGTGTAAATAGCTATACAAATTATAAATTATACAAAAGTTATACAAATTTAGTCATACAAATTCTGAATTATACAAATGTTGAATTATACAAAACTAAAAAGTTGGACTGCATAAATATTGCTAAAAGTAAATCGTACTAAATAATACAGATAAACTATAATTATAGTATATAAGTAAATAGTATATATATTTACTTATACGTGCAATTTCAAATAATCATCAACAAATATATAAAACAACTTATTATTCGGCCGAATAGACAAAAATGCGAGAAAGCCCTTATTATGAGACTTTGGGCTGCACGGATAGCCACTTATGGGCCTTTCTTTAAGCTTTAACCATATTTTGCAAATTATTTAAAATTTAGCCATTGTTTAATATTTAACAAATTCAAACTACTCACAATGTCCTCAAGTATTAAACTAACAAGTTGAATTGAAAAAATAAATTTGATTATACATATTTCATTATCTTAAAGTTTAAGGAAGATGAGGAAAAGAGGAAGAAGCAACATTTGTCCCTTTTCTAAGTTATGGTAAAATAATATTAATAATTTAGGTCTTAACAAAACTTAAATAGAGGTCCTATAAGTGGGGTTCTTGGTGACATTTCTACTTAAAAAAATATTGAACTTCAGCATGTAACAAATAATTGAAGTGGAATTATTGAATGCTAAGAAGAAAATAATCAAAGTATATATTGTATACTATTTGTTGTTTAAAAAGAGGAAAATATAATAAACTAAAAAATATTTGAGATTTTTTAAAAAGAAGTAAAAGCCAACCTTGTAAAAAGACGATGCGGCATGAGCAGTGCAGAGTTAGGTAAGACGAGATTCACTTAAATTTCTTGCCATGAAAAAATTAAGTATTTATACATAATTAAATTATTATTTTTTTATGTATACATAATAAATATATTTACCTTAAAAATAAAAATTTATCTTAATTTTGTTAAAGTACAAGAGATTTTATTATGTCACTTCATTTAAGCACATAGTACTCATATATGGAAAAAAAAATTATCTTCATTTTAAATGACTTAAAATATAAAAATTTAACTGATCAATAGATTATTTTATTAAAAATATATAAAAACATAAGAATTAGTTAATAAATTCAACTTATAATATATTCATGAATAAAAATTATATGAATTTTTTTAATGAAAAGACATATTATCATAAAAATAATCAATAGTGAAGACTGAATATAATTGTAAATGGTATTAAGAATTAATTAAATATACCTTGATGTAAAAGTGATATATAAAAGACGATTTAAAAAAAATATTTCTGTTATTTTATATTTTTATTTCGGAATAAATTATTTGAATATTACTATCCTACCTACAAATGGAAACAACTTATTTCAACCAAATTTATTAATCATATGATAATTTATTTCATATTTTATGATCAAATAAAGAACTAAAGAGTATAAAAAATTTATTTCAAAAATTATTTTTTCTTTTATCTATCGTACTAAACGATTTTGAATATGATTGGATATAATATGTAGAATTTGTCATTAGTGTTGTTATTTTTTGTTTTCACGAGGGGTAGGTCTCATCTTCACATCATATGTTGTTTTCAATGCCAGAGTCATATGGGGCCTAAGGGCAATTAATTCCCCAAAAATATTATTTGAATCTCATTGACATAATAAAAGCTTCCAATAAATTGACAAAGCATGGTTCAAGAATGTCAAAAAGATATTTTTTATATATATATTTGAATCTTATCAACATGTATATTAAAAGTTTCCATGACATTTATTGACAAGCGGTGGTTAAAGAATGTCAAACGTACTTTTTCGGTTGTTTATTTTTACTAGTTTATTATAATTTATGGTTATAATTTCTTAATTTTTATTATAAGTTTATATAATTCGATTTATGATTGTATAAATTTTGAAGTTGTATATGATTGGTGATACATTTGATGTATAATTTATATAAAAAAAAATTATAATAAATTATCTTGTTTGTATATTGGTAACCAAAATATACAAATAGAATTATGAAAAATTCATAAATGTATAAATGCACAATTTGTTTCTTTTTACCTTGTTTATATTGGAAAATGAAAATTTCTTTAACAAACAAAAGCTATAACTATGAAGTGAAATTAGGAAAATTATAACTTAAAAGGCTTATTAAATTTAATATCTGCTATTTATAAAATTAGCCCTCGTTAAATCCCCTAATTCTAACGAAATGTGACTGACTATGTGGCTAATACAGCATCTGATTGCACTAATTGAGGTTTATGTAAATATTGCAAATATGTAATTTGTGTTTGATCATGATTTAGTTTGCTCGAAAAATGTGTTTGATTGTAAATTTTTACAGTTTTACGAAATTTTTTTTTACTGATCAAAAACATGTTTTTACTAAATTTTTTTTACTTTAAAATTACTCAAAGAATTCCAAAAATATTTTCAATTGTATTTATAGTTAAACATAACTCCAATTATTAAATATCATTTTATACTTTAAATAATTAGTACATAAAATAGTTTAAATTTACCCTCCATTCTCTATATTTGGAGGATATCAAATAAATTGTTTCAATTAACAATTTCGTCTTATATTCAAATATGAAAATATTTGATGCAATAGTTCAAAATGAAATATAGGGAGTAAATTAGTACACAAAATAATTGAATACAAGATAAATTGTTAATTTAAACAATTATTAGACACGCGTAAAATAATAAGGATAAAAAGTTGTTCATTTTGGAACTCCGTTATACATTAATAAAACAGTTATAGAAGCAACATAATAGTCTTGAAAGTTGAGTATTTAGTTAAATTTTAAAATAAATTTTACATTATACAATATTTATTATGTATTTCATAAGTAATTTCACTTTATTTGAATTGTTCATTAATATGTATTATATATAATATCTATCGTAATTTATGTTATTTAGAAATTTAAAATAAAATATAATTGTCAAATGAAGAATTCAAAAAAGAACAAAATTTTATATTACATAAAGATAATATAGAGTATAGAGTGATTATTTGTAAAAAGAAGTAATGATTTATATTATGAAATGAGAAAATAAAAATAAAATAGAAATAATAATATAATATCAAAAAAAGAGGAAAAATTTTTCTTTTTTAAGTATAAAATAGGAAGTTAAATTGAAGTTAGTTATTAGAATTGATAAATAATCCTATATTTAGAGAGTAAAATAAAAAGTAAGTTTGGAGATGCAACTCATGCAAAGACTCCAGTAAAATGTTTCAAAGTAAAATCATTAAAGTTACGGAAAAGAGTCTGATATACCTCTCAATTTTGTCATTTGGATCTGATATACCCCTCATTATGAAAGTGACTCATATGTACCCTTATTGTTATACAAACTGCTCACATATACCCCTTTCGTTACAAAATGAGCTCACATATACCCTTCATTTAACGGAAGTTAAAAAATTAGTTTTAAATTTATTTTTATTTTTTAAAATAATTTAGGGGTATATATGATTCTTCTATCAAAGTTAGGTAGATTTAATTTTTTTTCATACACAAATTATTATTTGACTTCTTTTATTATAATCATTTGAGTTTCTTATTCTTATTCTTTCATTTCTTAGTTTAGAGAAAAAAAAATTAAACTATTTTTGTTTGTCTATATTGTAATTTGATTTTTGTATTTGAAGAATTTTTTTTTATCATCTACAATAAGTTTTACAAGAATATTAGTGAAACATAAATAAAAATTTGATCATCAAAATAATATTTCTAAATTAGTCATATAAAGAAAAAAAATCAAAAAAATATGTTTGACGAAGATTATATTTACTCATACGGGATTATATTTTTTAGAAAAAAATAGATTAAAATTAATTTTTTTTATTTCCGTTAGAGAAAAAGGGTATATGTGAGTCATTTGTTTATAAGTAAGGGGTATATATGAGTCACTTCTATAACAATAGGTATATCAGTTCTAAATAACAAAATTAAAGAATATATCGAACCTTTTTCCCTTAAAATTATTATATTACGAATAGATCAATAGCTCACACATTGCAATTAAGAAGAAATTTGTGTCAATTGTCTTTAATGGGATAACCATTTAGTACACTGCCCTATGTTTATTGCCTTTACAATACATGAATTGTTTAAATCATAATCTAAAAAAATTATTACATTAACTAAAAATATAATGAAAAGAATATTAAATTGTCATTTAATTGTAATTTTAGAGTTTAATTCATAATTAAGTTATAACTATTAAGATATGCATGAATCACAATTAAATAGTACTAAATAAACTCTATAAAATAGTTTAATAGAAAAAAATATACATAAAATTTTAAATCTGAAATCTCTAATTACATGATCAATCAATTCGATCACGCGATGAGTTATTTTAATTTGTCCTAATATATATTACCGCCCATGCCATGTTTCCCACCTTCTTCCCCGTGACTTTAACATAATTTTTTAAAAAAAAAAAAAAAATAGAAAAACAAAGGAGCCTATTCAACCCCCACATGGCCACATATAACATATGATCAATTAAATTATCCCAATTATATTTACTGGCCACTTGCTATATTCTCATTGGTCCAATCCATTATATATCTTATCAATTTTTTCAAATATATATAAAATCATAAACATGAGTTCAAATAATAATTTTAACTCTCACTAGCTAAGAATTTGATATAATATAATCGATGAATTATGTAACTATATATAAAAAAAAACAATGGTCTCTTCTTTTTCTAAGCAGTAACAAATTTTTTAAAAAACAATTTTTTTTCGGAAACAACCTTTAGGTAATTTTTACCTCATAAAAAGAAAGTAAAGTTTCTGTATTAATCTTATTTATACTCTACTTATAAAATTAAACTGACATATTATTATTATATTTTATAAAATATAGAATCCCGACGCTCTTAATTTAAACATATGTTTAGAATAAGAAGACTAGGGGGTAAACATGTGAGATGGTCAAAACCCTAGTCTTGCTTTAAGCCTAGAATATAGTGTGGTCTCACTGGTTAATTAAGTTATATTATATAATAAAGTATTAATAATAGTGTTATTATTATAATTTAATTTATAGTAGTATATTCTATTCTGTTTTAATTCAAACTCCAATAAGCTAACAAACCTTCACTGAAGAAAGGAATTCGAAGGATTACTTTCTTTATTGAATTAACAGCCTAGCTTGTCAGACTTGCTTTTTTATTTTTATTAAAAAAATGATTGGAGACGGAAGGAGCGGGAATCGACTCAACAAAATAAAAGATTAGATAATCAATTAATCGAGCTATTAATATTTTTCCGACATATAGAGTTTATGTATTTTTTTATTTTTTTTTCTTTCACCCTTTTTGGTCAACATCGTTACGAGAAGTGCGGTCCGCGCCAATGGACCCACTAATATTTTTTCAAAAATTTGAATTTTGTCACAATAATATTGTTATTGACGTTTTTAGATCTTGTTGACTTAAAAGAAATTCATACAATTATTTCATTTTTTTTCACTTTTTACTTTCGATAAATTATACTGGGATAAATCCTTTTCTTTTCTTTTTTCTCAACTTAAAGGGCTTTTTTCCCCAAAGTATTGCACGGTTCTTTTTCTTTTTTAACTTGGAGAAATTTAAAAAAGATACCTTCCACGGTAATTAATAAGAAAAAAAAAAACTATTGTAATTCTAAGCATTTTTATAAATAAGAACTCAGAACGTTTTTTAAAGATTACATGATACAATTAGATCGAATAAATCAATCCGTTCAGATTGACAGCGATAATTTTTTCTCTTCAAAACACAAGGAAATGCGGACACGGTAGAGCTCAGGAACAGAATGGCAGAAGCGAAACTATGAACAAACGACTCGATCCTTCACCTCTTATATAATTATAGGCAATAGCGAAGGTTCGACTTACCAATATCATAAATATCACGAGAGAAGAAAAACAAGTCAAGCAGTATGCCTGATTCACTAGGTTCTACCACTATAGAGCATAATCATAGTCAAAAGCGAAAAAGAGAGGACTCGGGCTTTCTATTTGATTGTATCGAAAGGCCCAATGAATTGGGATTTCCCTATTGGTCCAGGTCATTTCGGGGCAAGCGGATCCTTTATGATGAAAAGGATGAGCTTCAAGAGACTGATTCGGGGTTCTTGCAGAGTGGAACCATGCAGTACCAGACACGAGATAGATCTTCCAAACTTAGGTATTTATAAAATTAGCAGGGGATGAAAATATGCATTATTGAGCTTCATAAATAAATGTTGATTTGAAATTAGGCTATCAAATGTTATGATAAAATGTTAATTAATTAAATCAATCGCAAAAAAGTAAGTATTTTTCCAAATTATATTCATGTCCAAACACATTTTTTAGTTTAAAAATACCGTCTTCTTCTTTTTAAATTTTTTTTTTCCAAATATTTGATTTTTCTTTTCAAATTTCACATCACTTTATGTCCAAATGTCATGTACTGCATAAATTTTATTTAATAAATTAGTAGATATATGCATTAACAATTTTACATTCGAAAATTAATGATACAGTGTTTTCAAAATTTGAAAATTGTGTTATTGTTGTAATGTTTTTATAGTAATTTCAGATCTTGTTGACTTAAATTGAAATAATAGAGGGGGAAAAAGTGAAAAACGTTTTAGGAGTGAAAGTTAAAAAATAAAAGAAAAAGAAGTTTATCACTTCTTTTTTTGGCAAATTAATTTGCATTTAAAACCTTTTCTTTTTGATTCACTTTTTTAGAAGAAAAAAAACATAAACCGCCTAAGCATTTGGATAATATTTGATTGACAAAAAACTTAGTTTGAATTTATAATTGAAAAAGAGTATGTGTTTGAAAGTTGATCAAAATTATATTTGGATATAATATGGATGGAAAAAATTAATCTACATCAAATATTTATATTAAAATAATAGATATAAGATATATATCTTGTGTATATACCTTTTATTATTTAATAACAATTAAGTGATAAGCATTTTCATTTTGATTTGTCAAATTTAAAATTAATTATATAGTCAGTGATAAACGTCTGATCACGTGAAAGTTTAAATTTAGAAGGTCATAATTATTACTATTTCAAAAGAAATTTTTATAAGCGAATATTTCAAGTTATAATTTCATTGATAAGCTATTAACACTGACATCATTTTAAGGCGCAAACATTTGTTAATTATTTTTTATGTTATTTTAAATGGTCTTTTTTTTAAGGTTTCTTTTACTTACAATGTTTCTCACAAAAAAAATATCACAATGAGATAAAAATAATCATATATTAATAAAAAGTTTAATATCAAAACAATGAGTTAAAAGTCAAGTTATCGCATTCGATAAGTTGGGAAACACTCAAGTAATGAAGATTGACTATACAATCTATTATCGTTTTGTTAATATGTTCTTAAAATCTTTGATTTTTCATATTAGATGAAGAAAAATATTTTGAGTGATATAAAATGTCAGCTTTTGACATAATATTTTTTGATGGCCTGATAAACAATTATTGTTAATTTTCCTTTTTTTCTTTTTTATTAGTGAATTGATTAACTAGTCAAATAAAAAGAAATTACTTAATAAACCGCACAATCAAAATAATAAACTTTAGGAGTCATCAGAATGCAAGATTTTTATACTGAATATTGGTTTGATTTCCATATTTAATGACCTTAGATAGATATGAATCTTTCTATACATCAAATTTTATTTTATAATCGCCACTTGTAACATATAAAATAACTCTTATTTTTTTAAAATATAACTTTTGCCCTTAACATTATTAATTAGAGAAATAATACCCTCTTTACATTTTAAATAAGATAATAAACCTTCCTGATCTTAAATCAGTTACTAAAAATAAGTTGAATTATTACATATGTTTTTAAAATATAAAAAATTCAATTAATATGATTATATAGCATGAACTCCTTTAAATAATAATTTTTAGATGAATTATGAACTGTAAAATAACTCCAAGCTTCTCAAATTACACAAAAATTTCATTGAGAATATATAATTAATATTTTGAACGTTTTACTAAAGATTTATCGTGATGGTCAAAGGAAAAAAAAATACTAAACAAAGATTAATAATAACAACCCCGTAATTATCACGTCATTGTGAACCATATATGAAAATTAATTTTGAATTCTGCCAGAAAAAATGTGTCAACTTAGAAGGTTGAGACATTCAAATAATATAATATTAGAAATACACACAAATTGGAAAAATATTCTATTAAGCCACTTTTAAAAAAAAAAAAGTTTTATATCCTTTTAAAAAAGATCTTCATTTATACATGAACTATTTGAAAATATCATTTTCTTTTATTTATTTTGGAAGTGATTAAAAAAATTTAATTCACACAAATGAGTAATAAATAGCGACGAAATAGAAATGATGGGAGAAACAACTCTTTAATCATACACAAACTTATTTTTAGTTTATATCTATTTTATAAGAGATTTTCATTTTTATATATAAGAATCTGAATATATTAGCATTTTTTATATTCAAACAATAAGAGAATAAATAATCTCATTTTCATAAATTACTACGTAAATCGAGAAAAAAGACAAAATTACCCCGGACAAAAGGTCACTTCCTATTTAAAAGGACATAAACCCATTGCCCTTACCAATGTATCCATCCATTGAGCTTTGGTTCTTGTGTCTTTTGGTATAGAAGTCTCCCTATAATGCTACAAATTGACTTTACTATGCCATTCGAGTTTTTAAATATATTTTTTTTCGAGTCAATAGTTAGAAATATATCTAAAAGATTACAATTTATATATATATTACTATGTGAGCTATCTATCTAAATATAATATCGTTAATTTTTATGAGGATTGCTTTCTTTATTTATAATTTCTATATTTAAAGAAAATCAATACGACATAAAAATATGATAGCATATAATATATATAAATATCATCGATCATACCAATAAGAAAAAACATGCACCATAAGAAATATACTTTAAAACAACGAAAATCAAATTTAACATCCTATGAATCTACAATATTTATTTGCGCCTCAATGAATTGTTGATACTCTTTTGAAAACTTAATATTGGACATGGACATACATTTGAAAGTGACAACATATTAACTTTAATATCGTGAATGCTAAGTAAAACATTTTAAAGTTAGTTGTTTATAGAAGTTATGATTATGCATTAACATACATTTAGGAGGATTATTTTTGTCCCTGTATTTTGGATAATCATGTGCTGATTTTCAATTTCGATAATCACGTAACAAATTAATAATTTTGTTGAGAAAAGTGATTAAAAAACACTTGTAAGTTGTAACATACTAAGAGAAATTCAAGCTTTTAACCTTTTTGTTCATGTTTTTTAAACCTTTAAATATTGAACTAGACATTGATGATATGGGGAATTGACTTTGTCTAACTTAGTCAAAGAGGCCATTTTTTTAGATGGATGTTACATAATTTCTGTTTAAAATTATCTATCGTATTTGTTTATACGTTTTAAAAATATATATTAAATATAAATAATTATTGACTACTTTATCTTTATTATGTCTTGAGTTGTAATCTCTCTTCATTGAACATCTACTTTATTTATGTGTCATTTATCTTATAATTGAACCCGTTTATAATTTTCAAATACAATTATTATTAATGGTAAGATAGAAAAATAAAATAAGTAATGTTATCTTTTAACTATTTAAAAATGACAACTAATATGATACAATTTAAGCAATTAATTACCAACTATAAGAATTTTTTCAATAAAAATTGAGTTAAAATGTCTACTAACAATTTAAATGTTTATAAGAACAAGAGATAATCCAAACAAAGATAGATAGCATGTCATAGTCGATGAAATTATAATAATCACATGAAATACTTATAACTTCAAATTTAAAATACTAATCACAAGAGATGAGTTTAGAGTCTACTTTACCCCCTCTTGTATGATATGATGTGATATGATAGTTATATAAAAATTTGATTAATTTATACTAAAATAATATATGTTCCATTTTTTAAACATGTCCAAATATTTTATATATATATATATATATATATATATATATATTATCATAAAATTCGAATCTAAAGACTTTTAGTTAATTTTATATCTAATTTCTTGTCAACACAAATGTGAAAACTAGCTCATTTTAGGACCATTTTCTTGATTGTCATATATTTTCCAATCTACCAATTTAGTAGGATCCAATTTTCAATCTTTACAAATCAATGACCCCATTCAAAGAACCTTAATCACCAAATAAAGAAATAAAAATGAATTGAAATAAAAAAAAAATATTTTTATGATGAGATAATTATTTTTTATTCACCGTATATAGAACATTTGATTTTATTTTTTTTTAAAAAAAGTCATATTCTTCTTGATTTTGTACATTGATATAATTATTAGATGGAATAAATCATTTAAGATTATAGAAGTTAAGAACACATTTTTTCTCAAGCAAAACATAGCAAAGAAATTTAATATTTATTAAAATAACATGAGGTGTTAAATAAATGAATTTCTTTGTTTTACCATCTTTGAATAAGTTTTAATTTTTTAAAATTAGTAGAGTAAACACTTTTATCTATGCGAGCTTATAATCTATACAAGTTAGGACGGTTCAAGCTAATAAGTGATCTAGAGTCAAGAAAATGATAATTTGAAGAGTTTGAATTTTTATTTTTTTATAAAAATTATTTGAAATTTAGTTTTCTAATTTTTTAAGAAGCAACATTCTGATTATACTTAATATTTTTGATACGCAAAGTTATTTCCTTCTCTTGATAAAAAAAAATTACTTTTGCAGTAAATAATACCTTAATTGTTTCAATATTTTGTTTAATTTTGACTTGATATGAATTTTTAAAAAATAAAGAAGATATATCTATATAGATTAAAATGTCATTTAATCTTATAGTCTTAAACATGTTATGTGGAAAGTCAAATATAAAATTGATAAGAAAGAAAAAAAACATCTTTTAATACTTTGAAACTAACTAAAAAAGTAAGATAAATTAATAAAAAGACACAATATACTTCTTTTTTTTTAATTAAAAAAATTATAATTATTTAATTATTACTAAAGGACCCTCAAATTTGGAGACCTAAGATGTATGCCGTATGCCCTCGTTTTGAATATGTTGAGTCCCCTTGCATATTGTTCAATATCTATGATACTCTGAAAGGGAAAATTTTATAACATTATTTCTAAAATAAGTTCCAAATCTAATAATAATAATAATAATGATAATAATAACAAATAATTCTTTATTAAACTCTTTTAATTTTTTTAATATGTTTTAGTTTTTTTTTAAAAAATAAGTAAAGTAAACATTTTCATTTTCTTTTTTGTTTTGTGTTAGCTCAAGATCTATATAAATCATGCACAAAGTAATAAGTTTTTAAAAATAGTCTAATTTGAATAATTTTTAATTTCATCTATAATTTGTGTTTGATCAACTCTTTTAAAAGTTATTTTTTAATTTAAAATTATAATAAATCCTATTTAAACAAATTTTATTATTAATCATTATGATATATTAATTATTTATTTTTCGTAAATACTTCAATTGAAGAGGAATAATTTTAGCAAATATAAATTTATGATAAAAATATATTTTATAGTGAAATAATTAATCACTTATTTTTCTCTACTTTAAGAATAAATTTCAAATTTCTATTTTTTAAGAAGCAAAATTGTGATTATACTTTAAGATCATTTTTATAAGCAAAGTTATTTCTATATGTTGATTAAAAAGTTATTTTTCTGATAAAAAATAACTCAATTATTTTAATATTTTATCCAATTTTAACTTAACATGAATTTTTAAAAAATAAAGAAGATATTTATACACACACATCAAAATGTCTTTAATCTATAGTTTTAAATATGTCATGTGGAAAGTTAAATTTAAAAATTGATAAGAAAGACAAAAACTTCTTTTAATGCTCTGAAACGAATTAAAAAGAAGTAAGACAAATCAATAAAATAACATTATATACTTTTTTTTATATATATAAAAACTTATAATTTATTATTTATACAAATCAATAAAATAACATTATATACTTTTTTTTGTATATATATAAAAACTTATAATTTATTATTTATAATAAAAAAATTCAAATTTATTAAACTCTTTAACTCTCTCAATAAGTTTTAGTTGTTTTTAAAAAAGTAAGTAAAATAAACATTTTTATTGTTTGTGTTAGCTCACTATTTATATAAACCGCGAGCAAAGTAATAAATTTTTAAAATTAGTTTAATTTGAATATTTTTTTTAATTTCATATATAATATCAACTCTTTTAAAAGTTATTTTTTAATTTATAATTATAATAAAAGATTTAATGATAAATATTACTCCTATTTAAACAAGTTTTAATGTTTATCATTATGATATTTTAATTATGCATTTTTTGTAAACACTTCAATTGAAGATGAATAATTTTAGTAAATACAAATTTACGATAAAAATATATTTTATCATGAAATAAATTAATCACATTCTTTTCCTCTATTTTTAAAAATAAATTTCAAATTTCTATTTTTTTGTTTGTTTATTTGTTTTAGTTCTAATTTATTTTCGCTTAATATCATTTATTTCTCTAAATTTCGGTCAAACTTTTATATCCTCAAATTACGTTTAAAGTAGACATTCTATTGAGTATTTATTTTGTTTGTGTCAGGTCATGATCTATATTCGTCAAGCACATAATAAAACATATTTTTTAATCTCGAGAATACCAGGACAACGAAAAGCTCGTGACATTATTTTTTCTAAACTCCTTTTCAAATTTAATAATAAATTTTTTATTAAACACTTGAAAAAAATAAATAAATTAATAAAGTGAACACTTTCATTTACTCAAAGGTGAGAATTTCGTGACAATATTTCTTTTGCAAAATAATCTAATAGTAAGTACTAATGGAGAAAATGGACCCATTGATGTAGAAAGAAGAATTAAACAATTAAATGCCCTGAAAAAATGCAGTAGAAAAAAAGAGTGTAAAATTTGAAAAAACTCTTTTCTTTTTCTTTTTCCTTTTCTTTTTTTTTTTGGGAGCTTGCAGCATCAGAAGTTTGAACTATGGACCATCCCGCTCTCACTCCCCACCCACCCCACTCTACCCACCCACCCCCACCCACTCTCCCCCTTTCCACATCTACAGTGTTATATATCTATCACCACTCTACGCTCTTCACTCTCTCACCCCCCACCCCCACCCACCCCTCTGGAACCACACAGACGAGCTACATTGATTGTATGACCGATCGGAGAAGGTAGAAACCCTAGCTCTGCAATCGAGGCACCGCCGTAGAACGGTGTAGCAGGCAGCTCATGAGCTGTTAATAATGCTTAGTAAGCTCAGCTTAGACCTATTTGATATGTACTTGTTTATGTGTACATATCGATATGGATATTGTATTAGCTGCAATGTATCATAGCCTTGTAGGTTTTTCTAGATGAATAAGGGATTTATTTTGAAATTTTGAAAAATTTTAGCTCTATTTTGAGTAATCCTTGAGGATTTGCTTATGGATCTGTGAGCTTAGAGTTTTTCTTCCATTTTTCCTTAATTTCTGGAGTCCTGATTTGCTTAATTTCTATTGTTGTTGTTGCTGGTTGTATCTTTTTGAATTTTTTTTTATGGTTCATTGTTGTTGGATTTTGAGGTTCTTTGATTTTCATTTTATGGTTACTTATGAAAAAATTGATTTGGATTATTTATTTTCAATTTCTATTTTTGTTCTTAGTTGTTGTTTTTACTTTTTTTTTTTTAAAAAAAAATTATAGTGCAGTTTGGTTGAATTTTGAGGTCTGAAAGCTTTTTTTTAAATTATTTTTTTCTAGTTTCTTTTGAGAAAAGAAATTATTTGGTTTTGTTAATTGCCATTTTCAGTTTATTATACTTAGTTGTGATTAAGCAAATTAAATTTTGATGTGTTTTGGTTGATTCTTTGAGTTTTAAAGCTATTTAGTTTTATTTTTCCAGATTGGTTTTGAAAAAAATAATTTGAATTAATACTTTTGCTTTGCGTGTGGATTTACAAGTTAGGAGGAAATTGATTTTACAATGGACTTGAATTTCCAATTGAAGAAAAATTGATGGATCTATCATGCTATTCTCAGAAAGTTTAGTGTAGTTTTTTATTTTTAAGGTTTTGTTTTTGTGGATTTGTAGAAGATCTTCAGCTAGATCAAACTGAGAAATTTTAAAGAATTCCTACAATTTTTCAGTAGTTAAATTGCATAACATTGACCGAGATGACTGATATCTTTTGATTTATGGATTAAAGTTCTTTAAATCGTCTATCATATGCTGTATCTTCCTTTGAATATATTGGTGCTGAACTTTGAAATTGAATTGTATACATGACTAAATTTGCAGCAACAACATATGAGTAGGTGCTTTTTTTTTTTTTTTTTGCATTTGTAGAACTCTCCATGCAAATGGTATGTGCTATCTTTCCCTTTTACACCTTAAAGCTTAAGTAAGTAAATTCAATGAATGTTTGATGCAGGCTCGTCCCTGATTCAAGAGTACAGTGACAGTTGCTCCTTATTTATATAAAGCTCTAGAATTGCGGTGGAAGACAATGCAGGTGAATATCACTATTCAAATATAGACTTATGTCCTACATATGATGTCATTTTTTTGGGATGATACAAGCCAGTTAAGAACACACTACAAACTCACAGCAAAATATGGGAACACAAAAATCATATGGTCTTGGCAGTTTGTTGTGGGATAGAGACTTAGATAAGATCTCATCAAATGTTAGATGTGAACATAAATATATCTTTGTTATCAAATTTGTAACACTTTTTTGTCATTGCTTCTCTCCACACAATTTCTTTCTGCTTTGAATTAGAATATATGATTGTATCCATTTTTGTTATTGACCCTTGGTTGATCAATTGAGACAAACAGTCTCTTGTGCCTGCTGCATTTGAAGATACATGTTTGTGTTTCAGCTCATTCACAGGCTTCAAACTCTTTATTTTTAGTCTACTTCAGTAGATTGCTAGTGGATGCTGGTGGTTCTCTGATATTTAAGACCCTCTTTCATGGAAGAGTTTGAAATGTATAAAGATAATCTCTGTAAATAAAAGTGTGTCCTTGTCTGCTAGGTAGTCATGGGAAAAATCTACAAAAGAAATAAACAAAGACAGCACAATGAGAAAATATAATGATCACAGCTGAGGAAAAGAAGAACCAAGTGTGATCGACTTTTTCAATTGTAGTTTATTACATTATTTTGTTCTTTGGTACGATTGACAATCATAATATAAGTTAACATAAACTCCTAATCTTCCAACTTGTTCTCTACTTCTTCTCTTTGCTATTTCAGTTTATTCATAAGTGAATGTTATAATTGAAATAATATTATGACTTAAAGATTGCATCAATAGTGTTGGTTATGCTAACTTCTGTTTGTAGAAGTTACTTTCTGCTTAGACATTAGTAGCTCAAACTGGCATAACTTGCGTGTATTTAACTGACTAAGAAGGCTCCAAGTTCAAGTCACTATACCAGTTAATAATAGTTGCTTGATTTGTGATCTTCCTAAATCTCATTAGTTCACATGATGGCATGTCAGAGTCCAATCAGGCACTAGTTATCTTCTTACACTGGTAGCTGGACACATTTATTTGCCGAAACTTCAACGTTCTAAATTTTCTGGGGAATAATGTCATTAAGGCCCTAAAGCTTTGTCCATGTAATTTGTGTGTTTTTTTTTGTTTTTTTTTATAATTTTGTTTTCTTGTATTGCATATACATCCTTTATTTTTTATCTTCATCAGGCCCTTTACTAGAACATTTTTTGGATGTGTGTTGTGCTTAAAGCCCAAGACCTTTGAATCTTCCTCTGCCTTTGACAACACTGCTGAAGAATGATGTTTGTGCTGTTTCATCAAGTTCTTGGATCCTGCATATTGAGACTTATTTTAAAGTTCCCTACTCTTTGGTCCATGTTGAGCATCTGTTTTTGCGGAGTCTTTTTTTTTAAACTCTTTTTTGGGGGTCATTCTTACCTTTGACTATGAAAAGTTAAAGATGATGCAATGTTGTCTCTGCAGTTGTAGCTCTGACAATTGGCATATCACCACCTGGATCAATGAGGAATGCAACTATGGCAACTGGATCTTCTAATCTTAAAGTGCCTACTATGCGAATCACAAGAGCACGGGCAAAAACCTTGGGTTCATCAGGAGGACTACCACCTCTACACCCATCTGTCAGACAGGATAAGAAACAGGGACTTGTAACGCAAGGAACAAAATCCAAAAGACCAGCCCCAGATGAGAACAAACCAGCTAATTCTTCCAGTACTGCTTCTCAACAGCCTAAACGAAGGGCTGTTCTCAGGGATGTCACTAATGTGCTTTGTGAAAATCCGTACATGAATTGCATCAATGGAAGCAAATTTCAGGTGAGCTTCAATAGATGTGTTATATCATATTTGCTCTTTGGAAATGAAATCATTCTGCTAAACATAATTATTGGTTATTGAACTAATGTCTTTGTTTCAAAAGATGGAGATTCAGTGCTAAATCTTTTTCTTTGTTTCAAAAACTTATCAACTTCTGGCCAATGATGTCAACTTGTCCTATGGTGATAGGTTAAGAAATTCTCTGATAAGAGGAATTCAAAGGTGACACCTGCTCTTTTGGTGAAAAAGCCTGAGCTTGAAGATAGAAAAGAGTGTGTGATTGAAGAAGCAAAAATGATAAAGGTCGAGGAATCACAAGAACACTGTTCACAAGCACACGTCAAGGACCACCCATTTACTCAGCCAAGTGAATATATCACCGCTGCTCAGAGTGGTTTAGCTGATCTTATGCCTGTGAATAGGAGTTCATGTAATGACATTACCCTCCAGACTACAACACCAAAAGGTATGCTATTGTGTGCTATTATGCAAGATTTGAAAGCCTTGGAATTTGTTGATTTCATTCCCTCTCTTTAGACATAGTTTGAAGTGCAACTACCATGACTGAGCTATGTCTGCTCCTTCAAATTTCAAAAAATCTGTGGTAATTGCTGCCTGCTCATCGGAAGAGACCAGCAACTAAGATACTTGATAATCATAACTTTCCTGAAAACTTAATATTTCTTAAAAGTGCTGTGCACGATGAAACTGTGAACTAGTTTTTATTTATATTCAACGCCTTTGAATTTGATCCTTTTATGAAATGCTCTATTCAAACCACGTATAATTCATTGTGAGCGCGACAAGCATGTGTGTCCTTTACTGGCATATAGTTCTAGTTGAAATTTCAAAGTGCAAAGCTACTTATGGCACTTTGTCCAACTCAGATATATCATTATTACAATAGGCATCCATTTGAATTCGATGTTATAATTCCAAGCACAACCTCTAGAATAGTAATTTATAACTTTTTTGCGGTTATTAAAGTTCTCTACTGTATATGCAGCATTAGTAAGTTTATAAAGACTTCATTCACTGCCTTTTGCTCATTTTTTGTTTTGCATTCTAGTAAGTCTCAATTCAGTAAACTGTTTGAAGAAAAGCAGTGTAAAATTTCTATTTTTCATAAAACCTCAAAAAAGAGAGCTCTTGCTCACTGAAATGTGAAGTAACTGACTTGTAGAACCATCAGAAGAAACGGTAACCTTCAAATAACTGGAAGTATAGAGACAATGTAATATATGCAACAGAAAGAGCGAAGAAACCAATTGAGTGCATAGTTCCTCATGGGCGATATGTCTTTGTGGTTCTATGGAGATGGTTATTTTATGTCTCCAATACAAAGGGCGTTTTTGTGTTCATTTTGAAAATGGATGGACTGCAAAACCTTTTCCCAAAAAGGTAAAAAGCCAAAACTGTTTGTAGGAGGAAAACTTATTAATCTGTTTGATCTTCTGGCATTGCCTGCAAAATTTAATCATCATCTTAACATTGCATGAAAGCATTATTAGTCTTGAAGGAAATCTTCCTATTGTTATGTTCTTTTCTAGAAGGTGCTTATTTGTTTCTGTTCCATCATGCAGATGAAAGCAAGGTTTGCTTGAAACAGGAAGGCTCCAATTCGCTTAGTATTGCAGATATAGATTCAAAACACAAGGATCCACTAATGTGTAGTCTGTATGCTCCTGATATATATAACAATTTGCAAGCCATGGAGGTTAGTATGACTAGTGCATTCCTATTACTAATAAGTCTAGTGATAGCACTAGGCATCTGTAACCATCTAAACAACATCAAGTTTAATGTTGCCTTTAGTTGTTAATTAAACAAATATTATCATGGATAATTGCAATGAAATAGTTTAAATACTTCTGAACAAGTTTAAGAGTGACCTTCCTTTTCTTTGTTAACATTAGACTTTATGTTTCTCAATTACTAAATGATAAATTCATCTCACCAACAGCTTGACCGGCGGCCTTCCTTTAATTATATGGAAAAGCTTCAGCGGGACATTAACAAGGGTATGCGAAGTATTCTTATTGATTGGCTTGTGGAGGTCAGTTTGCTTTTACTTGGATGTTTTAACGCTGCTTAATAGTATGAGATATTATCTTAAAGAGTATGTTGTGGTTCTTTATAAGCAAAATCGTCACATATAGACCTAAGTTGTGATAGTAGAAAACCTTTTTGTTGATTACCTTTTCTATGATCATTGGATGAACTGTTCCTTTTTTTGAAGGCATCACCAACTGAAACTTTTTGCTTCATATTCAAGCATTATTGTCTTGTTTAATTTTTATGGTTAACCTCCCTGGAAGATCACATATGTTTTTTCCCTTAAAGCATTTCATCAAATGTTAGTTCTGATAGGAAATTTCGTATTTAGTCTACAGTCATGATTTCTGTCTAAATGACCAAATGACCCTTTAGCCTATACATCTCTCCTTTTTCATTTTGGGCAGATATTATGATACATTCATGATTTATATTTCTCTATTAAGAAAATAAGTCTGTTAACTATGATGAGAGGTGCAATACTTTAATGGTGTTATTCTCTTTATAGTGCTCTCTTACCAAGCTATTGCTAATATACCAATTATTATTCAGTATTTTATCCTGGGTAAAATAATTCTTAAGTTCCCTCATAAGTTATGCATGTATTATTTATGCAAGATATGAAAATGGAAATGAAACATTCATCAGTAGTCGGGGACTTATTGCTTGAATTATTTTTGTTTACTGGAAATCAAAAGAGCCTTTACATTTCCGCCATTGATTATGCATATTGATAATGGCACTGGCTTATGGAATTCAGACTTACTTTTGATAAGCTCTTTTCCTGCTTATGAAGTATTGGATATGCTTATCTTGCATGACGGTGAAAATTCTATCCGTTGACCATAATTTTGTTCTCTCCCTTGCAGGTATCTGAAGAATATAGGCTGGTTCCGGACACTCTTTACCTGACTGTACATCTTATTGATAGGTTCCTTTCTGAGCATTATATTGAAAAACAAAAACTGCAGCTGCTTGGAGTTACCTGCATGCTAATTGCTTCGTAAGTAAATCATTTTTGGATATTCATTACTCAAGGATGTCAGGTTATAGGGTAGACTAAACAGTTTTTACATTTATAAACTTGTAGATCACAAAGATTTTCCTTTTTTTACCGTGGTAGCTTGTGGGAATAGAGCCATCTAACTAACATTCCCCTTTTTTAAAACTTGTATGTGCATGTGCTATTCAACACGGTAATATACTTTGCCCAATTTTTAGAATTATTTGTAGTTTCAGTAAAGAGAAACTATATTTACTTACATCTGCATCTTTTCATTGTAATTTTTCTGCAGTATGTGATATTTTATTTTCTTTTTTGCTTGCAGCAAATATGAAGAAATTTGTGCACCTCGTGTGGAAGAATTTTGCTTTATTACAGACAACACTTACTCGAAAGAAGAGGTATGATCATTCCAATGCTGATCTAGTCGTAATTTTCTTTTATGTGGAGTAAGAGCTACTTGGAGATATGTTATGTGATAAAGAGAAACTGAATAACTTTAGTTTCAATTAGTGTTAGAAGCATGATGAGTTGCTTTAGATTCTTTAAATTCATTTCTTCTGGTTGTATTTGTCGTTGGTACCCATCCTTGATGTTTGGTCACTCAATATTGAGCTCCCGTGCTATGTGATACTCTCTAGATGTCTAGTACTGGGCATTTAAGGAGTGTTAGAACCCACAGTGGTTGAGAGTAAAGGTTGTAGCTCTTATATGCTTTTCAACCATCCTCAATTCATGAGCTAACTTTGAGGGTCAAGCCCAAGGTCTGTTATAACATTTTGTACCTTTATGTATCCAACTAGTCTTTCAGAATTGTCCTTGTAAACTGATAACTGTATAAGACCCACACCTTGCATTCCTCTGCTAGTTCTTTTGACTGTTTTTGCTTGTCCTAGCTACATTGCTTTACCCCCTTGTGTTTATCTTCTTAAAAGCGAAGATCTAGATTGCCTCATCTAGCTCTGAGCTTTCCTTTCTCTTTTATGATATCTTGGATGCATACTTTTTCCTACTTGAGTAATGATCTGAACATTTCCCAAATGTTTTCCTATGTCTGCTATAATACGACTTGAAGTTCCCTGTGGATGTGAAAAAGCTAATTATTAATTGCATATCCATTGTCAGGTAGTAAGAATGGAAAGTCTGGTTCTGAATTTTTTGGGCTTTCAACTTGCTGCTCCGACCACCAAAAAGTTCCTGAGGTACCTGTAATTAGCAATATATGCAAATTTAATCATGTTACTTGTGAGAGTAGGCTCCTTATTTGTGCCATTGTCCTTTGTTTTTAGGAGATTCGTTCAAGCATCACAAGCTTCTTATGAGGTAGATGAGATATCATTCTTCTTTTGGTTTGAGTCCTAGAAAATGAAGCTTATATGACAAATTAAATTTCTCCAACCTACAGGTTCCCTCTGTTGAACTGGAATTCATGGCAAACTATTTAGCAGAGTTAACTCTAGCTGAATATAGTTTTCTCAAGTTTCTTCCGTCTGTTACTGCTGCATCAGCTGTATTTCTAGCCAGATGGACACTTGATCAATCTAACCACCCATGGGTATGCAACTTTTTTGCACCTTGATCCTGTCATCTTTTTTTGCAATTGAATGCAACCACAAAATAACTCCTGAAATGTCTTGCAGAATTCAACTTTGGAGCACTACACTACATATAAGGCGTCAGATCTGAAAACTACAGTTCTTTTGCTGCAAGATTTACAGATGAACACCAGTGGAAGCACTCTGAATGCCATCCGTGAAAAGTATAAACAACCAAAGGTAAGAAACTCTATCACAACCGCATGTATCAGCTGTTTATCATTGCACTCTGTATACTGAAGCTTCCATTTGAATTGACAGTTCAAGTCCGTGGCAACTTTATCGTCTCCAAAACCAGTCCAATCACTGTTCTAGGAAATGCTGATTTTAAGTCCCGGTGGCCAATCCATGTTTGGCAGATCCAGTGTCACTTTTTCAAGCGAAGGAACATTAATCTTTAACATACAATAATTCATCCTTCCTGCAAAGATGACACATTCTTTTCAACCCTCTTTCGAATTTTAACCACATCTATCATCCTACCATGGTCCGTCAGATGATACAGAAAGCTGTAGATTTGAATGAAGTGGATGCACTAAGTTAAAAAGTAATGGCAATATGTAAGTAACTTCACAGCACCTGGTTAGCTTCTTGCTATCATGTATATGAAGCTGTTTGAGAGCTCTTCTTGTTAAAATGGTTCCAAATTTGACGTTTCTGTTCATTAAGCGCCATAAATCCTTTTCCATTCTGGACTAGATACAAATTGTTTAAGTCTATCAAGCTTACATAACTTTGCTTACATGCTTTCTCATTTAACTTCTATATTTTTTAAGGCAGCACTTAGGTACCTTTGTGTTTATCTGCGCCTGATGTTTACACCAAATCATACTTACTATGATTTAAGTCATAAACTAAAGTGAAAATTTACATTAGTTACTGTAAATGCTGAGGGATGTATGGAAACATCACCCCACGTAGTTTTATAACAAGACTTGAATAGGTTTTACCAAATTTTATTACGTTCTGAACGTAGGCCTCGCTTTAGTAAAAAGGACGTAAATATTATTGAATATCACTATGATGAGATATAAACAATACAATTGAAAAAAATGTAGGCACATAAGACGACATGACAAGATCATTATCAACTTATTTGGCTTGATGCAAGATGATGAGGAGCAAAAAATGGGAAAGTAGCATTTTATCGCCATGTTAAAGGCCAAATCCCAATGATATTTGTTACTGTTTCCTGTCTAAAAATAACTGTCATCCTAGTAAAAAAATCACCTTCTTTAAGATATCAATAAATATAATATATAGTTTACTTAACTATTACTCCCTCCGTCCCATTCTATATGTCATCTTTCGGATTACAAAAGTTAAACAACTCTATGTTTGACTATAAATTTTTCATAGATCTTTTAAGCATTTTGAATTAGTAATTATTGTGACTCATAATATTTTTTACGTAATTTACAAATATATAAATTTCATTTTTAAAAAAATGAAAATTTTGCATGCAAATTTTTTATCAAACTTAAATGTTTAACTCTTAAATTATAAGAAATATCATATAAATTCAAATAGAAAAAGTATCTTTATTCAATAAATGTCTCTTAAAAATTTAACACTATTACATGGAGTATTAAGGATATACTATAATTTATTTTTATCTTAACTTAGACATTTATTTTGGGACAGTTTTTTTTTCTTCTAAAGTGACACTTGTATTGATACAAAAGGAGCAGGTAGTTACTAGTACTGATTTTTTCTCATAGGTCCTCAAAGTCCATACTATTAGTACTACCTTTATCCTTTTAACTTATTAGTCAACAATTCAATTATACTAGTACTGTAATATATTGTGCTCACACGAATAAGATGTGTGGGGCAAAAAAAGCATTAATTTCTGTTTTTTTTAGGGAGTTAGGAATCAAAATAAGTCACAAAAATATAAAAGTAATCAAAACAAATCACTATTTCAGTAATAATTATAATAAGCTTAGTGAAAAAAAAGTTTCACTATATTTAATTTTTTAAGCGTTTTTTGTTAGTGTCATAACGTTTATTTTTAATATATAACGGAATATTTTTTTTCACTTTATAAAGTGAAATTTTTTATTCTACTTTATAATCTTTCACTTTATAAAAAGTTACCTTTTCATCTTCACCTTCACATTCTCTCCCTTTCCTTTTCATGGATCTAAAAAAAATCACTTTAAAGATGGTCCCGATCGGACAGTTTGAAGAGGCCCCACACTAAACAAATCAAAATTTTGGAGTAGCACAATCCGACAACATACAACTCATATTTGTTGCTTTAGGTGCAAAAATAGGTAATATTCCAGCTTTGTACTTGTAGGGAAAATTTATCTTTTTTAGAATGTGGTTTTGGTTTGATTTATTTCAACCTTGGACTTAATTTAGTTTTGGTTAGGAAGGCATCTAAATTCATTGATAGAAAACTTTAGGTTTACACATCCTATAAAAGTTTCAATAGTAACACTACTTCAAAATCATATGAAAATAAAATAAAATAAATTAAGAGGCAGAATAGCGTAAAATATAAGAAAAAATAAAAGTATCTATGTCATAAAATACACAAAAAATTATCTTTTTATCTAGCTTTAAGTTGAAATATTTTTTGATTTTTTTTTAAAAAAAATATCAACAAATCTTCCATAATTTTCCCATATGGTGGATGTGATTGACTATTGTTTCAGGATTGAAGTGTTTCAAAGCTTCCATGAATTTCGACAACTCGGCAAAAGAACCCTCCCAAGTACCATAGACTTTTTCAAAAGCCCGCTTGCAACCAATATAGGCTTTTCTTTTACTTACTGAAATGTCATATGCTTTAATATAAGAACAGTTGTTTGACAGTCTTTGATGGGAAACCTGAAATTAATAATAATATTAATTATCAAATAAAAAATGAATATTTCCTTATTAAATAAAAATCATCTAAGGATAAATAGTACCTTGGCGTTCTTTCTATATCAACACGGAGGGACTTAACAATAATCTCAACATCCAAGTTGAAATGCCCTTCGAGGCACGTACCCATATCACATGTATGTTCTTTAATCTATCTTCCAACTTTTCACATGTTAGTACGTTTATCAATAAAAGAAGTCAACCTAAATCGACATCCTTGTTCCACACGCCTGCAAACAAGTCGACATGATTTCTTTGTCGATTTAATAACAAAGCACTCCCTTGCTATTTTCAAATGTAGAAGTTTTACTGCTCTTTGCAACTGCTTCTTTGAATTGAATAACATGTCTTTTTCCAATATAAATAACATCATTCATGAAATCTTCTGGTTCATGCCACGTACATTGTGATGTATACTCATCATGTGTATCACCAAAGATATCTGGACTATCTGGGAGATGATCAAGATAAAGAATATCATGATTACGATAATCATGATATTCATAGGATCAATGGAACAGATTCCTCAGCATTAGGCAAATCATCACTATCACTAGCTGAAGGTGAGCTGTAATTAAGAAGGTCACGATCATCGATATTCACAGGATCAATGGGCTCATCTTCTGTAATATTTTTCCTATATATTTAAAAAATATATAAATATTTGGCTCATGAAATTAACTTACTCAAATAAGTGTTAGACATAGCGATAATCATCTGCATCAAAAGTAGGCGAGACATGAAAATTTGAGGTTGTTCCAACATTTTTCGTCATTTCAAAGTGTGAGGACTGACCAAAATAATTATTTAATCCATAACTTAAAGCAATATCCCTAACTTGCTGAGGTAAACCGCTACAAAATATATAATAATAAGAATAATAAATAATATAAATTAATAAATTATTGACAAAATCAACAAACAATAATCAAAATATAATAATTGAGCATTACCAATCACTTTCATTGATAGTTTCGTTTAAATCAAAATCATATCGGCCGGTAAGAATATTTTGATAATGAGTCATTTTAGGAAAATCAGTAGATTGAGTTATCGAAAATCCATCAATGCTATTACGATTTTATAATTAGCGATGGACATCGACTGATAAAGGAGAACATTGTTGACTAATCTTAGGCTCCTTCCCAACATAGATTTTAAGTATTATTAACTTGATTTGATCTATAGTCATTTGGAACCCTCAAAAAGTCGGTTAACGATTCGTCATTATAGATAATTCACTCTCCAAAATTTACTTGTCCTTGTTATAAAAATGAAGTAGGGTATTTTCCGACTATAATCAAATTATAATCCGTACTGTTTATACTCATTCTTTTATAAATTGATGAAATAAATTTATGATATCGGACATTAATTTGATATTTAGCATTGTGTTTGGGAGGACAATTATAATAAATGGTATTTCCGTCATGTATAAGTCGTCATCCCAATAAAATGAAACTTTAACTTTAGGTGTAGAAAACATTTTTTTAGATTGAAATGAATAAATATAGAAGACTTTATATTGTAGGTGCTATCAACTATGTATAAACGTCCTTAAATAGAGACTGAAAGATTTTTCAGAATAAAAAAATAAAAATACATAATGAAATAGTTTTTTTCCGTTTTAATGACATATCTAAATCAATATAATTTGTATGACAACACTGAAAAAGCTTCTTCAAGACGTGAAAAATATTCTTCTTATGAAGTGTAATAAAAAGTTCCACTTTATAAAATAGAATAAAAAGTTCCACTTTATAAAGTGTAAGAAAAAATTCCGTTATATATTTAAAATAAACGTTATGACACTAACGGAAAACGTTTAAATTGTAGGATATAGTAAAACTTTTTCTTCCACTAAACTTATTTTAATTACTTACTAAAATAGTGACTTATTTTGATTACTTTTGTATTTTTATGATTTATTTTGATTCCCAAACTCGTATTTAGTAGAGAAATAGTAGTACTACTTTTTTCTATTTATCGTATAGTTGTTGAATGTGGTCATATTCCGTACTCTTCTATGGTATTATTTCGCTGTAAAGTACCCCTTTACAGCTCATTATTATAATGCTACAAACAGGTGCCAAATAAATTTTGACTTTGAAGAATCACAAAAAGTCTCTTAATCCACGAGCCCGGCATATTGCAGATTCACGCGAATTCAATAATTTTTGCTAAATCAATAAAATAAGATGTTACGGGTTTAAGTTTTAAAAATAATCTTTTATAAAAATACAAGGTAAAACCACATACAATAAGTCCACGTAGTCATTAAACCTTACATATGGTGAGAGCTTTACTACACCGAGCTGCCCCTTTTCTTTTTAATCTGTTGAGCAGACTGGAAGTCATAAAATAAATTCTTAGATTTGCCTCACCATACAAGTTAGCACATTCTTAAGTCATAACTTTTAAGTAAGTGAGTGCATGAATATCACTATAATAAACCATTTTTAATAAATGGGAACTTAAGAGTATAAAAACATCTGTTTGAGGGCAAAATGAAAAGGTAATAATTAGAAGCTTCATAAATATAGTACAAAACTACAAATTAGTCAATGTCAAGAAATGGTGTCAAACAAATTGCCTGAGATCTTTATATTTTCTTTTTCTTCTTTTCCACTTCCATCCAACTAGCAAAGCTGAACACTAAAGAAGCCAGGCAAAAATGTTCATAAAGTAAAATAAAAGAAACAAATGTTAGTTTAGCCCCCCCATTCGCGCTCTCAACACAGTTGTAGGACTAAGGTTACAACAGAGATAAGGCTGTTAATCGGGTTGATCTTCAAAAACCTGCTCCAGACAACAGCCATTTTCCATCCATGACGCCAGTCTAGTTTTTCCTCCATGATTCCTAAATTGCGTGGAACATACATAGCAAAACACGGGGACAAGGATAGAGTGGAGTCATCACCTCTTAGCAAGTGATTGAAGTTGCTAAAGGCGTTACCAGGACAGCAATGTTTCCAGCTACAGGTGGACGGAGACTAGCTGCAGTCTCCAGCTGTTCCCATGCTTCCTTCCGTTTTTCAGATTCCAAGTCTATTTTCTCCTGTTCTTCCTTGTAATGCGAATGGCAAGCAAGGAAAAGTACATCATCCATTTCGGAGAACATCCTTCTTACATTTAGACTCAAGTTCTGCACAGCATGATTCCAGTGGTTCTGAGTATTGCTTTCCACAGCTGGGAATATAATCGGGAGAATCACATGCCGGTTATGTGCAATCAAATTGACAATTTGGTCATTATTCCAAAGGAAGAGAGCCCTTTCAGCAACCTGGAAAATAAAAGTTTGACTGTTAGGATGACAAGTAAATGTCTTTGGGGGGAGGGTTAACTAATAACAGACTAATGCAGCATCAAAGAGATCATCACATATGGCAACCTTTCTACCAGAGAAGGCCTGAAGTTCATATCTATCACTCCCCACTGGGAAAAAAGGGAGGTTGAGAGAGAACTCTAGAGTGAATGGAAAGAGAAAGAGGAGGGGGTTTCAGAAACTAACCAACAATGAACTATATTTGTTTTTCAACCATTTTGCCATATACTCATTCTTCTCTCTCTCCCTCTCTTCCCCATCCACAAACCACTTTTCATGTAGAAGCCTCCAGTATTTAGATAAATACAAAAGTCATAAGCGTAGTCCTCAAACTTGGTTAGAAGATCATTACTTAGTCGCAAAAATATACTATATGCCTTGGAAGGAGATGCTATAGTTTTTGGCAAATTGTGTCCCTGAACCCAACAATTTCCAGCCTCAACAATAAAAGATAAACGGAGAAGAACCATATGATGCCATATAATGATTGAAATCCAAGTATCTACCAGAAAGACTTGGTTTATAACAAGTAGAAATTTACACATGTTTAGATGTTGAGAACTTGCAGGTTTAAAGATATCATACTATAACCACCACCACCAACTCTTCAGAATATGGTGGTGGCGTTCATCGAAGTGCAATGACTGATTGATGTCAGAAGATTTGGCCAAACAGGCCCAGGATGCTTGGTTTTATTCAAGTTAACTCTGTCAAAGATCCACTTACTTCATCAGTTTCTCTCTGTCTTTGAAACTCCATTTTTTGAGTCTGTCTAAGGATGGACAAAGATACTTAAATCATTGACTGAATAATGCAGATTAAGCAATATATCTCATTCTTCTAATTGGCAGGTTTTCTGATGAATTTTATTAACTTGATTCCAGAAATGCCCTGGGTAACAGTAATAGACCTTCTTTATCAGCACTCTTCTATCTATTGTCATCCCTTGAAACCGCTTGTCTACCCAGTTAATTGACAAGGCTGTTGTTTCGTATAGACAAAAAAAATCCTGAACATTCTCTTGGGGCACAAGTCTTTTTGGCTCCATAATCTTAAGTTCTTGACTCATTGCTGAAACCATTTCAAACTAAATGAAAAACTCCTGTCAGCAACCTAGAAATTTAATTCTAGGCAACTGAGCTGGTAGTAATTTTAAAGATTTTCATATAAAAATTCCTCACAGCTAAAAGTACATGTAAATCTGGAAGGATCCTGATTCTTTACAAGTCAAACAACTGGATGAAGAATACATCATTCAATCAATTGCATTTCCATCCCACATTAGCCTGAATCCTCTGTATCAATTAGAAGGAGAAATCTTATCACAATATTAGCTCATAGATCCTTGGACAAACCATATCTAACCAACAACTCAGAAACTACGCAACAAATAAAAATTGAAGTACACACGCACACACATATATACATGTCTAGAGACACAAGTATTAGTACCTGAAAATGGTAACTATTGATGCAGCAACCGATCCGCCAGAACAAGGGAACCATTACTTTTTGGAACTCAGCCATGTTAATAACTTCCAAAATTTCTTCCAGCTCACTCAAAAACATCACCTCCTTTTGGGTACTTGTGATAGGCCAGTACTTCAACAAACCCCTAATCACAGTGCTAGCCAATTTGGGATCTTTCTCTATGAACTGGTTAATACAATATGATAACTGTTGAAAGTAAATCCCCAAGGATTTTGGCTTGTGCAAAGGAATCAAGGTCCTTGACAAAAAGATCTTATGCTCCTCTTTCAATGGCAGAGCGAACCCTGTAACCACACTTCCAAATATCTCCAAAAGTTCAGCAATCCCATTATGTTTCTCCGATTCGAACACAACAGGGTAAAACACATTGCTTATACTCTTCCTTATATAAGGCCTGTGAACCATGAACTTGCCATAAATCCTATGCAAAATAGCTTTCAAACAATCTCTTTCCCTTGGATCTTCAGAATCAAACAAGTCAAGTAATTTTAAGATGAACTGATGGTTTATATACTTCTTTGCAACCTTAGCTTCAAGAGAAGAGGATGTTACAAACTTAAGCAACAGATCATACACAATTTGCAAGTGAGGCCAGGCAGGGTCAAAAGTAGGCTCATCATCATCATTTTCGCTGGCGTGGCTATTATTAGACCGATAATTAGGAGGGAAAACCCGAAACAAATTAACAGCACATGTTTTACACAATGCAAGAATTGCAGGTTCTGAAAATTTGGGTGGATTAGCAGATACAAAATCCAAAAGCTCAAATAATGTAGCCCTTTTTAGTTCCTTTTCTGCTACATTCTTAGTTGGGTCCCTGAAATCAAAGTCTACACAGCAGAGACTTAACTTACTGATAAAAAGATTCATCTTTTCAGAGCTGGTAACATCTTTGAAGGAAATCAAAGGCTCAATCCCTGCAATCACACTTGCTGGGAACACAACTGAGGAAGTCCTCCTTGGAACACTATTAGGCCTTCCAGGGCCTAAATTTGAGCTTGCATTCGGACTGTGTGAGTCTGAATTGCCTCTTCCTGAGTCTACTGACTCAGATTTCAGTGATTTCTTCGGAAGCTTACTCAGAAAATGCTTCCACATGTTGCTTTTCACAAACTTTTAACACAAAAACAGACTCAAAACAGATAAAAGAGGGTGCAAAAACACTCAAATCAAGATATTACTGGTAAAGGGCAACAACCCTAGAGCTGTAATACAGAACCAAGATCTAAACCAAAACCCCATTGGGCTAAAAAATCTGCAAACTTTAAGCTAAACCACAAAATGGGGGTGCCATTATCTTCAGCAAGAAGAAAGAAAAATCAAATCTTTCCTCAAACTAACTCAAAGGGTGTTCAGATCTTGATTTACAAATAGGGAAAAGATTGAAAAAAATGCAAGAATCATGCAAAGCTGAAGCCTTTTTTGCTCAATTTACAACCTTGGATTCTTTAAATAAAAAGAGAGAGAGCCCAGATCTCATACACATTCATTATAACTATTTATATATACATAACATGAAAAAGATTCAGATATATTGCAGAGAAAGGGGTAGGGAGGGTGTCAGAATGTGGGTATGTTGAGTGGGTGGTGGGTTGAAGGGGGGAGAAAGAAGGAGATTCAGATGCTGATAACAAGGCTAAAGAAAACAAAAAAAATGTCATTATTCATCATTCAATTTCTTCATGCACTAGTACTATGTACATACATTTATACATAGAAACAACAAGTGAATAAAGCTTTCTTCTTCATTAGGAAATTTTTGGGTTTGAAGGGGGGTGGGGTAAAAGGGGTAGGGGGTGGGGTAAGTGAGCTTAATTATGAACCTTGGCATGGATGCATGGTGCAGAGGGGAAAATGGTGAAAGTCCATCATTGTTTGTTTGTATCTTTTTGACAATATTTTATTGTAATAATAATAATAAAAGTAGAACAAAAAATTAAAGAGCAGTAAATTTGAATGACTGGCTAACTTTTTATTTCTTTCACAATAATGTTCTGCTTTTTCTTTCCTCTTTCAAAACTTTTTTTCTCGATTTGTGAGATGGTTTTATTATTTGATTACTTATTTCTGATAGAAAATACAGGTGGGTCTCTCATCCTCTCAGCTTTGGCCTTGTGGAAGAAAAAAAAATAAATGAAAAGAGTAAAGAGTCTCCACACAAATTTGAAAAAGATCCTTTTTTTTTATAGGGTTATTATTGGTTTTTTAACTATTTTTTCTTTGATATTTAATATTTATTAAAATAAGAAAAAATGTTCAAATATGTCATCAAACTTTTAGAAAATACTAATTAAGTGATTCGCTAAAAGTTTAGCTTATCTATGTCATTATCGTTTAAGAAAATGTTCACTCATGCCATTATTTTTTAACAGTGCTTTTGCAATATCATTTTTGACTCAGAGCCAATTATAATTCGATCATACCATCAATTTTTTAAATAAAAAACATCATAATTCTAAATAAAAATTGAATTAATTTTTTTTATTTTACAAAAATTAATGACGTGACAAAATTATAATTGGACATGTGTCACAAATGGTTTTGCAAAATCACTAATGGCATGAATGAACCTTTTATTGAACGATAATGGCATATATGAGCCAAAATTTTAACTGATAGCATAAATGAGTCATTTCCCTTAAAATAATGGAAAAAATAATAAATATACCCTTGAACTATCGTAAATAGTATGTAGATACCTCTCGCCATGCTTTAAGGACATTGGTGCTCCTACCTTCGAAAAATTAAAGCATATGTACTAACGGACATACACTTGTTATAATCTTATCCATCGACCCGACATCGAATCGATGGATAAAATTGTGTCACGTGTCCCTATTTAGTTTTCTGTTAGAGTGAAGGGCATATACGATCTAGTTATTTTAGGACAGGGGTATCAATATTTCAAAAGTATGACGAAAAATATCTGCATACCATTTATAATAGTTAAGGTATATTTATCTTTTTTTCTCTAAAATAATTGAATGCGCACAAACTAATTCAGTCACCTAGTTATGAGAAAGTTATTTTTGAAATGATTCGGGAGGGGCAATGTTTCTAAAAAGAAAAATTACTTGCTGACAAATAAAATTTTATTTCAAAAAAATATTTTCTCCACAAAACTTACTAAAAAAGAAATTTTAAAGTTATTCATGCTCTGCTTTATTTATTTATTTATTTTTATTTTAAAAAAAGGTGGCATGAGAGGGTAAGAATAAAGATGAATATAATAAAAGTAAACTCAAGCATATTTATAAAAAAAATGTACATGTATCATTTATTCTCTTTTTGGTAATATTTGTGTTTTTTTTTTTTAAAAAAAAAGAGTCCTTTAATTTATATGAGAAAATGTTATATATCAAAAAAAAAATAAAATAAATAAAGACCAAGTAGGCGTTTGGCCGTAGCTTTTAAATATTTTTCACTTTCTTTAGGATTTTATAGAGTTGGAGCTGAATATAAATACAAACAATATTTGAAATTAGTTCATGCTTTGATTATACTTAAATATAACTTCAAAAATAAAACTAAATTACAAAATAAATTACAAGTTATTTTTTAAATTTAAACTTTTCATGATCGAAAACACTAATTATCAAATAAATCCAAAAATTAGTCTCAAAAAATAATACTCTCTTCGTTTTAAAAAAAAATTGTCTAGTTTGACTTAAAACGGAATTTAAGAAAAGAAAAAAGATCTTTTAATATTATGGTTCTAAATAAAAGTTATGTAACTGTACCAAAACATCCATTAATCTTGTGTTTTAAACATGTCACGTGGAAAGTTAAAGTTAGAGTGTTGCCAAAACAACTAAGAATTATTCTTTTTGAAGCAGACTAAAAATATAATAGGATAAATTTTTTTAAAAACGGAGAAAATATTTTTTATGATCAAATGTATCCAAAAATAATAAATGTAACACAAACAAAGTACGAGATATAATAATTGTAAATTAGCTACCCTCTACATTTTTTTGTACGATGCAAATTAATTACTAGTGACATGAATTATTACTCCTAAAATTTGGTACAATTTGACACACCTAATTACAAGACGTACAAATAATTATGATATTTTTAGTATAATAATAATTCTACCTCTAGTTCCACATGCACTTTACAAAAGATATACGTGCAATCAAGGTTTTAATATTGTTTCCTATTAAAATACCACCTTTCAATAATATGCTATTAGTACAAACACAATATTTAGTGTTTGATTTTTTTTTTCGAATTGATTTAATTTTTTAAAATTTTATTTATTGACTTATAGAAGAAATATGCATGTTTAATAGTATGTTTTATGTATTTGCCAAAAAAAGATATAGTATAATGTTATATATAATTTTATTTTTGTAAAATGGTTGTAGAATTACAAGAGAATAAAAATAATTACAATTATTCTCTAACTTGTAAACACTTAAAGTTCGACATAAAATTATCATTTTTTTTAATTTGAGTGTTGCTAGTTCAAATATAATATTTAGGTCCATTTCTACCTGATTTCAAAATAATAATATAAAAATAGAATTATATTGATTTAAACTTGAAATTTTATTTAGATATGTAAGTTGGATTTCTCAAATACGAAAGTCACACAATTTTCCAAAACTATCCAAACATCTCAATCCATTTTTACTTGTCTACTATATTAAAAGTAATTGTCTAATAATATTTTATTAGTTTAAAAAATTAAGAGATAATTTACTTTTTAAAAAAAAATTATTTTACCTTTACTATTAAATATTTTTCAACATTTAATATATTTTTCAAAATATTAAATTTTATATTCAAATGGTAATGTAGTATTGTTACTCATGTTATATATTATTTCTAAATGTTTGTATCAAGTCAATAGTAGATAACGATTGTTGGACAGAATGAGTATTATCAAATTAGCAGAATTATAGTTCATAAATAAGGTATCAAAGCATCCTAAGACGCCGCAGTAATAATCTCATATCTCCACGTATGGTAATTACATGTTATTACAAACTTTAAATACATATAATTTACAAAGATTCACTAGTTAACAGTAGTAGTAACTGAATACTCCATATGTGCCTAATTATTTGTCTACTTTTCTTTTTAGTTGTTCCTAATTACTTGTCTATTTTAACAAATCAAAAAATAATAATTTTTTTACCTATTATACCTTCAATTAATTCCTTTGGAAAAGGTAGAATTTCCTGAAAATTTTGAATTTTAATTCATGCATTTCATAATTAATAGGGTAAAATGGGAAATTCACTATATCAATAAATATTTTCTTAATAGGCGTGTTAATTCAAAAGTGAACAAGTTAAATAATTAAGAACGGGAAAATATCTTTTTCGGTGTGAAGTATCAAAAACATGTCTAAGTCCCCTTTTTTAGTGTTACACGTATATTATTATAAATGTAAGAAACACACTTAAACTACCATTCATATATATTTGGTGTATGTATAGTGTATTGCACACACTATCTTTTCTTATTAAAAAAAAAGTCACAACTGCGACTTTGAAAAACAATTCCGTTGTGACAAAATTTTAAAATCAAAATGAGGAATAAATTAAATTAGCTTATAAAAGAATAAAATGAAAGCGGGACGTTGATAGATATAGAAGTAAAAGTACTTTCTCCGTTTGGAATTGTTTGTCACGATTTTTATTTTTTGAGTCAAACTATAAACACTTTGACTAACATTTTAAGATGTATTTTTTTATATCATATTAATATGCAAAAAATTGCAATTCATAGTATTTTTCATATAGTTTTAGAATATCTAATTTTTTTTGTTCAAAATATCGAATTAATGTGATCTAATTTAACTTTAAAAATTAATTACATTGACTTTCAAAAAGCACAACATGACAAATAATTTCGGACGGAGAGAGCAGAATATAAGAAGAATGAGGAATAAATTTCTTGTCTTTTTCATTTATGTGCGAAGACTTTTTTTTTCCCATTAATTCTTATTTATTTACTATTATTCTTTATTAATTTAAATTTGACTCTCATTCACCATAATTAACTCTTTACGTCTTTTTATTTTTTCTTGCACTAATTATTAATCTCTTGATATGAGTGTTGCGTGATTATTCTTTATTAATTAATAAGTATTGAATTATGAACGTGACATAAATATTATCAAGAATATATTTAAATAGTAGTTTAAAAAATATATCCCCTCCGTTACATTTTATGTGACACAATTTCCTTTTTGGTCAGTCCAAAAAAAAAATGTCACATTTTCTTATACGGTAAGTATATAAATGTATAATTCATTTTCTACTCTTGTTGGTTAATTTTAAAGATAGTACATAATACATTTATGAGGAGAGAGAAAAATGAGTTGACTTTTTTGAATGACAATTTAGCAAACATTTCAAAGTCTACATTATTTCTTTAACTCTCTGTTCGGTCAAATGTTGCCACATAAAATGAGACGGAGGGAGTATAAGTTTAAAACTGATGAATATTTTTATTAGAGTTCTTTTAATTTAACGATTCGTTCGATCTTTACCGGCATTCTTAGTAAGTAAGAAGATTTTAAAACTAAAATTTGTATTCTCTTGGTTATATATTTGTAACAGCACATAAAGTCAATGGAATATGAATATATTAAGTTAACACTATGTTTATGCAAGCTCAAATTTTGTTGTGAAAAAACTGTTTTTTCCTCAAAGTTTCAGCAAATAAGACCACCAATTCATATAAAAGAAATAAATTTTGAATTGTTTAGTTATCGTTGGAGGTTTGCTGATGTATTCGAGATCCTATAAGTTTAAGAGATTTATATAATTTAATTTGAGAAAAAATAGAAATAAGATGTAATTAGCTCGTAGCACTATGTAATTCGTGCAATTTTTATAATAAACAATCATTTTATACATTTCCTCAAATAATTATTGTTTAATTAACATCATCATATTTAAGACTTTCGAATTAATTAAGGTCCATATTTGATTTAAGTAATAAATCATGATATTTAAACTTCTAAATTAATTATTTTGTCAAACTTTACCACAAAAATACAGTTGTTTCGTCTACTTCAACATTTTTTTCATTTAGGTTTTGATTCAGGTGGGCTTTTTGCATTTGTTATCGTCATCCTTCATTCAGGTTTTGATTCGGGTTTATCCCCTTTTGAACAATTTCTTGTGTTTCTATTTCAGTTGAAAATTTGGAGAGAAGAAGCATGTCGCAGCCGCCAAATGAAGTCGTCGCAAAAATCAAATTAAATCTATTATGCGGGACAAATCAAAGGTCTATCTCTTTTATTTTTCCAACAATTTTTTTTACAGAAATGGTGGTTCTTTGATTGCCGCAAGATTTACTCCTTTCAAAGACATTTGATAGTTTTTTTGCGATTTAAAATGTAACAATATTATCATAGTAATTTTTGTTAATTCGATTATTGCTTTTTTTTTTCTCTCTCTCTAAATGTTTTCTTAGACTACAAGTATTTGTAATGAATATTTATTTTATTATATTTGATTATAGTTAAAATAAAACAGATAAAAAGATCAAATAAGTAAATGATTTGTATACGATGTGGCGTTGAATGCAAATACAAAAGAAAAAGAATGGAATAAAAATTGGCATTTTTTTGGTCAATAGAATTTAAAAGATTAATCATTACTAAAAATATATTACGTTATACATGTGAAAAACACATATCTTACATTATTTTTAAAAAAATACTACAACAATAGCATCCCAATACAATCTCAAAAAGTCTGGTCTAGGAAGAGTAAATATACAAATATCTTAATTTATCACAAAGTTGTTGTTAAAGATTGTTTTTGATAAATCCTCGGCTCAAGATAAAAATGGTTTAGAAAAAGGTGAAATAAAAGTACAAGTTAATTGATAATAGCAAAAACAATAGATTCTAGTTGAACAATATTACAATTGAATTACAGGAGACAATGTATATTAACAAAATCGAAGAAATAAGAGCAATAATGGAATGGACTCCTACACCTACTAGTATGGATGTACTTTTATTTTCAAACCTTCTACCTAATTTGTATCCTTCGAGACTTCATATTTAAGGTTATCTCTTCAGAAAATTTTAATTATGTCATGCCTTTTTTTATTCTCTATTTTTGATACTTTTTTGGTATATCTCTTCTAAGCTCATCTACAACCAACTTTTCTCACTTCCACGTCGGGATTCGTGCATCTCCTTATCGCATGCATAGAGCATCTCAGCTTCGCTTCCCCTGTCTTGTTCTCTATCAAAGTCACTCCCACCTTGTCTCATATATTCTCATTTTGATCTAATCGTTTCTAGTATATCCTCTTATCTATCACAACCATTGTTATTTTTTGAATGTGAGAGTTCCTGATTAGCCAACAAATTACCCCATAAGCACAGTTCATGTAACCACCACTTGACGAAATTTACCTTTAAGATTAGGTGACGCCTTCTTATCACATAAGACTCTGGAAATAAAACTTCCACTTCCTCAAGCTGGGTGTTACTTGCCAATCTCTCCATTTCCCTAAATAATACATCCAAAATAGTTGAAACTAGCTCTCTTTTGGATGACTAGTATATCAAGTCTCAATTCTCCACATCAGCCTCATGCACCACATTGTTAAACTTGTACTTCGAGTATCCAATTTTAGTCATGTCCTTAGCCCTAATCATTCACTCTAAAGTCTATTTATAAACCTCTATGTGAACGTTAACTCCATCGCTAGTCTCACCAATCAAATTTATATTATCTGCAAATAACATATACTGCGACACCCCACCTTAGATCTGCCATATTAATACATTTTTTAAATATTAGTTCTTAGTAAAGTATTTCAAATATTACATGATTATATACTATTGTCTCACCGATTCACATTAGCATAAAGAAATTTGCATCTTTTGACTCTAGTTTGTATTGATAATCTTTGATTTTTGCTTCTAAAAGATAAATAAATTTCTCACAAACTATATATTATGTCCTTAAAAAACTTATTATTTACTAAGCATATGGGTCCATTTAAAGGGCAAATCTTGTGATTAAGTGAGAAATTGGAGCCTAGCCAAAAAAATATAAAATTAAACACCTTCCATAAACAAAGTGACGACGACGTCGTATTAAGTCCCTCCAGAAACCCCAAATCAAAATTCTCGGTCCTATAAACCCCAGGTGTTTTCTTCTTCTTCTTCTTCCCAATTCTCAAAATCTTACCATTTCTCGCCATGGATGAAGAAGAGATTGAGAAAGCAGTCGTAGCGTATTTGAAGAAGAAGGGTTTCAAGCAAACGGAGATTGCTTTTCAAGAAGAACAGCAAGTGAATAAAAACAGTTCTTCTTCAATCCATAACAACAACTCAGCAAATTCTCAAATTGACCCCGACCTAACCAAAAAAATCCTTTCTTTCTCTGAGTAAGTTTCTTTTTTCCACTTAATTTGATGTAAAAATTACTGTTTGGCTTAGAGGATTAAGTTCTAAAATCAATTTACCTTAAAAGATTAGTTTAATTTCAATGGAACACGTTTAAGTAGAGAAGGATTGAGTACAGAAGATCTGAAAACTAGTTTAGGGTTGAGAGGTGACTTGGTTGTTGGAAGAAAAGCAGGAGCAACATCATAGAAGCAGTTTTTCTTCACCCTCCAGTAGCATTTCTGCAAATGCCCTAATTGACCCTGAACTGTCAGACAAAAATAATCTGTTCTCTGTAGATAACATAAATTTAATCACTGGAGCCATTCTAAAAGGGAGAAATCAGCACTACTTGGTGAAATAGGTTCTTTTTGAATCAATTGTCCTCTTCTCCTGTATTTTAAATGCAGAGTGCTTAGCCATGAGGATGCGGTTCTAAATAGCATTGACAATGCCCAGAACCACTTTTGAGGTACTAACACACTGTCTAGGAATTGGAAAGAGAGGATCAAAGGAAATTTGGCGGAAGAATATCCCTGTTTGTATGTGGTGGATGTTATGAAAAAAGAAGGAATGAGAGATATTATGAAGGGAAGGGTAGCAGCACACAGAAGATCAAGATGAGATCTCTTAGTATTATATTTTTTTGGTGTAAGCAAGATTTAGTGGGGACAATAGATAACTTAGTGGAGTTTATAGGCCAACTGTAAATTTTTGGAAGTTTTTTTTTGGATTTTGAGTATGATGGCATCCCCTGGGGTTTGTAAATCCCTCATCATCAGTCTGGTTAGTTCTTTTGTGCGGATATAAGTTACCTATTTCAAAATAAATAAATGGAGGGGATGTAGAGGAGGATTTATGAGCTGACCCAAACTGTTTAGGATTGAGGCTTCAGTAGTTGTTTCAAGAAGGGAAGCAACAACAATTGTGTGTTTGGTATGGAGGAAATGTTTTCCAATTTTTTCATGTTTAATTGGTCAAATGTTTTGGAAAATATTTTCTTTAGGAAAACAAGTTCCTTTAAATGAGGAAAATGACTTTCCTGATGAAAGTAAGTAAAACAAGTTCTACTACTGAAATTACACTTTGGAGCTTCCTACTTTTAGAATATTACAGATATAGATAAATAGATGTTATGGCTCCGTTTTCGCACCGCCTTACACTAGCTGGAAGTCTTGACAGCTGTGATAATGCATACTTTCTGGTTATTTTCTTAGCATGCATCTTTGATATCATTCTGAATCTAAATTTCTATGTTTTCAGATTTGAAACCAGTCCCCAACGATACCAAGAAGAATATAGCAAACTTCGGTCATGGGCCTATAGTTCACTGGATCTGTATAAGGTTGGTCCCCTGACTTGTGCTAACAGTAACATGAGAAGTAGTTTATGTAGTATCATGATGGATAGCTCCTCATGATATGTAATGCACTAATAAAAGGTCTGCCACCAGTAACACCATAGGAAATAAACATAAATGGAAAGGAAAGGCTTTCGTTTTCTCTTTTATTTAGCCCTTTTTAATCCTTAACATAATGTATTAGGGATGTGCACCTTGACCTATTAATACTTCTGCTGCTGTCTTTCTGGCAGTGACAAGGTCTTCAAAATTGAGTTCTCATATTTGTGATTCTCAACTCTAGTTCATTGACTTATGCTATAAATGTAGCACCAGTGATGGATTTAGTACTGTCTTCTACCATTGCGATCATAATAGCGAGCCAAAAATAGCTCTTCATAACATAAGCATGACAAGCGTGCTGTCTTCGTACAAGTTAGGTTGTGTGATTATACAAGCCAGATGAAAAAGTGATGAAAATGGTTCCATATGTTTGGTAGGTTCAAGATGGTCCCTTAAATATACTCTTGAACAATTTTAGTCCTTTAAGTTCACCAAAGGCGAAAACACCCTTTGGGGTGGCCAGTGGTTTGGGCTTGGGACCTCCATTTTTGGAGGTTTCAACTTCGAAACCCCTTGCTAGCGAAAGCAAGGGTCCAGTTTAGAAAATCAAGAGATAATTTACCTTTTTGTGTCCCTTGTTATTAAATACTATTTATCATCTAACACATTTTCCAGAGCATTAAATTTAATAAAGTCAAAGGATAAAATAGTAATGTTACCCCTATTATTTGTTGTTTCTTAAGGGTGTGCTAAGTCAATAGTGGACAACTATTGTTGGACCGAGGGAGTAACATCTATAGTTACAACGTTTGCCAGCTTGCTAATTTTGGTTTATTTTTGGAGGATTGTGCAGCTTTTGAAGTGCAATTTTGCCATCTTTTAATATCTATTGTGTGGTATATGGTTCAATTTTTGGTGCTGCAGTTTTCTAGATAGGAAAGGACTTTTTGGTGTTTTTGGTTGGATAGTTATTTTCACCATTCCAATGAAGTCTACCCATTCAAGTTCTGTTTCAAAAAAAAAAAAAGTCTAACCACCTGAGTTCTGTTTCAAAAAAAAAAGTCTTAACCATCCTAGTTTGTTAAATATCTGTCAGAGACCAAATGCTCACTTTTGGCAAACTTAGAAAACCCAAATTGTTGGGGGGTATATTGAAGGAGTAAGGACCACCTTGAACCTACACTCAAACATTAGGAACCATTTTTTCTCTCTCTCCAAGTTAGACGCTTCCTTTTGACTTACTCTTTAATCTTCAAGATTTTGTGGTTTCCTGTAATAGCTGAAGCTACCTTCCATTTATTTTTGTCCATTTCTGTTTACCTTGTCTCAGTCCATTCCAGATTGCCTCTCTCTTTCTATTGGAATTTAAGGATGTGCTGTGTGCATCTGGATTTTCTCCAATTCCAACATAATCTGATATTGATTGAAAAGAGGGAAGTTAAGCTAGCTAACGAAGGGGTTGGGATCCTCGTCGCCCTTAAAGATCTGCCCCTCGTTTCAGTCTGAAAATTTATTATCAGCTCCTTCTGTTATTTAGCCATCTCTCTCCTTAAAATCCTTTCACATGGAAGTTATTTCATATCCTAGAGAGTGCGGTTGTATTGTCTCTCTAAAGAATCGTAGGATCCATTGGAGATAAAATGAAACAATGTTAAATGCCGAGTGTTCTATTTCCTTTTTTTCCTTTGGTCATTTCTCTTTCTGCAGTGCTGTTACTGCTTAGAATACCTTTCGGTTCGCAGAAATGATGTGCTAACTTTGTTGTTTCCAACAGTTTGTCCATTGTATATATTGGGGTTGTTAAGTCTTTTTCTTTTATAGTATGTGTGACTCATTTAAAATCATCTTATATTATGTTAATTATTGTTATCCTCTTTTATTTGTTAAATGAGATTATTGTTATTATTGATTCATCTGAACATATATATATTTCAATCTTGCAGCATGAGTTGCTTCGTGTTTTATATCCTGTATTTATTCATTGTTTCATGGAACTTGTCGCTAGAGGTTATATTCAAGAAGGTATACTTTGTCAGTTATGTTTTGGTTGTATTTTGATATTTGTGAGATAATTTTTAACACAATTCTTTTATTTCCAGCACGAGCCTTTTTCAATAGTTACCGTGAAGACCATGAGATGACGCATCTGCGTGATCTTCAGAAGTTAGAAGGCGTCCTCTCACCTTCCCATCTAGAGGTACATCAATATCCTAGCACCTGTGTGGATGACCTTTTCCATGGTTAAGTGTGTCATATGCTCACTAAACTTATTCTGAAATGCAGGAAATGGAATTTGCTCATTCTATACGGGTGAGCAAAGTGAACATTAAGATGTGTCAGGTATTCTCTTGATCCTTTTGCTTCTTCTGGTTGAATTTTTCTGCTACTATAGTGCACACTAATGTCTCAACTGTGAAAGCCAAGTGTGTCGGGGTTTGTTAGCAATTGGTGACAAATGCATATCGAGTTAGTAGTTACAAAGGAGGAAAAGAAACTAATGTGATATTTCACTTTAGAGTGCATTATCTTTCATTTCCTTCTCTTGACCACTTATTTTGCTGTGGAACTTCAACTTTTTGACAAAAAATCCACCTCTTTTCAAATCTTTTTTTTTTTGAGGCTGAACTTCTATTAGTTATGTTGATGAAATAGCAAACACTGGTTCATTATGTAGGTTTGTTGGAATTAACTACAATTTAGTCTGTTGTTCTCATGCCATGTATCTTATCACCATGTATATTAAAGGAACAATCATTTGTCTAATGGTTTGTCTAGTTTGGTGGATTTACGTGCAGTTTGATTACTGTTTTTTGGTCAATATACATGTCTGGCACCATTTGATTACTTTTTACCATGCATACCTTTAGACTTAACTGGATTTGCCTTTTGATTTGCTTTTTTTACTTTGAAACAGTACTCCTATGACCTTTTGTTGCAATACTTGCACAAGACAGAATCTATTACAATGCTTGGGATCATCAATGAGCGCATTAATTTTCAAGGTGCAGTTCCCATTTTCGCAGTTGCTTTCAACCTTTCAATTTGCAACTATGTTAAATTGACCATTTTAATTTAGCGTTATCTTTTTTGATTAAGTAAAGTATTTCATTAAGAAAACAAGGCCGAGATGACTGTAAACAAGAGATATACCCTAAAAGAAGAAACCTACAAAAATATGGTTCACTCTAAAAGACACCCAATCCTCTATACTAATAGGAACGACATGGTGCACCAAAAGAAAATAGGGAGTGGAGACTGCTACTTAGTTGAGCAAGGCTCGTCTCCATCCCTTCAAAAGCCCCCATATTTCTCTCTCCAAATGACCCACATTAAAGCAAGAGAAGTAACATTCCAAGCCTTTTGCTTTCTTCTCCTGGCACTAGTTGTCGAACTAAACATCAACTCGTTCACGGATCTTGGCATCAGCCATGAAACACCGAACCATCTAAAGATACCCTACCATAACCTCATTGCTAGATTGCAATGTAGCATAACATGATCCACGATCTCACCTGCCTCCTACTAAGGTAACACCAACTAATACAGACAACTTTCCATTTCCTAACATCTCGGCCGTCAAAATCACCCCTCTAGAAACTAACCAAGTTAAGAAGCACCCCTTCCTTGGAATCCTAGGAATATCGTAAATATTTATTCCAACATGAAGTGTTTAGGAAGAAGCAGTTACATCTTTCCATTTATATTGGTATGATAATGAAACCATATGAGAAGGAAGAAGAGAAATGTCATTTCCTTGACCGTTCTCCTGTTAGAACAAATGCTCATCATTACATCCACCGAAGGAAGACGGGGAAAGGAAAAGCGTTCCAATTTAAATTCAACTTCTTTCTGTCAGATCATTGTTCATTTTGTCCCTCCATGATCACGTAACCATCTCAACCCTCTGGAACCAAATTACATGACTAGAGGGGAACTGTCATGTTTATTATAAATAGTGGTGAATTTTACCATAATTACTTCCTTTATAGTGCTTGGTTCTTCCATAGGTGTGCTCTCTAGCTTTTGTTTCTTGGTTCAAGGCTTGTTACTAACTCAAACAAACTCCAATACATTTTCCTTGGTAGCTAAAATTTATCAAGTTATAGGGAGAAAAAGAAATAAGAAAAGAAGTCTTTGATAAGATATTGCAGATGTGGCTGTTTTTGTTGCTGAATTGTCATGTTATCGTGGGAGACCATGGTCACATAGGAGGTGTAACAAGTGGTGGTTAAACTAGCTGTAGTGACTATGTGCCTTCACTACTGCCTCTATTGGGTTCTGACATAGGGAGGTTGCTAAAATTAAGGTCAAACATTTATTGGAATGAAGAACAGTAATAAGAGTAAGTTATAGATGCAGAGGGTATTTCAGATCTATTTATAGGCCTTGAATTCTTTTCCTCTTTATCTCTTTCATTCGGATTCCACCTTTGCTTGTGCCAAGAAATGCCAAAGTCACTAGATGCACATGATTTACTCAATTAAGTTCATGGTATGTTTGGTGCAAGGGCCAAAGACACGCTCTTCCCAGGTAGTCTGGCAATGTTCTAGCAAAAAATTGTCCTAAATGCAACCCTATGAATAGTTTAGTGGCCCATGATCCCCCTGTGCCTTGCCTATTACTCATTATATAATCATATGGTGTAATTTTAGAGCTATGTATTTATTAAATTTAAGTACAACATGAAGCTAATTTGTATCAAATGACAGTTTCTCCTGGACAGCCTGGCTCTATATCTGATGATGCGGAAGTTGTAACTCTTGTTGCAAGTGGCCATGATGCTAGTCTCATAAATCAGAAAGAAGTTCTTTGGGGGGTAAGCAAACAGTCAATACCAATAATTTAATCTTTATGTTTTTGGATTGGATTGTGTAGTAAATATCAGCTTTTGACCATTTTACCTGTCAATTTCTTAAGCTATATGATGAATATTCTTGTTTGTTGGTTAACTGACCATGAAACAATTAAATTGGCCAGCTGGAAGTCTTCCCATGCTAACGTATGGAAGAATGGATAACCCCCCCCCCCCCCCCAAAAAAAAAAAAAAAAAAAAAACAAGAAACAATATAACCGATTCCTTTACCAGAATGTAGTGCAGTGCATTGCATTGAGTTCTTGAGAAATAGGGTAATTAGTGGGAAAATAACAAAATTCTTTGGATTGCATTACCTTTGAAGTATGTGTTTCAAAGTATTGAGGATAAAATCACATGTTTATGATCTAAAATTGTTCTATCAAGATTGGTTTTAGGAAAAAGAAAAGGGGGCCCTATACAACATTGCCAGTTCCCAAAAAAGAAGAAGGGAAAAGGGCCCTGCAGTTCATCAAAGTAATTGGAGACCATTTGGGTTGGGCCTGGGACTAGTTCACTGCTATAGAACATTTCTCTTATTCTATGTTTTATAGCTATGGCCTATGGGTATGGCAAAGCGGTCAATAAAGTGGGTAAACTTATGGGAGATCAGGGTTCAGGTTCCTGTAGAAACAAAGGCGCTAGGTGATTTTTTCTCGTCTACCTAAGTCTTGGTGGGCAGATACTGTGTATATACTGGTGGAAGGTAGTAGATACAGATTCAATGCAAGTTTACCGAACAACCCATATTAAATGAGAAAAAAAATAAAACGAAGAGAATGTGGAGCTGCAAGTATAGACAAGTGATAAGCTTACTCCTTCGTGTATAAACTAATATTATCTAAGTAGAGTATATCACTATCAACCCTTCGGGGTGGCCCAGTAAATTTGAGCTTGGGACTTCCATGTTGGAGTTCTCAAGTTCGAAACCCCTTGCCAGCGAAAGCAAGGGGTTTGCCTTCTGGGTCGAGCTCGTTGCACCAGGTTTGCCTAGTGCGGGTTACATCTCCTATGTAGTTTGCGAGCTATTGCATAGGAGCGGGAGTTTTACTCTGTGTGCACCCAAAGGGTAACGGCTGCAGGTTTCCCTTGTCATAAAAAAAGAGAGTATATCTCACTATCAACTAGTTTTAGCCATTCTAGGTTCCGCGTTTTGTAAGGATTGCTTGGGTTATGCTCTTGATCACACTTCCTCAATGTGGGTGGAATACATGTTGGATCTGATTAAAATAAGATGGGTAATTAAGTGGGTGCAAACCTAGGAGACAAGTTAAAAATACTAGGTGATTTCTTCTCATCTGCCCAAGCTTGGTAGTAGATTTATCCTGTAACTGTGTTGGTGGGAGAAAGCAAGTACCTAACGGAATACTTGAGGTGCACTCAAATTGGCCTAAAACACCACCATTTTCAAGTTAAAAAAAGATGTATTATTTGACTTTCATATGGCGAATGAAGAGGTTAGAGAGACTAGAGTCAAAAGATAAAGAATGTCGTGATGGTTGTCCATTCTTTCGCCTTAATCTTCATCCTCTTTCGTTTTGTCTTGTAACTGGGGTTGGGGGTTGGGGGTGGGGTGATGCATGTTTTTTCGAAAATTCTTTCGTTCATTATTTCATCTTCACTTTAGGGAGTGGGGCAGCTTTTTGCTTCCTATAAGGTGGCTTTTTCCCGTATAACATTTGGTTCAAATGTAAAATGGGCTGAATATATAATACTACAAAAATATTGTATTAGGCCTGATGAGATGATAGTGGTAATATAACTTACCTTTCACGGTGGAACGGGCCAATCTTACATTCCATGTGTGTGTGTATTGGAGTGGACCAATCCATATTACAAAGCATATTAATGAATAAAAAACTGAGGTGAAATGAGTATTTCCATTTTTATTTAGAATCCCCTTAGCTGTGTTTGATATTCTATTTGTACCCACATATCCTAGACAGAATTTAATGAGTCTGAGTGTCTGATACTTCCGACATGGATCATACCCCCCAATTTTAGAAGAGTCTGTGTAATGTAGGTCTTCCGTGTTTTGAAATTTATCCCCAGGAGATGTGTTAATAATTTATTTCGCAGATGCTTGAAGATTCTTTAGAAGAACGGTTAGAAAAGACTGGAGTTTCTGTTCCAGATTCGGAAAAGTTTGACGGAGATCCGAAGGAAGGAGAAGTGGAAGAAAACAAGGTATTGAATTTCTATCAGTTCATTTCCCACTTGATCATATTCATAAATATTTCACACTTAAATTATCTCATCTTTCCCTAGTGGTGTAAATTTTTTTTGGTGGACATCCTTCCACATTTACTTTTGTTGAAAAAGTGACATCCTTCCACATTTGTTTTTATTTTCCCTTTTTTCAGAAGAAGTCAATTGAAGGTGGTAAACAAGGTGCACCTCTTAAAAAACTAAAGAAGGACAAAGTTGGGATTGCAACAGGGAAATCTTCTCGTACAGAGAGCAGCACAGTGACAACTGCACCACGTGTCAAACCGGAACTTGCTTTACCTGCTATGTACTCCTCAAACCTATTATCTTACTTACCAAAAGAAAAAGAGAGGGCCCTATTGTGTTTTTCTCTCCCACGACATCCCTCCCTGTACTTGGAAAAGTCACTCTTGCTGGATGTCATAATTTTATTTGAAATACAGTCATCATGATCCATTAGAAAACATTAAGTGAAACGGCTTTACAAAGGAGTTGCATAAAAAAGGAAAATTATGAAGGATGAGGAAAATATGATTGAGCTCAATCCTTTCTGTGGTGTGTCATACTCATAGTACTCCCTCCATTTCAATTTATTTGACCTATTTTCCTCTCTAGTCCATTGAAAAAAGAATAACCCTTTCCTTTTTATAGCAACTTTTAAATTTTACTTCCCACGTTGTATGATTAAGACTACAAGAATAAAGGCATTTCGGTACATTAGACAGATCTTTGATTTTAAACCACAAGATTTAAAGATCTTTATTTTATTAAAACTCTGTGACAAGTCAAAACAAGAATTTGAAATGGAGGGAGTGTATTTTTTAGATAATTAAAATATCTTTAATAAAGTCATACTCAGTGTATTTTCTTATATTCATTCATATATTGCATTATGTTTCTTATCTGTGTGTGTGTGGGGGGGGGGGGGGGTATACATTACAATATCTTTTGCTCTTGGTTCCCTTTTTTTTTCTTCCAAAAATCCTACTCTGATTGAAGCTTTCACGTAGACTTGTCCTTGATTTGAAGTTGGTAAATTTGTGATAGTATTGATCTTAGACATGCACTTTCATATTTCTTGGATCTTGGATCATCTTAACTGAAAGAAAATTTGTCACAGACCTGTAGAGGTAGAACTTTCTATTCTGGAAGACTTGAGGAACCGCGTACAGTTGAGTAATGCATCATTGCCCTCTGTTAGCTTCTATACATTTGTTAATACACACAATGGGTAAGTTTTCATGATCTTGAATCTTTGAAGTGTGGAATTCATATTCAGGAACATAGCCTAATCTCAGTGAGTTCATCTGTAAATGTCTGTAGACTAAACTGTGCATCAATATCACATGATGGATCACTAGTGGCTGGTGGATTCTCAGATTCATCTGTGAAGGTGCTTGTAGCTTCTGAATGACGTTGAAATTATGTTGTCACAAATTACAGTATCTGTTGATCCTTGATCATCTTCTTATCTTTTTTTTGGAACTGGTAACTTTGATCATCTTCTAATCTAAGTCCCCCATTTTACAGGTCTGGGACATGGCAAAGCTTGGGGAACAAACTGGTCCATGTAAGTCCAATATGATGGTCCTCAGCTCCTTTTCAATGTATTATTATTTCATGTTTCAAGATGTTTTAGTCAACAGAGGTTGAGAAGGTCCTTTTAATACTACTCCTAGTCACAGTATATCTCGCCAGGACAGCAAGAAAGATTTATTCTTCGCTGCTTTAATTTATTTATAAGTAGATAAATTTTATTTCACTAAGAAACTGCACTAGGGTTGTGAAGTTTGTTACATCAGAAATTTTCTTAGCAGAAACATGATTAGTTATGAAGGTTTCTCGACTGAACATATAGATGCAGCTTTACATTTCTGATGGAAGTATTTCTTGAACTCCTTGCATTTTTCAATTAGGTAAATAATTTTAATCGAAAAGTCTCCTGTATACAATGCAGTATACCAAAAATAACTATATCAGAATATGATTCTAACAAACAATATCCATTTTTTTTATTTTTTTTTGAGTAAGTATCAGAATATGATTCTAACAAACAATATCCTACTGCTTTTTTTTTTTGGAGAAAGTAACATTTGTATTAAAGAAACTTGGTACAAAGGTTGTGCTGGTAACTATGTGCAGCTTCCAAAAGTATTGGGAATCCTTTTACTTCTCACTAGGGATCTATCATGTCTGATATTGGATTCTACATCATTTACATAATCTCTTTGCACCAAAAACATAAACAACACAAAACAATTCATCTCTATCATTTGAATGGGGCTATTGCTGCCTTCAAAACATCTAGGGTTCCTTTCCTTCAAAGCTGTCAGCCAAATGCTGGAGTGAGATCTCCCTGATTGTGCCAACATCTCAGTAAATTAGCTGTAGTTCTTGGCACTGTCCATCTGAGTCCAACTATACTTAGGAAGAGTTGCTACAATTGAGCAGTTACACCAAGGTGTAAGAACAGGTGTCTGTTAGACTCTTAACTCTGCACAGTATTACTAACATCTGGTGCTCAACTGGAATCCTGTCTTCTTTAAATTTTATCGAGTTAGACTGGGCTATAAGAACTTCATTAGTGCACCAAAAAGAATCAAGGAATGAAAAGCTATTCCTTAAGTCTACAGACTCGTTTTCTATCTCTTAAAAAGTCTTGAACCACTCCTATAATGTTGAAGTGATCAATAATTGAGAATTGTGTCACATGTCTTGTTATGACGCTCATCATGTATGCTAGCGGTTTAGATACTCCTAAGAAAAAAGCAGAACGTTTTGAATCCAAATGTTAACATGAGGTCTTTTTTTAGGATAGTAACACTAATCTAAATATTCACAGCTAGACTACATCCAAAATATGTAGTCCCCTTCAAAAGGTATTACAGTCTAGTCATATTGCCGTCTATCACCTATATTTCTTACAAATAATCTAAAACATCCCAGATATCTTCCGCTTGGACTAAAAAGTTCTCTTTTCACCAAAAATAAAATAACGCTAGACAATTCATCTTGAAGCTCTGAAGTCCATTCTTCTTGTCTTCAAAGCTTCTCTGGTTAGAGTTTTCTCAAAAGGCCTGTATATCCACTATGGTCCAGGGCCGATCATAATCCCTATGATGTGATAATTTCGTTGAATAAGGTGGAATGTAAGTAAAACAAATTCATTTATAAATACCAATTAAGTGCCAAACAATGCGTAGATGTCCATGTGACTTGGAAAAGTTTCCATATGATGCTATATTTCATGTTCTTTATTCATTCTTTGTTATTTCGTATTAATTATTTACATCTTATTACAGCCTTTTATATAGTTGAGCTTGTGCTAAGTTGTTTATTCTTTTGCACCATCAGTAATATTCTGAATGTTGCATGTGATATATTAGGTGAGGAGTTTTGCTATAAATATTGATTCCACCTTTATCTTGTCCTAAATTCAAAGCTGGATTTTCTTTTGTGATGCTCTCACTACAATCCCTCAGGAAAATCTAGTTGTATTGTAAAACTGGCATATTTGCCTTGAGCTGTCATATTCTACCTTGCAGAAAGGAAATAAGAGCTCATAGTTCCTTACACATGCACGCCTTTGGAGCCAGCTGTTATGTTATTCTCTAAGGCATATCAGCAGTCAAGATTGATTCTTAAACTGATCTCCACTAAAATTAGAAACTATTATCTTCCAGCTCCATGAATTTGGTCTATTGGTAAGAGCACATCATGTAATGTTTGATTTAGAGGCATGACACGAGTTTGAACCCAACCACTTCAAAAAACATAGTTTTTAAGTATAGAATCTGAGAGGTGCGACTCCAATATCCACCGAGTTTCGGACTGCGTCAGCTAGCCCTCGGGGATTTATGGGTTATCAATTTTCTTAAAAAAACTGCTATCTCCATACTAATTGCTTATTGAGGATGAATTTGAGCAGTTACTGAAGCAACTAATTTTGAATAATTTGTCCTTCAAAAATAAAACCCACATATCAAGAACTAAAATGAAAGGTTACTGCTTCGGGGGTGTAGTTGTTCTTTCATATCTATAAAAGTATATGAAAGCATTTTAACCAAGGATTAGTTTGTTTGACTCGCTGAAGCAAAAGTAGGCTACTACTTTGGGGCCAGGGTAGCCATAGAGAGTCTGACGTCTTAGAGTATTGCTGTAAACAATCAACATCTTGCAAAACATGTCATTGTTAATGTGTGCCCCCCTGTCTCTCATACACAAAAAATTGCCGAAACAGAAAAAAGAATGGTTGATGAACATTGCTAGAACCAGCTTTTTTGCAGGGGGAGACTGATTCACCTTCAAGTGAGCATGTGCTTGGCGCAAATGGTGGAAGAAGATGTTATACATTACTTCAGGGCCATTCAGGGCCTGTTTATTCTGCATCATTCAGTCCGCACGGGGATTTTCTTCTTTCTTCATCATCAGATTCAACAGGTATGATATCATATGACTTTGATTGCTATTAGCTCTACAATAGTTCTTATTCATATGGATTATGATAGTTACTGAAGTTCTATATGCTCACTCTATAACCATGTGACCTTTTTGGCTAATTATTTCTATGCAGTTCGCTTATGGAGCACAAAGTTAAATGCTAATGTTGTTTGCTACAAAGGCCACAATTACCCAGTATGGGATGTTCAGGTAGGTTGCTAGTTTGTCATTTATTTTGTTTAATGATTCCTTTTTTGGATGTAAATGTGGTAATATATTTGCAATCTCTTTAAGTAACTCACCTAATTGGTTGTTAAACGGAGAACTGCCCGAGTTAATGCATTTTTTGCTTTCTCATGGTAACTGTAGATAAAAGTTGTCACAATGGGCAAATATATGTTTGGTTTTCACTTCACATCTTGAGTGCAGTTTAGCCCAGCTGGACATTATTTTGCCAGTTCTTCACATGACCGCACTGCAAGGATCTGGTCTGTGGACAGGATACAGCCTCTGAGAATAATGGCCGGACACTTGTCAGATGTAGATGTGAGTATCTAGTTTGTGCTCTACGCCATGGGAACTATTTATTTGATCTGATCTATGTTGGCATCTTTATCACTCTATGGCTGTATAATCAATCTTAGTTGACCCACTTTTCATTTTTGTCCTCTATAATCACTTGGCCACTGTTATAAAGTGGCATCTTTTCCCCATGTTCAAAAAAATGAAATGGCTAAGTTCTCCGAGTGCTGAAATACCCAGACTTAGGGAGCCATAGCAATGTCTATGACATTCTTTCCATTTTGTGAGGTCCCATAATGTTGGCCACCACTGATACTTTAGCAATTACAAGAATTTAAGTTCATTAAGTATTCTAATTTTTGAACTTCTTGTGATGTTTTCAGGCGTACACTTAACTTTTCGACTATCAATTTAGTTCTTTTCTTAAACTACTGCTAATACATTTGATAAATTTAAATAACATCTTAAAGTCCATTCCAGTCAAACATCGCATATAAAATGGGACAGATGGAGAGTATAAATGTTTCTTTTAGCTTTGATTTGGTATCTTCTCAACAACAGTCTACACTTCATTAACTGTTACTTTTTGAATGTAACTCTTTCTTTTGCCTTTAATATCTTTTCACCAACAATCCACACTTCATGTGAATTGTTATTTTTGTGTGTCTCCTCCAATATGATAATCCATCCAATCTTTATTTCTAAATTCTCGGCACTAATTTAAATCAGTTAGGGGTCATTTGGTAGAGGGTTTTAGCAAAAACAATGCATGCATTAGTTGTGTATTAGTAGTCCCTTGTTTGGCTCACTTTTTCATGTTATGTATAACTAAATAGTTATACACTCTATTGTGTATTAAGGAGTGCATTGCTAATAGTCTAATACCATGGATTTCTTGGTATTAGTAATGCAAAGGAAATTAGTACATTAAGGGGACATTTGGTAGGATGTATTAAAAGAAATAATCCATGTATTAGATGTGGTATAATTTAATACTGTGTTTGGTAGGAATGTAAGCCTATGTATAACTAATCCATGGATTAGTTACCATGGACTATTCTAGGTAAAGACAAAAATACCCCTCAAATCCTTTTAATATTTAATTTATTTTTTTGATTTTATATTTTATATTTATACTAATAAAGTTATTTAAATAAATTAGCTTACAACTTTTATTATTTAGATATAATTTTTTGTTTCTAAAATGTGAATTACTTAACTTATTTATTATTAATATAAAATATTATAATCCGACTAATATGTTAATGTTGATATATGAATTTAAGAACAATTTATAAGTAATATTGTCTCTTAATGAAAGTTCATTAAACATTACACAAGTAGTATATATATATACACACACACACACACACATCTCGAGTATAAAAATAGTTTAATTTATTTTTCTATATTTATTTTATATTTTTATTTTATTTTATGATAAAGAGTTTTTAAAAATTTATTGATACAAAACAAAGTTCAATAAATTTTCTCTACAATCATTATAGTTGTGTGACCTTTTGAGTTATCAACTCTAATTTATTAAGATGACAATTATTTACTCTCAAATAATTTAAGTGAGAAAATAGTGAACATGACAATAAAAATTTAATTCTCCTAACTAGTTAAAAATGTTATAAAAAATAATATTCTCCGTTAATTATTTACATTGACTCAATTACATGAAATACAAAATCTTATAATAACTCTAGGGTATAATTGGAAAGATTTTTTTTTTAAAACTTTTAAACCACACAAAATTAGATAAGAAACAATGAACCAAACACTTGATAAAAATAATCCCTGCATTACTAATCCCTGCATTGCTAATCCCTGCATTACTAATCCCTGCATTATTTATTTTTGTACCAAACGACCCCTAAAGATCCAATTATCCCTCAAAAGCACTATTACACATTGTGGAGGATATTTCTGTAAATAAGTATTTTTATACAAAGCATACTATTTTTAATACACCAAACCAAACAATGCATAAGAAATAATCTATTCATAACTAATGCAAGCACAACTAATACGACCCCTTAAAATTGAATGGAAAAGTTAACTGTTACCATGAATATCGAGTAGCTTGATAATTAAGATTATTTTTAAGTCAGTGAAGAGCTATTTTTCTTGGACTCTTCAAAAGTACCTACGAGTGTGTTGGATCATCCCAAAATAGTGATGTTTTTTGAAGGATCCGACACGATTGCGGCAATAATTTTGGAGAGCCTGAGCGCATAGGGAAGAGTAACTCTTTTTACAACTTGGATTAATTTGGGAAGGCCTTACCTAGTTTGTACCCATGTCCCATTTGTGACTACTAATTTTGGAAGAAAAGGTTAAGTTCTATACATTATATCAGAGATACAGACAGTAGACATTAAATAAATTACTTAAACAACAACATATCTAGTGAAATCCCACATTAATTACTAATATTTAATGCATTTAATTAATTCCAAACCAGTCGTCACGCTTTACTAAATTTGAAGGTTGAATATTTTATCTGGAGAGATTGGGCACTAATAAAATGCACTTACCATAACCATATCAGGGTATTTTTTGATTTGGATTAAAAAGTACAGTTAATTGAATGACATCATTCAAAGTTTCTAGCACAATGAATTTCATAACCTATCATTAAAATGATCCAAGTATAATAAATAGTTATAGAACTGTTCATTTGCACTGCAATTTGGCATGGAAATTTTCAATTACTTAGATTTCTTGCAATTTCCTTTCTATTGACATAAATTTGAGAGCATGTTAAATTCATCATGTAGTGTGTGCGATGGCATGCAAATTGCAATTACATTGCAACCGGATCAAGCGACAAAACTGTACGCTTGTGGGACGTCCAGAGTGGCGACTGTGTCAGAATTTTCATTGGTCATAGGAGTATGATCCTATCATTGGCAATGTCTCCTGATGGTCGATATATGGCATCCGGTGATGAAGATGGAACAGTCATGATGTGGGATCTCTCAAGTGGACGTTGTATTACTCCTTTGACCGGTCATTCCTCTTGTGTGTGGTCACTTGCTTTTAGGTAGGATAGAAATGAACTTAACCTTAAGTTTGTGTACGCTCAGAGATGCACTTGAGTATGAAGTTCATTGACTGTAGATTATATTTTTGAATTTTTTTGTCTTATTTCAGTGGTGAAGGTTCACTTCTTGCATCGGGCTCTGCTGATTGCACTGTAAAATTATGGGATGTAACCACAAGCACCAGAGCGCCACTAAAAGAAGAGAAGTAAGTATTAATGAAGCAGACATGTACTGTGGCATTTGTTTTCTCTTAGATTGCTGCTAATACCAGCCCTCTCTCTCTCTCTCTCTATCTATTGAACAGCAAATCTGGAGGTAACAATAGACTTCGGTTATTGAAGACCCTACCTACCAAAGCTACACCAGTCTATGCTTTGCACGTAAGAATTGTTATGCTTGCTTCTTTCTGTGGCTTTATTATTGGATCCTCTAAAAGTTGCATGTTATACTCTGTGAGCAGTTTTCACGAAGAAATCTTTTATTTGCTGCTGGAGCTTTCTCGAAAAGTGCATGAGTCCCTTGCTTTAAAGTTTCTTGACGTGAGATTACATCATGGTTCCGTGCAATCATCAATGGCAGGTTTTCCTTCTCAGACCTCGGTTTTGTTAGAGGAGCAACTCATGTTGGTGATACGTGCATCTCACAATACAATTTTGCATCACATGGTGTAATTTGGAACGTGGGGGTCTTTTATTTTCTATGGAGGATGAACGTCGGATTTGTAAATGCTTATTTAATATATGTCCTTAAAATGGCGATGTTCCTGTAACCCTGATACCATTGCTTATCCCATTGGTGGAATACTGGAAGCCTGGGCAGAAATGTATACAATTTAGCATCTTCTAAAGCTATATTTTGGGAGTAGGATGTCTCAAGCATTTGTGGTTTTGTGCATGTTAACCATGGTTGTTTACAGACCCTTTCCCTGTTTCTACCTTGTGGATTATGTATGAATTTTAGCTGAACTAAAAAGTGATTAGCAAGCATTAAAGTTTGAAATTCGTTTGGATTGGCTTATTTTAAGTGTAAGCCAAAACAGCTATTAAGCACTGTTGGAATGTCTTGGATAACTTACAAATGTGCTTATAAGCACTTAGGTTTAAACTAAAATGGTAAAAATAAGTCGATCGAAACAACTTGTTGCGTCTATTATAAGAAGCCACAACAGAGAGTTCCAGACTTGTAATCTGTTTTTCGTTTAACAACATAATACTTTCTAATTAGGTGAAGGATCAATGCATTTAATTTGGAAAATAGTAGTACTAGTTATAAAATTTAATTAAGCGGATAAGAAATACAAATATATATACACATACAGGTAACTCTCATAGTTGTTTTCTTTTTGAATAAATGAGTATGAATCTGACTTTTTAAAATAAATGAGTGTACCAAGCATTTAAAATTAACGTGTGGAGGCCCTAAATTTCATGACTAAAGAGTGCATCTAAAATTTGTATCATGCATTGAGGCCCTCCTTTCCTAAACCTCATTGCTCCTATTAAAGCATGTTAAAAATCATCTTTTAATATACTTCATCTTGTTGAAATCATTACCTTTTAGTTCTCCAAAATCTTTATTAATTGTCTTCTTAGCTTACCTCTTTAGATAATTGTATGCGTTCGAATGTCCTAGACCTTTAGGCACTTCAATTGCTACTTTTCTAACAGAATACTGTCTGTTCCTATTTACTTGTCAAATTCTGACATACATACTTTTTAAGAAAATAATAATTTGTACAGTGAGTTTATCATTTTATTTATATTAAATGATAGGGTTCCAAACATATTCACTTGATATGTCAAAAAAAGAAAAAGAAATTGATCGTCACAACACTCGTTGAACAGTTCAAGTAGAAGTAAACAGGTAAGAAGCAAAAGGCCCCCATATCAATGCATCTCCATAGGAGACAATATGAGCAAAAGACGAGACTCCCTAAATCCTGCAGAAAGGAGTGAGGGGGTATTCAAACAGATCAATACTCAATCAAACAATGTCCACACAAACGAGGACAGGTGGTTGAGTAGATTGTAGACTCTCTCTACGTACCATCAGACAAGTAACGTATCAACCTGTAATTACTTGAGTAGACTGATTCAGAATACCAGAAGCCAGGAGAAGAGATGGTAATTTATGATCCAACTCGCATCCATAAAATACTCATCAACAGAGTATCTCCTTCCTACGCTAAGAGGGCTAAAAGTAATAAAGGTGAATACAACTAGCAACCAAAATGATAAATCTAACCAATTACATCTCTAACAATATGCTTTTAAACTGAAAAAAAAAACTATCCAGAAACCTAGCACGCACCACCATAACCAAAAGGCTAAGACAGGCATTTGCAAGCTGCACCTCAAGATTTTGCCAAACAGCAATAGCACACAAGGAATAGTAGGCACCGTAGCATCTTCAATGAGCCGCAATGGGTCCAAGAATGTAAGTAGGAGGAGCTCCACTATTACAATGTGCAACAAATAATCAGTTTTTCCCCCTCGCACGCTTCTTTCCACTCTTGGGCTCACTCTGTCGTTCCTTTGATGCACTAGACAGTTTCTCCTTGGTGCTGCCATCAGGGGTTTTTGCTGAGTTAGTTGCTTTTTCCTTCTGGTTCCCACTCTCTTTAACCTTTGATGAACTAGATTTTAGCTTCTCAGAACCATTGGCACCGGACTTGCCACCACTTTGGGGGGTTTTAGTTTTGGACTTGTTGGCAGCTTTAACTGTTTCTTGCTTGGACTTGTTGGCAGTTGTTGATGGAGTATCTTGCCTGGACTTGGATTTGGGAGTACTACTACTAACATCTTTAGACCTGGCAGATGGCTTTTCAGTATCAACTGATTTGCCAGTGCTCCTTTTGGATGGAGCCGCAGACTTGCTGCTGGTTGTGTCATCAGCTTTCCCGGCAGATTTTGAGGTGCCATCTTTCAAGTTGAGTTTACCCTTGGATTTCTGTCCAGATTTAGCTGTCACCTCTTTTGACTTGCTGCAAAAAGAACCCCACCATTGGTGTACCATTAGGCTTTCAAAACGTCAGATGTTAATATGTCACACAAACACATGGTTAAGGAGATTATACCAACCTTTTAGGTGAAGCATCCATTTCATGCTTTAGTGATGGTTCAGCATTCCTAGGTTTTTTCTTCTTATGACTGACATATCAAAAACAGAGTCAAAGTTAAACAAAGAATAGTCATACTGCTAACTACACTTGGAAGATTTCTGTCCTTTCTTTACCTAACACAATGAATAGAATGAATGTTAAAAGTACTTCTACACAAAGAGATTGAGAAAAGAGAGTAAATCGCAACTACAAAAATATTATAATCTAATAACACAATTGAGTACAAACATCAAATTGAGTATTGGTTTCACTTTGCTCATCGAAGAAGAATTTCCATGTAATAAAGGAAATCACTATCACTCATATCAACGTACTTACCACTTCTCCTACAGTTAGCAGAATATTTGGAAACAGAAAAAGGAAATCGAGAAATTGCTTTTTTTGCTTATGATAGCATCGCATGCATCACAAAAAAAATGAAACTATAGACTGGACAAAGATATCAAACCCAAAAAACATCAAAGGTACACAAAAATAACACAACACAGCAACAAGAATCTTGTGTTGTTTCTTCAGTTGAGACATACTAGCAAGTGGTTATAATGCTAAACAGACACTTGTAGATGAAAAAATGCAAAAGGGTTTCACAAAGGGAGACAATTCAGATCACTTGGCTCAAATCGAGTAAGCATCTTCAGGTGAAAATAAATGAGTCAAAACCAAATAAAGAAAATGGTGATAATGGCCAGGTTTACCTTTCCGAAGCTGCTGCATCAGCACTGGCTACTTGCTCCTGTCAACAAATGCATCCTAATGTATCAAAGAAACATAACCATAATAAATCAAAATATAGTCAGTAACTAACCTCTTCTGACATATTATCATCTTCAACAAGTTCCCAACGTTCCTTCAAGAGATTCAATTTTTCTGTCTCTCCATCAGTATAGTCAACCTAATAAGAAAAAATTTAATCAAACATACGAGTGTTACATCAAGGGAACAATTCCATTTCTTGAAACAGAAAACAAACTGCACTCACTGTGAACTTCTTCCTGGAAGAATCATAATTGCTAACCGTCCCTTCATAAAATCTGAGACAACAAATCAGATAAAAAATTATCCCAACTAATACAGAACTGGAAACATTCTCAGATACAGTGAACTCAAAATAACAGTAATTCCAAACTACTATGTCAAGAATGAGGAAGGAAAAAAATTGTTCCACAGCATAAAAGAAGACGAGCACTTACAGTTCATCTAACGGCCACCAAACTCTGATCTTTCTACCAACCAGATTCTTATCACATTGCACAGTCTCTGTTACCTGTCAAGTAATAGCAGTATAGCGGCGCAAACCACTGATTAATCACACGGGAGTACTGTAGGGCCTAAGCAGTCCGTCAAGACAGCTTTCTTAGTGCATTTAATATACACGAACAATCAAAAATAAGTGACTAAGAATGTCAGTAACAAGAAGAGGACAGAAGGAGAAATTAGGCAGTAATACCCTGTAAACACGCAAAAACAATAACAGAAGTATACTAGCACTAAACATGTCGCAACAAATGGTAATTTGCTACAAACTTTCTATATAACCACTATTGGCTTTTATAATAATATCATCAATTGGAAGAAATGATCAACTAAAATCAATTTTCAAGTTCCAAATATAAGCATCATAGCACAGAAAAGTAGAGCATTAGTATCAAAACAAGCCCAGGATAAAATGGGAAAACATGAACAGTATTTTTATCAAAATGAACAGTAATTCAAAATGCTTACCCTGTCGTTGCCTGAAGAAGGCTTTTTCTTTGCACTTGTGTCAGTCTCATCTTCATCACTTATATGTTTAGTTGAATTGTCGGGAGACTCGGGCGTAGGCACACTCTTCTGCACAACTTGCCTACTCCCCTGCACAACGAAATAACAACTGATGAGACAGACACGGAGGGGTCATGGTAAGTAAGTAAAATTGAACAAGCTCAGTCATAAGAATTACAGAAACAGGAAAAAATAGCACATCAAAATACTACCTCGAATAAAATGTGCATTATACATGAAATCAATAATGTAAAATGCTTACCCTGCCCTTGCTTGAAGAACGCTTTCTCTTTGTAGTGGTCCTGGGAATTTCCTCTTCGTTATCTTCATCATGTTTAACAGAGCGATCAGGAGACTCTTGTGAAGGCAACATCTCCTGCACAGTGAAATTAACTACTGATAAGACGTACAGGGACACATTGGTAGTCCAATAGGGAGATGAATTTACACAGAGACGAGATAATTATTGAACATCACATTAACTTAAAGATTTAGTAAGTTTTTACCTGACTAGCTTTTCCATGTCCACGTTTTTTGCTATCTTCCTTATTTCTCGCAGATGGACCAACCTGACTCTTATTTTTGGTATCAACCTTCTTACCCGATTGCTTCAGCTTTTTAGCCTCGGTATCACTGGTGGATCCACCTTTCTCCTTACGACAAGGTTCTAAAGGAGTCTTCTTCAAAGGGCGCCTCACCTGCTTAACTTCCAAGTCACTTCCAGCTTCAATTTCCTTCTTAGACTCACCGTCTTGATTTGAGTTGTCCTCCATTGGGAGATCACCCTTCTTCAGTGCAATCTCTTCAGGAAGGCTCTGACCTTGGGATGGAGGAGCAACATCCACAACTTCCTCCTCAGATTCTTTGGGTGCAAAGTGCTGATTAGTTTCTGGTTCCTTCTCCAACATATTGGACTGCTCAACCACTGGATCTTCAGAAGCTGAACTATGGTCATCTTTGTTTTGATCATTCTGATGATCTTGAAGCTTCTCAATTTCTTTTCCACTTCCTTCAGGAGCTTGGTGAGAAGATTCTGCTGAGTTTATTGAAGAGACTGTCTTCCTTCCTCTCTTCTTAGAAGGTTGCTCTGACTTGGGCTCTGACTTCATAGACTTGGGCTCCGACTTTGTAGACTTTTCAACCCTTGAATCATCAGATTCAGATGGTATCTTTGAAGCATCATGGAGATCCACCTCATCATGAGCTCCAGCCTTCATTAGCGATTCTGTTTCAGAAGTCAATCTCACATTCTCCAAACTACCACCATTGCTTGTGATTGATTTGGGAGATCCATTCACAGCAGGCTCAATATCTTCCAAACATGCCTCATCCCTTCCGCTCTCAGCCGTCTGAACAAACAAGAAAAGTTTCTGACTAAATACCTTTAACTGACAGTCAGACAACAGAAATTGCACGCCATAAGCATACCATTGCGCTAACATGTTCAATTCAACTCTACACCATCCAGTACAGATATCAAAGATATTGCTCGTTCCTAAGGGTGTTTTTCATTGATTTACCAACACAAGAAACTGGCCCATTCAGACAATATTTGGTTAAAGATGAAAATATGAGTATTTGATGTTGAATTTGAACAATATAGTTGCAATTTTGAAATTTCACTCGAGGAAAAACTGAAGTTCTCTAAGAGAACCCATTACAGGTGGAGTTCATATGGTGAACAAATTTGTAACACAAACATTGACATGCAAATAATATTTCATTATTTTGCAAGTTTTATGTCCAACAACAACTAGAAAATATACAAACTACATGCCTGGACTGCTTCGCCTGAAGATGCTGGACCCACTTTGCTTCCACCATCCTAAATGTTACAAGAATTCAGAGGCAATATAAAACAAAGTTAAGACAAAGGTTCTGGGAAAATTACTAAAGAAAGTCATCCAAAGCCTCACACCTGAGTTGTCTGAGCAGCCTCTGGAAGTTCAGTCAACTTGACTTCAGTGACCTAAAAAAACATCAACACCAAATCCCTTAGAATGGGGGTATAACTTATAAGGGTAATTTACATTGTTTGCAGACTAAATAGCACCAGACCTTCCAAGTCATTCTTGTGCAAAAAAAAAAAAAATTGCAACAATATCAGGTCAGAACCAATAACATTGACAAAAGGAAAAAATGGCTTTCAATTCCTGATGTGTGACCGTTTGACATGGGAAGACAACAAAGTCAATTTTTCTTCTCACAAACATATATAGCTTAAAATGATATATAACCAAATGGTCAATCATTATAACAAGTGAAATGGCCACATTCAATATGACTAAACAGAAAAAATTGGGCATGCTTTGCAGCCCCGTCTTTCACCAAGAGCCATGCATAAATATATATCCTTTCTCAATGCAAACAAGAGAGATATTAACTATCATTCTGAAGGCAAAATATCGAGATATCTCCCAATAAAACAGCAGAATTTCAGCAGCAACCGTGTCTGTAAATATGGACAAATACAGAGATGAAATTTGTTGTAATCGGGCTCATTTTGGGGGGAAAGATCGAGAATTATACTATTCCAACAAGTCAGTCTCCATGCATGGAAAAATTGAAGCAAAGCGCAAACAACAGAAGAAGCACAAGTACTGTTCGGAAAGAAACTGACAAACCTGTGTGGTCCTTTATTACACACACACAGGAGCAAAGAAAATGCATATAAGGGTTTAAACAGGGATAGGAAAGAGATGTGTAAACTTAATGAACATCAACACAGCATCACCACTATCAAGCCAGCAGATATTAGCTCAACCCAAAACTTAAGCACGAGAAAGGGTTATTATCTTAGACTCCATACACTATGCAGGAACATGTGAATGTGACTTTAGACTTCATGATCAGCTAGACAAATGGTAGTCCAGCAGTAGAAGTTCAGACACAGAATAACTTAGCAGTAAATGTACACTAACCAATTCGTCCTTAGGAGCACCGTCATTAATACCATCAACAGCTGGAAGAGTCCCTTCCAAGACTGAAGTAACAATCTTATTGTACTCATTTAAGGAGATTTGCAATGATTCTACTGCTTGAGGCAAGTAAGGCTTAAGCTTTGCAGCACAGTTTGCAAATACTGTCTCTCCCAACCTTTTAGCAACTGGTGTGACCTCCTGAAACAAAAGTATTAATATTTAGCACTATCACGAGACTAGAGAGACCTAAGAGGTATAAAATATGAAAAGAATATCATCTCTTCAACAACAACATACCGCATTGTCCTTTTTAGCACTAGCCAATAGAGGGGTAAGCAATTCCAACGACACTTCTTCACTCTCTTCCAGCACAAGAGTCATGATTGTTGCCATGGATGAAAAAACATTTTCAGAGTGATCCTCTCTGAAAGTGAAAGTCAACGAATGAACAACACATAAACTATTACAAAATAAAATGTTCGATAGGAATTAGCATACAAAATAATAAGAAAAATCAAGAGCCTTACATGTGGTAGAGAACATACACCAAAGTATTGCATAATAAACATTACCCATCTATTTGACAGATTTTAATCAAGCATCATCCAGTTAAACCAGTGCAGCAAGTAATTTTAACTAGTCCACTATCAATATAAAAGTGAGCAGTAGAGCAAACATGGCTATGAATCTATTTACAGAGGGGTAAGTTTTCCTAAGTTGATGTACACTGTTGGAAGAAAAAACATGACATCCATTCAAGTTTCAATATATTTAGGTGCAAAACCTTCCAACTTGCTACTGTTTTATATATAGCTGCCAAGGGCGCGTAACGAACTTTTGGATAAGCTTCTAAATATTCTGGAGGAAAAGAAAAACATGTTCAACAAATCTGTTGTTCCCAGAAGTTCATGTTGTTTCAACAATAAAATGAGAGAAATACCCACAGGGGAAACTTTCAACCCAAATTATTTTGAGAATATTTCATGCTGGTGAATTACCAACTGAATATCTTCAAACAATGCTGTAATTCGGACATATAACATATCAGTAAAAAATATCTTTTAAGAGCTAGGAGTAATCATTTCAATTTACTCCTGAAGGTTTAGCAAATTGGATATAAAAAAACAGAACAAGTAACCCTGCTCAGATATAATCTCAAATCCATGCAAATTCAAGAACTTGAAAGTAGCGCCTAGCTTGTAAATTATGTTTCACGTGGTTGGAAAGAAAACTTCTTAACTAGAAGCTCCACTAAAAAACACAACCAGACATGAGAAGCTCACATTCACATAAATCTAAATCACGTTTCAATGGAATGTGAGGTATTATTTACTTCAGATATATTCTCTAAACCATGGTCATGTCTAAAAGAACAATCCAAGTTAGGCCTTATCAAAAAAAATCCAGGTTGGGATTAAAGAAACATGACATACCAGAAATCTTTAACCAAACACATTTTGATAAAGAAATCTGAAACCAAACATTATAGAAACAATACAACTGTTGAAGCAATATATTGGTAATACCTTATAGCTTTAAGGAAGTGCTGAAACATCTCAGCGATGAGCCCATCACATTCTAGATCCAGCATGACAACACATGACCTGACCTTGGCCACTGTCTCAAGGATCATCACCCTCTTATTATAAGATCTGCTAGACTGGTCATCCAGATTCTCAAAAGACGACACAATTAATTGAAAGATATCCTGTATCAAACAAATGGAATGTTATTGAAGGACTGATAGAAGGAAGAAGAATGAGAAAGCAGATTTCTCATACCTTCATTTTGTCGTCATCATATGGAGCGTCTGGTGCAGTAATTCTAGTTATCTCACTAATACACGAAGCAACTGCGACCTTCACATCAACATCAGAATGCCTCAAGAGATCATTTGCAACCAATCCCTTCATCAATGGAGAAAGTGCATCATGCATTGATTTCGCTGGTGACTGCTCCACTTTAGACAGGGAAGACTCTACTTGCTTAAAGCAGACAAAACCAAAAGTATATTAAGATTAGGCAAGAAAGAGACCGTACATGAGTTTCAGCAAATGTAACATTACATGTTAATTGCAAAATTAACAGTGAAACCAAAAATCTGCCAAAACGAACAGTCAAAATAACTTCTGTTTTGTTATACCAACAGTATCTATTGATATATGGGTAATGTATGAAATATCTGCAATGATGGGAGAGAGTACATCAAAAAAAAAAAAAAAGTCAGCAAGTGTAAAGGACCTGCTAAGTCAACCAAGTCTCCCACCTCTAAAACTAAGCAAGAATATAAACTCCGACCCATGCTTAACTACACTGTCCTTCCTTAAGTTCAAAAACTCTAGCTTTTCCTTTTCTCCATGTAACCAACCATACTACTGCAGGGTAAAATTCCAAACAAATTTTTAGAAGAAAAAGGATCTCCTATCTAGAAGTCAATGACCCACTTTAAAGAAAAAGGGGAATAACAGCCAACTTGATCCTTTTTACTACAGATCATGTTAAGGTACCTCAGAGTCTCGCACATCGATTAAGTGATGACAATCAGCTGGCCCCAATTTTATCCACACAGGCTAATGGTTTTTGTATTTTCCCAAAAGAATTATGGCAGCATAAAATCACACAAACCAAATCTTCTAAACAATAATCTAAGGACGTATTCATAAAGTATCAATTTTATCACCAGAACAGGTGGTCTGCATCAGCTTGTTTTCAAGGAAATACCAGGAAACTCAAGATTCCAAATTAGTATCTGTCACTGTTTATCGTTCTTTAACCAGCAATACGAAGATGCACAGTCAGATTTTCTCTAAAAACTAAAATGACAATTAATTTATGAGATTGTTAAACACAAATCAATGCATTTTAACTTTGACTAGGGGAAGACACCCACAAAAGGAAACTTATTTCATTGTGGCTTCTCAATTAAGATGGGGGGTTAAATCAGTAAACCATTTGCATAAGAACATCACCACTTCAGAAAGAAAACTAATATTGCCCATACTCTGCTCCTTGATAAACCCTCTAGGAAAAGCCAACGGGATTTTCAAGTACAACTAGAAGAGCCTCACAGGGGAAACACACAGCATGCCCACAGCCTTGCTATCTTTCAGCATAAATATTGACTGTTATTTAATACCCAGAGATTGCCAAGAGTATCTATTACTTCTTCCATTTTTTTCATTTTCCCTTTCCTACAAATTGTCAGGCACTTATCAAATAAAAAGAATGTTGTACTTATTACCCGCCAACCCAATTATCTCTCTGGAATTTTCAGATACCGTCATTTGAAACAATTATCAAAAATAAAAAGCTCCGCCAGGAGATGTCAAGATTACACAGACTACATCTTGTTCAAATTATTTAACTACGGACATGCTCATATGTCTCACTAGCAAACCACAAAACTCTAGGACCCAAACAAAAAATTGTGACTGATGTATACATCACATGCAACAACATACCCACTAATATTCCACATCCCACAGGGGAGTCTGGAAAAAAGAGGGTGGCCCTAGTGGCAATGCCCATCAATTGCAAACCATAATGCTTCAAGATAGTTTAAAACAGACTCTCTAAACAGAGACCACCAGTTAACAGGAAAAAATGAAAATTCACCAGAATACAGAAATTGCTTATAAAAAAGACATGCCAAAATATTTCCAAATAGGCAGAGACAACAGATATCAAAATAAATTTAAAAGAAACATTAGGAAAAGCATGAATTTTAAAAGCAGTACTTTCAGTAAGCAGGATAATTCAACTCAATGCAAACTGGAACAGCGGGTAGGCCATTAAGAATTAAATTTGAAGAATAGTAAAGGACTTGCATCAAACAAGAGGAGAGGGAACATATGGCAATCATCCAGGGTGGAGGATAACAAATAAAGAAAGATTTTTAATCATATTTAGAATAATTAAAAGTTGTCAGTTTCTAGCTCACTATCAAAACAAATCAAAAGCTAATAACAGTATTCAAGGGCCCTATATAGAGTAAGAATCAAAATACTGTCCTGGGGGATAACATCGTATACATCACAAGAAAGAGAAACGACAACAACATTACCACTGTAATCCCACAAGTTGGGTCTAGGGAGGGTGGTGTGTCTGTAGACCTACCACTAACTTGTGAAGATATTGGTAAGGCTGTTACCAATCAAGAAGGGCTTTTTTAAATCATATTTTGAATAACTAAAATTGGGAGGCTGAGATCCAATAGTTGACGCACAGGGTGAAACAAAGGAAAGCAGAATTACACATGCTAGGCTGGCTGTTCAATGCATGCATTTACCATGTCTGGATTGAGCAGAATGCTAGAAAATTTCAACAACACCAGCAGGAATGCAAGCATAGAGCCAGAGGAATCATCCCCCAACTTCACACAAAAGGACAACACCAGACCAAATGTGTGTGGGGGGAGGGGGGGAGGGGGGGCTTCAAAGATTAGACAGATAGCAAGAATTGTAGAGTAGAAACTGATAGAATAGCTAGCTTAATGAGGATTGTAAAAGAGTGAGGAATTAGAATAGCTAACTGGTGTACTATTTCCATACTGGCTGAATAAAAGTTAAGCTTTCAACCAAAGGAAAGTTTATAACTTTTACTTCCTAATCAAAATAAATTAGAAGTTGATAACAGTGTTCAACAAGGGCAGATCTAGGGTAATCAACAAGGGCAGAGCTACAGCAGTGCTAGGGTAATCAACAAGGGCAAAGCTACGGTGGTGCTAAGGTAATCAACAAAGGCAGAGCTACAGCGGTGCTAGGGTAATCAACAAGGGCATAGCTACGCCGGTGCTAGGGTAATCAACAAGGGCAGAGCTGCGGCGGTGCTAGGGTATTCAACAAGGGCAGAGCTGCGGCGTTTCTAGGGTAATCAGCCGAACATCATTAGCCTTAAATACTAGTTTTTATTTGTATATATAGAATTTTGAACACCCTTTGACAAAACCTAGAGCAGAGGTCACCAGTCAAGGGTGTACACATATCTCGCAGATGTGGGATGCTCAGGTTCAATGCCCTGGAGTCAACACATAGTTCAATTATCTTGTAGGCTTCCAAGTTTTATTCTTTGAATCTAGCCCTAATTAGCTCTAAAGTAAAGCGGAGCATCATACAAAAGCAGAAACTCAACCCGAGAATTACTTAAACAAACATCTAAAACAATTCGAAGTAGCCCAAAAATGGTATGAAATAGTTCAAGATAACAAAAAAAAAAAAACCTAAACATAAAAATCTAAAAAAATTTATCATACCGATTATACTAAAACAGAATTCACAACCAAAATAAACAAAAAAGCTTACGTCAAGCAAACGGAGGAGTTCTTCAAGTGAAGAAGGAGGCTCAATCAGCTTGTTCCCAGCAACAGCAATCTGCTCTTCAAGCTCTTTGTCAAAAGGCGCCATCGTTTCCTTTCTCTCTTCAAAATCTTCCAGAAAAATTCAAGATTTATACCCTCAAATCACTCCTCAGACCATCAAACACCCGAACAAACACAAATCGTAACCCTAGAAATCGCAATTCGCTCGCGTTTTGCAGAGGCAAAAGAGATCTTGTGAAACCCTAGAAGAACAAGTGAGCTTTTTTTTTTTTTTTCCAGTATAGAAATACAGCTGGGCTCTTTTCGGTTTATATATTTTTTATTTTGTTCTTTTTTGGAAAGATGATAAATGGTGTAAATTTAAAGGGTTGAATTTATGGAGAGCTTTCGTTGTTGGAAAATAAAAAGTAAAGAGAATCCCGCTAAGGGGCGGAATTATGTAGTCTCATTCAATTTTAGTCTAATTCTGAATTTCAAGTCCGCCAATTGGAATTTTTGAGATACGTGGCATTTTCTCCATTTTGTGATGAAATGTCCATATATCATGCCTTAATTTTGTGTTTCTTTGGGGAAAAAAATAACTCTAATTATTATTGTATTGTAATAGTTTATAAATTACTACTTTTGTTAAGTTTCAATTCATAAGGTCAAAAGAATTTTGGGAAAAGATAATTAGACAAGATATGAACGTATTTTTAGGTTATCTAGTACGTAATTTCAGATAGAAGGATATGGAAATCACGTATTAGGGTAAAAGGTTAACGTGTTTAGGTTATCGCATTACTGTGTGGTTGTTTCTGTTTCCTTATTAATTCATTAGGTTTTTTTCGGTGTCGATTTCTTTCTGTCGTTTTCTTTTTTCATAATGTACTTTGATATATTGTACTCGAATCGCTGATCATTTGAAAATAATTATTTATCTCCATAAGATAGGAATATGATCTACGTATATTTTACTCTCTTTAATTTTTTTTTATAAATTTCACGAGATATATTATTCTAAATCATTAAAAATATATTTTTATCAAGCTATATAAATATGCAGCATCGATCACTTTGGTGAAGACACTAATGCATGACAGTGCTTAAAATAAAGGTCAAAACTTTATATGAAAATCTCTATGCTTAAATAATCATTTAAAAATAACTCCTTATCATTAAAATTAAAAAAGAAAAAACAATTAATCTAGCAACATAAGAAAAATGATTTTTTTTTCCTTGTTTGTAGTTTGCCATAAGCTATTTCAAAAAAAAATGAGTAAAGTTAATATTTTGATTCAAGTGAATATAGATAATGTGTTTCGCGTTATTATATGATATATTAATACAGTTATAATCATATATATTTTAAAATATACAAGCTAAAATATATATAATTGTTTTTTATTTAACATAGTCCTCTAAGAAGATAAAATTGTTATATAGTCAAAATTCGAACACATTAAATTTTTCATTCTTATTTAAATATTTTAATTTTGACCGAATTTATTGTTGCAATACTAAACACTCATGAGGACCTATTACCTCCCTGAACTATTTAATATCGTATTTTAAACATATATTTTTACCCATGTCGATATAAAAAATAATGCAAAATTATAAATAGTGATATGTCCACGTGGGCACATATATACTTTTAAAATACACTATCAAATAGTTCAGGGGATAAAAAATACACTATTAAATAGTTCATACAGGTAATAGGTCCTCATGAAAGTTTAGAATCGCAACAACAAATTCGATCAAAGTTAGGATGTTTTTCAGACCCATGTCCCCAAATTAAATAACTATAACATAATAAATGTAATCTTACCGGTAAAGTCTCGAGAGGGTAGAATGTATGTAGACCAGTAAGAATATAAACAATGAAAAAAATATAATATAAAGTTAGAATAATAGAACTTGACTCAAAACTTTTAAGGAGTAGTTTGGTAGAGTGTATAAAAATAAGGCGGAACTCAGCGATAGCGCCCTTAAGTTGACACCAATTTTCATTTAGACATTTTAACTAAATTTTGTTTATTTTAGACGCCTCATGTCATATCCCGCTATGTCATTTTGACACTTTTTGCTGACATGTCATAGAGAGTGTAATACACTCACTACGAGCGCGTGAAAGACTTGTTAAATCGTTTTTATTTTATTTTTTTTCATCTTCTTTCTCATTTTTCAGCCATTGTCTCCCAAAACTTAAACTCCTTTTATGGAGAAATAAATTTGATAATATTTCAGATAAAAAAATGAATTTGAACTCATTGGACTTATAATATAATGATATAATAATAGTAATTAAAAAAAAAAGACAATATGAAAAGCCCTGCTACAGTAATTTAAAAGAAAAATGAAAAGTCACAAATCTCTATATATATATAAATGAGGACCATAGAGGAGGTGATGTGGCACCTCTCTATAAGCTCCATTCATTTTTTCTTATTTTTCTTTTTTTATTTGACAATTTTTTCTTATTTTTTACAATTATTTTTTTCTTATAAACTTATACCTCTTTAATTATATAAATTATATTCTTAAATTAGTATTAATAATATTCATAACTCTCAAACCTTTCATATTCATAACCTCTTAAACCTTTCATATTCATAACTTCTAATTATTTAATGTGAAAGATTACATTAAAATTATAAAATGACACTAAAGTTGTGTATTATTTTGTAGTCATCTTTGGGTAAAGAATTAGTGGAAGAAATGTTACAATATATGTAAGCTTTGAGGTGCTTTATTTTTTCAAATATTATTTCATATATTACTTTTAATTAGCAAGTAAGGCTAATATGTCATCATATTTTTATTTCTTCTAGATAAATTATTTTGTTTTGTTATCTTTGAAATTTATTTTATTACTAATAATGTATTTGTTATTATTTTCTTGACTCTTGTAAATAGGATGATATGATAATATCAAGCGATGAAGATTAATGGATTTCGAGTTATATATATTGACTATTTGTCAAAAATGATTATGTAGGAGAATTTATGATTAAATGTAATTTTCCTTTATTCTTTATGAGAGATAATATTTTATTTTGTTAATTTTGAGATTCATTTTAGGACTAATAATTTATTTGTTATTATTTTTCTTTGACTCTTGTATATAGGATGAAATGAAAATATCCAGAGATGGAGATTAATGGAATATTCTTTATTCTTTTAGGTCCTTAAGAAGTAATGTTTCTATTATATTATTTTCTTTTGAATTATTTATGTTTTGTCAAAAATTATTATATGTGTTTAAATGTATTTTTCTCCTTACTCTTTATCTTTTTCTTTTTTTGGTAGATAACTTTTTAACTTATTTTACCAAATTTGCCGATTATAGGAGATATATCTATAATGAAAATGGCTAGACATTCTTGCATATTTTGAGTTTACAAGGAAAAATAATTTGATATGTCTAATATAATTTTACAACTCTTTCTTTGTTGAATCATACATTTAATATTATTTGTTTATGTTCATGAAGATAGAAATCCTGAGTTTTTTTCAGAAAAATATCTAATTTATTCTTCTTAGACCTCTATATGATTCTTAGATAATTAACTATATTATAATGATAACACTCTTCAAAAATATATATTGTTTAAGTAAAATCATATCTCATTTTTTTATTAATAATATTAGTTTATTGTGTTTGTGGCTTATAATATTTTAAAACATAGAATAGAAGTATAAATGAGTAAATGAATATCGATATGCTACTTAAAGAAATACGTACATATACTTTCATAGTCCGATGAAACAATTTTTACTAACAAAAATGATAGAACATAAGAATGTAAAGTTAATTTATAATTTTGAAAATACACATGGTTTTATTAAATAAATTATTTATTAATATGTAAAATTGCAATTCTTAAATTTTTCATTTTTGTTATTTTTCTTAGAAGATTTCAAGTTGTTTATGATAAGTCTTTATATTTTCATATTTGTTATTTTTCGGGAGTTCTAAAGTTATTTCAAAATTACGATTAATTTGTAATTTTAAAAATTTAGTTGGTTTCCTATCTTTCTATTTACTTATAATAACATATTTGTCTCTATAACTCTAATTTGTTTGTCTTTTCATTTTCTATAATTTATGTTCTTTATTAGTGTAATAATATACAAATATTACTCTTATTATGTTAAAAAATTTCAAGTCATATTATTAATCCTCTTAATTACTGTGACTTTTTATTCTTATAAATTTATTATATTAAATGTAATATTTATTCAAAATGTGAAATATACTTTTAAATATTTTGTGTAAGTCAAACAAAATTAAAAGAAATAGGAATTTTGTATATGTTATTTTCTTGAATCTTTTTTTCGTAGTTAATTCTCTCTTTTGTTCTCTTTTATGTTATTTTTAAGTTTTACATTTTTTCCCAATATAAGTTGTCCAAAATAATTAGATATCTAAACCTAAGTATAACAATAATAATAATAATAAGTATGAAATTTAACTAATTAAGATTGTTAAGCTTTTCTTTATTTAAAATTTAATTATTAAAAAATTATTAATACAAATATTAAATTAATCTAATATTGTACAATAAAAATAATAAAACACATGTGATGATTGGGTCATGACGAGGACAAGTAATAGCAATTGTGGATAATGATTTATAATAGTGTTGGCTAACTATATAGTCATGAATACTAACTATTAATAGCAATCCGAGTTATACATTGTCGAAAAATTACACTAAGAATATAATTTAAAAAATTACAAATAAGCATAAAAGAATGATTAGATTTCAAGGTTACATAAATATAGATAAATTATACTAAGAAAATCTCAAATAAGAAAAAAATGATTACAAGTTTACATTTAAGTAGTTCTAATATTAACCAATTCTTTTTACCTTCTCTTTTTCTCTATAAAATTTATTTTTAATATTTAACTTTTCTAAGTTCACATATATTGATTCCTTAATAAATTCATATTTAATCTAAATATTTTTCATAGCTTCTCTTATATAAAATTATGTGATTAACAAAAAAATATTTTTATTAAAGTAATTATTGATATTAATATGCAATTTTATTTTGATCCTTTTCATAACCGCGCGAAGCGCGGCTAAGTACACTAGTTCATAAATAATCTTAAATTAGATTTGAGTGGAGTATGTGTGGGTGTGTTATTCTACTCGAGAAGATGATGTTGGGGTTAGGGTGCGTAAGGCGGAAAAGACGTTGGGTGAGTGGGGGAAGAGTGGAGAAAACACAAGAGTTGGGGTGGGTGGGGTGGAGAAGATGATTTGGTGGGTTGGGTTATTTTATTTTTAAAAAAATTTGGGCGAAAATTCAACATGATATTCACTTATTGGTCACTTCTTTTTTGTACGAAAAATGTAATTATTTTTTATATATATGTCACGTGTATTCGTTTAATTCGTCATTTTGACAGTTCATCAGCGAGTGTATTACAAACATTTAATATATTTGATTGATAATTAAAAAAGTGTCAAAATGATACAATGAACCATAACATGGGGTGTCTAAAATGAACAAGCCTCAATTAAGGTGTTTAAGTGAAAGTTGGTGTCAACTTTAAGGGGCTACCGATGGGTTCAACCAAAAATTAATACTCAATAGAGTGTAATAGTAATGCATGTATTAATTATACTTGTATTAGTTATGCACAGATTATTTCTTATGCATTGTTTGGTTTGATGTATTAAAAATAGTATGCTTTGTATAAAAAAGTATCTTTCGTAATTACGGTGGAAAAAGTGTAAAAATATTTTTGAGGGGTAATTGAGTCTTTAATCATATTAATACATAAATTAAGTCCATTGCATTACTAATACCATGAATTTATATGTATTAGTAATACACTCCTCAATACGTAATAGAGTGTATAACTAATAAGGTCGTTGCGCTCCTGCCACCTCTTGGCAAAGTAGGCTGATGGGCAAGCCCCCTCATGTCGCAATAGTGTGGGGCGTCAAAGGTTGTTACCCCGTGGCCAACTCGAAGGGGCTGAAGTTCGACGCAAAGCTTTTTGGTTGTTAAGTTATAGCAGGACTGAGCAACATCCAACAACTCCAGTAATTCTGGTTTGCACTAAAGTGGCTTAAGTAGCCCTCGAGGAGTCCGTTTATTCTCTCCGTCTAAGATTAGTTATACATACCATGAAAAAATGCATCAAGCAAGGGATTACTAATACTATATAATTAATGCATGTATTAATTTTACTAATATATTCTACCAAACGACTTTTAAAAGTTTATATAATGGTATTCAAATAGTTACGCTGAATTTAATAAATTGATATACTGATGATAAAATAGCACTGAATTGTTATGGTGCTTGAAATTTAACGATTACTCCAAAAAATAAACATGATATTTTCATAAACACACAATAATATATTTTGCATAAAACAAAAGGTTTTACAGTTTGATAGACTTAACAATATTCAATAATGAGATAATATGAAAAGGTAACTGTAAGTCAAGATACATTTAAGTCAACAAAATAAGTAGTCATATAAAAAAGGGTGCTATAATTAACTAGCATTAATTCCTTTCTCAAATATTAAAATATCTCAGCATTAAATAAAGTAAACAATTATTATTTTATTTTCTATCCTTTTTTTCAAATTTATCAATACTTGGTATATACATATATAGTGTATGAGAGAGAGATTGGAGATCCAAAAAGTTTGAGGCCATAAGCGGTTGTTTGGTAACTTTATGATTGACATGGTCTTGTGCCCATACAATTTTTTTTGCATCTACGTCTTTAACCTTCGTGATTGTGAATTGTCACGTCTTGATCTACACCCTGAACGTGTCAAAACTCAAAAACTATTTATTGATTCTTAGGGAACCTTTTAATTGACTCACTAATCAACGGAAGACTACTACATGCATATGGAAGCTTAAATTGATTTCATTTAAACCAATAAACTAAATCTCCTAAGTTGTTTGAAAATATTGAGTATAAATGATAATGTGTATAAAATAAATATGAGAAGAAAATTGAAGCAACACTCTAACACTATCATATATGAAAACTGTAATACCTAAAGATAGGTGATCCACGACAACCTTGTAACATTACTGCTAAAGCAATAAAATTGATGTTCTCTGAAAGTAAGGAAGTCTCACTAAAAGCTGACGAATGAATAATCATATCTTTACGATGTGATTTTTGATGATTCTGAATATCGAAGTCTGCATCATAAAACAATTAGTGTCGAATAATGTCAGTACATGAAATATATGATATGTAATAAAGTTAAAAAGAAACATATATCTAAAATGAATAAAAGACTGAAAGCAAATCATTTGAAGTAAAGCATAAATATGAAATAAATTTATTAAAAGTTTTACAACTAGATATGTAATAATAGTAAATACTGAAATAAAATATTTTACTTTCTTAAGAAGTTTCTCTAACCGACAACTATCACTGTAAGCCTTATAATGATACTATGTTTTACTCATATTGTCAAAATCTCCATATATCTTGTTGGAGAATTTTTTTTATTTTGAGAGAGATACAACCAACAATAGTTGTACGAGGGTCCATTCATTTTTTAACACGTGGGGTCAATTTGTCCTTTAAAGTCTGCCAAAGAAATAAGAGGAGAGAGAATATAAGTTTTAATTGAAAATTAAAGGGATAATGCTCAAGTACTCTATTACCTCCTGAACTTATTTTATTAATAATTTTTTACCCCTTTTCGGCCTACGTGGCACTATCTTGTGGGCCCAACGATGGTTGACTTTTTTTTTCCAAACCAGTGCCACGTAGGCTAAAAAGGGGTAGAAAATTAGTTATAAAATAAGTTCAGGGGGGTAATAGGACCTTGGTATAGTATAAGTGTGTCTCTGGGATTTCGGGCATAGATTGAGGGGGTACTTGTACATTATTCCAAAATTAAAAAGAAAACTTGAGGTCCATTGCCATATTCAATTTATTTAAGTATAGTAAAAAGAAAACTTGAGGTCCATGCAATATTCAATTAAGTATAGTAATTTTTTCATTTGGATTGAACTGCATTGTGGGGCTCTACTGCCACACATTCCAACTATTGAAGTTAAATCTGCAATTTTCTTGAAAATTGATGTTTCAATGTTGGGGATCTTGTTAATGTCTAAAAAAAAAGTTGCTATGGTGATGATGCTTAAAAGCTTGAGAAGTTGATGTTGATTTTGATTCTTCCCTCTAAATTTTGCTCAATCTTCGTCTACAATTTTTCGTTGGCCATATTTTTCAGGTATGATTTTTCTTAGCATAATGATTTTCAGTCTTAAGATAGTATGTTAAAGAGATTATCAGTAAATAAGTAACTGATATTTGAAACAAATGTATAAGTTGTTGGAATTCTTAGGCTCTCTTTCACTTCCTTGATAGTCCTGCAAATGATAGCGCATTCCTTTGAATGGAGCTAAAAATCTTCTTGTGTTTCGTAGACCAGCATCAACAACGTAATATTTATCTACCAAAATAAAATAAATGGAATTCATGTTTTATTTAGTAGCTAGTTCATTAAGACTAACTGTAACAAAGGAATGTATGAAATCAAAAGAATGCATGTAAAAGGAAACATTGTGCATCATCACCTAGCGAATCTATATAACAACCTAAGATAAAGAAGCATTTTTCATTTTCAATGAAAACTGAAACACATATAAGAGAAGACTTCTCATATTAACTTTCTAACCACCAATCAGTCAACCATTAACTTCTAAGGAATCATATGATGTTATTATGGTAGACTATGCCAAACCTTCAACAATACTCTATGAACAAGGAACATAGTATACATCCAGTACAGAGAATAAACATGCATAGTTCAATGGCACTTTTGGAAAACATTCTGATGAGGACTATTCTATTGTGTAAATTTTCTTATATTGAGCAAAAATAGAACTACTAATTTATATACCATGTGATGAAATGGAAAGTTGGCCGATGAGTCAAGAATTGGTTGGTCTCAATAAATATATTATTTTTGTAAAATAAAAAGTTAAGCGTAAAAATTGAATTTCTAAAACTTTTCAAATAATGAAATTTGGCCCAAATACTAGTTTTTTCTAGTGTTTGGAAATTTGAAAAAATTGTCAAAATAATTTGCCAAATAATAAAAAAGTGTATGGACAAACAAAATTTGTCAAGTTTTTTTCCAAGTTTTACTCGCAAAATTTATGGCCAAACGGGCCCTTAGTGCATGACAACATAGCCAACCCATGGTTTCAAACATTTGGCAGGTACAAGAGATAGAATTATCAAGAGAATTAAACTGGACAATTTCAGTTTGATTATTCTCACCCTTTAAAATTGTATATTTAGTGTAAGTCCCAACAGTTTCCACATGGATCACTTTTTTGGTCGTCCCTTGTAAAAATTCATCTTGAAACCTTGGAAAACTTCTTCTTGAGTACACATTACCAGCATGTTTTAAGATCCCACAGTCTTTTATGAAAAGTTTTGGCTTTCCTCGACATTTGTAATCTTCTGTTGCTTCCGTGTCACGCATTTCAGTTGTTCGTTGCTCATAATGCTTTACAAATTCAGTTATACTCATTGTCTTGCATGCCATTTCTGTGAAGACCCTATTCGTGCTTTTACTTCTTTAAGTTGATTTAATGTCCGCATAGAAAATTGAACGACTAAATAGAGGACATCATTTCTTTCTTACATCATATATCTTTTGAAGCCAAGAATTATCTGCACAGTTCCAATCACATATCATATTTTGTCATATCACCTCAAATTCTGATTCTGACTTGCATCTCCATAAGAGAGTATCAAAATAGTTTCGAAATCCCTGTATCCAATAGAGTTGAGGTATATTCTTTTGAGCGTTTCTATCAATATGCCATTCACAAAATCGATGACATTTGTTGGGAAAAACTTGTCTAATGGCAGCTGTCATGGCATGATCTTGATCTGTAAAAATTGTTTTTGGTGTTTTTCCTCCCATTCCCTTCAAAAATGTTTGAAACAACCAAACAAAAGAGTCTGTTGTTTCATTACACAAGAAGGCACATCCAAAAAAATATATTTTTCCAATGATTATTGACACCAATAAATGGAGCAAAAATCATGTTATATCTATTTGTGCGGTATGTAGTGTCAAAAATCATTACATTTCCAAAGCACTCATGATTGCAATTTGGATATACTATCCCTCCAAAAGAAGTTGCATAATATACCATATTCATCAACTTGAAAAGAATAAAAGAAGTTGGTGTGCTCTGAATGCCAATGCCTAAAATGATTTATCAAAGTTTAAGCATCCCCACTATTTATCATGTTTCTATTTATGTGCTTGTACGAAGTTTATGTGCATCTTGCTCAACAAATCCTGCATTTTACGATCCCACATGCTTCATTTTGAAGGTATCGAACAACCTTTTTTGTGCGAATTCCAGCATCAAGCATATAGAACCAATAATATTTTTAGTAGAACTTATGAGCTTTTGTCCAGACTGTATGAAATGCCTTAAATTATCTTCAATCATGGGATGACTGCGCTCATCACTAAATTCACAGACTTCCCATATGCCATTTGAAATTTTAAACTTTATACGAGCCAAACAACCACATCTATATTCTAATCTTTGTCGCTTTCTTTCTTGAAAGGAGAAAGCTAATAAGATTTTCCTTGACAAGAACAAAAAAATACACAGCTTGTCATTTCGTTATTTCTGTTATGAGTTTTTGGACCTTTTCGAATTCCAAAACCTTTTGCTACAACATATGAATTGTATGCATTGTATGATCCCTTTTCTGAGACAAATTTCATACCAATCTCAAAGATAAAAGTTTTGTTGATGTTATAAACATTATGAGTTCTTGTGGAGTATTCTTGATCATTTACGTTGTGAGCTACAATAACAATTTTTAGATGATGGAATAAATAAAACATAAGGTAATCTTATTTAATTAATAATTTCTAGAATTAAGAGAATTTCACAGAAGTAAGATATTACCTTATTGGTTGGTAGTTCCTTTATCAACCTTTATATCCTCCATTCTTGATTTGATATATATATAATCTGTATAAAAAATTATAGCATTAGAAAATATCAAAGATATCTTAGTATAGACATATTAACATTTTTCCTTTTGTAATATTATAAATATTATGATATAGTTTGAATTATGGAGTAAACTATCACTAATTTTGTTAGATTTTGAATAGAAGTACTATAAATCATTTTTTGTTGATTTTATTTTTATTCTCTAACAAATAATATTTATATGTTTACAGAATTTCTCAACAAATAATGACCTGGAAAAAGTGCTATGCATAGATGTGCACAATTTAAACTGTCTCTATAAAGATACAATATCTATGTTGATGATGTATATGTATGAAAACAAGATTCACTGCTAAGTTTTATTAAGGCACGTGAAGTTTCACTCAAATTTTGATATGATCCTATCTACGTTGACAATGTAATTAATGGGGTTTGAGTTATCTTAACTTTTATTCAAAATAATGTTCAATACTACTCTAAACATACATATTAATTCTCAGATGGTAATACTTACTAGATCGAATTAATACTAAAAAAAACCTTTTGAGAAATAACTGATCTTACTTTACTGATTGAAACTTCTCTTGAAATTAATTATACTCTTCTATAATTAACAATATTTCTTAATACAAAATAGTGAATTTCAAATCATTAGCATTCTCTTAAAAACTCTTCTCAATGATAACTTAAAAACACTTAAACTTACTTAAAATAAAAATTTAACGCACGAGAGTAATTATGCAAAAACTTTCAACAATTCTCAACTAAACAGGGTTCATGTGATACCATAAGCATGACAACAATTTAAGAATGAAAATGAAGTTCTATAATCTCAATGATAAGAATTGGAATTCAACAACAAGGAATAATGATCAATTTGAAATTCATGATAAAATTTTGAGGAAGAACGTAGTCCATCATAATGAGTAGCTTTATTTATTTTGAATCACTCTAACTGAAACTCTAACTTCAAATAGGAACTCTGTAAGTCCCTTTTTTGAACTGTGGGATGAATTCTTATTTTCATTAGATATGAGAGAGATTTAATGTTAAAATCTTGTTAAGAATTCGTGCTTCGAGATCGAAATTGTTTAGATTTAAGCTAGATATAAGAAACATATCTTGGAGTCGGACATGAAGAAAAGGAGATAATTTGAGATAAAAATAAATCATAGGTCATGTAAGATAAACTTTATAGCGATATATTGACTTAACTTATTAAAAAGAGTATCTTAATATCTAGACCCTTGGCTTGGAGCGGTATGCACACACTATATGCTGAGCGGAGCGCACAACCATTTAAAAATAGCGGAGTTATTCAAAAATTTGCTTGGCACGTGCGTCCACGCTACGGGTCACATAGAGAGCAGATCCACTTCGAAAAATTAAATAGTGAGGCTACTGAAAAATTGGCTAAGCATAGTGCCCCTTGAGTAAAATTCAAAAAAATCTTTACTCAAGGAGCGGTTTTGGAAAGAGTATTTGTAAGCCTTTAAGGGCTATGCAGTTCTTTGTATACTGGAAGATATGATTGTTTGAAATTAACTCTTGCATGATAATGCAAAATTTAGTCGGCAAAAGGCTTTAAACTTGACTTAGTGTTAGAGATCCCTTATGACTCTAAATTACTTTTTTATATCCTTGTTACACTTGATAAGTTACCTTAAAACATGAGTGTGCAAGTAGGAATCACCCGACTGATATTCTTCTTACAACAAACAATTTGAATTTTGAAAGTAAAGTTGCGATATGTTAAGTGAGTGATATCTTTTGACTAAGTCACACTTGGATACAAAGCTTCACATTTTAACATATTGTTGGTCATGCTTGACTTTCTCAACCACATACGTCTACTTTATGATCGCAAAGTGCATCTCCTCACAACTTATCTTATTTTAGCTCCCCTTAATCTTGCTTTCTCTTTGTTTCAATTGAAATTATTTGAAATCATATGATATCTAATATATACGCAAATTAAAAAATTAATGACATCATTTATCAATGGGATAATGTACAAGTACCCTCTCAACCTATGCCCGAAATCTCAGAGACACACTTATACTATACTAAGGTCTTATTACCCCTCTGAACTTATTTTATAAGTAATTTTCTACCCCTTTTTAGCCTACGTGGCACTAGTTTGAAAAAAAAAAGTCAACCTTCGTTAGACCCGCAAGATAGTGCCACGTAGGTCGAAAAGCGGTAAAAAAATATTAATAAAATAAGTTCAGGGGGGTAATAGGACCTTAGTATAGTATAAGTGTGTTTCTGAGATTTCGGTCATAGGTTGAGGGGGTACTTGAGCATTATCCCTTTATCAATGAATATTGTAGATTTTAAGTTAAAAAAATAAGAGGTAAGTTGATAGAAATATCATATCATCCATTAATCGATTTCAAATAATTTTCTTTATCTTTTCCAAAAACTTGATAACTTTTTTTTTTTTGAAATCTTGAAAAATATATCCAAATATCTAAAAATCTTCAAATATTTTCAATTTTATTAGGATCTAAAGTTGATTTTAGTGAAGACTAATCACATTTAAGGGTGAATTTAGAATATTTCATACGAGTTCTCAAAAACTCAATAACTTTTATTTAATCATATATTTATACTAAAACTACATTGTATGTTTAAGTAGATTCTAATTAAAAAAACTTAATTAAACGAGGTTGTTTGTTCCGTGGCAAAATTGAACATGTTGAAGCTTTACTTTGCCCTTCAATCCCTCTTTGACACTATTAAAATATCGATAAACTCCATAGCATATATTCATCTTCTAATCATATTTTCTTTTGAGCGACACAAATTGCAAAACTGAATTATATTAATAAAAAAATTATATATGTGAAACTTGTATTACTCAAAATTGGAGGTGTGCATTGGCTAGTTCGTTTTATGTATTATCGGCTCAATCTATTAGTTTTTGATATATAAATACGCAAAACCAATAATCAAATCAATATGGTAGTTCTTTTATATGTTTTTAGTTTATCAATTTCGATCAATAACAATACAATTTTCAGTTGAACTAATAAGAAAATGCATATAAAACAAACTTAATACTGTCTTATCCAACAATTTGATGCGATAAAATAACAATGTACTTTACATAACACTCATAAAATAGAAACAATAATAACTAACATTAAAAAAAAAAAAACTATTCAAGTGCAACACAAAAAGAAATTAAGAGGAATGAGATTTTTTTACTTAGGGTTTGTTTGGTTACTAGTTAGAGTTATGCAGACATTAGTTATGTAGGTATTGGTTATACAAGTATTAGTTATTTAGGTATTAGTTATGCAAATATTAATTACGTAGGTATTAGTTATGCAAATATTAGTTATTTAGGTATTAGTTATGCAAATATTGATTATATGGGTATTAATTATACAAATATTAATTATGTATAAATTATAATACATATATTATTACTTAATGATTGTTTAATTTATTGTAAATTAATATACGTCTTTTTTTTTAATAAAAAAAAAATTATAAAGCTTGTATCCAAGACAAAAAGCAATATGCCCTGGCGCAAAAATCATTAGTGATGCGCCGCAGAAATTTATAGTGTGATTCACACAAATAATAAAATGGGACAGTTTGGCTCAAGGTCGAAGGGGAAACAGTTTTAGGTTTGTTTGTGTGTGGGGTGGTGGGGTGTAATCACGAAACTAAAAAAATTCGGTTAGACCAGTCTTTTTTTTTTTACTCATTAATCTTGTAAATTAATATTAATATACATTTTATTTATTATTTAGAAATAAATAACTAAGTAAACAAATTAAGGGTAAATATGTAATTTTATTATTTTAATCTATGTATAACTAATACCCTTATAACTTATTTCGCCTTCTAATCCGTATAAAATTATACATAGATGTCCTCATAAGTTATGTGAGTATTAGCTATGTAGAATTACAAAAATGCAATTAAACACCATATAAATCAATACATGAATAATTTTTATACACATTTGAAAACAAACCAATCAAACATTGTATAAAAAATTTACGTGAATAAGTTTGATCTTTTTGCAAACCAAACATGGTATAATATTAATACATGAGTAACTTAATTATTCATGTATTAACTTTTTCCTTATCCAGTAATCAAACAGTCCCTTAAGGTTTTGACATTTTGTATAATGTAAAGTTTTAATCTCAAAGTCACTATGAAGTATGAATTGAAGGCTAAAAAGTGCAGACAATGGAAACCAGTTTGTAACATACTAAGATTAATATTTAATATTTATGTAGGGGTAAAATAGTAAATTGATACAATTTTAATGGGTTATTGATTTATCCAATAACTCAATATTTTAAAAAAATCAAAATTGAATTGCTAACTCGATAACTTTTTTTCGTCTAAAATTATTTAAAAAATTTGTTTATCCAACAATCCAATAAACATTGAATCTTAGACCCGTCTACGTGGTGCCCCAACGGATCATGATTCTTATTTAACCATTCTTAAAAGTTACAACTCTTTAGAAAATTCAGAACTTTTCATAAAAGTCACAATTTTTTCCAAAAACTTTAACACTTCATTTCATTTAGACCTTTTAAAGCTCAACATTTAATTCCAAGGCTCCAAAAGAAGAAAGAATAAACAAAAAAAAAAAATTGATTTTAATAGCAATATGACAGTATTACTCTTGCGCCTCTCAACCCACAACTCATAACTTTGTTGAAATGGTTTAATTCGTAACATTTGGTTTTTTAATAAAATAAAATACTTTTATTTCTACTAATATTATTTGTAGGTTTTTTCCCGCTATAGGGAAATCAAATTCAAATACATTAATTAGGTATCTTATGAAGTGTGTTTCATTCCTCAAGTTTTCTTCCTCTTAATTTATGAAATTTATTTTTTTACTATAATTCATAGTGATTTGTGTAACTATAACAATTTCTTTTTGCTATTTTAGTGACTCTTTTGGAATTCTGTTAAAAATCTCAACAATGATATTGAAAATTCATCTTATCTTTTATTCCCTTTTACATGTTTCTTCATAATACTTTTTGAAAATTGTTTGTAGGTTGTGCTATATTTGATAGCACAAAACAACAAATATGTTATAACGATTACGGAACAAATGATGAAGTTTAAGGATCAAACACATAACTCCTTTACTTGCCACTGTTAGTATATTATTTTATATATTTAATCTTAGGTACAAATATTTTATATATCATTGCATTCTTCCTAGAATATTAGTATAGAGACTGTTACACTGCTTCTTATTAGCGTTTGACTAATTTGCTATATTTCTTTCTCTTTTTCTTTTTTGGGCATAATAATATATCAAATTTTCTCAAAAAGAACAGATGCCCATAATCACTATGATAAAAATATTTTTTATCGACAATAAATGTATCCGTTAATGAAGAGTGCTAGAGCTTTTATAGACATTAATTATTTATTATTAGAATTAATATCGGTATAGACTTTAGAGACATTTATAGAGAGTACTAATTGTCTCTAAAAATACATATTTAACATCAATTAAGCTATTAGTTATCGTTAAAGATCGTTTATCATGTAGCGATAACTCATTTTTTTTTTGGCTATTTTCAATTAAATTTGTGAACTCTATACTTGGATACAACCGACAAACTATTTTTTTTTGAAAAATATGCTAAGGAATATGCCTTTTTCTTCTTTATTATTATTTGTGAGTTCAAGTGTTCACAAAATTATGAAACCTAAGCGATAATAAATGACTATTTCAAAATAATTAAAAAAAACGTATTTAATCTTAACAATTTTAGGGTCTATTGTACATATACGACATACTATTATAAATAAAGATTGATGGATATTCATAAAAGGAGTCGAAGGCCCTTCATTTAAATTCAGTTAATTATGTTTTATATGGACGTGGTATTTCACTTTATCGAGTGTCATTGTTCGAGGCTTTTGGTCTCTTCTTTAACGTTTGATGCTGTTTTTTTTATACTTAAAATCTCCATATGTCTCATTATTTTTATGCAACAAACACGAAAATTAAAAAAATATAGCACTTTAGAATTTTGAAGAATCGCTTTGCCTTAAGATAAAATATTTTTGACAATATAGGGTACGTATCGAAAATAAAAATATTACCAAATAATTATATATTAATATAAGCTTAGTAAAATAATTCAATCTCGTATGAAACACGAATAATTTACCTAATAATTTAAGGGGAAAATTGTATAAAATAGCAAACTAATAACCTAAATTAGATAAAATAGCTAGGGTTTGATTTAATTGTGCTCCATAGCAAACATTATCTAAAATTTGCCAGCGTCTCTCTCCCAGGAATCTCGCTCGCCACTCTCCATTCTCGCTCGCCTCTCTCTCTCTTTATACACAGAAGTGTATAATTCTGTTTCTGTTTTGTATAAAGTGAGAGAAAATTGTATATACACATGCAAAAATGTATATCTTTGTGTTATACACTTAATTATACAATTTACAAACATTTACTTCAAAAATTGCAGAGAAAAAGGCCAACGAATTATACAATTGCGAATTATACAATTGCAGTGAAATACAATTTTCTCTAGCTTTATACAATAAAAGTGTATATATTGTGTTTCTGTTTTTGTATAAAGCGAGAAAAACATATATCTTTTTGCTATAAACTTATAATTATGCAATATACATACATTTTAATTCGATTCAGTTATATGCAAAGCAAATTATACAATTGCAGCGAAATAGGCCAGCGAATTATACAATTTAGGCCAGCGAATTATACACTTGTATATGTATAGCGAATTATACAGTTTTTATGTTTGCTATGGAGCGCAATTATGCAAAGTTTGCTATATTATACACATATGAATTTTTTGTTTGCTATATGTGAAAGTTGCCCATAATTTAATCCCTTAAAACTCTTTAGCTAGAGGATAGTTATTGTAATTATAGTACTAATTTAATTAGCTTGGAGCCCCCACCCCCACCCCACTCAAAAAAGTTCCTTTGCGTCAACTCCAACTAACGAAATCTTCCTAAGTTTGGCGATTCGGCATTTTCCTTAACTTTATTGTTTCCTTCTTTGTTACTACTTCTCACCTCAATCGCCGATCTCAAACTTTTCTTCATTCAATACGCTGCTCTTGTATATGAAGCCGAAAGAGTAATCAATTGAGGTAAATCACTCTCTTTTTCTTGTGATTTATACAGAAATTTGAGGATCTATATGGTATGGAGGTGTTTAAACTATGCCGTATATTACTACTTGTTATAATTGGAAGTTTTTCTCATTTGATTCGATTTTCCGTTTCTGATCCGGGTTTGGATTGTCCTCAAATCCGGAGTGCATCTCTTGTGAACTTCACATACCAATTTTCCATGGCACAACATCAATTACGAGGTGTGCTCAAGGTAATAGATGATTGTTCATTTAAGGTTAGTCATTTTGATATGCTGGAAGGGTCTGATGTGCGTTGGTGGGGTGCGGTTGGGGACCATTTGGAAAACCTCACAAAGGGTTTTGTAGTTTCTGAGCAGAAGCTGAATAGAACTTATAAAAGTGATGGATTTGTTGTGAAATTGATGAAGAATGTGACGTGGGATGATATAAATGTTTTAGCTGTTTGGGATCTTCCCATGGCTTCGGATTTTGGGCATGTTGTTTTGAGGAATTTGACCAATGGGACTGAGTTTTTAGCCCCTTTGCCAAGTTTGGTTAATGGGACTGTGATTAAGGGAAATGGGATGCCGACAATGTTCAATAATTGTAAGGTGTTAGCAGATAATTATAGGGTTAGGTGGAGTTTGAATGAGGAAGAGGATGTGATTGAGATTGGATTAGAGGCGGCAATAGGTTTTTTAAGTTATATGGCATTTGGATGGGCGAATCCGAATGCTTCAAGTAGTTTTATGATGGGTGGTGATGTTACTATCACGGGGTTTAAGGAAGATTTATCTCCTTTTGCTGATGATTATTTCATTACCAAGTATAGTGAGTGTATGATTAGCAAGGATGGAAGAGTTGAGGGTGTTTGTCCTGATACTATATATGAAGGATCTGATCCGGTTGGATTAGTGAATAATACGAGGTTGGTTTATGGGCAAAGGAAGGATGGTGTGTCCTTTATTAGGTTTAAGAAGCCATTGAAGTCCATGGATACAAAGTATGATTTGCAATTGAATCAAAATGCTACAATGAGAGTGATATGGGCTTTGGGTTTGATAAAACCTCCGGACAGTCTTCGGCCTTTTTATCTCCCACAAAATCATGGTGGTAGTTATGGGCACTTGACACTGAATGTCTCGGAACATATTGATGATTGCTTGGGGCCGCTGGATGCAGAAGATAAACAAGATCAAGACCTTGTCATTGCAGATAAAAAAGGACCACTTGTTGTTTCAACAGGTCCAGCTGTGTTCTACCCAAATCCTCCAAACCCTTCAAAAGTTCTTTATATCAACAAGAAAGAGGCACCCCTTCTCAGGGTAGAGAGGGGTGTTCAAGTAAAGTTTTCAATTCAGGCTGGGCATGATGTTGCCTTCTATATAACCTCAGATCCACTTGGTGGAAATGCTACATTGAGGAATATGTCAGAGACTATCTACTTTGGGGGACCTGAAGCACAAGGAGTTCAAGCCACTCCCACAGAATTAGTTTGGGCTCCTGACCGGAACACGCCAGATTTAGTTTACTATCAGTCTCTATATGCTCAGAAAATGGGGTGGAAAGTTCAAGTGGTTGATGCAGGCTTACCTGATATGTATAACAGTAGCGTAGTTCTGGATGATCAGCAGGTTACTTTCTTTTGGACGTTGGCTGAAAATTCAATCTCCATTGCAGCTCGAGGGGAGAAAAAGAGTGGTTATTTGGCAATTGGTTTTGGTCGTGGTATGGTGAATAGTTATGCATACGTGGGCTGGGTTGATGACACTGGTAACGGGAGAGTAAGCACATACTGGATAGATGGAAGAGATGCTTCCAATATTCACCCAACTAATGAGAATCTGACACACGCAAGATGCAAGTCAGAGAATGGTATTATTACTATGGAATTCACCCGTCCACTACGTCCCTCTTGCGATCTGGACGATAAGCCGGAGTGCAAAAATATTGTTGATCCAACGACACCACTCAAAGTCATCTGGGCCATGGGTGCTCAATGGTCAGATGACCATCTGAGTGTGAGAAATATGCACTCCGTCACAAGCAGCAGGCCTATCAGAGTGCTGCTCATGCGTGGTTCAGCAGAGGCAGAGGAGGATTTACGGCCAGTATTAGCTGTACACGGGTTTATGATGTTTCTGGCTTGGGGAATATTGCTGCCAGGTGGTATTTTAGCTGCTAGATATTTGAAACATATCAAGGGAGATGGGTGGTTTCAGATTCATGTTTATCTACAGTATTCCGGATTATCGATTGTCTTCCTTGGTTTTCTCTTTGCTGTAGCCGAACTTCGCGGTTTGAGTTTCAGCTCCCTTCATGTTAAGTTTGGAATGCTGGCCATAGTTCTTGCTATTGCACAACCTATCAATGCATACCTACGACCTAAGAAACCTGGAGCAGGAGAGGAGGTTTCTTCAAACCGGCGTGTTTGGGAGTATATCCATGTCATCGTGGGCAGGGGTGCCATTGTTGTCGGCATTGCAGCTCTTATAACAGGAATGAAGCATCTAGGAGAGAGGTATGGTGATGAAGATGTTCATAGGCTGATGTGGGCTCTGATTCTGTGGATACTTGTTGGCGTTTTGACAGTGATGTATCTGGAGTATCGTGAGAGGAAGAAAAGGCGAGATAGAATATCCGGCAGAAGCAATTGGGTTCTGGGTAGTGGTGAGGAGGAGGACACCGACCTCCTCAGTCCAAGCCAGGCAATGGCAGAGAAAGACGCAGCTTCGGCGGACTGCATGGAAGTTCAGCTAGAACCAATGGGCAGATAAAGATTCACATGTAAGCATGTTGTGTAAATCTGTTATCTCAAATTTTGGGGTTGTTTCTAGTCAACAGTTGCCTGTTTTGATACAAGGATTCTTGATGATAAAGATCTACATATTACTTAGTATATGCCAAGAGACAGGTTCTGTTCCCACTTTTGGGTCCTGCAGAGGAGAAATACTCAGCTGCCTATATTAGATACCGGCTACATTTATTGAGGTAGTTCTAACTAGTAGACATTAAATTGTTACATTTGTGTACATTAGCAATCTACGGTTGAGTTCATAGAATGGATTTGAACCATGTTCCCCCATTATTTGTTTAAATTGAAAAAAGGAACATCGAGAAGAAAAGGATACGCGGGAAGGTACAAAACAATTTTCTATTACAGCTCAGTTTTTCTTCATGCATCATACTTTATTGTTGGCAATTGTTTTATTTTTTTGAGCAATCAAATGATCTTTAGCGCTTGACTAGAGCTGCCTCTCTGAGACTAATGTGTATTAGCTGTGTTCTTATTGCAAATTTCATGTATAATCTTCTTACATGAATCGATTGGTCATGTATACTTGTTGAAGGACAAAGATGTGATGACTTCTCCTGAATAGAAATTATTGTAGCAGGTACTCTTCATGTATGCACAGGTAATCTACCTTTAGGGAAATTTTTGTTTCAGATAGGGTTACAAAAATACGGGAATTTTAGTTGCTCAATTGATTTGGTACGAATTTTCATTTTGTTGGTGAGAGTTTGATTCCACATTTGTCCATAAATTACAATGTACAGCTTTGATAGTACTACACCTAGCAGAATCTGTCCATCGCAAAATCAAGAACCAGCCAACGTTGGATAAGGAGGATATTTAACAAATTATGTTTGCTCATTTGTATATATAAATCCTATATTTTATATCCAAACCAAAATTTTACAATCAAATGCAAACATATTCACTAAATAAATTTAGTAAATTCTTTTGGTAAACATGGATTAAATATGTCATTGCTGTTAAAATTAGACGAGTTGCTTTTTGGAACACAATTTGCCAACTTTAAAATCTGAAAAAAAAATCATGTAATAGAGAGTAAAATGGAGGAAAATAATAATGTCCTTAATATTCTCCCCAAAGACGTCTCTATTGTGGTTTCAGATATTTTAAAAGAAAATCATTTTTATAACTTAGACATTGATGGATCCGTCCTTTGCAGGTTAATTTTAGATTATCTTTTACTTGTTTAAGAAAATTAAACTTTTTTTTGTATATACTTATATAGCATTTGGTGCATGTATGTAAATTTCACTTCTTTGAACTTTCGTGTAGCAAAGTTATAATGTTTTATGAGTTTAGTGTGCTGAGTTATGGCTGATATTTTAATTAATTCTTGTATAATAACCATAATCTCTATTAAATATATAAAATACTAATATAAATTAATAATGAATAGCTAAATCTAAAATGAGTTTAACTATTAGCAAAAAAGGAGTTACATGTATCTTTGAGTTTTTTTCTACAAGATAAGAATATGTTATATGTCGAGACAATAATCAACTGGTCCTTAATGTATGAAGTAATATTTATTTTGGTTCTTAATATATTTCACTTAATTGACATAATTGTTACTATATAGCAAAAAATGTTCATTTTGATTAAATTTAACAAATTTATTAAAATAAAAATTATAAAATTTAATATGGACCCACGTGGCTGACAAAATCCAGCATTGTTGTTTCTTTATTAGCTCCAAAGAAAAACATCCATGAAATCTAGCATTATTTTATCATTTTTTTGCCACAAATTTTACGATTTCTTTTGATAAAACATAAATGAGTATTACGCCAATGAATTAATATTTTAGAAAAGAGAACATAGTTAATTTTGTTGAAAAAACCAAAGAAACTGATGTTAGATTTTATGAAGTAAATTTTTTGGAGCTAACAAAGCAGACACTAATGATAAATTTCATTAGCCACGTAAAGTCCGTATTTAAATTTAAGTTACTTTTTTTTTAATAAATTAAATCTATTAGGTTTAAGTTAAATGACAAATTGAACCCATTTTGTTTTGCCTTAACGACAATTTTAATCATATAAAATATATTAAGGATCAAAATGAATATTATTAAAACTATTTCAATTAATTAAAAATCAAAATAAAATATTACCCAAAAAATGAGAGAAAATTGACCAAATAGTAAACACTTTTTCATTCTAATTCAAAAGTTATGAGTTCGAGTAAAAGGGAAAAAAATAAAAAATAATCAGGACCATTTTGGTCATTTTCTTTTTATATTCTCAAAAGAAACAAAAGAGAAGAGAACGGAACGAAGTTAAACTCAAACTCACAAAGAGGGGTCACTCCTCTGTCGTTGAAGGAACAAGTCGGTAGTTGTCTGGTACAGACCTAAAAACTGAACAAAATCCTATCTCTGTCGCTCTTACATCCATAAATTTCAGCAAATCTGAGTTCTTAACTGTCAATTTCGCCCAATTTCGGAAGCGGTAGTTTCTCCTGGGCACAGGTAGCAGGTGATTCAGCTCTTCTCACTCAATTTCTAGTTTCTCTGTATTAGTAATCTTATGTTACTTGTTTTTGAACTCTTAGTGGCGGATCCAAGATTTTAAGTTCTTTGATTGCGAGTTTGAGTATTTAATTAAAAGAAAATTGTGCAGAAGTGTACTAGTTCAAGTGAAGGGTTGTGGGGTGTGGTTGTAGCTACTGCGTCCCTCATGCTATATCCACCCATGTCAAATGTAGCTCAAAGGTTAAAGCTTTGGGAGATATGTGAGAGATATCTTTTTGCATTTCTCGTATCCCGAACCTCTTAGCAAACTCCTTTGTTCCATTTTTTGGAATACTACTGATTTAGCAAATGAAATGATAACACCGAATCTATCCAATAACCTACTGGATTGGCCAGTGCTAGAGTAGAGAGTGATAGGCTGTTTCTTCTAAGTTGGCTTTTGGCCATTGATTCCAAATATTTTCCACTTCATATAATATTTATGGAGTTGGAGTTGTTTTTGGTTATACTTTAAGCAAAGAATATTTGGAATAATGTTCATACTTGAATGTACTTAAATACGATTTCAAAAGTGAAAAGTGAGTTTGGAAACAAGTTATAAGCTGATTTCCAAAATTAAAATACAACTTCAAGTTGGATTTGAAATTCTTCATGACCACAAACACTGGTTTTCAAATGAAGTAAAAAGTTATTCCGGAAAAAATTGAATAATTTTTTCCAAATGTGTCCGCTTAGAAACTATGTGGACCTGCTCTACTTATACACATGTGCCTATCACTCATCTTGTACTGTACTAGCTTCCGCAGGCTAATCCATTCTTATGTTCACTTTGTTTCATCTCAAAAGTTATGTTCTCTCATTTTTCTTTGATTTCGTGGACTAGAAGTTTTATGGTTTTAATTGGCTTCAACTGATTTTTATGATGTTTTTCTGTTTTTGGGTTTTATGGAATGTTTAGCACATATGCCTAGTTTTCCCCCTTTGTTTAATGCAGAAAATGTCTAGCCTAGTGGAGAGGCTTCGCGTGCGAACAGATAGAAGACCAATTTACAGTTTGTTTGATGACTCTGATGATGAATTTGATAAGAAGTCTGAGCCTAGACAGGAAAACTTTGAGAGAATTTTCCGTCCTGACGCGGTAAATTCCCCTTGAATATTGCTTTTCTATGCTAATTCTTTTGTCCATTCTTTGCTTGACTAGTCTGTAACAAGGTATGTTCTCCATATTATCTTTAGTGCACTTATCTTTGTAGTAACTTAGTTGCAACTTCAGGATATGACTTAGATCCTATAGATGAATTGGGCATAACATTGGTAATCACTAGGAAAGGCAGATCCTTAGTTTGGTTTACTACATATACCCCTGTGAATTGTCTTATAGACTGAATTGCAGCTTTATGATATGACTTAGAACCTATAGATGAATACTGTTTGTCTTGATCATTGCGAGGAAAGACGATTATTTTCGGGTTACTTAGTTTTTCATCGAAAACTTAATCCAACATAGAGTCAAGCTTAGAGGGGAGAATTTAGCCGTTCAATTTACCTTGAAGTCTATACACAATGGATAAATTACAGGATTCATGAGATCCTTGCTTACTTGAACATAATTTCTTCCCATGAAAGAAAAATATGGAAGATTGTCTTTTTGATAACCATGGTGTTTGGTCAGCTTGTGCACCTCGATTAATTCTATGGAGTACATGTTATCTCCATCCGACACAATACCAACACAAGTACTAGGTAACTCTATCCACTAAGGATTGGAAAAATGAAAACTAATTACCTAGTATTTTTGCCTTCGCTAGGATTTGAACCTGAGAACTCATGGTTCTCAACCCACATCGTTGACCACTAAGTCACGCCCTTGGGCTGATCTAATGCAGGCCTCAAAACTGTACCAAGTGAATAAATATACTAGAAGTTTTTATATTAATTACTGTGAAAAGTCAAATAAAATCATTGTAGAACAATGAAATATTCAATCTGAAAATGCAGGGTGTAGTTAAGACACTACCCCGAATATACTACTGAATGCAGCCGAACTTCGTAAGTAACTTTCTTCCATTCATATACAGGTTAAAAGCGTAAAGTCCAAAAGGTTTCATTCAAGGACCCCAATAAGTTATACTGACTTTCTACTAATGTAGATGTTTCTAGATTTTGCAAAGCACAGACGAGTCTTGCTTTTACAAGCTATCTTTCTATATACTTGTAGACAGCCTCTTCACTTAAGAATGTTGTTGCTCCCTTTTGATTGAAATTTGATTCTTCCCCCGTGTTGGATGAAACTGAAAGTTTTGTTTTCTCCATTCAGAAATACCTTTCCTCTCTAGTTCATTGACGTGATACATACATTGTATTTCTTAGCTTTAGCACTTTGTCCCTATGGTATTCGTGATGTGCATCATATTTTTACTATTCGACTCTTTGTCATTCCCTTTTGGTTGACCTGTTGAAAATAAGATGCCTCTGACCTGGTATGGTAGATAGCAGGAGTAACGAGTGGTATATACCGACCTCCTCATCTAGAGTCAAGCGTTCCTTGTGTCTTTGAATAAAATTGCATCATCTCTATGCTACTTTGTGGAATTCACTAATCTAAAGGGAAACAGAAATCAACTTCACAGTTTGTAACTGCATTGCCATACTCGTTTTCTTTGCAACAACAACAGCATACCAGTGTAATCCACAAGTGAGGTCTGGGAAGGGTGATGTGTACGCAACCTTACCCCTACCATGTGAAGTTAGAGAGATCTTTTTCTTTGCATGCACTTTTTTTGTTGCATGATAATGATCTACAATACTTTTACTTGCACCGGAGAACTGATGAAAGTTCACTTATAGAAAGATGAATCCTGTCAAGCTTGTGGAGGAGAGGGCGATCTCTTGTACTGTGAATCGTGCACTTATGCTTACCATCCCAAGTGCTTACTTCCACCACTAAAAGCTCCTCTTCCTAGCAGTTGGAGGTGCCCTGAGTGTGTAGGTTCCCTTCCTCTTGAAAATTTTTCTGTACTGTCAGAGTTTTTGTTTGTCACTTTGATTTTTACCATGTTTTTGTAGGTAAGCCCCCTAAATGATATTGACAAGATATTGGATTGTGAAATGCGCCCAACTGTTGCTGATGATAGTGATGCTTCTAATATGGGGTCGAAACATGTATTCGTTAAACAATATCTTGTTAAGTGGAAAGGATTGTCGTATCTTCACTGCATATGGTATCTCTTTGCAACAACCCCTTCTTTGCTGCTACTTTATTTGCTCTGGGCTCTGTTTTCAATTTTGACAATTTACTATCATATGAGAGCTTCTTCTAGTCAGTGTTAATGAAACGCAAAAAGCGCAAAAAAGCTCTATGGGGTCCATTGGGGCTTTTAGCGCAAATAAAGCATAGAGTTTAATGAAGAAAGCCGTGGAAAAAAAATAAAAATATGTATGTGTAATCCAAGACTAATAATTATAAGTATGAATTACTAATATACAAACTATAATTTGAAAAGAAGTATGATAATGTGAAATATCTGTTGTTTAGCATCACCTCTTTAGGTTTACGCTCACTGGCAAGGAATTGTATGCCTTGATGATGACACTGAAGCGCCTACTAAGCGATGGAAAGCGCTCAATACAGTTGAGCCTTGCGTCCTTGCTTAAGCGCGCCTTTGGAGTGCTTTGATTCATAGTACTGTTATTAAAATTTTCTTTACCAAAGGGTAACGGCTGCGGGTTTCCCTTGTCATCAAAAATTTTTTCTCTTTACAAAGTGACCATTTCTCAACTAGTGCTAGATTACGTTTACTTTTTATTTTATCATGGTTACCAGATTTTATTGCTCCTTGTTAGCAATTTTTTTTTGCGTTGTGAATTGCAATTTTATGTTGGTGAAGTTATATTCTCCTATCAAATTTGCAGGGTGCCTGAAAAAGAGTTTCTGAAAGCTTACAAGTTGCATCCACGTCTTAAGACTAAAGTGAACAATTTTCATCGTCAAATGTCGTCAATGACTAACTCCGAAGAGGACTATGTTGCTATTCGTTCCGAGTGGACTACAGTTGACCGAATTCTTGCTTGCAGGTTATTTTTTTAGAGTAGATCAATATATTTTAATTGAGCTATGGATCAGTCTAAACATTTTCTTTCAAAGCTTACACTATCTGCCTTGTCATGCCAAATTTTAGTAGTTTCTAGGAGGGTAGAACTTTTTCCTTGTGCTATAATTTTTTCTCAGCTAGTTGTCAATTTTATGTCATGAGCCTTGGATCATAAGAGTCCATAGGTAAGAGTTGAGCTTTTGTTTTACTAGTGGAGTTGCCGATGATGAACAGTTTTACTTGAGACTTCATAGTGTTAGGCATATGTTTACCTTGATGTAGTAGTGACCATAGGTTTGAGGGTTAAAATGATGCTTAGTCTAGAACTTTTTTTTTATACGGTAAATAATTGTATTATTATTGGGGAAATCCCTGTTTACAGCAAGAAAGATGCTTAGTGGAGATATGTTTTTGTTATTCTAGATGTAATTTGTGGGACTGTTAACTATAACCGGAAAAAATGTTCGTCCAATTAACTGAACAAAATTCTTTTCTAGAAACATTACAGATTTTTTTTCACAAAATAAGAAACAAAGAAAAGGTCGCTTTTGCATTGATTTAAATGAAACTGAATTTACTATTAAAATTGCTTATAAACTTAGACATGTTATCGCACTGACCCTTCCCTTTTTGGTACGTTCCTATTACTCTTATACATGTTGCTTTAGGAATATTGTCATAGTGTTTGCAAAATACAAATGTAATTGTACTATAGTTCTGATTGATAGTTTGCAAAGTAAAAGTTGCTAATAGTTTTCTGGTTTTGCAAAAAAATCAAATGAAATTACAATTGTTTGTAAAAACTTGAATCCCTAAAATAATTATCCAAACAGAACATTTTTTTTTTGAAATTGGTAAATTGTATTCATCTGCCTTAAGGATATGCTGGCCACCTCCAAAAGTGCAATTACAAGCTTCCTATCAACTCTACAATCTGATCTACATCTTCTATACAAAGTAGTTTACACCAAAGAAGTAGAGTTCCAATACAATTCCATTTTACTTTATGTATGGATTTGGACCTATCTTTAAAGCATCTCCAAACAGAACATTTTTATGAGGACTTTTATGAAAGAACTCTTTTAGGAAATAGGTCAAAAAATGGTCTAGCTCAGATCTACTTGAAGGGCCGGGGGGTAGGGGTTGGGGGTGAAGCTAGAGTGTTGCTGATGCTATAATAAGGAAAGTAGACCTGAAACCTAAATCAACCCAAAAGTTAGCTTATTAGGCCAGATTTATCCAAGATCATATGAGGAGGCAACAACCAATTTTCTCAACTAATTTGGGATGTTTTTTTTTTCTTTTGAGAAAGTTAACATTTTATAGACAACAATACACCAATGTTGTATTTCAGTGGTAATAACATCAGGAGTATACAGTAAGCAAAACCAAAAGATCTATCATTTATACTCCTCCTAAACTATCTAACAAGTGAGAAAAAGCCTCCACCTCTTTGGGGAGGGCATGATTACACCAAAAATAAAGGGTTGTAAGACAGTTCAACTTCAAACTCTGGAAAGGGACGCTCTTGTTTTCGAAGCATGTCTGGTACCTTTCCTTCCAAATTGTCCACCAGATGCTAGCAGGGACAATCTTCATCTCTCCTTGTGACCTGATGTATTCCCTTCTCTATTCCAGCATGCTAGAAAATCAGAGGTGTGTCTTGACATTGACCAACTGATTCCCCTTCGATTCAAAAAGAATTGCCACAATTTCTCTGTCACTCTGCAATGGAGGAAGAGATGGTTTGTTGTCTCTGTTTCCATTTCACAAAAAAAACACCTGGAGCATAACTGTCTTCCCCTTTTCATCAGATTGTCCTGAGTTGGTACTGCTTCCTTAGCCACCAACCAGGTGAAACAAGCCACCTTGTGAGTTACATTAATGTTCAGTATCATCTTCTATGGCCATGGTAACAACATTTCTGCTGGCCTGTCAAAATGTCTATAAGCCGATTTTATTGTGAACTTCCCATTGTTTGCCCTCAAGAATTGTAAACTGTCCTCCTTTGTGTCAATGTCACTTGCCTGCTCCAAAGACTTGTAAAGATCTGCTAATTTGTCTATCTCCCAGTCATTCAACCTTCTCCTAAAAGATAGGTTCCATCCTTGGTTGTCTTTGACTTCTGCTACTGTTGCTTCCTTCTGTAGTTCTGTTGGTTCAGATTATAAATCTCAGGATGCAACTGTTTCAAAGAGTGTTGTCCAATCCACACAGCATTCCAGAAGAATGTCTTCCTTCCATTTCCTATATCAATTTTTGAATTTCTCCATATTTTAGGCCACAAATTCCTGATTGTTCTCCATAAACCAACCCCAAAAGGGCTTCTAACTTCCTTTGTAGTTCATGGGTCCTCAATTGCATATCTGGAGATTGTAACATCTTTCCATGGACCTTGTTCTGTTGCATGGCAGGGTTGGATATTTGGAGCCTGAACTATATAATATGAGAGTCAAACATTGGGAAAACCTAGAGTAAGAATGGGTCTGACCATGCAAGGAAAATGAATATTTGTCCTAACTCAACCCCAAAAGATACCTCATGGGACGAGGATTCTCCATAAACGTATAGGGAGACAGCAATTTATTTTCTCATCAAATGTGAGACATAACAGTTCAAGGCCCCCAGGACTCTGGTTGCTGGACATACTGATTGTGGGCAACATATGAACATAGACCAAACTTAACATTGAGTAAGTCAAGAATGCAAGAAGGCATGAGTCTGACTCTGATACCATGTAAAGCAAAATGGACGTTTGATGCGACTCAACCTAAAGACAATTTATGAGGTGAAGATTGTCTTTTTTTTCAAGTAAAAGATTTCATTGATAAAAACCCTTCGGGTTGGCCCAGTGGTTTGAGCTTGGACTTCCATGTTGGAGGTTTTAAGTTGGAATCCCTTGCCAGCAAAAGCAAGGGGATTTGCCTTCTGGGTTGAGCTGGTCGCACCAGGCTTACCTAGTGCGGATTACCTCTCCTATGCGGTTTGCGAGCTATTGCATAGGAGCGGGGCTTTACCCTGTGCGCACCCAAAGGGTATAGCGGCTGCGGGTTTCCCTTGTCATAAAAAAAAAGATTTCATTGATAATAACAAGGCCAACATGGTTGTATACAAAGATATACCAAATTGGAGAAACCTGCATAATTTGGTTTTCTCCAAAGGGCACCCAATCCTCTATACAAACAGGAATTACATGGGTTCACCAACAAGATTATAAGGGATCGGAGACTACCTTTCAATTGAGAAAATCTCATCTCCACACGCTCAAATTCTCTCCTATTCCTCTCTTTCCAAATGACCCACATTATCGCAAAAGGAGTAACATGCCTCACCTTGTGCCTCCTCCTTCTAGCTCCACTCTTCTAACTGATCATCAACTCCTTCACAGATCTTGACATTACCCAAGAAACACCAAACTGTCTGAGTTTATCTCCCCATAACCTCGTGGCTCCAAGATCATATAAGGAGACAATGGCCACTTCTTCAACCGATGTGGGACATGTTCACACTTACTTAATGATCTTTTTTATGGTTATGCTGGCAATCATAGATGGATCTTGTGTTAGAGTTTGTGAAAGTCTGACATAATGCTTGCTTTCCACCAGTTTCTTGAAAGTTATCAATCCCACTTCTTCCTCTTGTCTCAGTTCGACCTCCAATGATGAGCCTGTGCAAAAACTCTCCTTTGTTAGAGCCGGATTGATAGGCTATTAGATTGAGTTGAATGAACCTGTGCCTATATACCTTTCTAGGCTCCTAGCGCTCGCTGTATCCGTCAGAGGTGAGGGCTCTACCAAAGAGCATGTTATGGCTCAATCAACAGGTGAGCCTGTGCCCTCACTCTCGTTTTTGTGCTCTCTCTCTTCTGTCAGTCTGGGCCCCAATTTCTTTTTCTCCAGTCCTGTATGGCAATGATAACTTTTAAGAATTGAATGTTAAAGCTCTAAGTTTGTAGAAGTCATATTGTTAAATTGCCTTTTGATTTGTGGAAAGTTTTATTAAGAAACATCGAGTCAGTGCCAAAAAATATATCTACAGATTGTGTATATTACTTAACCCGAGTTATTCAAGCTTGTCAAGCTATCAACAGAACAGAATATTCTCTCCTACACGAGAAATACAAGTGAAATGAAAAGGACCTTTTAATGCTTTCTGTTGATCTATGACACTTTCTACCCTGTTCTTACTATTTATTTCTCTCATCCCATACACTCCAAACGAGATGTCAATATGATGTTTATCAGGCTGCGAGTCTTTCATTTTCAATCCTTTGTAATCTCCTACAGTCCTACTTGTATTTATTTTCTCGACTATCCTTGGTAACAATTATGGTATGTTAAATAGCTAGAATACAAGGATAAGCAGCTGCAAAGCCAACCTGTGATTCTAAGGAGAGGTCATATTGTTAAATTATGGTGACCTCAATAACGAAAATAGTAACTACAAAGTAATCTCATTGAGAAAGTTAAGAGTTCTATGAACAGTTTGCTCCTATGGGAATCACCGTCTTTACATAGTCAGGTGGTTTCTTGTTTATGGTGGGAACTGGGAAATTCTGAGATGGTTCAGATCTAAGTGGGTGATCCCGAGCATTGTGAAAGAAACAATGTTTAGTTGAGCCTGTAAAAGAAAAAAGAGAAGATGCAGGGAGTGTGATTTTGCTCCTCTGCACTTGTGTGGATCATATGGAGAGAGAGAGAGAGAGAGAGAGAGGAATAAGAGAGCTTTTGAGGGAGTAGTGAAAGATTTTAAACACTTGAGGAATAGTCTATTTCCTTGTTTCCTTTTGGTGCACCCACAAGATTCCTACATGCATAGATGATTAGTGCTATATGTAGAAGATCATTTTTTGTAAGGTTTTCTATTTTTTGGTATATTTCTTGTATAAGGGCACACTTTTGCCCTTTTTATTAAAATTTGTTGCTTCATCAAAGAAAAGATGAAGTGATGAACAGTGTGCTCCTATCAAGAAGTATGTAAGCCTTGAGACTTTTAAATAAAATTTGTTACTTCATCAAAGAAAAGATGAAGTGATGAACAGTGTGCTCCAATCAAGAAGTATGTAAGCCTTGAGAATTAAGATTCATCTAACTTAGTGAAACTGATTTTTGTAGATCTATAAATCATACTATGTTATTTGTGATAATTGTTCTTAGGGCCCGTTTGGATGGGCTTAATAAAAGCAGCTTTAAAAAAGTACTTTTGAAAGTGCTGAAACTTATTTTTAAAATAAGCAGTTATGCGTTTGGATAAAAGTTCTGAAGTTAAAAAAAAGTTGTTGATGTGTTTGGCAAATAAGTGCTGATAAACAACTTTTTAAATCAAAATGTTTGAAATACCCTTAAAAGCTGTTAACATAATAAAAGTTAATTAATTTATATTTTACAGCCATAAATAATTATATTTTGCTATCATTCACATATTTCTTTCTCATCACAAATTATTTATAAGAGGAATATAAACTTATTATAGATTTTAAAGATATATAATTTGAATAGATTAAAGAACGATTTAAGATTTTATTTTAGTTTCATCCATAGGTAATAATAATTGTCTATCATTCACATATTTCTTTATTATCACAAATTATTTATAAGAGGAATATAAATTTTTATTTAAGTTATATGTGCAACTTATTTTACATTTTATTAATATATAATTTGAATAGATCACTTGAAAGATTTAAGATTTATTTTATTTTCATTCATTAGTAATAGTAATTGTCTATCATCCACACGTGAAAAGGGAAAAATAGAAGAAAGAGATGTTAGGGTTATGTGGGTAATTTGGAGATTGTATAAAAATATTAAGGGCAAAAAGGTAAAAATGTGGTCAACTTAAAACAGCTTATAAGCTGGGGAAAAAAAGCACCCCTACCACAACTTTTAACTTTTGGCTTAAAATAAGTTTTTTTTAACTTAAAATAAGTTATTTTGAGTATTGCCAAACAACTAAATAAGTCAAAAACCAGCTTTTAAGTCAGTTTGACCAGCTTTTAAGCTGAGCCAAACAGGCTCTTATTGCATTTTGCCATGTACTGAAAGTCTTGGTATATTGTCAATGCCTAGAATGATTTAGAGAGTTGTAGATTACTTCACCTATTGCATTAATGATTTTGGTGCTAATGGAATATTATATGAGTGATGCCTTTTGTGGGAATATGAGATACCAAGTGGCCAAAATGTGCTATAATCAGTTCTGGAAGGTGGAAACAGAGGTGGTGTAGTGATGTTACCGATGTCAAGTTTTTCTGACCATATAACATATCTAGCCTAGGTTTCTGTTAGGAAGTTATCTCTGTTGGTAAGATTGATTATGTTTGGTGCTCGTGGTTATTTTGTGCTAATTCAAAAATTTTCCCATCTTTTGTGGTTCTGAAAGAACAAGTGATAGCAGAAATTGTTTTGCAGATAACACCTATTTTCTTTAGTTTTTTTTCTTAAATAGTTCATTTGTGGTGTATTATATGGAATTTAGTCTAAGTTTCAGGTGTAATTGCACTAAGTAATTGCTATTGTACTTACAGGGGAGAAGGTGAAGAGAAAGAGTATCTTGTTAAGTGGAAGGAGCTTCCTTATGATGAGTGCTACTGGGAATTTGAATCGGACATTTCTTCTTTTCAGCAGGAAATTGAACGATATCATAGAGTTCAGTTTAGAGATGACAAAGCGTCTTCAAGTAAACAAAAAAGTGTGCCTAAAGAGACTACTGAATTAAAACTGAAACCCAGAGAACTTTTTCAACAGTATGAGAGGAGTCCTGAATTTCTTTCTGGAGGTATCCTCGATGTTCCTTTTTAGAAATCATTCTATTCATCTGAAAGAGTTCTATTGATCTTCATTTTTGGTTGATATAAAGGCTCACTGCATCCGTATCAGCTTGAAGGGCTGAATTTCCTACGTTTTTCTTGGTCTAAACAAACACATGTGATACTTGCAGATGAGATGGGGCTTGGTGAGTTTATTTTTCTTTTTCCCCTGTTTCTAGTCTTTTCCCATACCAGTTTCTTATATAATAATTACTTCTATGTGACTTCTAGGTGAATTAGTGGTACTACTCGTGTCGGCATATAGTTTCTTCTATAATTGTTCTTTTCTGATGCATTATAAGGCCTGCAGGCAAAACAATACAGAGTATTGCATTTCTAGCCTCTCTTTTTGAAGAGGATATCTCTCCACATTTAGTAGTTGCTCCTCTTTCTACATTGAGAAATTGGGAGCGGGAGTTTGCCACTTGGGCTCCTCAAATGAATGTGGTAAGTTGGATTTTTTTTAATTTCTATCATGAATATTTGATATGCTTTTTCTAAGGAGAAGTGATGCTGTAGGTTATGTACGTTGGTTCTGCACAAGCTCGTGCTGTTATTAGGGAATATGAATTTTTCTTCCCCAAAAATTCTAACAAGATCAAAAAAAAGAAATCTGGTCAGACAGTTGGTGAAAGTAAGAAAGATAGAACAAAATTTGATGTCCTTCTCACATCATACGAAATGATCAACATGGACTCGGCCTCTTTGAAGCCTATCAAGTGGGAGTGCATGGTAATTGCTTTAATTCTCAAGTGTGTTGTTACTTGTTTTATGTTTTTCTTTTCTTAAGGGCGCTGCCATTCGTATTTAGATTGTTGATGAAGGTCACCGTCTCAAAAACAAGGACTCAAAGTTGTTTTCTTCATTGAAGCAGTACGCTAGTAGACATCGTGTCCTTTTGACTGGAACTCCTCTTCAGGTTTGTCTGTAATTTGCATTCTATATAGGTGTTGTCTCGTACTATTTGAAGTCTTATACTGCATCAATCAAACAAAGCAAACTTTCTCTGAATTGTCACTCTTCATCTGTCTTTCACATTTATGACTTGTCATTCTACTGCTAGAATCATATTCTCCTCGCACATTTATAGAATGAACACTATTGGTGAAGGGAGAGGTGAATAATGAAGTTTACAAGTTCTATAATAAGATGATGATCATATGTTAGCAGTTACATAGTTATGGAAATGAATCAAATGAATTAATTCTAGCTGTTCAGAAATTGCCTCCTTTTAATTGTTCTCTCAAGGAAAATGCTCCCAGATGATTTCCAAAAATTTTTCTCTCCTACTTCTTAGGACTGGAAAATACTCTTTCCGGCGTGTTTTCACCGGATTTAGATCTTTTCTTTCTCAACCAACAATTATCACCCACCACGATTAGGGTTGGCAAGGGGACGGGGACGGGAACTGGGGGACGGGACTAAAGGGGAGGGGATGGGGGACGTGGAAGGGCGATTTGGACCGAAACCGTGATTGGGGGGACGGAAATAGGTCCCATCCCGTCCCACTATATACACGGGATGGGATGGGATTTGGGGGGACGGGACGGAACAGGACGGGACGGGGAATCTTTTTTATTTTTTAAATACTTATTTATTTGTAATGAATTATATGTTTTTAGCTATAATTTTAAAATTTAACTTTCAACTTTCAAATTTCAAATTAAATTTTCGAATTTCAAGTTTCAATTTTCAATTTTCAAATTTCAAATTTCAAATTTCAAGCTTCATGTTTCAAATTTCAAATTTCAAATTTCAAGCTTCATGTTTCAACTTTCAAGTTTTAAATTTCAAATTTGAGAAGTTTAAAGTAATGTAAACTTGAAATTTCAGATGTCAAGTTACAAGTTTTAAATTAAGTATTTTAAAGTTAGTTTAGTACTTTAGTATATATTTAGTTGTATATATTAAAATTAAAATGCAAGACAATAATTGTATAAAAAAAACTTGAATAAAAGTTAAAACCTTCAAATTTATTCAATAGAACTTAGAATTTACAATTAACAAATATTAGTGGAGTAACTAATCTACGCAGCCACCTTAGAGGAAGGGTTTTGTTTCAATAAGTTCTAATACGTAAAACTAATATCTGTTAAAAAAATTAGGTGAGTAACTAATTTTACGCAGCCACCTTCTAGGAAGGATTCTTTTTCAATTAGTTCTCGTATGTAATCTAAAAATATCTGTTTTCTCCTTTAAAATTTAATTCTAATTGTCGCATCATATCGATAGTGATATCCTTCGGTGTTGGCAAACTTGCCTGAAACTCTTGTGACTCTAATTCATCATCACTACATTCAATTTGCATTTTGATCCAACTTGCTTGTTTTTGATCACCAATTCGAAAATTATTGTTTATGATCAAAATGCAAATTGAATAACGATGATCACCAATTCGAAACCTTGCCGTACTGAAAGCAGCCTCCAATGCAACTGATGAAACTTGAATAACTAGAACATCACAAATCATTTTGCTCAAAGTTGGAAATGCAACGCTTCGCCTACTACACCATCCTAATAAATCTTCATTGCCATCTTTGATTTCAAATGCTTCTAAAGATTGATTAAGATATTATTCAAAATCATCACGGTTAGTAGATTAAGACAAAGAAAACCTTGCATATAAGTTGAAATTCGAACTTCAAAATCAATCTCTTGATTAGAAGTTTGACCAACTTCTCCTTCAATATTTTCACTAGTTCTATATTTTTCATACAAAATTTTTGCTTCTACTTTTATGCTAGACTTACACGTTTCACAATTTAGAATTTCTTCAGGTAAAATTTCTTAAGTTTCATAAAAAGTGTCAATAAGGCCCTGCACACCTCGTAATTTATAATCAGGATGAAAGTAAAGTAGTAGTTAAATAAATTTGAGGAATAGGAAAAAAATATTTTTTTAATTTTTCATACCTTCAATTGCCACTTTAAATTTATCTATTTTTTTATATTTAGAAAATTGAATTGTAAGAGCACAAATATTTATTAATACTGATAAAATAGTAGGATTATAAATTCCAGAAAGTGATTGTTGCATCATAAAAAAGTCTTAAAATTGTAATAGGTCTTTAGTTTCTTCCCAATCTTCATCACAAATTCTATCTAATGGGTCAACATTATGAACATTAAACACATTTGTATGGGTCTTCTATATTTGTAAGCAACTGAAAGCATTTTGTAAAATAAATTCCACCTTGATTTAATATGTGTTGGAATTTTTCTAGGTGACAATTCACATGGTAAACAACGGTCATTAAATTCCCTAATTTTAGAAGCATTGTTAGTATTAAGAATCCAGGCAACGACATAGTCAATTTTCATGTAACCACAATCAAATAATGAAATACCATCTTGTACAACTAGATTTAATATATGTGCAACACATTTAACATGAAAAACATCATTGTCAATTGGACATAATCTAACTTTTAACATTTTAGCAGCGTTTGTATTATTAGATGCATTATCTAATGCAACAGACATTACTTTATCTGTAACCATGTAATAATCTAAAACACTTAAAATTTTTGAAGCTAAGTATATAACTTAATATTCTTTTTTGCAAATTCCAATTATGATCAATCCAATGAGTTGAAACTGTTAAATAATCATTTCCATTGACACTACGACCCATATCCGCAGTTATAGACTCTCTACTATCTAATATGCTAAATATACAACGAAGAAATTGACAATGTTTACCTTGAAATTCAAAAACATCATGTTTAACCGTATTTCTTGAAAAACCTCTATAGTTCGGATTATAAGTTTGTTAAATATATTCAATAAAATCGGGATATGAAGGAAAACTATAAGGCAAACCACAAACAGAAACCATTTTAGCTAAATTTTCGCGATCTAATTCCTTATTATATTTACGTTGTGTTATTGGACCACCGGGGCTAGAAGGATCTAATGCTCCTTGAAATATGTGAGAAACCCCTACCGATGCACTACCAGTAATATCAAATTCATCAATTGGAATTCCTTTTTTTCTATTGGCTAATGCTTTAGCTTCTTTATATTGAATCGGCACACAAGATAACAAATGTCTATTTAATCTCCCGCCCCACCTTGACCCCCACCTTGTTTATGTTTAAAAGGTTGCTTACACTTATTACAAAATAGCAACACTATTTTCTTTATCGAAAGTCATAAATTGCCACACAATAGAAGTTTTAGGGCGTTGATACTTCACCTTCTCCCTTGTGAGAGGTATAAGGAGTGGACGTCCAGAATTTTGCTCCGTCGAATTTATAGTGTCATTTGGAACTTCTGTCATCGGACTAGTAGGTGTATCTTCTAAATCCTTTTCTCCCAAATCAGCTTCTACTTCTTCACCTGAATTTTCATCAACATTAGAATTAATATTACCATAACGTCGTCTAAACTTTTGTGATCGAGTTGAACATTTGAATTAATATCATAAGGAGTATCAACATAAGTAGAATCATTTGGGTTAAATCTAACTCTACACGTTGATTTAGATGAAGTACCACCACTTTTACTACTCTTTTTTTCTTTATTATTTTTTTTTACCAAAATTAAATATTTTAAAAATTCCACTTTGTTCGTTATCTTGTTCTTTTTCTTTTCCTTTACCGATTTTTTTTTGCTAGAACTCATACTTAATTATATATTAAATGTAATATAATAATAATAATAACACAAAAAATAAAGACGAAAAATAAAATATAAATATTATGAAACGAATAAACCAAACGTCTGCGTTAATAGCAGGCGTTAAATCGATTCTTGAAGCTTGTGATTTATTGTAACTTGTAATTTGAAACTCCAACCAATACTTGATAACAAATATGAGATTTTATATATATATATATATATATATAATATGAAAATTTAGAATTGATAATTGAAATATATGGATTAGAATAATATGAGAATTAAAATAGAATAGAAATTAAGATTGACACTTGAGAGTTGAGAGGATATAGAAAACTAGATGAGAGAAATGAGAATAAGCGATTTTGTAAGAAATTGTAAGGGATAGAGGGGTATTTATAATATTAAAAATGGGTTAAAGTGTAATTATTATAATTTGAGGGTTTAAATTAAAGTTTTAAAAGTAAGGTGGTGGTAGGGGGTGTTTGGGAAGTCAAAAAGTGTCAAAAAGCTGTTGGGGGGCCCACTAGCCATTTCACCAACGGCTAAAAACGATAACTTTTTTGATCTAAAAAAAAATTAATTTCTGAAGGGGTCTTGTGCGGCCAGTTCAACCGGGCCGGTCCGACCAGGACTCAGGGGTGAACCGGCCCCTGACCGGTCCCCTCAAATTCCACCCCTTAAACCCCCTATAACATACGACGCGTGCCGGGGCGGACTCGGGGCGGGTCGGGATATCCCGGTTCCCCTACCAGCCCTAACCGCGATTCCCAAAAATATGATTTTCCAAGGATCTTTTGTAACCTGACGGCGGAAAATAGTTTACTTCACAGCTGGATTAAGATCATCTGGTATCACCCTATAGACCTCTGGCCAGGATGTTTGGTTCGACTGGGTAGAGAGAAGCAGAAACATGATGGCAAGAATAACACTTGGTAAGAAAGTGATGGAGTGGATATGTTTTATCCTAATGAAGGTTCCAATGACAACAAGGACCTTGTAAGAAGATGGAGGACAAAGGACGAGGTGGCTGGATATTTTTGTACTAGGAAGTACAATGCACATGTATGGTACATGAGTATCTTGTCTCTCAAAGGTGAAGATAAGTTAGTTATCATTTTGCCAGAGTCAGCCTTCAATGCACAATGGAGAGACACCACTTTTAATATATAAAATTTCATTGAAAGCGTGAAATTAGGTCTTACGCCTAACTCTCACCCCAAAAGCTAACTCAAAGGAAGGAAATTGCCCAAGCCTTATAAGTTTTCCACCCATCTCATTAACAACCGATGTGAGACTTTTGTCATTCTTTAACACCCCACATTACGCCCAGTGCTTAGCATCTGGTGCGTGGACAATTTTGATTTTGGGGTTCCAACATAGGGTGAGACGGGGGTCCTGCTTTGATACCATGTGAAGTTAGGTTTTAGGCCTAACTCACACCCCAAAAGCTAGCTCAAAGGGATTAGGATTGCCCAAACCTTATAAGGAGTCCATCCATCTCATTAAATTCTTATGTGGGACTTTTGTCATTATTTAACAGCCCACCTCACGCCCAGTACTTAGTATTTGGTGCGTGGACATTTTTGATTTTTGGGGATCCCAACATCGGGTGAGACGGACCCTGCTCTGGTACCATGTGAAATTAGGTCGGCCTTATAAGGAGTTCACCCATCTCATTAACCACCGATGTGGGACTTTTGCCATTCTTTAACATAAAGCACCCCGAATTTGACTTTAAAGGCCCTTCACAGAATGTCCAACATTAACTTCCCATATGCCAAGGTAGCTGAAGATGCTCCCACGTATCAATAAAGTGAAAAGCAAACATCTCAATCATAGCTTGTTGCCAATTGACTGGTAGTAGTGGTGTAGGCGGGTCACTTGGTCTTTTGTTTCTCTTCAAAGAGAATACAGTCATTCATTGATTTTACCTGTTTTAAAAAAAAATTAATATTGTCATTTATCATCCTTTCAGGGTATCTGATAATTGGAATGTAGAATTTTGTCATTTATCTAAAACATTTAACTCACCTACAGCACTTCTCATATTAATATTGTTACAGCAATAATAAGAACAGGATGATTAGGATTGTCGTAATAATGATGTTAGTGCCAATGATAGTAGTCGTAGTTGTACTGATAATAATAATACTAGTACTAGTGGTAGAACTAATTATTATGATATTAATAATAATTGTTATTAACATGAGTATCGTCTATTGTCATCTCATCACCATCATCTGTTATCTGCCACTAACAGTGATCTGCAAACTATTAGTTATGACACTCCTTTTCTCCCCATCTTTCAGAACAATCTGGATGAACTTTTCATGCTTATGCACTTCCTTGATGCTGGGAAGGTTAGTGCTACCACAGATTTTTAGAAGCATTCGTCTCTAACCAATTTACGTGTTGATTTGTTATGATGTGAAATTTTTATATGGAACTTGATTGTAGTTTGGAAGCTTGGAGGAATTCCAACAGGAATTTGAGGATATTAGTCAGGAAGAACAGATTTCAAGACTTCATAAAATGCTGGCACCCCATCTGCTGAGAAGTACAAATCTCAAGCTTTTATTTCGTGATTTGTCAGTAGATATATAAGTAGTTTATTGTTTACATTGATTTGTGGAAGTAGGCATTATCAGGGTGTTTCACTATGCTACTCATACATCTTTGTTTGATTCCTAAATTGTCGGTCTCTGTTAAGCAAGCCTTTGCTAACCGCATTACAGATGCCATAGTTATATCATATTAAACTTATTTTTATTGTTCGTCTTTCCATTCAATACTTTATCATGTACACCTTTGAGGATGGGTGGTCAAACAAGCAAGAAGTAGATGCCAAGTTCTCCTTACTATCATTTGTTGTTGGAAATTCTTCTTGTTGTCCTCCTCTCAAATCAACCACAACATCATTAGATGAATGTAATCGTTCTTCAGAAGCCCCACATGCATGCTTATTCCTGTGTAACTCATAGGTACATAGTACAATGCTGTACCGGGTCAAATGGATTAAGTTTCTGAAATTTATGTACTTCTTTCAAATTACATGTACTTGCAGTTCCAGAGTGAAGCTTATAGTTATGGGCTAGGGCAGTGCTTCAAGAAACATGATTGTGTTTATCTTTATGCGGAACTCTTGAGCTTTGGTGTAAGTGTGTTTTGTTGGCTGCAGGGGTCAAGAAAGATGTCATGAAGGAGCTGCCTCCAAAAAAGGAGCTCATTTTGCGAGTGGAATTGAGTAGCAAGCAGAAAGAATACTACAAAGCAATTTTGACACGTAACTTCCAGATACTTGCTCGCAAGGGAGGTGCTCAGGTGCTCCAGCTTCTTCTTGTTTGATATATGCTTATTGTTCTGTAACAGGAATTCTGACCTTGGTTGATACTTGCCTATCAGATTTCCCTCATAAATGTGGTTATGGAACTGCGCAAGCTCTGCTGTCATCCATTTATGTTAGAAGGAGTTGAACCAGAGGATACTAACGAGTTTACCAAGTACACTTCTTATCTTATAATAAATATCATTGATTTCTTGCCTGCAGAAATCAAGTTTTTTTTTAAAATTTTATAGAGGATCTTGTGGCCCCTCCAGTTATTAGCTAAACTGTAAGCGGCCCCATTATTCTGGTGTTAGTTCCAGACTTCTAAGTTCCAAAAACGGAGCTTCATGGTCAGTTGTTAATGAATATCTAGAAAAGGTGTTAAAAATTGGATATCTGTACTTACCTTATAGAAAGAATAAAATAAAAAATAATTAAGAAGGTATGTTTGAAGTCTTATCTTTTTTCTTTGTTAACGAAGGAATATAGCATGCAGAGGGTGAAGGGGCCACCATCTCTGGTAGGGGTGGAATATGAGATACATGATTTATGAAGGGAATCTGGGGTACAATTAGGGTGGGGGTTGTTGTTATCTGTGACCGAGATGGAGGCAGAGAAAGGTGGGTGGTTTCCCATCTTTTCACTAATAAAATCCGGAAACATTGTGAGCAACTATAGCAGGTAGAAGAACAGCATATTGTGGGTCGAAGAGGTGTGTTAGTGAGATCTGTGACCAAGCCAATGAGAAGGGGAGAAGTTGTTCAGGGAAAAGGACAGGGGTTGGCAGTTGTGAGAATATGATAAGGGCTATGAGGCTAAGGGAAGGTGGTAGTGGTGCTACTCTGAGTAGGGCCATTAATGTTGGATGGAGGGGCGATATGTTAAGTGAGAGTGGTTCTCTTCTCCCTTTTATGATGGTGGCGGAGCGATGTCGTGTTAAATAAGTAGCGTTTTGCTATGTTGCTTGGATTCCCCAAATTGTTGCACCCGTGTTGGATCCTCAAAAAATGCACTACTTTGGGAGGATCCAACACTCGCCCAACAATATTTTTGAAGAGTCCGCAATATCAACATGTTGCTTCCTTTTCAACTTTTCTTTTAATGTCTACACGTCAAAGTGATAAATTTCCCTAGAAGAAAATGTTTAGCACGATTCTTCATTTTTTTTTATGATACCATTTTATTCGGAGAGAATCTTTTGTTTTAATCTGGAAATTGCAGTCAAAGGAGTTTCTTATGATCATTAGGGCCTAAAGTGAGAAAATTCTTTTAGGAAACTGGAGTTTTATGAATTGCCTAATCACTAATGTTGCCTAGTAAGATCGTTGATGATCCTGCCTGCAAGAAGGGTGTGCTTAGAGCTTTTTTTGAAGTAAAAAATGTTTATTCTTGAGTTCTTTCAACTACCCTATCTTATCTGCACTGTGGATCATTTTGATTTGGCAGACAGCTGCTGGAATCTTCTGGCAAATTACAACTTCTAGACAAGATGATGGTTAAGCTTAAAGACCAAGGTCACAGAGTTCTTATATATTCACAATTTCAGCATATGCTCGACTTGCTAGAAGACTACTGTACCTATAAGGTAAAGATACTAGTTCATTATTTTAAACCTGATTTGGTATTCATCTTTATTATCTCAAAATATGATGCATTTTTACCTGTTAATGTTTTTAGAAATGGCACTACGAACGGATTGATGGAAAAGTTCCTGGGGCAGAACGACAAATCCGAATTGACAGATTTAATGCAAAGAATTCTTCAAGATTCTGCTTCCTTCTATCCACTAGGGCTGGAGGTTTAGGAATTAATCTTGCGACTGCTGACACAGTAATTATTTATGACAGGTAATATTATATTCGAGAATACCTTATCAAAAAAATGATATTTGTATATTCAAGAATCCTCTCTCTCTCTCTCTATCCAAATGGCTTCTGGTCTCAACTTTCATAGCACTTTGAGAGATTCCTGTAATTCTTGGATCAATACAATACTTTGCTGTTTCAAAATGAAAGCATAGCATTGATCAATCATCTAGGCCGCAATGTTGTAAAGACTACCGTCTAAGCCTAATATTTTATTTCCACACATCTTCAGTTAATACCCTAATTTTCCCTTTGAAAACGTCGAGAATTTCCTCCTTCACCGTAAGCATTTTTGTGTCATATGTCATTGATGACCTTGGCAATGTGTTTATAAAAGCATCCATCAAAGCTAATAGGTCACAGTTTGTGATATTTAGAACTTTTTCATTTTCAAGAATAAAGCAATAAAAACTGCCTTGTGGCTTTTATCCTTGGCTCATAGACTTCCTCCTCCAAATGGTAACTTAATTTACACCTTTGATATTCTGGAATCTACTAAAACCGCACCATTGAGAGTAGGTATCTGTCTCATCGACCACATATGCAATTCTTGTTGCAAGTGAGAATACCTCACGTTCAGCTTTTCACTATCTATCATATTTCCATCAACTATAATTTTTTCAATTTCTTTTTATGGTATAATTTTTTGTTTTGATGAAGTAAGAGAATCTCATAGATGGTGTCAAATTCTCTTGCTTCATCATAACTAAAAATATATAAGTTCATTAATGGAACCAGAATTTCATAGATGGTATCAAGAAGATGCATCTACTTCCCAAGGTAGGGTAAGGTCTGCGTATGCACTAGACTCTACCCTCCTAAGATGCCACTTGTGAGATTATATTGGGTATGTTGTTGTTGGTATCATGAAGATGCAGTATTATTTTATTTAATCATGGTAATATTCTATGTATTAACAGGTATACTATACAGTGGTGGTTGTTTGATCCTAGATTCTTTCAATAATTTTCTGTTGGCAAATACCTTCTTCATTCACCATCTTTTCAAAGTTATCCTCTACTCTGGTTTATTATCAAGACAAAGGTTAAACTCAAATATCTAGGCATTTTCTTGGTCCTTTAAGCCTTGCATGTTGCTATGTGTTGGCTTAATAGAGAAACAAAACCTTCTCAGTTCGTTCTATGTTTGGTCTTTCAAGATAGAATTGTGATTTTAGATTATCTGTGCTATTTCAACAATATTTGTTATCCTTAGGTGTATATGGTAAGTTTCTAGCATGGAATAAGTGATAGGAAATGGACATTGTACCTAACTGTACCATAAAAACTATCTCATGAGGTGTGGATTGCGCAAGACCATATAAGTCTACCAAGTTCTCCATTCACTACCGGTGTGCAATCTAACACTCTGAACGCTCAGGCTTGCCAACTGGAATATGTACAATATATATGAGGGTCAACTTGGTTACACCAAGAAGTAGGATGAGTATGTTTGTTAGATTCCCCGATCGGTAGTGGATGGGGGACTTGGTCTCCTTATATGGTCCTGACAATTCTTATATGTGGTCCTGACAATCCTTACTTCATGAGCTTGCTTTTTGTGTTTAGTTATATCCGGTCATTTTTATCATGGTATCAAAGCTGACAAAGGTTTTGAATTTGAGTCTCACCGCCTCCAATTATCATAATGAATTTCCACATGCTTGACTATGAAAAAGAATTAGACCGACACATGAGGGGACATCTGAAGACATAATTAAGTTAGCATTGTCAAAGACGTTTAAGTGCAGAAGCTTTAGGGAGGCCTTCGCCTCTCTTCAGTGTAGTTAGGGACGGAGCTAGAGACCAAGGCACGGGGTCAGCCAAACCCTATAACATTGGTTCAAACACTATATTTGTCTTAAAAAAATCATTTTATATGTACAAAAAAGAAAAAATTACTTGAATGGGGTAATAAATAATTACCAATTTTAGTGATATTTTTTTAATTTATCACCATTTATAGCAATACATAGCAATACTATGTTAAATCTGCAATATGTATTAAAAGTGAATTATGTATGCAATATAAAATCTGCAATATGCATTAAAAGTGAATTATGTCTGCATATATATGTATTATAACTGTGTTTTTTAACAATATTATGCTTGTTTGGTAAGAAATTGACACATTGTATTATAAGTGTATGATAAATGTATTATCCATCAATAAAACTTGTAATAATAAATTGTTCTTTGTAATATGAATTAAAATTGTATTATAGATGTATTAAAAATGATCAAGTGAAAAAAAAATTGTTATTGCTATAAATGGTAAATATTTTTTTAATATAGTATATTTATGTAAGTTTCCCAACAAATTATAAATTTAGAGCCCATTAACTTAAAAGAGCTAAAACCCTGGCTCGATTCTGTTAAGGTAAGGCATGAAGGTGCACGCGAGTTCTATCTTGAATAAAGCAGTACTGAACAACAAATATAATTGACAAAAATTGTATTAGTGGTTAAAAAAAGTATTATGAGTGAAGTTACTTTTTTTTCTTGAATTACATGTGTACTTATCTAGAGTTCTCTATCATTGACTACACTGTATTAAGTAAAAAAAAATGTATTCTATCTATAGTGTATGCTTTTAAATGAGATGGTCAAACACTTCAACAATACGGTATGACATGTAAAAATGTATTATCCAATTCTGGTTCCCCCTTTAGGCGTTCTGTATCAAATCTAGAGAAGAGGGAAAGAAAGAAACTTCTTTGCATTTTTCTTTTCTATGTGCTGCGATTCCTCTTGCTTATCTTTTAAGCGTATCTTTCAGTGATTGGAATCCCCACGCTGACCTACAAGCAATGGCTAGAGCTCATCGGCTTGGACAAACAAATAAGGTTACAATTTCCTCCCTTCTGGTGCTGGTCCTAAGGAAAAATATTGATACTCATTAGCCTCGCTTCTATGGCAAAAGAAGAGGTGGTCATGCTGACATTGATTTCTTGGTCTGTATCTAAGGTTTTGATAGTTTTTTTTTATATTTGATATTGCAGGTAATGATTTTTCGACTCATATTAAGAGGAACCATTGAGGAAAGAATGATGCAAATGACCAAGAAGAAAATGGTTTTGGAGCATCTAGTTGTTGGAAGGCTTAAAGCACAAAATATCAACCAGGTAACTAATTCACAATCTTTGAGCTTAAGACTAAATGTGAGCTACTAGATTTTCGGTTTGCAGCCCCCCCCCCCCCCCCCCCAAACACCTTACAATTGGTCAACACTGAAAGCATTTTGTGGACGGTCATCATTATTGACTGTTGTACGATGAAAAGGTGGCTCATTACAATCTTAATTCAGGAAGAACTGGATGATATTATAAGGTATGGGTCAAAAGAGTTATTTGCTGATGAGAATGATGAGGCTGGAAAATTGCGTCAAATACATTATGATGATGCTGCAATAGATAGGTGAGTTTTCTTTATGTCAGGTTCACTTTGTCCTCTGCTTTAGTTCTCTTCAGGGTTGGTATTAGTTTATGTCACATGAATGTAGTGATGTTTCTCTTGTTTTGTTTTCTCAGATTGCTCAATCGCGATCAAGTTGTAGATGAGGATGCTGCCGTGGACGATGAAGAAGAGGATTCATTTTTGAAGGCCTTCAAGGTATATCTCTATAACATTTTTATAATTGGAAGGTGATTTTGCAGTGCCAATGGATTGTGTTACCTGTCTTCCCCCAACATCTATCTAATAAGGAGTTGGGGATAATCACTATAAACTTCCATTCCTTTGGACATATTTTGTCCCTCCATACCTTCCGTTGGGGCAGATAGAGCTATTTATAGTGCGGGAGAATGCAAGGCACCCGCACAGCACGAGCCCATTGTGTGTGCCATCAGTCAGGAACATCTCCCGTTCTCGCTGCGCAGGGTTTTTCTCGCAGAACCCTGGGGACTGGGGCTGGTCTCCTCACAACGGGGGAGTAACACTAGGTAGCCTTAACAGTTGGTTATGCATTGCTTAACAACATTTCAGCACTTTTAAGCCTCAACACCAATTCGCTGTGATTTCCAACTCATTTCAAACCTCTAGATTCGTGTTTTAAGCACCTCACCTACGTCATGTGCCCTTGTTAACACATTTAAGATCATTTAACACGTCACTAAGCTCAAGGTTAACCATAATTAGGTTTTGAAATAGTGAAAAATATTGAATATTATTGAATCGTTGTTTTAATTATTACATTGAGAACCCTATTTATAGACACTATAATACAATAACTTACCAAATAGGAGACTAAACTATTCCTATTCTGTGTAGGATTGTGTATACCTATTCTATTCTAACAAAACTATACAAGTCCTTACACTTTCTTAGTGCTTAAGTTGAATCTGTTTAAATATTAAGCTGTACTTGCACTTGACGTAAAATGGAGGAACACAATACATATAATTGGTCTTCTAAATGGTATATTTTAGAAGTCCCACATCGGTAAAGGAATGAAAATTTGGTCTCCTTATGTGGACTTGGACAAACCTCCTGGGTTTGAGTTTGGCCCAGGTGTCATATTTTTACTTGGTATCTGTGCCAAGGCACAATTTTTTGTTCACCAATGTTGGCCCCCCACTTAGAAGTGTTCACACTCCAGTTGAGGTCTGGGCGTGCGGGGGAGTGTTAAGAAGTCCCACATCGGATGTAATTTGGTTTCCTTATATGGACTTGGACAAACCTCCCTTCATGAGCTAGCTTTTAGGGTGAGTTAGACCCAAATGTCATATCTTTACAATACTAATTAAAGATTAATAAAATTCCCTTAAATTTGCATAGGTACTGTTTGATGTGTAATGCACTTCTACTGTAGTATGATTGTCATGTCTTAAGTTAATGTACTTAATTCTACTCATTACTTCGCCGCTTGCATTTGTGGGTTGGTATTTATTCAATTTAAAATCGCATACAAGAAAATATCATTTCCATTTATGTACTACGACATATTATGAACATGCCACCTTGTTAATAAATCAATGGGTTCTTATATTTAATTCAGTGAATTTATAACACCTCATAAAAAAATAAAATGTAAAAGACTAATTTAATGATTAAGGTTGAAGGAAGAGCTGGTATACAAGAATTAATCGCTAGATACCAACACGAATAAGAGGAGGAACTTTGTGAATATTGGGGAGTGGATGGGGTGGAATATGAAGGTCTTTTGTCATTAACCATATTAACCATGTACCTCTAACTTGTTTACACCTTGAATACTATTTTGTTTCCTTTTTATTCCCCCTGTACTGAACACATGAAGGACCATAGACAATTTATTTAACAATAACACCAGGAAAGTGTGAGCTTGATATTTCTGTACTTAGAATCCAGAGCTTCATACTAGAAATGTTCTCATGTGTAAAAGTATCTCTGGTTATGTAATATACTTGATTCTTGCCATTACCCTGTCTAATTGATTAAGTACTTCCTAAGCAAGAAATGCTTTGACTGGTCTTCTCTAAGGTTTTCCAGCAATAATAAGGAATTGATATGCTGCATAGCCTTTTAGTTGCAAGCATTTGTTCTGCAGGCCTTATCTAGTCGAAGTTGTTTCGAAATTTTTTTCCCAATGAAGAAAAGGGGATATGTGAAGAAAGCTTTTATGATTATATATTGGTTTATTTGTGAAAGTATCGTCCTCCTAAAGTTTTTTCATGTTTTAGCTTATCTTTTGGTGCATTTGAGCTTTGTATTTGGTTAGCTGATCTAGGACAAGCTAAAAGCTTCTGAATGTTTTAGGTAGCTAATTTTGAGTATATAGAAGAAGCAGAAGCAACACCAGAAGAAGATATCCCAACTCCTCCCTTGGAAAACAAAGCAACAGTACTCAATTCTGAGAGAGCAACCTACTGGGAAGAATTGTTACGAGATAGATATGAAATGCATAAAGTCGAAGAATTCAATGGTATGGGCAAGGGAAAGAGAAGTCGTAAACAGGTGTGGAATGCCATTCACATGGGTCTTTCATTTATTTAATTTTTCTTCTGTTGAATGAATTGGCTGGGCGTTAAACTCTATATTGTTTGTACATATTAATCTAGTCATTCTTTCAATTTGCCGTCTGTACTTATTCCTTTCGTCTCAATTTATGTGACACATTTTCGGATTTCAAGGGTCAAGTTTCTTAATTTTGTCTGTGTATTCGGATATAGAATCTTCAAGTATTTTTTTTAAAAATAAGCTTAATATATTTGAAACTACATAAGAAGTACTTAAGTCAAAATAATTAACAATTCAGGCATATAAAAGATTGGCAGTCAAAGGGAACACATTAACTCTCGAAATCCGAAAGATGCCACAATTTGGGATTGAGGGAGTATATTTTTAGTGTTTACTTTAAATATGCTCAACTCTCACAAGTAGTTACCTACCTTTTTCTATGGAACTGGTTACTGTATCTATTTCTATAATAAATCAAATAATATAAAGCTTGCACTGAAACCGTATTTACAAGGATACCCTATGTTCTACTGTTGTCATGACTATCTCTTCATTCTCCTCCCAGATGGTGTCCGTTGAAGACGATGATCTTGCTGGTTTGGAAGAGGTGACCTCTGATGGCGAGGATGATAACTATGAAGCGGATTTGAGTGATGGTGAGACAGCTTTACCTGGGGCGCCAGTTGTGAGAAGGCCTTACAGAAAACGATCTCGTGGTGAAATATGAACTCTTGATTTAATTTCACATTTCAACTAGGATACTTGATAGTATCTAAAAGAAGTTCTTCATTTTGGCAGTGGACTCTTCCATACCACTTCCTTTGATGGAAGGAGAAGGAAAATCATTTAGAGTACTAGGGTTTAATCAAAGCCAGAGGGCCGCATTTGTCAAAGTTTTAATGAGGTATCATCTGGCTATCTTCCTTTCCGTTCTGTGTTATTTCTCTGCATTTTTCCTGTGTTATTTCTCTGTTGTTAATGCATGAGGGTGTAGAAATAATCTATCTTCTTTACAGGTTTGGAGTTGGAGACTATGACTGGGCAGAATTCACACCAAGACTGAAGCAGAAAACTTATGAAGAAATAAAAGAGTACGTAAAGTTATCAACTTTGAGTTCTGTATGTTCCATATTTCTCTATCATAGACTGCGCCTGATAAAATAAATGGACCACATTGATGTGTTGACTAAATTATTTCTGTATCTCTCCGGTAAAGGGATTTTTTAGTGAAGAATGCATTACATGCCTTGCAACAAAACAACAACAAACTCGGTGTTCATTTTGGTCCTATACCCTAACTCTGTTAAGAAAGTAACTTTCCTCCTTTTCTCTCTCATCTCCCTACTTCCTTCTACCTCCCCTCTCTACTATATCGTCCATTAAAACTAAACTGCTGTATGATAAAGCTCAAAATATAATTGAAAAAGGAACATGTTCTAAGCCCCAACTCTTTCTAAATCGTCGTTTCTCTATCTTTCGAATCTCCAGAATTAGGCCAACATGATCGAAGTTATACCTTGCATATGGTATTGTCATCGTCGGCTGTGGTGAAAGAGCAGAGACAGCCTTCTTTTTCTTCATTGCAATCTAATTGAACAATCGTGAAGGATTTTCGTTGATCTTATTAATTTTCTTAAGAGGCATCTCTTGGATAATGCCATGCAAGATTTCTGAAACCTCTGTGAGTTGGGAGGAAGCAGGACTTTGGCAAAGGATATAGAAAGATGAAGAGTTATCCCAGCTAGCATTTGGTGGACAATCTTGAAAGAAAGAAATTCTAGATGTTTTGAGAATTTGGACAATTCTGTGCAAAAGATCAAATTGAACTGCATTTTGCTCTTTTGACTTTGGGGGTAAACAGTCTTACTCAGGAGAAACTGTAGAAATTCTTGATATGCTAGATTCCATTTGATGGTCAGAATAGCTGCAATGTGTTGGAGTCACATTGTAAATCTGGTTTCAGACAGTACAGCCTATGTACTGTTTGGTTCATTTAAGAAAAGCACAGAAGTTATCAGTTTCAATAAAACAAATAAACCATCTGACAAACTGTAATTCTACTTCGGTTATTGCAGAAGTTGATGTCAAATCAACTTAAAATTTGATTTCTCTGGCAGTTGTAGCTGATAACTTGATGGCTTCTCATATATTGTGATTTATCATATAATATTATTACGACAAATTCCTACTGTTGTATTTCCCCCGCATCGATTGATTTAGTAGCTACATTTGATTTGCTTGAAAGGGAATTTTTTTAATTTAATTCTCTTCTGTCTTGCAGTTATGGGTTTCTGTTTTTGTCTCATATTGCTGAAGATATTACTGAATCACCAACATTTAGAGGTGAAGGAGTTATATTTATTCTTTACGTCTTTCTCGTGAATCTCTTATTTGTCCTTTCTTTACTGCTTTAATTTCTCTCCCCTCCTCTCTGCTCATCATTTTGGTCAAAACATTTAAAATTTTGGATTGCAGATGGGGTTCCAAAAGAAGGACTAAGAATACCCGATGTGCTATTGAGGATTGCAGTTTTGCTTCTCATTAGAGACAAGGTAATTTTTTAAATCAGATTACTTGCTGAACTACAAGGTTGTTGGCTATTGGTCAATGCTGCTTTAGTTGTGAACAACTTTTAAGTGGGACTTTGTAAACTGTCCTACTTTCCTGGTGCTTCTTTTGATCTGTGATATGACTATATAGCCTAACGTGGATATACAGGCTTATTATATGGTCAATAATTTAGATGCGGCATGCATTTGAAAGAAGGATTTTTAATAGGTAAGCAATCTTTTGCAACAACGAAGTATGGTGCAACCCGTATACTAGTGAAGTATTAGTAGATTGAGCTAAAAATTTGAAGGACCTCAGAAAGAACACTTAACTCCGACTAACATACTACAAAAGAACTTGACAATCAGATTCGTAGGTCACAGCCATTCCTGTGACGTAGAATGGCAGATTTTTTTGGCTTTTATGCTCTTATTACTGAAGAATATGGGTAGATTTGTGGAAGAAGGAAACAAAGTTATCAATGTTCAAGAGTAAGCATAGGTCTTTTTTTATTGTTCACACGAGGTAACATAAAACACCTTATACGAAACATGTCTACTTGGTCTGAGCTGAGGCTACTCTTCTGCACCAACCAAATCACTTGAAAGGTTGACAACTTCATAAAGTGAGATAAGATCTAGTGTCATTTGGAATGTAGCAGATTTTCTTTTCCAAGTTATGAAGCTGTGTTCGTTTGATGGTTTTTGCTTTACAAAACTTTGAAATCCTTTCAAGTTATAGGAGTTTTTCTAGAAAAAAAAGTTACTCTGTTCTGAAAAAAGTTTTATTCACCTTGTTTACCTTCCAAACAAGGAGTAGCTTGAAGTACTCAATATATCGCATATACTGTAGCACTTGTAGATACTTCCATACTGGTAAATGGGATGATGCACTGTGTAAAGGAACATCAACTGACATATTGATTACTGACAGTTTAAGATAAAGTCTTCTTCTGAATTGCTTCTTTTTGCTGTGCGCATCTGTTTAAATGTATTAAAGGCTTGACCCTGGAAATTAATTTATTATTCTATTTTAGAAAATATAAATTGGTAAATCTCAAATTACAAGACTAATTAATTTGATTGTTATTTACTAAACCATGTCAGAGGTCTACTATTTTTTGGATGACCAAATCAACTCATCACTTGTTGGTGGATTAATTTTTTATATATGATGGTCTTCACGGGGACATATTGCACGTCTATCTTCATTTGTTATGTAAATAGGACATAGCTTAGGGACTTGGTTGTACTTTTTCATTCTTTTGTTATCTTTTAGAATCAACTCTGGAGCTACTACATTAGATGTGGGGAAGCTATTGATAATTTGTTTTTTCTCACGATTATCTCTTTATCTCAAAAGTTCAACTTTTAGGTAATGTCATTGTAAGATCTCATACTTCTTTTTCTTCAATTCATTGAGATATCTAGGACCAAATATGATCTTCTGAGTCAGGGTAATTGTTAGTATTTCATTACTTCCAATGAAGACAATTCCTGAATGAAATCGTTCTAATTTATATTCTACCTTCGTTTCTTTTTTGCACTGAGATTCAGATTTCAGACACAATTTGGCGTTTTATTTACATCATTCAGAATGATAATGCCTGGGCATATCTTTTTGCACCATTTTAGTCATTTAGGTCTTCTCATAATATGTTGCATCAATCTCTTTGGAGGCTTAAACATACTTTCTTGTAACTGAAGTGCCCAATCTACACGCGACATCCTGTATATCTATTATGAAGAAAATATGCGATAGACATTTGGGAAGAAACTGAATTACTTGATTGTAAGCCAGTAGACACGTCAAATGGATCTTAATGTCAAGCTATTATTGGGAGATGGGGAACTCTTTCTAAATGTTGGAAGACATCATTGATCGGCTGGCAAACTCAACTGCCTAATTGTTACTCCCCCCATTTCAATTTAATTGTCCTAGTTTGACTGAACACTGAGTTTAAGAAATGAGACTTTCAATCTTGTGGTCTTAATGTAAAGACGTGTGAAATGTCAATATGCTCTTTGGATTTTGTTGTCTTAAAAGAAAAGTTCAAGAATGGTGGCGTTCCTTTATCATATCTGGTACCCCTGACTATATTCTAGCAACAAAATTAAGCATGTTAAAGGCGAAACTCAAAGAATGGAGCAAAGAGCACAAGGTGAACTGGAAGGCAAGAAAAAAATACATCCTAGATCAAATAGGGAACTTGGAGACCGTGAAATGATGATGAACAGCTGATAAAGGCTCATTTAGCCATGGAATATGACGAAGTAGCCAGGAATGAAGAAATATTTTGGTGGCAGAGATCCAGAGTCCAATGGATTAAATGTGGTGATAAAAATACTAAGTTTTTTCACAGAATGGCCAGTGCACATAAAACACTCAACACTATAGATTCCTTGTTGATCAATGGAGAACTATCTAGTGATTCTGTGGCTATCAAGGGCTCCATTTGTGGATTTCTATCAAGATCTCTACAAAGAATCAGAAAATTGGAGACCTTTTTTGAATCTTTATGAAGTACAAAGCATTTCAGCAGAAGAAAGAAACAATCTTGAGAGAATTTATGAGGAAGAAGAGGTACTGGCAGGGATAAAGATGTGTGCTGCAGAAAAAGCACCTGGACCAGATGGCTATATCATGGCCTTCTTTCAAGCTTTTTGGGAAACAATAAAGGAAGAACTGATGCAGACGTTCCACAGATTTTACGCTCACTACAAGTTTGAGAAGAGCTCCAATGCCACCTTTGTAGCTTTGATTCCTAAAAAGATTGGAGCAAATGATCTAAGAGATTTCAGACCCATTAGTTTAATCTCCGTGGTCTACAAAATCATAGCAAAGGTGTTGGCTGTTAGACTAAAGAAGGTAATAAGCAGAGTTGTAAACAACCACCAGATGGCTTTCATTAAAGGGAGACAAATAATGGATGCTGCTCTTATTGCTAGTGAATGCATTGACAGCAGGATTACAGGAGATGTGCCTGGAGTTATGTGCAAGTTAGTTACTGAAAAGGCCTTTGATCACCTGAACTGGAGTTTCTTGTTGACATTCTCAGGCAAATGGGATTCTCCCTGAAGGTGGATTAAGTGGATAGAATTCTGTATCAAAACTACTACCAGGTTCTCCATTCTGATAAATGGAGAACCTGCAGGTTTTTTTCCAGCTGAAAGGGGTCTGAGACAAGGGGACCCCTTGTCACCTTTCTTGTTTATCATAACTATGGAAGGGCTAGGCAGTCTGATGAGAAGGGCTGCAACAAACAACTGGATAGAAGGCTTTAGCATTAAGAAGACCCCTAAATGATTGGGAAATACCATGGGTAGTAGATTTTCTAAAACTAATTGGAAACTTCCCGGGCATTAATACAGATTCAGACAAACTCATTTGGGGGCACCACAATTATGGAATTCTCACTGTTAATAGTGTATACAAAAGGGAACTGAGTGTTGCTGGAGGCTGGTCAACTGGACCTTGGAATACTATATGGGAAAGTGTGGATCCTAATAAAGTGAAATGCTTCACTTGGCTAGTAGCTAAAGCATGCTTGACACATGAGGCACTGCAAAAAAGGGGGTTCATCATAGCATCTAGATGCCTCCTCCGCAAGGAGGCACAAGAAAACAACAAACACTTTTTCATGCATTGCAAAGTAACGACACAAATTTGGGCTATGTTCACTGCCATTGCTGGAATCAATTGGATAATGCCTAAACTTACTGCAGACTTGCTTAGCTGTTGGATCAGAAAATGAGGAAGCAAAAGCCAAATAATATGGTGGAGGACAGTCCCAGCCTGCATCTGGTGGATCATTTGGAAGGAGAGGAACCAGAGGATCTTTGAAGGAAAAGAATCCTCGATTTTGAAGATTAAGTGGAAAGTAATTACTTCACTAGGTTTTGGTGTAAAGAACAGAGTATAGAAGAGGAAATCCACTTAGTGGATTTTATAGGCCTTTTGTAAGTATCTCTCTTTTCTTTTTTGTAAACTATTTGGAGGTAGCCAGCATAGCCTTAATGCTGAAGGAATACAATTTTCCAATTTCAAAAAAAAAAAGAAAAAGAAAAGATTGAAACTTAGGGAGCGCTACATTTTTTTTTCTCTCTGGAAGAGATTGGTTGCTTCCCTATGACTGTTGTAAGTCAGTTGCTGGACGCACTAATGGATATCCATTAGAATGTTATGATTAGAATAGTGAAGTATCTTAAGAGAGTTAAGGAGGACTACTATATTATGATAGGAGTCATCTAGGGCCGATTCAACGTTAGAAAAAGGTTTTACAGTAGTTTATTGTGTATCTTTGGAGGAAGCATGACTTTTTGGAAGAGTAAGAAACATAATATTGTTGCCTGATCGAGCACAGAAGCAGAGTATAGAGCCATGATTTTAGCCTTGCGGAAGTTTTGTAACTGAAACAATTTACTTGAAGATTTTGGAGTACAATAATGTCAGCCTATGAAGTCATATTGTTTTAATTGAACAGCCGTATATGTTACATCAAGTTCAGGGTTTCATTAGATATGAAATATATAAGAAGTTAATTGTCATTTTTTGTTCAAAGGTGCTAAATGAGGATATTGACTTGTGTTTTAGTTGGGATTGTCAACTGGTTTTATCTTAATTAAACCTCTTAGAAAATCTAGGATACTGTATATAGAGACAAGTTGCGAATACATGATTTGTATACTTAAGTTTGAGGGGGAGAGTTAGTTTTAAATAGGCGATAGCTTAGGAATTGTTTTACTTTGATATTCTCTTTAATTATTTTTGTAAGTAACTGTAAATATATTAGATGTTGTGATGTTAGTAAGAACACCCACAATTCTCTATTTTGTTAGGGGTTTGTTTGGTTGGAAACAAGTTATCCCAGTATTAGTTATCCTGGAGTTAACTATCCTGGGATAATTATCCCATCATGTATATGGGATAACTTATCCCACCACAATGATATAAATGGTGGGGTAAGTTATCCCAAACATGACCAAACAAGATACAAAATTTTATCCATCACTATTTTCTTATCCCATCACTATTTATTTTTATCCCTCACACCAAACAACCCCTTACAGTTTTGCTGGCTGCAGCTTGACTTCAGGTGAATTCATAAAGAGTTACCACATCATCCAGCCCAGATTTTAAGCTTTCATATGTTTGGAGTTTGACAATTCTTGTTTGTCATAATATTTTTTTGATGATAGATAATTCAAACAAAGATGAGTTCATTTATACACCTGTGTTTGGAAATTATAATCCTAATTTATAAAGTTCAAGGGAGTGGTTTATGAATGAGTTCGGTTCATTGATCTCCTAATGTAGTAACCTTTTAACCTTGAATGTCTCTCTGCTCTTTTTAGTACTTGCGCATGGAAGTGAGTACAAGTTGCTCTTTTTGCACGAGTGAGGAGTTCTGCTCTCACATATGAGACAAAGGGGACATTAACATTTTTTCCGCATGAATTGCTACTTCCAATGTATCCTTGTATAGCCTGATGGAATGCAATGTTATTTCTTATTCCTATGTTGATAGTTTCTTGTATTAGCTAGACAATCATATATGCATGGCTTTCATGTATATTTTTTGCCGCTGCTAAAGTTTCATGTGAACTCAGATATCCTCGTCAATCACATGAGCATATCAAGCTACAGTTCTTAATGTACATTAATTTTTAAAATTCACAGTGTGTTAGTTATTTCAGGTCAAGGCTTTCTCGGAAGAGACAACTAGTCCTCTTTTTGCCAAGGACATCGTATCTTGGTTTCCTGGATTGAAAGGTGGACGTGTTTGGAAGGAAGATCATGATTTGCTGCTGCTACGAGCAGTACTAAAGTATGCAATCTTTTCTTTTTCTTTTTCTTTTTTCCCTCTGATCTGTCATGAAGTTAGAAAGTGATGAGCCACTTTGGAGTAACTTCTTAGATGTGACTAAAGTGACATTTTTGTCATGGATGCTCACTAGGAGAACACCAGTGCTACACACAGTTTACAGAGGGGTGGATGGGTTCACGTGAACCCATACTCCTCCACGTGGATCTGCCCCTGTATGAAGGGTTTTATTAGAAAATATGTTAATAGATCTTTTCTGGATAGTTCCATGAAGAGTCTTCTCTGTTTGTGAAAAGGAATCAAATTGCACATCAAGTTGCTTATTAGATTAATTCTAACAAATGACAGAGAAATATGAACCTATTTTGTTTCATAATGAGTAGGAACGAGTTCTTGATTACTCAAAGTATAAGGAAATAATGGACAAATTATGTTTAGTTCTAAAGCTTATTTTCATAATTGTATTTTTTTTTTTTTTGAAATTGGTAAATTGTATTCCTTCAGCATTAAGGCTATTCTGGCCACCTCCAAATAGTTTACAAAAAAGAAAAGAGAGATACTTAGCCTATAAAATCCACTAATTGGATTTCCTCTTCTATAATCTGTTCTTTACATCAAAAACCTAGTGAAGTAATTACTTTCCACTTAATCTTCAAAATAGAGGATTCTTTTCCCTCAAAGATCCTCTGGTTCCTCTCCTTCCAAATGGTCCACCAGATGCAGGCTGGGACTGTCCTCCACCATATTTTTGGCTTTTGCTTCCTCCTCTTCTGATCCAACAGCTAAGCAAGTCTGCAGTATGTTCAGGCATGATCCAATTAATTCCAGCAATGGCAGTGAACATAGCCCAAATTTGTGTCGTTACTTTGCAATGCATGAAAAGGTGTTTGTTGGTTTCTAGTGCCTCCTTGCAGAGGAGGCATCTAGATGCTATGATCAAGGGAAAACATGAGATATTTTCCTTATGGAAGGGTATATTAGACCAAAAGTTTAACAGAGCATAACATTGCTCAATTTTGGATAATATTAACATAGCATAGCGTTGCTCAATGGTTTCAAGAAAGAACACTGATTACTCCATTGCATTTGCATACTTGAAAGAGTACTTAATGGTCTTCATTTTACTCTGACAATGTCTATGGAAAGAAAATTCAGAAACTTCCCTGACATGATTTCTAAAACGAGCAGGATTTGGATTCATCATCAAAAAAGAGAGAGCAGGGTTTGGAATGAAATATTATAAACACACATGAGAAATATAGATATACTACCAAATCGTAGGATACCCTTGATTCCACTTTTTTGTGGAAAAAGTACCCATATTGCCCAGTACTATCTGACATTACCCGATTTCCCCCTTCCGTTTGCCTTTTGGTCCATTGATATCCTTACTATTAGCAAAGTGTCTCGTATTGTGCTTGTCATTACAAGAGCTCCAACGTAAAATGGGGAATTTCATGTCTCCAGCTTTGTCGAGAGAAGCCTAAATTCAGCTTACATCTTTTGTTTTTGGTTTAGAATTACCGTCAGGTTAGGCTCCCTTATAAGGGTGAAAACCAGAGTTTTTTCTAATGGTTGGGGTCTACCAGAGGGAAAAGTTGCTCAATTTCGGATAGTGCAGGGGCAAGTTTGACCTTCTTGGCTTTTTTTAAAATATAGAAAGGTAATTTTATTTGAATACCACAATGCTAAGATGGTGCTAGCTATGTTCAACTAGGGGTGCTGTACTCTTTCTATACTTAAAAGGGCTCCATACTCCAGGATTTCTTCTCCGTCATTTATTATGTCCCTCTCATCCCTTAAGTGTAAACGTGAAGACATCTAAACTTTGCACGAGAAAGATGAAAGATGATCCTTTTTCCCATTAGAGATCTTATGATTTCCTTCCATCTTGTCCACCATATACAGCATGTATAGTGTGATAATTGAAATATAATAAACAACATATTTTCTTATCAACTGTTATTCATTATTTCTTCTTCTTTTTACTTTGATTTGATGCACTTGAGCCGATTGTCTTTCAGAAACAGCCTCTCTACCTCTACGAAGTAGTGATGAAGTCTGCATACGCTCTACCCTCCCTAGATCCCACGTAGTGGGGTTTCACTGGCTATGTTGTTGTTTTTGCCTCTTCCACATCATTCTGCCAAAGCTAATCAGTGCTTGCTTCAGATCTTCAGTCACTACCCAACATAGTGCATATCTACCTAGCAAATCCATAATGAATGAACAAACGCCTGAGATTCCGTTGCCTCCTCCAAATGTGAAGTTACTAAACGATAAAAGATTGATAAGATCTCTTGCATAATTGGAGCCTAATGTAGGGATGATCTATGTTTATTCATTTAGTTATGCCAGAGTTTTTTGTGGTCATTCAACCATCATCCTCTACTTCTTTCTCCGCCAATGCAAATTGTCTGGTGTACATAGTGTTGCAGCAATTTTTCATTGTGCCTTTCTTTTTGAATGCATCATTGGTCATTTCGACTGTTGAAATTCCGGGGCAGTAATCTAAATGTTTAGTTCAATTATTGTGCAGAAGATGCTAATTGTTCTATTTTTTGCAGGCATGGTTATGGAAGATGGCAAGCTATTATCGATGACAAAGAGTTGAGAATCCAAGAAGTTGTCTGTAAAGAGCTGAATCTTCCTTCTATAACTTTACCAGTTCCTGGAGCTTCTCAGCCACAAGTTCCTCCTGCTCCTGGAGCTTCTCAGGCACTTCCCGCTTCAGGGGTTTCACAAGTTTCTGCTCCAGGAGTCTATCAAGCACCAAATGGTCTGAATACAGCTAATGCTGGGACTTCTGGAAATCAGGTGAAGGCTGCTGATGAGACTAACCATGAAGTCTCACATGGTACAAGCGATCCTTCAAACAGAACCCAACTTCATCAAGATTCGTCTTTGTTATATCATTTTAGAGAGATGCAGAGAAGACAAGTTGAATTTATAAGGAAAAGGGTGATGCTTCTTGAGAATGCAATTAATGCTGAGTATCAGAGAGACGTTGTTGTAAGTCATCTTAAATTTTCATAAATATCTGATGTTGGAGTTCATTAGATTATACTTGGAAGTCTATAAGTCATTGATCTGTGTCCAACGAGGGTACTAACAAACCTGATTTCGTCGTCTTTCCTTCTTTTTTTCTCTCCTGGTGTCACGTCGTCTCAGAAGAAAAACTAAGACTTGTAGATCGAGTGTTATGCTCTTTCCTTAAGAGCCATAGGACTACGAACCTGGTTTGATTGGGGTCCTGTAGACTCTACGTATATTTCCGTTGTCATTCCATGTTAGCAGGCTAGCCTTGGAACTTCATGTTCCGGCTAGTTCTTAATCATTGAATATGTAACCTTGTGGTGTCCCAAACTATGTAAAAGGCTACATTTCTCTATGATTGATAGAGCCTGTGAAATTTGATGTTCTCTTGAGAAAGAACCTTTGGTGTGTTAGATATATACATTCTACGGACTTTTTCTGTGAAGCTAAAAGGAATAGAATTTCATGTATTACTGTAGTCTTTGTTTTCTCGTTGTCAAGGGACAGACGCGTCTTTATTCCTTCTACCTGTCTTGGCAGATAAATCATGACTTATCCCAAATATTTGTTGTTGAGAACTGCTTTTGACCTTTGTAATTTCACTTTGCTCATTTTCATGTTTTGTGATTTTTGTTTCTCATTTTGTTCCTATATGACTTATGTTTTAATAGTTGGGATTTGCACCCGCATTGATTGATTTGATCATTTGAGGGCAATTAAACCTGTATTCATGTGGTTTATTTGTATCCATGTGCTTCCCTCAGGGTTGCGGAAAACCTCATGAACTGCCAGGGAAAGAGATGGAGTGTGACACCAAGATTGTAGACGAACTAAGTCGAAGTGTTGAGGCAGCTGGCACTGAAATGGTTGATAATTTCCCAAAACTTATTGCAATTTGTAAGTATAGCCATTCATTGCTTGAAGCTTCTCTAGTGCATCAAGAAGCTACTGACTAGCATGCTATCATACTTCTGAACGCAGCTCCACAGGGAATCTCTGAAATTGCTTGTGATGGTGAAGTGGATCGTTTGAGTGTTGCTCAGCTCTACAATAAGGTGAATATTCTGCTCCCATACATATCTCAGGATTTAAGCTACATCTTTTTTTTTAATAAAGTCGTTAGATATGAATTTTATGAAAGATTGTAATGAATAGTAAAAAATGAAATCTAAATATAATGTATAAAAATGCACAATCTCAAATAATGTTATGATAATATAATCTTTTCATAGAAAATTAAATTAAAGAAGAATGATGGAGAGAAAATATAAAAAATAAACATAGAAGGAAAAGACAACATACAATAATCTTTGCATACCAAATTTATTTTGTACGGGTCATACCTTAACTCCAAAAAATCGAAGAAATAAATTTCAGAAAAATGTCAAATGATACAATATTATATTATAGATGAGTTGCATACTAAGTTTATTTTGGACAATCATACCTACTCCAAAATGAAAAAGAAAAACTCAAATCATAAGCTAACATAAAAAAGATCTAAAGAAATATATATGTCATATCTTATACTTCTAAACTTAACACTTGAACTATATTATAAGAAAACTTCTCCCTTTAATTTCATAATGAAGCTATCTGTTATTTTCTTTAGTTAGTTTTTGACGATATGTATCTATATCATTATCTGGGAAGAAGAAAAGAGACCAGTAAATGATGGAAAATACATGAATATGATGATATCAGGAACAATTTACTGGTATTAGTTGTCTTTTCACCTACCAAACTAATAGAGAACATTGAATCATAATACATAAAATTTATTTTAGTTTCAAAATTCAAACTGAATTGGAAGAGTCATTTATTATTAAAGTGAAGTTGTTGAACTTCATATTCCATCATTATGTAATTAAAATATTAGTATTTAATAAATTAATTATTTTATTTTATTTAGTGAAAGGGCAAAATGGTAATCCACTTTGAATATTGGAGCTTCCCATTTATAATATATAATAAAAAATAATAATAATATATTAATAATAAATAATAATAATATGATATATGATGATATGATATGATGATGATATATGATATGATGATAAGTAGTAAAGACTAGCCTATGCAGTGCACAGGCCCATTCCCAATGAATTTTTTTTTAATAAAATTGGAGAATGAGTACTTTTTCCTAAAATTGACTCTTAATACCTGCTTGAATATCTCATAATTTTCTGAAGAGAAATTGACAATTTCCAAGCAAAATATATTCTGCTTTTACTCACAATAGAGAAACTTGTTAAAGAAGAAGCCGACATTATGAAATGGCGAGAGATAGCCAACTTTAAGGTCAAGACTAAGGGTGTGTTTGGTATGGAGGAAAATGTTTTCCTGGAAAACAAGTAGATTTTGGACTTATTTTCTCATGTTTGGTTGGTGAGTAGAAAATATTTTCCGGAAATGATTTTCAGTGTGGGATGGGTGGGGGCTGGCCCGGGGGGGGGGTAGGAGTTTAAAAATAAAAATTTATAAGTTGAAATATTTTTTAAAAAACATAATTAATTTTTTGGGGAGGGGTGTGGGGTGGAGGGAAGGTCAAGGATCAGGTGAAAAAATAAAAATTTTGAAATTGAAAATATTTTTTTAAATTGATGTTTTTTCCAAAAAAAAATGTAATTTGAAATTGGAGAAGAGTCATGGAAAATGTTTTCCTTGATTTTTGAAGGGAAGTCATTTTCCTTAATTTTGAGGAAAATGAGTTGATTTGGAAAACATTTTCCAAAACTTTTGTCCCAACCAAACATGGGAAAATTGGAAAACATTTTCCAGAAAATGTTTTCCTTCGTACCAAACACACTCTAAATGAACTTCCCATTCTAATTTCTAATTTAAGAGAACATGTATATTGGTTATTATTATAATTTATAATGTAAAAAAACATCATTTTACCATTGCATTCACAAATATTTCCGTTGTGCAATAACTGGATTAGGGTTCCGTAGATAAAACCAATGGAAGAAATTGAAAGCATGTTGAGTTTATACAGACATCAAAGTGACAACAATCAATTTTGAAATTCAGTTGAAAGCAAAGCCAAATTTAAACTGATATGAAAGATTGAATGTTTAGAAGACAATGAAAATGTGAGGCTACGTAGTTTTAAAATATGGAACAGAAGTTGGGAAAGAAAGGGAGTTATTAAATATGAAAAAATTGGCAATATTTGAACACCTAATTAATGATCTTATAGGCTAGAAAATTTAGAATGTTATATGAATAAATTATGTGTACTTCGCTTTTATGTGTATTATTTCCCTGTGATATTTCATTCATATTTATTTAATCGGAACACTATTATAACTTCAAATACGTAAGTTCTATTATTACTCATGGCAAAACTAAAAATTGAGCATAAAATAATGCAGTAAAGAATCAAATCAATGGACATAAAGAAACCTGCAAAAAGTTAACCTAATACAGCTTAAGCCTATAGGCTGAAAGACAGAAAAATTCCATGGCAGTAGATATTTGAAGTATCAGCACATATAAAATCTAATCTATGATGCATAACAGAAACATTAGGCCGAAGCATGTCCCTACTTGCATTTCTTTTTGCATATGGGACAAAATAGTCGATACATGTAGAACTGTAAGGTGCAGCTACAACAACTCATATCTTTAATCAATGCATATTTGCCGGAATACGAGATAAAACATATTTTCACAGCAAGGGTTGTGAAGTAGGTGTTTTGTGCTTTATTTTTTTGGTTTTGCAGATGTGCAAGGTACTTTCTGACTATGGTGAAGATTCATTTAATGCAGTAGCAAGTCAGCCAGCTAGTCTGGCGTTAAAAAGGAACCTCCTTTCACTGGAGGCCTTTTTCCAAGAGATGAAACTAGTACTTTCTTCCGCGCATCAGAATCCTGGTAATGCTCCAGGGAGTGAACTTCAAGAAGATTGGAAGCCCGAAGGTGGAAACCCCTCTCCAGTGCTATCATTTCTAAGGGATGGTAGGCTTCACACTACTGAGGAAAAACATGACAATTTTCCAACAGGTACAGAATTTGTGTCCGAGGGTACTAGCAATTTAAGGACAACAGAAAGCAATATATCCCATGACATTAGCCCTTCAGAGATTCCTGGAGAGGAGATAAAACACTGCAGTTTAAACGGAGATACTGATATAGAGATGGTGGAGAAGCAGGATGATACTGATGTTAGCACCACCAATGTTGTGATGGATATAGCAGAATGAAACTGTTTTTAGGGCGTTCCACTTGCTGACTGAAAGTAAATTCTGTAGGGAAATGACATCTCCTAGAAACCATTATAGAATGACTACACAAGAGCGACTGTTTTCCTTTTTTCTTATTTGTGTTTTCCACTCGTCAAGTACTCCCTTTGAAACGCGAAAACATACTTTACTAACCTGCATAAGCAAAAGCGTTAACATCTTGATTGATTGATCGAATCAAAGTATGAAAAAGTGATCACAAGTCTGTAGGGATAGATGCAGGGCAAGTGTTCATTTGTACTGGACTCATTTTCCTATAAGCATCCCATGTATATGTAGGGATAGATGCAGGGCAATTGTTCATTTGTGCTTGACTCATTTTCCTGTAAGCATCCCTTGTATATGTAAGGGACCATACTGTGAAATTGTAATTTCAATCTATTGACAACATGCCACATATAAATGGACATGTTGTAAAACTGTAACTTCAGTATTTTTCACCTTAGCGTAAGGTGAGTCACTATCTAATTTCTTTCAAATATTTTATTGTATTTTTAATCAATATGAAATTTCGTACTTGTCGAATAAAAAGTTTTCTCTGCTTTTCTTGAAATTTAACATCTATAGCTATATTCATGAGTGAAGTATAATTGGATAACCATCTCTTTTATTGAATTTTCCATCCTTATAATAAAAAAATTTGTAGGTGGATATTACATGAAAATTTGGTTAAAGTACTCTTAAATATGGTTCGCTTTGAGTTTTTAGCCAATGGGAGTAGGATCTGTTTTTGTCCTCTAGAGATCATCTCAAGCATCTTTAATCCCTTAAGTTTGCTAAATGGAACATTTTTTAATTCTTTATTTTATTAAAGTTTGACTAATTTAGATTTTCGCATACAAAGAATGCTTCCTGCCATCTTTGGTTAAGGGGATAACAACTTTATCCACCTATACCATATCCTTTGTTAGTATTTTGAAACGCCTTTAGTTTAACTAACATAACTGACTTAAAAACTTACATGACTATAAAAAAGTACTATCAAAAATACAATAAAAATCAATAGATATTTAAACATGTCAAAAAAAAATTGATCCTTGAATAGTTTGTTTTGCGTAAATATTGAGAAAATAAAAAATAAAAAATTAAACTATTTAATCCCTTTTTAATAAGAAATTAATCAAATTCAACTGATTGTTTAAAATAATTAGAAGCAGAGCAATGGAGTCTCACCGTTATTCAATCAATTTGTTCCATTTTTTTAAAAGTCATCATTAGTTTTTAAATCCATTATTATGCTTAATCTACTCTCCACTAAAAATGCTCCATTTATCAATCTTAAAAAAATTAAAAAAAAAGTGCAAGTTTACATATTTAAAGGACAATTTGGCTAAAAAATCGGTTAGTTTTGACGGCTCTATCTCCCCTCACCCCCCACCAAACACACGCTGTACCCTATTGTTTCCTCCAAATTTCAATTCCCTTATTCTTCTTCTTCTTCTTCTTCTCTCCATTTTGCAGAGAAAGGGATTCTAGAATCTTCCACTTCTGCAATTCTTCTTCGATCCTCCTTGCTCTCTTTCTCATGGATCCTCCTACCTCTTGGGATTCCTTGCGAAAGCAGGTAACAACATTCATTCATCATTTCAGATCGAATTTCTGTTTTTAATTTTACGTAAACAATGATTTAGATGAGTTCTCTATTTGTGCTTGTTGACTGTGTCAATCTTCTCTGTTTCGTTCCAACTTGTATAACATTTCTCCAAGGAAAATTGTGTTTTGTCGGTGTGCAGTTTTCCAGAATTTTGGATGATGGTACGTGAATTTGAGTGATGAAATTGAATAGATCTATGGGGGTTGGGATAGGTTTTTGTGATCCTGTAGTTACGGAGGTAGATTTAGAGGTAGAACTGCTAGGTATTGTTTTTTGCGATCTGACAACACTCTACCAGAATCAAAAGGTGCAATGACCCGAACAGCCAGAATTACTGTGAATATATACCCTGGAACCATTCTAGGAAGCAGCATTGATAGGATTAGATTTTGGTTTTTAAGTTGTTCTGTTTCATTGGGCTGCTGGTTAGGATATGTAAACTTCATGATGTAATGCTGCTCTCTCTAAAAGGGAAGCATGTACTTATTGGTCCAGCTCGTGTATAAATTCCCCCCGTAGATGTAGTTTTTTATTGCATAAGTTTTGCTAGAGAAGCATAGGGGAGATAGTTTGGTGTAATGCAATTATTGCAGATCATATTTCTTTTTACTATTGAGGGTTAATGTTAGAAATTAACCATAATGGTGTCTCTTCTTGATTTCCATTCGAGTGGAATTTAAAAAGAGTTTCCATTAGAGTGGAACCTAAAAAGAGTGATACAAATTGTTCTATATTTTGTTGACAATCTGGACTATGACTACTTATATTGGTGCTTGGTTATGTGATTGAACAGAACCGTATCAATAGTTATGTAAGTGGTTTTGACTGAAAGTTGATTGATTTTCATCCAAATCCTTGCTACTAGAGGCCTGAAATATTGCATATGAAAATGAATGAGAAAGGTACAACTCAAGTTTTGGGATTCTCGACAAATTAGCTTTGTCAATGATTTGCACATGAAGCTGTTCCCCTTATTGTACTTGTATGACCTTATCACAGAAAGCATGATCATTTCGCACGATCCAAGTATACCTTTTAATATATGCTTTCGTGCCAAAGCATATGCTGTTATTACAGCCAAAACAAATTTTCCAATGCTGAGTCTTTCATTTTGAAACTTCGTTGTATCATACTCTGACACTCATGTTATAATTTTAAATTTGAAACTAATCTGCACTGGGATATTCCTTGGTATAATGAGTAACTATTGATTTCAATAAATAGTGGGCATAAGGAGTAATCAGCTCCAACGATTGAAATATTTGACAAAACTATCTGCCAAATGAAAAATAATCTATCAGCAGCCTTTCATTTCTTGAAAATTTAATTTTTCGTTCTTCTTATTCAGGCATTTCGATGCTCTTTTCTCCGCCCCTCTTCTCTTCCCCCTTTTTACAAGCTATCAATATTCCTTTTTGACCCACAATGCATTTGGTCCTTCTTAGATAATTGTACTATACAGATTTGATAGGACTACATAAAATAGGATGACACACTTGAAGCCATGCAAAATTGGGTTTTTTATCTGCTAAAATGTTCCTGGTTTTGCCACAGGTTTATTTAGTTATCAGGGCCATTGTTAATTAAGAATTTGTGAAGGGATAGGATGAGCTTGGTTTTTGGAGGTGATATAGTCAAGCAGAGTCTCAAGGATGACGGTCTGGGAGGTCCTAGCTTTGCCAACTTATATTAGCTTTTAAGCCATTAGGAGACCATATCACTTAAAGAAAACTGAATCTGAGCAGTTTTGATTGGGAACTTCTAGCATGCGTAAAGATGAGTTTCTCACTTTTCTTTTGGGGGGTTCAGAATTTATATTCTGAGTTTCTTGGTTGCAATTTGAAGAAAGCATTTTATGAGTATTCGAAAGTTTGTGCTAGGTTGAAGTGGTCTCTCTTTAGAATTTAGTGCTTAATGTAGGAGCATTGAAAAACCATTTTTCTTGCTTAGTCTTAGCATAGTTGTTCGTTTGAGCTTATGATAAGATTGCATGAAGAGTTCTCTAATGGTGTGGAATTGGCTAGAATCATGACAAACAGTTTGCATGTGGTAGGGATAACTTTTAGTTGGTCCTCTTTTCTTTTGCTTGATTCAGCTTAGGTTCACATTGGACAATTGATCTTGTCTGTCATGTGGTGAAGCTTCTGTTGAAATTCCACGTTAATTTCTTCTTTTCTCCCCTCATATATATTGAAAAATTCTTATGTGGGTTTTACATATCCAACTAGGCAAGGAAGCTTGAAGCTCAGCTGGATGAGCAGATGCATTTGTATCGTAGATTTGTTTCAAACAAAAGTGGTAATGCTAATGATCATGATCTTGAATCTAGTATAGATCAGCTGCTCAAGCAACTTCAACAAGTAAATTCACAAATGCAAGCGTGGGTTTCATCGGGAGGATCTGAGATCTTCTCTCATACACTGACTCGCCATCAAGAAATTCTTCAAGATCTTTTTCAGGTATTTTAAATTATTTTTTCCCGCTTGATCTTGACGCAACTCAATTTTACACAGATTCTGCAACTACAAGCCATGGATATTTTGTAGTAATGGAAATATGTGCCAAGCAAAATGCTAATGCCTTGTTGCATAGGCCTATGGTTCAAAGGCAATGGTAATAGAATATAAAATGTATGATAGATTTACACGTGAGTTTGAAACCTCGCTCTTGCATCAGATCTGGTATTTAAGTAGAGAATGGTACAAAGGCTAGCCCACTATTCCCGAGTTTCAAAGCTGAAGCAACTAATTTCTTAGTCATCACAAAAAAAAATAATGGCTTACTAGAAGCTCAACATTGGTGTGAAGCTAGACCTTTTTTTGTGGTATGTTGGGGAAGATAGATATTCGGTGTTCCTAAGACAGACATTCCCTTGAAAATTAGTTTTATATTTAATGGGGTCTATTTCACCTTATAGTTATTGTTGAACCACTGATAGGGGTCCTTGTCACTTGTCAGTATTGTCATGGCTATCATCACCCATTACAACTATTGGACTAATAAAGAGTATGGGCTCTATGTTGTATTATCATTTAGAAAGCTGAAGGGCCAAATAAGTCCAAGATGAACTTTGATAAGTGGAGAAATTTGCTGAACATGCTAAGTTTGATGAGATCCAAAATTCATAAGAAGGTCGTTGAGAATCAGTTTTATTCATAGTGAGTAGAATCATCTCTTGACAATTTCTTGTTCTAGCAAATTGTCTGAGTATGGAGTAAACTCTTTAGTTGTGTGAAGAACAGTTGCAACTAACCAACGAGTCTGTGGGTAAATGGTGATTTGGAATACAGCAACTTCTTTAATTGTGTTGCTGAGAACAGTTGGAATTAACAGACATCAGTGATTTCATTGCCAAAGTAAACCAGGGTAGCCTGAACAGTGAAAATTTTCAAGTATGATATGCAATTTGGTAATGGGAATCAGTGAATATCTGATCATGGAATCATACTTTTTAAAGAGATGCATGTGTCATCGGACAGCTCCCAAATATTTAATAGCAGTTTGTTTCCATATCCCAATGGACAATTTCTGATATTTATAGTAGCATGATTAGTAAAACATCCTCTTATCAAATAAGGTAATGATACTTGAAAAACTTTCTTGTTGGACTGTAGGAGTTTAATCGGATCCGTTCAAGTTACAGAGCCAAGAAAGAGCATGCTTCATTGCTTGAAGATTTTAGAGAGTTCGACCGAACCAGGTTAGATCTGGAAGATGGTAGTGGGTCTCATGACCAAGCACTCCTTAACGAACGTGCTACTCTCCATAGGACTACTGGACAGGTAAAAAATATAAAGTTCCTTTGATATATTGATGTTGGTTAACTTTCCTTAGTCATGTGAAGAAAACTCCACCACTAGTTATGATGTTGGATCCGTCTTTTCATATTTGAAAGTATTTATCAAAGACTTGGAGCTGCCTTAAAAACTTACTTTTGTTTCTTGCTTCTCTTTCAATGCGGATCTCTTGCTTTCCTCATATTATAGTTGGGGTGATGTGCTAAACATGAGATATATACATTTAAATAAAGTAAAAATTTAAGACTTGATCAGCGTAATATATGTTAATCTTAAAATGAATGTGCAGTCGTTATGGACTTGAAACCAAAACAATATGCAACTATATACATAGCTTCAAAACATTGCACCCAAACTATTACGCTTAATGTTTTTTGAGTAACAGCGAAGGAAAAACTATAAGAGTGCAAAGCTCTGTCTAGATGGCCACAGATTTTCCATGGACATTGTAATTTTTAAGAGTACTTATTTTATTGTAGTAATCAGATGCTGCTCTTTCTGTTAGTTTTATAGCCGTGTGTATTGTTGTATTTAATTGCCGACTCTTAATAATATATCAGAAGAAATTACTGACTTCTTGATATAGATGGATGGTGTGATTTCTCAAGCTCAAGAAACAATAAAGACACTTATGTTTCAAAGATCAACATTTGGTGGCATTAATTCAAAACTCAGCAATATCAGCAGTCGCCTCCCAACGGTGAGTAAACTATGTTATAAGCACCCCACTTTTTTTCAATTCAATTTCTAGAGCTCAGCTGAAGCAGGAGAGCTTAAATTTTCATTCTAAATAGTGATGACATTTGCCACGAGCTGTTTCATTGATCTGATCAAGATGAGTCATCTCTTTACTGGTTGTTTGAGTATTTTATCCTTCCAAGTGTCCTCAAGGGGATTGCTTAGTATTGAGGCTTAGGAGCACCAACCTGGAGATTCAGTTTGGATCCCAGGCAGAATACCAAATACATTTTGGTGAACAGATTTACTTGAGTAATAGGTCCCCACTTAGTAATTGGAGTTACTTGCAAGTTAATCCAGACATCACTGCCATAAAGAAAAAAGGGGGAAGGTTCAAAGTGTCCTTGTACTATGTGTAATTTCTTAATTTTGCACTTTGTTAGACTTCTGGTCCATTTATACCCTTCTCGATTAACTTATCGTTTCGTATTTTCCATCACCGTTAATGTAGCTTCAAAGTGAACTTGATGGACTCTAATACGTGTTCTACACGTCTAAATGCTTTGAGAAAAAGCATGTCCAAATTTAACCCTCAACTTTTGACTATGGTTGAAAAGTTGCCCCTCAGGTTGGAGATCTGGTAGAGGTCAAGAGCAAAATAAGACTTTTTCCTCTGTGGGGTGATATAAGACAGTTTAATAGAGGACTTACTTGCTCAATGGTTAGTACATGGGCAAATTTGACCATTTTCCCAAGGTAAAATAAAATTAGATAATTAAAAAGGAATACGATCGTCAATGTAAAGTACTTTGAGATCTTGTATTTTTTGTATGTTACCTTTCTCAAAAAAAAATCTTGTATTTTTGTGCCGTAGAGGTGTCTGTAGACTTCTGCAAGTTCTAGATTATTTGAGAGAACAGTGATCCTGTAAGTGGGATACTTTTTCGCGTTTTCTTTTAGAAACACTTCTTTAGATCTTTCTTTTATTATTATAGAAGTAGTAGCTTCTTTTAATCATAGAAGATCTAGTGAAGTACCAAAGCTAAACAGGGCCTGCGCACAGGTGGGGACGTCTGCCCCCTCTCTCTTATAAAGAGTGCCAGTGAGATCACATTGTTACATATTTGTGGAAAATTTCTGTTACATATGGGATCTATATCCTTTTTTCTTATTTGCTCTTTCTCAATTTTGCAGGTTAACCATATTCTTTCCGCAATAAAGAAGAAAAAGTCTATGGATACGATCATTCTTTCATTAGTTGCCTCTGTATGCATGTTTCTCATTTTGGTTTACTGGATGACGAAATGAGACAGTAATTAATTGGACTCCTGATGGAGCTTTGAGCACCATCTTTGCTTGTTTGTATCTTTTTGTATATTCACCAGTGAATTTTGTGACTCTTCATTTTTATACATGTAAGAAGGTATCTTGAATTGGTTTTGATGCACGCGGTTGCTATGCCAATCCAAGTATCAACATGATTTAGAATCCGTCGTTTTTGGCGCGTGAAAGTGAGAATATTCAGTAGAGGACAGAGTAGATGGTGTAAACTAATATGAGAACCAGTTGATCTGCAAATTCTATGTAATGTATTATGAGACCAAAATCACCAAATTACTGGCATCTAAGTGCAAGGATTCTGCCATCACACCATCCACAAGCATTCCGAAGTCTTCATTACATAAATATGTCATGTATCAAAATTCTGTCATTTCTTACAAAATCCATGTATATCAAATTTGGTTTCCATCTGAGTTATCTAGTCAGTATATTTTTCACGTCTGACAAAGTCCATCAAGTTAAACACAGGTTGCATACATTCCAACAGAAGAAGGTCATGACAATGTTTGATAATCGAAGTAATTACGACAACTAGTATGGAACAATGAAAACTGCAATGAAATAATCAACATACGTCAATTATCAGAAGGAAGATCTACTGTAAATCATCGGTGGACTATAAGTAAATGATATCCACAGGAATGTGTGGACATTCAATTAGTCTTATATCTGATAAGTGTGTGAACAAGACCACCTGCTCGAGTTCTTCTGAAACTAAGAAATGAGCTAACAACAAATTAACTATATTGAATAAAAATTGGATTACAGAAGCATGTGTTGATATTGATGACAAATAAAAAGAATAAATATTGGATTACAAAAGCATGTGTTGAATTTGATGACAAATAAAAATTGACGAGAGAAATTGTAATATTTAGTAAACTAGAATTTGATGTATTACAAGATGTGATGATTCTACAGGGTTGTTCTTAATAGTTGATTGATTTGTCTCCGTGCCTATTTTATCCTTGCACAATTTAAATCTAAATCAACAAATATTAGGTCTTCTTTAGTTTACATCAATTAAATAAAATAAATTATATAATAATGTCAATAAAGGCAATCCTCTTTTTTTTCCTTCAAATTATTGGCATAATTTATTTCATCAAACCAATATATTTACCAACAATATTATTCGATTTTCAGTACGACGACTCTACCTTGTTTAGAAACAAATTAAGAAGCTAGGGTTTATCAAGGAAATGCGTTATAAATTTGTTACATAAATAATACTGCTCATATAACAAAAAAAAATTACAATTTAAGGGATGTTTCAAGTCCAAGTAATTTCAACAAACTTTTAGGAAACCCAATTAGCAATAACTTTTAGGTAATGGTAATATTTGGAAACTTTAGTAGGTTTTAAAATAAGTCAAAATAGGATAAAAAAAAATTAGGTATTCTATAAATTATTCTCATTAGTATGTACAATATCATATACTACAAACATACTGCATTTGCTTAAAACTAAGATCACTAAGAGAATGTAAAGATCACTAAGAGAATGTAAAGAAAGACTCGGAGAAATTTGGAAGAAGGCTTTTTATGGCTTACAAGTTGGATGGTTGTTCTCAAGCTTGGATGCCTTGCAAATGAATGACACCCTATTTAATTATAGTACCTTTTAAGGACCTAAGTGTAAATATTATTTACTTTACAAGTCCCATTTTAGTCACTCTCTGGAAAAGTTTAAATATTGTAGGAATTTCTAAACCTTTCCAAAAATATACAAGTTATCTAGAGAATTCTAAGGATTTCCTAGCCTTCTTGATTAATTGTAGAGTTTTCCGCAAACCTCTCCAAAACTCTACACCCTTCAGCCCCATCCGGATGCAAAATTTAATTGTCTTGTGGCGGGACATGACATATTTCTTACTTTCTAATGGCGGGATTATTATGGAAGAGAGGCACAACTCTAGGTCAAGGTGGATTCAGTGTCGTTTCGTTAGCTTCTACCTCCAGCGCACTATTTAGTGGTGTTACTCTTCCCTCTATAATTGTTGTCAAGTCTTGCAACTACAGTGATTCTCAATCGTTGAAAGAAGAGGTCGAAATCCTACGAATGTTCAAACATTCACCTTACATGTTCATTGTTTCAGAGCTAATGTCTCTTTTGAAGATAACGTCAATCTTTACAACTTATTGCTCGAGTACGCTTCAGGAGGAAGCCTTGCTGATCATCTTCAGAACTGCAATTCACTGTCGGAGTTTGAAGTTAAGAAACACACGAAGAATGTTCTTTTAGGGATCAATTGTATACACAATAAAGGAATCGTTCACTGTGACATCAAACCTGAAAATATTCCCCTTGTAGGCGGGGACAAAACTGCCAAGATTGCTGATTTCGGCCTCTCTGTGACCTTAGAACAGGGCATGAATCAAAAAGAGGGAGTTATCAGGGGAACAGAAAGGTATATGGCACCTGAATCCGTGATTAACACACTGAGTATACCCCAAAAGTTGATATTTGGGCTCTTGGTTGTACTGTCTATGAGCTGATTAAGGGGACACCATTATGGGAAGACGCAGATGGTGATGATGTGTTGGACAAAATCGAGTTTGAGGAACCAAAGCTTCAGAATCCAAAGTTGTCAAATGAGGCTAGAATTTTCTGGGAAAATGTCTTGTGAAGAATCCGAGCACGCGTTGGACTGCAGACATGCTCTTGAACCATACTTTTCTGCAGAATTTATCCAAAGTAGCCAACATAGCAAAGACAAGGAAGAAGAAAATTGATTCAATGTCCTTTCTACACCAGCCAATCCAGAAGATAACATTCAAGATCGGCCATCATAAATTCTCGAGGCAATTGCTAGATCCAAAGCCCCTTCTAGACAAACCAATCAAGAAGATAACAATCAAGACCTGCAATCATAAATTCGTGAGGTACTAGACAGATCTGAAGGAAGTAGAGAATGAACTTTGTGGAAGGGTACTGACTACTGACAATAGATAGATACATAATAAAAAATTATTTGTATATAGAGAGAGAAGTATGTATGGGTTTGATCCCTCTTTAGGATTTCTACTGGTGCATCTTCCCAATAGCCCACAACACAATATCTGAAAGGAATAGAAAAAAAAATTAGACGAGATTATGACTATGTATGCATAAAAGATGCACACAATATTTAAAAGAATTGAATGCCACAACATGCTAATGAAAGAATAGATTATACTAGTGTTTGCATTAGAACTAGTTCTACCCATATGCCTGTAATAGGAACTGACAACCTACGTATAAACGCTACTACTAATCAAACACTCATAGCAGGAGCTAGAAACCTACAACCTATGACTCTTAAAGAGAGAACTTACTGGTGCACATCAACATTCTTACACTCATAGCAGGTAATAATTGCTTCTTGAATACCAAAGTCACCGCAAACTTCACAAAAAAATTTCTGCAAGTTTATAAGAAAAGACAAGAATTTCAAAATCGACATTACCATATGAATAAAATGAAGAATGAAGAAACAAAATGTCATCAGCTACACAAAGGTAAATCATAAATATCATGCTCATGTCATGTTTCATTTTGTAAAATTGTTAGTGTAGCCTCGCATGACTCTTTTATGACGGCATTGTTTTTTTTTTTATTTTAACTTTTCACTGAATGAATTAGTAAATACTTTATGAGAAGCTTTATCTTTCTCTTTTATGTACCTATCATGTTCACAATTGGTATTAGAGAACTATGATTTGTTGTTAGTTCATATATACAATTGAGAGACTATACATACATTTAACAAGTTATCTATTTGTTCCAATTCCCATTAAATTTCATATCTGTCAAATAAGTAAGTGATGTGCAGGAAATGAAACGCCTGTGCAATGATGATATCGCCCATTGGGTATGATTATGAAGTGTTTGTTAGTAAGGAATGAGACTCAAGAATGAAATTGAAAGTGTAAGGGCTCGTTTGGATGAGCTTAATAAAAGCAGTTTTAAAAAAATACTTTTGAAAGTGCTGAAACTTATTTTAAAATAAGCAGTTATGCGTTTGGATAAAAGTGCTGAAGTTGTTATGCCAAACGTGAAAAGGGAAAAATAGAAGAAAGAGATGTTAGGGTTATATGGGTAATTTGAAGATTGTATAAAAATATTAAGCGAAAAAACATAAAAATGTGGTCAACTTAAAACACCTTATAAGCTAAAAAAAAAAAGCACCCCTACCCCAGCTTTTAACTTTTGGCTTAAAATAAGTTTTTTTTAACTTAAAATAAGCTATTTTGAGTATTGTCAAACAGTTAAATAAGTCAAAAACCAGCTTTTAAGTCAGTTTGACCAGCTTTTAAGCTGAGCCAAACAGGCTCTAATTAGGGGCCTGTTGTCAAGGAGGAGACATACACTGGCTTAGTCCACTAGTGATATGCTCGTTTTTGGGCCTAGGCCCACGTGAATTTATAATGTATCACTATGGTGTCTATATATACATCTTGTGAAACTTTTTATCTGTGTAGATATTTACTTCTATTATGATGTTTCATATTATCCATCGTTTTAAGTGTTTAACACTCCTTTACTTGTATTTTATAATCAATAGTGTCTCAACGAACTTAAACAAGCTAAATATTCAGTTATATCCATCCTTTCAAAAGTTATTCAGTAGAGTATTAATCTAAATTACTTTACACCTCTTTAAACATTTTTAATTAGATTATAATCTATCAATTTGAACAATAAGGATATTTTGTAATAAATTCAATTTGATGAAACGATAATTGTCAATTTTTTTTTTATAATACACAATTTTTTCATATATCCTTTAATTTCAACTCTAAACTAGAAAAAGATATTTTTAAAATGCTACACAAAAGTAAAGTTTTAGCAACACTGTTTCAAGTCATACATCTCTCTCCCCCGGGCCGCCAAAAAACATATCAATCCTTTCATACATTTTTAGGTAGAGAAAAAAATGCAATAAAAATAAAAATGAATGCAGAATCGCATTAACATTAGCTATAGAAAAAAACAATCATTAGTTGTTTTACCATGTTGGACTGATGAATGTTGTTTGATTCCTTTTGCATCGGAGAACGAGCACCTGCAAATAGAAAAAAAATGTCCCATACAGTCCTACTCAACACTCAATTTGTACGTTTTACAATTATTTTCTACTTATTTTACCTGTTATATTTGAACTTAAAATAGTCAAATATAATTATTTTACCACATTTTCTCAACTATTAATATTTAGTGGAGTATCAGATTTTGAAAACAATTTGGTCAACGAAGAATTAATACTGAATTAAGACATAGAAGAAAAATGTAATTGTTTTTCTTTATTAGTTAAAAGTGAGAGAAAAAAAAGACTCATATTTTGACATTTTAGCTCTAAATATGAGGAGTTTATGTCTTCTATATGTTAGTATATAATTGTTGATTATATGATTAATAAGTCAAAACCAAAAACTTCATTATGAGGAGAAAGTTAGGGTGTGTTTGGTATTAAGGAAAATATACTCCAAAATAAATATTTTATTAAAATTGCATATGCGTGATTGCTCATATAAATAATTTCACGAAATAGTCTTCAAATATCTGTAAGAATGATTATTAATTATTTCTTACGCATGGCTCAAGTTTACTTGCAACCCGAGTAATACCATAATAATAACTCAAGTCAATTATATTTATATTAGAGATTCTTTTACTAATTTAGTTTAATTAATTATATTTTAAAATTTAAAATTTTATTATTAATATCTTATGTAGTTCTTTAATGATAGTAATCATAATATTTTTTTAATTAATTCCGTTTAAAATAAATAAGTAAAAAGATAAATTATTTTCATTATATAAACCAAGGGAGTAATTAAATTTGTTTCAAATTAAAAGTAACAAAGAGAAAAATTAAGTAATGAGTTTCGCCCATCAGAATATAATATCAATAAAAATAATCTCTTCACACAATTAACTAATACTAAATGTGTCTCATATATGTAATAAAAATAATATCTTCACACATTTAATTAATACTAGTTGTGTCTCATATGTAATAAAAAATTTCGCAATATAGTGAAGAATTCAAGTTAATTGTTCACCACACCTAAAAGTCCTCTTTGTTTACACATGATAGAACTTTTCTGGAGTCAAGTTAATTCTTTAAATGGTTTAATTCAAGTTAAATGGTCACTTATTCCATAAAATTGATCATTAAAATTACTTTTGTTTCTTTTCCTCCCATTTTTCATTTATTGTTCAAAAAAAAGTTTCTTTATATTTCTTGTCTTTGCAACTTCTACTTTTAGGACTCATTTAAACATAACAAAAAAATTATTTATGAAATAATTTTTATTTTATTTGAAAATAGATTTTTACCATGAAAATTTGAAACAAAACATTTTCTTTCTGAAGGTATATTTTAAATTTGGAACTATGTTAGTATAATATGTTGTTCTCCTCATTTTTTTACTTTTAAAGTTTTAGATAAGTATAATATAAATATTGTTTTGAATATTTTTTTGAAAAAGATAAAACATAACTCTATTTTTCAACTTTAACTCCATATATTTCAAATACAATCTATATATATATATAAATCTGGATATGAAAGTGCGGATGTGGCACCCCTCATAGGCCAGCATTAGAATTTATATATTTTATCTTTTTTTTAAGTTTTTTTTTCTCTTAATTTTCTCTTGATATATTAGTTAAATTAAATAAATATCCTCTATTCATTATTTCTCTTTAAATTCCTCCATTAATACCTTTATTATTTTAGGTATATATAAGTTACAATTTATCCCTTTAAATGTTTAAACCTTTTCCTATTCCTTCTTAAAAGTATTACTAAATTATAATTAAGACACTAATGATCAATATAAGTTACAATTGTAGGTATTGATTACTCCATTACTCTTTTAATTTATTTATTCAATAGTTAAGAATTTATGGATTACTATAAATACTAAAACCATGTCATCTTCACCAATGCAAGAATTTTTTATTTTATTTTTCCTTTCTTCATCGTATTTATACTAAAGTACATCACTTTGGTTATTTCTATTTTATAATATATAGTTTATTTGTTACTAACTTTTACAATGTGGAAGATAAGATGAGCATTTGACAATTTTGGAAATTCAAATTCAATGAGAACAATATCTAATTTGAATTACCAAGGTACATCACTTTGATTATGTCTAATTTTATATATATATATATATATATATATATATATATATATATATATATATATATAGAGAGAGAGAGAGGAGAGAGAGAGAGAGATTCTTTGTGACTAACTTCTATTGTTAACACTTAACAGTGTGGACGAGTAGACGAGTACATGACAATTTTGGAAATTCAAATTCAATTTTGATGAGTACAATATTTCACTCATGTTACTCTTTTTATTTCAGTTTGTTTGATGTCTTTTATTTACAATAATTTTTTTTGTTCTTTTTTTTTGTTTTTATTGCTTTTTTCCTCATTATTGATGATTTTAGTGTACTTATTATTTTGCGCATTTTTTTTAAATAATCTTTATCATTTATAATGGAAGACAAGGTGAACATATGACAATATTTAAGTTTAACTTTCATAAACTCACAAGGAAAAGGAACCCTACATTAATGTTTATGTCCATTAATCTTCAAATGGTGTAAGTGAACATTGAGAGTGTGTACAAATTGAATAATTAGAGGCTAGGATAATTTTCTTTGGTATCCCTACAAAGATTATTTTGTTTATTTGTTTAATTTTAATTTATTTTAATTTTCTTTGGTACTCCGACAAGGATTCTTTGATTAATTTATCTAATTATAATTTATACCTACACTAAATAATATTATTGAAATTTCAGGTATATTAATTTTAACTTTGAAGACTTGAATCGTTTTGTTTATTATCTTTTAAGGTTTTTTTAATGGTTTCAACATTGTATATATTTTATTTTGAATAATGAAATCAATTTTGAGGATTAGGAAATTTCACAATTTTTATTTATGTTTACCTTTTAGAATAATTTAGAAATTGTAACTAAAATATAGGTAAGTTTAAAGTTGTATTTTAGTTAATACATATATATAATTTGGGTTTAATTTATTTGAATACTTTATATTATTTACGTATTTGAGACTATTTATCTTTCAATCTATTCATTTTTATATAAATAATAGGCAGTATATTATAATCGTAATAAAATTAGTCAAGATAGAAAATGATTTACAAACATTTCATAATCTAAGATTAGTGAAAGATGAAAAAAAAATTCATTACTAAAGGAAAGTATAATACTTTTGAAGGAAAAGAATAGATATTAGAAAAAAACTATATTTTCATTAAGCTTATTATATTATTAAATTAAATTTAAATTTCATAAAGAGTTCAACTTATTACATTAAATTTACTTTTCTTATTAAAATAAATAGAATAAATTTAGGATTTTTTTTATAATTTCAAAAATTCTTAAGCGATTTCAAATTACAAAAGATATAAAATTTAAGTACTAATAATAAACTTAATTAAGACTTAAAATTTGATATATTTAAATTAAAGACTATAAAGAATCTTTAGAAATATATTTAGTAATCAACTATTCAAAAAATTAATTATTTAGCAAATTTAACGAGTAATTTTTTATCACGCAAAGCGCAGCTAAGTTCACTAGTAAAAATATAAATGAATTCGATAACATCTAAGTATTTAATGTGTAGTGCAATAAGAAGTGTTTCATTTTATATTCAATTGTATTTATATTAGAGATTCATTTTACTAATTTAGTTTTATTAATCATATTTTGAAATTTGACATTTTACTATTAATATTATATTATGTAGTAGTTTATGGTAATACTAATAAGAATTTTTTTTAAAATATTATTAAAATAAATAAGTATAAAGATAAATTATTTTTATTATTCAAACAGAAGGAGTAATTAAATTTGTCTCAAATTAGATTTAGAGAAAACAAAAAAAAATGAGAGAAAAAAACAAAGGCCAGCCAGGAAAATAAAGCATGAGTCCCACGCATAAGGATATAATAATATCAATGAAATAGTTTCCTCGAACAATTATTATTAGTTGTGCCTCATACATAATAGAGAATTTCGTTATTCCGTGATAGAACTTGCTATCTTTTAGTTTGTGCTGCACCCGTGTCGACACGACATAGGTGCAATATGAGTGTTCAATCTGTGTTCGATTTGATTAATCAGTTTTAGATTTTATTTACCAAAATTGATCGAGAAATGTGAACAATATTAATGATTACAATATAGAAGTCATATTTTTTTAAAAAAATAAAATAAAATCTATTTACGAAGAAATTAAGAAGTTTGGGTGCTTCAAGTTGACTGAAAATAGATGATAAATTTGTTACTAGGAGTAACTACAATTAGAGAGCTTGTGAGTGATATTATCAAATTTGATTTACAATATAATCTCAAAAAATTAGTCTTAATATTTTTTTTTCATTTACAAATCTTTCTTTTTTTGTTTCTTATATTTTCACACTAAAATGAAATAAGAATTAGAGCCTTAAATGATGATAAGAAAATAATTTTTTAGGGGAGATATTTCAAATTTAAATTATTCGTTAAATCAAAGAAGTGAAAAAATAATTCATGTGTGAAAAGAATAAAAAATATCCGTGAACTAAAAATAAACATGAACTTCACTAGAAGGATCTAACATGCCTATACAAAGATATTTTTCATAAAAAATAAATTAAAATATTATATAGGAAAATATAAACGAAATTGAATTAAATTAATCCCTAATGGAATAAGAGAACACGGGAAAAGAATAGTGTAGAAGGAAAAATAAGGAAAAAATTAAAATAAAATTTTGGTAAGTGAAATCGTTCTTTTATCTTTTTAAGAAACTGTAAGAATCCATTTAGGTATAGGAAAGGGAATATGATAGCATATATAAATTACTCTCTCTTATAATAAAATAATATACTACTTACAAACATACTTCATATTCAATTTTCAATGGCGGGGTTATTGTGGAAGAGGGGCACAACTCTAGGTCAAGGTGGATTCGGTGTTGTCTCGTTAGCTTCTACGTCTAACGCACTATTTCGTGGTGTTACTCTTCCATCTCTCATCGCCCTCAAATCATGCAACTACACTGCTTCTCAATCATTGAAACAAGAAGTTGAAATCCTCCGAATGTTCAAACATTCTCCTTACATTGTTCACTGTTTCGGAGCTAATGTATCTTTTGAAGATAACGTCAATCTTTACAACTTATTACTCGAGTATGCTTCCGGAGGAAGCCTTGCTGATCGTCTTCAGAACTGCAGTTCACTGTCGGAGTTTGAAGTTAAGAAACACACAAAGAATGTACTTATAGGGCTCAGTTGTATACACAATAAAGGAATTATTCACTGCGATATCAAACCTGGAAATATTCTCCTTGTAGGCGGGGACAAAACTGCCAAGATTGCTGATTTCGGGCTCTCCATGACCTTGGAACAGGGCATGAATCAAAAACAGGGAGTTATCAGGGGAACAGAAAGGTATATGGCACCTGAGTCCGTGATTAACACTGAGTATACCCCAAAAGTTGATATTTGGGCTCTTGGCTGTACTGTCTATGAGCTGATTACGGGGACACCGCTATGGGAAGACGCAGATGGTGATGATGTGTTGGACAAAATCGAGTTTGAAGAACCAAAGTTTCAGAATCCAAAGTTGTCAGATGAGGCTAGAAATTTTCTGGAAAAATGTCTTGTGAAGAATCCGAGCACGCGTTGGACTGCAAACATGCTCTTGAACCATACTTTTCTGCAGAATTTATCCAAAGTAGACAACACAGCAAAGACAAGGAAGAAGAAAATTGATTCAATGTCCTTTCTACACCAACCAATCCAGAAGATAACATTCAAGATTGGCCATCATAAATTCTCGAGGCAATTGCTGGATCCGAAGCCCCTTCTAGACAAACCAATCAAGAAGATAACAATCAAGACCTGCAATCATAAATTCGTGAGGTACTTGACAGATCTGAAGGAAGTAGAGAATGAAACTTGTGGAAGGGTACTGAGTACTGACAATAGATAGATACATAATAAAAATTTAATTGTATATATATAGAGAAGTATGTATGGGTTTGATCCCTCTTTAGGATTTCTATTTGGGGTATGTAGGCAACATGTGACGAAGATGATCTCACGTGCAGCCCCTTATTAGTTTAATAAGAAAAAGTTGTATAGTTGATCAACATTCTTTATAAAGCAAGTAGTTATATCTATGTTGCAAAGTTGTGTTATTATGATTGAATTGCTAGGTTAGAAATCTATGGTTTCCTTATTAATATAACTCATCTGTTGTGTTTTCCATATTTGTGCCCTCTCTTTTGTAACCAATTTAAAAACAATGTTTTACCTGTCAAGTACATATTGGTTTTGGAGAATTTTATAGTCATGCTCAAACTCTAAGCTTGAAGCCTCCCATTGTGATCATCTCTAGTACAAACGTTAAAATATAAATTCATCAGCATCACTCCTCTTATTTGTGCGCTCTTCCCTGGAAAAAAAATGGAAATTGATTGCCATAGAGATGGTCCATCTATATTTTTTTATTGAAACAGCTAAGTAAATTGTGAGATGCATCAGAAGTGTGCTACTAATATGAACAAATTCACTACCTGTTGCTTGGCTAAGGCCATGAGATCAGCAGAATTGAACTGTTTATTACCACAGCTGACCGTTTGCTTGTACTTTGCTAGATAATCACTATAAGCACTTAACAGAAAAGTTGTGACAGTAACATATTGAGAATTGTAAGGTGAATCAGACCCCCTGATTATAAATTAGACATTTGGCAGTCCACCTACTTGTAAAACCAGATGAATAAGTAAATACATAATCAATTGGATCCCAGGCAGAATACCAAATTCATTTTGGTAAACAGGTTTACTACACGGGATGATCCTTTAATATTCTTGTAAGAAAATTGTTTTGCAATGAAGCTGAAGAGCAAGTACTCCAAAGTCCAAATGAAAGAGCTACTCACTCCACTTTGAAAATTTCAATGGAAGAATTTGGCTATACAAGTCTGATTCCATTTTATTTGCAGTTCACTCTTCTTATTCCCAAATAGAAGCAGAAAATAATTGAATTTGGTTTCCATCGGAGTCAGTAGATTTTTCATCTCTGAGAAGGTTGCAAAGTACCTAATGACTTGAGAAACAATATTATGATGTCAACATCTATGTTGTCAACAGTTATCTGATTGACCCGTAGGTAAACACAGAGGTAATTGAAATTTCGTGCAAAACTCACAGAAAAGCTAAGCATAAGTTACAATAGATCAATTTTACAGAGAATTTGAGAGGGCAGAAACGTGCCTCTACTTTTCAACAAAAGACTGGATTTTTCTCAACCATCCAATCGCTTCAATCCTATCCTTATTCATCATAAATTCATGAAGGAATGCAGAAAATTCATCACCTATCCCTCTTGCCTTTAGGAATTCGTTTAGGCCATCTCGGAAGCCACTGTTCAAATCCCTGAAAGTAAAAGCACAAAGAAGTATAAAAAACTCAGGAGCAAGAATAAGAAACTGCAACTAAATAATGAACATACACAGTATGTCAAAAATGAATAGGTAGACAATATGCAGAGAAAGCTTGTGACTCCTTTTATTTTATACTGTAAAGAAGAGTATGGCGTGCTATCAGGATGATCTGATTTTACTATAGTTGATCACCATCCTCAAACATGAAAGTGATCATGTTTACGGCCTTGCCCGCAGAAACTTAAGAAAAAAAGAACTTCAATCAGAAAAAAGAAAAATTCAGCTCCTTCCTTATCTTTTCTCTTATTTTGGGGAATTTTACTCTTTAAATAGGTGAAATAGATTAATGCAAGTATAATGCATAATGCATACACAATATAATAAAGTAAGAAGACGTCTCATACTTAACATTGGGGCCCATATAAGGTTGAGCTCGAGAACTGTCACTTCTGAGTAAGTAAACTTTCTGAATTTCCAAGGAATTTGGCCAGGATGAACAGACGAACTCCAAGAAATCACTACCTTCACCCTTCCATATGTCAACTAGCACACTTATGTGAAGCCGCACATCCTCCCCTAAATTCTCATCATTTCCTTTTGGAATGGTAATTGCTCCATCAATCATTGTTGCCTCGATTTTGATATGTTCATCCTCGCCAAATTTTCTCCTTAAGGTAACCCACTGCTCTCCTGGCCGATCTTCCACCATAAATGTATTAAACTTTGTAACAGGCTGGAGAAAGCCAACATACAATGTGAGAAATAACAGGGATGCAAATATCACCATTGAATTGAACATTAAAAAGGGCTTAAAAGAAATAACAGAGCTATCTTACAGTTTCTTGCCGAAAATGCAGAAAGGCAGGTAAGCTAATAGAGATTTTTATAGCATAAATAAGCACTGCAGAGAATAACAAAAGAAAATTGGTTGACGAGGAATATATCCTTTCTCTTTGGATAGAATAAACCAAAGGATGGAAAAAATTGACTGCAGTCAATTAATACTGAAAGAACTGTTCACTTTTCGTAGTAAACAATTCAACTAAACGAGTCGACAGCCACACCATAAAAAACACTCGTCAGTTATAAGAATTTATTTCTCCTATTAAGGATAGTGAACTGTATCTGCATTGTAACGACATATATCCAAGCACACGGATGTATGAAACAGCATAGACACATTAAAGATATGCACATGCCTGAAGACATTCAAACACATACATAGACAAGCATACAGAACCAAATGCACACCATCTAAAGATAAAGCAACCTCTAGTGACCAAATGAGTAGTTCATTCGAAAACCAATTGGCTTAATTCGAAAGAAAGTTTATACAGGTGACTAGTCCCGGAATTGATCATACAGCTTCACTTAGGTTCTATTGGCCTCCAAAATGTCCAATGGCATAAACTTGAGATTATGGCTTGAGGTACAGGGTTTCAAATAGAAAGAGAGATTCAGAAAATCATTATCTTTAGAAAAACTCTCGAGGGTTTCTCTCCCATGATATCCACAAAAAGAAAAAATATAAATATGTATTTTCAGTATTTCCTTTGCCTATGTTGAGAATATCATTAAATAATAAAAATGTGTTTTCTCTAATAGCTTAAACTTTTAGATGAGATGGTCATAAACTTCAACATGGTATAAGAGGTCCTGCTCACTGCCACCCAAAATAAAAAAGAATTTTCACGTACTTGGCCATGAAAAAGAAGCAGGCCCACACGAGAGGGGGTGTCATTGGTGGTTAGTGAGATGGATGAACTCCTTATGAGGCTTGGACAATCCTCCTCCTTTTGAGCTAACTTTTGAGGTATGAGTTAAGCTTAAGACGTAATTTGGCATTGCATCAGAGCAGGACCCATTTCACCCAATGTTCGGGCCGAAAAAAATTCAAAAAATTGCCCACGCACCAGATGCACTAGGTGTGAAGTGGGTCAAAAAATGCCCAAAAATTGTCCAGGCACAAATACTAAGCAATGGGCGTGAGGTGGGTCAAAATGCCCAAAAAATTTGCCCACGCACCAGATGTTAAGCACTGGACGTAAAGTAGGGTGTTTAAGCAAAAAGTACCACATTGATAGTTAATGAAATTGGTGGACTCCTTATAAAATTTGAGCAATTTTCATCCCTTTGAGCTAACTTTTGGGATGTAAGTTAGCATAAAACCTAATTAACAGCTATTGTAAGACTGAGATATATTCCTTCATCAGCCCCTAAAGATTGCATTTCATTAGCTCATTTTTTACCACCTCATCAAATTGGGGGTTCAAGCAAACCAAACTAGCTTACCAGGTAGCACGGACTAATTCAACTTATTCATTACAACACCATGAAGTAAAGCTCAAATCGAGCCACGAAGAGTTTCAAACTGGCCTTGAGCCATAATAAACTAGCTTGGTTGAAGTTGAACCTATCAAGAGCAGGGGCGGAGCCACCTTGTACGAAAGGGGTTCATCCTCATCCCCTTCGGCAGAAAATTATATTATTTATAAATGGTTAAAATAATTATATATATATATATATATATATATATATATATATATAGTAGATGTCAAACCCTTCGACTGATTCATGTGCCTATTTCTACAGATTTTGAACTGAAAACCCTTACTCCACCTCTGATCGAGTGTACCACAATATCCGAAATTCTTTTATTCTTGATAATGAATATTCAATATATATATATATATATATATATAGTAGATGTCAAACCCTTCGACTGATTCATGTGCCTATTTCTACAGATTTTGAACTGAAAACCCTTACTCCACCTCTGATCGAGTGTACCACAATATCCGAAATTCTTTTATTCTTGATAATGAATATTCAATGGTGATATATGATACAATGAACAGTTCTATGAATCAAAATCTCGAGTTGGAGCAATAGCTGGGGAAAAAGCCACAAAGTGAATGTTTTATGCAGTAGTTGCATTTAGAAGCCTACATTCATCCCAAACTAGTCGGGGTCAGCTTTATTGATTCCTTTATATCCATTTCGCTGCATTTGGACCAATACCATTCATAACAATAACTACGACTCAATAATTTGCCATGAGAAAAGTTAAAAATTTCACACTTATTTCCGCACTCTGCTACAATCTCCAACAAAACTTAAACACCTGACATAATGTAAATGTTCTCCAAACAATTAAAATACTTAGCCTCAATTTCCGAAAAAAAACAGTAAAATCAGTAAACGCTGAGCAGTCACAACTCAGTGACTTGAAAATAAAGTAGAAAGGGGGAAATTCATTGTCTTCCCAAAATAGATAAATTGCATAGTTCGTTGAAGATTTACCGGGTGGGGAGGGGCGTAATCCAACTGATACTCGATTTCATTGCGAAGTATTCTGAGTATGTTTGATTCAAATGGTGATTTTTGGATTGCCTGCGATGCGTGACTCCTGGAAAATTGGAAGATGTGCTTGCTGGAATTGAGAGAGGATTGTTGGCCGTGAGAATATAGAATGCCACAACACGAGAGAAGTGATCTACGAGATGCTCGAAGAAATGCCGCCATGAACAGGACTGTAACTGAAAATTTGAAGGGGTTTTTGAGGGGTTTAGGCTATTTAGATGGAATTAAGAGGATGAATTTCATATTTTCTTGGTATTTACACAAAGCCTCTCATCTAGTTCGATGGAATTACACTTTTCTCCTCATTGATTATAAAGTTGTATACTAAGACCTTTCAAGTTATTTTTATTGAGAAAATATCCGAACTCTTCAACCTTGTGATACTGTTAACCCGTTTGGCCATAGATTTCTCAAATAATATTTGGGGGGATTTGGCAAATAATATTTATCCATATAATTTATTATTATTTGGTAAATATCTCAAATTTCCAAATACTAGTTTTGTTTAGTATTTGGATCAAATCTCATTATTTGAAATTTTTTGAAAATTGAATATTACCTCAAACTTTTATCTTTTACAAATACACCCTTTATATTAATTGTTTGCGTTGTATTACATAATTTTTTACGTGAACATCAAGTAGTGACGAAATATTCAGTGAATATTAAATGATGATATGTTTATTAATGAAAATGATGAACAACCGGCTCAAGGTAACAAAGTCATGTGTTTTGTCTACTTCACGATGTATGGAATGATACTAGTTGCACTCAATCCAAACTATTACATTGTTCTAGTGTCATAAACACTATTTGTTATTGTTGCAACGGACATTCGTTTGACTTGTAATACAAACTTATAGTTAGTTTTGATAATTTATAAAACTTATGGGTATAAATTATATTTTTCTAAAAAAGGTAAAATATATTTCTCAAATACTATGGCTAAACCAGTATTAAAATTTCACCCAAATTTTTACTCGAATAACATTTGCCAAGAATATTTAGAAATATATGGCCAAACTCTAGCTAAATTTATGCTCAATTGTAGGTATACCTTTTATTCACTCATTTTTTATATTTGAACCTTTTTTTTTTTACAAGGAAAAAACGTATAAATTTGTCACTGAACTATAAAAATTTTTGAACAAAATAATCCAATTTGATTACTATTACTCTCTTGTTATAGTGATATTCACGTATGGACAACAAAAAAACATCATATTAAAACAAATTCTCATATATCTTTATCTTTGTCATTTTTTCCTTTGATTATTTTACCTCCACTGAATAACTAAAATCCTCAACCACCATAATCTCATCTTGACCATCACAATAAATGTTGCAAATAATGCAGAATTATTCTGCATACATAAGTTTGCTATATCGTTAGGAAATTATAATTGTGAAATTCTGATATAATGATATTTGTAATTTGAGAATGATTGATCATAATAGAGTTGTATCTATAAAATTGTGAGGATTCAACCTAAGTAGTGCAATTGATCATTATTTGAACTTTTGTATGAGCTAATTTGAGGCTTAAGTATAGTTAATTTGAATTTGGGAAATAGAGAGTTGACAATTGAAGTTGCATGTGCTGAAAAAGATTATGGTGTTGGGGTCACTGTGGAAATGTGAAATATTTAACATATTTCAAAGGTAAATTTAATCCCTTTTCATCGTGTGTGTGTGTATATATATATATATATATATATATATATATATATATATATATATATATATATATATATATATATATATATATACCTTAAAGTTTATAATTACAGAAATTTTAAACGGATACATTAATGGTAGGTCCGGATACATTAGTAGCTAAAAAATCAAAGCGTTGATACATTAAGAAGAGGGTCGGATACATGTAGGGGTGTGCAAAAATCGAACCGACCGGTAAATCGAACGATAAAAACGTGATTGGCTTATTGTTATTGGATTTTTAATAGGTTTATAAAAAAAATTGGGTTATTGGTTCGGTATCGATTTTTACTATTGGATTATTGAGCAAACTGATAACCCAATTAATCAGACGATAATAATTTATTATTTTACCCTTTCTAATTATTAAATATTAATAATTCAATATATTATTAGACACTATAGCTACATCAAATTACTAGTACTATACCAATTTTACACTTGACCACTTTACTAGATTTTACTGTTTATTCAAAAACAAAAAGTTAAAATAAGAGCTGCACAATTGTAGCAATTTGATTTTAGTTTTAGTTTTAGTTTAGTTTAAATTTGTAATTGTAGGTTGTAACATTTGTAGGTTTGAAAAGGTCCGTATTTTAATTAAAATAAGAAATTACATACTAGGTTTTGATTGTAACATGTAATTAAAGCATTCGTACTATATTTTCTCTTATTGATGCAATTTCTTATTATATTTCTTGTTTTACTATATCAAAGCATTTCGAGAAGTGAGAAAACATATAATATTTTATGGATATTTTCTTATTGGGTAAATCGAAAATCGAACCGATAATGATCAAAAACTGATAAATTGAAAACCGATAAAGAATATCTTATTGGTTTGTTATTGGGTTAGCATATTTAAAAATCGAAAATCGATAGTACATAAATCGAATCGACTGATGCACACCCCTAGATACATGCGCTGATACATTAAAAAGAGGATCGAATACATTAATGGCCAAAAAATCAAAGCGCTGATACATTAAAAAGAAGGTGAATACATGCACTACTAATACATTAAAAAGAGGGTCGAATGCATTAATGACATTTTTTACTTTAAGAGAAAACTGAGGGATTTTGGAGATTTTGTAAAATTTAGAGGGGATAATGATAATAAATAAATAAGTTTTTTGTAATTATCCGAAAAAATAACTTAGATAAATCTCATAGTGTAAAACTTATATTATATCTTATCCCTATTCTTTCTATTTTACAATAATTTCTTAAAAATTGTAGCATTTGGATACATAATATTCAACTGGATATATAACGTCTGATATATAAAACAACTTGATTGTTGTGCTTAAAAAAGAGTCTAAACGTAAAATAATAAGCAGTTTCACGAATCACGCAAAACAGATCTCACAAATCATACAAAACAGATTGATATCAATCTATTCTAATCTATAACAAATTCAGTTAATTCAAAATTTAAATTTTCTTCTCCTTCATCTATCTCAAATCATAACAGATTCAAAATAGATGAATATATCAATTTTGTTGAGATATTCAAAATTTGAGTGTGCGATCAAAGTTACGAACGATGCAATAGTGATAAAATAAGTTGTTGGACAAATAATATCTTTTGCGAATCTCAAATCCGTCATTACAGTTGAAGTGAATCTTAAATATGTTATTGATGCAACAGACAAGATGGTTGGATAGATGTGTTGTTTTGATGCTACATTCGGTAAAATTGTTTATGTTGAAGTTGGTGAAAACGATGTGTACCTAAATTGAATAATAGATATATTAAAAAAAAAATTCCTTTGATATATATTTATCCATAAGTTGCAGGTTATTGATTTAATATAATTAGCAGAATTTTTTTACGCGCGACTTATTTGATATTATCACAGTTGAGCGAATTAAACTTGTAGTTACGGAGGCTATTCATCTTTCTATAGAGTTTGTATTGTATTGTCTGAAAAAATAGATTTGCAACAGCGATGATTCAATGCTTCAGGCATTGAAGTAAGTATTTTGTCATGTTCTTAAGTTGTGTTAGTTTTTTTTTTTTGGATACATAAGTCGTGATACATTGTTCTTCTTGAAAAAAGATGCATTGTTAGCCTTGAACGAAAAACATGTAATTGTGGGAGATTTCAGCTAGGCGAAGTGTCTTGCGCACATACAATTATTCTTTGATACATGTGAAATTTCAACTAGACGAAATATCTTATGTCGTGATACATTACTGACTACAAAAATCGATACAATTATAACTTGATACACGTGAATTATTGGATAGAACTTGATACAATTATGGCTAGTACACACTTAATTTAATGTATCATGCACATGTGATTTTCTGAATTTTAAATTTATCAATAATTAAACTACTTTCAATATTTAATGTATCCATTATTCATTTTAATCATTATTCTTCTTAAATTAGTATATTGATATATAAGACATGATACACTAATGGTTAGAATTTGATAAGATACTACAATCGCATGTAATGGGTTCGCATATATGTTAGTTATTTTTGTTGTTTAGATAATTATCAGATACATGCAATTTTATTTTATTTTGTTTATATATATATATATATATACACATATTAATGAAAAAAATGATATATTTGTAGTTTTATACATGTAAATTACTGAATACAGCTTCATATAGTTTAAGTGAGCGCATATGTTGTAAATGTATACTTTTAACAAAATGATATACTTGTAGTTTTATACATGTAAATTACTGAATACAACTTCCTATAGTTAAAGTGAGCGCATATATTGTGAATTTATACTTTTAACAATTATTAGTATGTGAATTTCTTTATTTTTTTAATATTTTAGCAAAACATGTTTAATGTATATATTATCCAATTTAGCATGTGTATTTAATTTTTCTTCTCTATTTTTTTAATGACACATGATACGATAACTTTTATAATGTATCATTAGAATTGCAGCTATGTATAAGTGTATTTATTGAATAATTATTCGTGAAAATTGAAGACCTCTATTAGCTAGAAAACATAGATATACATCTCTATTGCTATGATTACTAAAAATCAGATGCATTAGCAAACACATATTAAGTTAGAATGGTATAAATGTTGGACAAGGACGATTGGTCAGCTTCAAAATTTATTTTGGAAGAAATTGTCTTACCACATAGGTACAAAAGGATGCCCAGACGATCAAGGAAAAGAGGAAATCACACGAAAAGCTAAGCACAAACACAAATTATTGTGGATATTGTGGACAAGAAGGTCGCAATATAAGAACTTGTAATTTATTTTCGAAAGATGATTGATAAATCTTTTTTGGATTACTGTTATGTTTCATATACATTAAGTTGCGTTTAAAGATCAATTCAATTTTACAATTTTCCACTGGTATATTGATATACATTACAATTTACTATTAGATGATAAATTTCTGATATAATAAATTGACATGTTAATACCTTCAATCTTGTGTACAATTCTTATAGAAAATAATACTCATTAAATATGACACAATATGTTTGTATCAGATACTTATTTAACTGAATATAATGTATTTGATACACATATTGCAGAAGAAATTTTTTGACTGCTACAAAATTAAATGTGAATGTTCAATGAACATGACAAGACGATGTTTACTAATACAACATTTGACATGATACTCATTGAACATGCCACAAAGTGTTTGTATCATATACTTATTAGAACTATATATCATTTATCTAAAACATATTGAGGTAAGGATCATCGAGAAATTGCACGAGCAAAATTGTGATTCCTCTTCTAGAGTGTTTTAACAACCTCTGCTTTCAAAGATGAAGGACGTCCTTATTCAACTTTTCAATATTAATCTATCATTACTAAAGGATCATGAAGTTCTTAGATATATGTTTAGCTCAACTAATATCTTCATAATTAAAAATCGTTATGTCAACACAAGACTAAAAGATTGTACATCTTCAATATTTGTCATGGATTTGAAGAAGATAAAAAAATGATTACTACTCTAAGAATAAAGTGGTACATAATGTATCAATATCATGTATTGAAAACAAAACATTTAAGAAATTATTAAATATTGTAAGATGAATAAGTTTTAGAGAAACACTCTAAAATATATGTGAAATTGTCTTAAAATAAAAACTATAAAAATATCGTTTATGTATAGATACTTAATTACTATTCTATTAAATCAAATCTTCTTCGAGTGGTGGTGTGGAACTATGGTTGACCCTTAAGCCTTGGTGGATCATCATTTTTCGCTGACGTATCCATCATTGGCTTTGTCGGTGTCATATTTCCACAACAATGTTGCACAAGATCTAATGAAATTGTTCATTACAGTTAATCGAAATGTAAACGTCGTTTACAAGATATCATGGTAATCCAGCAGGAACTGAAAATCCTTTGATGATCTAGAATATTAAAGCAGATGAATACAACTAACATTCACTTTTACATAATTAAATACGTTGAAACATGACCACTCTATATTGTATATGATACATGAACAAAAAAACATCAAATCAATACAGAAAGGCTTTATTATATATTATGAACATAATATATTGTATATGATACAATATTATGAATATAACTAACAAAGGACCAACTATAAAACTTGTAATTTGATACATATGAGAACATAAATTTTAATGTATCAACCCTTTACAAATTGATTGGTATCCAACAAAATCTGAGAACATTGTAATGTAAAATAACATATTATTTTTACTCCGAATATCCCATATACCATAGCACATATAAAATGATGTATCAGTGTGTTCAGATACAACATACCAAATGGTTATCAAACACCAAAATTTGAAGAAAAAAAACTAAAAACACATACTTTGGACGGTGAAAGCCAGGAGATTAGCGGTATTATTTTCCCTTTTTTCTTTTGGATTTTTTTTGACAACATTTAATTTTGAGGATGATGGTGCTTCCTTGTTCGACTTAAAAATACTTTGATTCTTCTTGATTGCTATGGTGTGGTTCAAAATTTTGAATCTGTTTTCAGCCTATTTGTCACCGTCAGAATTACGTATAAAATTATTCTTATAAGAAATTGGTTGAGTAACCCCAATCTTATAAGAAGCACCCTTATTCATATATATCAGGAACAAAATTTTGAACAAAAATAAAAACTCGAATAAAAGAACAATAGAGAATACGCCCCCTACCTATTCAAATGTTTGAAATTGATTGACTAGAGAGAGAATCGTTCTGAAATGAACTTGATAACTATTAACAATTTGGAGAGAATTTAGAGAGAGAAAAAAGAAATTTAAAAAGAAGTGGGTAAACGTAAGTTTCATTTATATATCCAGAAGTAATAAGAATTGGGATAAAAAAGATTTTTGAAATATTTAAAAAGGTAAGAAAAATGAAAAATAAGAAAACTTAAGTTGTGTATATAAGTTATTTTTCCAATAAAAAATGTATCTTGTTAATTTTTCCAATAAAGAATATATCTTGTTAATTTTTCCATGGTCCTTATTAGAATTCCTACTTCAACTATTAATTTAAATAATAAAATTCATAAAATTTATTAAGACAAAATGAACAATACTTTGACATGTGAAGTTGAATTGTGACATTGTCACTTTACTTGTCAATTTAGGTCACATTGACTACATGCTTGATTATAACAAGAAGTCTAACCACAATAATATACTCAATATTATAATCCCACAAAATAAAGTATAAAAAATTTACCTTAATTTATTTCAGATAAATAAATTGTTTTTAATAAATCCTAGACTCATAAATTGCATATTTGATTAATACAACAAATAAAATTAATCCAACGAATTAAACTCTCTAGTATTTGACCAAATTATTATACTATGAAGCAACCAAATATTCAATATTTATTAAACCAAATATTCAATATTTATTGCTTGCAAGATGTACATGGCACTTAACAAAATTAAAACAAAATAAAATTTATTGAACTAAAAAAACGCGTTTTTTTCTTTGATGGTTTATTCGTTAACTTATTAGAGAGAGAAAAAAAAGTCTTTCTTCCATGTGCATGCCTAACGTTACTCGTCCGTGATTGACGGTTCACTATTTAACAAAAAAGACTTTTTTTTTTCTTCTTTTCATTTCTTTTCGTCTCGATAGTGGGTATTGCGTCTGTGTTTAGTGTTACAGTAAATAAAAGTATCGCGCTGGTTGAGTAACGACTTGATAGTCTCTTTATTTGAACTTGAACAATTCTCTCCTCATGATCCTTTTGAGATTGAGTTAAACTTAGGTTTATATCTTTACATGGTATCACAGTCAGGCTCATCCCTATTTGGATTTTTAGTCCATGCTCCAGTTTAGTCTTGGACGTAAAGGGGATTAAGATGCATTTTACCCTTATTATAGAATTTTTTGACATGAATCTGAATTTAGTCGAGTTCCAATTTGAATATCAGATATAAAATGGAAAACTAAAAAAAAATTGAATTTGTACAAGTAATATTTTACCTTTTGATTTGTAATTACGTAAAAATGCTATATGTCATTGAACTGATAGAATAATGGTGGCAAGAGCTCTAAAAGAGGAAAAAGATTATATTATAATGGAATTTTACAACTAGTAGAAGGTTCTCTTAGAGTAAAAACTCTAGGAACCAAAAAGAGGAAATGCCTAGACCTACTAATGATACATAGATTTTAAACAGAGGGAGACTACTTAAAAAAGACTTAATACAACAATAACTAAGCCTCAGTCCCAAACAAATCGGGAACGGCTATACAAATGGGGTTAAATTAGCAAAATGAGTAGCTTTCTAGTACAGAACAATGTAGGACCCGAAAGGAGACAATTACTGAGAGAGAACATCAGTAGAAGAGTTATCTGATACCTGTACTGATCAAATGTAGCAAGTATTAGGTAATAGTCGATTTACGAGCAAGCTCACTGGATTTGGTGAGAAGGAACAACATTAGAGCAAAGCTCAATGGATCCATAATCCAACAATTCTTCAATCATTTGTTCAATGTGATCATCTTCAAGTGGCTTGACAAATTGTGGTATACCCTCAAGTACTTGATCTTCAACTTTCCTAATTACTCCCACTCCCAAGTTGACTACTTTAGCTTCCTCATGATGATCATGATGAGTCAATAGTACTGATGGCTTTGGTACCAACATTTGTTGTTTCATTTTATAGGAATTAATAACACTTTCTTGAACATTGGTTGCATTTTTTGCTAATTTTTGTCCTTGTGGTGAGGTTTTGGTCATTTGAAGTGAAGCCATGTAGCATTTGTGTAACTTGGCTGTTAATGTAGTTGAGAGTAGCTTAGAGGATGATGTTTGTGGCATGTTTGGGTTGTATGGGAAATTAGTTCTAGCTCTTGGACCACACATTAGCCTTGCTGCTTCATCATATGCTCTTGCTGCATCTTCTGCTGTCTCAAAAGTGCCTAACCAAATTCTTGTCTTCCTAAAATCAAAACAGAGACAGTTAGTACTTACTTTATCTAAAACTCAACAACTTTGAGACAGAGCTATGGAGGATAAGGATATTGTAACGGCCCAGTCCACTAGTAATATTGTCCGTGTCACTAGTTTGTAAGGTCTGCTTACTTATATACTCAATATCTTACTTAAGTTGGATTATCACAAATATGAATGATTTCAATTCACAGAAAGTCACGTGATCAGATCACCTAAAAGAAAACTATGCATAATTGTTCATAGAACTAGTCATTTAAAAGTAAAGGTAGACAACATGTCACATCAAGGTTAAGTTACACTAATAGCAAAGGCAAAGACAAATATTCACAATTTAAAGTTTATGATTGACCTAATATTAATATACAAATAAAGTAATTTCATAATATGTATGATCACTGTGCGATATCTCAATATAGAATATGACTTACAACAATGGATGGCGAATTTCGGAGACCCAAGAACCCCAATGTCTCTGTCGAACTCCTCGATATCTTTGTTGTGCCCTAGCCATAATATTGACAATCTTACAAATGTAATTAATTGAAGTGTTTTTTTTTTGTGTGTGTGTGTGTTTGCAAAAAAGTGTTTGTTGAAATGACTGAATGAGATAGAAAATGAAATTGGTTGAGGAAGTAGATTTAGTTAAGTGTGAAGATATGAGGGGTTTATGTAGTTGGGATTTATTGAGATAACATTCATAGTGAAATTGCTATTTTTTCCCAATCCAGGCTTTTTTTGTCTGTCAACCAAATTAAGCAAAAGGACCCTACAAAGGTTATTTTTTAATCATTAGTAGTTACCAGTTGGCTAATTGGAATTGACATAATTGATTAAAAAGAACACTCAATAAGTTTCCGATATCGGATCATAAGAGTATAATGTACGTAGTCGTATCTTGTATTGAGATAATTGGTCATATGACATTAACTTTATCAGTTACAATAAAAGCGTGTTATTATAGATATTAATGATTAATGAATTAAAATGTGTGATAGTAACAATTTGGGTTTTCAAAAAGGGTGACCAGATGCAGTCCCCATGATTATTATAATACTTTTTGTTCCATAATAATCTCAATCTTAATTAACCTATGATTGTAAAATGAAATTAAAATATATTAGAGGGAAAATAATTAAGGGACATCATGATTATTATTATTGCAACTTATATGAGACATTATTAGTGAGTCCAAGGTATGGACAAGACACAGAATAATGATCTTAGACCATAATAATTATTGATTAGATTTGAATCATTTAACCAAATCTTGTTTACTATTATATGAGATCAATTATCTATATGGAATTATTAGCCCTTAAACATAAATATACAACATTTTGAGCAAATAATTCTTTTTTAAAAAAATCTATGGATAAAGTAAGGTAGATTAATAAGTGAGCAGTATATGAGAGTCTCAATTCTCAATTGAACTTATCGCATTGAGCTATGTGATTTATGATTAATTGTATAAAAATGAATTTATCTGATCCATACACAAAATGTAACAACAGTATATATTTGACATTTAGTCCAAACTATTTATCTTATTTATGATCTTTTAACGGCTATCACACAAGTATGATATTAATTAATACTTGAACTTAATGATTATTCAAATAGGACGATGTGAGATCAATGTGTGAGGCCATGATTCACAGTTACATCCAAACGTTAAAGAGTTTGACTGAAAATAAAGGTGTAAAAAAAACATTTGGTGTTCTACTCTTTTCATCTATAATGTAATAAATTGCATAAACTCCTTTCTTCCATTTTACATGAGGGAAAAATAAAAATTTTAAAATTAAATCGTTTCTAAATATAAAAAAGTTAAAGTTATATATATGCGCACTTAAAAATATTTTATATCGTCAGATCACTCAATTGATATCGAATTAGTTTTTTAAAAAATTGAAGTTGTTCATATGTAGCTAGTTTTTTTAAATTTCTCGTCATGTAGAGCAATTTACACCTAGTAATTAGGACTAGTGCGGTATTGACACTACATGTAGATTTAATGAAAAAATTATGCTTTATGCAATTGTATATTGAGTTACGCGATAGTAAATATTTTCAAAAAACTATATATTTTTAAAATTCCGATTTAAAATTTCTAAACATGTTTTATATAAATTAAATGGGTTCAATTTAATAAGTAATTTTATAAAATTATTTGGTAAATTTGAATGTGGAGGTTACCTCAACGCATGTTCCAAGTAATAAAGATTTTTGTTTGGACATGATTTATTTAAATCCAAAAGCACATTGCTCCCATCATTTGATTATTGAATTTAAAGAGAAAAAAAGTGTCATATGCCAGGGTACCAGGAGAAAGACACAAATTAATGTGCAATGTCTCATAATTTGCAATTACATGCTCTTGGGATTGGATAATAAAAGCGGGTTCAAGATTTAAATTTAATAAATTTAATTTTAAATTTATTTTATATTGCAATTATCATATATTTTTATATATAAATTCATTTTTTACATAAAAAATATTGAATTCAGTTGAATCTGATATTAGTATACTCCGCGAGTTATACCCCACTATTTTATAAATTGTTGGTACATATACATGTGTAGTTGTTAATTAGTTTAGTGATTCTTTTAAATTGTTTTGGTCATTGGGACACAACATGCTTTAGTGTTTCACCCACATGTGCTAACTTCCATTTTATGCTTATTCAACCTTAGTGATCTCTATATGTGGTGTTCTTTGGATGACATCAATTTAATTTTTGGATAATTTAAATACAAAAGAATCCTACATCAAACATGTAAATGATACTTTGTGTGATTGTGTCCCTAACCTCATTCCTTTGGTTCACACCCATTATTAATAATAATAATAATAATAATAATATTGAGACAAAAGGGACAGAGGTAGACCCTATAATTTTAAATTTATGTTTGATTTTTACCCATCATTTTTCACTCATATATATATATATATATATATATATATATATGAAGATCAATCCTTGTTAAATGTATATTAATGATTAATTTTTGATCTTATAACTTCAAAAAATATCAAAACTTTGGAAATTTAAAATTGGGAGAAGGTACAAGTTCCCCCTAGACTATGATCGAAAGGTAGAGACACACATTAACTAAATAAGGTCTTATTATCCTCCTAAACTTATTTTATATATAATAATGTACACTTTTTGTCTTATATGACACATCTTATGACTCCATGCAATTGAGGCGCGTGGGATACATTGAATGCCACGTAAGGCGAAAAAGTGTACAAAATTACAAAAATAATTAGTTTAGGGGTAATAAGATCTTAGTTTAGTTAAGATGTGTCTCTGAGATTTCGGTTATAGCCTAGAGAGGTACTTCTACCTTCTCCCTTTAAAATTTGTATCAACCTCCATAAAATGTTTGATGTGTTACTTCAATCATTAACTCGAACTTCAGGTTGATTACTCAATTAATAGTAATTATCTCATATTATTACTTTTTTTTAGAAAAAAAATCAAACTTTTTCACTAAAAATAATAACTTTGCGAGATAATAACTATAAGTTAGAGGAAGGATATGCCATTAATTCCAAGTGAACGCTAGTAGCACAAAAAAGTATATCTCAAGGGGATAATAGTATATCTGGACTTTTGGTTTGCCCTCAGCTAGTCATCAAATCCGTTAGGCTGGCGCTAAAGTTGTGATGTAGTAGATGAAGTTATTTATGTATGATATAACAGGCTTTTTGGCTCAGGAGACTCGTGAAAAGAAAATCTTATTAAAATAACTTTTTATAAATGAAATCTTATACGACGTAAATCTAAATTAATTGAATTTAAAAAAATTAATAATCCATTATGCTGTAGACCTGTCGACTAAAGTCTTGGAGTATTAAATTGAGTCAAAACAAGTTCGTGAATTTAGAATTGGGTCCCTCCTAAACCATATCATTAAACGCGTGAAAGTAGGACCCACTATTTTATACACATAACATGGTTAATAAAAAATATAGACCATATATAAATATTCTTTTTAACTCTATCTTATTTAATATTTACGTCTTTTAATTTTAAAAGTAGATAAATAAATATTTAAATTTATATAAAATTAAATAAATAGAGATATACCTTATCTGACATAATATAAATTAGTTCGAATTTTTTCTCACATGAATTGTCAGGTAAAATAAATATGTCTACTTATTTAAGTTTTACACAAATTTAAATATCTACTTTTACATTAATATCCAGGGCTTCTACGAAATCAAAGTTGAAAAGATTGAATTTTTTTTTAGTAATTTACAATCACTTATGAAGGAATCCTCGAAAAGTTTTGATTCAAATGCTCAAGTTATAACAATTAATCTTTTTGAGACGGATTAAAAATTATGTTTTGAACCTATGATTTCAATTTTTTCAGTACCTTAGAATCTATTAGTATAATTATGAGTATTGAACATGTTACTTCGCACCCCTATTGTGTTACTCGGAGTTATGAACCAAAACATAGCAAAAATCAACACACACATTCATTGATTAGTACTTATTCAAAGTAAATTCCCCAGAAAGCCTTTAATTTCGCAATGTTATGTGTCTGAAAATTACTTAATTAATTACTCTTGTTCTTTAACCGCGGTTAAAACAAATACTCCTTAATAGTCAGAAAATTTAGTCAGAATTTAATCAGATATTTAAAAGTTTAAATATTTTTTATTTTAAAATGAACTGATCTTCTTTTTATTTTTAATTAAAATATATTAAATAAATATATTTTAAAAAGTAAAATAATATAAATAAAATATCATCTAACCAAAAAAAAAAAATCCCTTAAAAAATTAGGAGAGAGAAAAAAAAAACATATGTGATGTGACATGGAAAGTTGTGGTAATATTAGTCAAAGCCATAACTAACCAGTATAGTTAAAAAGTGCAAAAAGAGAATTAAACAGTGACTCACAGGTGAGAACTGTTATCTCACAGTTTACAAATGCAGATATTATTAATGTTGAGATTAGTTATATAACGTATAAATTAATTATTTTAGCTTTTATCGTGTATACAATAATGTATTCGCACTTATATATGTATAATTATTCAGATTTTTAAAAGTATCAACTTCATACATGTTATTTTTCCATCCCCTTACCCATCCAACAAAAGGAATACTCACACGCAAGAATGTTACAGCGATCACTTTCAATTTTTTCCAAAGAAATCAAGTGGCGTATCTAAAGCAAAATCTACAAAGGTTCACAAGAACCAATAAATTTTTTAATGAAGGTAGAAGAAAGTCAAGGCAGCTATAAGCTATTAATAAAATTTGTCATGTTTATGTTGAATTAGGGTATTTTCTTTGTCCTTAATAGCCTACATCATCGGATATAATGAATTGTATTTTCCGTCTAAAATGACCCCAGAATCACTTTTTTTCTTGTCAAATTTTCTCTCCCCCACATTAAGAAAATTTAAAATTAATATCACTGTTTTCAAGCAATGTTTTGGTGAGAAATGGATTTATATTATTTAACAACAAAAACTAAGTACTCTAGAAAAGGTTACTTTCTACTGAGCTAACTGATGAGAAGAAAAGGTCCATCCCATATTAGGCAACAATTGTCATGAGTCAAAATTTTCACAAAGGACATGTTATATTTTAGGTGTTTTGATGATCCTTACAAATACATTGACTTGATTCCTGGCAGAGTGCTCTCGTCCGAATTCATCCTGGGAAACAATTGTAAAGTTGTCATGTCAAATGATAGATGAAATGTGCAGCATACTGGACCAATAAGACGAGTGGATGAGATTGTCTGTTTCAGTGGCTCACAAATGCAGAGACTAGGTAGAGTTCTCTCCATCTGATGCATAATGGGGTACAACTGTAAAGTTATCCTGTCAGTGGTAGGTTAGACACCAGCGTACTGAACCAATCAAAATAGAAAAGCATAAAGGGGTACAACTGTAATGCTGTCTTGTCAGTGGTAGGTGAGGTACTAACTTACTGAACCAATCAGAATGGAAAAGGTTGTTTGTACAACGGTTAATAACTCTTTAGAGGTGATACTTTCAACATGACAAACAACATATTGAGTTCATTCATTCAAAAGGACGAAGAGAGTCTGCAAGTCTTTGTCAAACAGCTCAAGCATCAAAGAACGCAGCAAGGGACCTGGTCCCAAAAAGTCTGCATATGAAGGATGAAAAGATAGCTATCAAAAAACTGTCAACTCTGATGTGGTTGGTGCACAACTTTTCATGACAGCAGACTCTCAGTCGATAACTTCGTCCCAAGGGTTTGTGTACATGGTGATATAGTCTCTTCTCTTAAAACACAAACACAAGATTTTGACAAACAAAAACTCACAAGCTTAAAAAGAAAAAGTCATCTTCAAGGAAGAATAATACTCGTACTCAACAAAAAGATTTGATAAAGTGTTGAAGCATCTTTGTTGAGTTTGAGTTTTGTGTCTATCAATTTTATAGGTTTTTGCATCTTGAAAATTCTCAAGTATATAAGCAAAGACTACCTTGGTGAAGCATTCTCCCGCAAGCACAACAAGCACCTGATGGAGCTGCAAGCGTTAGAGTGTGTCTTAGGAGTTATACTTTCGTGGTTATATTATAAATTTGTTCCTAATCTATAAAGGATTCAGATAGTTTGTTTCTGATTTGTAAAAGTCTAAATCAGTTAACCCTAACTGATTTAGTGGGCAACATTGTTTTGTTGCTTAGTCAAATTCTAAGTCATCTAGGTAAAGTCATCTAGGTGGGATGGTTTAGTGGTCAGTGTTGTATCTGCTTAGTCAAATTTTAAATCATCTAGAGTTAGGTGGTTTAGCGAGCGGTGGGGCCCCTGTTTAGCAAAATCTAAGTTATCTAGGGGTAATCGTTTAGTGGGCAGTGTTGTATCTGCTTAGGCTTTCAAGCAATAGAGTTATTACTTGGTCATATGATTAATAACTACTTTTCACATTGGTCGTAACTGGGTTCACTTTTGCTTAAGAAAGATTAGAGAAACAGTTGAAAATCCTGTGCAACAGGTCGTGGTTTTACTCCCTTGAGCAAGGAGGTTTCCACGTAAACTGCTTGTGTAGTCTTCTGTTCATCGTTTACTCTCTATTCCTGTTCTTGTTGAGTCAAGGGATCTGGTACATTGACTGATCGTGGACGCATACATCTAATCAGGGCACCATTACAAGCGTATTTTGAGAACTCCACCATCCAAGCCTGGATCAAACCCTCGGATGATATCTCTAAATATGCATGTAACTAGAGAACGAGCATAGAGTATGGTCCAAAGCTAAAGCTAGAAGGATGTCAACAGAAAAGGAAGAGCACAAACCAGAAAACAAAGGATCCAACAATCACTATGGGGATTCATCAAGTTATTGTAATGCCCATTTCTTTTTCTTTTTTTTTTTTTTTTAAATCTAGACATGTCTAATGTGTGGCAAAACCAACAGACGTAAAAAGCAGCAAGACTTCTTAGGCAAGAGCCTCTCAAATTGTTGTGCCCATTTATTTGTTTATCTAGACATGTCTAATGTGTGGTAAAACAGATGTAAAAAGCAGCAAGACTTCTTAGGCAAGAGCATCTCAAATTGTTGTGCCCATTTATTTTGTTTATCTAGACATGTCTAATGTTTGGTAAAACCAACAGATGTAAAAAGCAGCACAACTTCTTAGACAAGAGCATCTCAAATTGTTGTTTATTGATATATGTGGATAGCACGATAAAACCTGATGAGGGAAGGGGCTTTAGACCGCATACATGTTTTGACCCTCCACAATCTCACCCTCCCGAGTTCTTTCTACATAGGGAATCTTTACTCAGATACAACAGTTTGGAGAGGAAGTGAGCTCTCAACCTCCTTTGCTTCAGCATTTCTTTCAGCGACAATTTTAGACATCCCAAACATCTGAAGGCATAAGCAGAGCTGTTAAGAATAAATCATAATGCCTCATTAAGAAAGGAACGATCCGTAATGCTATTTTGATTTGGAACTAACCTTATTGATGGTCTTCTTAAAGCAAGATGCGTGTTCATCCATTGAGGCATGTATAAACTCATCAATATGATCCTTCACATCCTCCAAAAATGTGGCACTTTCAGACTTCTTTTTTCGGCATGATGATGCAACAGCAGGTGACGTTTGCTCAAGTGGACTCTTCTCGGTCGACATGTTCTGCTTATGTTATAAATAGTGAGAAATACCATGATATAAACAGCTAACTTGGGTGCAGAACTGTGCCAGAAGGCAGAAGTAATGTTATAGTAGCCGTCCACTTGCTAAACAATGCTACCGTCAAAGTGTTTTAGACCATTAACTATGTCCCTCATTCAAGAGAAAGAGCAAATCTAAATAAAGACTTAGCAGGGTATGTCTTAAAATATCGGCTAGGTTAGGTTATGGCCGTAGTGTTATAGTACATTAATTATGTTCCTCTTCCCAGAGGAGGAGCAAGTCTAGATAAAAAATGTCTAAAAAATATTAGCTAGGTTAGAATGAAGTATATTAGAATTATTATTTTTAAAGGCATAAGAAAAAAGAAGATAAGTTCCACGAATACTCCAATTTGAATAATGGTGCAGTCAATGTTAAATGTTAATGACTAATTTATTCTATCAAAATCAATTGTCGTTCCCAATAAACTAATCAATGGTGACAATACGGATGAAGTAGCAGAAAGGATGTTAAATCCTCACCGGAACAGAATTCGCAGACTTCCCTTACAACGAAAATCTGATATATACAAAATAAATATAAATTACCGGAAGCATAGCACAAAACTAACTCCATCATCACGCTCCTGATATTGCATTGATAGGATATAAGAAGCAGTATAGGGAAACGTCCCCGTCAGTCTATTGTGGTTTACTGAATGCACACCCATTTGAGAAGTTAAACACCAAAGATATAATTTGGGTAGGTGGTGAGGGGTGGACAAGGAAGTGGAAGTTGAGCGCATTTGGTGCAACTTCACAAAGCCTATCTACAAATCAAACAGCCTGAAGAGACTCAACCTGGATAATGTGAAATGTCTTCTGTTTGTTAGTTACTTGTGCATCCACAACAAGTACCTTTTTCCCATTAGTTAGCATGCTAGAAAGCATAACCTTGCTGGAAGTTGAATATGTTGTTGCACAAGCTATTTGGCAAATAGACCATTACATTCTACCGCCATTTTTTCTACGTCAAGAAAAGAGTTCTTTCAAATACCTTTTCCTATCTGTCAGCACACTAAAAAAGCAGCATTAACTTGGCTGGAATCTGAATATGTTGTCGCACAAGCTATTGGGCAACTAGATCATTACATTCTACCGCCATTTATTTCTTCGTCTAGACAAGAGTTGTTTCAAAAACCTTTTCCTATTTGTCAGCACACTAAAAAAGCAGCATAAACTTGCTGGAAGCTGAACATGTTGTCGCAAACTATTTTCAAATCACCAAATGAACCATTACATTCTACGTCTAGAGAAGAGTTGTTTCGGGGAAAAGCCTTCCTCTAAAAATATATGGAATTAGTGTATTTAGGTAGCCATTCAAAATTTCAGAACATCTTTTCTGTAAGAAAGGAAAAGGAGATCTAAGCGGAATTCTTTCAATAAGGCTAAGCCGCTTAATGCAGGACGCCGGATCGAAAATCACAGAGAACTTTCTTCAAACACATTATATGCATTAGCGTTATCAACATAAAACAAAACAAACACACAAGAGTTATCAATATATAATCACTCCATTCTAAACACATAAGAGTTATGATCAACACAAAATCACTCAATCGTAAACAGATAACGAGTTATAATCAACATAAAATCACTAAATTGTAAACTGCAAAAGCACAAAAATACAACTCCGCATTTTCTAACTATACATTCCATAAAAAACGAAGCATCTAAAATGCGATTAACAAAGATAAAGCTGGAATCAACCTTCCATTAGGTTAATCGGAAGCAATAAACGAAATAATAATGGAAACAAGGGTAAGAAAAAGAGGATTCTGGTTACCTGAGCTGAAGAAATTAAAAACTGGAAAATCAATTACTATAAAAAAATAAAATAAAATAAAATTAGTTCATCTTTACCACCTAATTTTGAGTTATTTATTGAATTAACAATACATACACGTACTTGACTGAGGTTCACAAGTTTTTTGTGCCAGTGTTCGTATTGCAGTTGTAAAATTTTAAGTCATTTTAATTAAAAGATTTTGAATTGTTTTTTTCTTATTTAATTTGTAAGGGATTATAAAAATTTATTTTCATCCTGTCTTAGGAGAAACGATATCTTATGACCCTTGTAAATTGAATAGTAAAGAATTAAAATGTTTTCAAATGTTCAAGTCAAATCTTGTCAAACAAATTACAATAGGTTGATTGGTAGCTGCATAAGAAATAAGTTATTCATATATTAATTTTTGTATGATTAATACAGTTTGATTGATAATTTAGAAAATTGCAAAGTTATGAGTGACTTTGTATATTATTTTATACAAGATAGAAGGAGGTGCAATAACTTATACATGTATACTTGTGTACATAGATTCACCATAATTAATTTTTACATTACCAATATCTGCATAACTCTAACCAACTAGCAACCGACGATTGTGCATTCTTCCATCCTTATGAAATCTTATATGCTAAAACCAAATTTCTATATTTTTACTCCATAACGTCGCAATTTTAATAGTATTGTCACAACATATTAAAAGTGAATTCGCTGAGAAAGTGGTTATTAACCACGGAAGGTTGAATCTTTCCTAAACACAATAACAATAATATACTCAGTGTTACCTTAAGAGTAAAATTATAGTGTGTACACAACTACACCTATCTTATATAAGTAGAATTTTTTTTTCTAATGTACCTTCGGCTTAAGTCAAATATAAGGTAAAATATAGTAACATCAATTTGGTAAATCAAAGATAATAATTGATTTAATAGTTTAGTGTTTACCAACATAGTATAAGGTTATGCAATGAAACAACAAACTCCAGTGGAGTCTTTTAAGTGTTCATAAGAAGTCTTTAAACAATCACCATGGTACATTAATAAGCATCTTGAAAACCATTCAAAAATGTTTTTGATAACTGAGAAGTCATATGTTGTGCTTGCAAATTCCTAGTGCTAGAATTAAACTTACACTACACACACAATCATAATTTCTCAGTAACTAATCTTATTTCCTTTAAAATGTATGAAACAACATGACAACAAATTTGAAATAAAGTAGTCTACCATAAAAGCTAGCAATATTTGCAAGTGGTTAACATTAGTGTCCACCTGAACTTCATGATAATCATCAATAGCATGGAAAATGGAACTCAAACAGGTCACTTTCTTCAATCTATTTTAACGGAAGAGAAGAGACGATGCACAAAGAAAAAAGACGTCAAGAACCCTATAGCACCAGTTGCTAGCATAACAGCAAGCGCCATTAAAAGTGAGTAGCCTAAGTATAGCATAGCCGAAACAGGTCCACTCAGGCTCTTGAGATCGAAAACAAGATAGTTGACGGAGTAGAAGAATATGTAGATTGCAACTGAGCCAGATGCGAAGAATGATTTCCACCACCATCTCCAATCTTCCATACAAAGATGCATATAAGTCAGGACCAAAGACACTTCAGCACAAACAACCACAAGCAGTATCAATACTACCAACAGAAACCCGAAAACATAGTAAACACGTCCGAGCCATATGCTAGACATGATGAAAAAGAGTTCAATAAACAGAGTTCCAAATGGCAGAGTTCCAGCTCCAATTACCAACACCCAAGTAGGAAATCTGTTTGATGGGATTTCACGAGGAATTTGATTGCTACGACAAGGGTACTCAAGGTGTGGAGCCTTTGTAGCGATGAATCCACCTATGAGTGTAAGAGGCATGGAAATGCAAAACCACAACAACAACAGAATAATGTATGTAGTGAAAGGAATTGCACCAGTGCTATGACTTCCCCATAAGAGGAAATTCAGAACAGTGAGTATAAGAAATGCAATTCCAGGGCCAAAACAAGAAACTCTCCATGAAATCGAAAGCCATCCATTGGTATTACCAGCATTCAGTGTTTTCATTAGCCAAACAGCAACATAGCCAGCAATAATACCTAAGAACATGTAGAACAAAAGCATGCCAGTAATAAGCGTGCCTCGAGAGGCTGGAGACATAAATCCAAGAGCTGCGAATAATATTGTCACCACTGCCATTCCTAAAATACGACATCCATCAGCAACCATCATACTGAGGAGTTCTGAATTCTCCGGAACCCTGAAGACATCACCAACAACTAGTTTCCATCCTGATAACTCCTCGTTTATCTGAGCTTGAGCCTCTTTGTCAAGCTCCTCATATCGAGCTAGATCTCTTCGAATTGTCCTCAAGAAAATAATCAGAACTATCCCTGCTAAGAATGTAATAACCATCATGGAATTAAGAATCGAAAACCAATGAACTTTTGCACCTTCCATCTTCAAATATGCGTCCCATCTTGACGGCCACTTAATGTCACTCTCCACAAAATTGACCTCATAACTATATACCAATGGCTTGCCTTCTTGGATCACCCCCCCTACAGTAGCTGGTTCACATTTAATAGGTGCAGTATACTTATCGTATCGTTTTAGATTCTTAAGCAAATCTATATTATGCTGAAAACTACAGGGCACAACTTCAAATCCAACAACCATGTAAGCCGGTGTGTCTATAACAGACTTATCATCCGTTGTAATTAACTCAACGCCATCTCCAGCCCCGATCACACCAGGCATAGTATTAGTCTTCTCATACTTATGAACCAACACAGTGAATTTCAAATGGTTGAACACATAATACACATCCTTAACCTTAATACCAACCGGATAACCCGTCCACCTAAGAAAGAATCCATCTTTGTTCATATACCGAATAGCAGGAAGATTATCAAGATTCAGATTAACTTGATACATCTCATCGATCCGTTCTTTCAAAACTTTGGATTCATCAACTGATAATGCATTTGTTTGACACAAAAACAACTCACTTTCGTTTACGTGCATTTTGAATCTATAAGGAGAGTTCTCAATTCTATCTCCCATAAGAAGCTCACCTAAGTTTTCAGCACTGTCTTTGACACCTTCTAAAGGTTTACAAAAAGGTAAACTATAATATCCATAAGGTAATTCTGTATCAATTGATGTCAAGGAATTTACTTTGACAGATAATTGATCACCTACATAGTATTTGTGTGGGAAACTACCTGGTAGATAAAATCCACTAGCAAATTCAAGAAAAAAGGTACACAATAATAGACTCTTCTTTAATTTATCCATCGATCGCCAAGTTTTCGATGAATTCTTAGAGATCTGAAAGATGAAAAACATGTAATTGAACCAACAAAAAACAGAAGATCTTGAAGAATTTTTTTTCTTTTTTGATTGAAAACAATGCATGAAAGCATAAAATGTGTTAGATTCAATATACATGCATGGCACGAGTGGATTTGGTCTATTTTGTTAGTGAATGATGAGAGAAAGGTGGGAATTTGTAACTAACTATTTATATGTCTTTGTTATATACTGTTAGGAGTGTTTTTTTATTAGCATAATACTTATATTGAACTTTCAAACTTTGGCTTCAACAAGATCTCAACTTTCATAATGCACGAATAATGCACAAATAGACACTTTAATCATCCAACTTTTAAATAAATAAACAAATGAGTCCTACATGACAAAATACACGTAAAATACCACGTAGAAAAAAAATGACATGTAGGATATGTGTGTTTATTTGTTCAACTTTATACAAGTTTAAGTATCTATTTGTGTACATCTAAAGTTGAATAGCATAAATGTGATTTAAAGCTAAGTTAATTAGCACATTTATATATTTATATATTATGTCTTTTTTATTTATATTGACTATAACAATCGCGTTAATCTGCACTCATCTTTACTAATTTCATAGTGTAAATTTGTTATTTCCCACTAGCTAAGATTACTACCAAACTTGTGCAGAGTAAAAGAGATGGAAATTATAATATTATTTTTTTTATCTTCGTTGATAATTTGTTTTACAAGTTCAAAAAAAAAAATGTTTTGATTGTATAAGAACACTACTTGATTAGTTGATTAGAATATTGTTCAAAGTTATTTTATTTATTTATCAATTTTTTTGATATTCAGAAAAATTGAAGTGTAAACAATATTTTAAATATAAATTCAAAAAAATGTTTTGATTGTATAGGAACACTGCTTGATTAGTTGATTAATATTGTTCGAAGTTATTTATTTTTCAATTTTTTTGATATTTAGAAAAATTGAAGTTTAAATAATATTTTAAAATATTCATTCAATTTAATTCGAGAGAAAGATATATTCCTCGTGTTTTCATTTGTTTATGTGATTTTATTTTGACACAAAATTAAAAATAAAGATGAATTTTTGAAATGTAAATGTATAAATTTAAAAGTCAATTAATTTGGTCTATTTCAATTAAATAAAAAAGTCACAAAAAGAATTAAACCAATTTCTCAATTGTTGGGCTTAAATCAATACTCCGTCCGATGCTTAAACATCTGATCTAAAAACCGCTTCGCCGGAGCTGCCAATCTTCACTTTCCATCTTCTCCGGCGATCATTTCCCGGCAGAATTCGAAATGGAACCCGACGTGAGCATCGAAACAAGCTGTATGATCCGAGTAGCAGTTCTACCAATTGGATCTATAGCAATCCCTTTATTCCGCGACTACACTTCTATGCTAGTTCGTCACTACACAGTATCATTATCTTCCATCAGTTCATTCTACACAGAACATCAAAAATCTCCTTTCGCTCATCAACCTTGGGATTCCGGTAGCCTACGGTTCAAATACATGGTCGGTGGTTCACCGGCTAGTCCTTGGGAAGATTTTCAATCCAATCGGAAATTTTTTGCCGTTATAGGCATTTGTCACTGTCCTTCTTCGCCTGATCTGCATTCTGTCATGGATCAGTTTGTGACCGCATGTAAGAGTTACTCGTCTTCAGTTGTTCAGCGTTGCTTCGCATTTTGCCCCGGTGACTCTCAGGTTCTATTTCTGTTTGATACTACTTGATACATGTAACTGAGTAGGATTTAGCATATAAGCAGCTTATACCAACATAAATTATACTTGGATATATTTATATGTATCTAGAATAATTTGAAGAAAAGACTGTTTGGGAAAGATTTAATATTTGTAACAATAGGAACTGAATGCCTGTGCTATTTTTTTGAAATTTGTTTTAAGGATGAAATCCACTTGTAGAATTAAGGTTTTGGGGATATTGAATTTAGAATTGTTACATCTGCTTTAGGACTTGGAGGATCATCTAGCTTACTCCAATTTTGCAGCAAATTATAGATACTTTATTGTTTTGACTTCTTTCTCAGTCAATTAATCAACTATGCCTCAAGTCTAAATCATTTGTGGTCAGGTATATGATTTTCTTATATCCATTCAGTTGTTTGACACTGCTTTGTATTTTTCCTGGCTATCTTAGGTTCGAGTTCTGTTTGTGTTCTTTGTTGTATAATTGATGTTTGGAGATGTTCTATTACTGGTAGAGATTGGACTTGAATAGAGGAAATGAATATGGTCATTCAAAAGAAAAAAGTCATACAGAGATTCATGTAATTAACCCAACTTATTTGGGATTCAGACATAGCTGTTTAATTGATTGATAGATATTGGACATAAAATATATATAAAATTGAATTACAGAAAATTTGATCGAATTGAATGTAATTAAATATGCTTTAAGGCTTTGAGGATCATAAGCTAGCAAACCATCTACTCCTTTGTGCAGAAACTGCAGATACTTCAGTCTTGTCCTCTTTGTACCCAAAATAGAGAAAAAGAAAAAAGAAACAGAAGTTATGTCAGTGCATACAATATGATTAGACTCTACTGTTTTATGAATAAATGAATCTTTCAGTTGCTCCACTGTTCCAAACTAATTGGGGTAAGTGATCTGATATGTACCCTCTATGTACTTGCAACTCTATTCATTTGGATACACATTAATGTATTTTCAAAGATAATTTATGGATTACTGGAAATCTAATGTTCTCTAAGTCTTACACTTACCCATGCTCTCAACACACACATCACTAGCAAAACTGAAAAGATTCCTGGTGGATATGAATAGATAAGTATATATATGTGTGTGTGTGAATACTCTTTTGAAGGATAGGCTTTTGAAAGCTCATATAACTTAATTTTTTCATTATTTTCTTTTTGAATAATTAAATGCAGTGCTTAAGATACTTCTCTGGATGCATTCTTGTATGGGTAATCAGTTTGCGTACTGTTAAGTTCGTGATCAAAAGCTCCTGACTGTAGAAGTGTCCTTGTTTTCAAGTTTGCTCTTTTCATGCATGACATGCCTAAACTGCATTTTTTATTGTGCAGCTAGAGGATGAAAGCTTCAAGGGGAGCAACTTAATTTTGTTTCCCCCAGCTGATCGTCAAACTCAAGAATTCCACTTGCAAACTATGATGCAAGATATTGCTGCCTCGTTGTTGATGAAATTTGAAAAATCAGTTCTTCAAGCAGAGTCTGGTGGAACTATTCTCAAGACACCTTTAGATTCCCAAGCTAGTCTTAGCTCAGAGGAGGTTCATATTTTAGGTGTTTTGAGGATTGATTTGTATAGTTATCTTGTTTAGTTTCTTGGTAGGATTTCATCATCATTTAAATTATTAACTTCTTGATTGCATTGGAGAACCTTATAGGTCATCAAGGCTAAAAAACGAAGATTGGGCCGTGCACAGAAAACTATCGGGGATTACTGTCTGTTGGCAGGGTCACCTGTTGATGCTAATGCCCATTATACAACCTCATTGGAGCTTGCTAGATTGACTGGAGACTTCTTTTGGTATGCTGGGGCAATGGAAGGCAGTGTTTGTGCTCTGTTGGTGAGTATGAACATACTCTCAGTGATGTCAGTGCATCTTATTAGAAATTTAGTTCATAATCCACGAGAAGTCATTTCTTGACACAACTAAATAAGGTGTACATTTTAGACTACATTTTGGAGTTGCAAACCATATTTGACACCTACACAAATGCCCACATACCATGTCAAAACTATTTTAAAATAATGGTAGGAGTTGGATACCATATTTGACAAGTACACACCCACATATACTTCTTGATTTATTTTATCCACACGTTTTTGTCTATCAATTGGGAATGCTGTTTACCAGCTAAACATCTTCCAGAGCAAATCCCCGATTTTCTGTTCTTTCTTGTTTCTTTTTCCCCCTTCTTGGGGTGGGTGCAGGGAAATTTTTTCTGGTATGGAATGTAATTTATTAAATTAATGTATTCTCCAGTTTTGTTTGGTATTTTTGAATTCGTTTACCTGCTTGACCCTGCATTCATGTAGGAACATGCATCTTTATTTTTCAAGGGGTTAAAAAAGAAAGGTATAATGTCTGTCTTGTACTTTTTGTGTTATGGACCCTCTCAATCTTTCATAGTATTACAGTTTGCTTGTAATGAACACAGTGCCTTTTTAGCTACAGAGATGATTACTGATGATACTGTCTAAGAAAGGGACAGAGAAATTTCTTATATGAATTTGAGAGGACACCATTAAGAGGGGGGTTATTCTGTATATTCAAATCATGTTTTATCCTCCCATCAAATTTAATTCTACAGTCAATCATGTGTTGTAATTGAAATGACAACAATCAGTTAGGTTTATTGATGTTGTTGGCTGGATATAGCTCCTGATAAGTATTGCAAACATACATCTGTTTGCAACTGAAGACATTTCAGTGTGTTCATGGATGAATATAGACCTTATGTGTTTGTTTTATCTTGGATGTTTTGGGGTGGTGGAGCACATCTTTAAGATGAGATTAGAACATGGTTGCTAAGGTCCTGAGAAGGATGAGGGAGCCTTGAGACTAGTAAAGGTATGGGTTGCTCAATTATTTTTTTTTGATGACAAGGGAAACCCGCAGCCGCTACCTTTTGGGTGCGCACAGGGTGAAACCCCCGCTCCTATGCAATAGCTCGCAAACCACATAGGAGAGGACGAGCTCGACCCAAAGGCAAACCCCTTGCTTTCGCTGGCAAGGGGTTTCAAACTTGAGACCTCCAACATGGAAGTCCCAAGCTCAAACCACTGGGCCACCCTGAAGGGTTGGGTTGCTCAAATTGTTCCAAGGTTTATGTGTTCTAACCTGTTCTATGTTTCCTGTTGACAATCCATGGATGCCTCTATTACCTTTGATACAAACTAAAGTGGCAGGCACATAAAAGTTGAATTAGAAGGAATGCTAACTTTTTGTGAAAAATGATGCAGTATTGCAGATGTCAAAACCATGAGATAGTAATACTTATTAAAGAGTTGAGTGCATTTCTGCATTGTATATTATGTTGCCATTTTGTGTCTTTCTTCTCAAGAGCTTATTCATTCTTCAAGTCAAAAGGTCTTAGTTTTATCTCCTTACTTGAATCTCATGGTTATTATTTTGATGATTAGATAGATCAAATGGGTCAGAGGGATCAATTTCTAGATGATGAGGTCAAGCACCGTTACAATAATGTCATTTTGCATTACAGAAAGTCATTTATTCAAGACAATGCTCAAAGGTATATGTGTGTATTTAATCTTTCTGTAGGTGTAGTTACAACTTACATAAGCACCTTTATCATGTCTTTTTTCTTATTGTGATTGGGTATATAATTTGTATTTGCCATCCCTTTCTTTCTGATTCACGCACAAGAGTTTGAGGGGGAAAACACTACCTTTTTTTTTCCCGGTGATGTAAGTGATATCATTGAATATGCATCAAGAAGATGCAGTTGTTACAAGATATGACATTGAAGCTCTCAAAAAATCTTGTCACCTATACAAAGCTGTCTATGACAGAGTGAGGGAACTAATGAAGTCTAATAGTTGATCTGAACCATTAACTGGGAACAAACTGGACCAGCGATGTAACCCCAGGGAGAATAAAAATGGACTTCAAAATTATATTTCCATCTTAATTTTTGTAGTGTCACAGGATTCCTTAATAATGGATATGTAGTAATTATTATGTTAGGAACCCGCAAGTTCTATGAGAGTAAAGTAAAAAGACTAAGTTGCTTATTTTGGGTGCGGCTATTCGGAAGTTCTTAATTTTTGTTTTGTTCGTAAAATGACTTAGTTCCCAGCCCCATTTTTTGCAGTTTAGCAGATCACAGAACAATTTAGTCACTTGTTCAGGAAGTCTAGAACTCCCTGATACAGGGCAAGTTACTGTGAAATCTATAATAATTTGCATGTTGAACAACTTTGACTGATCGGTAGATGAAGTAATAGTTGGAGGCTGACTCAGATAAACTTATATGACTGAATGTGTGGGAAAACTATGTTGCTGTGGGGCTAATTACAAGAACTGTTCAGAGGTTGTGAGGAATTGCCACCTTTCTATATTGAAGATAAGCTTGAATTACAAGCCTTTTTATCAAAAATAAAAAAGAAGAAAAGTTAGCATGATATAACACTAGTGATATGGATCTTTATCCTATGACCAAACTGTTAAACGATTTAAATTGTTCATGTATAACAAAGAGCCATTGCTATGCCTTTTCTCCCTATGGCTCAGTTGTTCGACTGTTTATTAAGATAAACCTCATTTTGGTAGGGGTTCAAAATGGATTTATTCTTCTTATCTTCTTTGTGGTATAAACTAGATGATTTCCCTTTTCAACTAGCTATAGGTATATTGCTTAATCTAAATTTCTGATTATTTTCTTTTTCAGCATATATAACTGTAAATATTGTTTTTGGTGCAGAGTTTCTCCTCTAAGTTTCGAGCTTGAGGCTACTCTCAAATTAGCACGATACCTCTGCAGGTACTCTTAGTAAAGATCAAATATAATTCTGGAATGATCTTCTTTGTAACCCGTTTAGTTATGTTCTTTTCTTGATAAAAACCAGTTTAATAATGACTTGCAGCTATATTCTCAAAAAATAATGACTTGCAGCTACACTGTAAACTTGCTGTGTTCTCTCTGTTCTTTCCTTTTGACGTACATATTTGTTAATTGAGATCCTTTTGGGAAGATATGTAAGTTGAGGTTTAACTTCTGAATGATGCCCAATTTATAAATTGTGAGATATGACACAAACTTGAAATTACCGCACAAAAAAGAGCATTTTCGTATTCGAATAATTATAAGTAGCTCTTTTTGAGCATTAGTACTTGTCATAGAAAATCTGAAATTGCTTAGATATCAGTCGACTCAACTCAGGCCAAAATACTGCAACTGGGGTCACTTGCTAGCTTTAATGCGGTTCTTATCATTAGTTAACCTGGACTTTGCACTGTATATATTTGTTCGAGCTGAATAATTTGGTGGGATTTAATTGAGTATAGAGGTATGATGCTGTGCTTTTGATTTACTGGCTACAGACTAAAACCACAGCCCTCCAATAACTATGTGGAGTGGGGTGAAGAGGAGAAGGTTTGACGGAAAGTAAAAAAGAAATAAACTAAGAAATTTCAATATTCCAATTTTTCTTTTAATGTTAAAAAAGTAAACTAACAAATTTCCACATTTAGCAAACAGCAGATTTTGTTTCCCCCCAATATGCTTCTGCTTGTGATTAATCTAGGTTACTCATTAAGTCTAAGCTACAGAAATATGTTCCTCAACAGTTATGGACTTCATTTTTTTGTAGAAAATGAGAAACTATAAACTGATGATGTATCTGTCTATCTGAATTCAAATCAAATTGCCCTTACAAAAAATGTTCAAATCAATGGTAAAAACAAAAAAATAGCATAAATATTAGTACTAGTTTCAAAAGAATGAATATTAGTACCTAAATCTGCAACGTACAGTATCTTCATTTCGTTAGACTTCAATAATGCCTTCTGTATATCTTTTGCTTATATGATGTAGTTCATCAAAGAGAAGCCAATGATACCTCGCCTTTTCAAAATGCATCTTGTTACCAGATCACTTCAAACTTTTTGGCTGAAATCTGGAAGATCTTGATGTAACATTACTTAGAAGAAGAGCTACTTCTGTCATATATATATCTTCTTGAGCAGTTTTTGACTTATACTTCTTGGTTTGGCAGGAAGGAGTTGGCCAAGGAAGTGGTTGATTTGTTGACTACGGCTGCTGATGGAGCAAAATCTTTGATTGATGCTAGTGACAGATTGATATTATTCATTGAAATAGCTCGCCTCTTTGGGACTCTTGGTTATCACCGAAAGGCTGCTTTTTTCTCAAGGCAGGTGGCTCAGCTATACTTGCAACAAGAAAATCGGTTGGCTGCTATTAGTTCAATGCAAGTACTGGCAATGACCACACAAGCTTATCGTGTTCAAAGTAGAGCCTCTACTGACCATGCTCTTTACCAGGTGACTCAAAAATTCATATTGTTTTTCATGATGCAACAAACAGCTTACATGCAGGGCTTCACTTTAAGTTGCACCACCCTACAGTCCTGCTCCTTCTGGTTCTACGGGAAGGACACAAACACGTTGTACTGGCTTTTAAGAAGCAAAAATCTATCTACAGTATGGGTTGGGAACTGTTTTTGTTCACATACTTGATCCGATATAATTGGTTGTACAAAGTCTTCATAACTTTTCAAATGAACTGTCTTCTCAAGCTTATGAAACATGCATTTCAAATAATGAATACTTTCTTTGGGCGTGTCAATTGAAGACTGAATATAGGTCTGTCACCACCTGCAATTCCATAATAATTTTGGCGAATGACTGAGAAAACAATACTCCCTCTGTCCCAATTTATGGGACACCCTTTCCTTTTTAGTCCGTCCCCTAAAAATGTCATCTTACTTGATTAGAAACAATTTCACTTTCAAATTCCCCTTTTACCGTTAATGATTAATGAAATGATTTACGACCACACACATATCTTAAGGATTATTTTAGACCACAAGTTAAAGTCTTCCTATTTTTCTTAAACACTGTGTGGCGCCACATAAAATGGGACGGAGGGAGTAATTTATTTATTCATCAGTAGGAGGTTTCCATGCTAATACAAAGAAAATACAATGGGAAGTCGTTGAATATATGGCAAAAAGGATATAATATTTTAATCTACTACCATTGTGTTGTCGCACCAAAGTATAAGGGCAGTGAGAAACTGGACATTCACAGAAGTTCTCATAGAATTGTTCATCGACGGGTTTTGATTTAGTAGTGTTGCTGATGTGACCCTTTAGAGAAAATGTAGTGTCGCAACTATCTACTTGATGGCTTAATAATACCTCAAACATTTAAATTTCAAATGCCCAAGCATTCAGGATAGTTTGTATTATTTTTTATTTACAAGGAGGGGGCAACAGAAAATAGATGAGATAGAAAGAATATTGTAAATCCGAGTCCACAGAAATCACTGTGTTTCTGTCTACTGTCTACTGGAATTGGTGTACCTCCTGCGGCATGCAGCGTGACTTGGATCCATAACACAATGGAGATTTCATACTGTCATAAAAATTTCTTGAAAATGCATACCAAGATAGGAAGATGCAGTTTCCAAAGGAATTCATGTGGCTTGCTGTGGGAATCTGCAGTTCAGTGCTTCAGTTTTGGAGATATTAGGCTAGATTGAAGTATTGAACAATCATTATCAGTTATGGTACGATATATGGTGAAAGCTAGAGTCTGTATGCGGATTCATCTTGGCTGTCAGTCATATACATCGGATCAATGACCTTTTTAGTAATATCTTGTCTGTGCACATTTTAGATTATTTTGGAGTCAAAATACATGCTAAGTGTGTGTGTCATGAGGCGTCTTTATCATAGTTTCTTTTAACTCACCCTGGTATCAATAAAAGATTTAACATTTATTTTCCATTCTCTTCATTATATATGAAGGAAAGTGGACAAAATCATGTTGATGGTGGAAAAGCGCATCACAATTGGATAGTATCACTATTTGAATCTCAATGGAGTAGCATTCAAATGGTTGTTCTGAGGGAAATACTTCTATCAGCTGTCCGTGGTGGAGATCCTCTTACTGCATGGAGTGCAGCAGCACGTCTTCTTAGATCCTACTATCCTCTTATAACACCCGCTGGGCAAAATGGTCTTGCGAGTGCACTTTCAAATGCGTCTGAGAGACTTCCCTCAGGAACTCGCTGTGCTGATCCTGCATTGCCTTTTATAAGGTATTGTTTGTAAAATATAACAAAGCTTCTTATGTGATGAAGATTCTTATATTTTCTGTTTTAGAGTACTAACTCTTCATAGTTGAGCAAATATTTCAGCTCATCTTGTTTTTTCATCTTGTCTCAAAGCTGAAAATTCTCCTCATTTATAGAGGCAGGGATACAGGAAGCTGGTGTCTTATTCTTTGGCACACACTAGTCAGTTGTTACATTGAACTGTGTGGTTCCAAATACCCAAGCTTCAAAGTAGGAAATAGATTGTTTCGTACACGGACGGAAACCATGTAAATTACCTTGTTTTGCACTTTGTATTTGTAGATTTTAGATGGCACATTGCGCAATGCCAGATGCGGAAGCTTGGGGTCCTTGTACTATATGTCATTGCTGGTGTCTAATTTTCACAAAATTCTGCTTTTCTCTGTGTTTGATGTAATATGACGTGCAAAAAAAGAAGTCCGTTTTCTTTTAAGTCATGTCACTAAATTGCCAAAGAAGGTTTTGATTCATTTGTTTATTTGGTGTCAAGAAAATGTTCCCTTTTGTATAGATTGCTGAATTGATACTTGTGTATGATTAATGCTATACCTTTTGTAAAGATGAACTTGTTTCAGCGTGACATGAATTAAAATGATTTAATTGTCAGAAGATATTGTTTCACTGGCTTGTATATGCGCTAAACCATTAGAAGTTGACGAAAGATTTAAGTTGTATGCCAGTGAGTTGATAGACTCATCCTGTGCCCACGTTGAGTAAGGGTAAGTTTGAAAGGCAGGCTATAAGGACAGAACAGCTAAGCTAATGATCTGTAGCAGCTATTTCCCTCACCTGGTGGCTATAAGTGGAGACGAGAAACTGAAATGAGGTGTATCAATAGAAAATAGGAGCTGAAATGTCATCTGAATTGTGATTCTAGCTTTTATCTGGGTAATGTTAGACTTAGGTTTGTCATTTGTGGCCATTCTATTATCTCTGATGAAGAAAAGGATGAAACAAATGGTATTTCTATAAAGGATATCTTTCAATAGTGTACTTTTGATATTGTTTGCTTTCCTTGATTCCTACTTTGTTATTCTGTTTGTGGGTTGCGTATGTTGCCCCTTAACTAGATGCTTGGGGTGTGTATTCGGTATGATGGAAAATGTTCTCTCAGAAAAGAAGTGGGTTTCTTACTTATTTTCTTGTGTTCAGTATGCAAGCAAAAAATAATATCCTAAAAGCATTTGTATATAATCTAGACATACTCTATAGGAGTTGAAGGTGGAAGGTAGGGGATGTGAGGTGGTGGGGATGGGATGGCGGGGTGGGGTGAAGATGAGGTGTGTTGGAAGGTGAAGAGGACACTATCAATGTGAAATGTTCACTTGTGTAACTTGTTTTCCATACTTTCATTAGGGAAGTCATTTCCTCATTTTTAAGGAACTTATTTTCCTAGGGAAAATGTTCTCCAAAAATTTTGACCTACCAAAAATGGGAAAATCAGAATCTTTTCTGGAAAATATTTTCCTTCATACAAAACACATGCTAGAAGTGTTTGGTTCTCCTCTTGCAGTGTTATATCATCTTTTATTGTGTATGAGACGGGCAAAGGAGGAAATAGGTAGAGTAAATGAACTGAGCTTACCAATTCAGAAAGATGTAATGATATAGTAGTTGTCTTTGTTGCATCATTCTTTTCAGTTTCTAATCCAAGCATCCATGTATATGTAAATTTTGAGTGAAATGTTCTATGTTGAATCAGAAGTATGTTGGCGATGCTAACTAGATCTTGGTTGAAAGATAATCAAATTGCCTTTGTAAAGGCGGGGTGTACTTCAGCGTTTATTGTATTGCACATTACTTACTAGATCAGGCCTGAAAGATGCTCAAATTACCTGTTTTAGACCAATACATGTATTGACCATATCTTCAGCATATAGTTAGGAGTTCACTGATAAGCTCATAAAAATCAGAAGAATTCTAATTCCATCAGGTATAACCTTTTTTTTTTATCATAAGAACTATTCTTTTGATGTATTCCTGTAGCTAACATACTATTACTAATGGTGGTAAACTTGCAAAGGACTATTTGGAACTTCTTCACTAGTCTCCCTAGAAAGAAGTAAATTTAATCTGGTTCAATCTTCATAGTTCCTTCAGATTTTACTATTATTAGTTTTGCTGTTTCAGAATTATCTTCCCGCATACTGATACTCTAGATTTTATGGTATCTGCAGTTGCTGGCTTATTTCTTTCCTCAGACTGATACTGTTCTGGGTTTTATGGTGTCTGCAATTGCTGACCTTATCATCAGAGTTCTTATTTTTGACAAGAACCTAATTTTCCTTTCCTTGATACATATGCTCCCAGGTTGCATTCTTTTCCACTTCATTCCTCCCAACAGGATATAGTAAAACGTAATCATGGGAGAGATGATTGGTGGGCAGGGTCTGCTCCTTCAGGACCTTTTATTTATACACCTTTCAGCAAAGGGGAGCCAAGTCAAAGCAGTAAGCAGGAGCTGATTTGGGTTGTGGGTGAAGCAGTACAAGTGTTTGTTGAGTTGGCAAATCCTTGTGGTTTTGATTTGAAGGTCGATAGTATATATCTATCTGTAAATTCTGGGAATTTTGATGCTTTTCCCATCAGTGTTAGTCTGCCCCCTAATTCCTCCAAAGTGATTGCATTATCTGGAATTCCTACTGAAGTAGGTTCACTAAAAATTCCAGGATGCATTGTTCATTGTTTTGGTGTTATCACTGAACATTATTTTAAGGATGTGGATAATCTTCTAGTGGGAGCAGCTCAAGGACTTGTGCTGTCTGACCCTTTCCGCTGTTGTGGGTCACCAAAGTTGAAAAATGTTACGGTTCCAAATATTTCGGTGGTCCCCCCGTTGCCATTGCTTATATCACGTGTTGTGGGTAGTGATGGTGCTATAATTTTATATGAAGGAGAGATTCGTGAAGTACAGATAAGTGTGGCCAATGCAGGTACAGTTCCGATAGAGCAAGCCCACATCTCATTATCTGGGAAAAATCAAGATTCAATCCAGTTAATCGTTTATGAAACCTTGAAGTCATCCCTTCCTTTGAAGCCCGGTGCTGAAGTGAGAATACCTGTCACTTTAAAGGCTTGGCAGCTTGGACTTTTGGATCCGGATGCTGCTCCTAGTAAGAACATATCTGGAAGCACCGGGAGGCAAGTCAAGGATGGATGCAGTCCTGTGCTGCTGATCCACTATGCAGGTGAGCATTCAAATACTAATTGTTGCAGGTTAGGTGATAGACTAGGAATATGGAGCACTGTGAACTTGGGATGCTGCATCCTGGTTCTACGAACATATATTAGTGCAACAAGCTGGGAAAGTCCCTGCACTCTCTAGGGCCCCTCTTGTTTGTGTTGCTTTCCCATCAATTATGAGGGGTCCTTTCTTTTTTCTTTGTTTCCATATGACTCAGAATGTACACAATGCATGTGGATTTGGATATGGATGTTGATATGACTATTCTTTTTAATTTTTTTGCATAGCCACTTGTTTTTGCTATCTGAAAGAGTCAGTCAGGCTGGTGGTGAGCTTCTGCACCAACATGAGAATCATATTTGTTTAGAATGAAATTGAGAGAGATGAATGTTAGGGACCAAATCAAATATTGGCCATGAAATTGGTTTCAAAGATAGAACTTACGCCGTGGGTATACATGGAATATTTTTGTACAATACTAAAAGACAATGTAAAATGATGGAAGTGTAGGATGTCAATTAGTTGGTCACTAATCATGACATGATTACGTGCAGAAGAGTTTTAGTTAAGAGAACATTCTGCAGCATGGGATGAGATTTTATTTGTTTTTGACTTTCCGTTTTGTTTCTGAAATGTATTAGCCTCATGCTTTAGTCAGTCATTTGAGGTTCATGATTTAGACTGTTATTTACCTGCCAATTTTTTTTTTTATGATTTATTACTATTTGGATTCTCTAATTGGTTATCAGAAACAGCCTCTCTACCTCATAGGTAGGGGTAAGGCTGCATACTCATCACACTCCCCAGACCCCACTTGTTGGATTTCATGTACATCTAGTTGTATTACATAATGATTTGCTACTATTGTTGTCCATTGACTCATCCTGGATGTTTAGATTCTCTAACTGGTGTTTGGGGCTGGGTAGCATAGAATTTCTTCTATATTGACTGATCTACTTCTCTTATCAGGTCCACTTACTTATGCTGGAGATGCATCAATAAATGGATCTATTCCTCCCGGTAGGCGCTTGGTTGTTCCCCTTAATGTATGTGTTTCACAGGGGTTATCTCTTATGAAGGCTCGTTTGTTATCAATGGAGATCCCTGCTCATGTTGGTGAGGATCATTCAAATGTTCAAGTGGAAACCAGTTCTGCTGAAGAATCCCCTCGTACTGATAGGTTCATGAAAATTGATCCTTACAGAGGAAGTTGGGGCCTGCGTTTCCTCGAGCTTGAGTTATCCAATCCGACTGATGTTGTCTTCGAGATTGGCGTGTCTGTCAATATGGAGGATTCTAACAATGAGGAGAATCCTGAGTATGACTATCCTAAAACAAGGATTGACAGAGATTACACTGCCAGGGTGCTAATACCATTAGAACATTTTAAGTTACCTGTTCTTGATGGTACTTACCTGGTCAAGGAGTCTCAAATGGATAGGACCAGTACTAGAAAATCAAGCTTCTCTGAGAAAAGTAGCAAAGCTGAACTTAATGCTTCCATCAAAAATTTAATTTCTAAAATCAAAGTCAGGTGGCAATCTGGACGAAACAATTCAGGAGAACTAAACATAAAAGATGCAATACAGGCTGCGCTTCAATCATCCATGATGGATGTATTACTACCTGATCCATTGACCTTTGGGTTTAGGTGTGGCAATAATACTTCACAAAATTCTTCTGACCTTAATATGGATGAAGGATCTAATATTCAGGGTGCGCGTAAAGGTTCAGTAAAAGCTCATGACTCGACACCAGTAGAAGTGCTGGTTCGCAATAATACCAAGGAAATGATTAGAGTCAGTCTTAGCATCACATGCAGAGATATAGCTGGGGAGAACTGTGTCGAGGGTGATAAAGCGACGGCGCTATGGGCAGGTGCTATTCTAAAACATTACTAGTTTCCATCTCCATGTTCTTTTTAAAGTTAAAATACCACTGTAATTTTGTATCTGCATGTGTATCATTTAAACATTTGCTTTTAGAATAGTATTTTTTGCTTATGTACCGAACACGAAAAAATAAGCCAGAAACACACCCTAAGAGAGCAGCTATACTTATAATGTGTAATTGAAGACTAAACTTACTCTTGATCTGATATGTGTATTGACCTGTCTTGATCTTTTTTAGGTGTTCTGAATGGTATCACCATGGAGGTACCTCCATTGAAGGAATATAGACATTCGTTCTCCTTGTATTTCCTGGTTCCAGGTGAGTACACACTTTTAGCTGCTGCTGTGATTGATGATGCTAATGAAATGCTCCGAGCCAGAGCAAGAGCTAATTCATGTGATGAGTCCATATTTTGTCGTGGGCCACCGTTCCATATCCGAGTGAATGGGACTATGTGATATCCTTATTGAAGTGTCCATAGTTAACTAAACCAGGTGAAACTTTCCAGCCTCAACTATTTGTAGAACTTGTTATTTGCACTTCGTATTTCTTGTAATTCCTCCTTATATAGAGGTCCATTTTGTTTAGGAGAAAACTGTATCGCTCAGTTTCCAATTGATATACAATAGGATTCTACAGTGATTTGTAAAGCTATATTATTCAATGAAGAGCTGGACATTTATTCCTGCAATTTATAGCTTTATGATTTTGTTGCCTGTGGCTGTGACTGAGTTGCTTTAGCCTTAAAGTGGATATTTCTATGATGAACTGTTGACTAGTTGTTCGTTTTTGTCCTTGTGGAATCGGGCACTAAAAAGTCTACGTGGTACCTTGAAATATAAACAAAAGAATTATCCCAAGGGATCTACTGATTGCTTGCCCTCCCATATTTTTTGGCCAGATCCAAGTCTTGAAAAGAGAAATGAGCAGACGATTTTGCTTCTTCTATTTGGTGTTTCTGCTATTAGCCTTTCCCTGTTAGCTACTTCGTGTTTAGCACCAACTAGGACATTCAAATATGTTTTGATTTTTTATAGTTCGTTAACTGGGCATATCCTTTTTCTTATTACTACCTATTCCACTTATTTCTCCATCTACTTAAGCTTTCCTTTATTTTGTGGTTTTATACACATTACCTCTTTCTTTTGCTTCGAATCTCCTTTGATTTATTTTTTTTAGACGTCGTGAGTTCTTTTATTTATTTTCTGATTTTGTTTGCCAGGTCTTTGTTAATGTTCCTCTGTTTTTTATCATTTAATTAAAGGTTCTCAATGCCGGTGCTCTAAGATACAGGTAGTCATTTGATGTTGCTGAGCTCAACTAGTAATAATTTGATCGAAAAAAGCTGGTTCAAAGATGCCTAATTTCAAAATCCCAACATGTTAGAAATATATGTAAAGAAACCGCAGCCGTTGAACTTGATTAAGTTCAACAATCGAAAGAAACTCTTGACCTGACTGAACACTTATCAAATGGATCAATCCCTTGGTATTCTTATTTTAACAAAAAGCAAACGTGTGACATTTTGTTCATTGCATTATTTCTTGAGGAAAACAAGAGTCATTTGTCAAGGTGCCCATCCATGTAGGTGGCCTCATTCCAGTCTGTTCATGAACAGTCTTGAACAATGGTGGCAATGTTTTGTAGATGCCAGCAACTTCTTTTAGGGCACTTCCACCACCTTCTGCATTTGACTCAGACCCTCCATTTGTCCAAATGCTGATTTTGGGTTGTAGGCCTCGAATAGCTTCACCGTTAATCTTGGCAAGTTCTTGAAACATCCCACCACTGATCATTAAGTAATCCCTTAGAGCACCATAGTTTCCACCCAAAGATTCTAACAGAGTGCGCAAGTATGTGCCTTGAGCTTCTGCTAGAGCTTTAAGTCCTTCTGCTTCCTTCATCTTTGCATATAAATCTCCATCGATTATCTGTTTACGTCTGTAGAAATCAGCCTCTGCAGTTGCTTTCTGTGCCTCTGCTTCTTTCTCCTTTTCGTAGAGAAATGCTTCTGCTTCTTTTTGTTTCTTGTAGAGCTCCCAATTTGCTTCTTGCACCTTTTAGACCAATGAGGCATTAGAATCTTCAAAATTAGGATTATTTTTTTTGTTAAGTTTTAAGCTTTATGTTAACATAATAAATAATTGTATCCAATCTACTTTCATGTTAAACTACACAGATAGTGGGAATTATTGTTGATTCTCTTATAATTAAAGATGTTACTTCCTCCATTCCAATTTATGGGGTAAGTTTTTCTTTTTTAGTCCGTTCCAAAAAAGAATGACAACTTCTTAAATTTAGATATAATTTAACTTCAAGCATCTCGTAATCCCCTTAATTAGAAGCAACTGTTTTAAGTTTCAAAAGTCCTACAATCACTCTAACGTTATGGTATGTTTATGATCACTTTCAAAAGTCTTTCATATGTTTCTTTAACTGTGTCTATTCATACTTCGTCATGAAGCATTGTCAATTTAAGTAGAGGTTAATTATTTTATTTTGTCAAATGAGTCATGAGTCTAACCTTAGTTTCATATTCAACACTAGCTTTGCTCAAGAACTCAGCCTTAAGTTTCTCTGTCATGGCTAAAGCATTCATCTTCTCTACATCCTTTTGCAACTCAGCATCTCTTAAAGCCACTGCTTTCTCTGCCTCCACCTCTGCTACTTGTGCTTCTTTAGCCCACCCTGCTTTCTTCTTTGCCAACACTGCATTTGCTTCAGCAACTTCCGCTTCTCTCTGGTTTTCAAATACCTTCACTTCTGTCTTCACTTTTATCTCTTCTTTCTTCCCTTCTCCTTCCCTTTGTGTTGATATAATCCTTGTTTCTGCATCGATCTTAGCTGCGTTTTGTAGCGTCTGTCCTGATCTTAGCTTTGCCCCTATCTCCCCTTTCATTCTAGCTTCCGCCACGTCTATTTTAGCTTGGTTTGCAGCTTCCATTTGAGTCTTTTGACCTAAGTAGGAGAAATACTCATGTCCTGGAACATCAACGAGTTGTTTGACGTTGGCATTGTAGATTAAGAGCCCGAATTGGTTTAGTTCAAGTTGTACTTTCTGGAATACTTCTTGTTTGAACTGTTTGGTTCCTTTGAATATCTCTTCCATTGTCATTGATGCAGCAAGAACTCTAGTTTCTCCTTCAATGATACCTTGAAAAAGGGGTATAGCCAAATTAATATAGCACCTGGTTTAGCCGTTAATGAAGTGGAGTGAAATAATGAAAGATCAGTATTCAAATATCAGCAAAAGAAACACTAAGTTAAATTCTTCCTTCCGCATGTGTCTTGGTAGATAGAGTTACTTAGGCTTTATTTGTTTGCATTTAATGAAGGTCTGAATCTTAGTCATTCAGATTCCCATTAAGTACGATTGGTTTTTATGTTTGAAACTGAATCATTCAGATTCAGTTCATTAAGTTCATTTGTTTTTTTTTTTTAAAAAAAACTCTTAATTAGGTCTGTATAGGTCTGAACGAATCAGATATGTAGGAGACTCTTAACAAATTCAAACTCATTTGATAAGTTATTAAATATTAAATCATAGTTTCTCTGCTTTGGGCGTGCTATTTTATCTCATAATTAAAAACTTTCTTTCTCACTTTTGTCAATCAAACACCATTTTTTCTCAATTGGTAAGTTTTCATAAATCCTTTCAAGTTTTTTTTTTATATTAATAATTTTCTTGTATTGATGTGTGTCAAGACTCAAGAACACTGGTTGCAATAATATTTTTGGTGTACTATTGTTTATCAAGGTTTTTGAATGAAAAGATTGTACTGCAAATCACGATTATTAAAAAAAAATTCTTAATCAAAAGTGATATATTTTGTTGAAAGGAAAATTTTATGATATTTTGATAATATAATGTTATTGAAAACAAACACATTAATTATTTAGTCTGATTTAGATATCACATTTTAATATTCAGATATGTATTTAGATCAAAACATCTAGATATTAATGCAAATCTTAATATTCAGATGTGTATTCAATTCAAACCTCTTAATCTTAATTGGAAACAAATAAGGTCTTAGTACATATACTAATAAGAGATAGCTGCATTAAAATAGTAGATATGTGCCCAAACTGCCCTTATTATTGTCTTTGCCAAAAGTGGGGTACATGGACAAAAATTTTCCATCTAATATGTTAAATACTTTAACATGCAGGGTGTCTCTTAGTTGGAGAGTTGTCAACATTCTTATCCTAATGATAAGGGTTCGAATCCCACTATATCCCCTTTCCAAAATTCCACCAAAAAAAAGTTGCCAACAAATCATCTCATTATTTATTCTTCATTATTATACTTCATGTTAAAGATCGGGAAAATATACGATGATTTGCTTTTAATGTTAAGGGTATAAATGACCACAAAGTATAATGGAGGGTAAAATGAGGGATACAAAATCATGGAGGGGCTATGATTCAATTCCCAATAGAGCGAAAAGATAATATTATATAAGTGAATATTTTTCATTTTTCTAATCTTGGCGGGAAAAGTTACTTTATACCAATATTTATGGAAGATAGCAAGTTACAAAATAGTTGAGTTGCACGTAAGTTGTTTCAGTCACCATCGTTATTTATCAAAACAAAACAAAGAGGGTTAGGGGTGGGGGTGGGGGTGGGGGTGGGGGCATACCTTGAACAAGATCATTGACATGGTTTGAGTATTTGTCATGTGGAGAGATAAGTTTTGCATATTTCAAGAGGCTAGCTTCATCATCAAGTCTAGGACCAACTGTGAAAACAGCTGGAAGAATAAAAGGGAGCTTTTCAGCACTCATAGCTTGGACTTCAAATGTGTAATTCACAGGTGAAACATCAAATTTTGTCCATGATTGCCCTGGAAGTATCCATGCTTTCTTTGTTATATTTATATCATTGATCCCTACCCCTGTTACCACCAAGTACTCTGATGCTTTTGCAACTCTATACATTTTTATTTTTTGTTTTGTTTTGTTTTTGGACACAACTTTTGGTATTTTGGGTGGATTAGAGATAGTCGTAGAGGTATCGCTACCAAAAAAAATGAAATTAGCTACGAACTTTGTCACTGATAAAAATTGTTGAATAGCTTGTAACTAGCAATTTTTGATAATATATGGCTAATTAGTTAGTAGTGTATTAGGATGAAATTTCAAAGAGTATATATATGGAAGTTTACTTTGAATGTGTCAAATATGAGCACACCATTGGCTGTACATATGAAAATAAATTTCTGAAATTTCAAAGTGATGCAAGTAGTATTCTACAAATTGTACATTAAATATTTTAAAAGTAATTGTTAGACTTTAATGTAATATACTAGAGATTATAGAAAACTATATATTGATCAATAACATAATATCAAATCAACAACTAATTAAAGCTGTATTGCAGCTTCATAGTAATTGCCTAATACAATAACTAATAAAAAAATTAGCAACTTCTTACGAGTCAGATAGATTTGAAGCCCGATACAAGGGGCTGCTTATTATCATTGTTAAAATAAAGTGGGAACATGTAGAATTAGTAGCAAGTTGTGCTTGTGTTTTTTTCAAGGTTAAATATAGCAGGATTGATTAAAAATAAAAATTTGGGAAAGGTCAATTTCATTTGAGTTATAAGAAACTATATACACTTCTTGTGCAAATAATTTAAACTCTAGTATTATTTTGATAGAATCGTGAAATTTATGAAATTTACTAGTTAAAATTATGATTTATAAGCTTTATTTATTTGTATTTAATATACATATATTGGCTTGGTATAAATTGGATTATTGATCATAATCACTAGATCTCAATCATTGTACATAATTTGTAGGCTCGAATGTTATTATTAAGATCTTAACCGTTAAGTATATCTGTTTGTTTTTTAGTTTAAAACTCATAGATTATTTATTTATGATAAAGTGTTGGTTTTATTGAACTGTTTTGTTTAAAATTTTCTTTCACCATTATTATATATAATTTGTAGGCTCGAATGTTATTATTATTAAGATCTTAACCGTTAAGTATATATGTTTGTTTTTTAGTTTACAATTCATAGATTATTTATTTATGATAAAGTCTTGGTTTTCTTGAATTGTTTTGTTCAAAATTTTCTTTCACCATCATTATACATAATTTGTAGGCTCGAATGTTATTATTAAGATCTTAACCATTAAGTATATATGTTTGTTTTTTAGATTTACAACTCATAGATTATTTATTTATGATAAAATCTTGATTTTATTGAACTGTTTTGTTCAAAATTTTCTTTCACCAAATTACACTCTACCATTATCAACTATTATTATCATCTATAATTATCATTACAGTCCATCACCAAAATAAATTATCTTTTATTATTAGCCATTATTTTATAATTATCATCACCAATTATCATCGTTACACCTATTTCCGCTGACCCAGTCACCTTTTCTTCCCTTGCGTAATTAGAATCACTCTAAGTCTTATTTGGATTAATATGCTTTATTTAATATATTTTTCTCACCTAATTTTATATTATTTTTTGTAGGCTAAATTTAAAAGTCTCTTCTTTTCTCTTTTCTATTTTGCCGCCACGGTTTTTTTATTTTCAAATTCAAGATTTGTTCTATTAATTAAAGAATTTGTTTGACTTTAAGAGGTACTAACATTTGAAGACATGCTAGTGAGGTAATTGAAGGCAAAAAAATTAGTTAAACTAAAGTGCATGCTAAAAATATGCTATTGAATTGATTGGATTTATTGTTATTTTGATTATTGATTTTTTTTATGATATGAATTTTATATTTCAAATATGAGTTTATTTAGAGTAAATTTGGTGTTAAATTATGTGTTCAATTATTTAAATTAATAATTTACCTGCATCTCAATAAAAAAATGTGAAATTAATTTTGATAAGTCAGATAAAATTTTAATGGAATTTTTTTTTAAAAAAATTGGTCCTGTAAAATTCACGACTTTTGTAGAAAATTTCTCTTGGTTCATTTATGGAAATAGAATTTATGTCTTCGACATGAAATAATATATCTCAACTAGGGGACAAAAAGGACAAAATGTTATTTTTTAAATACTTTCGAGAATATTAGAAGTAATTTTTTTTTTAAACTAATTTAGTGATACACCAATTACGCTATTTTTTGATAAAAAATGGTTGATTTATTTATTTGTCTTTCATAAGTTAAATCGCTCTCTTTCACGTAAAACAAAAGGGGAGTGAAGGATCTATCTAAAGTGGTGAAGATCATAATAAACTTCAGATAAAAATATTTAATAGGAGTATTTAAACTTATCAATGCTACACTTCAAATACGAATATCTAAAATTGTGTCTGAAGCAATAAAATTATTTTAAATTTTCTTACTTCAGATAGAAATATAAAATATTTAAATACACATCTATCAATCATAATTTTAGAATTTTCCTACAATTTAAAAAAATTTCAAAAAATTTCACTCGGATACATCACTCCCCACTCTCAAACACATCTCCATGCCCCTCTAGAGATACATCCTTCCCCTCTTAGATATATCTCATCCCTCTCGAATACGTTTCTTCCATATATATCCACTTGTCTAAATCTCTCTTGGATACATCCCTATTTTATCTCTGCATAGAAGTGGGCATAAATATCAAAAAATTGAATAATTTTGATTCCTCAGTGTCAGTTTTTTATTTTTGAAACTTTAATTCTTCGATTCAGAATTCGGTACAAGGGTCTCAAAACTACGGTGCATCGATCCAAAAGAAATGTTATTTGTACACTTAGCCCTAATTGAGGTGAATTAGAATGATCGTAGGCCCACATTAGTATCCAAAGTCAAAAAGTTTGCCGAATTATCTGGCCCAACTTTTTTAGTCTTGGAGAATGAGCCCCTAACATTTCTCCTTTTTATTTTTTGGGAACCTCACCAAATACTAAAAGCTCTTGAAATTTTAATCAAAAAACTTTTTTGGGAAAAAAGCAACTTTGTAAGGAATTTCTCAAGATGATATGAGTAATTGTGAGCAAATTTTTTATATTTCCTCTGTTTAAAAAAAGATGGCCTAGTTTAACTTATAACGAAGTTTAAGAAAAGAAAAAAGACTGTTTAATTTTATGATTCTAAATTAAAGTTATGTTAAATATACTAAAATGCCCTTTAATCTTGTAATTTTTAAACATTTACGTGGAAAATTAAAGTTAAAGTGTTATCAAAAAGGGAATGACGTCATTCTTTTTTAAACAAACTAAAAAAGAAATACAAATATTCTTTTTAAAAGGAAAGAATATATATTTAAATAACAAGAAATTTGGATTTTGGTGTTTGAAAGGAAAGAATATATATTTAAATAACAAGAAATTTGAATTTTGGCGTACTTACGATGAGTTTTGCTCTAGTATAATAGTCTATAAATTACATTTAAAAAAAATATAAATTAAATTAGACAAAGCTTCGTGCGATAAATTCACGTGCAAATGATATCGAACTTAGAATATCTTGGTCGATGAAACTTAGTCACCACCGAAGTGGCATTGTGTGTGCAAAGTAATTCAATTAATGAATTAGGATTTTGCATTAATACATGATTAGAAAAGAAAAACAAAATGCCAAATGCTAATTTTAAGAAAGAAAGAAACTAAACAAAATATTTAATACAACCATGTCGGTAACAGAAAAAAAAAACTCCTTTAATTATATTTGACAGTTGCAACATTAAAATCTCTAACATATTGATTGCTTAGTGTAACATAACTATACTACCAAAAAAAAAAAGGGGGCTACAATATGACCTTAGATTTTGATTTATGAAACTTAACTTAAATAAATTAATACTTTTTGAGTTTATTATTACTGATTGTAAATAAAGTTGCCATACAAAAGTAATGATAATTAATAATTTATAGTCCTAAAATTAATTAGTTGAAGACTATTTTTTTTTGTCGAATTTAGTAGTGAAAATGGACTTAGATTGTGGACACTGGACTTGCATCCCCAGGTTCACTAGGTATCATAGCACGCATTCAACCTGTTTTATTTTTGTAAATTTTATTAAATAATATAAAAATAATTATCGATAATTATTTATATTAATTGATGAAAATAATCTTCGTTGCGAGAATTTATTTTTATATTAGAGCTCGAATGTGAGACCTCAAAATAAAGATGGACAGATCATTAGTACACTCTTTGTCTCAAGTTATATGACATATTTTTTTTTTACACACCTCTTAAAGAAAATATTAACTAGGAAAAGTTTTAATTATTTTTACCTTTATTTATATCTTATAATATAATCCCTCGTTGAACAGGGCGGAGCCAGCCCTCTGTTAGGGGGTCACAATATTATTACTTTTTATATATGATTAAAATTATCTTTTAGATATATATATAGTAAATGTCGAACTTCCTGCATATGTCTAGTCTTCAAATTTTAAACTTTCTTATTAAAAATTTTAGCTCCGCCAATATTTATTTTTTTTACATGTAATGTTGAAGTATACGCATTTTTTTAATTTATGACAAAATTATTTGAGAGGAGCTAAGCAGTAAACGCATTTGTTGAATTGTTAGTGTAAACGCATATGCTTTTATTACATGTTTTTTTTAAACAGTTAAAAAATCTCTGTGTATGTACAGAGTACACAACCTTTATTCAAGAAGTTACTTTCCTTTGTTCATTGTTTTTCCAACATTTTGAAAGCAATTAAGGAATTCATTATAACAATGTCATGTAAATGGCCAATGCTACTTTCACTTTTAACCATTTTCATCTTTTTCTCTAACTTCACCCATGGATATGAAGGGGCAGACTCTCACTTTCAATCAACACCTTTATCAGGTGTGTCTTTTTTTTTATTTTTATGATTAGTAGAGTGTTGTCTCGCTTATCCTTTCATACTCGTAGTTCGTAGCATTACTTCCATAGTTTCTGTTTTGTACTTACATTACTATATTATTTTGTTGTAGTTTTTGTTTCAGAATGATTTGTTATGTTTTCTATAGTATTTTTTTGTTATAATCTATTTTGAACTGTTTTTCTCAAATCGAGTATCTATTGAAAACAATGTTTACCATACTTCATGATACCTCAATTTGTGAGATTACACTGTGTATGCTCAGACGCCGAGTTAGGTGGGGTTCATGGGTTCGGACGAATCCAGTAGCTTTTCCATAAACCCTATTAATATATATTTATTAATTTGTGAACTCCTAACAAAAATGATTGAAGAAAATTTATAACTCACAAACTTTTAATGCTGGCTTCGCCTCTGTGTATGCTGTTGCTGACTAAATGAGACATTTCTAGATGAATTTAGGGAGGGAAGAAATGAGGTATTTGCTGAAGGTCCCAATATAGTTGAGGCTCCAGTGCAGAGCTCATCGCTTATATTGGCTGCTGAGAGGACATACAGAAAAGACCCTCTCAATGGTTTTAAGAGATATAGTGGAGGATGGAACATCGATGACCGCCATTACTGGGCTGTAAGTACTCAAGATTTTACCTTTTTTTATAATTTAGTATTTTCTTCGTTTCAATTTGTTTGTCTGGTTTTGACATGACGTAAAGTTTAAGAGATTAGTGAAGACTTTTGAATGTTGTTGTCTTCAACTAAACATATGTAGAATGTAACAAAATGTGCATCATGCTTATATGCTCTAAAACATGCTACGTGGAAAGTTGGAATCATTCTTGCGGACTTAAAACATGGTTTTCCTTTGATTGTTGTTCATGCTATAATTTTGTTTCTTGTGCAGTCTGTTGCATATACAGCCTTTCCATTCTTTATCACCGCGCTGATCTGGTTTGTGATCTTTGGACTTTGCTTATTGTTCATCTTTGTCTGCTCTCGTTGCTGCAAAAGAGAACCTTATGGATACTCTTCAATGGCTTATGCTCTCTCCCTCATATTCCTTGCGCTTTTTACCATTGCTGCAATGTATGCTCTCTCTTCCTTCTCCTCACGAAATGGATGACTTTCCTTTGTCCACAGCCTTAATATCCTCGGAAGATGCAGAGCTTTTTTTCTCTCTTTTGGATAGCTAAATGATTCATGTGCTTTCTCTTTTGAAGTTTGGTTCTAATTTGATTTTCGATATGCAGCATTGGATGTGTCATTTTGTACACAGGCCAAGAGAAGTTCCACAGCAGTACACTTAACACTTTGGATTATGTGGTGCATCAGGCAAATGTCACAGCTGATACTCTCATGAATGTGTCTGTTTATCTAGCAGCTGCCAAACAGCTCGCAGTGGATCGAATTTTGATCCCTGCTAATGTCCAAACAGATATTGATTACGTTCAAACGAAGATCACTTCTTCTGCTAGTACCCTTTCCACTAAAACAGCTGATAATAAGGATAACGCAGAACACCTCATAGAATCAGTGTAAGTGAATGGAATTTCAATATTTTAAAACTCGGGGCACTTAATTTACCACTTAATATTCTGAGGCTATATAAATGCAGGAGAATGGCTCTTATCGTTCTATCTGTTGCTATGCTTGCTTTGACATTTCTTGGATTTGGTAAGATTTCCTTGACCATTAAACTAAATTATGCATCCCTTAGAATTCTGTAACAAGTTCTACGTATTTTCCTAATAAATATGCTCTATTACTTTGTCTTTTCAGTATTCTCAATATTCGGCATGCAGGTCTTTGTCTACATGTGAGTTTATGTTCTACATCACGACTTAATTATGTCTCTTGTCTTTCCATTAACTCCTTTCCCACTTACTTCATTCTGTAAGAACGATCTCGTGTTCTATTTGTGCAGCTTAGTTATTTTCGGATGGATTCTCATCACTGGGACATTGATTCTATGTGGCATATTTCTTGTTCTCCACAAGTAAGCTCTTTCAAGTTTTTCACTATTTTTGCTATTTCACTAAGCTATTCAGAGTTAGTCTCATGACAACTCTTCTCAGATTAGGCAAGTCTTCGTCTTATGCATACAGCTTCTCCTGGAAACAGGATAAAACATAGTTAACCTGTGTTTCCTGATGCCTTCTTTTGGTATTAGTATTACTAAAATGTTGCGTAAGAACCTTTCAAAGTGTGCTGATTGCTGAACAATGTTAAATAAACTAACAGCCTCATGCTAGAAGTGACCTAACATGCACGAAGATTCAAATATTGTCTTTGTTTAATGAGTCCTTTTGATATCATGCATTTGGACATCTCTAATCGTTCTTTGTTTAACGTTTCAGTGTGACTGCAGATACTTGTGTAGCAATGGATCAGTGGATCCAAAACCCCACTGCTCATACAGCATTAGATGATATATTACCTTGTGTGGACTACGCCACAGCACAAGAAACTCTTACTAAAAGCAAAGAAGTGACTTACAACCTGGTTGATATCATCAACCAGGTTATTACAAATGTTTCTAACATCAATTTCTCTCCCAACTTTGCTCCTTTTTACTACAATCAATCAGGACCTGTGTTGCCAATCCTTTGCAATCTGTTTAATCCTGACTTAACTTCTCACAACTGCGGTCCTGCTGAAGTGGACTTAAACAACGCAACTCAGGTATAACCCGCTATCAGATTGAATGAGTAAAATTTCTTTATATCATCAGTGTATATAACGGTGAACTCATTTTTTGCATTGCAAAGGTCTTGAACAGCTATGTTTGTCAAGTTTCTCCGAGTGGTGTTTGTGTCACGCCAGGCCGTCTGACTCCAACTCTCTACAGCCAGATGGCTGCTGCTGTAAACATGAGCTATGGATTGTATCAATATGGTCCATTCTTGGTTGACCTACAAAATTGTGATTTTGTTAGGCAAACTTTTGGTGACATATACAATGTACATTGTCCTGGTCTGCTGCAATACAGCAAAAGAGTGTATGTTGGGCTAGTGATGGTAACTGTTGCAGTGTTACTTTCTCTTACATTCTGGATAATATACGCGAGAGAGAGGCGCCACCGCGTCTATAAGAAAGAACATATGTCCAAACTTGATGAAGGAGTTGAAGTTGAAGGGGATAAACCTACTCATGAAGAGTAAAAGCAATCTGTTTCATGTTGTGCAATAGTACTAGCTGAGAGATGTATTATTATTGTTGTAACTTGTATTGTTTTTTTCTTCTTTTTTTTTGTATATACTGAATCACTTGTGGCAGTTCAAAGAGCCTATGGTGTATTAATTGTCGAAGTTCCCAAAAAGTTTTGAGGGGTTGAACTATCAATGTGTTGAATCACATAGAAAATATTGTAATTTGATGTTAGTGAACTTGACATGATTATGATTGGGGCGGATTCAAAATTTCAAGTTTTACTACTCTGAATCACTGTTGTTTGATTGAATATTTATCAAATAAAACATTTTAACCGCTTTAATAACATAAGTACTTAAAAGACAACAACTTAACTTACGTAATACTTAGTGTAATTCAATAGTATAAATGGTGCAACAGTAGAAAGGCGTTTGCACAATTTTTCCTATCTTATGATATACATTTCGATAGATTCTTGATTCAAATTCGTTAACAAAAAAAGATCTTTTTTATGATCTGACATTTTGTTTTGACACATGTCCTAATCCTATTTGAATCTCTTGTATATCACACAGTTATAATTTTAAATCTAACACCCACCTAAAAGTTAGTTGATAAAAAAAATTAAAATGATAGAAGTATGATCATGACTCATAGGATATAATATACATTACCTTAAACAAGTTGGTGTAGAGAAAAATATAATTGACATGATTTTTTAACCAATAAACAAGGATTTAGAAGCTTCTTTTATGCTCTATATTATTTAAAAACTTAATTGAGTCTTAGAAGTGGAGCTATTCCTTGTTGACTCTTCAATTAAAAGTAACCCCAATAAGTATTTCAATTTAAAAGGAATAGGATAGTTACTTTTCGAACAATATTTGACGTTAGCTTAACGCCACATAATTATCCCACTAATCCCAACATGTTATAATTTATTTGATAAAAATTTTTAAGACGTTATATATAGCTATGAATTTGAATTAGACATATCATGATTTACTTGTATGGTTTGCGAAAACAAGTTAATGACTATCAATAACATTCAAAATTAAGTGTCCATAATATTAATGACAATAATATAACGTTATTAATAAGATAAAAGATTGAAAAATGTTCTTGGAGAATTTTATAAAGCAACTCTAGTGTGTCCTAAAGGGTGGTTTATAAGGTCAACACCAATATAATTTGAATTAACATTATTGTTCTTTATCATTATAGAAACTTAATGACCTAATTGCAACTATTATAATTTTTGCCGTAGTCCTTTTTCATGATGACTATTTCGTAATTGACATTTTTTTTTTTATAATTTATGAACCTTTTATACTATTGTCTAAATATGCCTTTCAAACAAATAAAAAGACATAACATTATATTAGATCACGCTCTACAAATTTTAACCATGATATATTTATTTCTACCAAAAAAACTCAAGAAGTAAAAAAGGAAACAATGAGATTTACAAATAACATAAAAGGTCAAACTAACTATTTTCAACATGTATAGATACAAAAAAAATAACTACTTTCTTCGTTTCTTTTTACTTGTTAAATTTTAACTTGACAGATATTAAAAAAACAATAATTTATGTAAGAAATCTATAATTTTACCCTAATAATTATAGAGTGTAAATATATTTACGTACTATATCTATCAAAGACATTAACTAAATGGAGTATGTTAGATATAATTGGAAGGAAAAAAAAATTGACCTAGATTTGCCAAAAAGCACTAATAAAGGAAAATTAAATTAAAAAATATTTAACAAGTAAATATAGACAGTGAGAGTAATAAGAAATAATGTGTACTTTGGTTGGGGAATATTTTTAGAAAAAATTATTGAAAAATTACTTTTTAAAAAATAAAAATAAAAATAGAACTCTCTTTATATACAAAAATCAAACTTATTTTGTTTTTGTTATAAAATCAAGCTCATAAGAATATAATCATAAAGAGAAGTAGATAGAAGAAGATAAATTTTCTTCTTATTCAAGTGTGTTCTACAAAAGGTGAATGATATCTAGGCCACCACGATAAATGCCCAATTAGTAGATACATAATTATTCACCAAAGTTCATATCACCTTAGAATTATACATATATAAATTCATCGTAATTCTTAAAGTAATCAAATGGACAATTCATGATTCAATAAATTTATAACCGTTTTTATTTTTTAAACATTTCTTTTAGGAGTTCTTTTTATTATTATTTTATTAATGGCTCGAAGCCATATACTATTATAACTTGACCGTTTTCTTGTCTAAAAAAACCTATATGTCATTATTTTTGTGTAAATTTAATTTTGATAAATTAAGCTATCATTTATTAATTAGCATGACTTGGATAACCATAAGATAATCCAAGCAACCAAATTTATATCTGCCGAATATATTGGTTTAATCTCAGAATCAACACTTAATTGTTTTGATGATTTTATTCCTCTTTGTCTCTGACTTTGATTCCCAATAGAAAAGGACAACATAAAACTTTATGACAAAGAGCCTTTAAATATCATATCGTGAATATATATTAATTTAGTGAAAAAATATTTAATATCGAATGTTTATTTTTTTTGACAAAATTCAAAAAAATTTAACTTCGAAATTAGGTCAATTTTCTCCACTAAATAAAGGAGTTCTCTTGTAAAACTATTTATCAATAGAAATAATAACTCTTTCTCTTTTTTCCCTATTTTCTTTTTATTATTATATTATTGTAGTTTCATAACACGTTGACTTTATCGCCTTAAAGAGCAAAGAATAAATAAGATATTGTTTATTCTTTTCCTTTCAATTTTAATGGTTTATCTCATGAAACTTTAGTTCGTTGTACTTTATAGTTTGGGTAAATACTATATTTTTCATGAGTGTTGACTATTGAAATCCAATTAAATTCAATATATTTTGGAGACATAAGAAAAAGATGAAAATAAAGCATCTTAATAAGATTGTGTTAAAGCTATGATATTTTTACGCCAGCTTGACATCATTCTAAAAATCGAATATATATATTACAGTTAAGGATCCACTTGTTTTATGGAGTATCCTAAAATTGAATTATTCTCTTTAACGGTGAGATCAATTTTAGGCTAAAATGATTAATGGGATTGTGGCACTCCACTCTCCGCCAATGCGGAAGGATGCCGCCGAAAAGAATGGAATATTGTTTCACTTTGTTGGATGCGTCGGATATCTTATAACAAGCGAGCTTTTTACCCTCAAATTCAAACATGTGGACGCAAAATGCTATCCTGCTTTATTGTTACTTAGCAATAGAGAGGTCTGCTTATGCTGCTTCGACGATGTTTTTTCGCCCTCTCTTCGCTCTGAACAGGAGTGCTAGTAGACACGGGGAGGGAGCAAGCGAAGCGTGTCGTTCGTAATGGAAAGAAAGATACCACTATTTCGCCTCTTTGTTGGACCGTCGGTACGAACACAGTGGTATGAGATATTCAATTTTAGGATATTCTACAAAACAAGTGGATCCTTAACGGTGAAATATTCGATTTTTAGCATCTCGTCAAGATGATGATGTAAAAATATAGTAACTTTTGCATAGTTTTATATCAAAACTTTATTTCCATCTTTTATAATGTCTCCAAAATTCATTACATCCAATTGGATTTCAACATCCAGCATCTATGAAAAATAATTCTTACTCAAATTATGAAAGACAACAAACTCAAATTTCATAAAATTAGTCATTAAAATTAAAAGGAAAAAAAATAATATTTTATAAATTCTTTAAACTTAACCTTCCGTACGATACAATAATTTAAAAGAAGACTTATTAACACAAACTATGTCACCCAATAATAAAAGCTTGGTGGCTCAATATAGTCAAATGAATTTGAACTATTTGTAACTTATTGCCAATACACTTCTAGCATGTTAGACTGACTTTCAAAATTTTCTTTATTTTGAAAAATATCTTTTTTCAAAATGCGTTTTTAAGAAAAGTATTCTTGACGAGTCATTTTATGTTTGATTAATTAATTTAAAATTTATTTTTGTCAATATTAAAGGTATAATAAAAAAATATATTAACTTGAGTCAATTGATATTTATATTCTCTAATTTTAAATGTATACAAGTAGATATATTTGTATAAAGTGAATAAATAAATGTATACGTTCTACAATAAAATTTATATTCTATGTGTATTATATCGCATATGATATGTATATATGCTTGATTATATATATATATATATATATATATATATATATATATATATATATAGTTGAAAAGTATCAATTTAAAATGAGATCAAATTGAAGATTACATATTTTTGTATTATAACAAATCGCTTGTGTTTTGGCCAATGTTCTGAAATATCTCAAAAAATTGTCTTTTTCAAAACTCGAACAAACTATTATTTATAGGAAAAACATAACAAAAGAATAAGTCTATTCTAGTTTTTACATCTTATTATTTGAGCTTGGCAAAGTGGTATTACATTTAACTATTCATTTAGTTCATGAATGATGAATTCTTTCACTAATAATAAAGTGACAATAATTTTGAGATCAAACGATAATTAAAATGGAACGGAGTAAGTATCTTTGATCGGAAATCTTCTCTCCTCCCTCCCCTCCCTCCCTTCTTCTTAATTGAACGAAATGAACTAAAATTTCATTATTGATTATTGATTAAATTGATAAAATGTCAATCATATTTAATTAAAAGCTTTAAATTCATAATTTGAATATAACTTTTGTATGGAAGATAACTTATTTTTAAATTATCTTACTTGATGAAAATTCAAATTAATCGAAACTCCAATAAAGATTTTCTATAATTAGAGACGGAGCATCAATTTTAATTTATGTTTCTGGTGCATAGTCCCTTTCAAGTTTTTTGTGACGTTACGTCAATATATTAGGACTTGGGTTTCCTCAACATATGAAGCAAAGGAATAATATAAAGTTATTTAAGAGATCAAAGATATCTTCATAAATTATACAAATGTAAAGGTAAGTTGATTTGTTTTGGGATTTAAAATTCAAATTTATTTAAACATTCGACCAACTATCAATTATTTTACTTTGGATGTAGTTTATTCTTTTTTTTTTTTTATGGTAATATCTAGTAGGCATTTGACCATTAATATATATATTTTTTACCTTTTCGTGCATGAATTTTTGAAATTTGAAAATATATTAAAAAGTTATTTTTTTAAAGCACGCACAAAATCAAAAATAACTTCAATTTTATCTATGGCCAATAAAATTTCAATTTCCGAACTCTATTTAAACAATAGAAAATTACTCCCTTTGTTATAATTTATTTATTTTACTTTTTTTTAATCTATTTAATTTTTTTTTAAAATTCTTTATTTATTTAATATTTGATATGATTTATTTAAGACTATAAAGATTAAGAAGGTGTTTGGATAAGTCAGTTTTAACTTTTAAAAATATTTGACAAATAATAATAAGATATTTCGATATCATCTATATATTTTTAATTTAAAATATAAATTGATTTTTTAAAATTTTAAATTTCTTACATTAAATAAAAAGAAGCAATATTTTTCAAATTTTTATAAGGAAATAAAAGTGGTCCAACTTGATTATAACTAGAGTACTGGACAGCTAGATATATATTGACATCTATTTTGCCAGACCATAAATCAGCCTATCCTATGCTTTCGCCAATTTAAGTCGGCGCATATAATCCTTTTTTTTTTTTTCGGATAATGCACGAGTATCCCTTAATATGTCAAGATTTTCAGAGAAACACTTATACAATATTGATATCTATTATTTCATGAATTTATTTTATTAATAATTTTAAATCCCTTTCAACTTACTTGATACTATTTTGTGGGCTCAATATTGATTGATTTCTTTTTTAAGTTAATGCTACGTAAACTGAAAAGGGTTAGAAATTTTTTTATAAAATAAGTTCAAAAAAATAATAGGACCTTAGTATAATATGAGTATATCTCTAAAATTTTGAACATAAGTTAAAGGAGTCATTGCGCATTTTTCATTTTCTTTTATATATAGTTTGAACATTTGATCCAAGTTGATCCAAAAAATAACAAAAGATATTACGGTGTATAAAATATCTTTTTCATTTTAACTTATTATTTACTATAGTCATGATAAATAAATAAACCACAAATAAAGAATTTATAATTTAGATATGATAAGTTATATTTCTTTTTATTCACCTTCACTTATTGACGATGAATTTTTATTTAATATATGATAAATAAATGCGTATTTTACTATAATATGCATGACTACTAACATTTTAATTTTGTTTTTGAAAAATGATGAGGGAATTGGTAGTTATGTTAAAGGTAAAAAAAGACTATTTTTAGTTACAAAATTTTCAACTAAAAATAAAAAAGGAAAGTTACATAAATATATTATAATAAAAAATATTTATCTATCTATAGTAATAATATTTTTTTTAATTTGATCACTTTTAATTCATTCATGATACAAGTTTAATATATATTACATAAAACAATTTGTTATTCATATATAGTACACATTTTAATGATTAATAAACATTTATCACATATTTTAATACACTTATAGTACAATGTGTCAAATATTTACCAAACAAACATAATATATTTCAAAAAACAATTATAATTCATATATATTGCATACATAATTCACTTTAATACATATTACAAATTTAACATAATATTATTATAAATGATGATAAAAAAGACAATATCACTAAAGTCATTAATTATTTATTAAATTATACTAATTCTTATAATTTTTCAAATAAAAAATATTTTAATCTAACAAACAAACGAAAATAATTCAAAAATACCTTAATGTTCAACTCGAATTGACTCAATTTAATGTTAGCAAATTATGACTTCTACTGATGTTAACTATCAAAATAGCCCGACTCACTTATTTAATATTCTAATTACAAAATCCTCAAATTTTTTTCACACCAAATTAAATTAAAATCTTAAGTAAAAAATGCAAAGTTATAATTTTTTTTCACACCAAATCAAATTAAAATCTTAAGTGAAAAATACAAAATCATAATTTCAAAATATTTCGAATTTCAAATTTATATACAATCAAACAAAAGACAAATACGTGGTACTCTATATTATTCTCTGCAAAAGCAGTCAGGCAAAACGGCTCCAATTGTTGTCGTTTGCTATATAAGTCGCTGTCCATTGAGAAGCCCCTATTGAACCTCCACTCTCGTCTCTCGGGCTAACTAGTGATCATGGTTACTTTAACCATACTAACAATTTGTTTTCCTAATTACACCTCAAAACTTCTTCTTATTTACAATCCGACCATCATCTTCTTCCACCTATAAATTTACCCTTCGAGACTCGCTAGGTTTGCCAAACTGAAAAGCCTTAGGGCACTTTTTAAGAGATCTATACAAACAGAAATTGTTTATATAGATCTTCACTGAAAATGGCGAATTCCTCTAGAAGGCCGAGTGGGCCAGTGTTGCTTAAATCGGCGTTTGAGAGGTCAATCTCACCTACCGGCAGGTTCTGTAACACCACCACCACAGCAACTGATGCGATGTCGTTCGCTTCGTACAGCAACTCTAGCTTTTATTCCTCTCCGTCGACCGGCTGTTTCAACCGATCGGCTTCTCCGACGCGCGTGAATCTTCACGCTCTGGCGCCGGTGAATTCTTCGCCTAGCGTTAGGTTCTCCATTGAGAGATCCATTTCTCCTCGGCGTTCCATGGCGGTGTCTCAACATGATCAGGTGGTTCGGAAGCAGATCCCGAAGAGGACGTGCTTATGCTCACCTACGACGCATCCTGGTTCGTTCAGGTGTAGTATGCATAAGAATGTGAAGAATACTCCTTCGATTTCGTATTCGCCTAGCCGATTGAATGCACGGAGATCGGCGATGACGAATTCACTGGTGCGTATCTGTTCTGTTGAAGGTGATTTAGTGAAACGAGCTTTGGCTGCTCTTATAAGGCCATCGTCGCATCATCAGAGACGTCGAGGTGACTTTCAACCGCGTCCTAGCCGGCTTTCCAGAATGTCGAAAGCTGATAACCTGTGAAATTTCCGTGGTAACAGGTTGGTGATTTTCATATATTAACTGAGGCTCATCTCTTGAGAGTTTTCCGGCGGCGGCGTCTGATCCTGGCTGCGGTTCTTACTACTCCGGTGAAATGAAAGCTGTAGGGCAATTTTGATGCAGTATGGAAGTAGTAGAATTCTCCCTTGTACATATGGTTTTGTTGCAGTAACTGATTGCAATTGAAAGGACAATTTGGACTTTTAAAATCTAATTAAACCGATTAAAATTTAAAGCAAAAAAATCAGGAATTCGTAACTTCGATTAAAGATTAATTAACAAATCATGAGTAATTCGTATGTGGATTTTTCTGATGTTCGATGAAGTGGTGTGACTTGTTTCTCTTTGTGTTCGTTCACAGCCTTTGTGTTTTCCGTCGTGTTTGGCGTTCACCACTCCGTTTTGCGATGGCATTTCCCGTTCGTTCGCCGTATATGCGTCCGTCGTGTTTTGGCATCTTTGCGTCATCGTTCGAGGTATTTTATTTATATATTTTCCTTTTCTATATTTTTTTATTTAGTTTTATTTACGAATTTAGTATTTATTTGTAGTTGAATTTGGTAATGTTATTCTTTTTGGTGTCCTGGTTTACAGGTTCGGCGTATAATTCAAATTCTTGGACTAACGGAGAGCTGATGCCGTGTACGTATTTAACTACAGATGTTCGTAAATTTTACCTTGTCTTGGAATGACGGAGGGAGATGGGAGACTGAAAATGAATGTTAAATTCAAGTGAGACATTTGAACCTACTGGACAAAGTAACAAAAGAGGAATCTTGTTATTACAATAATGAAAATAATAATAATAATAGTAAAGTCTAAAAGGAGAAATAATAATTTGGAAATTAAGTAAAGGGGAAACGCCATTAATGAAAGCAAGAAAATGGGATACAGGCTGTACTGGTATGGCCCAGTTAGGATGCCAGTGGTCCTAAGCATGAACTTTCCCGAACATTGTGAAGTTACGGTATGATTAAAAATAGCTGGAGGTTAGTTGGCATATTGAGGGAAAGATAGGAAATGAGGAATGAGTCCAAAAAAAGGGAGGTCTTGAGTAGTTCCTACTTCATGATCCAGTCCCTTTTTGTTCATATTCATTCACACTCCCATTTAATACTCGTGGAAAAATCCACCCTATATACACCAAAAACTAGTGACACAAAAGTGCCAAGGAGAGGACTTGGAAAACGAAAAGTTTTTTATTATCAACCTAAACGTGACACCATTGGAATGGTTGCCACACTGCCACTCTATTTGTTAATATCCATCAATATTTCTTGCAAGAAATCTACAATTATTTTAAACCTGAAGTAACACTTATTGGTCATGATTGAACTGTATTTGACATAATTCTTTTATAAGTTAGATTTCAACCATTAACCTAAAGATCTTTAGCAACCACATAACTCATTCACCTTGTAAGAAGGTTGTTGACCTAGAAAAGACATACGATAATGTTCATAAAATTTCTAAGGAAGTTTTATAAAGGTGTTTGGATTTTAAAGGTGTTTTCTTTTGGCTTATAATAAAGCAATTAAAGACATTTTATGATGGAGCCAAAGATTTGGATAGGAATTGTGAGAGGTGATTATTAAAACATTTTTCTATCATGACGAGGTTGCACGAGGGATCTACCCTTAGTATGTTAGGATGAATTAACGTGGTATATTTAAGGAGAGGTGTCATGAATATGTATGATATTCGCTAATGACATATTATTGATCAACGAAACGTGCAGTTGAGTTAGCGATAGGTTGGAAGTTTGGAGACGGTCCCTAGATCTAAAGGTGTAAATTACATGACTAAAACAAAGTACATGGAGTGCAAGTTCAGTGGTGTAACACATGAAAAACAGAGGTGGAAGTGAAGATTGATATACAAGTCATACCCGGAAGAGGATGTTTCAAGTATCTTGGGTCAATAATCCAAGAAAACGAAAAATATTGATGATGGCTTACACGTTGTATTGGAGTGGATGGGTGAATTGGAGGTTCGCTTTCGGCATACTATGTGATAAGAATGTGTCACTAGAGATAAATGTAAGTTTTGTATAGTAATGGTTAGACCTACTTCGTTGTATGAGGATAGAGTGCAGGCGAATCAAGAACACGCATGTTTAAAAGATGAAATTAGCAGATATGAGGAGGATGCTCAGATGGGTGTTTAGCATACTTGGAGAGATAAGATTAGGAACAAAGTTATACAAGATAAGGCGGAAGTTAGTGACCACTATGGCAGACAAGATGAGGGAAGAAATTAAGATAGTTCGGACATGTGAAGAGGAGGTGTGCGGATGCACCAACAAAAAGGTGTGAGAGGCTGACTATGAGAACACACCGTTTCTGCTAAGAAGGTATGTAAGACAGGTTTCCTAACAAACGATATTCTCCTTCTCTTGATTACTTGTTGCTAACAGATGGCAGTCAGCTTAGCTGTTTTGACAAGGCAATGCAGGTTGATAGCAAGTTCAAGTGGATTGAGGAAATGGATGAAGTGTACTCACTCCACATAAATCAAAGTTAGGGGTTGGTCAAACTACCAGAAGGGAATAAGACAAGTATGTACAGGATGAAACAGAAGCATAATAGTTCAATGAAATATAAAGCAAGGTTGGTAATAAAAGGTTTTCAACAAAAGGCATGTAACAATTTTACTGAGATTTTCTCCCATGTGATTAAATTACCTACTATTCGAGTTGCTTTAGTATTGCTGTAGCATAAGATTTATATTTAGAGCATTTAGATGTAAGGACAGCCTCTCTTTATGAAGATCAACATGAAAGACGTGTATGCATAGCAACCTGAAGTGTACATACAGGCTGATAAGAAAAATATGGTGCGTAGACTGAAGAAGAGTCTCTATGGTTTGAAACAAGCACCAAGACCATACTTGAAGTTTGGCAGGTTTATGATGACTATTGGCTTTACTTGGTATAATGATGATCACTGTTGTTACTTCAAGAAATTTATAAATTCGTACATCACTTTGCTCCTGTATATGGATGATATGTTGGTGACAGGTTAAAACATGTGTGGGATCACAAAACTGAAGGAGCAAATGTCTAGTGAATTTTTTGATAAAGAATTTGGGACTGGAAATTGAAAGAGACAGGTCGAAGCTGAGTCAAAAGAAATAGATTGAAAAAGAAATCTTAAAGAGGCTTAACATGTGGAATGCCAAGCTGGTGCACTTAAAGAAAATCTGAAAGCAAGTCCTTTGGCAGGTCACTTAAATTGGCGATTGTTTTTGGCAAGCGTAGATGTTAACTTTGTTAGAAAGGAAGAATCTTGAGGTGAGTTACGACTTGTTCTTACTAAAGTTCTTTCCTGAAGAGATCATGCCCCATAAGTTATTTGAATTAATGTTTCTAAAGTACTAATGTGAGCTAAACTGGAATGAGTGAGTTCACATTGCGCATCATTGAATGAGTCTTCTCGTGCTCTATCTTCTTCGTTGTGGTAACTCTTTTCAGCCCTAAAACAGTACCTAATTCCCTGGAAAGATGACCAAGAAAAGACAACATATTCCATCAAGAATTATGTCGTCTTTCATAGTGACAACAGCCATAATGTGCTCTCTTATGCATGGTTATGATAAAGTTAAAATGTAAAAAACTTCAATGCGAAATTTTAATAAATGGCAATCGTATAAAGATTACTCTAAGGGATTAACATGAATGATGATCCATATAAAGAGTCATCGAGCATCCATATAAAGGGATGTATTTTGTTTCTTATCCGTTCATCAAGTACATGTTTTCATCTTATGCCTTGGTTTGAGTTCATTGAGGAGAACGCTGAGACCTCTACTGTCAGTAGTATACTGACGTTCTCTTTTGTGGATTCTATATTTGACCTATGCCAATATAGACACAGGTTTCATAGAGGAGCAGATTACAAGTGTTGCTTTATTGCAGAAGTTGATTTGGTGAGCTCCACCCTTCACCGTGGAATTTCTTCTTTTTTCAGTTAGAATTTTTTTAATTCAGTTTTTGGGGAATCGCCAGAAAATTTGTGTTCTGTGCATTCCCTTTAGTGCTCCAGTAGAAAGTGTTGGCTCTTGGTTGAAGCCGGTAAATCAAACACTATTTGGGGCCTTAATTTTCAATATAGTAGTAGGTTTACAAATTATTATTACTATTTTAAAAAGAAGTTTTAAATTAAAACTTGTAATTTTTAATTTTTTTTTTATAAAAAAATTCAAAATAGATTTGATTACAACGTTCCTCAAGTCGAGAAAGGAAAATGAAAATAATAAATTGCCTGGACCTCGAATTTTTTTTTTTTTCAAAACATAATGTTCCTCAGATACACATTTTTAGGGTTATTTTTAAATGAAAAGTGTTGAGAAAAAAGACCTGATTATTTTCAGATGCATACATTGCTTGCGGAATCATGTTGACAATTTTTATAACATCTGCTCATTTGGAAACTAAGTTCTTAAAATTAGAATGAAAATTGATTATAACAATTTTTAGTGATTCCACATCTCAAAAAGCAGGAATAAACTTGGTATATATATATATATATATATATATATATATATAAGCCTTTTAAAATAATATGGAAGGACTTTAGTTGTGATTTTGTGTTAGACCACGAACTTGTTGAGCCATGTCTGTCGGTAGAGCATTCATAAACTTGTGTTTAGTAGGGTTATGATTGTTCACGATACTTGACATCATTTAGAGATTTTGATATATCTTCGAATTATTGAAGATTTGTTGGAATAAAGTTTTGATTCAAAAATTTAGTCTTTTATTTCAAATTTAGAGTTTGATATACTTACTAAGTTCTGAAGATTTGTTCAAGTACATGCTAGAACAAATTGATAATAAGTGCCAATTAGGACTTATTGGTCCTTATCTTATCATGCCACACATGTGTTGTAAATTCTTTTGAAAAATATCCTCATCACAAACACTCACCGAATTCATCAAAGCTTGTACTTCACCACGAACTCTTGTAAAAAATTCTCATAGTTTGAGGCGTGTCGAAAAAAACTGCCCTTAAGGATATTTCACTCGATATCAATGTATCCCAAAATTCAACAAGCTCATCTAGTAACTAACAAAGATTCAATTAAAAGAAAACCCAACATAAGAATATATCAAAAGAAAGAATTGTTTTCTTGTCTTCCCTCTTAACTCAATATTAGTAAGAACTAGACTTATATAGGAAATTAGTAACCTCTCAAATATGTGAATGGTTAAAATAGTCAAAAACCAGAAAAGGCATTGAACACATTAATGAATCGAAGGCAATTCATTTCAGCAAAAGAAACATGTTGTAACAACCATATTATAACAGAAAATAAGGGCTAATTATATGATAAAAATAATGGCAATAAAATATCATGTATGGAGAGAAATATTTAGAACATAAAATAATATTCTCTTTCAAGTATAATAGGAAATAATATAACTTTTGAGATACTAGAATCATTTTTCCAACAACATGGAGATATATTAAACAAGTATATTAGTTTGGGAAATTAAGTTACCGAGTATCTAAAGTGCACTTTCTTCGAATGATCAACAAGGAAGGCGAGCTTGCTTCTTATTCCTGTGTTTGATCTTTTCCATCTCTGCTTGGTTTGTGGTCACCTATGTTAGTCAACTTTCAGTTCAACCTCTAAAGAAGAGAAATATATAGTTTATACCAACCTCTAAAGGAAGAGAATTATATAGTTTATATACAGAACAAAACTAGTTTTGAGTTCTATTACGTATCTAAAGAAGACGCGAGAATTGGACATTCACAAGACCACTTTGCTTTGATTCTTATCATGATACATTCTTGTAGTAAACGAGTGTTTGAGAAACAAGTCCTATTGGGAGGGGCAGAAAACACTTGGATACCATTCTCACACTCGATCCTGAGGTTGGTAGGTCAAATCCCATATATGTCCATTCAAATGATTGAGTTGAAGCTGAAGCTTTGGACGTAGATCACAGCGAAACCGGGGAGAGGAGTAGAGTCTACCAACTATGAAAGATGTGAGTAGATTCATGTCAAATCTAGGTACAAGTAGTTGAAATGTTGTGATGTGATTTTGAACTACATGTTAGCAATAAAAGGTTTTTCTTTGCTCTACCCAAGTGCAACAATTAGATGTTGATTCCATGAAGTACATCTTTCCTATGGAATTTGCAGTTGAAATTTATATAATTCCACACACACAGCAAAGAGAAGTTAATACATATTTATTTACTAGGAAAATGGCCTCCCACAACCATCATCTTCTTATATATATTGCTTCGTAATATATTATATTATATTTTTATTTTTAATATTCATGATGTTCGAATAATTTATATCATATTTCTTTTCAACAATTAAAAAAATAAACCTACAAAAAAGCAGGATATTAGGTAGAGCTATAATAAAAAGTAAAATAAAAATAAAATATAATTAACGAAAAACAAAGTAATATACAAAATAAAGTATCCATTAAGGACCAATATAGCCCACCTTCTATAGAAGAATGATGAAAAGGATCCTTAACTAACATTCTAAATCATTTGGCTTTCTTGTAAATCTAACATATCATAAAAAAAAAAAAATTATTCAGAATTTTAAATTTATGAATTTTGCTACGTAGGTTCGCTCTTGATCATAAATATACCGTTAATCAATTTTTAATTGTAATTTCTGCATACACAATATTTTACAACATTAATGGATTTTTTTTCTCTAAAGTTATAACCAAAATTCCAACAAATATTTTCTAAAATAATTATTACTGTTGAAACGATTAATTTAAAACCAAATTGAGAGAGTCCTCAGAATGTTTTGTTCAAAATTATGGTGCGCACGTCTTGCAAAAAAAAAAAGAACATGAAACGTAGAAACAAACATGGAAGAGAAAGGAAAACAAAACAAATCCAAACAAACAATCATTGCAGATCTGATTTATTTGTCAATATATTCCTTTTCTCTTCCATATATATCTATCAATTAATTGTTATCGATCGACTATATATATGAATAAATTATTTCAAGATAGCTATATGTTCTAAAAAAAAAAGTAAACGGAGAAGTTTTCATATGATCTTTTTTGTTGGAAGGGCGTGTTATTGAAGGTAATCTTTTTTTTTCTTTCTTTCAATTTAGGTTACATTTCTACAATGTATTATCTAATTCCATGAATCAAAATTACATCTGTACAATTGAATTTGATGATCATTTGGCATGAACATGTTTGAAAAGATTTGGTCTTTAATTTATAGTTATTTATTCATTTTCAGGGCAAAATTATAAGTTTGATTTTGGGGCTATTCTAAGATTAGCTTATTGGAGTTATAAACCATGGGGAAGCCAACTGGTAAGAAGAAAAGTAATGTAAAATCAAAGTCAAATGATGGAAATGTGAGGCATAAATCAAAAGCATTTGATGAGGACACAGCTGTATTTATCAAGATGTCTAAAGAATTGAAGGAAGAAGGGAACAGGTTCTTTCAGAAACGCGATCACGAGGGAGCCATGTTGAAATATGAGAAGGCACTCAAATTGCTTCCTAGGAACCATATTGATGTTGCCTATTTGCATAGCAACTTGGCTAGTTGCTACATGCAAATGGGGCGTAGCGAGTTTCCAAAAGCTATAAATGAATGTAACTTGGCACTTGAAGTTGCTCCCAAGTATAGCAAAGCTTTGTTGAAGAGAGCAAAGTGTTACGAGTCATTGAATAGGCTTGATTTAGCTTTAAGAGATGTGAACCATGTCTTGAGTATTGAACCCAACAATTTGACTGCTTTAGAGATTGCAGACAAGGTTAAAAAGGAAATAGAAGAAATACTTAAAGTTGAAAATAAGAAGTTAGTCTTACCCCTTCCAGTATCTGCCAATGTTGTGAAGGATAACATGAAAAAGGAGAAGAAGAACAATAAATTTGATAGAAAGAGGATAGTTGAAATCAAGGAAACTAAGATTGATGGAGTCGAAGAAAAGAAGGCCGAGGACAAGGTGGTAGTGGAGGAGAAGAGAACTGTCCAGGGAGAAAAAACGATGATAAGAACAGTGAAGTTGGTTCTTGGAGAGGATATAAGATGGGCACAGTTACCAGTTGGTTGCAGTTTTCGACTTGTGAGAGATATAGTTCTAGATCGATTTCCAAATTTGAAGGGCGCACTTATCAAGTACAAGGATCAAGAAGGTGATTTGGTAACTATTACAACTACTGATGAGCTCAGGTTGGCTGAATCATCTGTTGGTCTTCAAGGTTCTTTAAGACTCTACATCAAAGAAGTTAGTCCAGATAAAGAACCTATGTATTTGAGGGTTGAAGAAGATGAGAAATCGAGCATCTGCAGATCAAATATAGTAAAAAAGGATGGGGAACTGAATAAAGGGCCAATCTGCCCTGAGAACTGGTTTGTCCAATTCGCAAGGCTATTCAAGAACCATGTTGGAGTTGATTGTGACTCGTATCTGGATCTTCACGAGACAGGAATGAAATTATATTCAGAAGCTATGGAGGACACTGTTACAAATGAAGAAGCAGAAGAGCTTTTTGACATTGCTTCAGCTCAGTTCCAAGAGATGGCAGCTTTGTCTTTGTTTAACTGGGGAAATGTACACATGTCTAGAGCAAGAAAAGAAGTATTTTTCACAGAAGAGGGTTCTGGAGAGACGGTGTCGGAACAGGTTAAATCAGCATATCAATGGGCAGAAAAAGAATATGAAACTGCAGAAATGAGGTATGAAGAAGCTCTTAGAGTCAAGCCTGATTTCTATGAAAGCCTTCTTGCACTAGGTCAGCAGCAGTTTGAACAAGCAAAACTCTCATGGTACTATTTGATTGGGAGTAAAGTTGAATTAGAGACAGGGACATGTGCAGAGATCTTGGAGCTATATAATAAGGCTGAGGATAGCATCGATAGAGGGATGGAAATGTGGGAAGAGATGGAAGAACAACATCTAAATGGACTCTCAAAATATGAGGAATATAAAGCTCAATTGTACAAAAGGGGATTGGAGGGTATACTTAAAGATAAATCATCAGAAGAAACTAAAGAGCAGACTGAAAACATGAGGTCTCAGATTTACCTGTTATGGGGAACCATGCTCTACGAGCGTTCCGTGGTGGAATTTAAGATAGGATTACCAACCTGGGAAGAATGTCTAGATGTTGCAGTAGAAAAGTTTGAACTAGCAGGAGCATCACATTCTGATATTGCAGTCATGATAAAGAACCACTGTTCCAATGAAACTGCTCTCGAAGGTAAAATATGAGTGAGACATTTATTAGCTGGTCTTTTTATGTTTCTCTTGAGTGATTTTCTTTAACATATTGTACCTGTTCAATTCCAGGGTTCAAAGTTGATGAGATTGTTCAGGCATGGAGTGAGATGTATGATACAAACAGGTGGCAGACTGGGGTGCCAACTTTCAGGCTAGAACCATTGTTCCGCCGTCGGGTTTCAAGCCTTCATTCTATACTGGAAAATATTTGAATTGCAAAGCTATGATACATTAAAACAAAGACTATTGGTATCGCCTCAACAACTTTATGCAGTGATATACTTCCCAAGTCAATATGTAAGTAACTGCTTCCCAGAGTAGTGTGTCCTTTACATACTAATGCTATTGTGACTAAATGGTGGTGAGAATAACTCGAAGCATGTTACCCTCGATGTCTGATGCTTTTCCTGTCTGTTCTTCACACTCTTGAGTTATTACAAGAAAATAAAACCATAAAAGAGTAACTTCAACGGCAAAAAAGGAAAAGGAAGATAATTTTAGAGATGCATGTTTCTGAATAAGATTTCATGTGATATTTTCTTGATTGACAATGTTATCATCTCAAAACAAAGATTTTATTTATGTGAACTCTTGTGATTGTTATGGTCTGTCTTGGGATTTTGCCGTATCTTCACATCAGTTACAAGTCAGAATGTCATGTTAGCTTCGGTTGAAACAGGACATAATATAGGAGCTTAATTAGAAGCAGTAGAAGTTAAATAGGATTGGCCAAGCTTCTGTGAAGCCAGAAGTGCTTATTTTTAGAGCGTTGAGGTGTTCAGCTAAGCTTTTTAGGAAAAAATGTGTTGTTGAATCTTGAGTAGCAGCAAAGGTGTTTTTCAAAAGCTGAAAAAAGAAGCTTTTCCTTGAAGCACTTTCAGAACCTTAGCCAAGCACAAATAGGTTCTCTAACATTTGCAAAAGTGCTCTTCAAATAAATTTGTCAAACACAAACTGCTCCTCTTTAAAAGTCCTTTTTCGGAAAGCACTTCTATCAAAAAACAGTTTTCAAAATGAACAGATTTTTAAAGCTTGGCTAAACAGGCTATAAATGTGAAGAATAGAGTCCTAACTGCAGAAAATCTGACAGTGAAACAACTCATATGAAAGTCTCCTATAAAAGTTCTGTTCAGCAGTAACTGGAAACTCAGTTAAAAGATACTGATTTTAATCAACTGCAGCATTACTGAACCAAATATTCAGTTATAGCTACCAATAAGAAGTTCCTTTGGTTGTCATTCACAAATATCCTTGTGGAAGGGGCTTTTTCCTTTGAACAGCATCTTCCCTAGAACCCTGAATATTTTTTGTTTAGAATCCTGGCTCATAAATTGCATTATTTTTATTATTTTTATTTTTATTTTGACGACAAGGGAAACCCGCAGCCGCTGCCCTTTTGGGTGCGCACAGGGTAAAACCCCGCTCCTATGCAATAGCTCGCAAACCACATAGGAGAGGTAACCCGCACTAAGCAAGTCTGGTGCGACGAGCTCGACCCAGAAGACAAATCCCTTGCTTTCGCTGGCAAGGGGTTTCGAACTTGAGAGTCTCAAGTTGAGACCTCCAACATGGAAGTCCCAAGCTCAAACCACTGGGCCACCCCGAAGGTTTTTGTTGTTGTTATGCTAGTTACTTATGTTACAAAATAAACTACAAATCTACCTAGCGCTTGAATGTAACTCTGCAATATAGTTCATTTTGCATCTTATGAAATCTTCACCAATTTGTTAGTCTTGGCAAGTTTTTGATGACAAGGGAACCCGCAGTTGCTATCCTTTGGGTGCACACGGGGTAAACCCTGCAGACATAACTTGTCAAAGCTAAAGTCTTACATATAGCCTGATGATCCTAGTTTTGGCTGATGAAGATGTCATAAGTTGAGAAATGTCCTGTGCGCAATTTATTTTTAATTGCAGCTGCATAAGAACCTCTCTCTATTGCTTTTGTTTTACTGGGAGAGGGATCATACAATTTTTTTCTAATAACCGTAGTGTCCAGGTCAACTTGCACGCACATCGCCTAATTCCACGGGATATTAGTCATCTACTACAGGTACCAAGTAACTCTGTCCATAAGGCTAGAATAGATGGGAAGAAATCACCTAGTGTTTTTGTCTTAGTTGGGATTTGAGCCTAAGAACTCATGGTGCTCAATCCACTTTATTGACCACTAGGCCACACCCTTGGGTGCCGAGGGATCATATATGCTTTCAATAATAACTTATCATACACACATTAGATTACTACTGTTTGTTAAATATAGAAGATGCATATCCTTCACTTGTAAGCGATTTTCTCGTGTTCTTGCAGATTCTTTCTTGTGAGTTATTGTCTTCATGTTCTGTTATATTTGCCTTTGCTGATACATCGCCGAGTTCCATCTTTTCGAGAGATTTATTTGTTCTACATGTGAAGGTTTCTGTGCCATCATTGGCTTTTACAGTTTTTTGTTATTTTTTGTTAGAGACCCATGCAAATTAGTTGCATTCAATTTTCTCAAAGCTAGTAAACTATAACATTGAATTTGTAAGTCTGTTGTATATAAAAAATTGCACTTTCGGTTTTCGTCTTCATTCAATCTCACAGATATGGTATATAGCTAGTCAAAAGAAGTTTATTCTATAATTAATACTTCCCATTGTTACTGTTAGCCATCCACATCGCAAAAACGGTGATTATAAATTAACAGAGCAGAAAATGCTGTAAGCAAAAGAAAGGGATGTATGTCAACAGGGCCGAACATAGTGTATATGTAGCAGCTCCGACCTTGCATATATATATATATATATGAAATTCTATTAGAATCAGTATATTATTAAGAGAAGTGAACCTAACCTACTGCTTCAAGAGAGTCAGGTGCAGTTGCCCATTGTTCCTCCAGCTAGTTAAACTCAAGGCACTTCCTGGATCTGCTCCTGCCTGACAACCTCCAAATGGTGCTTTTGGCAGGAAAACTTCCTGGGCAAAGAAATGCAAAGTTGGTTAAATATGAAAAATGGCTGCACAAAAAGTTGAGTTTGTCCAGTATAATAAGACAGTGGAATCAGAAGCACCAAAAAAGGGGTAGATGCAGTCAGGGAGTTCGGGTTTGGATTTTGTGTGTGTGTGTGTGTGTGTTTGTGAAGCTATCAATGAATTTGAAGAAAAAGAGGTCTTCAATATCAAACTGTAGCTCACCTTGCAAGATGAGAAAATGACCCCATCTCCAAGTTCTTGAAACCAACGGCGTATGCCTAGCCTCCATTGCCATTTTAAAGAATTGAAACCATATTCTCTGTGTTATTTGAAGAATATAATTTCTTCAACAAAGGATACCATATACACAAAATCTATGAGGACAAAATACTAAGATTAAATTCAAGCGAGCTCGTTTGATTGGTCAAACAATTGTTCTCTTCTAAGGGAAATAAAGTTCTTCCAATTAAACAATAAGACCGCAGCAGCATCCTCTTTTAATTCAAAAGCCATCATTCTCTTGTGGCGAACTTTTTCCTTTTTACACTTGTAACAGGCGATAATGTTACAAGAAATTAACAAAATACTCCAGAATCCAGAAATAAAAACTAGTATACAGAACAAATTAATAATGAAACAAGGCTGTTACATAGAGGTTGACTGTATCCGAAACTTTTGAATTAGCATTCTTCTTGAACTCCACCTATAACAAGGTTTGAGAAATTCAAATTATAAGCCTCTTCAAAGGAAAAAAACACACTCATACAGTGTAGTTGCTTCACTGATGCTGCTCCGGAGCCGCATATCAAGGAAAATTTTGGTGTTGTGACAGAACCTCAGGCACTAGTAAAAAATAATATATTCCTTCAACAATCAGTGTTCTAAAGCACTCCGAATAGAAAGTGTTGGATCTTGCACAACGCCTCTACATATCAGGTCATGGTTTAAGAATAAAATAATTACAGTTATATCATCGTGAAAATGACGTCGGACCTTTTTGTCAATGTTTCGAAGATCAGAATATCGCATCTCTCTTTTTTTGGCAGCTACATGGAGAGCAGCCTTGACAAGCCTCTTTGCACTTCCCTGTATTTGCAAGAAAAATATGAGCATGAAAAAGTGAGCAGATTTATTTTCATGTTCAAGAGTGCATACCAAAATACATCATAAGGGACAACGAGCTAAAACCATCTCTTTAAAAGAGTCAAAATGTCCGGCAAGTGTTTATACACTTTAACAATATATATATTATATATATATATATATATATATATAGAGAGAGAGAGAGAGAGAGGATCACGAAGGGTAAGCCTTAATTAATAAATTGAACCATGAAAGTAAAAGTATAAGAGATATGTCATTTGGCATGGTACTGAGTTTACAGGGTTGTTAGTATGGAGAGTAAAGATGATATAACTGTGAGTAAATCAATGGAATTTCAAGGTAGGGCCATAGCTTGAGTGTCTTCAATCACTGGTGTGCTCCCAAGATCAAAGTAACATTTGATTATCATCCATATGTTACAGAGCTCTTTTGGAAAATACATGATATCTTTGGTACACTTCTGTTACTTTTTCTTTCACCATTCACCATAAAAATAAAATATACACCGTAGGAACAGGTGATCCCATTTCAAACTAGATTTGGAAGGTCTGAGCATTTCATTTAAAAGACATCACAAAGAGGCATCACGCCTACTCGCAGAAATTGAAAGAGATCACAAGGAGAATAGAACTTGGAAGGTGAAAGCATCTTCTCACCTGAAAACCTGATTATTTGGTGTTAAAGAGATCGACTTTTCAATAAAATTATGAAGGAACAATTAAGGAGAAAATTCAGGGTATAAATAATGGAAAGACATTAGACAAGTCATCTACAAGTTGCTGAAATCTAATGGGGAATGCCAGAGAGCTTGAAAACCTAAAAGAGAGTAACGTCTGAAGATATCATTCAGAATCATGAGGGTGATCGTAGGATGTGTACTTATGCTGGTATAGACAAGCACTTATGGAGTGTATGAGGAAGTTGACTCTTGGATGGTCCAATTTAGTACACTGGATGTATATCACTGTGTGATTGCTAATTTGGGTAGCATATATATCTATCTCTTTGGTTTTCTGTGTGGTTTGCCTTTAGTGTAAGAAGAATACAGTATTCCTCTTAATAGATGGTTAAGTTACAGTAGTTTGATGCGCTTTGATTTTATAGACTTCTACATACTTGGTAGTTACTGAAAATTATCCTTGAATTATCAAAATAAAAATAAAAATTATGTATATCATCAAAAGTAAACATGTATTTGAAGTCATAGTTTGCCCATAAGAAGCATATTTAGCTTAAATTGAACAGAATATGCAGGAAAGTATAATGGTTTGGTGCATAGAACTTACTTTACGAGGGTGACTCTTCACAATTTCAACGGCCTTTTCGTTGCTCAAGTGCTCCCATAGACCATCAGAAGCAAATATGAGGAAGGAGTCATTTGGATGTAGAGGATGTTTTAAAATTGTTGGAGTGGCCAACAGGATAGGCATATTAAGGGGTTGAGGAACTCTGAATTTTCCATTTGTTGGTTCCCTGCAAAATCTTGTGTGTTTAAGATAAACATCACCAATGGATCTTGAGACCTGCAGTCAATTTAGGAGACTGTTTACTAAGAAATAAGTTGCAGACTAGAGAATGAATTCTAATTTTTATCCATGTAAAGCAACAATTGTAGAACTCCAATTCGAAAGTATGACATACAGGTACAAACTGATCAACCATAGACTAGTGACACTTTCAGCTAAAAAAACAGAATTCTTTATCCTATCGATAAAGACATAAAATATTAAAATCAATGAGAAACAGTAGATATTCGAGACGCGTATCAATTTTTCTTTAAAACATGATGTCATCTTGAAAGTTTTTAAACTTGCTTTTCTACCCAAAATTCAGTTTACTTCAGTTCATTATTACACCATATGACCATACATAACATGGTAATTCCCCAGAAAAAAGAAGACCGACAGAAGCTCAATTATTTACTGTAAGTGGCCATAGAAATAAAATTATTCACATAAGACTCTACTCTTTTAGATCGTGATACACATCAAAGCATCTACGTATATCCTTTACAAGCATAGGAATATGGGAAATGCAGGGAGAATATGGAAGTTTTTTTCATAATTTAATAACATGAAACATTTCGTATAGTTGACCTTACCTGAATTATTCCTTTTACCCTCCAAACACCATGTCTAAGAACAACAATTTGAGGATCATCTGGATGCAAGTCTTTTAGCTCCCACCTAACAGACTCAATATTTGCATTATGCTCCGTTGATAGCTGCATGGCAGCAATTTCTCCAGTGTTTCCAACCTTCTTTCCAAGGACTACACGTGAGTCACCAAGATTTGCTACAAAGAGTGTCTGCTGATATATAGCTCCAACCAGGCAGCATGCCCCCACTGTTGCTAGTTGTGGTCGAGAATGCCAATTTTCCGAAACAACAGAAGTAAACCCTCTCTCTGTCTCAAGAAAGGCCCTTTGAATTGTCTCCTCTGTGACTACACCATTTCCTTCAGCTGATATTGCTGCATTAAGGGTAAAATCCATGAAACCACTACAAAAATTTTCCTTTCCTAATGTTCAACACCTAAATTCAAATTTGTAACCCTCAGGGCTTTGGTCTAGTACTAAGAATGCAGTGCATGATGTGCGCCATTGACCCTCGCGGATTTCTATTATCAAGAAAATATATCCAACATATTTCAGTATTTCAAAAATTTTGAGGAAAAAGGAAACAATCAATGGAAGATGTGAGCCCCTGGTTTTAGGACTTTGGGAGTTATAGATGGTAATGGAGCAGAAGGCCCAAATGAAGACCAACCCACTATAGTATTTTACATGAACACATTAACAAAGTAGATATCAGGAATTTCTATAAAATAATTTAGGAACCCTTTAAGCTATAAGCTAGTTACGCAATTAAACCCCTCGACTAGAATGCCTCTAAAATATCCACACACCCTATTCATCAAGAAACCTGCAGAGAAGGTACCTAGAGTTGGATTTTTGTAACAGGGATTCTCAAGAGTTGATCTTTTTCAGTTGTACAATGCAACTGCTACCAGACATCACGGAGAATTTCCATATCCTTATGATTATTCCCAGAAACAAAATTTAGTAAGGTTCTAGAATGAAATAGGCTCGAATTAAGCGGAATACAAAAGATTCATATAACTGAGCAGGTGCCTTTAGTTAAGTCCTTTTTGACTCATAGGTTCATTTAAAAGGTCAGTTGTTCAAGTCAGTAAACGTGAAGGCCCCTCCTCACTAAAGCTCAAACGTTCACTTTTCTAGTTAGAAACCAACGTCTTGGGACTAATGCGGAATCCACTCAAGGACCCCCTCCCCGCCCTGTGACTTCAACTGATTAGACTTGAGCCTAGTTTTGCCTCATTCTTGAATCAACCTTCCCCACTTAAGTCAACATATCCTAATACTCATTAGACTTGCGCTACTCTTGACTCAAGCTTCCCCACTTAAATCGACATATCCTAATACTAATTAGACTTGGGGCTACTCTTGCCTCATTCTTGAATCAACATTCCCCACTTAAATCGACTATCCTAATTTCGATATGAGATGCAGTAGATTGACTAAAGATTGTCTATATAGCAAATTTAACATCTTTTTTTTCTCCAATAAAACAGATAAAAATTACAAAGAGAAAGAAGATAAACCTTGGAAATGTCGAAATAAGTGATCACAAACATAACGAGCAGTTTCAGGTCCACCATGACCATCATAGACTCCAACAAAAGTTCCAAATGGACCAGACTCAATCTGGCTCTGATCCTCTAAGACCTGATTAGCTTGCACTATAGCCATGGAATATTCCCCACTCCCACAATTCCCAATATCATGAAACCACAACAACCCATCTTTCCCAAATCCACCATTGGAACTTTCACCACCCCTAACTTCACTTCTTCCAGCTCCACCACTACATTCACTGTAACTCAAACATCTTGGAAGGAAATTCATCAAATCAAAATTCAAGAATCCCACATGGAGCTAACCCCAATTCAAAAAAACAAGTACCCAACTTTCAAAATTGAAAATTTACAAGTTGAATCAAATTTTCTTGAAGCAATACTAAGAGTTATATACAGATATGTATATGTAGAGGATTGTAGTTTGGGGGTAAGGGGGGCAGAGGGAGGTGGGAGGTGTTGGTTGGAGGAGGAACACGAAATAGAATGTGCCTCATTCTTAATTTTGTCGGCTGCTATTAACAATCTCTCTATTGTTTTCTTATACTCCACCATCACAAAATACTTTTCTCATATTTCAAACTCAACTTCGTATCCGTTTAACCGTTAAGATTTCAAATAGGAAAAAGAGTCTGATATACTTCTCAATTTTGTCATTTGAGATAACATATCATTCGTTATAAAAGTGACTCATATATGCGCTTATCATTATACAAACGGCTTACATATACCCCTATCGTTACAAAATAGCTCACATATATCCTTCATTTAACGGAAGTTAAAAAATTAGTTTTAAATTTATATTTATTACTTCTAACTTTCTAAAAAAATTTATTTAAGGATATATATGATTCTTCTATCAAAGTTCAAGGTATATTTTAATTTTTTTCATACATAAATTATTTTTTGACTTCTTTTATTATAATTATTTGAGTTTCTTATTCTTATTTTGTTTTTTTCTTTCATTCATTAATTTAAAGAAAAAAAATTAAACTATTTTTTTTATGTGTATTGTAATTTAATTTCGTATTCGAATAAAAAATTTGGTCATCTACAATAAGTTTTACAAGAATATTAGTGAAACATAAATAAATTTGATTATCAAAATAATAATTATAAATTAGTCATTGAAACAAAAAAATCAAAAAAAATATGTTTGACGAGGATTAAATTTACTAATATTGGATTATATTTTTAAAAAATTAGATTAATTTTTTTTTTCATTTCCATTAGAAGAAAAGGGTATATGTGAGTCATTTTTTTACAAAAAGAATATATCATTTCTAAATGACCGAGGGATATAACATACCTTTTTCCCTTCAAATATACATAATTTACTTATAAATATGATGACAAATTAATAAAGAATGCACGTAAATTGATAGATTGAGTTTCACTAAAAAGTAACACTAACACATCATATAATAACATACCGTTTGAAGTGCTACAAATAAAAACATGATTTTTAAATCCTAAGTAAATTTATATATGACATGATATTAAAAAATTACTTGTTAAATCAGTACCCATTACTAATAAATTTAGGGAAAAGACTCAAATATGTCATTAAACTTTTAGAAAAGGTTTATTTATTCCATCAGTTAAAAGTTTGATTTATTTATGTCATTACCGTTAAAGTTTGGCTCATCCATGTTATTATTTTTTAACAATGGTTTTGCAAAACCATTTTACACGTGGTCAATTATAATTCGGTCACGTCATCAATTTTTTAAATAAAAAAATCAAAAAAAATTAATTCAATTTTTATTCAGAATTTTAATTTTTTTTATTAAAAAAATTAATGACGTGGGCAATTATAATTCGGTCACGTCATCAATTAAAAAAAATTAAAAAATTAATTCAATTTTTTTTCTTTAGAATTATGATTTTTTTATTTAAAAATTTGATGACGTGGCCGAATTACAATTGACCACTTGTCAAAAATGGATTTGCAAAATCATTGTTAATAAATAATGGCATAAATGAGCCTTTTCTTGGACGGTAATGGCGGAGATGAGCCAAACTTATAACTGATGACATAAATGAACCTTTTATAAAAGTTCAATGGCATATTTGAGCCTTTTTCTCATAAATCAATAAGTTTTTTTTTAGGAAAAAGACAAATATACCCTCGAACTATCGTAAATGGTCTGCGAATATCATCCCTCACACTTTAGGGGACATTGGTGCCCCTATCGTCCAAAAATCAGAGCATATATACCCTTTATACTAACGAAAGTACATGTGTCACAATCTTATTCACCGACCCGAAATCATATCGATTGATAGGATCGTGTCACGTGTCCCCATTTAGTCGTCCGTTAGAGCGAAGGACATATACTTTTTAGTTTTTGGATGACAGAAACGCCAATATCTCAAAAATATGATAAAAAATATCTGCATATCATTTATGATAATACGAAAATATATTTATCCTTTTTCCCTTTTCTTCTTCGATTTTGAGCAACTCTTCTCTTCATTATCCTTCTTTCCTTCTTTTTCCCCTCTCAATATCTCTCTAACCTAGTCAATTAGCTAATCATTTAAGTGTTAACAAACTTTAAGGTTCAAGTTTTAACATTTGGTTACGACTTATGATTATAATTTACGCAGATATTTGGTACAGTAACTTTATCTTTCTTTTTTTATAAAAAACAATTATATTTGAATAATTAGATTTCAATTAGTATTGTATTTAATTTTATTATATATTTATACTGTAGTTCCTAAAAAGATAATAGACATACTCCTCTCTCATTTTTTGGACAAAGTAATTAAATTGCTAGTTCTTGTAAGCCTAAAGTACCTAAAACTAGAAAACATTAAAAAAAATTATACATATTGATTGATTATTTTTTTTGCTTTTTTACTAAATATGATTTTGATATTAATACAAGGGGGCCACTATATAATAAATAATTTAAAAAAAAATAATTTGGCGATTATGACAATATGAATGAGATAGAAAAATATGAATTAAATGAACATTCACTAAATCAATAATCGAAACTCCAACTCAAACTCGATTTGGAGCTTGAACTCCTCATTACAAGTAGGACATGAGGTAGACATTTGAAAAACAATCACACTGATAAATGGAGTACAAGATATTGGTTGTGCTATTAACATTCCTAGTGATTCTTTTAGGGTTTCAAATATGTTCAGAGTTTAAAGGGCAAAAAATATTAATAAAAATTTTAAAAGGAGATATATCAAAAAAATTTCTAACCAAAGCAGTAAAATTGCTACTGATGTAGCGATTTATTTGGCTGGCGTTAAGAAAAAAAGCTGCTCTAGGAGCGATTTGTACAATTTTTATTTTTAATTTAAAATCGCTGACGTTAAGAAAAAAAGCTGCTCTAGGAGCAACAATTTACAGTTCATAATATAAAAATAAATAAATTTCACTAAAAAATTGCTACCTTGGCAGTGATTTGTTTTAATTTTTTTTTAAAAAAAAACCAAAATCGCTGCCAAGGCAGCGATTTCCAATAAAAAATAAAAATTGTACAAATCGCTCCTAGAGCAACGATTTCTCTTAACGCCAGCCAGATAAATCGCTACATCAGTAGCAATTTTACTGTTTTGGTGTGAAAGTTTTTAGATATATCTTTTTGAAAATTTCGTCAATTATTTTTGCCGTTTAGGCTCCAGACTTCACTTAAACCTTATTTCCGACCTAGTAATTTTCCGAATTAGTTTTATCACGATTTTCATAATTTACATTCATCAAATATAATCTTACTATTCTTATTACTTACTCAACCACTATTTTTTTCTCAAATAGGTCAATTCATTGTGACCTCTGTTCACGACATATCTCGCTTATCTAGAAGGCAAATGAATAGGTTAAACTGTCCAAATACTATGCAATATTCTTAGATTTTAGCTGAAGGTTTTTGTCTTAACTGTTTAGAGGCCAAAAAAGAAAACGTTAGAGAAAACATTTGGGTCAGATTGTCTATCAGAAGAATCAGTTAAACAATGTAGAACAAAACATAATTGATGAACTCCACCATCACTTGGTCTCTAGAATTCAAAACAAAAACAGAAATTATGTCGACCATGATGTTTTTTGTTTGATCACTAGTGTCAATATCAGACACTATTGATTTTTCCATAGGCACTTTTGTTTTTTTTTTGTGTAGATTGGATGTTACAACTAATTTTGGCCTTGTAATCTATGAGACATTAATCTAGGCATACTTGGTCATTGCAGACAATGTTGTACCAAATGGGGTTCTCGTAGAGACACCTAACGTCACCTGACACTACTTCGTGAAAAATAATTACTTTATCGGAAACTAGAAATTGCATGAATTTGAATATTTTTTTTTGTAATGTTAGATTCTATATAGATAGAGTAGAAACTAGTATGAGATAAATGTAATATATGCAGTACTACAATGCTGCTTGAAAATAGTATGAACTAAATAAATTATTTAGCACGAGAGAGGGAATAAAATCGTAAAATTATTATAAAAGTTAAATTTATTTAGACTATTTAGAAGTAAATTGTGATTATAAATCGATATTGCTTCAGTCACTACACTCACATCACCCTTTCAAATCACCTTCTCAACCATTTGAGACATCTTCATGTTACTCTTCCTTTCTTTTAAGTTTTTTTTTTTCCCACTCGGTGTTTCGAGTCTACACTAGAAGTCCAACTATATTTGGATTGCGAACTGTAGGGCTTATTCGGGAGTTTCACTTCCAACAAAATTTTCTCCATATTTATGGCTCAAGCTCGAGACCTCTGATTAAAGGTGAAGCACTCTTACTGGTGCACCACAACCCCTGTTGGTTCCTTTTTCAAGTCTTCATTGATTAGATGGGAATGGAGGAAATATTTTACCGTCCCAAAATTATTTAAATCTATATATAGAATATTTGTTTTCCGGCAAAAACATTTTCATATTCTATAACCAAAACACTATTTTCTTGTCCACTTTTAATTATTATGATTTCTTTTTTAGAATAAAAAATTACAATTTACAGTATTTTTTCATATAATTTTTGAAATATTTAATTTTTTTACTTAAAATATAGAAAATGTAATCTAATTTTAAATCTGAAAATTACTCAAATTGACTTTAAAAAGTGGAAAGTTTCGTTGACATAAATATTTAAAGACTTAGTGGTTGTTGATCTGATACTGAAACAAAAAAATTGATGAGAAAATGAACTGTGAAGAAGATGAAACTACCTATAGACATATCTGAAATTGGTTTACTAGATGGAGAAACTTTTTAAAATTTAAAATTAGGATGAAGTGATAAATGTAATGGAGCAATTAATGAAATCAAACTTTTTAAAATTTAAAATTAGGATGAAGTGATAAATGTAATGGAGCAATTAATGAAATCAAACAGTGATAAACATGGATTTGGGGAGGGGGAATTATGTATAGAGAAATTTTGTGTTAGCACTCAAAACAAGGGATTTTGAATTTTTTAAAGATGATAGAAATAATAGGATTTATGAAAAAATAAGGGATAATGTACCCTCAACCTATGTTCGAAATTTTAGAGACATACTTATACTATATTAACGTTCTATTACCACATGAACTTAGTTTTTTAATAATTTTCTGCCCTCTTTCGGCCTACATAACACTATCTTGTGGGCCCAATGTTGATTGACTATTTTTTTTCAAGTTAGTGCCACGTAAATAGAAAAAAGATAGAAAATTACTTATAAAATAAGTTTAGGAATAATAGGACCTTAGTATAGTATAAGCGTGTCTCTGAAATTTCGGATATAGATTAACGGGATACTTATGCATTTTTTCAATAATAAAAGTGTATATATATATATTATGTAAGTTTTCCATTGGTCCCCTCATGAAAAATAATTAGCATTAAATTTCATTTTAATGAAGTGAGTATATGGTAAAAAAGCAAAGTCAATAGATGTGGTCTTCCAACTTATACTTATACCCTTTAACTTGATTAAAAATTAAATAAAAAGTTTTACTTTTACCACCTATACTCAGAAATTGAATTCGTCACGAGTAAATTAATTGTTTTAATTTTGTCATGAGTTGAGGTAATTCCAGTACAAGTGTACTAATAGTATCCGTTAATAATTACTATACAACAAAGATAAATATATTATTTTCTTTTCCCTTCGAGAGAATTAAATTAAAATAAAAAGTATTACCATAAAACAAACAACTTATTTAATAAACACACACAACTTATTATTGATACTAGTTAATAACAGAGATCACACCACACACCTATACGTTATTTATATCTCACAAGTCTAGAAAACCTTATTTTAACTAAAATAATACCAGTACATGAGGATTAATAATTTTGCATATTAATTAATCCCCTATACCACCATATTACTTGAATATTTACTTAATTTTAAGCATATTGAGACTCTCTTTAATCCAAGAAGGTCGAATGTTACCCTTAGCACAGTTGATATGTGCAATATGGCCAGTATCTTTGCTGTAATACATCCAACCTTCCTTAGACACCTTCTTGTTACAAACGTTGCATCGCGCAATGATATTGTCACCAAAAGGGAAGGTGTGATAAAGTCGGAGTTTACCATTTGATTTATTGGGTCCCTTGACGACGTTGTACAACGTGGCACAAGTGACATGAAGATCAAAATGGCAGAGGTCACAACAGTAGAGAAAACTTTGCTTGATGTGTTCACAACAAGCGTCACATGTCTTACCACAATGCTTGTAGTAGGCCGGGTAACGAAGCGTGAGAGGGTGTGCTGGGTGTGCATTGTGCTGGATCTTCCGTGGAAGATCGAAGCACGATGCGTGGAGATGAAATTGACAACTTTCACAACCGTAACCCGAGCCAACAAGTTGCAGACTACATACGTTGCAGTAGGTTTGTGAGTAGTGCTGGAAATTGTACATGTTCAAGCTGTGGGAATGGCCAAAGTGTTTTATCACCCCTTCGTCAATATCAGTACATGAGTCTGAATAGTCTGGAATAGTTCGACTATTTTGGTTAATCGTCAATTGGGAACGACCAGCACCAGCACCAGCACCACCACGACTACGTTGAATGGTATTGATCATCAGCATTCTTAGAAGAGATGTAATATCATTTTTGGAACAACGTTGACGACTTATCATAGCATCATCTTGATCGCTTTCTGAAGATTCTATAATCGAGCATGGATTACTGCGACTCTTTCTTTGAAATGATGCAGCATGATTAACATTGTAATTATCTTCGTCATCGTTGTTAATAGACATGGTGGTCTGACGATATCGCTGGCTGTCCAGACTTTGAGTAGACGATAACTTGTAGTTTGATGGTATCATTTTTTTTTCTTTTCTTGTGTTTGTGTTTCTTTAATTTGTATATGTATTGCTTGGTCTATATATGTTATTAATTACAGTATTTATAGAGGTAGTTTGAGTTATTGGAAAATATTAATCATAAGATTCCTGCTTAAAATGGAAGCAGAGAATCAACTTCTTATCAAAATGAGCGACTTTTATATATTGACAATGCAAATAACTTCTATAAATTACTAAGAGAAGATTTAGATTAATTTTGTTATTACCAGGGGCGTTCACAAGTTTGGTTTTGGATCGGTTATTATTCAAAATCAAAACTAAATCAGCTTATTCAATTTTAAAATTATCAAAATTAAACCAAACCAAATATAAGTATATACATTTATGGTTTGGTTGTTATCGGTTTCGGTTCAGTTGATAGAAAAAAAATTAATTCAAAACATGAAAAAAATAACAACAATCCATTCAAAATAAAAAATAGTTAGAATGACTGACTGTATTACTTTGATCATTTAATTTACTACGAATAAAGCTTCAAAATTCACTGTTTTGACCTAGAAGGAAGAGATAATACATTTTTAATCCCACAAACATAGACACTCATATAATAATAAGACAAATATTCTAAACTTGGACATTTTTGCTTTAATAAGTAAATTATGAATAGATTTTGATGAATAAATACATAAAATTTTAAAAATTGTTTGTAAAAAATAATATATATGTATATATTATAATAAAATATATGTATATAATTTGCCAATTTGATTTGGTTATTTCTTTGGGTTTTTTCGAACAAAATCACAATCAAATCAAATACTATCGATTTTTAATTTAAAATCAAATCAAACCAAATCCAACTAAAATCAGTTTATTTTATTGATTTAATTTAATTTTTTGATTTAAATAGATTTTTATCCAAATGAACATCCTTACTTATAACTATTGATAACCACATTATTATAATTAAGTAATTATTATTATTAAAATGAGTAGATATATAGTAGTGCGTTAACATAAGTCTAGTTGATGCAAATTCTGAGGTAATAATGCAAACGTCAGTAACATGAAGTAAGATTCATCATTTGGAATAAGATTCACTGTTATCTTCTAAGGAACCTTTTTCTGTTTATATTGATAATAATATTCTTTGTCAGATTTATTCTTATCTCTGAATATATATAAATTCTTATCGATCACTTTTATTCTTATACTGAGCTTCAACATTTTCTCTTCCAGAATATGCTGTGGAAACACAGAGGGAAAAAAAAAGATCTTTAAGCTCAACCTTTGTATTTCATATTAGTTTCAAGATTTAAATTTTATGGATTTAATAAGAGACAAATTTAAGATTTAAATTGTGGATTCTAATGTATATATTCTTATTGTCGATTTCCTCAATCTTATGATATTATGAATTCAAAATTATACGAGGAGTATGAGAAGAGAGTTTCGAAGGTCAGATCGGATTGGCTGGTAAAACTTGGGTTCCAGGTCAATAAAGACTACAAACTAGTACTGCTAACAAAGCAAAAATAAACTCAAAATCTTTTGATTAAGCATGAGGGATCCTATCTATTCTACCATCATTGATGATATATGTAATATGATGTACTTCATATACAAATTTGATGTGTTAATCAAATGTTTCTCCATGCAATGCTTAGTTATGTAGACATCGAGGGGTTGTTTGGTTATTAGGTAGAGTTAGGAAGATATTAGTTAGTTGATACATAAATTAGTCATGAGAGAATCTACGTACCTTTAGTTATTTTAACTTCTATCCTACATAAAACAATGTGTTTTAAATTTTACACTAAATCATTACAAAATGCTATCAAACATGTGTAGACATTGAAATTTTGTAGGACTCTACAAGATATGTTTAATTCGAGTTGGGACTCTACAATTGTGTTCAACTCAGATAAGGATTCTTGGAGGTCACTTAACCCTAAACCCTAGTTTATGCCTATTTTACTCTTAGCAACTCCTATGTTCGAAGCAAGATGTTGTCTAATTAGACCACGAATTACAAATGTCTGGAAAAGTCTTAATCGAAAGCTCCACTGTTCTGAATAGTGAGAAAGAATGAAATTCGATCAAATCGATCGAGAATATCATCATCTGTTAGGTGGGACAACCGACCGACCGAGTTGGGCTGGGCGTCCATGTCACAGGACTTGAGCATCTAAATCTGGGTCAATACCAGCAAAAACATCTCTGAACAAGGTTCTAGCACCATGCCAATAAAGGGTACTAAATTCCCTTAAAAGGCATCTCGGAAATTCCATAAAGAGATCAAGATCTAAAATACTCCACAAATTGATAAATTATTCACATAGAGAGGTCAAATCAAATCTAAATCATCCTAGTTCGAGCCCTCGTATCATGGATAAATCTTAGGAGAGTAGAATCAAGGGATCAACAGAATTGTACTCGCTATCTTAATCAATAAAATTATGTTTCTTCATATTTTATTTGTGTGGTTTGTTTATTTTCCATATGTTTAAAATTTGCTGCAAACAACATGATATTACTAATGCACGATTTATATTTAACGAGCTACCATACAACCCCCAACAGTTTGTTTAGAAGAGAAGTAGAATACTAGAAAGAGTATTACTTATCTTGCAACTTACTTCCAAACTTTTGTGAATTTCCTTTTTCCTTAGAGCTATTAACTGATGGTTCCAATAAACTTGTATTAACACAAGCGTATACAGTGATCAAGAATGGCAACACTAATTCGAATACAGGCAAATTCAGTATTAAATCATTCTTAGGACAACGATCGATGCATAAATCATTAAAACTGATACTAGAGGCCTAGAACTTTAACCAAAACAAAACGAGACGAGAGATTTTTGCAAGTGATAAATGAACTAATGATGGTACTCATTGACTTAAAAAAAAGAAAACCTTGATAAGGATCGTTGGATTTTAGTTTACGAAGAATTCAGCTTTTTCGTAGAATAGCCAAAAATCCTGTCTCTAGTTGGTACTTTGAGCCCCAGGTAACAAGCTTGAAAGACTGCCTTGGTTTCTCAAGATCTCCTCTTGTGTTCGTCTCATTTCTTCAGGATCTGCCACACATGAAAATCAGCACAGTAGCGCGAGTTATTTTATGTATGATGTCCTGTATCACCACAATTAATCTAAAGGTAAATTAACTTGCAGAAATGTAAGCAAGAGTGCACTCAATCAACGTCAAGTTCCAAAATCTGAATGATCTTGAGATGGCATGGAGCCATTAATGATGCGATTCAAGGGCTCTGGCTTAACAATTTTTCTCGTAATTTTGTAGATAAAATATCACACGTATTATTCTATTAGATCATACACATAAACACTGACACATATAGGACTTGAAACACATGTCCGCAGATACAATTGAGACGTTATGATAGACAATAAGGCAACCACAAGCATCCATAGATACAGTTGAGAATATTGTTTTTGTATGTGTAGGGGCATCTGTATTTATTTGTGTATGTGAGGGAATGTGTGAATGCAAATAACATTTAGTCATAGTAACATAGATATCCATCAATATATATAAGAAAACAGATTCAGAAAAAGTCGATAATCTTCAGACAGTTTAGTGTGCATAGTAATTAAGCGTTGGGAGACAGTGAAGTTCGCGTTCACTCAGATATAAAGATTAACAGATGATGCTTCTTACTTTGAGAACTTTGCCACCCCTAGTGAACCACATATATATTTAGTGGGCGATATTCATGGTCCAATTCGATGAAGAAAATCAGAGATTGATGCATAAATGTACATACATCACATTGATAACATTGGATACTAATCCCTAGTGAATCACGTATTTAGTGCAGTCATCGCAAAGCACAAAACTCTTGCATTACAGAGACGTTAAATTGGAGCAACGTTATGGAACTACCGTCCTATTGCATGTGAGAGCTACTTCATTTTGGTTAAAACACAGAGCACATGAGTACTCACCAACATTTTCTGCTAATTTTGGCATCACAAACATTACAAACAGCATAAATCCGAACATCAGGCCAATTGGACTTTTCACCAGAGACATAATGGAGAAAGGTTCCTTTAACTGCAAGAGAAATTCACACAGTAGTTTAGAGAACGAAGTGGAAAATGAAATGGAAATCTAGGAGATCAAAGTCCGACCTCGTAATACTGCTCCTCACTCAATGGCTCCAAAACCAACTCAATCAGACTCCTCCTGTTCTCGGTTAATGCTGCTTGAACCTTACCTGGATTTCTGGCACTGACATCAACTCGAACCTGACATCACGAAAGATACATTAAGCATATAAATCTTTGTCCTAGAAAATTGGTGAAGAATCAAACATATCGTGGCAGTGAAGCTCACCGGAGAAAAGAAGTAGCCAATTGCAGACACCTCAATAAGATGTGTCCCTGCTGAAACATTATGACTGTTGCTAAGGTTAAGGAATAGCATAGTCTTTACAAAGAGGAGTAGCATTCTAGTTTTCATGTTATCCCGCAAACGTAGTATAATTCAGATGAACCACTCACAACGCAACTGATGCATAGTTGTTTGTTCTTGTTGTTGTTATTGTATCATACAAGAAAACAGCACACAAAAACAGTGAAAACACATTCTATGAAAAAAAATTTTACCGGAGTGTGGAGCAGCAGTAATATGCATTTGAGGAAGCACAAAACTCATGTCAGTATACATAACCTAAGGTAATGAAAGCTGAAGTACCAACTTGAGTCGTCGACACAGGAAGGATACAATGAGAAATACCCATTGGGTCTCAAGAAAGTAACTCTTTGGCCAGCATTGAGTATGACTTTAACATTTGAAGCTTTAGGTAAGAAACCAGATCCTTTCAAGCTAAAGACTACAGAAAACAAACAAACAACAACGCGGCATTAGTCACAAATAAGTTGAGTCATCTATATGAATCTAGTCCACATCGATCATTTTCATATATATGAATAACAATTCCAAAACCTTTTCTCAACTACAGAAAACAAAGTTAATATTTCTTATAACCTGATAAATCATCACAAAAGAATATTTAAAAACATCAAAGTATAGTGAAGTGAATCTCTATAAAAAATAAAGGAGAATTTAATTAGCACTATAATCTAAAATTGATACAACTTATATAGCCTTAACAAAAAGTTGGAAAATTTAACTGACTTACAATTTTTTCATGCCAAATAATTGTTTAATTTTGACCTGTTTTTTTCTTAATTTTGTGATATTTTAGTTACCATATTAGTGAAACTAGGCAAATAAATGACTCATTATCCAATATATGAAGCTTATGTATACTAACTACATTTCTATACATCACCCAAGTCCCCGCGTATTCGCACAAGTGAAGTCTGGGAGATGTCGTATACACATCCCGAACTAGTCTTTTTCAAATTTCACAATGAAATATGATCAAAGGCTAAAATATAACTAGGAAGAGAAAGATGAAAGATGTACTGGGAATTTTTACTCGACCGGTAACAGTATGACCATCAACATTCCTGCAAAAAAAAAATGTAGAGAAAATAAAAACAGATAAATTCAATTCTCTGTAATTTTTCTCATATTCATTTTTTTTTTATTATTTTTAACAAATCAATCAATTAGGTTTTACTAATTTATCATCAACAAGCTTACGAAAAAACTTCAAAACAGGGGAATTTGAAGATTGAAGATCTAGAATTTTTGGATATTTTTTTCCCATCCAATTCCAAAAAATTCTAATGAAAATTAAAATTAATTAGAAGCTACGGGAAAATAATCAAATTGTTATTAATGAACAAGCTTAATAAATTTAAAACCTAAACTAAAATTTTACAATTTTTCTGAATTGAGTACATTTTTTTTACGTGCATGAAAATTTATGTACCCAGAAAGAATAGAACATAAGAAGAAGCACTGAAGAAGAAATATTGATCGCACTGCCATTAGGACTAGAATTCGAAAGAAAAAACTAAACAAGAATGGGCACAGTTTTTTCAATTGAATTATACAATTATTTACATTTCTTATCGAATTATTTTATTTATTATTAAAAATCATACCCTTGAAGTTAGTAAGTTAGTTATAATAAGTTCACTTTACACCTTCGAAATGCAGTTGATATGCGCTTTAATTTGTCTTTAATTGATATTTATGTCTTTCAAGGCGTATAAATATATATATATATATTAAATTTTATATAACTTAAGTACCTAATTATGCACCCCAAATTTGAGGGCTTAAATACTAATTAAAACCAAGTTAAAGTATACATTCGGAGAAAAGGTCCAAAATAATCCTTTATTTTTACTCTTTAGGTTAAGACTCAAAAGTCATTTTTGAGTTTTCACATGGAGTATTAACAGTGTCTCATGTTTGTAATATTGATGCACTTTTTGGTCTTCCATCAAAATTTTGTTTATTTTTTTTAACATTGATTTTATTCAGAATTTATGAAATGTTTAATGATCATTTTATATATTTAGTAGAATAACTCCATGTGAGAGATTGTAAAAAGAAAAACACTTTATTTTGTTTAGTACAAATCGTATTGCATGTAAAGTCGAGAGGTTAATCACGACGATTTCACGTAAAATGGTACAATTTTTTTCTTGCAATGTCATATGTTAAAATGTTTTTAGTATAACAGCAATAATATTTATATTGAACAAAACAAAGTGTTCTTTCTTTGCATTCTCTTACATGGAGTTATTATTTCTACTAAATATATCAAAAAACGATGAGACATTCCTTACATAAGATTATGGACTAAATTAACGTTAAAAAATAAACAAAAGCTTAGAAGAGGATAAAAAATGAACTAATATTACAAACATAAGGAATAGACTATTAATACTTCATGTGAAAACGTAAAGATATTTTAAATCTTAACTCGAAGATGAAGGACTATTTTAAATCTCATTATCTTAATTATGATTAATGCCCTTGTAGTACTACTAGTACTAGTATCTGATTAGCTTTGAAACTTTATTAATTTGAATTAGTGTAAAAAAAGTTCAAATTAGAAGAAAAATATTTTTTGTATTAAAAAATAAATTTTTGTTTGATTAGTAATCTTTGGCTTTAATAATGAAATGTTTTGATTGGAGAAATTGAAATATTTCGAGGTGAGTAACGCAGTATAGACAATATTCCAAGGATGTAGTTTGCAAATATTTTTCCCAAATTCTAAGCCCTTACCGATTTTGGTTCGCTCGCCGTCGTACAAAACCAGCCTTTCCACCTCCGTCGTCCGCCGTTCTCCGCCACCACCCTTACCGCTCGTTCGCCGGCGCGTGACTGTTATTATTAGCCTGCTTCAGAAATTGATAACTTCTGTGCAACAGCTGAGCTAAAATTTTGATTTTGATTGAAATGTTTAGTCCTGGATAAGAAAATTTTAATTTTGTCCGGTAGAGGTATAATCTTTTCTTCTTTCTTTTTTCCTGCTAATTGTATGTAGTACTTTATTTCCTTGAAATTTTTTGCTAAATTTTGATTATATTTTTTTGTTGCGTTTAAACACTTCGTTATCAATTGCTGAAATTTCTAACTGTTCATAAAAATGGAGGTTGTCTGAAGTTAGGGTGACTTTACCTTTCCAGTTGATGATGATTCATTTATGTTTTTATTCGATTGATCTGTGTAGAATATCACCTGATCTCATACTACTTTTGTTATTATTAAAGGGCATAATTATATAAGATATGGTTTTTAATACTTCATCAATGACCAAACTTGATCATTGTTGAGTTATGGAAAGAAAGGTATAGAGCAAAACTTAGCTGCAGTAACGCAGGTTTCAAGAAGAAAAGTGGAGCAAATCACCCTAGGCCAGAAACAAGAACTGGTTGTCCTGCAATGCTAGTAATTAAGCTTGTGGACTCAAAAAGATGGAGAATTGTTGAAGTTGTGCTTCAGCATAATCATACAGTAAGCGCAGAGATCAGACGGTTCTATAAGTCTCACAAAAAGATGATTCTTGCTTCTAAAAAACAGCAGGAATTGACACCTGTTACAGAAGTACATACAATTAAGTTATACCACACATCTATTGATGCTGCTTATAATGGATCCCAAGAAGTCGAGGAAACAGATAGTGGGCTTCCTGTTTAAAAATACCTCAAAGCATTTAGAGCTTAAAGAGGGGGATGCACATGCCCTGTATAATTATTCTTGTCGTATGAAGTTGACAAATCCAAACTTCTTTTATCTGATGGATCTTGATGATCAAGGATGCCTGCGAAATGTGTTCTGGGCTGATGCTTGCTAGGTCAAGGGCTGCTTTCAACTCCTTTTCTGATGCAGTTGCAATTGATACAACAAGCTTGAGAAACAAATATGAAATTCCTCTAATTTCTTTTGTCGGATTAAACAATCATGGGCAACCTGTTTTGCTGGGATGTGGTTTTCTTGGACATGATTCAGCAGAATACTTTATTTGGATGTTGAAATCATGGCAGACATGTATGTATGCTGGGGAGACATCCACAAGTTATTCTACTGGATCAGTCAAAATCATTGCAAATTGCAGTTTCTAAGGTTTTCCCTCGAGCTTGTCATTGTTATTGTTTGTCATACATCATACAGCTGAGTTCCTGAGAAGTTGGGAGGATTGAAGGGTATGAGTCTATCAAGATGCAACTGTATAAAGCAGTTTATAATTCTTTGAAGATCACCGAATTTGAAAGTTCTTGGGGTCAGATGATAAAGTCAGCATGGACTCAAGGACAGTAAATGGCTTCAATCATTGTATGAAGATCGTGAAAAATGGGTACCAGTCTACTTAAAAAGATATTTCCTTCACGGGAATCATGCCAATAAAGGAAAACGAGAGTTTGGATTCATTTTTTGATGGTTATGTACATAAACACACTTCATTCGAAGAATTTGTTGATAAGTATGACCTAGCCCTGCAAAGGAAATACCTGAAAGAAGCAATGGCTGATATGGAGTCAAGAAGTTCAAGCTTTGAACTGAAAACAAAATGCAGATTTGAGCAGCAACTCTCGCTGATATTCACAAAGGAAATATTCAAGAAGTTCCAAAAAGAAGTTGCGGAAATGCATTCTTGCTTTATCACAAGACAAGTAAACATTGCTAGGCCAATAATGACATTTATTGTCAATGAAAGAGTAGAATCCGAAGGAGATCAGGCACTTCGAGGTTCTCTATGAGACTACACAAGTAGAAGTACGTTGTATTTGCAGTTTGTTTAACTTTAAAGGATACTTATGCAGACATGCATTGCATGTACTGAATTATAATGGTATAGAAGATATTCCATCACAATACATCCTACCGCATTGGGATAAAGATTACAAACGTAAGACTCCAGTAGATTGTGTTCTTAGTCATGTTGATGTGAATAATCCTGTGGAATTATACAATCATCTACATAAACATGTCATGCAAGTTGTTGAAGAAGGGGCTCAATCCGAGGAGCATTACATGGCGGTCCTTCAAGAATTACAAGCTTTATTGAATAGGTTTCCCTTATAGATGGCAATTTGGTTTCACTGTAATATTTGACATGGAATAATTCAATGCAAAATTATAGTGCATCTTTGTACAGAATATATATCACATAATCTTGATACAAGGATGGAATTGTGGTAGTTTGAAATTGCATTAGCATTTCCTCTATAACAGATAGTTGAAAAACAGAAATAAGCAACAAAACCAAATTTCAACATAAATAAGCAACACAACCAAATTTCAACTCAAGAGTGCAAATAAATAGATAGTCAAGATATATTTCTAACACAGATATCAAACCAGGAAATCAATCATGAGTTATTTGACCCCCTTCATTTTCCTCACATGGGTCAAAATTATATATAAATACAATCTACATTATCAAACCAAGAGTTTTGGCTTGCTTAAGCTTAATGATATCACACGATTAATACATATCAAGGATGAAATCCATGCCAAAACACACATCCAAGCTTTACCCCAAGATTGATTAAGATGAAAAAAATTGCAAAATAATGTTTTAAGGACAAAAGATGTGATGCTGATCCAGTAATCCTCACTTCAAACAAGTTGGAAGTGTAAGTCCGTGACAAGCGAAAGCCAAAATTACATATATAATCACAAGGAGGAGGAATATCAGAGCCACCCTGCCAAAATCAAACATCATTATAAAGAACGATGACAAAATTAAATAATGAAATAGGAAAAGAAAAACTTGAAGCTGGCCACTCCTTAAATGTAAACAACAAAATTAAAAATATCCTGAGAGAATAAGTACAGTATAGAACTATGAAATCTTCTGTAAACGTAGGGATCTTTTGTTAGAATTCATACTGTTTAGGAGAGCAGGCAGATAAAAGATCGTGAAACACATATTATATGGAAAAGGAATAACTAAATCAAGAAATTCATGAGGAAGCTTTATACTGATCAATCATTTCATGGACCTCCCCAAAATGTAAATTTGGATTCTTCACATTTTAAAATTTCTCAAATTGATCCTGGAAGATACACTGTTCGTTTTGTCAAACCATTTTAGGTAGGATAGAGCCCAGCTAGTTTCAGTAATGCCATATAAAAGGAATCTTCACATGTAACAGTCTAATAGAATTTAATCTTACCCAATAAAAGAAATCTAATAATTATAATTCATCCAACTATTGAAAGAACAACCCCCTTCCCCACCAAGGAAAAATGAAACAAAGAAATAGCTTTTGTCCAAGTAATGGAAGCAACATACGTGAGTTTGACATTTCTCCACCATACAGTGCTTCTGAATCGGCGAGCCTGCTTTCTGAAGCGGAAAGTATTCTCTTGCATATTAGCTGTTTTATCGACCAGCAATTCCAAGCGATCACCTCTCTCTAGAACTTTATCGATATTCTCAACCATGACAGTGCGCACCTGTTATATGGCACATACATCCAAAAGTTCCTTAGCTAATGTCAAAATATAATGGCTGGTAAATATGATTTGCTGCAATTTCTAGTTTATAAGATTTGACAACTGAAACTGTTAATATTGTTTCATCACCGCTACTCATCAATACAATAAAAGCTTTATTACAGGAACATATAAATGACTACTGAATCAAACACCACAAATTATTAAGCCTGATCACTCATTACAATATGCTTGTTGATGAGATAATTATGACGCATTGAAAGGTGCAAGCCTCATCAGATTGAGAAAATGTGGATGTTTGCATGAGCCAACATCTAGAACATTGGTGACTGACCTGACTCATTTCACCCTTTAGCCTGTTTATTCTGTCTGCATTTGGATCACTAGAGTAGTATTCCATTTGCTGGCTAAGGACCCTCGAAAATTCATCATTCATACCATAAGCTTGCGCAGACAGAACTGCTCGGCCATACGTTCTCACGAATCTTTGGTGAATTTCTTCAAGAAATGCGAAAGGGATTCTCCCTTCAAAAGAATTCAGTATAGTAAATTATCCACAATATATGTCAATCTTCCAAGGCGACACATCAAAAATGAAAATGAAATCTGTTGGTGTTACTAAAGAGTTAAACCACTATCTAAATTCGAACTAAATTAAAAGGAGAAGTCCGCATACAACTACAAATCTTCTTCATTTTTGGGGAACAACTAACCAAAGTATATTTATACAGTGTACTTACGAGATACAAAACCAAGGAAAAGATGCCAAGGTAAAACATATTAAAGAAGGATAGAGAATAGATGTCCCTAAGACAGAATAAAAATATAAATATAAATCAAGAAGAACAGAATAAACAATGCTGCAGGATATTATTCAGTGATATTGTGAAATGAACCTGTAACTAAAGACCATAGGTCTGCTTAAAAGACAACACTTCACAATATTCTGTTCCTCTGATTTATAAAATGACTTATAGCCCAAGTATTAATCACTGAGAGGGGTCCTTGTGGGTTTAATGTATCCATTCACCAACTCACTGAAGTATAGCCATCTTCACACCAACCTACCCTAACCCCACTTGTGAGATCACCCTGGTTATGTTGTTTTGTTTAGATATAACTAGATTCAAGCCGAATATCAATCAGAAACAGTCTCTCTACCATCAGGATAAGGTTGCATACACACCATTCTCCCCGGACCCATGTTGTTGCTGTTGTTTAGATATATCTATATTTGAGTCGAGACTATCGAAAACAATCTTTCTACCTTAATAAGGTTGCATACACACCAGTCACCACCCTCCCAGCCCCATTTGTCAGATTACACCGGCTATGTTGTTGTTGTTGTTTCGATATATCTAGATTAACTACACATAACAAGAAGCTGAATCGACATAAACATGAATTTAAACACATTCTAACAACATAACTGCATTATACAAAAGGGTAAAATTGCTTACTTCCAGCACTATCATCCGCCATACAGAGAACAGTAAGTCCATCGGTGCGTTTCACATGGAAAATATACCGATCCTGTGAGTACGACGCATTGGAATCATTATTCCCCGGAATTTTCTCCAAAATCTGCCTCGCGATCGTACTCGCGTTCGTTGACGTCCCGCTCTGCTCCGCCAATACCACCGATCCCCTCGCTACCAGCGCATACAGTATCGTCATCTCTCTTCCTCTGCACCTTTCTTCCTCTGCATATACATATAAAATTAAAAATATGTATGATTACGCATATTATAATTTCAAATTCTAGATCCGCCTCTACATTTGTATAAACATTTTTGTATCAAAATTTATAAAAAAATATGTATATATACCTTCTAATTTCAAATTCTAGATCCGCCTCAATAATGTAAATTTAGAGCTAAGTTTGAAGAAAATCGGATCGTTACAGTAGAGCGTTTACCTTTTCTTTTTTTTTGAGGAAGAAGACGATGAAGAGATGGGCGTTAGATTGATTGACCCACGCTTTACCCTTTCCGAGCTGTCAACTAACTTTAATGCCACCAATCATGGTTTGTTATTTTGAATTTAAATTTGGCAAGCATGTGTTTGGATGATATTTGATATGATTTTTCTTTGGTTCCGCGTTGATTTGACATATCTTAAAATGATAATTTTATTATATTATTATTCGAATATAATTAATTCTATATTTTAAAAAATAATTATAGTTGATAGAAATTAAATTTGAAATTGAAAAATCACCCCCACATGTAATTTGTTGGGTTTGTGTTTGTAAGCTTGTAATGTAAAATTTTAGTGAAATAGACAAGAGTTTCATCCGTGGAATCATGAAATATTATTATTTTATATAAATATTATTTAATCGACAAATTGATATTTATTTATTTAAAGAATATTTTGAGATTCAATGAATGTTAATTTTGATTATATCAAATTTATTGTAACTTACTAATCTATGTATTATATTTATTGAGTTTGGATTGAAAAAAAAGTTTATACATAATGTACAATGAATATGTCAAAATCGTTTTTATCTTGCTAACTTATGTATCATATTTATTGAATTCATATAAGTAAAAGTACAATGTATGTGTATGATCTATTATAATATATTATTTTGTTAAATGATTTGTTGTAATATAAATTCAATGATTCATAGTAAAAGTAATGTACATAATGTACATTAATTCTTAATCAAATATTATTCATTGTATTTTTACAACAAGATTTTAATGTATGATGGTGAGGTAATACATTATATAAGCAATATAATTTTTTTTTGAAAATCATATCAAAAAATGACTTCTCATTTAAAAGATGTCACAAAATCAATAGATCAAAAACATAAAGCATTATATGCGTACAAAGAGATCATTCCACATGCTCTCAAAAGAATCTGCAGTCATGGATTACTGAAAAATTTTCATTTAAAAGCTAATCAGGGTACTATCCAAACACACTCAAATAATCAACTGAATTTTATGGTACACTTCAAAAAGTCATTGTTAGAACTTTTGACTGCGATAAGAAAAGTTAGAAATGAGCTTCAACTAGATTTAAATTTAAAAAAAAACAATACACAATAGAATCATATTTTATTAAATTGCGTTAGATATATTTGTACTTTTAAGGAATTACTAATTTATAATATTAATGAGACCATATATTTATATAGATTTTCTAAAAATATATTATCTTATAAGAATAGTTGATTTTTTCATTGGCTCAAGTCGTGATTGGAGAAAATATTATTTGTCACGATTTGAACCTCCATCCTGGACGTAGCCGACACTCGAGAATCATTGTTGGTGCCGAGCCTACATCCTGACTGACTACAAGTGGAAGACTAACTCAAGCATACATAACCATCAAATTGACAGAAACTTATAAAACAGTTTACTGAATCTTAAAATTTGAACTGAATATATTGAATACGAAACATAAGTATTAAATAAAACATTTGAAAATGAAAGACTTTACAAAACTGTTTATCTATGAAGCCGCTATTATAAAGATTAGTCTCATAAGACTAGAGTCCTCCAAAAGCAAAGACATTTTTCGAAAGTTGACGAAAGATGAAGTGATCTTAACAGACTCTTGTTGAGGATCCTAATAACTTGAATTTGCATTGTTAAAAGATGAAGGTCGAATGACATCAGTATATTGAATGTACGAATATGTAATATAGTTGAATAACAAATAACGGAAATAAAGGATCAAAATAGAGATAACAATGTACTCTTGTTGAATGTAAAGAAATAAAGGAGTTAAAATCATTTAAAGTTTTACAAAATACTTTCTCATCTCCGAACTCAACTTAATACGTTATATATAAAAATACACTTTAACTCTATTTGGGAGATTACCTAAACGACAACCATCACTATGAGCTACATGATGATACAACATCTCGCCCACGCTGTTGGAACTGTCCTATACCTTGTCGGGATATAGGACACCTCAACTAAATAGATTTATAAGTTATGCTTAAAAAATAATAAGCACTCATCTAAAAAATATGAACCTTTATCCATGTCGGCATACATGGTTTATGAGAATTTTGAGTTATCTGAACTACTCGTTTTCATATCGATGCTCAATAATACTTCCAATAATATATAATCACACTCATATGTTTAAAAACATAACTCTTCCTCTAGTTTTAGATAATTGCTCAAACTACCCTCTTAAAAGAAGTAATTACTCTTGAAAATCTTTTGAACCATTTAGAAATCGTAGTTTATCTTTTATCAATGTAAAAATTGATACATCTGGGAGTATATCCCCCTTATACTCTTATTCAATTCATAATTGAAAACTCTTTTTGAAAAATACTATCAAAATCATATTTTAATATGATCATTGATGACTCGGGAAGTCATACTACATAAACATTGATGGTATAACAAGACACCATACTGCTCATATATTGATGGCATATTCGATTGTCATACTAATCATGATTTAGAAACTCTTTTTCCAAAATTCATCTTTACTTTCTCAAAACTCAATTTAAGAACTCAAGTGTTGACCTTAGAAGTTTTCCAAAATTTGTAACTCAAATCATAATGTTCATGCTGGAATATAGACGTGAACAAATCAAATCAAGGATCTCAATAAAAATATAGAAACTCAATAATTAGGAATAGAATTTTTTTAAAAAGAAACATGAACTCAAGAACTCAAAATCAACTTATCTCAAGAATACTCAAATCTAGGGAAAGAATTCTAGATTTTTCTTTTACTAATTTGAAAGTAAATGTAGAACGTGAGGACGAACTAATCTAACACAATCATAGACTTGCATACCTGAAAGAATAAGGTTCATGAAAATTCTTGAAAAAGAACTTGGTTAGAAGACTTGAAACTCTAGCTTGAAGGAGAATAATCAAGAAAATATTTCTTAAGATTCTTGAATTACTTACTTGAAATCCTTTTGGCCAAGAATTATGGAGGAATTGGAGTTGCAAATAATGAAATTCTAGGAGAAAAACTTACCTTGAAAAAGAATCTTGAATGGGTATTCTATTTTTATTTTTCTTTAGGATTTTGCCCTAGAGTTTGAGAGAGAAGAGAATGATGTATTAAAAGATAAAAATTTAATTGTTTTGAGCCTTGTATTAATCAAGAAAGCCGTTTAGAGTTTTCTTGGAGTTAGAAAGACAATAAGACTCTTTTAATGTTTTTTCGTTGGCTAACTCACCGCTGCAATGTATCAGTTACTAAAATGATCATAACTTTTTATTCAGAAATTGAATTTACGCGAAATTGGTGACGCTGAAAAGTAGATTCAAATATCTTTAATTTGATAGATTATAGGCACGTAACTCTTATATTCTAAAAGATATGATCGTTTAAAGTTGACCAAGTAAAATCTTATATCAAAACTTAATCGGTAAGGAAATTTTCAGCTCAACTTTGTGCTAGGAGATTCTAGTTACCTTAATTAATATCCAAAATTATGACCCTTCAAGTAAATGAAGAATGGTTTGAGTCTTGATTTACTTAAAAATTTTGGGGTGTTACATTAACTTAGAAAGATTATTAATTTATCGAGTATTTCATAGTTGCTTATTTTCTCCCCCTCGTGTCAGATTCAGCCTATTAAGTTCATTTGTTTCTTTTCAAAAAAACCTCTTAATGAACCTGAAAATGTTTGAACCGATCAGATTGCATGAGAGTCTTAATACCATTTAGATTTATTTAATAAGTTATAAATTAATAATATATCGCCTCTCTCGATCTTTGCCTGACTTTTGCTCTAGCAACTACAAATTTTCTCCCTTTTTAAAAAAACCTCTTAATGAACCTGAAAATGTCTGAACCAATCAGATTGCATGAGAGTCTTAATACCATTCAGATTTATTTAATAAGTTATAAATTAATGTATCGCCTCTCTCGATCTTTGCCTGACTTTTGCTCTAACAACTACAAATTTTCTCCCTTTTTGTTTTTGCTTTGATTTTTTAAGTTTCAATTTTTGCACATAAAATTATAAATGAGATAAAGATCAGAGAATTTTAGCATCTGAGTTTCTTATTTCTTTGTTAGGGTTCCTAAAGTTTGAATTTTTACACTTTAAGTGTTAATATGATGAACATCAGAGAATTTTATCGGATTTCATTTTTTGATTTAATTTGCTAGGCTATTTTTTACAGTTTCACAAATGGTATCCCTCAACCAATGGATAGATTTCGAATTCCATTGAGAGCAGTGAACTTTACTCAAACGAGTTTGGCTATGAAGCCATTAGTTCCATTAGCAACCGTAGACATTGAAAATTTGTGGGACTCTATAAAATGTGTTTAATTTGAGTTGTGACTCTACAAATTATGTTCAACTCAAATTAGGATTTTTGGAGGCTACTCAACTTTAAACGATAGTTTATGCCTATATAAAGGGTACTAAATACTCTTAAAAGGCATCTCAAAAATTTCATAAAGAGATCAAGATCTTGAATAATCCGCAAATTAATAGATTATTCATATAGAGAAGTCAAATCTAAATCATCCTAGTTCGAGAAATACGCCACTAACGGCCATCGAATCATGGATAAATATTAGGAGAGTAGAATCAAGGGATCAACAATAAAGTGATGTTTCTACTTATTTTCTTGTGATCACAATTTATTTTCTGTCACTTTAAGTGGGACCAAATATGTCATTCATCTCTTCTCTCATAAAGCAAATCTGGAAATCTGAACTTGCAAAGGTGTAAGAATGAGTACTTCAAGCATCGTCTTTGAGTTTCATCAAGTCTATACTTCTACTAGTCTTGAAGCATGGGGCATTTGTAGATATTGAAAATTTGTGAGACTCTACAAGATGTGTTTAATTTAAGTTGGGACTCTACAAATTGTATTCAACTCAAATTAGGATTCTTGAAGGTTACTCAACTTTAAACGCTAGTTTATGCCTATATAAAGGATACTAAATTCTCTTAAAAGACATCTCAAAAATTTCATAAGGAGATCGAGATCTTGAATACGCTGCAAATTGATGGATTATTCATATAGATATGTCAAACTTAAATCAACTTAGTTCGAGAAATATTCCACTAATGGCCCTCGAATCATGAATAAATATCGAATCATGGATAAATATTTTAAGAGAGTAGAATCAAGAGATCAACAAAATTGTACCCACAATCTTAATAAATAAAATTATGTTTTTTCATATATTTTATTTGTGATTGCTTTAATTAGTTGCAAACAGCAACAACTATTGTTGATCCTAGCGAGTTATATAGATTTTTAGTAATTTGTGTGATTTACTGCCAATTTTTGTAATGAAAATGATTTATTTATTTATTTTGTAACATTTTTGTGGGGTTTAGAGGCTGGTAGAGAAAGCAGAGGCAGATGATTTTCCTTTGAAGATTATGGATAAAACCTTTGAGGAATTTATGTAAGGCGTTGATGATGTGATACATTAATTTTTCGATTAGTATTTATTATACCTAATTGTTATAAAATTAAGCTCGTAAGAATATAATTATAAAGAGAAGAAGACAAGAGAAGTAGATAGAAGAAGGAAAATTTTCTTCTTATTCAAGTGTATATTACAATGGTGAATGATATCTCTATTTATAGGTAGAGAAATCAACCAAAAGATCACCATGTTTAAACATTAGTAAATACATTTCTATCCCAAAAAGATTCATCACCTTGGGAATACATATCCATGATAAGGATAAGTTTATGATAAGCTTAATGGACAATCCACTTAATTCAATGTATTTATAAGACTAATGAATTTTTTGACATTATATTTTGTCTTTAAAAAGTTATTTGTGATTTTTTTTTATGTTATGTTTGTTGATTATATATTTTTTTAATCAAAAGTAATACTAAATGATTTCTTATAACATTTTATTAATATAAGTTATATTTCATATGCACATTTAGATATTTAAAACAAATTGTAATTATTCAGTGTTTAAATTTAGATACTGTTGCCAATCTGTGTTATAAAATCAGAAATTACTGGTTCTAATAAATTATTCAGAAACACGAAATAACTGAAAATTTTTATAGCCAGTAAATAAGATTTTATAACACAGATTGGCAACAATCTTAAGGAAATTATTCCGCTCTAGTATCCGAGGTTTGATTTGGAATATAACCTCCCAGGGTAAAATGATTTTAATCAGTAGAGTATAGATACCAAAAACTCTACTGTCAGCGAATCAATCCACAGCAGGAAAGTACACGAAGAAATATGTGATTTTAAGAAGAAGGAAGATCAGAAAAATTCGTAGTAAATATTCTGAAGACTGAATGGTATATATAGGCAAGAAGAATATATTCTGAAAGGTTGCAACCCTTCAAGTTCTAAACTGCAGAACATTGTTTGAAAGGTTTAGAACTTGAAAGGTTGGGAACTTGAAAAGTCCTCTAATGCTTTATTGAAAAAGGCAATAGTCACTCATTGGTAATGGAAAGGAAAATAGGAGAGTTTAAATAAATAAACACTCCTATTAATTGTTAAAAGGGTTGGAAAGAGGGACCCCCTCGCGCCGTCGTCGTCGTCGCTCGCTTCGGCTTCGGCTTTGGCTTTGGCAAATGATCGATCGAGAGATAATTTTTTGGACAAAATTTATTTTAATTATTTATTAATTAATTTAAATGGCCAAAAATTATTTTCAATAAATTAGTTGATAACCGATATGTTTTCAATTTTTTAGTTAAAACCCGACCCGACTCGGATCCGCGCGAGTGACCCGTTTTAAATTCCGTTATATTCAAAATTTCTCGCCATGACTGTTCTGAAAGGTTGCAACTTTCAGGAACAGTCAATACCATTTGAAAGTTTGCAACCTTTCATTAATGGTCGTGTTAATTCTGAAAGGGTTGCAACCTTTCAGAATATATTCTTCTTGCCTATATATACCATTCAGTCTTCAGAATATTTACTACGAATTTTTCTGATCTTCCTTCTTCTTAAAACACATATTTCTTCGTGTACTTTCCTGTTGTGGATTGATTCGCTGACAGTAGAGTTTTTGGTATCTATACTCTACTGATTAAAATCATTTTACCCTGGGAGGTTATATTTCAAATCAAACCTCGGATACTAGAGGGGAATAATTTCCTTAAGATTGTTGCCAATCTGTGTTATAAAATCTTATTTACTGGTTATAAAAATTCTCAGTTACTTTGTGTTTCTGAATAATTTATTAGATTCAGTAATTTCTGATTTTATAACACAGATTGGCAACAGATACCACATCTTAATATTCATATGTGTATTCAGATTCTAGACATTTAACTCTTAATGCATATCTTAATATTCAGACGTGTATTCAGATTCAGAGGTCTTAATCTTAATGAAAACAAATGAGGTCGAAATCATATATATCCGCAATCTGCTCCATTCTGCATTAGTACATAAAATACCACTTCAATCTGCCCCGCATCCCACCCACGTCGCCCCGCATCCGTCCCACCCCATTGTCATCCCTAGTAAAACATGTTGAAATGTGTTGACTTAGTAAAAATGTAGAAATGTGCCTACTTAGTAAAAATGTAGAAATGACATCGTCAAGTCTTATTTGATTTGTTTAAAATAAATAAATTTTAGTTGTGATGTTTAAATGATATTTGATGTCAATTTATGTAGTCATCGATAAATTATGTCGATATATATATAAAGTATTAAACAATACATGAAATTTTATTCTCATAAACAAATAATTCAGATCAACCATATCAATATATTATTAATAAAAATCATATCAGATACATGCTTGTAGCATTATTGAAATAAAAATTTTAAAACATAACACCTTATTAATGTAGATTTAGACTTACTAGAGTCTTCCCTAATATATCCATGAGTGATAATTTAGGGTGAATCATTTGTAATTTTAACTTTTCAAATTTCACACTCCAAAAGATTTATATCTCATTGAGGACGAAGCTTCAATTTCCAATTGATTCAAACAATGGTGTAAATTGGAACCAGTTTCATTTAACCAAGTTTCAAATATGAACACTTCATCTCCATTGAGCTGCTCAGTCAACTCCCACCAACCTTTTTGCCTTGTTTCTTCCATTTGTTCATAAGAATTTTTTTTAGCAATCGCAATGTCTTCTATGACATCAAGTTCTTCAAGCTTAGTTTTGAGTTGATTCACTTCATTTCTAGCAGCATTCGTTTCTAGATTTGTATTTTCACCTAGCTGCATATTAGGATTTTGAAAACGAGAAATAATTGCATCAACTGGAGGGTGAAAAAATGAATGAGGCTTACCACTAGGAGAAATCATCATTATTCCAATGTCAACATTGCATTCTCTAGCGAGTTAGCTAGATTTTTTGTACAAACTCTCACGGCGCTTTGTAAATGCAGCAAACATCGCATCCTTATTTTCAATTTTTTTCATTGGTATCTTTTGACGTCCTTTAGTCTTTTTTCTCTCCATGTCTAAATGAAATGTTTTTCAACAAAAGATACTTGTGAAAAATGACATCTCACTTATTTATATACATCAATTTTCTTATTAAATGATATATAATTAATTCTTTAGTCAAACAACACAAGTAAAAATAATATTTTCATCATAGAGAAAATTAGAAAATTAATTCAATATTATACTGTAAATATATTTGTATATTCACCCCATTATTAAAATAAATCAAATATTTTAATACACTCATGAAATTTTTTAAGTTAAAGGTAGAAAATATTAATATGATTTTAAAAAGACAAAATAATTTTTTAAAAAAATTATATGATAAATAAAACAATATAGTAACAAAAATAAATCAGAAAGTTTTCTATAATAGGAAATTCTTAATATTTTTGCATAAATTAATCAAATTACAATTAAAAATAATTGATTATAATTAGAAATAACAAAAAGTGCCAATTAAAGTAATTTCAAATTTAAAGTAAACTTAAATTTATTTATATGCATTAACATTAAATAGACATTGACTTGAATAAAATTCAAAGATTCAACTTTAATGGAAAACAAATTAATGATGCAATAATATAAAAGGAAATTATATAATGAAATATTATTTTGAAATTAACAAATATGAATACATTTAGCTATAAAATAAATTACATACCGAATTTTTTAGTTTTTTTTTTTATAAGAAGCAAAATCAAAAATCTAATTTGTTTAAGCAAAAAACAAATCTAAAGCTTAACCATAATAGGATAATATATTAATGTTCTATCATAAATTTCAGTGCTAAATATAAAAGGAAATTACATAATGAAATATCATGTTGAAGTTAACAAATATGATACAATTAGCTGTAAAATAAATTACATACCATAAATTTTTAGTTTTTATTTATAAGAAGCAAAATCAGACTTCTAATTACTTTAGCAAAAACAAGTGTAGAGTTTAACCATAATAGGAAAATATATTAATGTTCTAACAGAAATTGCAGTTCTAAAAATTTTTAAATTTTAAATAAAATAAAATCATAATATATAGTCATTAACTTAAGTAGGATTCAAAAATCTATTCTTAGTGGGAAATAAATTAATGATGCAATGATATAAAAGGAAATTATTTAATGAAATATCTTGTTGAAGTTAATAAAACGAATACAATCAGTAAAATAAACTACATACCAAAACTCTTTACCTTTTTCTTTTTTAAGAAGGAAAATCAAATTCCTAATTACTTTAGCAAAAACAAATCCAAAGCTTAACTATTATAGTAAAATATATTAATATTCTAGCCTAAATTGCAATTCTACAAAATTTTAAATTTTAAATAAAATCAAATCATGCATAATAAATAAAGAAAAAACATTAATGATATACAACAATAAATAAATATTTTTTTTACATATTATTATCAATCGAATAGAAACCATGTTGAATGTGCTGTCAAAAAAGAATGTGAATATATATAATTAGAAGGGAATAAATAAAAATAAATTTCTAATTTAAATTTTATGAATTTAATAGTTATAAGAGTATTTAACCTATTCATCTTTTTAAAGTGGTGAATTATTACCTGCGATTGTTATAGTGTTACTTATATATATATATATATATATATATATATATATATATATATATATAGCCTAAGTCATCTCCAGCCAGTCAAAGTTGTCCGCATAATTCATTTAGACACCTCAACTAATTCTTATGTCAATTGAACATTTTATTTGTTCAAAAGTCATTCCTATTAGACACAAAATGCTGACATGGCAAAAAACGTGTAATTCACTTTCCTTGAGCGCGTTAATTTATTAAAAATAATATTTTTCTTTTTTTTCTTAATGTATACCCCTAAGTTAATTTTAAAAAAAATAATTAACAAAAAAGAAGATTTGTTCTTCTTCTTCCCTATTTCTATCAACCCCAACCCAAGCCAACCCCCGTACCCATGCACCAATGGTTATCTTCTTTCCCACCATTCTAATGATTTCAAAATTCTTAGCATCAGTGGTTATCTTCTTCCCCCACCATTCTAATGGTTTCAAAATTCTTAGTATTTTGTTTCATTCTTCTTCTCTTTTTTTTTTTTTTCATTTTTTGTAAAAAAAATCTGCTAATTTAATATGTGAGAAGAAGAAAAATTCGAACATTGGAGTTAAAAATTGATCGATATTCGTCTATCTCTATTTCGATCACTCCGATTGAACAAACATCGCCACTCATTAATTTATTAAAGATGATATTAAAAAATTCAACATTCAACATACTTTCAATTTTTTTTGTCATGAATCTTAAAAACAATTTATTAACGTTTATTTATTTTCACAAAAATCTCAAAACAAATGGAGAATAACAGATGATAGGAGATTAAATTTGAACGGGAGATTTTTATTTTTGTTATGGTGGCTGCCGGGGTTACTGAGTAGAGGAATGGATAGAGGAAGAAGAAAGGTCAAAGGGTTAGGTGGGGGTGGGGGAGATTTTTATAAATACTTTTGTGATTAATAAATAAAGGGAAACTATTTTTTATTTTTTTAAATTAAAAAAATTATATTTTATTGCTAGATTGGGTCCATGTGCTAAGTGTCATAATTTTATTTGTCATTTTTTTAAGTCAATGCGTGTGAATTACACGCAAAATATTTTTTTAAAAAAATTTCGTTTTATGTTCAATAGATACATATTCTTTAATATTAAAATATCTAATAGGTAATAGTCTTAGCTGAGGTGTCTAAGTGAATTATGTGAACAATTTTAAGGGATCGCATATGACTTAAGCCTATATATTTTTTATCAGATTAAGATTTTTTATACATATATATAATACTCAACATTCATCAACAATGTTTTTTAAGAAAAATTATTAACCTTTTTTTTCTAAAAAAAATTGTGTTGTATTATACTTTATAGTGAACTCATAGCACACATTACCCTACGTGTCTTCTTCACCTGATTGATTCTTCACATTTAAACTTCTCAAAATAATGTGAAGTAATTTTGGGAATGTTGTTTCGGAAAAAAATAATTTATTTTCATTTAATTTCTTCGAGTAAAATATATCAAAATGTAATTTAATTTTATGTTTTTAAAATATGTAACATGAAAAATTAGAATTAAAAAATTATAAAAAAAACATTTTAAAATAAACTAAAAAGGTAAGACAAATCGATTGAAACATATATCTACTACTTAACAAATGACTATTAGCAATCTATTAGATTAACGTTGTTTGAATTATTAATTTTCCAAAGTAGAGAGAATCTATGAATTTTCATTTTTTTTTATTTGCAAAACAATGTTCACAACTTTTTTAGCATCCTAAATTGGATAAGACCTATAAAAATCACAACTTTTGTTCACAACATAATATTTTTTTAAAAAAATATTTTTAAAATTTATGGTCGAAAATAAATCGTAGATATTTTTTAACTATGAATAATTGTATTAATGTAAAAGTTAAATGATGTTTTAATCAAATATAAATATGACATTGAAGTATATCATATATGTAGGGGTGTGCAAAAATCGAACCTATAAAATGTTATTGGGTTATTGGGTTATTAGGTTTTTAATGGGTTTAGAAAAAATAATTATTGGGTTATTTGGTCGGTTTCGGTTTTTTCTATTGGGTTATTGGGTAAACCGATAACCCAATAAGACGATAGTTATTTACTACTTTACCCTTCCTCAATATTAAATATACATAATTTAATACATAAATAGATTCAATATTAGCTTTTTAGGCTATGTGATTTTTTGGTTAGGAAATTGGTGAGAATTCTGTTGATTATCTGGTGGATCAAGCAACTGTTCAAGATTGTCTCATTGAAATATTTTATTTTAGTTTTAATTCTAGTTCGTAATTGTAGGTGATAGCTTTTGCAAGTTTGTGAATGTTAGTAATTTGATCAACATTCAAAGTTTTTTATTATCTTTTGGCGTTAAGTTGGTAACATGTAATTATAACATACGTACTATTATATATTATTTGATCGACATTTTCTTATTGGGTTAACCGAAACCGAACCGATAACATCAAAAACAGATAAACCGATAAAAAATTTCTTATTGGTTTGTTATTTGGTTAGCATATTTTAAAATCGAAAAGCGATAAACCGAATCGATTATATGTAAAACTGAACCGAACCGACCGATGCACACCCCTAATTATATGTTGAGACCAAGGGAGAATTACTTCTCTTTATGAACAGAAATTTTGCATTTCAATCAACGAGTTATTTGCATGGATGATCACTCGTATTTCGAAAATTGTCTATAAAAATTATTTGTGAATATCATTCAACTACTGTATTTCTATTTTTTTCAAAAAAAAAAACTAAACACTTCAAAGACTTTCTTCCTCTTAGTTGGCATTTAATGAAACAAAAATAATTTAGTATGCAATTGACGGAAATTAACTCAAGAATAAAAATATAAAGGATGGAGACTACAATTTCGTTTTTAAAATTATTTTAAGAGAAATAAATGAAAGTGTGTAGAGTATCAATCTGAACCAATTTGAACCATAGGACAAATTATTAGTAGTAATTACTCCATTTATTCCAATAAATTACCTATATACATATTTTTCCCCATAATTTTCATTATATCTTTCCTTTTCAGTTTTAAAATTTTTCAAAATCTCTTATTTTACCCTCAAATTCCCAAACGCTGGATATATACATCCTTCTTGTTGTATCAGATACATTATTATCAACTACAAAATGATACATTATGTAAGTTATACATATCTTTTAAGGCAAATAATATAAATATATAATACTTATCAATTTAAACGAAATATATAATAGTAATATATCATGCACTAATTTTTAAATGTCATACGTAAATTCGAATTTATACTAATTGTATCAGTTAGTTACATAGCAACTACCACACGGTAATGTATCGATCTCAAATCTAACATCTTTGAACAAGAAAAAATATACGATACGAGCGAGAAGAAAGAGAGTGAATTAGATAGAGTTGCCTACAGAAAGTCAGACAAAGGATGAGGGCAATAATTACTTATTTAATGTATCTAGTATAAATATAATATTTATCAAATTATATGAGATATATAAATAGCAATGTATCATGCACTAATTTTTTAGATATGATACGTAAATTCGAATTTATACTAATGTATCAATTGCATTGCAACTAGTACACAATAATGTATCGATGTTAAATCTAACATCTTATGGTCAACAATTATTTATTTAATGTATCCTGTATAAATAATACAATAAATTTAAACAAGGTACATAAGTAGTAAAATGCTAAGTAGCAAAGATATTCATGATGTATCTTCTCAAATTTTTCGACAAAATGATCTTCAATAAATTAGGAAAAGGATTTTGAATCACAAAATTTTTCAATAATTTTGAATTAAAATTGAAAGAATTTTCGCTGAATTGGAGAAGAAAGAATCTTGAATCATAATTGAAAGGATCTTCGATGAACTTGAAGATTCAAAAGGATATTATTTGTCCAACAACAATTTAATCACTTTTATATCCTTCATAACTCATCTCGCTTACCAATTTTGACAAAAAATTTTGTATCAAATCTGAAAGGTTTCTTTATTGAGTAATTTGAAATTTTGAAATTCTTCATTCTATTAAGAATTGCCTTTGTATGATTGACCGTAAGAAGAAAATACACCCCTTGTCCCGAGATATTTTTTTTTACGACAAAGGAAACCCGCAGCCGCTACCCTTTGTGGGTGCACATGGTAAAATGTTGCTCCTATACAATAGCTCGCAAACAACATAGGAGAGGTAACCCGCACTAGGCAAGCCCCATCCCCCCCCCTCGGGCCTCTCGACCTCGAGGCGCACCCCGTGCCTCGACCCTCCCTCCCCCCCACCCCTCTGACCTCGAGGCAAACCCCGTGCCCCAAGGCCCCAACTCCCCGACTTCGAGGCACCCCCCTCCCGCCCGACCTCGAGGCACACCCTCCCCCCTACCTCGACGCACACCCCGTGCCTCGAGGCCCCCTCTCCTCCCCCCCGACCTCGACGCACACCCCATGCCCCGAGGGCCCCTATTCTCCCCTCCGACCTCGATGTACACCCGTGCCCCGAGGCCCCCTCTCCTCCTTCCCGACCTCGATGTACACCTCGTGCCCCGAGGCTCCCTCTCCTCCCTCCTCCCCCTCAACCTCGAGGCACATCCCGCGCCCCGAGGCTCTCTCTCCTTCTCCCCCCCCCCCCAACCTCGAGGCACACCCCGTGCCCCGAGGCCGCCTTTCCCCCTCGAGGCATACCCCGTGCCCTGAGGTCCCCTCTCCTCCCCCTCTGACCTCGAGGCACACCTCGTGCCCCGAGGCTCTCTCTCCTCCTCACCCCCCTAACCTCAAGGCACACCCTATGCCCCCCCTCCCCCGACCTCGAGGCACATATAAATTCCCTATCCCTGTGAGTTGATTTGGAGGTTACATATAAATTATTCAAATAGTCAATCAATCAACTAAGCCCCCAACCCTAAACCTAAGTCAAAGGAAAAAGTACCTGAACACGAGCAGCAACATCCATAGGGGAATCAAGAAGCATATCAACGTCTCTCCTCAATTGCCTCGATCACAACCACCACCGTCGCAATTCGCCATTGTCTGCTACATACAAAAAGAAGTTGGTTTCTTTTATCCAAGAAGAAGTAAAACTTAAAGGGGAATTGAAAAATTCACCATTTTAGAGAAATTGATGGTTCTTCAGAGCCATGAGAACTGAGAAGAGCATGTCTGTGTGAGAACGAATATTAGAGAAGAAGAGGACATAATTTTGGTCCTTTTGATGAAAAAAAATGTTTATTACAATAATTTTAAAATGGATGACGTGGCGGGTCTTTAATTTAGTGGCATATCACTTTGGGCTTTGGGCCTTCACCGTCCTTTTCTTAATGAATTTGGATTTGGCCCAAATTGGGTCTGAAAAATTGAATTTAAGGTGAGGTAACAAAATAATAACATTTACAAATAAAAGGAGTTAAATTTCAAATTAGGACATAGCGACATCAGTTTCAATTATGGTCAATTTTAATCAAGAAAATAACCAAATTTTCTAAATCCGGCTATGATTTAAATACGATTAATTTGTAAACTTTTTAATCTTAACGAAATAAAATAATTAATTCAAAAATATAATCTACTAACTAACTTATACTAATTTAACAAAATATTTGAGTGAAACAAAAAAAATTGAGATCATTTTTTAATATTCATAAAATGTATTAATTATATACATAATTGATATTTGAGTGGCGTATGTAGGACTTTCTGCGAGCGGTTTTCCAAAAAGTAAAAAAAAAATATTTAACTTTTTCTCGATAATTATTTTTTTTAAAAGATAATCTCACTAGAAAAAATACTGTAATATATATCAAAAGAAGATAAAAGACAAAAGAAGAAGAAAGTATCAATAAACAAGTATGGTTGACGGAGAAAACAATGATCTTGAAATGTCACTTGTAAAATTTGTTTTCTCTACTTTTATTTGAAAAGTCATTTAGCACATTTTTATGGAACTTGTTTTTGCGGAGAAATATTTTTTCAAGACATTTTGTCACACTAACCATAGAAAAATTAAAAATATTTTTCTTTCTTAATACAAGATAAACCCGCAACTAAACAATTACATTTCCCTCCGAGTTTGAATAGTCATTTTGCAATTTTACATAACATGTTCAATTCTAAAACTAACCTCTTTTTTTTTTAAGAAAAATAAGATTAAATTGTTTATACAAAATTTGATAGATCGAGTTGTCATTTCCAAAAAAAAAAAAAAACAAGTAAAAGAAGAGTGAAATGGCAGCAACGCGTAGGCCAGACACAATGCACATGTAAAATCGTATTGCTTCAATAATTGATGTGACCAAATAAACATACATGATATATAGGACAAGAAAACATTATTAAAGATAAATTGTTTCCATATGATATTTGACCAATATTGCTATCAAGATTAATATTTGTGAATTCATTTTTTAATTTTTTCTTTTTTTGAAACGACCATGGCTTTTATAATTTACAAACATGATTTAACTTGTATATGTACCTATCAGCTAGGTAGTATTGGATCACTATTTCTCCTACAAATCACGTTACTATTTCACATATTATAGACAGTGCCTCTAATTATCTTTTAAGAGGTAACTTAATAGTTCAAAAGGAAAATATAAATTATAATATATATTGTCTATAAAGAGAAGTTGATCTCTTTTATAATATTTAGGGTGGGTGGATTTGTCACAAAAATTATAGTATCGCCAAGGACTAATTGGTCATGGAATTACAATCGAAATTCTTGAAATTATATTTGTTAGTATCATTTGTTATACTGATCAATGGATGATGTATAGTAGTAGATTCATTCATTACTATAGAGGAGTGTTTGAATTGTTTTTTAAAAAAAGTAGTTTATAAGTTAAAAGTTATAAATTAGTCATATTCTACCTTTTATTTTTTTATTTTTTTAAATCTAAATATAAGTGCTTAAAAATACTTTTTTTTCTCTTTTAAACACCTTTAAAAAGTTATTAAATATCGATAATAATGAATTCATGATCACTTCATCAAATTAATAATATTTTATGTGTATAATCTAAGTAGAATAGATCTAATATCTTATTCGATCGTCTTAATGCTCCATAAAATTTGAATGGTAAAGATTGAATGTTGAATTATTTAACTAACAGAAATATAAATGGATTTCACTTAATGCTTCTTTCTTCCTTCCTTCTATTTAGGGGTGTACATGCTGGGACGGATTCATATGGAGTCCGTTGGGTGCTCAAGTATCGATTAACTTGTTACATAATATATATATCAACGTAGAAATTAAATGGATTTGTATAAAATTAACATAGAACACCCAATGAATAAATGACTTAATTCATTTAATGACTCTTGAGTGGGTGCTTAAGACTCTTTTAGTGTTGTTAAACCAATATTCGAATCTCATTGTTAACATGTATTTTCTTTATAATTTCACTTTGCTCATTCAGAGCGCCCACAATGTTAAAATCCTAGATCTGTCATTGTGTACATGTTCGGGTTGATTCGAATTTTTCAAATATCAAACCAAACCATTTGTGTCGGATTTTTAAATTTATAAAATCAAATCAAACCAATAAATTCGGGTTTTTCAACCTCGTTTTTTTTTTAAAATTTTTACTTTTTGGGGTTGTTTCGAATTTTTCGATAAAATATTCATACAAACAAATAATTTACTTGTAATGGACTATAATCTTTATTGGATCATTCAGAATTCTAAATTTTAAACTTGAAATAATATAATGAAAGATAAAAACTATGAAAAAGTATAAGAAATACTTAAAAATTAGATCAAAGTAAATATTTTTCTATATAAAATAAATTTTAAAATTTTATATATAATGTCGGGTTGGTTTAATCTCGGGTTAGGTTTTTTTAGTTAAAATCAAATCAACCCAAATATAGTCGAACATATTTTTTAAACACCAAACCAAATACTAGCCCGATTTTTTTTCTGATTTAACTCGATTTTCTATTCAATTTTATATGCCCCTACTTCTATCTTCCAATCATTTCACATGTAAAATATATATACAAGATATATATCTTATATTCACCTATTTAATATACACATTTGATGCAAATAAGTTACAGGAATCAACGATTACTCTCTACATTTTTTTACCTATCGTAAAAAAAATATAAAAAATGAGGTAGGTCCATGACAGATAATGTGCCTACTGGCGTACATGGTCCTGTCCACTATACACGTTACATGGTGACCAGGGAAATTAACCATATGAGGTCAAATAAACTTAATTTCTTCACAAACTTACAAAATATTCCAGCATCATCCTGTTTGTTTTTTCACTCTCTTCCACTCGATCGAACTTTTAACTTCAACCTCACAATTTACCCCCTATGCAACATAATGCATTTTGACTTATACACATTTATAGTATGAAGAGTTTCTATATTATTAATGGTCATGAGCCCACATAAATGGTGGGACGAAAAATTTATCATATATGTGAAATCAGGTCTTAGGCCTAACTCACACCTCAAAAGTTAGCTCAAAGGAAGGAGAATTGTCCAAGCTTTGAGTCCATCCATGGGCAGTTTCGATTTTGGGGCCCCCAACATCGGGTGAGACAAGCCCTGCTCTGATACCATGTGAAATTAGGTTTTAGGCCTAAAACTCACACCCCAAAAGCTAACTCAAAGTGAGGAGGATTGTCCAAGCCTTATAAGGAGTTCACACATCTCATTAACCACCGATGTGAGACTTTTGTCAATCTTTAACAGTATCATATATGACCTTTGATAATTATCGCTTTATAATTTTAATTTTTGAAGTTGAATAATGTTTAAAGTCTATTATTTTTTTGTCATGATATTAAAATTGTGTCCGTCTCATATTCTTGTGTGTGCAATAGGCAGTGGCGGACCTAGGATATTCGTTTAGAAGGTTCGGAAACTAAAAGTATAAACATGTAAATAAGCCAAAAAAATTAAAATAAATAATATGCCAACCCAAGGATTCGAACCTGGGACGTTGCACGTAACTTTAAGCTTAGCGTTGCTGGGCTATCTCATTCATTTATGATTTAGGGTGTTCAATATATATATATATATATATATCCACACAAATCCAGAAAATTCACCTTAGTTATATAGTGTATCTTTTTATCGAGGGTGTTCGGGTGAACACCCTGGACGGCACGTGGGTCCGCCCCTGGCAATAGGTGTTGAGTTTCACATATATATTGGTGAGATGGAGATCGAATTTGGTCTTTCATATGCTCTTGATTCAATTTTTATAAACTAGTTATTGAATTAATTGATTTAGATTCAAAATTTATTTTTTCATTAATTAATATATATTTTTATTATAGCAGGTAACATGTTTTATGTTCTAATTTTTAAGGGATAATGCCCAAGTACCCCCTCAACCTATGTCCGAAATCTCAGAGACACACTTATACTATACTAAGGTCCTATTACCCCCCTGAACTTATTTAATTAATAATTTTTTACCCTTTTTTAGTCTACGTGGCACTATCCTGTGGGCCCAACGATGGTTTACTTTTTATCTTCAAACTAGTGTCACGTAAGCTAAAAAGGGATAGAAAATTACTTATAAAATAAGTTCAGGGGGTAATAGGACCTTAGTATAGTATAAGTATGTCTCTGGGATTTCGGGCATAGGTTGAGGACATACTTGTGTATTTTTTCAATTTTTAATAAATAAGTATTTGCTACATATATTTGCTCGAATTCTCTAATGATAGGATTACAATGCAACGTCCCTATCTAATCCTCCAAAAATGACACATGCCAACTTCATCAAAAATTATATAAAATATTTTTAAAAAAAAGATATTCTAACATGAGCATGACAATAATTTTTAAAAAATTCAAATACCATAAGTCACTTGTCTATTATTATCAGATAGCGTAAAAATTCTTTTACGACTTCATCAGAAGTTGGTAAACTCTATAAATAGTAACTCCCTTAAGGGCATATCATTCACAAATTCTAAGAAACCAAGCTACACCACCACTTAAAGTTCTCTAGAATAAATCATGGCTACCCTCTCCTCCACCATTTTCATATTTTCCCTTCTAATCTTGGCCACATTCACTAGTGGTTGTGGTCCATGTGAGCCAAAGCCTCACCCAACACCAAAGGCACCCCCAGTGAACCCTTATTGTCCAAGGGACACATTGAAGCTTGGTGTTTGTGCTGACCTACTTGGCCTTGTAAATGTTGCAATTGGTAGCCAAGTGACAACCCCTTGTTGCTCATTGCTTGAAGGTTTGGCTGATTTGGAAGTTGCAGCTTGTCTTTGCACTGCTATTAAGGCTAATGTACTTGGGATTGTCAAATTAGATATTCCTGTTGCACTTAGTGCTTTGGTTAGTGCTTGTGCTAAGAAAGTTCCCACAGGTTTCAAGTGTGGTTAATTAGAGTATTAATTAGCTAAGGGTGTGGTGGGGGTGGGGGAGTAAAGCATATCAAATTTCAAGATTTGGTAGCTAGTTAATTAAGTTTATTGTTTTAATTAATCATTGAGTTGTAAAATGATGTTTGTGTTGTTATTTGATCTTGATTTGTGTATGTTTGATTTGTTATCTAGCTAGGTTCCTTTTTTGTTTTGGTTGGTTGTAAAATAAATTTGTCATTTGTGCTCAATAAAATGTGAAACATTCTTCACCTTGTGAAAACTTGCATCTATATGAAAAGTTTCAAGTTCAATGTATTGATTTTTCAAATAAAAAAGTGTCCATACAATTAGGTTATTGAAAATGCAATTTCAAGCAAAACTTAATAATGAATAGATATTGTAGGCAACTTTGAAAAATGGTGAATAGCTTCTGTCAGAGATATACCGTAAAGACATAAAACTTAAATTTTTATAAGATAATTACGATATGTTAGTTAACTTTTATCCTAACATTCACCTCGAAAGAAGTTTATATTCAACAAAAAGTTAAGTTTTATTCATTTATAGTGCAAAATTTTGCAGGTTCAACGTAATTTAATTGTTATAAAAAAAAAACAAAATAATTTAACCGATTCCAGTAATTTCTTAAATGTATTTCCTTCTATTATTCAAAACCAATATTTTGTATATATTACTTCAAATAATCTTTTGATCGTGAATAAACTTTTTTTTTAAGAGAAACGAAAGTTGTAACTTGTAAATGTAATGAGAGTTGGGAATAGGGATAGACGTTGTTGATCAATGATCACATTCAAAAAAAAAATAGTATTTTATAATTTGATTTGGTCCTTATTTTATTTTTCATTCACACTAAAAAATAATTTTAGAAAACACTGAAATAAATAAAATCAAACTGAACTAATTCGATCCAATGCATATTTTTTTAAAATCAAAAATAAAAAAAATTAAATTAAAATTTGATAAAATCGATCGAAGAACCAAACAGTACCCTAAATAAGTGTACTTTCAAATCAGGAGAAGAGGAAAATGAGAGGGGAATATTTGTCAAGAATGGCTTTTTGTTATGTTTACTAGGTTTAAGATTGTTGCTATAATTATTATATATTTATTTCAAGCAATTTGTGGTTAAGCAGATAAATGAAGGTAATTTTAAGAAGAAATTATTTCAAAATGATGAAAGTTGGGTTTCTACTTCAATTAATAATAATAATAATGGGATCCCATTAATAATACCTTGGGTAATTTTGACATTTCCAAAGTATTACTTACAGAAAAAACTTACAAATAAATTAGTATATTGTTATCAAAATTTGGACTTCATTATTTGTTCTCATTCTCAAGGAAATATTTCTACATGAGGAAAGCCAAGCTAACACACAAATATTTGTTGTTTCACCTTAAATATAAAACAATTTTTTACGTTATTGTACGGATGATAGAAAGAATTTTTCTAAAAGTAATTATATATGTATATATTTCTTTTCAATTTCTATCATCTTAAAATTTCCTCTTAAATCATCCTAAATTTTGATTTCACTAATCTATTTGTTCCGACACATATCGATATGATAGACATTGTGATCAAAGTAATATTTTATCACTCTCATGTATCGAATTAATAATGAATCTTTATAAAAATGGACGAAATATTTGAATGACACAAAATATTTAAAGGCATAATACATAAATATGCTCTTTAACTTGGCTTCAAATTACATTTATGCCCTTCAACTTTGGGTATGCACAAGTAGACACTTAAACTTGTATAAAGTTGAACAAATAGACACACATGTCCTACATGTCATCCTACATATAGTTTTTCGTCCTACATGGTGTCCTAAGTGTATTTTGCCATGTAGGACTCATGTGTTTATTTATTTAAAAGTTGGATAGTTAAAGTGCTTGTTTGTTCATTATGAAAGTTGGAGGTTAAAGTTAAAATTTGAAGCCAAGTTTAGAGTCCAATATATGTATTATGCCAATATTTAAATATTAACTAACAATCCGTGATGTACATAATAATAAATTGTGAGGTAAACAATTCTTATCATAACTTAAGCCAATATGATTACGCCGCAGAACCAAACATGGTAGAACCAAACATGGTGTAAAGTATAATATTCGAAAGAAGAGGGGTATATTTGAGAGATTAAAAAAAATCAAAGAGCCATAAAACGTTGTCGTTTAAAGTGCCTAACCCTTAAAACCACCTGGATATGACCCGAGGGTTTATCTGTTACTGTTTTAGTATAATTTTCCCCAAATTATACGGATCCTCTCTTCAAAAGGGAAAGGAGGCTGCGAAATTAGGGTTTACCTGAAGTAATCAGCAAATCGATGGAAGGAATCACAGAAGGAGTGAACAAGATGAGTGTCTCAGAGACACAGAAGAAGAACAGAATCCAAGTTTCTAACACTAAGAAATCACTCTTCTTTTATGTTAATCTCTCAAAGGTCCTTTTTTAATGCATTTGAATTTATATATACATTGAAATCATAAGGAGTTTTTTAAGCAATTAGCTATTTAAATTTGTTTACTTGTTTTCCATGTTATAAAGCCATGCATTGTAGTCTGTGTATCCATTGGCGAAGTTTTGGGAATTTTGTTTTGGGTAATTGGACGGAGTTTTAAAATGATTATACTTGTTTGTCTGTAAATGGGTTATGGAGCATTCTTTATGAAGACGGCTAGATTTGCAATAATTTGGCTTCTTTAGTAATTGTTTCTGTTTAATGGTTATGAGGGTCTATGGTTGTTGAACAATGGTAGATTCTTTTATGGTGGTTGAGTTGTTTGCTGACAAGTTATATGAGAGAAGGTAAAAAGAAGGACTTGGATCTTGCATACTGTTTTAATTACATTTTTAAAAATGACATTGCTCATAGTGGGAGACCTGCAAAATGCTATCAGTTAATGAACAATAACCAGGGTTTTTGTTAATTCAATGTGTTTGATTGCTTATGTTAACTGAGGTCTAGTTTCCTGGGATTTTTTAGTTTTTGATGGAAGAAAAATTGCTAATCTGTATTACAATAATTAATTGATGAGTTGGGTGATTGAAGAAAAAATTCTATATGTAATACGGGGAGTTAAAGAGAATAAATATTTTTGTTTGAGAAACATAAAATTAGTACATGGTTCAAGTTCTAATCGTCTGCTGTAGCAGTTCAGACAGGACTTCACAAAGTCTAGAGCAATTGCAATGTAAGTGATGTGAGTCTATGTAGGATCCGAGTTAATAATTTGGACGTGCAATTTAGGCACTTCATAGGTATTATTTATCAAAAGATACTTTATGTATATTTGAAGAATTTCCCCGCATACAGTGACAATTATAGGGTTGGCGCAGGACTTATAACATATTGTTTGAAGCTTTTTCTGGATGCAAATGGGCCTGTGACATGCATTAGAAAGTCTTGAAAAGTGCTAGCCATATGACCATCTCTATTTTATTTTTCCTGGTCTTACACCAGATCTATAATTGTTGCTAGTGATCTGAGTTAGTATCCTGAGATATTTGTATGTTTCTTGCAGAGGTACATGCAACAGTACAATGAAGTGGAACTCTCTGCTCTTGGGATGGGTAAATCTTCTGGACCCTCAATCTTGAGAACTAGTTTGTGGTTTCCCCTTGCTTATAATGTCATATGGGTCTTCTTCTACATTAATTGTGTTTATGCTAATCAACGTTTTCTTGATTATTTGTGAATTCCAAACTTTGCAATGTGTGATGTTTTCTGCCATCTCAAGACTGTGCTGGTTACTATTGCAACCGCTTGTGTATAAGAAGAGCATAATACACAGTGTTGCTCACTTTACCAGCGATATCCGAGTGAAACATGATTTTTAAATTTAGTTAGTAGTTGGGCGTATCTGGGATGAATTCATCACAACCTTATTCCTGCGGCTTCCCAGGGATCTTTTACTTATAAAGTTAGAACGTGCTTGAGAAAATGGCTGAAGTGGTTCCTTGTGCTTGCCGGTAAACCTTATTGAGTAAAAAGAAATACATAGTGGTGGTACAGTTAAGTTTGAAGTTCTTTTCATTTTTTTTGTGGGCTCATCCTTTTGTGTTATGTTGCAAACACATTAATAATTCAATTGGCTTTCCATATACTCTAAAGGATTAACAATCTTTTCCGCATGTATACAGCTATTTCGACAGTGGTTACTATTGCCGAAATTCTCAAGAACAATGGATTTGCTGTTGAGAAGAGTGAGGCTTCTCCTACTCCACTCCCATCCCTTTTATTATCTTTCTTGACCTCTAACTTTGAGGGTACACTTCTTGCAGAGATCAGGACACTCACCGTGGACATGAGGGATGAACCAGGAGCCCGACCAATACCAAAAGCAAAGGTAAATTCCAAAAGCATTATGAGTCGGTCAATTGATGTATTAGTCTGCTTCTGTTTTGGTGGTTTGGTAGTAATGGAACTCATTCTGTTGTGGTTCTCTGGTAAGTGTTAGCTTGGGACTTAAAATTCTTTCCGAAGAATAGCAGATCAAGTTAAGTGTTCAAGAGGTAGTTGATGTGTGTGTGCACACTTATTTTGCTCTGTTTAAGTTCAGATGTGTGCAGAATTTTAGAAAAGCTGTAGAATTGATGGTAGGGTCAGTGATGGTTTACATCCTTACCAAATTGTTTAGTCCCATTTGGTTATCTTCGACTTGATTGGAAGTTAGTTTCACACCCCCATGCCTGTTGAAAGTACATTCCCTTTTAACGCATTATCTTATGGTTTTGCCCATTGTTGTTTTCCTGTTTTCAAAAGTCACTGAACAGAGTAAAATCATATTCTTTTGTCAACAACAGAGATGGAAAAATGAATCTAGTCAGTATTACACTATGTCCATATAGATGCTGCTTTTACAGCTTTCATGTTCTTCTTCCCCCATATACTCTTTAAAACATTGTTGAATTCATGTAAGCTAGTGGGTGTTAAATGTGGTTCGTACATCTTTTTTAAAAAAATCCTTCTCCGAACAGTCATCCTTGTCTAATATGTGGTATCATCCTTTTGATCAAATTAAGGTTTTTGTTTTATTTATCATCTTTGCTTGGTGCAGATTGAAATAGTGTTGGGCAAGACCGAGAAGTTTGATGAGTTAATGGCTGCAGAAGCAGAGCAAAACGGGGACAATGAGGAGCAGCAGAACTGATTATTTCCAAATCTGTTCTCTTTGCTGACTATTGAAGTTATTCCAATCTATACTGCATTCAGCTGTTGGGTTCTCTATGGCCTTTAATTTGATCTTTTGGGAAGTTTAAAAAAAAAAAAAAAAAGCAGCATGGTTTACTTTAAAATTCATTATTTGTTGGATGTGTATGCCTTTTTTTTTTTAACCTTGCTTATCTAAGGTGGTGTTGAATGTAAACATCTTGCTGCTATCTTCACTGTTAGTGATGTGGTAATAGTTTACGCCTGGTAGTTAAAAAATTGAACAATTGGATATGTGGGTTGACATTTCTGCCATTACCTAATTAAGCATCATAAGTACCGTCTCACAATTGCCTGCACAATTATATCCTACCCTCTCTAGACTCTATTTGTGGATGCTGTTAACCAAAATTTGTCGTAAAAGAAGTAATCTCTATTTATAACTGACAACTTATAATTATCTTGATGAATTACAACTACTATTATGCCTCCCAAACAAGTTGATTTGTGTTTTGTCTCCATAATCTTTGGACAACACTGGTGGAGGTAACCTAGGTTCATGATCTACATTCGAGTGATTAAGATTTTAGGACTAAATAATCTAAAACATTAAACTAATAACAAGAACATGTCTAAGCTGGTAATATATTAAGATAAATTTCTTATTGTTGTTGTTGTGCCTTAATATCAAATTACTGTGATTCAACTTTATAAATCCTCTACATCCATTAAAACAGTAATGAGAGACAAGCAGATCTCTGGCTTTAAAGTTTCCATTTTTCTTTTAACTACATAAACAAAATCCTGAAAAATCACTTACAATCCTCATATTACCAAAAACCAAGTACACATGAGAATTATGATATAAAAAGACCAAATATTTTCACATTTATATATCTTTACTAGACAAATTTTTCATAATTAATTACTGGCAGGAAGAACTTTCTTGACAATCTCATCACTAAGAGCAGCAATCTGAGAATCAAGACTCTTAATTGTCTCCTCTTTTTGATTCTCTAAACTAGCCAAAGCTTCTAGCAATTCAGCCTCAACTTTCTTCCTTCCTTCTGCAATCTTCTGTTCCACTTCTTGCTGAGTCTCTTTCTTCATCTTGTTCAATGCTGCTGATATCTCAGCCCTTGCAGCCTTCATAATTGCAGCAGCTTGGTCTTCCAGTTGCTTCACTTCAGTAGATGTGTCCTTTACACTGCTAAGTTTCTCCTTAATAACAGAATCTCTTTCGTCCATGAATTTCCCTAATGGGCTGAAGTAAATCTTGTCTAAAGCAAACATGAGAAAGAGGAATTCAGCCATCATGATGGGGAGTGTCAAGTTGAAGTCAAAAAGGGAAGCTTTTTCAATTTCCTCTGCTAGTGAAGGTGGTGCCATGGCCAATGAGCTTGCAAGAATGACTGAAATGGACTTGAGAGTTGATGGGATTGAAAGGGTTTCAAGGGATTTGGGTGATCTGGGGAGGGGTAGTTTTGGAAAAGGGATTTGGGTGAGGGAAAGTTTGAATCTTGGAGATGGAGGGATGGTGGAGGATGAAGAAGTGATTAAGGCTCTGGAGGAGCTCATAATCATGTTGGCCATGGCTTCTTAGAACTTGGTATTTTTTTTAGAGGATTTGATTCTTGATTATTATTATTTTTTGGTGGTTTTAGAAGGGAAGAAGGAAAATCTTAGAAAGGCTATCTCAATCTATGCCACACAATATGATGAGGCAGAGATGGATGTGCAACTGGTCCTTTTCTTTTTTCTGTGAGTTTTTCTTTTAGTATTTCTATATAACCAAAGGTAAATGGTTGGTAAGTAGCCTTTTGGAGTAACTGAAAGTTTGTGAAATATGCACAAGTTAATTCATATACCAATTCTGTTTAAGTTATTACACAAAATGGAGTGAAGATTTTTTATGAGTTTAACCTTTGATGATAGGCTAGTTAATGTTTTTATTTGATTAACTAATGTTTATCATATGATTTACATGTAGTTACCTTACCTCCTGATTAACCTAATTGTATGAGTTTATTTTTTTACACCGTCAATGCATAATTTTTTCTTAATAACCATGGAGATCCCAAACCAGATTGCAGAAGTTCAAGTGTGATAATAGATGGATTTGCTCTTTCCAACAAGGCAAAATGACCAAGAGATATTAGTGCATTTGTTTTCTTAGGCAAAATGATGAAAATCAAAATTTAATTACACAGAACCTAGAAAATAGTGTGTGGGGGTGCTCTTTTACTGTTTTACACAATCCCAAGATTTTTTTTATGCCAAACCCCATGTAAAATCATGTTGCACAACTAATTGACTGTCATCTGCAAATGAGGAAATGGAACAGATGATATACAAATTACTAATTTTCTATCAACTAGAGGTGAATGCTTTCCATTGATACACTGCTCTTCTGTTTTATTCTGGTCTCTGGATTTGCCAACTTGTATGGGAACCACCCTCTAAACAAATAAACCAACCTGGATTCACAATAAGCTACAACACACCTGTTGTCATTAAAATTAGTTTGATGGTTCTTTAATAAATCATCTTGATGGTGATTACCCTCCCGTTCACCTCTCTGATGTCTGCTTCCACAGCCTTTGGGTCTGCAAAAATGCATTTACAAAGAGGATATTACCTAAACTGCTCTTACAAGTTACAGTGGCGTCTATGCAAGACAAATTCATACATATAGTCAAACATTTCATAAATATATTCATTAAACTCTGCAACACTACGTCCATTCTTCCAATTATCACACAAATTAAAGTAACACAGCCAGGTTTATATCAGTATGATGATGAGCAGTACTGGAAAATATCGGCACAGAAACAATAAATGGAACATATATATGTCAAAGTTCAGCATAGAAACTATAAATGGAAATACCTAGATGAACAAGATCCAACTTTTATAACCAAAAGTCCAACAACTAAGGCCTAGTGTTTGCATTATATGGAAGAATCAAGCATTGATAGCAAAGCAACAGGTGAAGGGAAATATTAGAACAGATGAACGAACAATAATGACGAAACATGCTTGGTTTCATTTTCATGAGGGTCCTCTCTCTGATCACGTTTTGACCAGATTGTAACTAATGGAGACATGCATCATAAAAGTGAGCTGCACATGCAAAAACATCAAGAATTAACGAGCTAAGGAAATGTTCAAACAGTTCCACTTGTGCTTCATAGAGGAAAATGTACATATCTCATTAGGTTGGAAGATATCCATATAAAATCTCCAAAAGAAAGTTCTAAAAACTTATAATAAACAGAGTTCTCTGCTTTGGCCCATATTCAGCTCTTAGCTTGTAAGTGATAATCTGTTGCCTTTTGGTTTGGTAGAATTATATGAACCAGAATTCTCTGGAGCCTTAGTAATTGAACCTGCTTTTACATGTCTCTCATCAGACGATATGCACCGCTTTTTAGTTTCCAATCAAATACTCCTACATCGAAACAATAAAAATGCAAATCGGAACAATAAGAGCCAAACTTCTGACTTATAAGCTCCATCTGTACCAGTCCACACACATTCAACTGCAAAATGACATAATCCTGATTCATCTAAGAAAAACAAGTTTCTTCAAAGCCTGGACATAAGATGGACTGGAAACTATTGGAATGTGGTTTCTAATCTAATAATCTCTTTTTACAGATTGCATATTCAGTGCATTAGCAACAAGCAACATAAGCAAACCATATAAAGATTAGATAAAAGAAAACTTTCCAAGACAATACAATGAATTGAGAAGAAACCTTATCACCATCCTTGATCCAATAGGGTTCCTAACAAATTAATATCAGTAAGTAGCTTCTGCCCATCATAGCCGAAGCAACAATGTCCCTATATATGTCACCTGCAAGAGCAGCACAACAACAACAAAGAAAAAAACCAACATAACAACGTGATCACACCAAATCTCATCATATAAATGAGACTTTTCGTGGTTACATAACAATGGATTTGATGATATGATATAATGAACAATCAAAATAAACATTTGTATTTAAACTAACAACACGGTACAATATTACATGTAACAAGCATCCATCCAAACAAGCTGTTAACTCTTACCAATCCCAAGAAAAAAAACATTACAACTTTTCAGAATTAGTTACTGACAGGAAGGACTTTCTTGACAATCTCATCACTAAGGGCAGCAATCTGAGAATCAAGACTCTTGATTGTCTCCTCCTTTTGACTCTCTAAGCTAGCCAAAGCTTCTTGCAATTCAGCCTCAACTTTCTTCCTTCCTTCTGCAATCTTCTGCTCTACTTCTTGCTGAGTCTCTTTCTTCATCTTGTTCAATGCTGCTGATATCTCAGCCCTTGCAGCCTTCATAATTGCAGCAGCCTGGTCTTCCAGTTGTTTCACTTCAGCAGAGGTGTCCTTCACACTGCTCAATTTCTCCTTTATGGAAGAATCTCTTTCATCCATGAATTTCCCTAATGGGCTGAAGTAAATCTTGTCTAAAGCAAACATGAGAAAGAGGAATTCAGCCATCATGATGGGGAGTGTCAAGTTGAAATCAAAAAGGGAAGCTTTTTCAATTTCCTCTGCTAGTGAAGGTGGTGCCATGGCCAATGAGCTTGCAAGAATGACAGAAATGGACTTGAGAGTTGATGGGATTGAAAGGGTTTCAAGGGATTTGGGTGATTTGGGGAGGGGTAGTTTTGGAAAAGGGATTTGGGTGAGGGAAAGTTTGAATCTTGGAGATGGAGGGATGGTGGAGGATGAAGAAGTGATTAAAACTTTGGAGGAGCTCATCATCATGTTGGCCATGGCTTCTTCTTCTTCTTCTTTTTCTCTTCTTCTGCAAATTGGGATTTTGCAGTTGTAAAAAAAAAAAAAAACAAATCTTTTTTTGAGAGGTTCGATTCTTGATTTTTGCAAAGGCTATCTCAATGTATGCCACACAATACGATGAGGCTGAGAATTGAAGCTCTAAGGGTGTGCCACTCACGTGAGGTCATTCTTTTGAGTATATTTTTATTTAGTCATATCTTTGTTTAATTAGTAGTATCTCCAAATGACTTATAATGAGATGAGAAATCAAAAAAAATGTTACATTTGTTATTTGTCGGTAGATTGACTAAAAAGTTTGAAAATTGTGATGCCCAAGTTAATTCATATACCTAATTTCTTATCTCGGTTTAAGTAATTATGCTAACAGTGTCAATAATGTTTACTCTATTCTTAGTGTAGTTTTCAGCTATGATGATTGGCAAGTATGAAGTTTGTTGGATTCTCGTAAAATGTACACACACTCATGTCGGATCCTTCAAAAATACACAATTCTTTTGAAGGATCTAACACACACAATGACATTTTTGAAGATGTCAGAGGACATATACCATTAGTTAACATTTAATCCTTGTAGTACGATGTACCAGTGACTGAATTGTGTAAGTAACTTTGTATACCGTCAGTGCATAAAACGCAAACACTTTTTGAATACTCATGGAGATCCCAAACCAGAATGCAGAAGTTCAAGTCTGATAATTGTGGATTTGTTGTTTCTAATGACCAAGTGTTCTACACAATTAATTTTGATATGCAAATGAAATAAATAGAAGAGATGCATAGGCAGGCAACTGATCTTGTTTACAGAATCAGGTTGGACACTAAAGTCACTGGATAACCAAAAGTTTAGAGCTTTAACTTCTCCAACTCTCTTTGACATTTGCAAACAGTTGATGAATTCCTCTTTTTTCAAAAGTACTAATCACAGCACAACACTGTTAGAACTCCTTAAGTAAACCATCGTGTGAACTCGATGTCCTGCTCTTCTGTTTCATTCTCCTCTCTGGGCTTGTCAATTTGTATGGGAGCCACCCTCTAAACAAATGAACCAGCCTGGACTCACAATTAGCTACAACACTCCTGTTGTTGTCATGAATATTGTTTTGGTTCTCTGATAAGTCATCTTGATGGTGATTACCCTCTCGTTCTCCTCTCCGTTGTCTGCTTTCACAGCCTTTTGATCTGCAAAAATGCATTTTCAAAGATGATGTTATCTATGTGCCCTTACGATACCACTTATGCAATACATATAGTGAACATTTCATAAAAATATGCATAAAACTCTGCATGATCACACAAAGTGACATAGCCAGGTTTATATCTGTATGATGATGAGCAGCACTGGCAAGAATTCGACACAGAAACTATAAATGGAACATATAAATGACAATATTCTAGTATTAGAAACTATGTATGGGAACACCTAGATGAACAAGATTCAACTTTTATGACCACGTGTCTCCAGCAACTTAGGCCGAGAAGAACTGTTTTACAATCTATGGAAGAATCAAGCATCGATAGCAAACAATACCATAACAGGCATGGGTGAAGTGCAATATTAGAACACATGAACCAACAATATACATATCTTACATGCTAGGTTCATTCTTACTAGAGTCCTCTCTCTCTGATCGCGTTTTGACCAGATTGTAACTGATGGAGACATGCCTCATAAAACTGAGCTGCACATGCAAAAACATCAAGAGTTAGTGCGTTAAGGAAATGTTAAAACATTTCCACTTGGGATTTATAACGAAAAAAAGTACATAATCATTAGCAATGATCTGAAAAGTTCTTAACTCCAAAGTGGATAGAAATTGCTGAACTCTCTCATAAACCAGAATATAGACAAAATCGGATTAATAATCAGTCTAGTGAAAGAAACCACAGCCTCTGGCTATACGCAAACACCATGAGAAAATCTGTACATGAGCAACCTTACATTTTCACGATTATCTAAAATATTTCGATGATAAATCTGTTTCTTTTCGGTTGAGAGAATTCATATGAACCAGAATCTCCTTAGAGCCTTAGATACCTTAGTAATTGAACCTGCTTTTGCAGGTCTCTCTTCAGACTATTTTCACCTCTTTAAAGTGCATTCAGAATTATTTGCTAACGAAGATGTACTCGAAGGAGCTTATTAATTTCCAAACAAACGGGAATATATTGAACCACACACATTCAACTGCAGAAGTCAAGATTCTGATTTGGCTAAAAAAGAATCAATTTTCTTCAAAGCCTATACATCTCCTATAAAGATTAGATAAAAGAGAACTTTCCTAGATCGAAAATATGATGAATGAGAAGAAACCTTATCGCCATCCTTGATTCGATAGGTTCCTAACAAATCATTATCAATAAGTAGCTTCCGCCCATCGTAGCTCAAGCAAAAATGCCCCCATACATGTGACCTGCAATATTGTCACAATAAAACTAGTGAAAAATTCGAAAGAACTAGCCAAGGTAATATACAGTGAAACAGCTATGCAAATTACATTAGACAGAAATCGAAGTATAAGTCTCAAGCAATCTACAACGGAAGAAGTTTAGTTTGAAAGTTTCCTTTAGCAACGCACATACCATGAAACCTTGCCTGTTCCTGTCTTTGGAAAATGACTGAAGGCAGATTCCACCGCCTGTTTCAGCTCCGCCACTGTCCCATTCCTTGCAACTTTAATATCTGCACAACACAAAATTCAATTGATCTGACCATTTGAAAATAACATATGATACATCACTAATGATGAAGCCTGCTACCTAAAGCAATTTTTGAACCCCCTTTGCCACTCCACTAAAAGAATTCTCATGTGCAAAAACTTATATATAACAAAACAACACAAAATAAAAGGACTACCTGTTACCCTATTTGCATAATAGTGAAGGGATTTTAATTCCCCTTCCTCCAAGCTAGCTCCGCCCCTGAATACATCAATACTAGCGATCCACATGTGGATCAAACTACGTAGTATAGAGTAAGAGTGATAGCACCTAATGTCCTACTATCTTTGACTCAAACCATGCATACGTGTTAAAATATCATATACATATATGTACATGGGCGGAGCCATCTTAGGTGAAGGATGGTTTGGTGCACACTCTTGAAAATTATGTGGCATACAGAGGTTAAATGTTAGCTATTATGAGTGTATATTTAATTTAGCACCCCCTTAACACAATTGAGAAGAAAATTCGCACACCCTTCGCCAAATTCCTGGCTCCAAGATTGTATATTAGTAGGCCAATTAGTTGGCTACTTGAACTATGACCTCGGGTAGGGATCATTCCCCTACCTTGTAATCCCATTCCATTTCCCTAGCCCCAATTATTAAAAAAAAATATACACACATAAAAAATAATAATCTTTGAATTCTAGATCCATTTCTAAGGGCATACACACCTGAATTTCAGTACTATTTGAACTCACTGACTCTGAATCTTGAATTCGTCGTCTATACAGACACATATAGATGGAAATCAATTTCAGTATTTGACAAGACAATTGAACATGAGGAGGAAAATAATAAAAATTACCAAAGGAAGAGCCATCCAATTTGAGTACTGTGAGATTGAGTGGTTCCTCAGGTAACTTGTTGTAGTGCAAGCTCTTTTGTGGGCTGAGCAAAAATGGTGGTACTACACAAGACAATGATGATACATTCTTTTGAAATGAAAATCTAGGACTAACATCTTCTTCATCCCTCTTTAAAACCTCCATAACTAGTACACCATTTATAAGTAGTAAACTAAAATTATATTTGATTCATAACATCACCATTTTAAAGACCTCTAATTTGATCTCCTTAAGTTTTCTAATATTAGTAGAATTATTATTATTATATTTATCTCTTTTTGGTGATTGATTGATTCTTTGGTGCAGATTTAAGGTTGTGGTTGGCTTATGTTGGAGGAAATTCTAAGTGGAACATAAAAGAATTCAATTCAATTGCTTTCTACTCTCACTTTCTGCCTACTCTTTTTTTTTTTTTAATGTTTATGTTCGATATCTATATTAGAGTCTGATGAATTTTAATTTTTATTTGAAAATCATATTAAAACATTCTCTAATAAAGACAATTTGATATTCATATAACTTGAATCTGAAAATTCTGATTAAAAATAAAGAAATATTTATCAATTCGTTACGGGTGACTTTGTTTATGATTGGGAGGGAGAATTTTTTGCTCCTAAATGGAATGAAGCGTCGCTATCACGCGCCACAGATGGAATAACAAAGTTGGGCCACCGAGAACCCGTGATTCTACTAGGCCCGTTTCGATTTTAAACCTTTTCGTAAGTAAATACGATTGAAGAATGAAGAAACATCAACAAGGAATGTCGTAAAACGAGCGTTAAAAATTAATTACATTATTTTTTACTCTTTTTTTTCAATTATAAAAATTCCTTCAAATTTATGGACTTTGGAGACGTTATTGGACTTTCTGATACATCAGTGGACATTCGGATACATAGGTGAGGAATGTATCTAAGAGGGGAATGATGTATCATAGAGGGGAATAGGACATTTGGTTACATCACTGGACTTCCGGATACATCAACAGACATCCAGATACATATGTGAGGAGTGTATCTGAGAGGGAGTAGAGATGTATCAGCGAGAGGAAAGTGATAAATTCGAGAGGAAATTTTTGAAATTTTTATAAATGATTGAAATGTTTAGAGATTATGATATAATCTTATATGTATTTTGGTAATTTCTTACAATGTGTAAGATTCTTAAAGACAATAAGTTCTAGTCCTAAATATAAATAATTTTTATGCTACACGGCCAAAAATCTATAAAATACTCCTTTCATCCATTTTTATTTGTCATGTTGCGCTTTTCGAAAGTTAATTTGACTGATTTTCAAAGTTAAATTAAATTATATTAATTCGATATTTTGAACAAAAAATTTAGATATTCAAAAATTATACGAAAAGTACTATAAATTGTAATTTTTTGCATATCAATATGATGAAAAAATATATCGTAAAATATTGGTCAAAGTTCTTACTATTTGACTCTAAAAATAAAAATCATGACAAATAATAGTGAACAGAAAGAGTGAAAAAAAATAAAAAAAATAAAAAAAGAAGAAGAAGAATGTGTTTATAGAGTAATAAACACATTTTTTTGTGTTGTAAACTTCTCTTTCTTCTTTACAATGTACAATGCACCATGTATTTGCTTTTCAAAGGAAGCTCCTCCTCTAATAGCCAATGTCTCCATAAATCAACTAAGAGGAATAAAGTTTTTCTCTTTTTTTATTCAAAGGAAGAATAAAGTAAATCATGTGTTGTTGATGTTCTTTTTATCATCTTTGCTTTATTCAACATGTACATTTTTTCTAGACAAGAATGCTACACTTCTAACATAATCATATTTTCTTTTTATTGCATTTAACAAGAATGTTTTTTCTCAAATTTGAAAGTTATTTAATTTATTCTTTTATTTACATTCAATTGAGAATTTTTTTCATAATTATACAAATACTATGGCATAGGGTAAACGGCATTTTTAGTCCCTGTGTTAAGACTATATTCTTTTTTTAGTTCTCGTGTTATTTAACTTACCACTATTAACCTTTAGTTATATCAAGTGAGTGATTTTAATCTGTTAACTAACACACCCAAAAAAATTAACAGAGAGTTCACTGCTAAACGGTGTAATTCAAATATTTTAAAGTAATTGCTTGAGAAAACAGAAAACTTTTTTAAAAAAAATCATTCGTTGCATAATTTATCATTCGTCGGTGTGAGAGGGAGGGTTAATGCCTATCAAGTTGATTTTTGAAATTGTAGCTCAAATCGACGGGCTTGTTCTTCTAGATTGAGATAACGAAGACTTAGTTGTTCTTCAAAGAGAGAGAATTGAAAAGGAAATACCCAAACTATTCTTTTTAGCAGTGAACTCCCTATTAATTTTTTTTAAATCGGTAAGTTGAAGGACTTAAATCACTTACTTGATATAATTAAAGGTTAATAATGCTAAGTTAGACAACACGAGGACTAAAATAAGAATATAGTCTTAACATAGGGGCTAAAAACATCATTTTTTCTTATGGCATATTTAAAACTGGTCATAAACCTTGTATCCAATTGACTAAATTCATATAAATTGAAACGTCAAAATGAAAATCGTGAAAAACAAATTACTAAGAGACGATAATCTTGACAATAGTGGAGTTACCTTTGTCGAAATACTATACCAAATAGGGTAAAAAGAAATCATGTATATATATATTATATATTGAATTTCTTTAAATTTTGTAATGTGCATGCCCAATTGACACTTTGAAATATCCTTTGAAACGAGGTGGTCCAATTAGAAATTATACATTTCATCGAGACAACATAATTTTGTTCAACTTGTAATCATTCATGAACAATTTATTGTTCATATACGTGTACCTTATCTTTATTTGTATGATTTGTTGCATTTAAATATGATTAATATCAGAAAATGAATCAAAGTTTAATGTGTTAGAGTCCCACACATGACACATCATTTGTGGAATGGGGATTTAGGGACTCTTTATATGAGCCTTTTATTATGATATGATCCTTAATTTACTCTAAATTAATGACTTTTTAAGGGTTTTTTTTAAAAAAAAAAAAACAAAAGAAAGCTGAATTTCAATATTTAATTAATTGTTCTCTTAGCATACTTTTTGATAGAAAAAATTCAGACATTAGTAATCGAAACTGACCCCAAAATGTTAAGTCTTGGGAGACATATGACTTCTTTTGAAAAAAGAAAAAAAAAACAAGTCCTAATTAGACAACAATGTGAATTGTGATCCATGACTTCATCATATATGATATAAGGTAGCTCCATTTTGTTTGGTATATTAGATCGACAGTAATCATAATTTGGTAACTTGTTAATTTCAAAATAACGTTTCTCATGACATATCTAAAACGATTAAAAAAAATGATACATTTAGAATATCTTTAGTATAAGAGATTCAGAACAATAAAGTCTAAGAAAATAAGTGAAATTTAATCAAACTAAAAAAGAATAAATATAAATAAAAAGAATAAGTAATTATTATCATTAGAGAAAAAATATATAATATGTTCCACTAGTAAAATTCTTGAAAACCAATTGACCCCAAAACACTCACCAAACTATTGTCTATCTATGTTTGTTGCTTTGTCGATCTAGCTAGACTTTCTCCCCACCCCCCTCAAAAAAAATCATATCATATTATTTCATGTGGAAATATATTTAACAAAATATTTGATATTCTCCCAAATAGATTCTACATTATTTAAATTAATCAAATTTTAATATAAATATTTGATATTGAAATAATAATAATAAAAAATCGACATAAGGAATCAACCCTTAATCCAATTTAGAAATATTAAGTCGCATGCTTCCAAACTAACCAAGCAAAACCAATAGAATATTTTGCCACTTTTGTCATGATTTATTTGGAAATTTTTCAATTGATGAGAGTGGTTGCATCATGACTTTAATTTCTTAAACTTTCATCTATGTATCACATGTCCAAATCTAATCTTAGTTAGTTAGACAAATGATAGTAATAATCAGAGGCAAATATAAAAAAAAAAATTTAAACGTGATTTATTTTATAATAATTTCAAATTAATGTTGAACCAGGTTCCAAGCTAATTAAATACATTATATACAATCAATAAATTATTTAATGTAGATACATATAATGTACACAAAAATTATTAAATTCACGTGTATATATAACTATTTCACTAGCTCCGCCCCGATTAATAACTGTTGCTTCTAATGAGTGTAACCAGATATATCGTATTCAAACGTGCAAAGTCAAATGACAACATTATCATGATGGTTGACTGGTCTTAATTTTGTGCTTAGATAACAAGGATAATTTAAGTGAAAACTGTATAATTTTTTTTACTTTTTTACAAATTCATATATATTTTATTTTTACCATGTTATAAATGATAAATTATGCGTGAGATACATTAATATAATGCGTAAAAATGAGGGATTTTGGAGATTTGTAAAACTAATAGGGAATAATGGTAATAAGAGAATTTAAAGGTGATATTTTCGTCGTTTTTTATCATTAATTTTCAGACTACTGATTATTTAATCAAGAAAATTACATATAATTGCTCTTTAAGTAATTTATTTCTGTAAACTCTTAAGTTAATTAGCAGTAATTCGTTATGAAGTATTATCTCCGCCTTTTGTGGTTCAAAATTAATAAAAGGTAAATTTACTTATATTTTAATGGGGACATAAACAAGTCATGACCTAAATTTGTCCAAACATTTGTCATGCCAGACAAAAAAAATAAAATTGCTTTAATACTTTATTTGATAAAACACGTTTAAGTTTCGTTCACACGCATTAAATCTTGAATTAGCAATTAATCCTTTAATTAGTAATGATATGTCATTTTCCAACTACTAGAAAATTAAAGGGAGAAGATATACTGTTGTTCTACTTTATTATAATGTTCAATTTACCATTGATTGTTAATGGAAAATTATAGTAGTAGTATAGTATCTTTTTTTTTTACTTTTTTCTTAGTAAACAAAGGACTGCATGCTGGCTCATTTGGTCCAACAAGTATTCATAAAATCATAAAAGAAGGAAATGTGGGACAATGTTTTTATGAGTTCATTTAAGAAATTAATTTTTTTTTACCTTATCGGAGTCAGACCTAATTCAATGCGAATTTTTAGAATCTCAAATAGTTATTCGGAAAAATATAAAGTACTTTATGAATGTATTTAACACACACTAGATCAAGTAGTGAAACCGCAGATAAAGAATATTTGTATTTGAGCTTTAAGAAAAAGATGATAAATAGAATGAATCATAAAACTTTGGATTGCATATAATTTGAACAATATTTTTTTTCCGTTAAACTAATTTTGAATCATGACTACTAAAATAAAATTCAAATCATAAATTCCATTTTGTAATTTTCTTTAGGAGGTAACAAAAGTAAAAGACAAGAGATTGTACCATCAGTTGCATTGTCGGATGGATCACAAGAGAATTAATTAAGCTCTACTTTATACATAAAAAAGTTGAAAACAAAAGAAAAACCAATAAACACTTTATTAATTATAAATTCAAGAGTTAAACTAACTAATATATATCGAACATGTTTATTGAGATCGATAAGTATGACTAATTTGACTATATCTAATATATGAATAAGACTATATTCAAAAACAATTTCAAAAATTGAATCTAATTAAAGTCATTGTAACAAAAGAGATATTTTGTACCAATAGATTTTTCTAAGTTAATGTCATCGCATCTAGAATTGCTAAAAATTTTAAAAGTATTTATATAGAATGTTATTATAAACACTCATATTTATTATTGCCGTTAAAGGAGACGATTATATTTTTTATCCCAAATTCTTTATTTGTTGTAGTGAATCTCTAGTTGAATCATTTTACCAAAAAGTTAATACGTTAATTCGAGTATTGAAATGAAATATTTTCAAGAGTTACGAGAATTAGTTCGGAAAAATATTGTAATGTGTAATGAAATTAGTGTTTGAAAGAGAAAATAGAGAGAACGAAAAATATTCTTAAATCTCCAACTTATTCACAGATTGAAAAAGTGCAAAATATTATACTGAAGGAATACGTTCTAATGTCATATGAAGTTTTTAAGTTATACGACATGATAGAGAAAAGTTAAGAGAAGTTCAACTATCTAAATCGATGTAACTTATAATGCATACAATAAACTCAAATATTCTTTAATAAAAAAGCAAACTATTTACGTCTCAACTTAAATATTTAACTTTTTAATCGTAATTTACTATAATTTGTGATATATACACCAAACTAAGGGTAACTATGCCACTAGTATAGAAGAGAGATGGTCCAAAAACATGCTTTTGTGAGGTGTCGGTATGTTTGCTACTCTTTTGGCCGACCCAACTTCAATGCTCAATCCCTTTTTTCTTTTTCTCACCAGACAATTCTCTTTCCTTTTTCTACCACATTAATATTTACTTTTACTTATATATATAATATATAAATAAATAAACATCTTCAAGAAAATTATACCACCAAATCTTTTATAATCTCTTCTCTTTCCTTTTTTTTTTTTCATATCATTTATGAGATGGAACTTGAGCTTGGTCTTGATCTTGCACTTCCTAATTCCAATCCTATCAAATATTCCTACCTAAATGACAACAATATTAATATTGACACATTTGATGACAACTTCTCAGAAATGAAGAAGATTAATAATGATGATTATGGTAGCAACAAACTTGAAGGTAAAACATTGTCTTTGCTTATATGGAATGGCCAACCAAATGAAGAAGAAGATGATAATGATGAAAAAAGGAGATATTTTGAAGCTTGTTATAATCAGTAAGTTTGTGTAATTAATTTGTTGTAAATATATTCTTTCATGTTTATGTGTAGTTTTATTCATATATTTACTAACTCTTTACTAATTAAAGGCGGAGTCACATAGGTTTTAAGGGTTTATTCGAAGTCTTTGAAGGAAATTTTATTTTTATTTATATATGATTAAAATTATTTAACAGTAGATATTGAAAGATTTTTACCTTTTTTTTTAACTTATTTATTAATTTTATCATATTTTGATCTCCCATATCATAATCCTCCCCATATTTTCAAAAAAAGGTTAATATCATGTTTTAGGCTAATTGACTTGTATATGTGCTTGGGAACTTATGAGCCTAATTAGACTGATTTATTTTTGGGTGTTTTTAAGTTAAAACAGATTTTAAACACTAGTATAGTGTTTGGCCATTTGGGTAAGATTGAAAAATACTTTAATTAAACATTTGTTATTAAATCAAAATAAGTCCAAAATCTAGAAATTATAATCTATGGCTTTGACTTATATTTCTTGTCTAACAATATTGTTATTCTTTTAGTTTAACTTCCTAAAAGTGTATTAAAAATCATTATTTTTACTTGATCTTATGATATATTAATTATTACTAATTAATAAATATTGCATTTGTGATGCAGGGAATTCAAGGAAGAAAATGGAGTAGTGGGGTGGCCACCAATTAAATCATGGAGAAAAAAACTAATTCATGGGATTAATCATGAAGTTGGATGGAACAAAAATATTAATAATAATAATTATAGACACAATATTGGAATTAGAAATTCCATGTATGTGAAGGTTAAAATGGAAGGAGTAGCCATTGGAAGAAAAATTGATCTAATGTTATATAATTCTTACCAAATCCTTACTAACACTTTGATCCAAATGTTTAATAAATGTAAGTAATTAATTCACTCCTATTATTATATAAAAATATGAAAATTGAAATAGCATGTCTTCTTTTTTTTTTTTTTTACAAAATAACAATAAAGAATTAATTAAGACTTGAATTTTACTAATTAAGTTTGGTTAATTTATATGCAGCACATGAGAGTTGTGATGAAAATGATGGACGCTTTACACTATTGTACCAAGACAAAGAAGGAGATTGGATGCTTGCTGGAGATGTACCTTGGGAGTATGTACCTTACCTTTTCTATCCTACGATGATTCACGTAAATTCAGTAACTTTTACTCTGATTTAGATACGTATTCAAAAATTTACTAACATCTCTAGATGAATACTCTCTTCATTTATTTTTATTTGTCATGTTACGCTTTTCGAAAGTTAATTTGACTAATTTTCAAAGCTAAATTAAATTATATTAATTCGATATTTTAAACAAAAAATTTAGATATTCAAAAACAATATGAAAAGTACTATAAATTGCAATTTTTTGCATATCGATATGATGAAAAAAATATATTTTAAAAAGTTAGTCAAAGTTTTTTATAGTTTTGGCTCTAAAAATAGAAACAACGACAAACAATAGTGAAATGAAGGAGTATTTGATTGTAAACATGATTTTTATTGTATATATTTAACTTGAAATTATGTAAAAATCATAAACTTTAAATTCAGGAGTACTCGTTGTTATTGCTACACCATTATTTGTTTAATTTAAGACGAGTAAAATATAAATTAGAAATTATTTTTCAGTATTTATTCAGAGTATATATAATTAATGATTTAATTTTGCAGAACATTCATGGAGACAGTTCAGAGAATACAGATTCTAAGTAATTGGAAGAGTGGAGGAAGCACAAGAAAATCATCCCATATTTCTTAAGAGTTTTAATTATATTATATTTAGTTTAATTAGTAGAGAATGTTGAAGGTAATTGGTTAAAAGATGTGAAGAAGAAAAAAATTAGTTAAATGAGTTTGACATTGTAATTTTACTATCCTATAATGTAATTTTATATTTATTTTGTTGGTTTGATTTGAGACAACTATTTATAGTAAGGTGGACAAATAATATGGAACCGAGAAAATATTTGGGAGAAATTTTCTTCAAATTAATTATTCATTAACGTGTTTCTCTTTTTTTTTTCAACGGTATGATTCAAATCAGTGATTTAAAATCTATGTTCTTTTACAATGATTTTAAGTTAATATACGATAATAACTATGCTCACTATCGAATATTTAACCGAATCCCATGATCCCGGGCCACGACAAGCTGACCTGGTAGCTCATTCTGGGTCAGGGCCTTTTTTTGCTGGGCCTTTGCAACCCAGCCCAATATTACTATAATGCAAAACTAGTAGGTGCAAAAAGGGATTTTTATCTAGTATAATTTAATATTTATCATAACTAATATAGAAATAAATCTATTCACAAACCATATTAGAAATTTTGGAGATTTTTTTTTGGTCAACTTTCACATATAGCAAACAAAAATTCATATTTGTATGCTATAACAAACTTTGCATAATTGCGCTCCATAGCAAACATAACACTGTATAATTTGTCATACATATTCAATTGTATAATTCGCTGGCCTAAATTGTATAATTCGCTGGCCTATTTCGCTGCAATTGTATAATTTGCTTTGCATACAGTTGAATCGAATTAAAATGTATGTATATTGCATAATTATAAGTGTATAGCAAGAATATATATGTTTTTTCGCTTTATACAAAAATAGAAACACAATATATACACTTCTGTTGTATAAAGCTAGAGAAAATTGTATATCACTGCAATTGTATAATTCGCAATTGTATAATTCGTTGGCCTTTTTCTCTGCAATATTTGAAGTAAAATGTTTGTAAATTGTATAATTAAGTGTATAACATGAAGATATATATTTTTGCATGTGTATATACAATTTTCTCTCGCTTTATACAAAACAGAAACAGAATTATAAACTTTTGTGTATAAAGCGAGAGAGGCGAGTGAGAATGGAGAGTGACGAGCGAGATTTTTGGGAGAGAGACGCTGGCAAATTTTAGCTAATGTTTGCTATGGAGCACCATTAAATCAAACCCTAGCTATTCCATTTATTTTAGGTTATTAGTTTGCTATTATATACAATTTTCCTTTTTTTTTATACTCTCACACACAAACCCTAACCACCATTATCCCCACCCACATTACAAAATCATTATTTTTTCACTAATACTTTATCCATCCAAAAATGTTCATTGACTGTTTCCACAAATATTTTAAATAAATTATTGAGGAAGAAAAAACAAATATTTTAAATAAATTATTGAGGAAAAAAATTATTATTACGGAAAAATGAAAAAGTTTTCAATATTTCTAATGAAATATAATTTCTTATCATATATTTTTTTAATGAGCTAATTTAATAAAAAAATGATTAATACAAATTTTTCAGTGGTTCGTAATGAATTGTTTTTTGTTTGTAATAAGGTCACTTATCCATTACTGTTAAACGCTCATCAACTTCAATTAACATCATATTAACCTTAAATGCATTAGCCCGCATCCGCCGCGAAATAAAAATAACTTTTAAAGACATTAAATATTGACACTAATAAATAGTGCTTACATTTTTATTGATATTAGTTAATTGTCATTAAAATCAGTGTCGCTAAAGACTTTAGGGACATATGTAAAAAGTGATAGTTATCATTAAAAATACATATTTAGTAATAATTAAAAAATAAATACCGTTAATAATTATTTTTATTATAACGTATATAATTAATTAGCAATACATATCAAAAGGTTCAAAGAAGCACCCACCCCTAATAATAATAATAATGGAACGTGTATTTGAATTATGCTCTTGAAACGAAGGATATAGGTTTGGCACATTAATTAATTAATTAATGATCAATTGACCCAAAATTATTTTCATACTCAATTCTGGGAACATGCCGCACAACCTAAGAAAATAAGTTACTCCTTTTGTTTTAAATTATTTATCGTATTTAGTATATTAAAAATATAAATTAAAAAATATTTAATTTTATTTATTATTTAAATTTAACATCTTTTAATTAGATATTTACTTTATTTATGTGTCACACTCTATAATTAAAGTTTATAATCTTCAAAAATAAATATCGCTAAGGATAAATTAAAAAGAGTAATTATTTTTATCGCGATATATTTCCAAGGAGAAAGCTCAAGTAAGTTTCTATAGCTAATTAATTAAGGAAGATTAACCTAATGAAACATCATATTCAGAGTTGCCATCTATGTTAAAACTGCTTTACCAAGTGGCCACTACTAGGAAAATTCCTCTATAATTGAGTTTGTCTAATGATAAATCATAAGTTTATCAAAGATTAGGGCCACTTCGATAAACTTATTTTCTTTGTTTATGCTCTAATTGTGTCATTGACTCCAACACCATTTTTCATTTGATGACTGAATTATGGCAAGAGACGAAGTGAAAATTTAAAATTTATGAATTTCAGATTATTTTTCGAAAAATTTGATTCTTGAAAATTATCTATACATTTTACGTAAATTTTATATTATAAAGACATGATTTATTTATATTGAATTTTATCGAATTTGTAATTGACCTACTAGCTCCGCCCTGATTTATATGGGCACTATAATAATCTAAAAGTTTTCGTCCATTTTAAGCAACTATTCTATAATGAGGTCACATGTGTAAGAAAGAATCTATCTAATATGTCCAGCATATCATTTTCTTGCCACGTGTAATTCCAAATCAGCAAAAGTTGGTATGTAAGATTTTTTTTTTTACACCTAATATTCTTACTAAACACTTATATAGTTAACTTAACCATATATACTAAACACTTAATTAAGGTTGGGCCGTTGGGGTGTACACTATTTGGAGTAAATCGAAAAATCAAATCAAATTAAATTGAATTTTAATTTGGATTGATTTTTTGAATTCTTGATTTAGTTTTAAATTTATAATTTACTTTCTTTGTTTTTTTGTTTATATTTGGATTTTGAAAAATGAAAATTAAAAAATTAAAAAAATCAAATTATATATATATATTATATATATATATATATATATATATTATATATACTGCAAATATAACTTTGTTATATTTTAATTTATTGGCATAACCGATTAACCAAATAAAAAAAACACTAAAAGAAAAATCAAACCAAACCAAATTTATTTCGGTTCGAATTGAGTTGCAATTTTTCAAAATAAAAAAGCAAAAACACAAATCAAATAGAATAAAATCTAACTGAAAAACCAAATGCACATCCCAGAGGTAATATTCCATATCCCCTCCCTCTTAACAAATAAATTATAAATCCTCCACACTTTCGTTATTCCTCTCATTATCTAATTTAATTTCAAAAAGATAATTAATATTGTGTAAGATATGGAAATTACTTTTGAAACATTTTAAGGTAAAAAAACATAATAATATAGAAACGAAACACTCTCTCTCTCTTTCTCTCTCTCTCTCTCTATATATATAGAGAGAGTTTCGTATTAGTTTTTTATATATATGTTGCACGTGATTATCAATTTAGAAAATATATGTTATAGTAAATAGAATTACTAATTTAAGCAAATATTTGAATAATAAGTTTAGCACAAAATAATACTCCAAATTCTTTTGTAAATGTTCAATGTGTATCGTCATATATATATATCTTATTCACATGGATCAATGACGATGGTTTATAAAAAAATTTATTAGTTAAATGCAATAATGCATTTATTTTAATTTTATGAGGTTAATCATGAAGTTAATCGTATCTCACTAATATTATCTTTTAAGATGATTTTTGTTGTGCATTTTTCTTGTCATCTAACCAGATGTGTTTTGTACCTGTATTCCAAGTTAAGTTGTTTAGATATCATATGAAATGTGAAGAGAATAACTATATCTATCTTTTAGAATTATTTTTTGCGATATTTTTGTTAGCTCTCGTATTTGACTTCTTGATTAACTGTTAGATAGTTATTTGACTGTCTATAGTTAAGTGAGAAAATTTTCTTTTTTTTTTCCGAAAAAACTAAAATTTAAATTTCTGAATATATTCGATTTGTGAAATTATATATATATATATATATATATATATATATATATATATATATATATATAATATATTAATAAATCACTTGTTCATCTTACACCCACAAATAGAATTCATAGACTTGTAAACATTTTTTCAATTTATTCAACTAAACATGATTCGTCAAAGGAAAAATAACAACAATTTATTCAAGAGCAACTTTCACATATAGCAAACGTAAAAATCATATTTCTATGTTGTAACTATAATTTGCATAATTGTGCTCCATAAACAAATTTTATATTTGTTATGGAGCTTTTGATTTATATAATTCGGTAGATACATCAAATTCTACACAAATTGTTCAATTTTGTTTAAATTGATTTATACATTGTAATTTATATAATTATAAGTGTATAGGGCGAAAATGTATATATTTGCATTTGTATATACATTTTTCTCTCTTTTTGCAAACACAAACGCATATCATACATTTTATACCAAAATGTATAAAATGACTAATTGTATATCAAAAATAACTAATCGTATAATGAAACAGATGACCAAAAAAGGGAATATATGTTGCGAATTAACGATAAAATAAATTATGAGTATAACATTTAATTTGAATTAATAGTTTGCTATTTCATACAATTTTTCCTTTATTCTACTATACATGATTCATCAAAGGAAAAATAAAAATACCGTGTTGTCATATATATAGGAGTGGTATAATAATATGAAATATTATTGGTCAAAAGTTAATATAAGGAAAGATGAAAGTTAGAAATAGTTAATCTAATAACTATGAAATTCATAATATCATAACTAAAATGTAAAGGAGTGTAAATAACACTTGCAATAATTAGTAATAATTAAGATTATATTTATAATGTTATAATTAAATAAGTAATACGCAATAGCTAAATTTCTTATAAATATTTTACTTACATAAATAAATAGGAGTCTTAATTGAAGTTACTGTTTTTCTTTTTATAGTTATTAAATTTTAATTCAGAGGACAAATGTAAATGTTTATTCCATATCCATATTACATAAGACAATTTATTTTTTAGATGATTCATATATATTCACACATTTTCACATATGTTTGTGATTTTTTTTTTAAAAAAAAAACTCTAAACATTTTAAAATAATATATTTTGAAGTTAGAATACCTTATTAACTTGGTAATACACTGGTGACATATATAATAGTTTAATTTAAATACAAATATTTATCCAAATATAAATATATATTTACATTAACAAAAATATTTATCTCATAATAATTAGCTATTAAATAAATAATTAAATTAAATTAATATAAACTTCAACTGCGTTATTAGAACTTTTCTTCATTAAAATACTATACTATTAAGAAAGTCCAATCGTTTATACTATAACTATTTTGAAGCAAACTTTCTAACAATTTAAATCACATAAGTAACATTGATAAATAAAGTCAATCTTTTGTCTTGAGCATTAAAAAAAATAAATTGTGACGGTTCTCTAAATTTTGGAAAAAGATATTCAGAAGCATATATCAACATCACAACAAAATTGTTAACAAAAACAAATGACTTTAGACTATATCATGTTAACTTCATATATTGAAACAATACATACTATTATATATATTAAGCAAAAAAATAATTATTATATCGTCAAAATTATTTTACTCAAGTACTCGAGGTTATGGAATATACCTTCTTAGGATAGAACGATTTACTTCATCAGTAATGGTACCTCATTCTACTAAACACCTAACTTAAAAATGCAAGAGAAGAAGAGTAGAAGATTAAATAATTTGTAATTGAAAAAAATGATGGGAAATCCCTCTATTTATAGTAGACAAAAGATAACATGAACAAATATTTTTTTGGTCTTATCTGAAATGTCATGACCTTTTCGAGAAGTCACAACCCTTTGGAAAATCCACAACTTACTGAAAAAAGTCACAATCCATCAAAAAAGTCATAATTTATCAAAAAAGTCGCACCTTTCAAAAATTTCATAACTAAGTTAGGGATATTATAATAATTTAACATTTAATTTAGAAATTCATACTTATAGTACCTGTCAAGAGTATCTTTTACTCTGATTTGTACATATTTATAGGATTTGAGTGAAGAATATTAATCAATTTTGTCAAAAAATTGTGACTTTGATGTTTGCATCTTTTTTTTTCCTAAGAAATATTATTTTAAAATTGATTCCCGTACAAAATTATGATGCTTTTGTTTCCTTATGTCCCATTCATTTCGACTTTGTGATTAAATTGAAATATTACTGTTTTTAATGGGCAAAATATTAATTAGAAAGATTTTGTAAAGCTATATAAATAAACATATTTAAACTAATAACATATTCAAAATCAACTATATATCTTTCCCAAAAAAAACAAAAAAAATCAACTATATATATGTATTGCCTTTTATGTTAATAGGTATATATCTTCATACAAAAAGTATACGGATAAAACAGGGAAACGTTTTTGAAACATAAAGTAATTTTAACTCTTCATGTAACAGCCCTTGATGGACATTTGTAGTATCATTGCAAAATTTGTGCTAAAAATGTTATTATTTTTAAGTGAAAAATGTTTAATTTCTATTTCATAGAAAATTTTAATTAAATTGTTGAGAATTAAAAAATAGTACTTCTCGCTTATTTTGATGAGAATGTGTTTTTCATTATTCGTTTTTTCAGTGAAATGCTTCAATGGAAAATGCGTGGAAAAAATCAGGTTCTATAACATAAATTTCTCACTGATTCATGGTGGAAATTTTTTCATTTCTAATAGTTTTTTTTAAAAAAAATTTCTTTTCAATCATAAGCGAAGAGTTAACAAAACAAATAGTACATAGAAGAGTTCAAACTCATCTCTTAATGAAAATCATGACAAATTATTTTTAATTGACTTGACATAAAAATTGTGACATGGAAAAATCATGAAAAATACAACTTATTTAATAGGTTTTTGGAAATTGAACATGAAAAGTTGAAAAATATGATGTTTGCTTAAACAAAAAATGTTTTAAGTGACGATTAAAATACAAATTTAAATAAAATATTCATGAAAAAAAATCACTTGAAAAGTTAGTCAAAAACACCTTTTTAAACTTGACTTTCAACTAAAAAAAATGATAATTCAAAAAGTAATTTCAAATAAAAACAAACTATTTTTTTTCTTCAATTTTTCAAATTTGTGCGACTTCTGTTTACCACTGTCCTCGTTAAAATTGTGACTTTGGTCTTTTGGATGATAAAATGAATATAAATTCCACAAAAAAGGTAAAATTAATTAATTAATTAATTAAATCCAATATAATAAAAAAGGAATAATCTTCAATTGTTAGCCATTGATATTACCAGGTAAGCATGATCATGGGGCTGGTACATGTCTGTTCCTCCCTATCCTTAAGTTTAAGGTGATTTTTTTTTTCTTTTCAGACAGTGACCTGGTATAGATTTGAATACTTCTGTCACATACAACTACTAAAATAAATTGAAAAAAAAATAAAATGAAAACCATCCCCAACACACACACATGAGCAAAACTGTCCCCCCCCCCCTCTTCTCTATTTTTGAGTTGAGAATTTTGTGAAATAGAGAAACCCCATCTTCAAAGTTCTCAACTTTTCACTTTCAAGTTCAAGAAAACATCATCTTTAGAGCATTTTCATAAATTGTTTCTAAGATTTTCAAGATTCTTGTTTGTTTTGTAAGTGTTTGGCTTTCTGTGTCAAGATTCTATCAGATCCCTTGTGGATTTCATGGGCTTGTGATCTTTTTATGGTTGTTCAGGTAAGTATATTGCATTTAGTAGCTAGCAACTGCATTTGTTGTGGTTTGTGTTTATAAAATGTTGGTACATTATGTGTGGTATTTAGCTTTGTAAAAATGGTTTTTTGCTGTTTTGGGGTTTTTGGATTTGCTGTGGTGAATCTTGGATTGAGAAAAAGATTGGATCTTTTTACTGGGGTTGGAGATCTAAGTAGACTAAGTGTCGGTCTACTGATTTTGTCGTCTTCTGGTACTGTATTTGGATTTGGGTTTTTGAGTTCTTTGTTTGTGGTCATTTGCTAAGATTTTGCATAGATGAACTTGAATAGAGTGGAATGGATACCCAAGATCCACATCATAATTGGATTGGATTGTAATTGATGGAAAGGCTTGATTTTTAAGGTGATTTCACCTTGTTTCTCATTTCAGTAGAAATGGTATTGACTTGATGTAAAGCCCGAAATTTGATTTGTGTGTTGTTAGTCTGTTTGAAGAACAAAGTGATTGGAGTATTAGATGAGAGTTTGTAGTGTTCTAAAGTATGAATTTTTGTAAGTTGAGCTTTTTATGGTTGTAGCATTGCTTTGGTAATCCTCTATATACAATTTCTTTTCTGCTGGATTGGTTGTTTTCTAGAGTAAGAAACTCTATTTTGTTTGATTATACTTTAAAAACACCTGTTTTAATCATGACTCATGAGGGATTTACTGTTTGTGGTTTTGACATGTAGAATTGCAAAATTTGAAACATTATAGAGCATGATGGATGTTGTCAATAACATAGCTGTTTCTGGAAATGGGTTGGGCTTTGGAAATGGAGTTCACCAACTTCCAGAAGTTGTTGCTGGCATATCCAATGGGATGCCTCATGTAAGTCCCAGTAATGAAGAATTAGAGAGGAGTTTCCAGAGCACTGTCGTATTGACGGATAGTGAAACAGTTGGATCTTCTGTCCAAGAGGTCAGTAATGAAACTACAATTACTGTAGAAAGCAATGCTGGTGTCAGTTCCGAGGTAAGGGAGTTTATCCAGTTTTTACTTACTAAGGACATTTTGAACACCACATCTAGGTAATTGCTTATTTGCTTGCAGGAACACGAAGCAAAAGAATCTGATGATGCAACGAACAGTAAAGAGCAAAAGACTCCACCTAGGGCAAGGAATGCTAAGAATTCAGGTCCCCAAAATGGTGTAGCCAAGAAAAGTAAAGATGGAAAAGAGGCATCAAATGGTACCCTTGCCTCCAAACCGCGTCCTAAGCAGTCATCTTCCCTTGATGCAAAGGGTAAATCATTCAGTGACAAGAAAACTGTTGAGTATTATTCAAAACCTGCATTGGCTCATCTAAATGTTGATCGTGCTAAGGTAAATGTCTTAGGTCTAATTTATGACCTGCAGTCCAGAGTAACAGCAATCTGAATTTCAATATTGCAGCTTCATATGCATCTGTTTATTGTCATCAATATCATATTCCTTTTCTGCTGTCTTCTAGCAGCAACCTGGTCATGCTGAAGTAGCAGCATCAGCTTCTCCGAGTGCTGCTCAGTCTGAAGGCCTTAAGTATGTCCGATTTCTATTGTTGTTTCTTACCTATTACTTGGACGAGTCCTATGATAATTGTACTGAGAATGCTTTCAAAACGTGCCAACAATCAATGATAACTTTTCCCCAGTGGTTTGTGAACTAAAATTTCGTTACTGCAGGGAAAAAACAAAACTGATGCCTTTGAAGAAAGTGCCCCCTACTAAAGCTGATGGAAGTGCAGAATCATCTTCGTATCCTAATAAATCTTTCTTTTTTCTTTCACTCCTTAGATTTGAAGTCTTATTTTTATTAGCATAATAAAAGTCTTTCAGTTTATCCTTGATCACTTCATAGCAGTCCTACTGCTGCATCAGATGCCAAACCTCGCAAAGTAGGTACTCTTCCAACCTACAATATCAGTTTCAAGTGTGATGAAAGAGCTGAGAAAAGGAAAGAGGTTAGCCCTCTGCTTGCATCACTGAAGCTTATAATATATGCTTGACAGTCTTGCACCGTGAAGTCAATAAGAACATTTGTCTTGTTATTTGGACAGTTTTACTCCAAGCTTGAAGAAAAAACCCAGGCAAAGGAAGTTGAGAAGAGTAATATGCAAGCCAAGACTAAGGTGTTGTGACACTTCTGCTTCTGGATATCTTGGTGTAGAAAATTTCTTGTTGTAGAGTTATCTTGTAGCATTCCCATTTTATTTTCTTTCATTTCTCTAACAGGAAACTCAGGAAGCTGAGATCAAAATGTTAAGGAAGAGCTTAAAATTTAAAGCGACACCCATGCCAAGCTTTTATCAGGAACCTGCACCTCCAAAGATGGAGTTGAAGAAGGTAATTTTATGCTGTGTTGTATGTTATGATGCCGAAAAATACAATCTTGTATGGCATGAAATGCCTTTTGCTGTTCTTAGACATAGTATGTTGAAAATTTAGTGGTTCTTTGGCTCAAAATGATTTTGTTACCAGAATTGATAAATATCATTTGTTTTATCCTGCAAAAAAATAATATATTTAGTGTCAGGTAATGTGGAGCACTGTTTAATTTTTTTGTTTTTGTTTTTTGAAGCTCTAGTAAAATATAGTAAAGGAGTTAGGTTAAAGTTCATCCTTTACCTGATCTTTTGAATGCTTTCAACTTGACACTGAAACTGCATATTCTGTCTATATGTGATGAACTATGAAGAAAGGAATTGCAGTTCTACTGAGCTCTGAAAAGAAACCCTTAGCTGACAATTGTTAAACTGGATATAGCTAGAGTTGGGAGGTTCATTGTCTTGACTTTTAAACCACTATTGGTGCATCTCCCTTGATATATTTATGTGAAATTGCAGTACTACTGAGCTCCTAAAAAAGTCATAGATCAATGTTAAACTGGATATAAATTTGTAGAGTTGGGTGTTCATTTTCTTGATTTTTTTTTACCACAAATGGAGCATTGCAATTGATACATTTATTTGAAGATTGACTTTATTGTTAGCTAGTGGAATTTCATCATCATTTCTTGTGATATTTTAAGTGCTTAGCATGATCTAGAAGAAGTGCATAATAAATCTGTCTCTTGGTGAAGTTCCAGTATTATATGTGAAGCTCTACTTTTTGATGCATAATTGGTGTGGCTGATCTTTGACGGAAAAGTCAACAAGAATAAAATCTGAAGATACAGTACCAGAATTGATAGAATAGGTCATAGGTGTGTAAGATATGATTTTGGTGCGTAAGTAACAATAGAAAAGGATATGAGTCTGGTGTAGAAATTCATGATACTGGAAATCAGGTCAAGCCTTTTCATTTTTCCTGGATGAGTATCAGACAAGGTCAACTTCATTACCTGTTCACTTTAAAAGGTACACTATATGCAAGTTAAATTGTGGAAAAGTTAGTCTTTGAATCATTCCTCTCTCGTTAGTGTGCCATCTCAACAATGTAAAATTGTTATGGCTCTTATTTGTTAGTGAAATTGTTGGATGGTTGGACCTGATAGATCTTTAGCACTGAAGGGCTGACCTTTTGCTGACACAGATGGAACCGTTGTTTTAAGTGCTAGTTTGCAGACGGTTGGGACAAAGGCTACTAAGTTCTGGTTTTGTAAGAGGGATGATGTTCATATTTGAAGTGCTACTTTGCTGATTAGCTGGGCCAAAGTCTGCTAATATGATGTGCATGGAATCATGTATACACTTAATAGGCGATGCATAAAAGACTGGGTGTAAAGTTGTAAATTCTAGCGGTAGTGTCTACAGGTACACAATTGCACCTACGCGCACACTCAATGATGCTTAGGATCCATGAATCTCGGGCATCTCTTTCCTTTATTTTCTTACGTCGATGCCCTACATGGATGAGACCTTCACAAACACTCGCCGTACTAAGCATGAAGTCAAACTCTCTAATTCTTTTGTCAGTGTATGACTTTTACCCGTTTTGATCTGTTCTTAGTCCTTTCCTAATGAACTGAACCTATTTCAAGGATTTATGTACCCAATTTGGTCCCAAGAGCCTCCTCTCCCTTGGCCCAAACCAGCAGTGAGAGGTTTACGACACATCCTGTACAGAGCCTCATAAGGTGCTATCTAAATATTGGATTAGTGACTCTTATTGTAAGCAAACTCAACGAGATGCAAAGTGGTTAAGCATGATAGAAATGTGAAGAGTACACATGTGGTTCTTGACAGTTCATCATAGGCTAGATATATTCCCGATTCAGTAAATCTAAGACTAGGTAAAATTTCTCTTAGCTTTGGATCATTACTTATTATTTCTTTAAAGCAGCCTCTTTTGTGCTATAAACACTACATGACGTCCTTAATCACCATAACAACCATAAATTAGAGTTCCTCCATCTACTCTACTTAAGATCAGGAAATATTATAAGGGTCAAGCAGGTAAATTATGGTCAAAGCTAGCTTTTATTAGTAGGTAGTATGAGAAGATTTAGGAGCTCCCTTCAGACACTTCACTATTCAGTTGGCAAAGAAATGGAGTTGCGAAACTAGATAGTATGCGGAAGTACTTCTATCTGGTGTCGATCTCTCCAAAGTGTTAAGCAAAAATTATCTGTTCTGAAGGTAAATTCTGGTATATATATTTACATCTGCCCCTATTTATCATGTGTATTATATTTTGTATCTAAACATATCTAAAATGAAAAAGAGTCTTGGCATACCTAGTAAAGCTTCTGTCACGTGATCTCTAGGTCACGGGTTTGAGCTGTGGAAACAATCTCTTGTAGAAATGCCGGGTAAGGCTGTGAAGGTCTGGACCCCCGCATAGTGGGAGCTTGGTGTGCCAGGCTGCCCTATACATTTGTAGAATATATCTATCATAACCTAAATTTGATGCCTTACCTTTGCTGGTCATGCTAGGATGGTGGTATGTCATGTTCTTGTGAGTTTTATCTAAAGAAATTTTCTAATATTTGCTTTCTTACTTGCTATTTTTGTATATGTACAGCTGAAGCCCCTCCTAAAGTAGTTTATTCTTCCTGTTTATTTTGAAATTTACTAGTTGCGGTGTTTAATTAACACCTATGTTATGATGTTAGATTCCACCAACCAGAGCTAAATCCCCCAAACTTGGGAGGAGAAAGAGCTCGCCCACCAAAGAAAGAATCAATGAGAGTGTCATGCGCCCGGGTAGGTTAAGCTTGGACGAAAATGCATCCCAAAATAACCCAGTCAAAGGGCATTCTCCTCTCATTGTTAAGAAGCCTCAAAGGAAGTCACTTCCAAAGCTACCATCTGAGAAAACCAACTTATCCAATGAAACAAGAAAGCTTTCCATTCGCAAGTCTAGCTCATCCAAAGAATCAGCTGAAGCTGCATCTCTGCCGAATGCTTTACCCAAGGAAACGAGTGAAGTTTCTTCTCAACCAAATAACCAACACAAGCACTCTACTGAATTTGATGCAGATGGTCGAGAGTGTGAGGTTGTATCAGTTGTTGAACCGAGCCAGACTGAGACTGGTGTTAAAGCTCAAATAGAGACTAATCTGGTGCAGGAACATGTCACAATCGAGCAGTAGAAGCAACCAGTGAAGTTGAATATATACTCATGGAGCAATCTTCATTTGCTCTTTGCCTCAAGTATTGCAAAGGTATGAATGCACTTTATATTGTACTAGGCAAACATCGCCATTTTGTCTATAGTCAGCGCAGCAAGGTTGAATTTGTAGTGGTCTATCTTCTTTCAAGATTGCTGAGTGTGGTCATCAGAAACATGCAGGCTGCTTGCCTCTGTTATCTAAATGTTGAGTAGCCAGAAATCCTTGAGAATTTTTGTCTTTTCTACTAGTCGAGTACTTTGCAGTTGCAGAAAACTTGAGACAGTACTGGCTGCTGAAACTGTTCTGTTGAACCAAATGGTTGTTGCTTGTTTATTAAGGTGTATTTATAAATTACATATACATTACATGATGCTCTAGCTTTGTTCAGGTATTATGAATCTTTTCCTCCCTTGAGTCACTGTAGTGTAGTCATCTGATGCATCATGTCCTTATCCTCCGAGTTTCGAGTCGGGCTACCATTTCTGTGTTATAATAAAAAGATCATGTACTGATGAACTTTTGTGTTATGGTCCATTGCAAGTCCCACATTGATACTACAAAGTGTTGATGTGGGGTTTATATAGCCTCGGATCGGTCTCTCCCACCTCAATAGTGTGTTTTGGGGTGTGGTTCTCCCACCCCATGTGATTTCTTTCGACTTGACTGTGCTCGTAGGATGTAGCAAGTGGCCGTAGGCTATATAGGTGTGCACAAGTTGAATCGAACACCACTATTAATAGAGGAATCACAATTATGGCTTTTTCCTCCTAGAGGTTTTCCAAATAGGATTGATTGACAGATTAAAAATGATTGGACCAAATTGAATAGCTAATAGCAAATTGCTTTTTGTTGGAAATATTATAGTAGCCTATAAGAAGAGTCATAATATTAGAGAAATGTTTTTGGTAGAGAGGAAAAATATTTGATGAAAAATAAGTGTCTTAAAAATACTAATAGATGATTCTGATGAATTAAGTTGAAATTGTAACCAATTAAGTTTTCTTCTTTATTTAGTAAACAAAAATGATTTTTCAGTCGCAAAGATTGGGCATTGCTAAATATTATAATTAGAAATTTTTGTGAGACTAAAGGCTTTGACACAAACGACCAATCCATAGTTTGAAAGCACACAGTTGACACAAGCACTAGCACTTCTCTCTTGACCATTGGAAAGGCGTTTGAAAATCTCAAAAGAGGCATTCATCAGGAAGAATTTTGAGCTCTAGGCTCACGGTTGCCGTGAATTTGGTTGACACAATTCTTGAGGAGACCGTATTTATCAGCGGAGATTCATATTTCATGGTGCTTAATGACAGACCAAACGCTTTTTCTATCTCATTTTCCCAAGTATGTACCGCCTTTTCTCAGTTAATACGATATCCATCAGGAAACTTACTATGTTTCTTTGGTTGCACACTGCTCTGACAAATCTTTTCGCACGGATGTAAATTGGATCCTCACAATGCACATTTTCTAGTCCACTCGATGAAGACATTATCCCTTTGCCAATATCACATTCTTCACAACACCAATCCATTGGTCCATCAACATAATAGCCCAGCATGCAATATCTGAAAGGAAGAGAAAGAAACAGATTTTTTAATAAACAAGACGAGAACTATGTATGCATAAAATATATATTTATGAGAATTAAATGCCACAACATGCAAAAAAAAAATCAAAAGTGATAATCTAACTAGCAATTTCCTCTAAAGGAACAACCCCTTGTGTAAAAAGATCAACTTCTCTCTTAGAAATGTGAAGTAAACAAAATAAAAGGGGGTCTGGGATTGGGCCAATATTTGAGGGTTTACAAAGAACATATAGATATGACACAAGGTGATGTAGCTTGAAAGAGAGTCAACATTATTAAAATGACAACAGGTAGAATTGCTTTTACAAAATCTGTATCACCGCAAATTTCACAGTTTTTTCTGCAAGTACATGTTGGAAACACAAGAAATTTAGAAGTTGACAGACTCTTGATAGGACTTAAGATTACCATATGAACAAAATGATATTTAAAGACAAAATGTCATCAATACATAAAGCTAAATCATAATCAACAAAATCAACTCGTCTTCTTTCATACTCTCTTCGTTTAAAAAAGAATGACCTTCTTTCCTTTTTAGTCTGTTTAAAAAGAATCACTTCTTTCGTTTTTTCGTAACATTTTAATTTTAGCTTTCCACGTGACATATTTAAAACCACAAGATTAAATGACATTTTTATACATTTGACATAACTTTAATTTAGAACCACAAGATTCAAAAGTCTTGCTTAAACTCCGTGAAGTCAAACCAGGTCATTCTTTGTTAAAAAAAGGAGTAATATATAACAAAAGCAATCATCGGCGCATTCCAAGTAGTTTATTTAAGTTTATTTGTTGTTTTTACTAAAATGTTATACCATTAGACACACTCTAGCTGCCGTTAACATCTTCTCTTGGACAATCTGCTATAGAGCAAAAACCTACACAAATGAAACCAAACAAGTATCCTTACTTTAAAAAGGCATAATCATCTGCATATACAGGTAAATGTACTACCTAAAAATTCATTGAAAATTAAAAAAAAAAAATAGAAATTATAGACGTACTTTGAGAATCACTGCACAGGGTTGTGGATGCAAGTATAAGGAGTTCAAAATCATTTATAAGCGTTCTCATCACCAAATTTTTGCTACGCATAAACTCCAATAAAGGAATGTATCTCTCAGACCTACATATAATGAGAAATTATGATCAATTTCAAGTAAAAACGTTCCTTTGCAAAGGGGGGACTTTTACTTTGAAACCCCTTGCCCTTTTCCATATAGATATATATAAGGCAGAAGCTAACCTTTCTTTCTCACTTGCAAAAGATACAATCATATATCTTCTTTACTTGGAATATGGTTGTTGAATATACTTTCCCAAATATCCCTACGGAGAACAAGTTCAAATTTAAGAGTATCAGGCGAAAGACCTGAGAACTCATACACCTTACATCTAACTCTAGAAGGAGTATGAGCTTGGATACAATTATTGAGCACCCCAGATTTCCAAAGAACCTAAGATGTCAAAACTTCCCCTGAAATGCAAAGAGGGAGTAGAATTTAATATATAGTAGAATCATATCCACCAGTGCATTTCATGTATTATATTTAATTTTGTAATTTTTAATTAAATGTTAAACCATTAGACAGACTCTAGTTGTTAACATCTTCTTTTGGACAATATGTTATAGAGCAAAAACCTTGATGAACAAATGAAACCAAACAAGTATTCCCACTTTAAAAAGGGATAATCTTCTGCATACACAGGTAAATGTATTATTACCTTAATATTCCTTGAAAATGAGAAAATAACATAGAAATTATAGACGTACTTTGAGAATCACCGCACATGATTGTAGATGTAAGTATATGGAACTCAACATCATTTATAAGTGTTTTCATCACCAAATTCTTGTTGCGCATGAACTGCACTAGAGCAATATATCTTTTAGACCTACATATAATGGGAAATGAGAATCAGTTTCTAGTAAAAACGTTCCTGGCAAAGGAACACTTCTACTTTGCAACCCCTTGCCTTTTTACGGATAGATATATACGGCAGAAGCTGGCCTTTCTTTCTCACTTGCAAAATAATACAGTCCTATGTCTTCTTTACTGGGAATACGATTGTTGAATAGACTTTTCCAAATAACCCCCCGAGGAACAAGTTCAAATTTAAGAGTATCAGACAAAAGATCTGAGAGCTGATACACCTTACATTTAACTTTAGAAGGAGAATAAGCTTGGATGCAACTATTGAGCATCCCAAGTACAAATTCTAAAGCACCTAAGATGTCAGAACTTCTCCTGAAATGCAAAGAGAAGAGATATTAAATCAATTATCATCTAACTAAGAAGTACACATTCAGATTATCACTATGTCATATATTTTTCGTATCCTACTCATTATTGTAGCTAAACTAATGACACCCCAACCAGCTTGCATATATCATAACTAATTCATTGGGAAATCAATCCATCTCACCAACACATATTGACAAGTTAATGCTTCCCAGTAAGGCTAGAATACATGGGCGCACCATGTGTTGTAGTTGGGATTCAAACCTAGAAAGTCTAAGTTGTTAGTCTTATGCATTAACCACATAGCCATCTCCTCTTAGATCAATATTATGTTGTTGACAAAATGTATCATATATATTTCCGTACTTATCAATAAGGAAATTACAAAGATTAGGTTAATTAGTCAGCTGGAAACTGGAAAAGATAGGCAGACATGAGCTGAATTTGAATTAGAAATAACTATACACGATGAAAGATACTTACTTCTGGAAAGGAACTAGAGCAGGATCACAAGGGTGTGCATAGACGAATTCATAATTCGATTTTATTCACAATATCAGGACGCCTTTGCTCCAGACTAATAGGACCATTCACACCTACAAAATAGGCTATACCAATTGGATGGAAGTACAGAAGTGAATAAATTTTTCTAAAAATTCCTTGAGTCACGGTTGCCAAGGATTTGGTTAACACAACCCTTGAAGAGACTATATCTATCAGCGGAGATCCATATTTCTTGAGGCTTGATGACAGACCAAGTACTTTTTCAACAAAAAAGTATATTATTTTTTCGGTCCGTACCTCTTTTTCCCAGTTGATATGATGTCCACCAGGAAACTTACTATGTTTCTTTGGTTGCACAGTACTCTGACAAATCTTTTCAGAGGCATGCAATTTTGATCCCTCATAGTGAAGATTTTCTAGTCCGCTTGATGAAGACATTCTCCCGTTTTCAATATCACATTTTTCACAATACCAATCCACTGGTGCATCAACATAATAGCCCAACATGCAATATCTAAAAGCAAGAGAAAAGACTGAATATTTTTAAAATAAGAAAAGGACTATGTATGCATAAAAGATACATACAATATTTATGAGAATTAAATGCCACAACATGCTAAATATTCAAAAAGGAAAGCAAAACTGATAATCTAACTAGCAATTTCCTTTCAGTGGAACAACCTCTTGTGTAAAAAGATCAATCTTTCTTAGAATTGTCAAGTAAACTAAATCAAAGAAAGAGGATGAGCCGTGATACAACTATAGGGCATCGTAGAAACAAATTTTAAAGTAGCTAAGATGTTAAAACTTCCACTGAAATGCAAAGAGGAAGAGAAATTAAATCAATTATCCTATGACTAAGTAGTACACATTCAGATTATCATTATGTCATATATTATTTAGTGGCCTACTCATTATTTTAGTGATACTAATGGCATCCCAGCCAGCTTGCATGTATCCTAACTAATTCATTTGGTAACTAGTCCATCCCACAAACACATATTAACACGTTGATGCTTCCCATTAAGGCTAGATCAAATGGGCACACCAAGTGTTGTAGCTGGGATTCAAATATAGAATGTTCAAGTTGTTAGTCCTATGCCTTAACCACTTGTCCATATCCTCGTAGTTCAATATTATGTTGTTGACAAAATATATTATATATGTTTTCTTACTTATCAATAAGGTAATTTCAAAGATTAGGTTAATTAGTGAGCTGATTACTAGAAAAGATGGGTCATTCAAAAACAAAAATGAGCTGAATTTGAATAAGAAATAACTATACATGATGAAGGATACTTACTTCTAGGAAGGAACTAGAGCAGAATCACAAGGGTGTGTCATGTTCATCATTCGACTCTTATTCACAATATCATGACTCCTTTGCTCCAGAATAGTAGAACCATTCAAACCTAAAAAATATGCTACATCAATTGGATTGAAGCACGGAAGTAAATAAATTTTGCTAAAAATTCCTCGAGTCTCGGTTTCAATGGATTTGGTCAACACAACCCTTGAGAAGAGTGTATCTATCAGCGGAGATCCATATTTCTTCATGATTGTTGACAGACCAGGTGCTTCTTCAACAGGTAGATATCTCATTTTTCCGGTCCGTACCTCTTTTTCCCAGTTGATACGATGTCCACCAGGAAACTTACTATGTTTCTTTGGTTGCACAGTACTCTGACAAATCTTTTGAGACGCATGTAACTTGGATCCCTCATAATGCAAATTTTCTAGTCCGCTTGATGAAGACATTCTCCCTTTTCCAATATCACATTCCTCATAACACCAATCTGCCCGTGCATCAACATAATAGCCCAACATGCAATATCTAAAGGAAGAGAAAAGACTGAATATTTTAAAACAAGAAGAGGACTATGTATGCATAAAAGATATAGACAGTTATTACGAGAATTAAATACCACAACATGCACTAAATATTCAAAAAGGAAAGCAAAACTGATAATCTAACTAGCAATTAACTTCAAGATAAACTACCCCTAGTGTAAAAAGATCAATCTCTCTTCGAATTGTCAAGTAAACTAAAAAAAACTTCCCCTGAAACGCATAGAGGAAGAGAGATTAGATCAATTATTATATGACTAAGCAGTACAAATACAGATAATCATTATCTTGTATATACTTTTAGTGCCCTACTCATTATTTTAGCGATACTAATGGCATCTCAACCAGCTTGCATGTAGCTTTACTAATTCATTTGACAACTAGTCCATCCCACAAACGCATATTGACATGTTAATGCTTCGCAGTAAGGCTATGTCGAATGGGTGCACCATGTGTTGTAGTTGGATTCAAATCTAGAATGTCCAAGTTGTTAGTCCTATGCCTTAACACAAGGACATCTCCTCGTAGATCAACATTATGTTATTGACAAAATGTATTATATATATTTCTGTATTTATCAATAAGGAAATTGCAAAGATTAGTCAATTAGTCAGCTGACTTCTAGAAATGATGGGCATTCAAAACAAACATGGCCTGAATTTGAATAAGCAATAACTCTACATGATAGAGGATACTTACTTCTGGAAGGAACTAGAGCAGGATCACAAGGGTGTGTCATAGATGAATTCATCATTCGACTCTTATTCACAAAATCAGGTTTCCTTTGCTCCAGACTAGTAGAACCATTCAGACATAAAAAATAGAATACATCAATTGGATGGAAGCACACGAGTAAATAAATTTTGCTAAAAATCCCTTGAGTTATGGTTGCCATGAATTTGGTTAACACAACCCTTGAGGATACCGTATCTATCAGCGGAAATTCATATTTCTTGATGTTTGACGATAGATCAAGTGCTTCTTCAACATGTAGACATCTCATTTTTCCGGTCCGTACCTCTTTTTCCCAGTTGATACGATGTCCACCAGGAAATTTACTATGTTTCTTTGGTTGCACAGTACTCTGACAAATCTTTTGAGAGGCATGTAACTTGGATCCCTCATAATGCAGATTTTCTAGACCGTTTGATGAAGATATTCTCCCTTTTCCAATATCACATTCTTCACAACACCAATCCACCGGTGCATCAACATAACAGCCCAGCATGCAATATCTAAATGAAAGATAAAAAGTTGAATATTTTTAAAATAAGAAGAGGACTATGTATGCATAAAAGATATAGACAGTTATTACGAGAATTAAATACCACAACATGCACTAAATATTCAAAAAGGAAAGCAAAACTGATAATCTAACTAGCAATTTACTTCAAGATAAACTATCCCTAGTGTAAAAAGATCAATCTCTCTTAGAATTTTAAAGTAAACTAAAAAAAACTTCCCCTGAAACTCAAAGAGTAAGAGAGATTAGATCAATTATTATATGACTAAGCAGTACAAATACAGATAATCATTATCTTGTATATACTTTTAGTGCCCTACTCATTATTTTAGGGATACTAATGGCATCTCAACCAACTTGCATGTAGCTTTACTAATTCATTTGACAACTAGTCCATCCCACAAACGCATATTGACATGTTAATGCTTCGCAGTAAGGCTATGTCGAATGGGTGCACCATGTGTTGTAGTTGGGATTCAAATCTAGAATGTCCAAGTTGTTAGTCCTTTGCCTTAACCACAAGGACATCTCATCGTAGATCAACATTTATGTTATCGACAAAATGTATTATATATATTTCTGTATTTATCAATAAGGAAATTGCAAAGATTAGTCAATTAGTCAGCTGACTTCTAGAAATGATGGGCATTCAAAACAAACATGGCCTGAATTTGAATAAGCAATAACTCTACATGATAGAGGATACTTACTTCTGGGAAGGAACTAGAGCAGGATCACAAGGGTGTGTCATAGATGAATTCATCATTCGACTCTTATTCACAATATCAAGTTTCCTTTGCTCCAGACTAGTAGAACCATTCAGACATAAAAAATAGAATACATCAATTGGATGGAAGCACACGAGTAAATAAATTTTGCTAAAAATCCCTTGAGTCATGGTTGCCATGAATTTGGTTAACACAACCCTTGAGGATACCGTATCTATCAGCGGAAATTCATATTTCTTGATGTTTGATGATAGATCAAGTGCTTCTTCAACATGTAAATATCTCATTTTTCCGGTCCGTACCTCTTTTTCCCAGTTGATACGATGTCCACCAGGAAATTTACTATGTTTCTTTGGTTGCACAGTACTCTGACAAATCTTTTGAGAGGCATGTAACTTGGATCCCTCATAATGCAGATTTTCTAGACCGCTTGATGAAGATATTCTCCCTTTTCCAATATCACATTCTTCACAACACCAATCCACTGGTGCATCAACATAATAGCCCAGCATGCAATATCTAAATGAAAGATAAAAAGTTGAATATTTTTAAAATAAGAAGAGGACTATGTATGCATAAAAGATATAGACAGTTATTACGAGAATTAAATACCACAACATGCACTAAATATTCAAAAAGGAAAGCAAAACTGATAATCTAACTAGCAATTTACTTCAAGATAAACTACCCCTAGTGTAAAAAGATCAATCTCTCTTAGAATTGTAAAGTAAACTAAAAAAAACTTCCCCTGAAACGCAAAGAGGAAGAGAGATTAGATCAATTATTATATGACTAAGCAGTACAAATTCAGATAATCATTATCTTGTATATACTTTTAGTGCCCTACTCATTATTTTAGCGATACTAATGGCATCTCAACCAGCTTGCATGTAGCTTTACTAATTCATTTGACAACTAGTCCATCCCACAAACGCATATTGACATGTTAATGCTTCGCAGTAAGGCTATGTCGAATGGGTGCACCATGTGTTGTAGTTGGGATTCAAATCTAGAATGTCCAAGTTGTTAGTCCTATGCCTTAACCACAAGGACATCTCCTCGTAGATCAACATTATGTTATTGACAAAATGTATTATATATATTTCTGTATTTATCAATAAGGAAATTGCAAAGATTAGTCAATTAGTCAGCTGACTTCTAGAAATGATGGGCATTCAAAACAAACATGGGCTGAATTTGAATAAGTAATAACTCTACATGATAGAGGATACTTACTTTTGGGAAGGAACTAGAGCAGGATCACAAGGGTGTGTCATAGATGAATTCATCATTCGACTCTTATTCACAAAATCAGGTTTCCTTTGCTCCAGACTAGTAGAACCATTCAGACATAAAAAATAGAATACATCAATTGGATGGAAGCACACGAGTAAATAAATTTTGCTAAAAATCCCTTGAGTCATGGTTGCCATGAATTTGGTTAACACAACCCTTGAGGATACCGTATCTATCAGCGGAAATTCATATTTCTTGATGTTTGACGATAGATCAAGTGCTTCTTCAACATGTAGATATCTCATTTTTCCGGTCCGTACCTCTTTTTCCCAGTTGATACGATGTCCACCAGGAAATTTACTATGTTTCTTTGGTTGCACAGTACTCTGACAAATCTTTTGAGAGGCATGTAACTTGGATCCCTCATAATGCAGATTTTCTAGACCGCTTGATGAAGATATTCTCCCTTTTCCAATATCACATTCTTCACAACACCAATCCACTGGTGCATCAACATAATAGCCCAGCATGCAATATCTAAAAAGAAGAGAAAAGGCTGAATATTTTAAAACAAGAAGAGGATTATGTATGCATAAAAGATATAGACTGTATTTATGAGAATTAAATGTCAAACTTGCACTAGATATTCAAAAAGGAAAGCAAAATTGATAATCTAACTAGCAATTTCCTTCGAGAGGAACAACCCCTTGTGTAAAAAGATCAATCTCTCTTAAAATTTTCAAGTAAACTAAAAAAAAAAGAATGAGCGCGGACACAATCATTGAGCATTCCGGGTACAAATTTCAAAGCAGCTAAGATATTAAAACTTCCCTTTAGATGCAAATAGAAAGAGAGATTAGATCAATTATCATATGACTAAGCAGTACATATTCAGATTATCATTATGTCATAAATATTTTTAGTGCCCTACTCATTATTTTAGCGATACTAATGTCGTTCCAACCAACTTGCATGTACCTCAACAAATTCATTGGACAAATTATCCATCGCACAAACACATATTTACAAGGTAATGCTGCCTAGTAAGGCTAGATTATATGGACGCACTATGTGTTTTAGCTGGTATTCAAACTTAGAATGACCAAGTTGTTAGTCTTGTGACTTAACCACTAGGTCATCTTCTCATGGACCAATATTATGTTGTTGACAAAATGTATTATATATGTTTACGTATTTATCAACAGGAAAAATACAAAGAGTAAGTTAATCAGTCAACTAACTACTAGCAAAGATGGGTCATCAAAATATAGGCATGTGCTGAATTCAAATCAGTAATAATTGTACACAATGATAGGTACGTACTTCCAGGAAGGAACAAGAGTACGACCACAAGGGTGCGTTGTAGATGAATTCATCATTCGACTATCATTCTCAACATCAGGACTCCTATGCTCCAGACAGGTAGAATCACCCGAACCTAAAAAATAGGCTACATCAATTGGATGGAAGTACAGAAGTAAATAAATTTTTCTACGAAAGCTTTACAGATATTGATTGTGTAACGGAAATCATTTCGAAATATAATATCGACTCTAGATATATCAACACCATTTTAAGAAAATTATACGAGTTTTAGTATTTTAAAGCTTTTGAACCTTTTGAGCTGTCATTTTTTATTAGTAGTTAAGGAGGATGACCTCACAATCCAGTTCTTATGCTACCATCAGCTCTAGAAGGGTCGTTTTAGGCTAGTGATAAAGTTGACACGACTCCCGAGGCTTTCAACGTGAGTCAATGTGATTAAGCATTTCAACTTTCAAGTTAACGCCTAACTTTGACTTTAGTCAACATTCTGAGTTAACAAACCCGAATGAGAATAGTCCAAAAATGTTTAGTTTGGTCTAGAACAAACCTTTGTTTAGGTTCCGAGGCATCCAAAATAATTCTACGCCCCGTGGATTTTGACTTACAATAGAAATATCCTTGAAACCAACATTAGTCACTCCACGACATGACATCCTACCTCGATATCCTAACGCATGTTACCTCTTCCTTTTACTTGTTCTTCCATCACTAATTATTTTCATCTCATTTAAGCACAACACTTCACCCTTTTTAACCACACAATATTAGTGATTGTTATAAGAATAGAAACATTAATGGCGGAAGAACAAGTGGAGGGGAGGCTAAAATGGGTTGACATGACACGTAATATTTGTTTCTTCAAAATGTTTGCTATTATATTGGATCAAGTATTCACCTTTTACATTTAGCTTTGAATTATTCAAAGTAATAGTAGTGTAATTTTAAATTTTAATAGTAGAATAAGGAAGAATAAAATTGATTTTTTCTCCAAGTAAAGAATTTTTTTTGACCATTTTAACATTTATAAGTATAGCTATTAAAATCTTGTCTGGATTTGAATCATGATAGTTTACAGCTTCACCTACTTCAGTAGTTGTTAAATTACATTATTTGATGCTCGTTACATAAAAAAAAAAAAAAAGGTCCAATTTCCAAAAAATTTAGAAGTGATTTATTATCCTTCTAGTTGAGAATTGCAACTTACCAATTTTGTTTTCTATAGTTAAAACTTTGCAAAATAATTTTTTTTATTAGTACTACTATATATAAGAAAGGAAATCCAAAAAAAATTAAGCAATTCCGTAATGCAAGGTGTGCCTAGGGCTGGTTTTATTAATAAAGAGAAAAGAATTTTAAAGAAAAAAGTAAAAGAGTGGGGGGGGGGGGGGGGGCTAGGACATCATAAATATTTCATAATTTTAAATAGTAACGTGTTCACGTGGGCACATATATATACCTTTAAAATACACTATTAAATTAGTTTAGGGGTAAAAGGTTCTCCATAAAGTTTGGTATCGTAACAACAATTTCAATCAAAATTGAAATATTTTTTAGACCCTTTTCACTTAAAATAACTTAATGTACTCAATCTCAAATAACTCAATTCTCAAAAGAGCATGGTGTAAAGGTCTGAGTCCTGATATGTGTTCCTGAAATTGTGGATTAATTACATATATACTTGCTTTAGTGTTGTCACTTATGTATATTGTTTATTGTTCGTCACATGCTAAGTGTTATAATTGATTTTGAAAATGTCAGGGATGAATTATTATCATGATGACAACTTTGAAAATGTGTGCACTGAACCAAATTGCTAGACGTTAGAGAAAACTCAACACATGACATTAGAGATGATAGAGTAATTAAAGAGTATATTTGCTGCGAAATTCTATCTATAACCATAGAATTTAGGAACTTCTTGATCGATTCAAAGCTAGAGTTCACTAAGATTGTTGATCATTATAAAAGCTTTTACTCATTGTTTGTATCTTCTTTTTTTTTTTTGTCTAATGTAATTTTTTTGTATAAAAATGTTAATTATGGTACTTGGTTTCTCGAACATATTTCCTAGAAAGATGAAACACAATAAAACTATATTCAAAATAAAATTGTTGGGCCCATGCTCAGCTCGGGCAAGAATCATCTAATCTACAATACAAAAGCATGAATGGTAGGACGATCAGAAACCCAAAGAGTTAATGGTAAGGTCAATGAACTTAACGAATCTTCCAATTCTTTTCGTATTTTTCAAATGTAATAAATCTTACTGTTGTTCTTTTAAGAAGATAATAATAGCATAAGTATACTATCAGAGTTGATAAATGGTTTTTATATTTATGGGTGTGTAAATAATAATGGTGTGCATTCGACTTTTTAGTTTGGTTTTGCACTATTCTATTCGGATTTTTGGATTTTTTGATTTTTCGATTTATAGTTTTGTAAAAGTGTAACTCAATTCGATTCAAAATAAATTTGGTTTGATTTGATTTTTCTCTATTCGATTCGGTTTTTTTTTTGTTTGGTTATTCGATCATGTCAATAATCAATAATATAACCAAAATAATAATATTGAATCCCTTATAAATACTTTATAATATAAATCATAAGAAAAACTTAAAATACAATACTTATAAGTATACCTATTATAGATGTTCAAGCATAAAATGTAAATATAATCATCGTGAAAGGTATATATACATATATATATATGTAAAAGGTACGGATGATCCATCAAGGTTATGTATCTCTTCAGTCTTTTGCATGTTGTATTAATGCATAGTGGATACATTAAAAATTCTAACTCTTGTTTCTTCACCTCAACGGATGTATCTAATCTATAAGAATTTTCTTAACTTATCAATCTCTATCTCAGCCGCTATGCCTGATTTGAGATTCACAAAATAAATATTTTGACCAACAAAAATTTCATCACTTTTATCGCGTTCATACATCACCTCACTTTTCCAGATTCCAAAATGTTTCAACAAGATCCATAAGTTCATGTTGTATCAGAATAATTTATCAACAAGTTTAAAAGATTCTTCGATGAAAAAAGAGAAGAAATTTAGATACATAGCAAATCCAACTTCATGTTTCATCACCTTCCATGTGTTATACTTTACTCTCATTTGAGAGGAAATTATCTTCTACAATGTATCGGATCTCTATTTTTTTCCCAATTCATCATTATTCAATTTGTTCCAATGACCGAAATTTTCTCAACAACTATTTCATCACTTATGTATGGTTCATATATAACATCACTTTCCGAGATTCTTGAATGGCTCAACAAACCCAAAATATTCGTTGTGCATCTTATCAAATTTTTGACAAACAGGGGGAAGCAATTTGAATTTCAAAACCCTTCAATGCATAGGGAGAAGCAATATAAATCTTAAATTTGTTGGAATCGTTAAGATTGGTGTCTTCTGATTGATAGTAAGAAAGAATCAGTTCAATTTGGTTATATTCGCGATCTTTTTAGTAAACCCAATCAAATAGTATCAATTTTCAAAATTTAAAATCAAACCAAATATAGAATAATAGTATAATCTCAATTTCTTTTGGTAAAATAGAAATTAGAAAAGCTTTTATGCATGCATTTATTTAATTTTCTTTTTAAATCTCAAAATAAAAACTAATAAAAATTAAAATATCTTCATTTAACTTTTGGATATCATTTTTTATTTTAATATTTTAGAAGTCCTTATAAAACATCAAATTAATGTGATAAAAACTTGCACAACACAATTTGCAGTTGCTGAGAATGATGAGTTATGTGGCTGCTTAATCATAAAGCCCCTCCTGCTCCCACACATCAACAAGAAAGTCTACCATTTCCTGATATATAAAATGCACAACAGTTAGAAACTAGCTACATGTAATATGGAAAGAAAAACTATCCTAGCTAATTCGATAACTTACCGGTAGAGGGATTGGCTGAGGGAAAAGCTTATTGGTCCCTAGCAACGTTACATAATTTGTATCCGAACTGCAATTTATGATGGTAGAATGAACTTGTCACACATGTATGTAATCCAGCATAATGCGCGATAGTTGAATACAGTTACCAGCAAAAATCACCCAAGTCAAGAGACACGGTATCAAAACTATGGCCTGCACGCCTTTTCCCTTGTCTTTCTACCATCAGTTAATTTTTCCTTTACTCAAAGAACTATTCATGCTTACACCTCCAAAAATGTGAGAAACTTACCTTAATTTGGGTTCTCGAACTGAGGCACCCTTCTGTGGTGTTTTAGTTCCACACCATTGTTGCCTCGTTTGATTCCAAAGAAGTAGACCTGTTCCAGGTAATGTTTAATTCAATGATACGATAAAGAAAATAAAGAAAGGAGTTTAAAACTGAGCTAAAATGAAAAGAATGCCACAAGATCATGCTTTTATGCCTCAAATTGTGCATGGGATTTCTGCAAAGCCCATAAGCCATGCCATTCATAGAAAAATGAAAGTTAATCAAGATACCCACCCCCTTTGAAAAAAAACAGAAATCCCAAGTGTTTATGAATTTTGGGTCGACCTTTTGTAAAAATTCGATGAAATGGGAACATTTGCAATAAGATCCTAATACAAGGGCCCTTTTTTGGCCATCCAAATGAGGCAGTGGCATGACCAAAAAATGAGACAGTTTGGGGCCCTCTAGATGGACCAAAGTTCAAGAGTGACCCTAGAAAGCAAGTAATTGAAGTTGAGAAACTATCAGATAATTATTTAACCCTTTTTGGTAGTGTTCTCAGGAAAGGTTTATCTATCTTACCCATTCGTCATCATGAATCATGTCTCTGTATTTGTGTACAAATACTAAGACGTTGCTGATCCCCATGCAGGTTTACTTGCTACTAGTAAACAATTGGGATGATTTACATCAAAATAAAAGGAGACAAAAGTATGCACTTGCCATGATTTACAAATTCCGAAGTGCTGCTCGTGGTGCCAGAATTACTGTGAGGATCAAGGGCCGGATTAGATGTGCTAATTGATGAGATGCTTCTCTGGGAGGGAAATGTGCTATTCTCCATCTCGCATGCACTACTGCTCCAAAAGTCGTCTCTTAAACTAGTTTTCCTCAATCGTTTGCTCGGAACTTTCAGTCCTTTAGATGGCTTATCCACTGAAACAACATGAGGAGAATTCATACAGCATCCAAGACAACTTCTGCTCTGTTGCAACCAGGTTTATAACCATTGAAATTGATTAGCGGAGCAAAAAGTTACAATAAGCTACCCCAACAAAATTCAACATTCTAGGTGCAATTAAGCTACAGATCCATGGACAATCTAATAGGCTTTTTTCTTATTAGGTGTACCCAAATTTGAGAAGTTAAGAAATATAAGCTACAAATGACCATTAAGAAACCATTAGGAACCACAATCGAAGTCAACAATCAGTAATGACAATCACATATTTAAATCCTGGAATCCATGATTCCACAAATAATCACAAACATTGAGAACTTTAAAATACAGGCGCAAAAGTCAAAGGAGCTAAGCAAAACTGATAACTAACCATTTTCTTAGTTAGTAGTTAATAGCTTCTGAAATATATTAATTAAATAATTCAAAAGCTAGAATCTGTCAAGATTGACGAGCAGCTGGCTGATTCTTACCTATGGAGAGATACAGAATTTTGGGTCAAGGTATGTTATAAAGTTCAAATTAAAAATGGTAGGAAATCCGGAAAACTGGCCATGGAAGATAATCTGGAAACTAGAGTTGTCTGCTTTACTTGGATTCTATCCTTGGTGTTTGTGTTACTCATGACAATCCATGATGCTTGCTTTACTTGGGTTTTATTATAAGCAGTTGATGCTTACTACATGAAGAAACTTGTGAATCAGTTCATCGCCTACAGCCTACTTCTCCATTGTAATTTCTCCAGACAGTTTATGATCTGTGTTTCCTGAAATTTTTGGGATTCAAATAATCATGCCAAACAGGCCTTAAACAGTAGCCACAATCAGACATCAAATATGGGAAGTAGTCTCTACTGGAATGCAGTACCAGTTGCATTTTCTGAGAATATCTGGCTAGAGAGAAACAATAGATGTTTTTCGGGTAAAAAGGAGCATCTCTTATGTAAAATCTAGATGTTTGAAGAATTTATCTTGTGGTGTAGCAGTGTACGAAAATGTTGTATCTGATAAAGCTACACTGTTAAATCTATTGTATTCTTTCAACATCTAGAAAGAAAACACTTGTTCTGGTGTACTCTTCTTTTGTACTTTCTTGGTACTCTTTATTGGTACTCGTTATGAAATCCCCACATTTTCATTAACAAGTTATGAATTCTAGGTATTAGCAAATTAGCATTCAGCACAACACCCTTTACTATCTTTAAGCTTGATGCACACCAAGTCAGAATTAAATCGATTGAATTAAATAAGTCAGAACACCACAAAGTACAGAACTTGATCTCCTTTCGGCCTATAGAAATTATGATAGTCTCTTTTGCTGGTCTAGCGCTGTATCTGATGTGAAAACAAAATTATTCTTACATAGTTATAATAGAATGAATCATGAATTTAGCGGAACTGCAAACATTGTGTTGTAGGGAGTGCAAAATTGTTGAAAGAAAGACCTGAGAGCCCCATAAAGTGGCTACCCCATAATAATGTGAGCCTATATTGATGCGTAAAATGATCAAGACGGGCCTCAGACTAAATCGAATAGATCTTTATGGACAATTTGACTTTAAGCTCAATCAAAAGCCTGGACCTCTGTCCAGTTATTCAGCTAGCAAATTAAGGTCCACAGCATTTACTCACTCATTTTTTTTAGAAAAAACTTGGTTGTTATGCAATTTTTTTTCGAACTTGGTAACTTTGAAGATAGCTATGCATTCAGTAAGTCATTTAGCATAAATGATATCATAAAAGTGAAGAACTTTTTGATGTTAAGTACAAAAGGACAAGAAAGATGATAGGAACAAAGTGGGCAGATAGAGAGTGTTAACACAATTTTCTATTTTCACCCAATTTCCATATTTTCAGTTTCTAACTTTTATTCTTTAGGGGTCTTAAAATGTTCTAATTCCTTCACTAATTATCAGCTAATAAAGATTCACAATTGATCCTTTATAAAGGACATCTACGAACAGGAGTAAAAAGTTGTTTTTATAGGTTATATCATCTCTGAAAGTATTCTAACCCACTTTTGATGTTAACTAATTCATGTTTTAAATAATCTTTAGTGGCTTTCACAGAAACGTTACCTAGATTGTAATGATAGTTTGGATAATATGTTCTTAAGTGCTTATCAATAAGTAAGTGGATTAGTTCATCCCCTAAAACATGTCTCATTGTGGTTCCAACTATTATCTAAATGGATTTAGAAACCAGTGTTCGCTACAACTTCTTCTGTTTAATTAAAAGGTAAGACTTCGAGAGAATCATTAGATGAACACTTCCTTTCTCCAATCCCCATCATTATGAATCTCAATATCCAAATGACTTTGAGATGATCATCCCAATGAGTTGCCTTCACAGGAAAAGGAAAAAAAGATAGCCACCAAATCAATGGCTTCGAGTGAATTAATAAGTTTAATCCAGTTATGGACTGCAATCAGATAAGTTCTTATCAAGAAACCAGTATTAATGGACCTGTTACGTAAACAGATTGAACTTGAGATGCTGTTAAGGGATTAGCAGCATAATCCCATTAACAGTATTTTGACTGGTCAGAGCGACCTGTTTATATAAAAATTTCTATAGGGCCATTGGCAACCTAATCTATGTTAGCCCCAGAAAAAGTCAGAGTAGCTTGAGCATCTTAAAGCTAAAAACAAATTGGTATCCTCAAATTTATCCAGATCTAGAAAATAGATCCTCAATCTATTCTCCACCAAATTATAAGACAGGACAAAAATAACCTCTTACATTACAAAGGGATCTGCATTTTTCCTTCAACTTTTCCATCATCACCTCAATAAGGGCTTGAAGATATTTTCCAAAATACACCAAAACTGAACAGAAAGACTTCCTTTCAAAAGACGGATTCATTTCAATCCATAAACAACCCCTAATACACATGGCTAGATGAAAAACTTTTCACACTGTAGCTGAGCAAGAGAACTCTTTTCAAACGTAGCTAACCAATAAAGGTACATGAGGAATGTGGCACTCAAAGCAAGAAACACCTTAACATATCATGCAAAGCATGAAAATAAAGGAAACAGATAAAGGAACCAGCTGATTCCTGCTTTATGCACCATTATTACTTTGCTTAGCCTGCAAGCAAGTACCCAGATTCCAAATCACCCAAAAAAACTGCTGAAACCACAGAGCTTTCCCAGTAAACTAAGAAAGGCATTCTGAAGAATTCGTACTAAATTTAATTGCAACCCTTCACTCCTAGTCTCATATTCTTTTAATTTCAATAATAACAAAACTTCCGCTTTTTCTTTCCCAAAAATAAAAATCACTTGCGCCTAGAGGCGGATCTACAAATTTAGTTCCATGAGAACAAATTATACAGACCACCACCTTATCTCTATGGTTACAATCATAGCATAATATATAGTATAGACATACACTTCCACACAAACACACATATATGGTTCAAGTCGAGGGCAGTAGTTACGAGTACAACCACATGTATTATAATACTACATCCACCCCTGCCTCGCCTCAGGAACAAAAATAGAACAACAACAATTACACCTCAATACCAAACTCAAGATGGGGCTGAACTTTGCTCCAATTAAGCTTATCTCAGACCAATACTACACAAAAATACAAACAGCCCGCCGGAGTGTTTTATCCAGTTAAATTTTAGTTGAGAAACACATATAAAGGAAGAATCGAGTTACTCACCCCATGCAAGCCAATATGCGGTATATCCAAGAGGCAATTGATCTACAAAGTTGCATTTACAAGCAAATGGGCTTTCGTCAAAGCACAGATTTCAACCCTCTGGACCTCCAATACAGAAAAAAAAAACACATCCCCCCACCTGCAGAAGAAGCTCAAAATAAGTGCAAAATCAGAACTTGATACTCTTCAGCTATTGACAGAAGTTAATAACTGTCTCAAATAAATCAGTTCAGGTCGACTTATGAAACAATTCTGCTGTATTCTCAGATCAATTTTAATTTAGACATCCTATAAATAACCGACAAAATAGGTATGCGAAAAAAGCAAAAGAAATGGTCTTTTTAGTTACTCAGTCTAGTAAATTTCTTAAAAAGCAAAACGGAAGAAGAGGGGAATTGAAACCTGTGAAAAAAAAAGCGTTGTTGCGGGATGAGATTTTGATGTTGATCTTTGGGCTGGTAAATAAGCGCTGAAAATCTTAAAGAATTAGAGAAATTCCTGGTGGTTTTATCTTGTTTGCTAGATTTGCAGATATCAGTCAGTCAAAAATGGAGACGGAAAGTTGTCGTGCTGAGCTGCTGGTGGTGGCCAATGGTGCGGCAGTGGGCCTCGACTGTCTTTTGTTCCAATTAGTTTTTTTTCATCTTTGCTAAAGATGAAAAAAATATAAAGCGCCTGTAGCTCAGTGGATAGAGCGTCTGTTTCCTAAGCAGAAAGTCGTAGGTTCGACCCCTACCTGGCGCGATTCCTTGCTTTTTCAATTGTGTTACTTTTTTCGAACCAAATTCTGGCTCCGCCGTTGTATTTAAAAATCTTTATCTATTTAAAATTGCTAGAATCAATATATTCATATATCATATTTCTGTGGACATAAAAAAAAAATTTTTTATGATTGGTGGAAATCACATGTTATGCTATATTTTCGAATGGATATTTATGTCACGATACAATTTCATATTTTTCAAAAGAAATGAATGAGATTGGATTGAAATCTCGTTTTGTAGGGAATTTTATTTCTTTCACAATAAGACCTAAATAATTATTCGAATTTTTGAGGAAAATCAATAGAAAATGTGAATTTACGAGTACATGTGTTTTTTGTACTCGCAATCTTATATGCAAGTGAGTACTGGTTTTAGTGTAACCTACTAGCTGGTTTATTAAATCAAATTCGATTCTAATTTTATAATCTACTCATCTTATTATTTTCTAGATAGTATGGTACCAACACTATTTTATTTATTGTTTAATTAAAAGTGTTGTTTACTCATATGACTGTCTGATTTGGAGGCAATGAATTTTCAGATGATCTATCACACAATTTATGTTCATATTTTGCACGATAATAGGTATTATCACAATTTAAAATAATATTATAGATCGTACAAAATACTTTATTCATAGTAATCCATTTTTCCCACCATTTACGTAAATTTCTCCTATCTTTTGTGGAAGACATTAGCATAATATACGAAACTGTTGTCACCCAATTTTTTAATGCAAGTGTTACCGTAAAAAAATCACGATTTTTTCAATTAAGATGGAATAGTAGAATTACTACTTCTATTTCACTTTTTTTTAATTGAAACAAACTCTTATGAAGCACTTATTATTATTTTATTTTATTTGTAATTTTTTTTTTAAAAAAAACTTTGTCTAATTAAGGTTCAAGTGATAAATAAGTGAGGCTTGCTAAAATAATTGAACACTTTAATTATAGATCAATAGATTGAGAATTTAAGTCTAATGTAAGGTAAATAAGAATAGTGCTAGTAATATCATGTTGGAATGGGGTGGGGGAAATGTTATTAAATAAAAACTTAGCAACAAATAATTGTATGTACTTAGTCACACTAAATAATAACTCGTAAATGTCTGCTTTTAAGTGATTGGGTTATTTTTCTTCCTTTTATTGTAAATAAGATGCAATTCAAAAATTTATTAATTGACCATCAATTTTTTCAGGCGAAATGGATATCATATTCATTAAAAACAATGTTCAAAAGAATTTAATTAGTCTATCCCTCTGTAAATTTAAATCTAAGTTTCAAAAGTAAAGATGAATATTCTATCTTCATGGATAGATTTTGAGGATAAATATTTTTTTATTTTTATGTCGTTTACTGAATTATCTATTCCATTTTATCACAATCATATTACATTCATTTATTAACTTTTACAATAATTGAAATTTGACCTTCTGTTCCTATAATTCAAAGAAAGGATCGAGCAGGAAAAATTATAATAAGTTGTGTTACATGTGATGCTTGTTGTAGTCAAGTTTTTTTTTCTACTATTGTGAAGTGATAGACTTGTCATAAAATTGAAGAATATAATAATTTTTTAAAAAAAAGACGATCTTCAAGTGTTTTTTTTTTTCATGGCGCAGCAGTTGAGTTGGTAGTGAAGGAAATAGTTAAGAATTATGGAATTTCATATTAAAATGAGAAATGAGCAAAAACTTCTCTAATCTATATTTGAATTTTCAATTACACACTTAAATTTTACGTAAATCATATCACCCTCTGAAGTGTTTAAAACTAAAATTAATACATCCCCAAATGCTTAGCTGGTAAAGAAAATGCATTTTACTCTCTTTGAGAGAAAAAACAAACATTAAAAAAATTATTTTTAATTTTCTTATTTATAGTCTTCTTCTCCATAGCAACATAGACCAAATTCCTTCAGTGGATTTATCATTGTAAATTTCACACAATTTTTTAAAACTTTTATGTAAAAAAAACTTTTAAAAATCAATCAACTCAATTGAAAATAAAATGATATGTATTTGCATCATTCAAAAAAAAAAAATATTTGGATCAGTTCTTATTAACGAATGAAATTGGTTTACATCAAATTCAATCAAACTCCCAAATGAGGATGGTTTTTATTATAATTTATATTCTATAATTATCAATGTCAAATCTCAATCAATAAGAGGATTGTAATCGTCATAGTTAACCTCCATTAATGGCACTGATGCCTTCATTCGTCCTCTATCTTTCCTTGCTCACTTTTTTTAGTTTGTATTTTTGTTCCCCTATCTTTGTTACTCAACCATCCGCCATTGTCTTTTCCTCCGGCAAAATCCAAACCACCAATAGAAACCCTTTCTGCCCTCCCCCTCTCCTCTTATATCTCTCGTTTCAAGATAACCACCACGAAAACCTACTCTTTCTCCCCTACCTTTATTCCTCACAATTCAATAGGAATTTGAAAGAATTTGGTGAAGAAATTATTCCTCACAATTCAATAGGAATTTGAAAGAATTGGGTGAAGAAATTGTTGTTCATCTTGTATTCCAAACATACTTAGAACAAAACTTTGAACATCTTTATAAGAAAACAAAGTTTAAGAACATTTTCACAACTAGAAAATTAAAACTAGTAGCGAAACTAGAATCAAAAACAGATTTTTAAAAAAATATATGAAATATTTTACTTAAAGAAGAATTGTTGTTAATATGTGTCTAAAGAATCTTACTGATTCCAACAAACTTTGCAGAAACACGAAGTTACCAAGTTTAATGAACCAGTGAAGAACAAAAGAATAAAAGAACTTAAATTAATTCACAAATCTAAAGTTTGTAAAACACATACCAGAATCTGGAAAATTTTTAATAGGAAAAAGATCAAGTTCACTGAATTCACAGTGTCCCCCTTAAGGAAATTATTTCCCTCTAGTATCCGAGATTTGATTTGGAATATGACCTCCCACGGTAAAATGATCTCAATCACCAGAATATAGATACCAAAAACTCCGGTGTCAGCTAACCACTGAAAGACAGTAATGTACACTTAGAATACTAAATTTAGTAGTTGAAGAAGAAGTCCATGAATTCTACATTAAAATGAGAGGAAATCCCTCAATTTATAGAAAACAAAAGGTAGTGTGAAAAAGTTCTTATTGTGTCTTAACGGAAAAGTCACAAACCTTTGGAAAAATCACAATCTTTCAGAAAGATCGTCACCTTTCATAAAAGTCACAACTTTCCATAAAAGTTGCAATATTTCATAAAAGTCACAACTTTTCATAAAAGTCGCAACATTTCATAAAAGTCACAACTCTTCATAAAAGTCGCAACTCTTCATTTTCATTCACACCTTTTTAAAATCCAACAGAAATTAGAAGAGTATAGGAGAAAGTTAAAAAAATTTATGAAAAAAATAAAAAAAAAATCAATCAATTTCCAACTGTAAAACGTGTGAAGTTCACATGCCTAGGTAGATGTGATTGCGACTTTTTAGGATGTAATTATTACAGTTTTAAACAGTTCAAGTGAGTGATGAAACTCTCGTAAAGTTAAAATGTGTAATTGAATATCCGGATATAGATTAAGGGGGGAGGGCTTTAGATCATTTTCTCGATTAAATTTCAGTAAGAACAAAAAAACTAAGTGATTCTTTTAATTTATCTCAAACTAATTGAACAAAGTTACCAATACTTTTTACAGAAAGATAATAAATATTCCATAAAATTAATTAAAGTCGTAAAATTTGATTCAGACATTCAATCATTCAAAAAAAATTAAAAGCCAATTTACATAAATAATATATTATATAACTTTATTTACAAATTATAAGATATATGTACTCTTACATATGTTAGCCTTATTTTTTAGAACACAAATAACATGATCATTATCAATGTTCAAGAAAATCACCTCTTTTTGGGTAAATCACCACCATCAAACCGCCACTTGTTTATATTTAACACAATTTTGATACAATTTAAATACAATTTTTTAAAATTTTACTAAATATTTAAACAAAAAATATTTAAAACAAATATATTATTAGTATTATGTGTGAATTTCAAATACTTTGATACTATTTAAATTAGTTTATATTGTTAGAAATATATTATAAAATAATAATTATCGAAGTTATAGTAATATAATATCAAATTTGAATTGTATTATAACCGGAAGTTAAAATACAATAGGAATTGAAAGAATTGGGTGAAGAAATTGGAAAAAATATTTATACATAGACCTCCCAAATTTCAAATCTACCATTCCCAACTTGTACAAAACCGTAATTATGTAAAAGACAAGGACAAAAATGGTAGACAAATTTCAGTATCCCTCTTTATTAACCTATCCCCTTTCAATTCAAACATCCTTATCACATACTTTTTAGTTCTACTAACATTTTTTTCTGCAGACGCTCCAAAACCCTAACCCTAATTCGCCGCAAGAACTCAGGTTTTCCGGCAGTCTCCAACTGGTAAGCACTTCCCCTGTGATAAAGTTTTCTTTTTTATTCTCTACGATTTAGTTTGAACTTTGAAAGATTTGATCTTTAGTCTAGAAAACTAAGTATTCATGTTTACTGATCTGAATTTTGATACTATTTGCTTAATAAGATCTTCGATTCACATTTACAGTAAAGTAGCAAAGATGGGAGATACAAAGGAGAACGAAGCTTACGAGGAAGAACTTCTCGATTACGAAGAAGATGATGAGAAGGCCCCAGATTCCGTTAATGGAAAAGTTAACGGCGAGTCTGCCAAGAAGTGAGCTTTACTTAATTTTCTATTTTTCGTTTTCTTTTTTGAAATTTGTGTTGTTCTGTGATGCTTAACATAGAAGTTGACCCTGAAGTTTGACCCAATGTGTGTAAAGCAAGTGGTGTAGATTGTGTTTGTTCTATAATCTTTTCTACTATGTAATAGAGTATACTTGTTCATTGGGATAATCAATTCGATTGTTGTGGTCCGTCCCTGTTATAATTGAAGTGAATGTCTTTTTTCTGTGTGCCTCAACTTTTTAAACTGAGATTGAGAGTGCAAAGTGTTTAGGGTGAATATTTTTTCTTGTTCTTTTTAATATAGTTTGAGTTGGAAAAACTAAGGTCTTCTGTCATGTAGTCATGTACATATAGTGAGAAGTAAGGATCTCTTCTATTTCCATTTTAGCAGTAAATATAACTGTGCACCAGCTGAATAAATGGTTAATACGCCACCATATCTGATTAATATTCTTCTTTTCTTCTTCTTAAGTCTGTGATTTTGATATTATTTTAAGTCTAAATGTTTTTGTCAATGTAGGGGTTATGTTGGAATTCACAGTTCTGGATTCAGAGACTTTCTTTTAAAGCCAGAGCTACTGCGGGCTATTGTGGATTCAGGGTTTGAGCATCCCTCTGAAGGCAAGTCATCTCTTATCTGTACATTGATTCTGCAAATTTGTTGTTCTATGGGTGTTAATATTTCCTTTTTTGATATTTTAACTGCCAATAAGAATATTTTTCCGTGTGGTGTCAAGTTGTCCACCATGCTATTCAGCTAGTGGTCAAACATGTGTGAAAGATGGGCATGGGTTAACTGAGTTACACTTGCATGTGCTAAATTTGACTATCTTTGAAGGCATTTTGATCTCTGTGGTCTTGTTTTTTCACTCATTAATTTATGAGTTTTCTTATTGAAATTGTGCAACATTCAGTATGCTAGTGGTTGAGAATATTGTTCTTCAGAGATGTCATATTTAGCCCTTAAAATTGTAATCCAACCCAACACGCCAATAAACAAGGATAATGCTCATAGATGGTCAGTATGGATACAGTTGAACTTAACCTATCAAAAATAGCGCAGGTTAATTTGGGCTTCCTAAGATGGCTTATAGTGATACATAAGAAAACTGGAAAAAAAGAAGATGCCAGAAACAATGAGTGTATACTATTATATGCGTTGTCACCAAAGAACTTGGCCGAAAAATAAAATAAGAACTGTTTTTGCTTGGTTTGGGTTGTTACATCTATTTCTCCAACTGCACTCACAGTCTCACACAATTTCCTTCTTCAAAGAAACAGAATATTCTTTTTTGTTACTTTGTTTGGTGTATGTGTATATCTATCTATAATTCACCTTCTTTATCCAACTATAAAAAAAGAAGTTTTTCTCTGGGAGTAGGAGGTGGAGAGGGAGTATACTCTATGCTTTCACCAGTGCTATAAGAGGATCTTCCTTTTCCAAGGGTTTTAAGCTTCAAATGAAGCAAACATGTACTTTTTTGAAAACAAATGCTTAAAAATTGGAACACCCAGTAATGCACGCTGTGTTCAGTTCATTTTTTCTATTTTGTTTATTCATTCATTGATTTTGGTAAAACCTCACCCTGTTTGCCTTTTTAATGGGTTCTTGACAATCTATTTCTCTATCTGTTTTCAGGTAAATTATTACTATCACTACTATTTTGGAGAAGTGTACTGTGGTAAACTTTTTAAAACTGAAACTGAGGCCTTTTTGGCTCCACTCTATTTGGTTCTTCATCAGTGCAACATGAGTGTATTCCACAAGCTATTCTGGGTATGGATGTTATTTGTCAAGCCAAATCTGGAATGGGCAAAACTGCTGTTTTTGTTCTTTCGACTCTGCAGCAGATTGAACCTGTTTCTGGTCAGGTTGCTGCTTTGGTCCTATGTCATACAAGGGAATTAGCTTATCAGGTATACAATGGAATCTGCTGTTCTGCTTCACTAATCATATTTTTCCTCTCCAAACATATCAAGTAACCCTCTTTTTTTGTGGGGTTCTTTTGTTGTCTGCAGATTTGTCATGAATTTGAGAGGTTCAGCACATATTTACCTGATATCAAGGTTGCTGTCTTCTATGGTGGTGTCAATATCAAACTTCACAAGGAGCTTCTGAAGAATGAATGTCCTCATATTGTTGTTGGAACTCCTGGAAGAGTACTTGCATTGGCTAGAGATAAAGACCTTCCTCTGAAGAATGTGAGGCATTTTATTCTGGATGAATGTGACAAGATGCTTGATTCACTTGGTATGTCTTGGCTTAATTTTCTTCTTTCATGATTCTAGTTGCCTATTTCCGCGACACTCTTTTTTAGCAACTCATTACCTGTACTATGTTTGCAGACATGAGGAGAGATGTGCAGGCAATCTTCAAGATGACTCCCCATGACAAGCAAGTAATGATGTTTTCAGCAACGCTCAGCAAGGAGATCCGTCCAGTCTGCAAAAAATTTATGCAAGATGTAATGTCCTCTGCCAGTTCTACTTGAAAGTAGAAGTCTTCCGATTTCCATCATTTCAAAATTTTGCTAGCATTTAGTAGTGTAGTTTATTTGGTCAAAGCTAGAGAGGATGTGTACGGGGAAAAATGGGTTGTTGTGCACTGAGCTTGTAGTTCCTTTGTTTTCTTCCATTTGCGCATGTATCAGAAGTACAAATTAGAATGTTTTTGTCTTGGGAGTAAAGATATTGCGTGGGATTATCTAAGGTCGGATCAATGCTTGCACTATTAAGGGAATTATTCTTGTTAGTAGTGTTGTAAATATGTTGAGCAACAATGAGAAATAGTTGGTCTGATTTTACCATCTCCCGGGAGAAAATGCACAGATGGATTGTGGATTCTTCTTCAATCCTCATTCGTTTCATTCTGGGTACCATTAGCTTCATGAAGCTCCTAATATGCTTTACTGTGACGTTCTTTTCAGCCAATGGAAATTTATGTTGACGATGAGGCAAAGTTGACCCTTCATGGACTTGTACAGGTACATCTTGGGTGCTAAGATATGAAGCCATGATTTCTTCGCATCTGAATTAAATTTCTTATTTGGTTTCTTTTATTATAACAGCATTACATCAAATTGAGTGAAACGGAGAAAAACCGGAAGCTAAATGATCTGCTGGATGCCTTGGACTTCAATCAAGTAGTAATATTTGTCAAGAGTGTGAACAGGGCAGCAGAGCTGAATAAATTACTAGCGGAGTGTAATTTTCCATCTATCTGCATCCACTCTGGCATGACTCAGGAAGAAAGGTATGTGAACTGTTGTTGATTGCAGTTTTCCTTTTGCACCTACTTCTAATCTAGTTTAGCATGAAATATGGCACAATATCGATGATTTTTTGTGATAAGTTAAGGTAGTGGTAGCCACTTTTCAGCCTTCCTGATATTACTTGAATGATTATATTTTTGGTTTTTTGTACTACTAATTGGGAGTAACAAGTAAACAATTAACTAGACAATTAGAAAACAAAGTAATTTGCTACATATGTAGTTAATAGATGAAGTCCTAGAGTTGTAGTTCTTACCCTAGGTGCTAACTCTATGGGTAATACCTAATTAGCTCGCTGTTATGATTGGGGATTGGTTATTACTTTCAATACTAAATATCTCTTGATTAATGAGGAACTTGGCCGATATTAGCTTTCTCAAGTCAAATAAGACAACATTACATGCAATTGCTTATGAAGCCAAGAGAGGTTATTCCTACTCTAGTTCAAAACTTTGTTATTAAGCTTAATTGACTCCTCAATTAGCCTAATACCTTGTTATCCAGATTACCTAAACTCAATTTTTCATTTTCAATCGAGAACTTAGTTAATAGGGTATAAAATAATGTTTTAAACCGATACTTTCACATACAAGCATAGAAATGACTAAATAACAATAATTCACCCAATGAAACAAGCTTCACATTATTACCCATAAAGTGTAGTACAGTAGGGTTGAACTACGAGCTTGGATGAAGAGCTTTAATGAAAATTTTAATGGAAATTTAACTAGGAAAGCCTAAATACAATGGCAATTAAAAAAGAAATTGCTAACTCTAGTTGGCGACCTCATTGGAAAGGGGTTATTAAATGGCTCAAGAGAGCTTAACAAATCGCATAATTATTGACAAGGAAGAAGCTAGAGCCAAAAATAGACTTGAAATCGTTTTTAAAGTTGCTAGTGCAAAATGTCACTTGGATGCCCCAATGTGAGTGAGAGGGTGGCTGTGGATGATTATAGGAGAGGTAACGGGAGACTGAATAAATATTGGGGAGGTGAATTATACAGGACATGGCCCAACTTCAGTTTACTGAATACATGACCTTAGATAGGAGGTTATGGAGGTAGGGTAGAGAATTAGTTAGGCAATTGAGAGTTGTCTCATTTTCCTTCATATTAGTAGTTGTAGTATTACTCTATGAGTTTCTTGTTATTCCATTTCTACTTCAAATTAGTGTTTCTTGCCCTTCTCGATCAGATTATTTTGTTGTAGCGAGTGTCCTTTCTTTAGTATGCTTTGTCATGCTCTCTTAGCAATGTGTCTTGGCTTCTTCCCCCCCCTTTTTTTCCGAATTGCTTTTACTTGTCCATCTGAAAGCACCTCTCTATCTCCCCGGGTGTAAGGTTTGGGTACACACTACGCTCTCCAAACCCCACTTCTGGGATTACACCGGGTCTGTTGTTCTTCTAGTCTTTTTCTTCCCTGTTGAAATGGTTAAGTTTGGAGATCTTCCGTCGAATTACTTCAGGACCCCTTATTGCATGTCAATTGAGTGGAATAATTAGGGTGTGAAATTCTTATGATGCTATTCTTGATGTATGTTAAACTGTAAGTGACTATTTGACTTGTAGATTGACGCGCTACAAAGCTTTCAAGGAGGGTCATAAGAGAATTCTTGTGGCAACTGATTTGGTTGGTAGGGGCATTGACATTGAAAGGGTTAACATTGTTATTAACTATGACATGCCAGATTCTGCTGACACTTACCTTCACAGAGTAAGTCCTTATTTATTTGGATTCACAGTTTCAACTTTTGATTAATTATGCTTTTAGTGTTAATTATTTTTGTCATTGAAAACATTGACAGGTGGGTAGAGCTGGTAGGTTTGGGACGAAAGGCCTTGCCATTACATTTGTGTCCTCTGCGTCAGATTCTGAAGTTCTTAATCAGGTTTGGAGACACTTGAATATTTTATCTTGTTATGGAAGTATTGTCCATAATTTTCTAAGTTCCTTGTGCTTCACCATTGTAGGTTCAGGAAAGGTTTGAAGTAGACATAAAAGAGCTTCCTGAGCAGATTGATACTTCTACATACAGTATGTCGTCCTCCTTGGTGTTTAGTTTATTGATGCCTTTAATGTTTCTTGGTGTGGAAGTGCTTTTCTGTCTGACTGTAAATCATGGAAGCACATCTAGAACATCTCATGGTTTATATGGAGGCCTCGAGTAGTATTTGTCTGCTGTGATTAGCTTCATGAGGATCTTGGACTGGCATATGATTTACTTAAACTTGCAGTTTAACTTCTGAAAAAGAAACAAGATGTTATGTCCTAGACGTGAATTCTAGTCCATTCCTCCGTTTGCAGAATGACTCTATCTAGAGAAGTGTCAAGTAAAAACTGAACTGGAATATAGATGAGAAACATGTATCTGCTAGTTTATTGTTGACTTTGAAGAGCCTGTTTGGATTAGCTTTGGCTTATGACTTCTAAGCCAAAAGCCACAATTAGAATTTCTAACTTGTGGCTTTTGGCTTAAAAATAAGTGATTATAAGGACTTCTATAATTTTACCTGAACACTAAATAAGCTTAAAAACTATTTTTGTCAAAAGCACGCCTAAAATAAGCGAATCCAAACAGGCTCTTAGATCTTGTGAACTGAATTGTGCTTCTGAAAAGCAAAGAGTGGGTAAGTTAGCTCCTTTTTACTGATTTATTTTGAAATGCCAGCCAATTTGGGTATATTAGGCCCTTATCTTGAAGGTTAACATTTGTTCCTCACCACTAGTTGTGTTAAATGTGTTTTATGGATATTTTCAGCTATGATAGCTGTCGTGGGTTGATCCCATATAGAGGAATTCTGCAATATCTTAATGCTTTTAATCAAGTTGATCTGGGGCTAACAATTTTTTGTTTGTTTATGCAGTGCCATCTTAGTGATATGAGAGTGTCCTGGCGGATATTAGTATCATTTTGCCTGAAGATAAGGGGAAACTGACAGATGTTTGTTTTTGTTTATCGCCTATCTTGGCCTTTTGGACCTTCTATTTTGAAGGGAATGGTGGCCTCCTACTCTATGCTTTTGACACTGCTGGACTGCTGTACCCTAATTGAACCATGCTGTTTCTTATCAGTTAAGAGGAACATGACAAATGTCTCTGAGTGTTATCTTGTTTAGCTCTATAATTTATACTTCTCAATGATTTATTATGCCTAGTTTTTGAATCATATTCTTGTTAGCTGTTTAATTCAAGTTCCTAGAGCTATTTTCCTGCTGGGATCGTGTGGAAACCCGCTGGAATAACTTGAGGAGAAAAATTTTGTTATCATTATGGGGGGGGGTGGACTCCTCAGTTTGGCATAATGAATTATGTCCTGCTGCTGACATAAAATGTTTCTGTCCCCTTGAATTTAACTGATGATACACATTGTACTGTTAGAAATGGCCACGGTTGGACTTGAGTCTGACCTACTTTATCGTCTTTAGCTGATAGAGCTGCTGTTTACAAGTGTAAGAGTGGATATTGGTAAAGTGAGTGTTAATGACCATATAAAAAATGCTTCATTGGAAGCATTTTTCCCATCTTACACCAGCAAGGTAACCCATCTCGATAACGCCAAGATGCCTAAAACCATATGTTGTATGTTCTTTTTTTACCTTTCTACACTTACTGTTATGGTTATGGTTGCATGTGTACTTGCTACCAATATTCTTGGTTCTATTTTGTGGCATGTATTTCTAGCAGGTCTTCTTAAAACTGCTTAGATGATAACCTGGTGGTTTTGATTGATTGAATTGAGGAAATAGATCAATGGATTATATGTCATAGGATATATGTTCTTGAGGATATTTTCTAATTTAATGTTAAAAGTATAGGTATGATTAATCAAAAATTGTTTTATTTCGTACTAATAATTATAAATGAGAAAAACTTAAATTTAGAGAGGTTAGATTATGATATGCACATTTGAGTTCAAGTACTTTTTTGTGTGGGCTGATATTATTTTACTTGTGAATTTTAGTTTGTTCAAATTCAAATAAACCTCCGTTGAGAATAATTTAAAAGTGACCGGTTTTTATCTTATTTTATCTTAAAGATTTGTTCTGAATCGAAAATTAACTAGAGATTTAATTTATGTATATTAACTAGATATTAAAATATCTAACCATTCTGTCTGCCTAAAGATACATTTGTTTTTCCTCTTTTAAGTTGCACTTTACACTTTAGTGTAGATATAAATTCACTACTTATCCCCAGATGATCCCCTTACCCAGTAAATATCGAAGTATGAAATAAAAACACGTGCTAATTTTTCTAAAAAATGAAAAGTAGTAACAAGGATTTTATTGAAATTGTTTATAATTGAATAATTTGATTAGATAAAAATATATATAAATAAACTATAATTAAGAGTTAAAAGGCAACCTATAAAACATATTACCATTCATCTATTATTATTTTGCTATAAACATGGAGTAAGTAACTTTTCATAAGTTCGTATTACTAAGGAAGTCAAAAATAAAAGAAGCTCCATTACAAAAATAATAATTAAAAAAATGAATCCTTTGATATGTAATTTGATTTATCTCTAAATTATAACTCAGCGATTGTAATTTTTGGACAAATTTATAAGATAAAGTGTTTCAAAAATAAGTTTGGATAAAATTTATATTGTAATTGAATATACGAATTTATACCAAACGATCCTTACTCAGTGTAATATTTTTCAAGCACACATTAATATTATATCTTTTATAACTATTCTTTTCTTCCAAAATAAGGGTGATCTTAGTAAGATTTATATTTATTAAAAAATTAATAAATATAATATATAGTTTTTAAATCACTCCTGACTAAAAACTATTTCTTTAAAAAAATTAAATAACATTAAAAAGATATATATTTAGGAAAATTTTTAAGATAATATTTATTTTGAGATAATGTTTTTATGGATAAAATAATATTTATTTTATGACGGTGGACTCGACTTTTTAAGTATTCTTCTTGTATTAAAAAACATATGCTATTAATTAGACTTATACTCAAATTGGTTAATTAAAATTTTTCCTACATATAATACGAAGTCCTTTCACTTTTTTTCCCATCTCCTCAAATTCTACACAACCAGTTCCTCCGCCTTGAACTGCCACCATGATGGCAAAAAACACCACCCTTTCCGGCGGAGTACTGAAAAAAGTAATTCTTTCGTATACTTACTTAGCAATCTGGATTGTCCTCTCCGGCACTGTCATTGTATACAACAAATACATTCTTGATAAAAAGCTCTACAATTGGCCTTTTCCAATTTCTCTTACAATGATTCACATGGGTTTTTGTTCTTCTTTAGCTTTCTTCCTCGTACGTATCCTCAAATTGGTTGAACTTTTCACCTTATCCCGCAGAGTGTATTTGACTTGCGTTTTACCCATTGGCGCCCTTTACTCTGTTTCACTATGGCTATCAAATTCTGCTTATATTTACCTCTCTGTTTCCTTCATTCAAATGCTTAAAGCCCTAATGCCAGTTGCAGTTTACACAATTGGGATTTTGTTGAAAAAAGAGAGTTTTAAGAAATCCACAATGTGTAATATGTTGGCAATTTCAATTGGGGTTGCTATTGCTGCTTATGGTGAATCAAAGTTTGATTCTTTTGGGGTTTCACTTCAATTACTCTCTGTTTTAGTGGAAGCAACTAGATTAATCTTGATTCAGATTTTGTTAAATTCAAAGGGAATTAAGCTAAACCCTATAGCTACACTATACTATGTAGCTCCAAGTTGCTTTCTTTTCTTGTCAATTCCATGGGTTTTTGTTGAACTTCCAGTTTTTAAAGAAAGGGGTTTTAGTTTAGATTTTGATTTGATGGTTTTTGGTAGTAATTGTTTGTGTGCATTTGCATTAAACTTAGCTGTGTTCTTAGTTGTTGGAAAGACTTCAGCTTTAACAATGAATATTGGTGGGGTTGTTAAAGATTGGCTGCTTATAGCATTTTCTTGGTCTGTGATTAAAGATCGTGTGACTCCATTGAATTTGGTTGGATATGGATTAGCATTTTTGGGAGTTGCTTATTATAATCATCAGAAATTGCAGAAATTGAAGGCAAAAGAAGCAGAAAAGAAGTTTCAGCAGAATGATGAAGAAGGTGGAGGGAGGACTAATGTTGACAGATAGACAACAGAATGGTACAGGGAAGAAGGGTCATTCACAGTTACCAATTTTATTTTATTTTTTTAGTTGTGGTTTGAAAAAAATAGAAATATTTATATATATATCTTATTAATTAATTAAGATATCTCATATGTTTTGGTTAAATTTCATTTAATAATTTTATCTATTAGTTTTTAATTTTACATAATAAATGTTATATTTTATTTTACGTTTACGTATTATTATTTTATGTACTATTTTACAGAATTATAAAACAAGAAGGTAACGACAATGTTTTTTAATTAGGCAAACATAAATTGTTTTTAAAAATAAAAAATAAAAACACTTTTCTGAAAAGCAATTTTTATAAAGTTCTTTTGAAAATAAAGAATTTTTAATAGCAATGCCAAATAAGCGTAATAATAATTTATTTATTAACTATGTATGCGTTTAAATTTAACCAAAATTTTAATAATTAAACATCAAAGTTAACACAAAGCAGAAAAAACTAATAACCTTGTTTTTAGTATTTATAATTATCGATTATATACCATAGCTTCCAAGAAACATAAGAACGGGCAACTTTCACATATAGCAAACATAAAATTTATATTTGTATGCTATAACAAAGTTTGCATAATTGCGATCTATAGCAAACATATTTATGTATAATTCACTATACATATATAATTAAAGCGAATTGTATAAAGCGAAGTGTATAAAACGAGAAAGAGAAAGATACTTGGGCAGAGAATTGTATAAAAACGAATTGTATAATAATAAGTGTATAGAACGATTATATACAATTTGAATTTGTATAAAATGAGAAAGATAGAAAGGCAAAAGAGACTTGGGCAGGGAATATACAATTGAATGAATTGAATAAAATGGGAAAGAGAGAAATTATATTGAATTTGAATTTGTATAAAACGAGAAAGAGAAAATGCAAAAGAAATTGGGTAGGGGAGTATTTTTATTATATAATTATAAGTGTATAGGACGAAAATATATGTATTTGCATGTGTATATACAATTTTCTCTTGCTTTATACAAACAGAACACAATTTATACATTTTGCTTCTGTTTGTATAAGCGAGAGAGACGAGGGTAACGAGCGAGATTAGGGAGAGTGGCGAGCGAGATCTGGAAGAGGGGAGAGAGGGGAATAAATATATATATATATATATTTTTACAATTTCCTCTACTTTATTAACAAATTTTATACACTTGTGTTTGTGTAAAAGGGAGAGGAAGCGAGCGAGAGTTTGAGGAAGAAAGGTGACTATCAAACAGTTTGCTATGAGACACAATTAAATCAAAGGATGGTTATAGCAATTAATTTGATTTATTAGTTTACCATTATTAAACATCCCATAAGAAAAACACAAATATTCTTTGACATTTTCTTAAAAGTGAGTCTCTTTAAAAAGCCCAACTATTAACATGGGGCAAAATTGTGCGGAAGGGCAATTTTGACTTTTTTCCATTTTAATATTTTTTTTTCTGTATTTGAATATCCAAATTTCATAAATAAAAACTGTTCCAGTTTCAAGTCATTTGTCTTCTTGTTCATTATAATAATAATAATAATTATTATCATGCATGGACAAATCTAATGAGTAATGGAAGTTGTGATACAGTAGTGTTTACTTCCTTGTAACTCGAGCCGACAACTTTAGGATTGGCGCTGAGTACTGCTGACCATTCAATCAGTTCTTTTACCGCATTCATAAAGTCTTTTCCGCCGGACGACTTGTAGGAGGTGAGAAGGATCCTTACTCCGTCCCACACAGTGTATTACTATCGGCCCTACCAGGCAACATCTACCTACACAAGCAACTTTCTCTTTTCGGCAGAGTGAATAATCAATAATCAACATTATGCTTCTTCTTTTAGCAAAATATATGTTCCCTTGGAGATGAAAAATTCGCGCACTAGCACAAAGCTCCGGCTATACGCAGTCTCAGATGAAGGGCCAGACCATATTTGATCCATTATACGTAACCTTATATTTCTACAAGAGGTTGTTTCCATGACTTTGAACTCATGACATCTTGGTCACATGGGGACAACTCTTACTGTTGCTACAAGGCTTCTCTTCTCAAAGCATCTTCACGCAACTATTATTATGAGGATTAGTTTTCTTTGTCAATTGTAGAAGCCTCATGCATCCATCAACTTTGTTCAGTATTAGTGTCATCTACAAGTCAAAGACAACCAATTGAGTATACCTGCCTTTGTGAATATGTTGAAGGAAGCCAATGATGCCATGATTACAACGTCTCCATCGAAACAATGCCTCCACAGAAAGACAAAGATACAAAAGAAACTCAGGAAATCAAGAAGAGCGTCCAAAAAATGAATATCCTTTTGTAGCATCATACTTTTAGTTCCATTGTTTACGCAAGAAGATCATGCATATTGGATTAGCCGCTCAGCTAACAATGCTCATGAAAAGACACTCCTGGTTGCCATGACTGATATTGATTACAACATCATGCACATTAAGCTACCAAAAGTCTTTGCATGAGCAAACCCCATCTATGAAACGGTGAAATCGGTTTCTGTCCCTGACCAATATTTCTCGCTTGTAAGTCTTCGAAATGAATTTAGTTGCAGAGTGGCAATCTTCACAGACTCGTAAGTTTTTCACGATTCGGATAGGAGTTCCAGGAGGTGTCTTCATAAGGGCAAATGCAATAGCAAGCTTTTCACTATGCCTATTTACAGCGCCTTCTTTATCTTCTTCATCGATATCAAGTAACACTTCTGATGTTGAAGCAACAAATCCAGCTCTTCTAATCTCCTTTCCAATATCATCCACCATCTGATGAATAATTTTGTACTCACTATGACTTTTATCTCCTGACACAAATTCATAGATTCCGTTGTATAGTTCAATCATAGTGCTCCCTGGAACCTTTCTCATTCCCTTCTTTGCCATAACTTCCCTAATCACGGTCTTCTTTTCCCAAGAAAACATTTTTGCATAAATGTTAGAAAGCATTACGTAATTAGAGTCATGCGTAGGCTCATATTTTATCAGCTCTTTTGTTATTTTTTCACCAATCGTCAGCTCACCATGAGCACGGCAAGCAGTAACAAGTGTTCTCCAAATTACCGGATTTGGCTTAATGGGCATTCTCTTAACAAAATCCAATGCTTCTTGCAAATGTCCAGCTCTACATAACAGATCAACCATGCATCCGTAGTGTTCTATCTTAGGTGAAATCCCAAATTCCTTTGTCATCGAATAAAAGTATCCCTTACCTTGCTCAACTAAGGCCGAATGGCTACAAGCAGTAAGTAACCCGATAAAGGAAACACCATCAGGTACAACCCCATCATTCTTCATCTCCTCAAATAAAGAAACAGCCTCAGTTCCCCGGCCATGCATTGCCATACCATCTATAACTGAAGTCCAAGAAACAATATTCCTTCGACTTATGCCCCTGAACAAACTCAGAGCTTTATCAACATCACCACATTTTGCAAACATATCAATTAAAGCATTCCAAAGAACAACACTCTTTGGAACATTCTCCCTCTCGATATATGCCTCGAGCCACTTCCCTAGCTCAAGCGCACCCAAATCTATACAGGCAGACAACAAACAAACCATCGTAACTTCATCAGGTTCTACCCCAACAACCTGCATTTCTCTAAACAACCCTACAGCCTCACTAGACAAACCCCATCTCACATAACCACCTATCATGGCACTCCACCCTACCGAATCCCAGTTAGGCATTTCATCAAACACCTTCCGCCCATACTCAACCCCACCATCACAACAACAATACATATGAACCATAGTATTCAAAACATGAGAATCATCATCAAACCCAAATTTCACCACTGACCCATGAACAGTCTGGCCTAATTTCAACTCACCAATCCCAGCACAAGCCTTAAGCACAAAAGGGTACGTAAACTTATTAGGCCAAATACCATAACTTAACATTTTACCATACAAAGACAAAGCATTATCCTTAAAATCACTGGTTACAGCGTAACTTCTGATAATGGTGTTGAAAAGAAAGGTATCAAAGAAATGGGTTTCAACATATGGGGAAAAGATGAATGATGAAGCGTGAGCAATGGCGTTAAGTTCAGAGGAAATGGAAGTGAATTTTGTGAGCACAAGGGGGTTACTCTGTAGGCCTAATTTGAAGATATGGGATTGAAGTTGAAGTAGTTTAGGCAGAGAATCGCAAAGTTGGAGGAGAGATAAGCAATTCTGCTCTGCTGCTCGGTTCTTGCTGGTGAGTGATAGTGATAGTGATGTGTGAAGTGAACGGAATAGCTTTGACTTTGAAGGTAAATGCTGCATCTTGTTGATGCCATCAATGGCGACAAACGCTAATCCATCTTACTTCATTGTTCAAAAAATATTTGGAATAATTAGCTATATTAACTCAGGTTAAATGAATATTTTAATTTAATTGTAATATGTAGTAAACTGTTTGTCATATATCATATATTACTATTATTAAAAGCACGAACAAAAATAGTTTAAAGTTGAATTACAGTTTACCCCTTCTATAAATTAAATTGTTATAAAATATTTAAATATTTGATTGTATAAATTTAATTAAAAGGTTAATGACTTTTAGACTTCTAAAGATTAATTTCTAATTAAATATCCAATTAATTAATATTTATCATATATGTATATAATAATTATAATTTTTTTTTTAAATTTTTTTTTACTTAAATTGCTATATTTTTCCTCTTCTCATAACTTTTTCCTTAACCCCTCTCATGAATAATATAATTTATGTGGATAAAGTATTATCCTTTTATGATAAATAATGAAATTTAATAATATAAAGGGTGCAAATCTGCAAAATAGAGACACACGTCGATAATGTCCTTTCGATTATTATTAAAGAATGACTCTATCTTCACAAATTTAAATTCATTAACGCTTAATTACGTGATAAAACTTTAGTTGTTCTTTCTACATAGTTTTGCTAATTTTAATTTCTTTTTTCATATTCTTCATTTATTTATTATTATTTGTTAATTACTTATTCAACTTTATACTCTTAATATTCATAACTCTCATCTTTTTCATATTCATAACCTCCAAATATTTAAACTAAAACTTTAAGATATCTTTTGATATTCCTTCTATTCTATCTATATAAATTCAATTTTTTTAATCTCATAGAACCCCTACAAAGATTATTAGGCTATCATTTTCATTCTATAGTTAAAGTAGATGAAGAAACCTTTTGAATTTTGATAGGATATGAAAGGAGTCGATAAGAATTCAGAGAGTTATGTACTAATTTTGTACATATTTTTTCATCTATACATATATCAGTCTTGTAAGAATAATGTCTACATTGGATCTTTCTTAAATCTGTTTCTTTTTGTCTTTTTTTAAATCTCCATCAGACTTCTTAATTTAATTTTATTATGAATGTTTTAGTTTTATTGCGTAAGTCTTTATTTTTATTTTGTAATTGTTATATTTTATTATTCATTACAATTTACATATATATTTTCATGAAATTTTTGTCATTATAACATATCTATAAAAATTCACATTGAACGCACGTGCGAAGCTCAGAAACTAGTTTATATATATATATATTTTATTTTATTTTTTCGTTCCCTTCTCTTCCCTCTTCCAGATCTATCACTTATACAAATGAAAACGAAATGCATAAATCACGTTTCTGTCTGTATAAAGCGAGAGAAAATTGTATATACACATGCAAATACATATATCTTCGTCCTATGCACTTATAATTATATAAAACAAATATTTTTCTGTCCAATTTTCTTTTGTCTTTCTCTTTTTCTCGTTTTATACATACACAAATTATACAATTGATTTGTATACAATTGCTTTCTTTTGTATGGGTATAATGAATTGTACAATTGGTTTCTTTGTATATGTATAACAAATTATACAATTATTTTTTTGAATATATAACAAAATATATATATTTATGTTTGTTGTGGAATGCAATTATACAAATTCTGTTATAACATATAGATATAAATTTTATATTTGCTATATATATATATATATATATATATATATATATATATATATATATGAAAGTTACCATTTTTCGTATATACAACAGTATCATTTGAAAAACAAAGCAGCACTAATATGCACATAACTTGCACATTATTTTGTAAGAAACAAGATATGGACCTAAAATTGATGAAATTACTTTGGCTAATTTTGACTATGATATCTCAAATCTTGCATAGGAACTCGTACTATTATGATATAATGTGTATTGATATATTTAGGTTTAATTTCAAAGCTAACATTATATTCATGTGAAAAAAGTGAGTAAAATTTAGGAGAGAAAAAAATTATATACATGTTTATCTCAATTTTAATTGAAATAAATATTACATTAAAATACATTTTATTTATCTCTCTCAAGTCTCATCTATACATTGTTTTTTTTATCTCGCTCCTCTCTTATAAATTGTTGCTATGAATTATAATCGGGCTAATTATTACTATTCATAATTATGATGCTTAAGTACTATAGCTATCTATGAAAACTCTTTTAATTTTTTCTTAATTGATTTCGATAGTAATAGTAAAATTAAAAGTACATAAAAAATTAAAACCTAACTAATATCACACATAAAAAAATTATTTCTAAAATTTAAATATATTAGACGAAACAATTCTAAGTTCTAACTATGCCATGACTAGCGATATCATCGACAATAAGATTAGTTTGCGTAACAAACTAGCCACAGTAGAGAGGTTTTGATTAATTGAATCGAAAACATAATGCGAAGACAAAAACGACTGGACCCTTGTATGGCCACGTCTGTCATTTTCTTTCGTGTTCAACAAATTGGCTCACTTTTATAACGAACGGAACCCCATTCTTCTCTGTTGATTCCAAACAAACAACTATCGGCAAAAAGGGGTTGCGAAATGAGAAAACTTTCTGTTTTTCTTTCTATCGGATTCGCTCATAGATCCTCTAAATTCCGCAGCAGCAATAATCATCATAATGCTCTTTGTTTTTACAGCAATAGTTGCCCTTCTCCCTCCAAGAATCATGGTTAGTCCCCTCATTATTCTCTCTTGTACCTTTTTAAATGTGATTACATACGAAAGGTTGCTCTTTTATGCGTTTTCTTCCACAAGTTTGACTGATAATCGAATTTTATCTGAGTTTCGGGTTTTTACCCTCTGGTTGCTAGTGAATAAGCTATGAATTCGGGTCTCTGTGAACTGGAATGAAGTGTAAAGTGTGTGACTGTAACCCCAATTATATGATCGAAACAAAGTATACGGGGATGACAAGATTTTCTAATTAAGAGAGTTTGTTGTGGAATTATTACGGTAGTTAAATGAATTCCATTAGTTGTTCGTCAATCTGACGTGAGGGACCTTCACTTTCTATCAAATTGAGCTAGAGTAGGGAGAAGGTAAGTCCGTAAAAATGTAGGGTGTAATGGGGAAATTCACTTGCATATTCATCTCATTGAGATTAGGCTAGTTTAGTGCCGCTATGTATCATCTCGAAAGTATCACTGATTGCGGCAATAGACGTGAGGCTTGTCATAGATGGCGCTAGAAGAAGGCTCAATTCTTTATGTGGACAAGGCAATTTTCATGGTTGATCACCATTGCGTCTTCCTTTTCTCTTTCCCCTCTTTATCATACCTTGCCACAACCATCAGTGGTGAATTCATAAAACATTGTGATTATGGAGGTGCAAGGCTCGAGTTAGTTGGAAACTTTTAAAATTTATTCTGCGTAAGAAATATACAATTTGGATGTGTTTTAGATCTGCTGCTTCCGTAAGCTTCTGCTTCGCACTTGTTTAGTCAAAGTGGATGCAGTCAACTCTGAAATTATGTATCTGTTTAGCTGTGTCCCATTTAAATTGATGAATAGGTAACAGAGTGTCCATTATAAGTTATAGAAAGACAAGGAGGAATTGGTGTTTCGCTTAACGACTGAAAAACTCATTGATGTGAGATTATAAGGGGTTGTGGTTCCAAAATGCAAACGATTCAGATATCTAGTCTGGTTGTTCTATGAGAATGGAATGATAGATGAAGATGTTACACATAGTATCAAAATCGGATGGCTTATATGAAGTGATACTGGTGTTATGTGATAGAAGTTTGCATAGAAAAGTGAAAGGTAAGTTCTATGGACCTATCATAAGACCAACAAATGTTATGAAAGATAATCATGTTCTTCAAAAGGTGCAAGTAGCACACATTGAGGATAAAATGAAAGAAGGTCGCTCGAGATGGTTTGGTCATGTCATGTGTTGACCTCCAGATGCATTGGTCCATAGGTGTGATACTGTGATGAGTGAAGGTGCTTAAGGGGATGAGGTAGGCCTAGAATTACATGGAAGGAAGTCGTCTCTAAAAACCTATTATCTAGGCACAATGGAAGAAAAAGATCTATGTAGGCAATGCCAATTGGTTATGAATGTGTTTTTGTCATGTAAGTTTGTTTACTTTAGATTCTGTGCATTCTAGGAGTCTTTTTGCCTAGTACAAGATTTTTATGCCAGTAAAAGATATATAGAACTTCTAGTACTTTCTATTTTTATTTTGTATAATGCTGGCCTGAGATGAATTTGAATTGGAGAAACATGGACGGTGAGAATTTATATAGCCAACCCCAACTTGTTTGGACTGCGATGTAGTTCTTGTAGCTTTTATTCGTCATGTGAAATGTCTACAAACATTTTGTGCGTAGATCATTTATATTGCCTAATAAATGACAAGAAAAATCTAGGACATTTATGTTCTTGCTGATAAAAGATTTTCATACTATATTTTCCTGTTGAAATGTTTCAGTCAAGTCTATAGTTGGTTCTTTTTCTTGAGTTTTACTCATGGAAACTATTATGTGCAAATCAAGATTCATCTAATTAGTAATTACACGTACTCATAATGAGAGAGTGAAAAATTGAGTCTGAACTATGTGCCATGTAACTGTGTACCCATTTGCAGGTTACTTTACTCTTCTCAACAACCTTTCTTGTTTTATAAGCTTGTTGAAAGTAACACTGCTCTTTCTTCAGGACTTCTTGCACATTACAGGAGTCTTGTTGAACAGGGAAAGCTGCAGCATGATCCTTACCAAGAAAAAGTTGCTACTGAACTAGAAAATCTTCTTGGAAGGCTGGAGCAATATGAAAAGGACATGGAGGAATATCATGTGAGAGTTTTATATTGTGATAATGAACTTTTATTGAAGAAATCTATTCAATGTTGTTCCGAAGACTTTATTTTTAATTTCCATGCTTTTAGGAAAAACTTGCACAATGGGAGGATAATAGGGAAAGTCGGAGGCGTAAGCTTCTTATGGAGGAAGCTGAGGCCAAACAACAAGGTGCATTTAAACCAATAAACAAATCTCGCAATATTTTCCAAAGATGGATGTCTCGGTGAGTGTACATTTATCGACATTCTTATGAAATGCTTACGTGCAACGTTTTTTGTTGGTCAGAGTTTCTTTACTTTAAATAAATATGTTTGTTTTTTTATAAACAAAGTAGACATTGTTTTGGTTCTCAAAGAGATCAGGAATTGAAGGGATAGGGTGGTCTTACCTTCTTGATACTTTGAATGTGTTGATTGTTTTGGTTTATCACATTCTCTTTTCTCAAGAAATCTTTTCTCAAGAAAAGATATCACCGACATTAGCATAAAGCATAAGTTCAGTTGCTTCTTCTTCACCACCAGTAATTTAATTGGTCATTTTTCTGTTTGGCTCAGGAAACCTGAAGATGTGGAAGAAGGAGTCGGGAAATGGGTTTCATATCTCAATCGAGAGAAGAAGTTAGATTCACAAGTCGGTCGACGTCCTGCTGCTCCTCCAGCCCCCAAAGGACTATATATATATGGCAATGTTGGGAGTGGTACTATTGCTTCTTGTCTAATTATGTTGCATGGTTGTTCATACATGCTGTACAAATTCATCTCATCCTCATTTTCTATAATGATGAAAATTTTCTTTTATTAGCTTCTATTAGCGATCAGCATCAGCCATGCTTTTCTCACAGACATAAACAAAATCTGACTGTATATTGGACTTCATTTAGGGAAGACAATGATTATGGATATGTTTTATAAGGCCAGTGAAGGCATTGTTAAACATCGAAGAAGGTTTCACTTTCACGAGGTGAGTGCTTGTTTGGGCCTTATATTTTAACTTGATTTATAATATTCTACACATCAATCAATTGATCAAACTAGTTGGGGTCAGCTATAAGCCCTACATATCCATTCCAGGCTCTTTAATCCCATTTCATTCCATACTAGTCCGGTTCTACATATGCATGACAAAATCATCTCGATTTCCTGAAACAATTTAGTCTGTCCTATCCTGAATTTCTCTTCCTCAGAGTTGTGCTTATAAGCAAAATGCCACAGGTCAAACAATTTGCAATGCAAGATTGTCTGCCCAAAAACCACAAATCCACTCGTAGATGACATGTAGTATCTGATATTATTTTAACATGTAGAGAAATTACTGGTTGACCGACATTATTTGGATACGGAAAGAAAATAACTGGTAGTCGTCTGAAGCTGATAAGAGGTAGCTTCTTAATAGGAAAATCTCCTAGATCCTTTTATGAGATGGTGCAATAATAATTAGCAATCAAAATATATTTGTCTACGAAGGATGAATGAGTAAGAATTCAATGTAATATGAGGCAAAGCATATTGGAGTTGATGCGCAAAATGATATAACCCTCTTGGCACCTGAATAGGCTACTGGATTTGTTTATATCTTCTGTTCCTATTCCACCTTTTTGCTTCTGTAGTGAAATTATCTTAATAGTTGTGAAAAATATTGCTTTTGTCAGTCATTGTTGCTGGCACGAAGTGGGGTAGGGTACAAATGAATTTGCTACTCTAGTACGGGTCCTGAAGCAAAAGAATCATCTGGTCTAATATCTGATTACTCTCTAGTACTTTGTCAAATTCTCTTTTTTTATTTCCAAGAAACATAAAGACTGGAATCTGTATAACATGTTTGAACATTGAAGCATGTCTATTAATTGGCCAAAGCATTATCTGTAGGTTTTTCTATATTGTAATGTTAATCTGCCTATGTCATGCATTTCGATACTTGAAATGATCAAACAATCCTATCAATCTGCTCTGTGGTCACAATATTTGTCATCTGCTCACTTCTGATTTATTCCAGATGTTACAATTGGCAGGCAATGCTTAAAATTAATGAACATATGCATAAAATTTGGAAGAGTCAGATGGAACAAAAGTCTCTGCAGTCAAGTATTTCTGGTTGGGTCATGAATCTTCCTTTTGATTCAAAAGTTAAAGAATGGGTAGCTGCTGAAGAAAGATATAAGCAAGAGATGCACATGAAAAACATTCTTCTGGACGTAGCTGACAAGTTTCTTGTTAACCAGGCAGATCGTAGGAGAGGTGCTAGCATCCTTTGCTTTGATGAAATACAGGTAAATGCAGTTAGATTTTTTTTTTTTACAGGAATTTTCTAACCAAACCATCACACAGTATATTGTTACTGAACTTAAGAACGAGAAATGGACTAGGTTTTGCCAACTTCAAGTCTTCAGGAGCTGGCTTTATGAATTTATCAGACACAGTGGATCCAAAGAAAATGATTAGTAATTACCTACAGTTAATTCAGCTTCAGTATTATATATTGCCTCATTTAGTCTTTTAATGTTATTGTTATAAACACACCATCCAGAATATGTGGAAGTCTGCTATTATTTGCTATAGTTGTCTCCGTCTTCTCTCTATTTGTGTTGTGGAATTACAACTCTCAAAAACTTGTAGCAACCTATTTATGCTGGGGTACATGTTATGAAGGAATCTGACTGAAGATTGCCTCACTTTTTCTGGTGACAGACAGTTGATGTTTTTGCAATTGTGGCATTATCTGGAATTCTCAGCAGATTGTTGAGTACTGGAACTGTTCTGGTGGCGACCAGTAATCGTGCACCAACAGATTTAAACCAGGTGCATTTACTTCTGGAAAATCAATGCATTTTTCTTTTTCATTCTCAAAGGGTATTCCATTTGCATTTTCATACTCAACTCGCTTGATTTTTGTTGCAAGTTTAGATTTGGAAGATGAATAAAATGGAAATCTCTGATTCAATGTGCTTGAGACATTGTTACATTTGTCTGTGACGTTTTTTTTCTCTCTGATCAAGTATTTATTGCGACATTTCTTTGTTATTCAGGATGGCATGCAAAAGGAGATCTTTCAAAAGCTACTAAAAAAACTTGAGGAGCATTGTGAAACTGTTCTAATTGGCAGTGAAGTTGATTATCGCCGCCTTATTGCTCAGAGATCTATAGACCAGGCAAGATTTTAAGGAAATTTTACTTGTTTCTACTCCCTGATAAACTAACATAATATGTGCTCATATACACACCTTATCTCCTCTCTCCTGTATAATGTGATAAATTAAATGCAATTGTCAGCAGTAAAAGCAGGCCTCTTTCGTGTGGTTAAGAAGCTACATCTCTTCAAGTGTGGGGGAAAGTAGAACTTTTGAGGAGAAACATGGACAAGCTTAGTGTATCCAATCCCAAATCTAGTAGAAGAAGGCTGAACGATTTAGATAGATCTACTATAACTTTGTATGTTATGAATTACTTAGAGACTAATATTATACTGATTATGTGATTGGCCCTCACACTGACACTGCATTTGAAACAACATTAAGTGCAACCTGATTATCACAAACGAGTTCCATCTGAGGAGTATCTCAAAACATCATTTCTTCGATAGTTGTTCAATCCATGTAAGTTCAAAGTTGCAATTATCATGGCTCAATATTCAGCTTCACAACCTCACTTTGTTTCTTGTTCGTCCAAAATACTAAATTGCCTCCAACTAGCTAATAAAGAGGAAAGAGGACAGAGGGTTTCTTTGTCTGATCCCTCTATGAGCATTAAAAATCCCTTCAGGTGCTCCATTAATAAGAGCAGGAAATTTCACAGTAGAGATACATAATTTCACCCACTTGCTCCACTTCTCCCAAAAACCCATCTGCCTTGAGATTCTGAAAAGAAACTCCCAATTGAGATGGTCATATGCACTCTCAATGTCAGATTTACACAACATGCCCTGACATAATCTCAATTCTTCTACTTTATAATCTACTTTCACAATTTACTGTATGTTTCTTTGTCCTGTTTCTCAAGATGATGATTACTTTGTTAACTTTCATCATTTTTTGAGCATAGTTATGGTAATGGAAATGAACTATGTAGTAATTGTTACAAAAGGTTATGGCTTATATCCATTGCTTGAATGTCTGTCTAATTTCTAATGTGATTATCTCTATCGTAGTTCTTAAGAAATATCAGTTGCATGTTATTTATGCTTGAGGATCTTAAGATGCATTTTATTTTGATTAATTGTTCCCATTATGCAATTTCAGGTCCATTACATTTGGCCTCTAAATAGCAACATTAAACGAGAATTTGAGGATATCTGGAATAAAATTAGTAAACAGGCCGGAGGAAGTATCATTTCACATACTATTCCTGTGATGTTTGGAAGGTATTTTAAATTAATCCTTGATATTTTTCAAGTCAGAAAAAGCCCTTGGATCTGTCATATGATAGTCCTTTGCTTTCTATCAGAACATTAGAAGTTCCTGAGAGCTGCAATGGGGTGGCGCGGTTCAACTTTGATTATCTGTGTGGTCGGCCGGTACTATGCTCTTGTCAGTCAGAATGTTCCTTTTCTTTTCTCTATATGACTTACTTATAGTGGAGAAAAAAACCTGTTAATGATAGACTTATTCTTATCTATTTGTTTGTGCTTTTGCCACTTGTCATCATGGTCAGTACATGCGTATTTGTATCAGTCAGATATAGGCACTTGTCAATTCTTGTCATTTATTTGAGTACCTAAATAGCATTTTGATTCGCTACTTGATACGACAATCTGTCGTGTAAGAGGAGTGGGCACGGTATCCCATTTAAAAAGATCATTTATGAATCAAATTGTTCTTGTAATTTCTACTTATATAATGTAATGAACTTCTAATTATATTCTAACTTAAGCCTAGCCTGTGGTGACATGAAATGTGATTAATAATTATAATCATGTGATTAAAGGTATTTATAATATAGAAATGTGATTAATAATTGTTTCAGCCCTAACATTTACATTAACTCAAAAGCTCCAGATATTTATAATATAGAACATTTTCAATCCCCTTTTTCTTTAACTGCATTCAAATTTAACCTTAAATTAAGTTAGTAATTTGACTAATGAACTGAATATACACAAGAGGCAGCTTAGGCTTCTTTCAGCTCGGTTTGATGCATGAACCCATAGATTAGCAAGCACCATACTGTGAGAATGATCTGATACATATATCAAAACAAATACATGACCTGGAGAAAACTAAGAGAATCGGTGTAGAAGAAGCCGAATATTTATCAAATTAGATGCTGTTATAAAAATAAAGGATGAGATGAAATATCTGTAATGCTGTACTTGATGTTGCCAACTGTAGAACTTGTAGTTTCATTTCTCGAGACTTTTGACATGTTTTTTTCAGGTATTAGGTTGATAGTCTGGTTGCTATTTCTGGTTTGGATAGTACTCGCTTAACCTCTAATTATATCTATAGTTGACTAGCTGGAATTCTGAAAGTTTGGTTTCATATACTCTGATGGTCTTTGTGTTGTTCCATTCAAACTGAACTTCACCAAAGCTAGAACTGTAGAGGATACAAAAGGAGGCACCATAAATAGAAGTTCAGTGATGTCTTAGATCAAAGGTCATTTAAATTGAGATGAAGTATGGGAGTTCTCAGCTTGAACTTGAATTTTTTGTATTTCATATTGCAGTGTTCACAGTTTTTTCACCTGATCGTCGATCTAATAGGAATAAGAACAAGACTGTATCTTTAACTTTGACCTCATACAGAATGCTGTCTTATTTAACCTAATTGTGGACATTTCAGCTAGGAGCAGCAGACTACATTGCAGTGGCTAAAAACTATCACACTGTTTTCATTTCTGATATTCCTATTATGAGCATGCGTATCCGTGACAAGGTACCATCTTCAACATTCCTTACTAGATATGCTAACTAATAGAAAACAAGTTAAGCTTTGACTTACAGAGTCTGCTGCGTGTATGTTGATAGCCTGCTAATACTATTTATACTAGCATAAAAGACTACTATCACTAAGTAGTTCCACTGTGTCTTTAAACTAAACCGTAAGATCTTGCCTCTGTATTTACTGGATAGATCTCTTGTTTTCAGGGTTTATATTGAAGGGAATATAATTGCTTTTGGCCTTGATATATCTGAGATTTTCTTGTGTTTTCAGATTCAATCAATTTCCTTGACTTTTTGATGCTTGATTTCCGTGCTGTTTAAATAGTGTTATTCAGCATTCTGTAGATTGGATTCATCTCTTTCCACTTATCCCTTTAGTAGCTTCTTTTTGTTTTCATTTTTGAAAGATGCATACATAACATTGTACACTGTATCTCAGAATTCAGGTTGGAATATGGATTTAATAATGTTAAATAGCTTAATCAATCCTGTCTTGTTAATACCTTCTTGGTCCCCCTTACACTACTTAGGCCTCTGAAGGTTCAGATAGTTAGTCAAATTTTTGGCAGACTAAGTGATTGAGGTGATCTAAGACTCGTGTTCAAGAGTTCTGATTCCCAACCCATGCTATAGATTGGACGACCACCACAACTAACACATCAAGGCAGGAACACGAAAAAGAAGAATATGGTCAAGGGTTTGGTGAAAATCACATATATTTTTAGACATTACAAGTATAGTATGAAAATGGGTGGCTTTGGGGGGGCACGATTTTGCTTGAGTTTCCTAGTTGTGTGATACCTTGGTTCCCTGTATTGTTCAAAGGATGGAGAGAAGTGGTAGCACTGGTAGGTAGTGTGGACAATGTAGATGGATAGGGGATTAGTTTAATGCCTCTTAGCTATGGGAATATGTAAGCATTTTACTTCTCTTCTATCTTTGTGTGTTCTGTTCTCAGCATTTAAAATCTATGTTTTGCACCTGTTAACATATTTTACATTATATTCATATGCACTTCTTTTTAAGATCTTAGTCCTGCTTTCATGTTTCTGTGTTGTTGCATTATTTTATATGTTACTGCTGATTACAATGTTTCTCCTTCTCAGGCGCGAAGGTTTATTACCCTCATTGATGAATTATACAATCATCATTGTTGCCTATATTGCTCAGCTGAGACTTCAGTAGAGGATCTATTTCAAGGAACAGCAGAAGGAACACTTTTTGATTTGGAAAGGCAAGTGTGTTATATTGTTTCACACTCCTAGGTCTTCTGGTCTACTAAGATGGTCTTTATTATGTGTGCTTTTGCATCACTAGATTGAATGGCCGTTCTGTTGCAGTGAGAACTAATATCTCCTAGATAATGTTCATCAAATTGAGAAGAATCTCTCTGAAAGTTGAGATTTTATAATGTGCTTTAGATTGCATGGAAGCTACAACTGTTTAGTATCTCTCCATCTATGAGTTGATTTTCTAGTAACAATCTAGGCTGTGGTGTTACCCGACACACAAGTGTGGATGTACCAACACTAAACACTAAAAACTAAAAAGCAGTTACCTAGGGTATTCCCATCTAGTTCCATTACAAGAATAAACTTTGAGATTTAGTAAAAGGATTGATATCAGTGTGCTATTTGTACAGCTTCCAATTTGAGACAGAGATAGAAGGTACAAAGCTCCGGCGAGATGTTTTAGCCGAAGGCAATGTTAGTTCAGGAGGTGCTCCATCTGGCATTACTACCATGCTATCTGGTCAAGAGGAGATGTTCGCATTTCGACGAGCTGTAAGTGATTTTCATTGTTATATGCCTCTGTTTTCTTCGTCTCAATTTCTTTAGCTATGGGTTCACCTCGGGAAAGGAGATAGGGTTGAACGCCTGACGTTGAGGAAATAGAACTCGAAAAATGCTTTCCACCATTCCATATTGGAAAAGCGCTTGAGTTTAACAAATATTGAAAATCTCTTAACCCTTCAGAAACTTCCTGGATTTCTCCTTGTGAATTTCGTCTTAGTTGGATTTTCAGCCTTGGGCGCATCATCATTTACTTATTCAAAAGGAAAAATAAATAAGTTGATAACTATCACTCGATAGTGTTGGTTTCTTATTGGCATATAATTAGAGTAACTTTTTTTCGTTTACTACTTTACTTTGGCTTTCTTATCGATGCTGAAAGCATTAAAACTGTGATCTGTGGTACTATTATTTCATCTTTCATTGTCTATAGGGGATTCAAGCTATTATCCGTAAAGGTGTTAATATCAAGGCCTGGTAATTGCTTTATCTTGTCATATTAGTAATATTTTTTAGCAGCAAAAGAAGGAAGAGGGAGTTGGAAAGGAAATGTGGAAGTTGTGAAAGTGCACCTAACAAAGGGTATTGGTATCTTGAAAAATTTTCGCCACCACATCACAAGTGAAGGAAGATATTTGAACTTTAGATTACGCAGACCCCTTTGAACAACAAACAAGCTCCCAAATCTTCAAATGCTCCTCCAACCTCAGTTAATACCTCTCGGTCTGAGTAGAGCACTCATCCCCAGTTCAATCTTCTCTGCTATTTTCTATGGATTTCAAACAGAGAAATAATGAAGGTTAGTGTTTTAAAGACAAGATTTAGTGAGAGTCTTGAGAGACCTTTGGGAGAGTCCATTTACCAAGCCTTGTGGTATTAAGAGTAATTTGAACCCCCCAAAATGAATCCAACTAGCTAGCAAGCCTCATGGAAGTCCTCTTCAGCACATGGTCCCACAAGTTATAGGAAAAGGTTTACCCCCTAAGGAAACTCCAAACAAGAAAATGGCAATTTGTGATATTGCCACTTGCAATTGAACCGTGTGACTATTATTGTGATCCTTAGGTTGGTGGCAGCTCCTGTTTGTTTTCAAGCCACAAACAACCTTAAAGACATTTAGAAGGGCGAGGATTAACAGAGCTCTTCGAATAATCACAAAAAGAACAGTAGCATGAAGCCATGAACACTAGAAACATTGACTCACTTTAAAAACCAGCAACCTGTTACACTTGTCATAGGCATTTTCAAGTTGCGACTAATTCCATTTGACATCTGTTTTAATCTTTTTCTTAGTTTAGCATTCCTCTTTACATTTTATAACAGTTTGAAAGAAAAGTTGATACAACAGTCCACCATACCGAATAGAGAGGCCTAAACAGAGTCCAAAAAGTAAGTAAAAGCTTATGATAGATCCAAAGTGAAAAAAACGCAGAACTAAATTGGAAGAAAAAGAAATTGAACTGATTACACCTGGTTTGGTTGTGTGGTAACCAACATAAAACAGAAAAAAATGAACTGATGTAGCACGAAAGTCTAAGTAAAAACACCAAAATCAGACCTTTAGACAACTTTACTATTCATTGACAGTTCCTGAGTTTTTGTAATGTATGGTACATCTGTTAATTGCTAATGCTTTTCTTCATACACGACGAAGATATTGTGTTGAACGGAAGATCCTTTTGATGCAGGTCTCGCGTTTGATTGAGATGCAGACACCTTTGTACGTTGAAGCAGTTCAGCATGTCCATCCCTATTTTGATTCTTTGCACAATGAGTCTGAAAAATGTAGTGTCAATTAAGAGCAATGGCCTGTGTAATTATGTAAGATCTTTATTGAAAATTCTTTTCCACCCTTCCAATTGTCTTGCTTTTAGTCTCTTTTGGGAAAGACAGGTTGAATAGTAAATAAAAGGAAGTGAACAGCGGGACAAACAGACGGTAGTCCTTTTAAGTTTTCTCATGCTTAAAAGGGATGGCATTATAAACAAAATGTCACAAGAATCTTGTATCTATCTGACTGCAAAGTTGATTTATTGGTTAGCTATATCAATAAGAGAGGAAATTTTTCGATAATTAGCCATCCATTCCAACTCCTCCTTCCCTTGCAGTGTGAAGAGAAAATTAGAAACCTGAGAGGCCTTCTGATCTCAGTCCCAAAATATGAAGGTACATTTTCAAGGTACTTACTTGGTATGATGATTACATGAGTTTGAGCTGAAACAAAGCAATGAGGACTCATATAGCCGGCCTATCCTATTTGGGACTAAACGATCCCTTTTAAGTACTGCCATATGTGTGTGAATAAATTAAGCTCAACTCGTCAGACTCAATACATCACCGATATTTAGAGATGTGTGATCCTAAATGCAAAAGTTAATGAACATATCATTTTTGTAAGAGAATTTTAGTATGTTCCTTAAAGATTACCTTTTTAAGTTTTCGTTAACCACAGAAAGCATACGCACTCTAATTCCACAAATGGAGTCTAGAGAGGAGAGATGGTAGAATGTAATTACATGGGGCAATTGTGACAGTACTAATTGGTCAATGGGATAATGATCAGTTAATTAGGTAATGGCAGAATCCTAAACCTTCATATCCAGTTGTTAAATGATAAAACTACCAGACGTAAATTAAGACCACATCACTTACAGTGAAGATAGCAGCAAGATGTTTACATCTAACAACACCTTATAGATAAACAAGTAAACAAAAGGCAAACACATCCAACAAATAATGAATTTTAAAGTAAACCATGCTGCTTTTTTTTTAAAAAAAAAAACTTTCCAAAAGATCAAATTAAAGGCCATAGAGAACCCAACAGCTGAATGCAGTATAGATTGGAATAACTTCAATAGTCAGCAAAGAGAACAGATTTGGAAATAATCAGTTCTGCTGCTCCTCATTGTCCCCGTTTTGCTCTGCTTCTGCAGCCATTAACTCATCAAACTTCTCAGTCTTGCCCAGCACTATTTCAATCTGCACCAAGCAAAGATGATAATAAGACAAAAAACCTTGGTTTGGAGATGGATTTTTTTATAAAAAAAAGATGGATTACGAACCACATTCAGCACCCACTAGCTCACATGAATTCAACATTGTTTTAAAGAGTATAAAGTGGAAGAGGAACACGAAAGCTGTAAAACCAGCATCTATATAGCCATAACATAATACTGGCCAGATTCATTATTTCCATCTCTGCTGTTGCCAAAGGAAAATGACTTATTTCATTCTACGGCTTTTCAAAACAGGAAAACAACAATGGGCAAAACCACAAGAAAATGCATTTAAGAGGGGATGTAGCTTCAACAGGCATGGGAGTGTAAACTAACTTGCAATCAGGCCTAAGATAACCATATGGGACTAGACACATTTTGGTGAGCAAGAATGTAAACCATCACTAACCCTACCATCTATTCTACAGCATTTGTAAAGTTCTGTACAAATCCAAATTCAAACAGAGCAAAATGAGTACACACACATCAACTACCTCTTGAACACCTTACTTAACAAAGGTCAATGCTACTATTCTTCGGAAACAATCTTGAGTCCCAAGCAAACATTTACCATAAAAACCTCTATAATATGAGTTCCATTACTCAGAAACCACCTAAAATGAAGCAGACTAATGCATCAATTGACCAACTCAACCAACTTATAATGCTTTAGGAATTTACCTTTGCTTTTGGTATTGGTCGGGCTCCTGGTTCGTCCCTCATGTCCACAGTGAGTGTCCTGATCTCTGCAGCAAGTGACCCTCAAAGTTAGATGACAAGAAAGATTATAAAACAGATGGAGGATGGGAGTGGAATAGGAGAAGCCTCACTCTTCTCAACAGCAAATCCATTGTTCTTCAGAATTTCAGCAATGGTAACCACTGTGGAAATAGCTGTAAACATATGGAAAAGATTGTTAATCCTTTAGAAACTAAACAGCAAGCCAATTCAATTATTAATGAATTTCAACATAACACCAAAAGGCTGAGTCCACAAAAAACATCAAACTGAACTGTACTGCCACTCTGTATTTCTTTTACTTAATACAGTTTACCCGCAAGCACAAGGAGCCACATCAAACATATTATCGAGCACGTTCTGCTTTTAAGTAAAAGATCCCTGGGGAAGCCACAGGAATAAGGTTGTGATCAATCAGAATTCATCTCAGATACACTCAAGTACTTTCTATGTTTGAACACCATGATCCTTTTTATGCCAGAAGTTGGTTCAAAATTGTTCAAAAAGATATCACGTCCCTGGTAAAGTGTGCAGCACTGTGTATTTTACTCTTCTTATACACAAGAAGCTGCAATACTAAACAAGGCATTCTTGAGATGGCAAACAGCAGCACACGTTGCCAAGATTGGAATTCACCAATCATCAAGAAAAAATCATTTGGGAAAAGGAAGTGATAATGCCTCCACAGCCCAAGTTGTAACACCGTATATTCTTAATGTAAAAGACAGCATAATCACAATTAGTGTAGAAGACTCATATGACATTAATTATAAGCAAAGGGAAACCACAAACTAGCACTCAAGTTTGAGGGTCAAGAAGATTTACCCATCCCAAGAGCAGAAAGTTCCACTTCATTGTACTGTTGCATATACCTCTGCAACAAACATACCAATATCTCAGGATACTAACTCAGACCAATAGCAACGATTATAGCTCTGGTGTAAGACCAGGAAAAATTAATATAGAAAGTCATATAGCTAACATTTTTCAAGATTTTCTAATGCATGTTACGAGCTCACTTGCATTTGGAAACAGATTCAAACTAAATATTTCAAGTCCTGTGTTAACCCTCTAATTGTCACTGTATGGGGTGAAATTCTTCAAATATACATTAAGTATCTTTTCATAAGTAATACTAATGAAATGCCTCAATTGTAGGTCTGAATATTAAATCCGGATCCTACACATACTCACATCTCTTCCATTGCAATTGCTCTAGATTTTGTGAACTCAACTGCTACAGCAGACATCTAGAACTTGAACCACATTCTTTTCTTATGCTTCTCAAAAGAAAAAGCTCTCCATATTACAGAGAGAAATTTTTCTTTGGTCACCCAACTCATCAACTAATTATTGTAATAAGATAAGCAATTTTTCTTCAATCAAATTAATTCTTATTATAATTAAACCCAGGAAAAAAACTGATAAAAACCCAGGAAACTAAACCTCAGCCAAAATAAGCAATCAGACACATCGAATTAACAAAGAACCTGTTTTTTTTTTGGGTTTTTTTTTTTAATAAAGACCCTAGTTATTGTGCATTACCTATTAGCATTTTGCAGGCCTCCCACTATGAGCAATATCATTTGACAATGTAACTAATTGCTTCCGCTCCCTCAAAGGTAAAATATCTTTCAGATTTATAAAAAACAATATAAGGAGAGAGAAGCAATGACTGAAACAGTAAGCAAATTCCAAGCCCTCAATTTACCTTTTCTCACATAACTCATCAACAAACAACTCAACAACCATAAGCAAATCTCATTTTACATTGCAAACAACCCTAACCAGAGTACATTATCCGGAAGAAAAAAACAACCCTAACCAGAGTAGCACATCATCGATCGGCAAACATAGATGCTTTAACCACAAACCCAATAACCATTAAATTGAAACAATTGCTTCTGATACCAGATTTTTGCAAATCTAGCTGTTTTCATAAAAACATCTACAGACAAATTTTTTTTAATCATTCTAAAACTACGTTAAATTACCCAAAACAAAATTCCACAAACTTCGCCAACGGATACACAGACTACAATGCATGGCTTTATAACATGGAAAAACAAGTAAGCAAATTAAATAATAGCTTAAAATGAATTTAAAAAAGCACCTTTGATAGATTAACATAAAAGAAGAGTGATTTCTTAGTGTTAGAAACTTGGATTCTGTTCTTCTTTTGTGTCTCTGAGACACTCATCTTGTTCACTCCCTCTGTGATTCCTTCCATTGATTTGCTGATTTCTTCTTCTTCTTCTTCAGGAAAACCCTAATCAGCCTCCGTTCCCTTTAAAAAGGTTCCGTATAATTTGGGGGAAATTATACTCACAGTAACAGATAAACCCTCGGGTCATTACCGGGTCATATCCACGTGGTTTTAAGGGCTAGGTCCCTTAAACGACACCGTTTTATGACTCTTTGATTCTTTTATTTTTCAAATGTACCCCCTATTCTTTCGAAAATTGTACTTTACACCGTAAATAATTTGAATTAGAGTAACTTTTAATATATTTAAATTTTTTTATGTTATTAAATAGAACAGAAATGATTTTTCTTTTACTAAAGCTTGTCCGTTATTTATAAATTGACCTTTTCATATTAGATAGAATATAAAATATCAATAATAGTTAGGATTTGTTCGAAATTGAATGTTTTAATTTGTTCTTCAACATAGCCTTAAAATTGGAACTTCATCTTCTCAATATTTCAATTTTTTTGTGAATTTACTTTTTAAAGAATTTTTTGTTGTAAGAGAGGAAATATGCTAAAAAAATTAATTAAAATAGTTTAATATTAAAAGGGTAAATTAGTTAAAGTATAATTTTATAATATTAAAATAAATTTTAAATTTACTAAAATAAAATAAAATAAGAGACATAAACTTAATATTATAAATTAAAAGTGGATATGTTAGTGTTACGAAATGGAACATTGTGGGGAAATTTTGAAATAATCATATATTTATTGGTCTAAAGTTTGATTAATAACTCATTGTTAGATTTGTTAAAATTTGGAATCCTCAAAAAATTCTACGACCACTATTATTCACGTGAATTTAAATTTATTTACAAATTATACGATCATTTCGGTACAATGGTACGAAAAGCTCGACTAAGAAAACGTTACCAAGAAAATCAATCTCTTATAACCTCATTTACGAGACAACACATGCTACACCAACTCAGTCATCCTTACATATGATTAATGAAATTATAACCATATATTTTTATAGTTCTATAATTGATTTTTAATAACTTTTTGTTTATCTTTTCTTCTTCTTCTATCCTACACCATTCCACATCAAATAAATATTTACTAAAGTATATAGTACATTATTTCTCCTCGTGTATGTTTAACAATTTATATGATTTGGTCATCCCTTGCATGTAGCGTTCACTTGCACGATCCTTAATAATCGCTTGAAAAATTAACTTTATCCAAAATAAAGAATTTTTCGAAATATGATAAATTAACTATATAGATTAAACTATTAATTTTTCTTAAAACTAGAAATAATCAATGACAAACTTATTAAAAAGAAGGGTTTTTTTAAAAAAAAAAAATTAACAGTAGTACATTTTAAAACTATGAAATATTCATTCGTTGTGAATTATAAAAAAACGTGAAAGTCATTTATATTATAATTAAAAGTAGAGGAAGTATTATTTGTATTATGCAGTGTTTACCTGCTTTTACAGCGTCATCATTGTTTAAATGTTAGGCTATTATAAGAAGTTTTTTTATTTTATTTTAGTAACGTCTTATTCACAATTACAGTATTAAACACGTTTCTTTTTTCTTTATTATATTTAGGACTTGCATTGCCCAAGCGTGTAGACAATTAATGAGAAAAATCAATATACTAATATTAACCTACTTGTATTTTGTAATATTATTCATTATTGATGACGACGATACTATATTCTATAAAGGTGTGTTGCGCATGGGATACGGTTAAATAATTTGCAAATGTATTAAATTGTATATTCTACTTGTCAAGTAAGGTTACGGTTAAAGTTATCTATAATGAAGTTAATTGTTTGGATTTATTTAGAGCATAGTATTATTACAAATAATATAATATAAAAAAGAGTTTCAAACTATTTTTGATTATTATATAAAATGTTAGGACTTACCAGGCATAACAAGTTATATGTCACTTAATTCGTATATAACTGATAGAAGCACAAATTCAGTTACAAGATATAACTTAGTTCGAACAAAACTTACGCCGTTAGAGATATAATTCAGTTACAAAAATCACAAAATTATGTCTTGCAAAACATAATTTATTTCTATAAGAAACTTATACCAGACAAGATTAAAATTACCTACACGTATATCAAACGAAGATTAAAAAAAATGGTTCTCTAAACTTGACCTACTTTAACTAAAGGCAATAGTTCAGTTGGCACCTTTTTATAATTTGACCAATTATTTCTACTAAAGAACAATTTCAGAATTCATAAGTACTTTATCATTCCATAACAAATGTTTTTTAACTCCATTTGACTATAACTATATATTAATTAGTTCTGATTAAGTAATAATTATATATATATATATATATATATTCAAACACATATAATTTATTAAGTCAATGTAAACACTCAATACCTCTTAAAAAAGCTAAAAAAAAGTTTACTTTTTTTTTTGGGAACAGATTATTATTATTATTATTATTTACCAATTTTACGTGTATACACGGATATCTTTGACGTAAACAACTTTTATTGTGTTTACACAAACTCCCAATAATTATAATAACATTAAAAAAATGTATATAATTTTTTAATGAAAAATTACCATATCAAGTACCTTATTATTTCATATAAATTAATATTCGTTCGTATTATATGGAAAATCAGAACTCCCCGAATTTCCTCCTCTGTTCATAAATACAAAAGTCGTGTTTGCTTGACCATAATTTCGAGGTGTGAATTTCCATATTCAGAATCAAACGAGGATAAATTAAGCGAGCCAGAGCCAAACAAGGCTCTATGAAATGTATGTGGTATTCGAATTGTTGATCAGTGCAATATTCTCGCAAAAAAAAAAGGGTAAAATTTATATTGTATCTTTTTTTTTTCTTCATAATTATAGGCGAATTTTCAGAAATTGAAATAAATGAGTGTATAGTATATAATATCTTCAGTATTTAACTATAGGAATTGAAGTTGGTGTAGCTTCACCTATTTTTCATTAATGGTGGATCTGCGCGTTAATGCTGATTTTGTGATTTGAATTTCAAATTTTCGAAGCTGTTATCGTGTGTTAGGTATATGTATTGAAGGAAAAAATACAGGTTACAGTTTTCAGGCGAGTAATTTGAGGTATGGAAGCAGAGACGGTAATGAGTGAAGAGGCGGCGGCAGTGGTAATAGCCGGAACTGAAGCTAAATCGGCAACGGCGAAGGCAAAAATGAACGAAGTGGAATTGGTGAAATGCGAGTGTTGTGGATTGACGGAGGATTGCACGGCGGCGTATATAGGGAGGGTTAAGGAGAGGAACGAAGGGCGATGGATTTGTGGACTGTGTGCGGAGGCAGTGAAGGATGAAATTATGAGGTCATCGGAGAGGCGAATTGGGAGAGAAGAGGCTCTGAATCGTCATATGAATTTCTGTAGCAAGTTCAGAGGTCTAACGCCGTCACCAAATCCGAAGGACGAGTTGATATCGGCGGTGAAGCAGTTGATGTTCAGAAGCTTGGATTCGCCGAGATCAAGTCCGGTGAGAAGGCGCCAAGGTCTAATTCGATCTCAGAGTTGTTTTTCAATTGATAGTTGAATAGGAGCGACCGCGATAATGCGTATTTCAATAAGCATATATTTAAATTGTTGCAGTTAAAAATTTCGTGTTCAAACGTTAGAAATTTAAACCACTGGTATGACTTCAGAGAACAATGAAAGTGAATGAATTTTGCATTAGATTAGATGGTGATATTGGAAGATATTATTAAGGCAAATCAGTACCCAAGGGTGTCTGCATCTTTTCCACATGTTAAAGCATACCAATTTCAGAAATTAAATTGGTTAAATGCATGTGGAAATTTAATTTTCATGCTGTTTTAATTTTTTGTTTACATATACTCGTCTTGGATAACTTTAGACAGAATATATCTGAAATTATTCTTGATAAAATTTAACTTCAAACACAATGTTTGAGATTTCATTTGTCTCAACTTTAGCTATATGTAGTTGGAGTTCAATGTTTAAGAAAACTGGGTATATTCCTCAAAATTCAACTTTCTTTTAAATAGTAGTATATACACTAGAAATAAAATTGGTTTAAGTCATATGCGAGTCCTTAAAGTTGTTTACATAATTCACTTAGATACCTTAATTAGGTGGTGTACCTATTGAATACTTTTACCGTTCTATATATGTATTAATTGAATATTTTTTTGGTGATATGGCATTATGAGTATAATACACATCAAATAAAGCAAGTGAGGCCAATTTTTTTATTTGCTTACGAATCAAAATTGGACATGTTAATATTAGAAAATCATAATGTGAACCTATAAAAAAAATTGTCCTTAAAAAAATCAATGATAGTCTTCTTCCCCAGTGGACTTCTTATTCCAACATGCTCATCAGGCAGCTTCCTTTTAACTCCATCGATCGACACACCCCTTTCCGTCTATTCTTTCATTCTTTCTAGCATCATTCCGTCATTATCAATATCGTCGTTAAATTTTTCATCAAAAAAGTATCATTTTCTTGTACTTTCTACGAGTTACATTTTCAATCTGAATTTGATAAAGAACTTTGTTAGTGTGGTCTCTCTTTCCTCATTTTCAAAGCATATCCTATAATATCCGCTATTTCTTGAGTAATACATAGACTAAATGATGGAAAAAACATTTTATTAGGATGAATAGTGTCTCTTAGAATCATTCATTGAAGAGTGTTTTATAGTTCTAAACGAGAATTATCCTACTTTCACCAAATAAGAATGATTTTGAATAACAATAAAATCAGAAAATAAATCTAAAAAAAAAGAAGATAACGATGAAAATACCTTAAGTAGAGGAATTTGTGTGAATCCAGATTTTGAAGATAAAAAAAACAACATTTCGGTAGAATATAATAAGAAAAATTAGGTTGAAGAGAAAAAAATTTGAAGATTGAATAAGAATATGAACAAGAAAATATGGAGAGAGAGAATTTTATTTATATTTACTTAAATATGGAAGAGCGATATTAAGAAAATTTGCAGATTTTGATTTTTTTTAAAATAAAAATAATTTGGGAAAAGTGAATTATCGATATACATGAGAATGTAAATAAATTAATTTTTTAGGAGATAAAATAAGGGTTTAATTAGGATACATATTCTTTTTTAAAATAATGACATTTTTGACATTTTAACTAATATTTTTAAAATAATGATTTTTTTATTAATTAAGTTGGTGATTTTGACTAGTTTGCTAATTTTTTCAATTATTTTCATTGAAATCATTTAGTAATACAAATTCTGAATAACACAACATCGAAGAATATAAAATACAACAAATTTTGATTTTTTTTTTCGAAAAAAAGAATGAGATTAACAAAATTGACAACTACAATATTGAACCAGAATAAAGGATAGCAGGTAGGTATACAGTTATTGGAGTGTACAGTTTTTGCCGGAAGTGGCTTTTCTTTTCTTTTTTTGTTGATAATATATATAATTTTAATTTTATTTAATTTTTAATATATATTTTAATTGTTATTATGGGTCTAATGTCACATGTTTTTTTGTGATTAGTTATTATGCGATGTCATCGCGAGTGCATGACACATAATTTTTATTTTTAGTTGATTGAAAAAAATATTCAATAGGTATTTTTTTATACTAATAAAAGTGTTTAATTGAAACAAGCCCAAGATAAGATATCCAAGTGAAATATTAGGACAACTTTAAGTGACTACAGATGACCATAATTCAACCCCCTCTCCTTTCTCCTACCATTATCCAAACACTATACCGACATAGAATACGTAGTTAAACAAAATGAAGTTGAACACTTTATCTAAAAATTTTTTTTATAAAATTATCTCGTTATAATTGCCTAAATGATGACAAAATGTCGTAGAACCATTTTTAACAAGTTGAGAGGTGTAATGAAAATTCTATTTTAAAAAAAAAATGCAAGAGGAGAATATGCCTTTAGCCTAATACAAGAACGGCTATTTATATTTAACAATATAATAGTACACAAATTCGTCGCTTTGGCCGAGTGGTTAAGGCGTGTGCCTGCTAAGTACATGGGGTTTCCCCGCGAGAGTTCGAATCTCTCAGGCGACGCTTTATTTTTTTTCTGTTTTTTTTTCTCTGTTTTCGAATCTTTTTATTCTGAATTAAAGAATGTTGAATCTATCAAACTTCTGTAAATATGATTTCAACCTATGAAAGTTGATTAATAACAATTTATTTTTCTAATCGCAGACAATTTCGTGTCCTTTTTTTTGATTTTTTTCTATTAACAATTTTTCGTGTTTTCGAATTTTTTTTTTATTCCAAATTAAAGAAGGTTGAATGATAAATCTATTAAATTTCTGTAAATAGGATTTGAACCTATAAAACTTGATTAAATTTTACGTATCTTTTGCATCCTTCACTTGCCCCTCTACTAATAAAAGTAAACTAGCCCCGAAAATTAATCATATTATTGTAATTTTTTAAGTTTCCTTTCAAACGAGCGATATAATATTTTATAAATTCCGACTAGGGTTTATCCATATTCTTGGTTGAAGGGGGTAATGGTTTCTAATTACCCCAAATTAAAAAAGGATAATGCGTAAATAATTCAAATTTTACACCAAACGTCCATAACTAACTTAATATTATTTTCCCGCCATTCTAATTTCACAAAGCCTAGACCTCAGGACCAAAAAATAAAAAAATCTTAAACAAACACCATTACTATCTAACTTCCTAGTGAATGGGTAGTATCTATTGTTCCTTTATTTCCTCTCTTTTACTAATCCAAATTAATAATAACATACTTTATTTTCATAATCATCATTTTTTTTTTATCCTTAATTATTCATTTATTAAATCATGAACAACAACATTTCTATATTGAAGGCATTTAGAACCTTTGTTGTAGCATGGTTCATTACATTTGAAGGTGTACATGGAGATATTAATTATCAAGAGGCTCTTACCAAATCCCTTATTTTTTTGGAGGCACAAAGATCAGGGAAACTTCCTCCTAATCATAGACCTTCATGGAGAGGAGATTCTGCTCTTCAAGATGGAAAATCTGCTAATGTATGTAGACCTCACGTGCGTTGTTCGTGTATCACATGATAATATAAAGAGTAATGTCAACAATTTCCCCCATGTTTGTAGTCTGAAATGTTATATTCCAATCAACGGCCTCTTACTAGGTGATACCGAGGAGGGCTAGACCTTTTATTTTTTAATTCTAAAGTTAGAATGTATACTTATAATATGATTTTCGTTTTGAACCTAGAGACATAAAGTAGTTTCCTAAACATATTTTGAATTGGGAGACATGGATTGGGCATAGAGATTAACAAAGAAAATAAGACTTTAGAAACGTCTGGTTTAAAATTATTTTTTTTCTAAATATAGAAACGTGACAATATGTTTGGAGATATAATAAAAAAGAAAGTGTGTCACGTGAATTAAAAAGAAAAAACATGGTAAATTTTTGCACTGAAATTGTGTACTACATTATATCTTTTTTGCTTTTATATATATATATAGGTGGACCTTGTAGGAGGATACTATGATGCTGGAGATAATGTAAAATATGGGCTTCCAATGGCTTTCACTATAACAACCTTAGCATGGGCTGCTATTGCATATCAGTCACAGCTCCAATCTGCTGGAGAATTGGAAAATATTCGCTCTGCCATCAAATGGGGCACTGATTATTTCTTGAAAGCTAGTGTCAAGCGCAATTGCCTCTACGTCCAGGTAATTAAATTAGTGTACAAAGTTCATACATGTCAAGGAATGTGATATAGACAACCTATACTGACACAAGCTATATTGTGCGTTGTTTTTTAAAGGTTGGGGATCCAGTGAAAGATCATGAATGTTGGACAAGGCCAGAGAACATGAAAACGCCGAGAACTGTGCTAATGATAGACCAAAAAAATCCTGGAACGGAGATTGCTGCTGAGACTTCTGCAGCAATGGCTGCTGCTTCTATTGTATTTCGTGGAACTGATCTTTCCTATTCCCGTAAACTTCTCAATAAAGCCAAACAGGTACTAATCCCATCCTCATTTTCTCATCTTTTATTCCACTTGGCCAACTCCTAAATGTATCTTCTTGGTTTGTGACTCAGCTTTTTCAGTTTGGCAAAAGCTATAAAGGAACCTATGATGGGGAATGTCCTTTCTATTGCTCCTTCTCTGGCTTTCATGTAACATACCTATTCCTTTTGTACGGTTTGATTTCTCAGATAGTCATTCAACAAATAGTTATTATCTCAGAAAAATCACTTCCTTTGTTGAAAAAAATTGGAATCAAGAAGGGTAACTTTCTAATAAATATTAGTCAAGTGAGCATGTTAGAGATCAACTCCCTTTGTTGAATTAGGTCTTAGATCTAACTCACACCCTAAAAGCTAGCTCAAAGGGAGGAGGATTGTCCAAGCCTTATAAAGAGTCTATCCATCTCATTAAAACCACTGACGTGGGACTTTTGTCATTCTTTAACACCCTACCTCACGCCCAGTGCGTGGGCAATTTTGATTTTTAGGGGCCCCAACATCGAGTGAGACGGACCCTACTCTGATACCATGTTGAACTAGGTCTTAGGCATATGAAAGTTGAACTTCTAAAATGTGTAAAATGTAGGATGAGTTGTTGTGGGCTGCAACATGGTTGTATAGAGCAACCAAGAGGCCAACATACTTGGAATTCATCACAGAAGAGGCTACTACTGCTACTGTAGCTGAATTTAGCTGGGACCTTAAATATGCTGGAGCTCAAATACTCCTATCTAAGGTAATAATTAAAATTCCTTTCTTTGAATAGACGCGGAGTGGGACACTTTGTGGTAGAAAATATGTTAAATTTTCATCCACATAATGCAGTTCTATTTTGAAGGGGAGAAAGATTTAGCAAACTTTAAGCAACAAGCTGATGGTTTTATTTGCTCAAACCATCCTCAAAGTCCCCATCACCAGGTTCACATGTCTCCAGGTAAGTTTTTTTCGTTTCTACATATAAACTCGATCCATGTACTTCATCTATTTATCTGGTTTAACAAGTACATGAGCTGCCAATGTCTAATTTATGATCAGGGGGTCTGATTCACCTTAGAGATGGAGCCAATTCTCAATATGTTACTGGTGCAGCTTTTCTGTTCAGTGCTTATAGTGATTATCTAGCAAAGTACAAGCAAACGGTCAGCTGTGGTGATAAAAAGTTCAATTCTGCTGATCTCATGGCCTTTGCCAAGCAACAGGTAGTGAATTTGTTCATATTAGTAGCACTTATCTGATGCGTCTCACAATTTACTAACCTGTTTCAATCAAAAAAATGCAGATGGACTATCTATTAGGGAAAAACCCGAGAGGAAAATCATACATGGTTGGTTTTGGGAACAAACCTCCAACTCAAGCTCATCATAGAGGTTCCTCTGTTCCACAAATGTCTCCAAATAAATTGGTGGACTGCTCCATGAGTTTTGTTAATTGGTACAACACTGAAAAGCCCAATGCTAATGAGCTAACAGGTGCCATTGTTGGTGGTCCTGATAAAAATGATAACTTTGAAGATCGTCGTTCAAGTTCATCCATGACTGAGCCAACAACATATACAAATTCTTTGGCCGTTGGTGTCCTTGCAAAGCTCACGAAGCACCATTCCTCGTCTTGATCACCTAAGTAGATTTTTGTCATGGGGAAGATTTACGAGGGTGTATAAGCTATTCTTGCATATAAGCTCGAGTTTGTCTCCCTTTTCTACGGATTCATGTGTTTTACTTAGAATAGGTTTCTTTTGATAATCTAGATCTGCAATATTGATTAGTACAAAAGATTTAAGTGTGCACCCAAGAACGTGGTGGTTTTACATATGAATGTTGTGTATATTTGTATGCAGACAATATTTTGTATATAAAAGTCTTTCCAATTGTGAGTTAGTTTCTAACTGTGGGCTGCACTTTCGTAAGAAATCTAACAACACATACATGTTTATGGCAATCATTTTCCATTTTCTTTGGACGAAAGAGCAAAAAGCTTCAAGCTAGAGTTCGAGCATGACAATAAAATCCTCACGAGTCAAGGTAACACTCCCCAAACCAATAGTACTTGACAGGTAAAACATTGTTTGACAAACGAGAGGGAAAAACACAACAGATGAGTCATATTAATAAAGAAACCATGACCAATCATAATAACAAACTTAACTTTGCAGGATATACAAAATCGCCTTTCTTGATCAACTATACAACTTCTTCGTTGATTAAACTAATAAGGGGCTGCACTTGAGATCATCTTTGTCACACGCTATTGGGTATGTAGCAAAGAATTGATGAGAAATAGAGGGAAGGAAAGGAATTTGAAGAGTTGGGAACTTGAAAATTCCTCTTAATGAAAAAGACAATTGTCCCTCATCGGTAATGAAAAGGAAAATAGGAGAGTTTAAATACATAAACACTCCTATTCATTGTTAAAAGGTTTGGAAAGAGGGACTCCCCTCGCCCCGCCGTCATTGCTTGCTTTGGCTTTGACAATGATCGAGAGATTATTTTTTGGACAAAATTTATTTTAATTATTTATTTAATTAATTAAATGGCCAAAAATATTTTCAATTAATTAGTTGATAACAAAAGTTAACCGAAATGTTTTCAACTTTTTAGTTAACTCGACCCGACTCGAATCTGCGTGCGCAACCCGTTTTATTTTCCGTTATATTTAAAATTTCCGCCATGACTGTTCTGAAAAGTTGCAACTTTCAGGAACAGTTAATACCATTTGAAAGTTTGCAACCTTTCATTAATGATCGTGTCAATTCTGAAAGGGTTGCAATCTTTCTCAATATATTCTTCTTGCCTATAAATACCACTCAGTCTTCAGAATGTTTTTCAACGAATTTTCTGATCTTCCTTCTTCTTCAAAACACATATTTCTTCGTGTACTTTCCTGCTGTGGATTGATTCGCTGACAGTAGAATTTTTGGTATCTACACTCTACTGATTAAGATCATTTTACCTGGGAGGTTATATTCCAAATCAAACCTCGAATACTAGAGGAGAATAATTTCCTTAAGGGGACACTGTGAATTCATTGATTTTCTTCCAAACTAAAAAAATTGTTTCAGATTCTGGTAAGTTTTTACAGATTCAAGTACTTTTGAGAGATAAATTTATGTTCATCTTGCTTACTGGTTCTATAAATTTCAGTTACTTCGTGTTTCTGAACATTTTATTACAACCAGTAGTTTCTGATTTTGATAACCCAGATTGGCTAACACACACTGCCTACGTACCAAAAACAAACCCTTAAGAGGGATCAAGCCCATACATACTTCTTTACAAAAATTACGTATCATTTTTTTAAAATTATGGACCGGGTAATTGCCTCACGAATTTATGATTGCCGATCTTGAATGTTATCTTTTGAATTGGTTTGTGCAGAAGGGACATTGAACCACTTTTCCTCTTACTTGTCTTTGCAGTGTTGGCTGCTTTGGATGAATGCAACAGAAAAGGATGGTTCAAGAGCATGCCGGCAGTTCAACGCGAGTTGGGATTATTTTTCCAGAAAATCTTGAGCCTCATTTGACAACTTCGAATTTTGAAACTTTGGTTCCTCAGACTTGATTTTGTTCAACACATCATCACCGTTTGCGTTTTCCCACAACGGTGTCCCCGTGATCAGCTCATAGACAGTGCAATCAAGAGCCCAAATATCAACTTGTGGGGTATACTCAGTGTTAATCACGGATTCAGGTGCCATATAACTTTCTGTTCCCCTGTTAACTCCTTGTTTTAGGTTCATGCCCTGTTCCAAGGTCATGGAGAGCCCGAAATCAGCTATCTTGACAGTTTTGTCCCTGCCCACAAGGAGAATGTTGTCAGCAGTGAATAATTCCATTGATGTGAATGCAACTAAGTCCTAGAAGAACATTCTTCGAGTGTTTCTTAACCTCAAACTCCGGCAGTGAATTGCAGTTCGAAAGACGATCACCAAGGCTTCCTCCTAATGCATACTCAAGCAATAAGTTGTAAAGATAGACTTTGTCCTCAAAAGAGACCTTAGCTCCGTAACAGTGAACAATGTAAGGAGAATGTTTGAACATTCGGAGGATTTTGACTTCTTCTTTCGACGAATGAGAAGCACTCAAGTTGCAAGATTTGACGGCAATGAGAGATGGAAGAGTAACACCACCAAATAGTGCATTGGACAGACAAGCACCATAACTACTTTCTCCAAGAGTAATGCCTCTCTTCCACAATAATTTCGCCATTGAATGTGCAATGTGTTGGTAGTATACTACAGTAATGTACATATACTATACATGATGTTACACCCACCAGTTCATATCTTGAGCAAAAAGTTTTGCAACACTTAACAAAAAGTAAAATCAAATCTTTTTTAAATAGTGTTAATAAGTGTAGTGTACTCTAGTGAAGATGAAAAGTCCATAATACAATTTTTGATTTATTTTTTCATAACAATTTTAAAACTGTCATATAATATTAGATTTTCCATTAAATAAAATATTAATTGATTAATTTATTCGAGTTCTATTATATTAAATTTAATTTTCAACCGGTTTAGAAACTTATCAATATAAAATACACATCACCTTAAATTAATCAATTAATTTGTCTTAAAAGAGTGAAAGAAAAATCAATTCTTATCAATCTAGTGTTAGTAGGTGTAGTGTACTCAAGTACTTATAGTAATAGTCCAAATTCCGTCGATTTTGATTCTTTTTTTTTTCACGTAATAATTTTTAACAGTTATCACGTAAAATTATATTTCCATTAAATAAAACATTAATTAAGTAATTTATAAATTTTTGTTGAATTACATTTATTTTTCAATTGGTAATTTAGAAATTACAAATATAAAATAGATGTCACCTCACCTCACATTAATTATTTATTATTTTTGGAAAATGATGTATGAAAAATCAACTCTTTTCAAAGAGTACTCACGAATTATAGTGAATATGAAGAACCAATTATCCAGTTCCATCAAGATTGATTCGTCTTCTGCATATCAATTTTTAACAATTATCGCTTAAGATTGTATTTTTCATTAAATAACATGAATTAGTTCCCAATATGTTACTAACATAACTTTTCAATAACATGTAGTAAATTTGTACATATTAATAGCACTTTTCTGATGCATCTTACAATTTACATACATGGTTGATTTTGGGAATAGACCTCCGACTCGAGCTCATCATGGAGGTGACTTTGTTCTACAAATGTCTCCAAAGAAATTGGTGGAGTAATATCTGAAAATATCATTTATTTTAATAAATTATCTGGTAAAGTTATTAAATTTTATTTTGTATTAATAAAAATATTAAATTTTGATTTTTATATCAATAAAATCACTTAGCTAAATTTATTATTGATATACTAAATTAAGTAATTTTATTGATATAGAAATCTAAGTTGAGTGAATTTATCGATATAAAATAAAATTTAATAACTTTGATAGATAAATTATCAAAGTTGAGTGACCTTTTAAGATATTAACTCCAAATTGGTGGACTTCTCTATGAGTACCTCAAATTAGTTAATTGATTTGTCTTAAAAAGAGTGAAAAAAATCAACTCTTTTCAGTCTAGTATTAGTAGGTGTAGTGTACTCAAGTATTACTAGTGAAGATGAAGAATAAATAATTCAATTGTTGATTCTTTTTTTTTGCGTAATTTTTTTTAACAATTGTCTCTGATGTAAGATTATATTTCCCATTAAATGAAACATTATATGTTCCATTTAATCAAATTGATTTTTCAATAGGTTTACAAATTATAAATATAAAATACACATAATTTGTCTTAAAATCACTTTTCAAATGGTATTTATAGGTGTACTCAAATACTACCAGTAAAGATGAGGAACCAATAATCCAGTTCCATCAATTTGGTTCGTTCTTTTTGCATAACAAGTTTTAACAGTTATTTCGTAGAATTATATTTTCCATTATATAAACATGAGTGGAGGAAAAAAAATTGCCAATAATATGAAATTTGAATATAAGTATATAAAACAAGTGTAATATCGTCGCAATATCTTTTAGAGCACCAAACTAAGTATTGATGCTTTTGGGTGATTCTAACAAACATCTGGATTTATTTTTGGACTCTCCTAAAAAAAATCATATTTTTTTCCACCTGAATATTAATTTTAATTTTTCAAATATAAAAAATCTTCATCCATTTTTGTTCTTTCTAATACTCAACTGAATGGTAACTTCTTCTCCGAATTCAACAATGATTTTGTTTTGTTTTATGTGATGGTTATAGTGATCTGGTGATATTGGAGATGAAATGGTTGGTAATATATTTTTCAAATAATATATTAATTTAAAGTGATTTTTATTGATATAAAAAATTAGGTTGAGTGATTTTATTAATATAAAATGAAGTTTAATGATTTTACTGGATAAATTATTAAAATTGAGTGATTTTTTAATATATTAACTTCAAATTGATGGATTTCTCTATGAGTTCTGTTTACTGGTACAACACACATCGATTCAAATTAATTAATTAATTTATCTTGAAAAGAGTGAAAGGAAAATCTACTCTTTTCAAATTGTGTTAGTAGATGTAGTGTACTCAAGTACTATTAGTGAAGATCTCAATAATTTAATTTCGTCGGTTTTGATTTTTTTTTCGTAGCAATTTTTAATAGTTATCACATAATATTAAAAATATACAAGTTTCATTTTAAAAAAAAAATTGAAGATTCCATACGCAAATTCTCCATCAAACTTAAACTGTTTGACTCTCGAAAAATGTAAAAACCAATATATATAGAAATTTAATTTCAAAAAATTTGAAGACTTCATGTGCAAATTTTCGATTAAACTTAAACTGTTTGACTCTTAAATATAAAAAGTACCACATAAATTGATCTTCATAGATCCGATCCTACATAGTGACATGCGGGGTAGCAAATAAGCTCTAGCTGGGTTTGTTTTGCAGGTAATAATTCACATGTATCATATTAGACTTAACATCTATTAGCTCGACTTTATAATTATAGCATTATAAAAGAATAATATTTTCATCTTTCTTTTCGTTTGGGAAGAGATACTTTGCTATCATTTTAATCATAGGTTGGTATCAAAGACTAGATCCTTACTATTTTATTTTATTTTATTTTTTGACAAGAAATGAACATATATTCCTGTTCAATTATAAAATATTTTTCATTACATTGATAGGGATACACGTGTATTGCACGTCGAGAGACTAGTAAGTACAAATGATTAAAGTGTGCATCCAAGACTTGTGGATGAATGTTGTGTATGCAAGGCAGTATTTTGTATAACCGTATTAGGGCCCGTTTGGATGGGCTTGATAAAAGCTGCTTTAAAAAAGTACTTTTGAAAGTGCTAAAAATTATTTTTAAAATAAGCAGTTATGCGTTTGGATAAAATTGCTGAAGTTAAAAAAAAAAGTTTTTGATGTGTTTGGCAAATAAGTGCTGATAAACAGCTTTTTAAATCAAATTGTCTGAATACCCTTAAAAGCTGTTAACATAATAAAAGTTAATTAATTTATATTTTACAGCCATAAATAATTATATTTTGCTATCATTCACATATTTCTTTCTCATCACAAATTATTTATAAGAGGAATATAAACTTATTATAGATTTTAAAGATATATAATTTGAACAGATCAAAGAACGATTTAAGATTTTATTTTAGTTTCATCCATAGGTAATAATAATAGTCTATCATTCACATATTTCTTTATTATCACAAATTATTTATAAGAGGAATATAAATTTTTATTTAAGTTATATGTGCAACTTATTTTACATTTTAATAATATATAATTTGAATAGATCACTTGAAAGATTTAAGATTTAGGGCCCGTTTGGATGGGCTTAATAAAAGCAGCTTTAAAAAAGTACTTTTGAAAGTGCTGAAACTTATTTTTAAAATAAGCAGTTAGGCGTTTGGATAGAAGTGCTGAAGTTGTTATGCCAAACGTGAAAAGGGAAAAATAGAAGAAAGAAATGTTAGGGTTATGGGTAATTTGAAGATTGTATAAAAATATTAAGGGAAAAAACATAAAAATGTGGTCAACTTAAAACAGCTTATAAGTTAAAAAAAAAAGTACCCCTACCCCAGCTTTTAACTTTTGGCTTAAAATAAGTTTTTTTTTAACTTAAAATAAGCTATTTTGAGTATTGCCAAACAGTTAAATAAGTCAAAAACCAGCTTTTAAGCTGAGCCAAACAGGCTCTTATTTTATTTCCATTCATTAGTAATAGTAGTTGTCTATCATCCACATGTGAAAAGGGAAAAATAGAAGAAACAAATGTTAGAGTTATGTGGGTAATTTGGAGATTGTATAAAAATATTAAGGGTAAAAAGGTAAAAATGTGGTCAACTTAAAACAGTTTATAAGCTGGAAAAAAAAACACCCCTACCCCAGCTTTTAATTTTTGGCTTAAAATAAGTTTTTTTTAACTTAAAATAAGTATTTTGAAGATTGTCAAACAACTAAATAAGTCAAAAACTAGCTTTTAAGTCAGTTTGATCAACTTTTAAGCTGAGCCAAACAGACTCTTAGTACTTTATAGCAGAAATTTCCAGGAAGTACAAGCTTGTACTCTTGAATTTCTTCACTATATTGCGAAAATTTTATTATGTATGAGGCGCAATTAGTATTAGTTAATTCTTAATTCTATGAGGAGATTAATTTTATTGATATTATATTCTGATGGGCGGAACTCATGCTTAATTTTTCTCGTTGTTACTTTTCTCTTACCTCCTTTTTCTCTTTCTTTTTTTTTTGTTTTCCCTAAATCTAATTTGAAACAAATTTAATTACTCCCTTGGTTTATATAATGAAAATAATTTATCTTTTTACTTATTTATTTTAACCAGAATTAATTAAAAAAATATTATTATTATTATCATTAAATAACTACATAAGATATTAATAATAAAATTTTAAATTTTAAAATATAATTAATTAAACTAAATTAGTAAAAGAATCTCTAATATAAATACAATTGACTTGGGTTATTATTTATGGTACTATTCGGATTACAAGTATATTTGGGCCATAAATAAGAAATAATTAATAATAATTCTTATAGATATTTGAGGACTACTTCTTGAAATTATTTATATGAGCAATCACGCGTATGCAATTTTAATAAAATATTTATTTTGGAGTATATTTTCTTTAATACCAAACACAACCTAACTTTCTCCTCATAATGAAAGTTTTTGGTTTTGACTTATTAATCATATAATCAATAATTATATACTAGGCTTAACTCATCGACCGCCCCTCAAAGTTGTTCGCATGATTCACTTAGACACCTCAACTAAGACTTGTACCAATTGAACATCTAATTGTTCAAAACATGTACCTATTAGACACAAAATGCTGATATGATAAAAAATATGTATTGCACTTCCTTGAAGCGTGTGAAAAGACTTAAAACAATGTCTTTTTTATTTTTTTTACATTGTTTCTTCTTTTATTGACATTTGGCATTATAATTAACTTAAAAAATATTTTTCTTCTTTTATTTACAGTTTTTTCAAAAAAGGAAAGCACCCCACTCCCTACCTATCATCTTCTTCATAATTTAGTTTATAAAGTTTTCTTCATTTTAGCTTCAACATTTTTTTTATATACAAAAAATTTATATCTTCCAAATATGAAGAAGATGAAAGAAGATAAATGATTTTTACGTATAAAAAAAGTTACCCGATATTTATTTATCACAATTTTCGAACAAAGATTTTTACTCAAATTCATATGTGTTCATTAAATTTATCAAAAATGATATCAAAAAATTTGAAAGAAATAATTTTGGAGTTATCAATGTCATCGATGTAGAGTTGAATAACCGCCAACAAAATTTTCTTAGTATGATATATATATATATATATATATAAATCTTGAAGTTATTGGAAAAGAATAATATTTTGTAATTTGAGAAAGAATGTGTTTTGAAAAAGAAGATGAAGATGAAAGGGGGTTGGGGGGTTGGGGTGGGGAGAGGTAAGGTGGCATAGAATAAGTTGACAATTTCATTTTTTCTTTTTCTTTTTTAAAAAAATTAGATATTAAATGTGCATTTTTTTATAATTTTCGAGGCCCAATGCCAAATATTATTTTTTAATTAGTCATTTTGCCACGTCACCACAAGTGTATCACACACTCTTCACATTTTTTGATGATTATATAAAAATGTCTAATAGGAATGATTTTTGTATAGGTAAAAGTGTTCAATTGGTACTAATCTTAGTTTAGATGTCTAAATGAATTATGTAGAAAACTTTAAGTGGCCGCTGATGATTTAAGCCTATATACCAACATATAGAATACATAAACTCCTTATATTTAGAGCTAAAATGTCAAAATATGAGTCATCTTTTTTTTTTTACTTTTAACTAATAAAGAAAAACAATTACATTTTTCTTCTATGTCTTAATTTCAGCATTAATTCTTCGTTGACCAAATTGTTTTCAAAATCTGATACTCCACTAAACATTAATAGTTGAGAAAATCTGGTAAAATAATTATATTTGACTATTTTAAATTCATATATAACAGGTAAAATAAGTAGAAAATTATTGTAAAAACGTACAAATTGAGTGTTGAGTAGGACCGTTTGGGACATTTTTTTTCTAATTGCAGGTGCTCCGCCGTGGAACTCAAATGAACACTCGTTCTCCGATGCAGAAGGAATCAAAAAACATTCATCAGCCCAACATGGTAAAACAACTAATGATTGTATTTTTCTATAGCTAATGTTTATGCGATTCTGCATTCATTTTTATTTTTATACCATTTTTTTCTCTCTAATTTTTTTTAAAAGAATTGATATTTTTTTGGGGGGTGTATGAATTGAGTCAGTGATGCTAAAACTTTACTTTTGCATAGAATTTTAAAAAAATGTTTTTTTTTCTGATTTTGAGTTGAAATTAAAGGATATCTGAAAAACCGGTGAATTATATTTTTTTTTGATAATTGTCGTTTCATCAAATAGAATTTATTGCAAAATATCCTTATTGTTCAAATCGATAGAGCATTAGCTAATTAAATTGCTTAAATATGTGTATAAAATAATTTAGATTAATGCTCTACTGAATATCTTTTTAAAGGATGGATAAAACTCGATACTTAGCTTGTTTAAGTTGGTTCCGATACTATGATTATAAAACACAAATAAAATAGTGTTGAACACTTAAAATGAAAGGACAATATGGGACATCATATTAGAAGTAATTATCTTCACAAATAGAAAGTTTCATTGGATATACATATAAACATTATAGTGACACATTATGAATTCATGGGGGCCTAGGCCCAAAAGCCAAAAGTATCACTAGTGGACTGAGCCAGTATATATCTCCTCCTTGACAACAGACCCCTCATTACACTTTCAACTTCATTCTCGAGTCACATTCCGATTACTAACAATGAGTGGTATCATCATTGCTCGAACTTTTCATTTCTTGCTCATCACTTACTTATTTGAAACATATGAAATTTAATATGAATTGAAACAAATATATAACTTCTTAAATGTATGTATAGCCTCTCAATTATTTATATGAACAACAATAAACTCTAGTTCTCTAATACCACTTATGAACATGATAGGTACATAGAAGAGAAAAAGAAAGCTTCTCATAAAGTATTGAGTAATTCATTCAGTGAAAAGTTAAATTAAAAAAACAATGCCGTCATAAAAGAGTCATGCGAGGCTACACTAAGAATTTTACAAAATTTATGAAAATTCTAAATCACACATGATACAAGTTCCTAACTATATCAAAAACATAGAAAATATTACTTCATAAGCGAAAGTGTCTCAATAACAAATAGGGTTCACCACAAGCCAATGGAATGAGCAGCGTGACTAGCGAGAATTTGTGCCGCCTGAGAGTCCATACATGAATCACAAAAGAGATGTGGTACTTAACAAAAGAGAAGTAAATACATGTGAAATAGTACTTTCGTGATGAGGTGAATCCAAATATTAATAACTTAAGTTGTACTAGCACCAACTTATTCAACATACTTCGAATAGGCAATATTAACTTTTAAAGTTCTCAACTCTAAAGTAAATTTGTCTAGTATGGTTTCCTTTGCAAAAAGTGGATTCATTACATATATAAGCATGTGAGCTAATGAAAAAGAGATGAAAACATGATTTTGCTTATTATGATTGACCTTTATATAACCGATGACATTTTGTTTCCTCATTCTTTATTTTATTCATATGGTAATGTTGGTTTTGAATTTCTTGTTTTTTCTTATGAACTTGCAGAAAAAAGTTTGTGAAGTTTGCGGTGATTTTGGTATTCAAGAAGCAATTATTACCTGCTATGAGTGTAAGAATGTTGACGTGCACCAGTAAGTTCTCTCTCTTTAATAGTTGAAAGTCATGACTCTCTGATTCGTACTTTCTTTATCACCTTGTGCGTGTTTGTTATTTGAAAACTTTTAACATTGTCCTAGTCCTAAACTCCTTCTGTTTTGGTTGACTTGCCATTTCTAAGGGAAAAACTGATCTCTTCACATAAAGGGCGACTTCTCTCGAAGAAAATTGCTAGTTTCCCCCCTTTTTTGGTATTTTAAATAGGAAAGAAAAGTGGAATAGAATTAAAAGACTAAATTGAAGTTATATTACCTCTTAGGGAGAGTAAGGACTTCTTCGAGTTGTCTAATCTTTCTGGTATTTTTTCATAACTGTTGAATGCTAATAGTATTGGATATTGGGTTCCACCTAAATGATACATTTATATTTTTTTGTTTAGGTTTCAAAAGGTAATTTATTTATAAAGGCTTAAGTAGTCTTAAGTTGTAGGTTTCTAGCTCTTGTTATACGCAACTGATTAGTAGTAGCGTTTATAAGTAGTCTTTCAGTTCCTGCTACAAGAAATACGGGTAGAACTAGTTCTAATGCAAATATTAGCATATAATATTCTTTCATTAGCATGTTGTGACATTTAATTCTTTTAAAATTGTGTGCATCTTTTGTGCATTATAGTCATCTTCTTGTTCTACATTTTTTGTTGTTTTTCTCTTCCTTTCAGATATTGTGTTGTGGGATATTGGGAAGATGCACCAGCGGATTGGCGTTGTGAAACATGTAATATTCGCAAGGGGGTAATGCTTTCACCACATGGACTAGAAAATGAGCTTTTTAAGGGATCCAAATCACATGCCTCTACAAAGACTTGTCAGAGTACTGTGCAATCAAACAAGCATAGTAAGTTTCCTCGGAGGCAACATATTAACTGGGAAAAAGAGGTACGTACTGGAAAAACAAGATATCTACCGGTTGAAGAAGCACTTGGTTTGCCATCACGTATTCAGAAATATGGATCTACAACGATAAATACTGTCTCCTCAAGAGTTGTATCAACCAAATCCCGAAAATTTAGCAAGCCTAAAGGTTAAGTTTTCACCACCACATTTTGCATTCATTTACTTGGTTTGATTTGTCCACTTCTTATACATGTTTTTATTAGAAATTACATTTTTTTATCATATACTCTAATTAAAAAAAAATCAATGATGTTGATATTATCTTTCAAAATGATTTTCGTTACATTGTCAATATTTGTAAAGCTTTCATAGCAAAATTATTTTACTTCTATAATTCTATTCAATGTGATGTAGCCTATTTTTGTAGGTCCGGGTGCCTCTACCATTCTTGAGCGTAGGACTCGCGATGTTGTGAATGAGAGTCGCATCATGAATTCACCTATAACACACCCTTGTGATCCTGCTCTAGCTCCTTCCTGGAAGTAAGTACCCTTCATGAACTCACATTAATTACTAACATAGGTTACAGAATACATTGAGCTCCAAAAAAGTTTGATTTCAGCTCATCTCTGTTTTCTCCATGCTATTGGATGACCTAGTTTCCCATAGAATTAATGGTTATCTAAGGATGCCATTAGTATCACGAAAAGATTGAATAGGGCACTGTACAATATATGTCTAACTATGGAAATGAGTTCTGCTCATACATAGTTGTCAGTCATGACATAATGATACTCTGAATATATAATGTTCAATGAGATGGTAGTGAACTTAATACCTATTATGTATAAATTCCTTGAGGACTTTGAAGTTGCTTTCACTCTATATCATTGTATTATGGAATATGGACCATCTCAATTTTTCAGGTATGGGAAGAAGAAATTGTAGTTGAGTAGGGTAATATGTGAACCATACATTGTTTATTTTTTACTTAATGAAATTTGGAGTGAAAAACACCATTTAGCTTTAAATGAAACTTTCTCTGTATGTTTTTATGTCTAAAAATTACTTCATGGATCTTTTTGCGTGCTTGAAACTCGAATATGCTTTTATTACAGCAGGTTGTGTTTGTTGCTCTAAAAAATCTATATTCTGTCCAAAATCTATATTTGCACCACTCAACTTCGCTTCCCTATAATAATTAGTCTCTTTTTATTGCATTTTAGGGGAAGTTTTGACATCGTGGGTGCTCCAGAACTTGCACCTGGGATATTCCAGGCTCATCCTCCTTGCAGAGTTAGTCGTAAAGTGTATGATTTCTCAAAGTTATTGCCCCACACTCTTAAACTTGAACTACTTCCACGTGGGGATATTTGGCCAAGTTTATTCGACAATCATTGTCCAAGTAAAGAAGACATTGGACTATATTTCTTCGAAAGTGAGAAAAAAAGGTTAGATTTACCCTATATATCTATATTAAAAGGGATAAGGGTTGCAAAGCTCCCTTGCCCGGGATTGTTTATAAATACTTGAAATTGATTTACGTATTCCCATTATATGTAGGTTCGAGGGATATATCGACTTGGTGGAGTTCATGAGCAACAAGGATTTGATGATGAGAACTCTTATCAATGATGTTGAGCTTATTATAACTGCATCCACAACCTTGTGCAATGATTCTCAAAGTACATTTATAATCTCTATGTTCTTTACTCATTTTCTTATTCTCTTTCGATGCATCTTACCTTGTGGATGTTTTTGTAGAATGGAACAATGAGCACTTTCTTTGGGGATTATTTTACCGCAACAGACAGGATACAGACAAATGTGCTGAAGGGGGAAGCCGTGATAGCTGAGGAAAATGAAGGAATGTTGAACATTGTTGTCTCGACAACTACCAGATTAGTATAAGATGGCAAAAAAAAAAAACCAGGGAATTTGTGGCCAATGCAATATTCGAGTTGTTCATTATCATAGTTACCATATAAAATTATTACAAATCTTGATAAATGAGTTTCCCTTTCTGCTTTTATAGTGAATTAATGTTGATATTCGTTTTTATGAATGAGAACCGTCTTTCTATTTTGAATGCAATCACTTTATAGTATAAGAATATGCTTTGTTGACATTTGTGTATGTATCTTCATAATAGTTGATTGAAATAACTAATTACCTTTCATGATGCCTGGAGGGGATTCTCAAATAGAGAAGCACAAATATGTTTTAAAAATCGTGTTACAACTTATGTTTCCCTCACAGATTCAGGTTCAGGCGTCATATACCTTTTTATTCCCCTGATAAGTCCCTGTTTATTGTTTGTGCCCTGTTCCAGAGTCACGGAGAGCCCAAAATCAGCAATCTTGATTGTTTTGGTGCCTACAGGGAGAATATTACCATGCTTGTTGTAAAAGCAAATCATGTGGAGTCCATACCCATTGTAGATAAACATAGCAAAAATGGTTGAATTTTGTTTGTTGATTATTGTTAAAGTCAACAAATGTTGCAACAAAATTCAAAGCTCACCAATTCTTTTTTCAACTAAAATCTTAGCAAGATTTCTACATAGGTGAAAATGTTGAAATCTTGTGTTTCTTGTGATGTCATTGGTGACATCATTAGGAGTAGATTTTCCTATAAATAGAGAGCTCTTGCTCATTTCAAAATACACCAAAAAAAGAATTACAAATTAGAGAAAAGAAGAGTGAGGCATCACAGAAGAAAATAATCTGTGAGGAAAAATAGAGAGTGTGAGCGGTATTGTAGTGAGGTGGAAAAATCAAAAGAGTGTTATTTCTTTTGAATGTGTAGTGGTCTTTGGATTTTTACTCAGACATACAAGTGTAAAATTCTTACTATAGTGACATTTGTTGCTCCCCTCGAGTCGTGGTTTTTCCCTTATTTAGGAGGGTTTCCACGTAAAATCTTGGTGTCATTATTTCTCTTTTATTCTCGTTGATTAACCGTATTGTTGTGTTCCGCATTTTTTGCCTTTATTACCGCAAATATTATTTCTGTTACGGATTTATTCCCAACAATTGGTTTCAGAGCACAGGTTCTGCTCATTTACAGAAATATTTTTTGCAGCTTATTGTATTATACTCAATATAAAAAAAATGTCTCGAGTAAAGTACGAGGTAACAAAATTCAACGGTGATAGCGGTTTCTCAACGTGGCAGAGAAGGATGAAAGACTTGCTCATCCAACAGGGTTTGCACAAGGCACTAGGCGGCAAATTCAAAAAGCCCGAATCCATGAAACTTGAGGATTGGGAAGAAATGGATGAAAAGGCTGCTAGTGCAATCAGATTGCACTTAACATATGATGTAGTTAATAACATCATCGATGAAGAGAGTGCATGTGGCATTTGGACAAAGTAAGAAAATCTATACATGTCCAAAACGCTGACAAATAAATTATACCTAAAGAAGCAGTTATATGCGCTGCATATGGGTGAAGGTACAAATTTTTTGTCTCATTTAAATGTACTTAATGGACTAATCACGCAGCTAGCAAACCTCGGAGTAAAGATCAAGGATGAAGATAAAGTCATAGTGCTCCTAAAATCGCTGCCATCTTCCTACGATACTTTAGCAACAACCATTTTACATGGTAAGGACTCTATTGAGTTGAAGGATGTCACATCAGCCCTTTTGCTTAATGAGAAGATGAGAAAAAGGCCTGAAAATCACGGACAGGCTCTCATCACGGCAAGTAGAGGCAGAAGTTACCAAAGGAGCTCAAGTAACTATGGTAGATCCGGAGCTCGTGGAAAGTCCAAGGTCCGATCAAAATCGAAGGCCATAAATTGCTACAATTGCGATCAACCAGGACACTTCAAAAGAGATTGTCCAACTCTAAAAAGGGGCAAAGAGGAAAGCAGCGGCCAGAAGAATGATGACAACACAGCTGCCATGGTGCAAAATAATGACAATGTTGTTCTCCTTATAAATGAGGAAGAAGAATGCATGCACTTGGTAGGTATAGAGTCGGAATGGGTGGTCGACACAGAAGCATCTTATCATGCCACACCGGTAAGAGACTTTTTTGCAGATATGTAGCCGGTGATTATGGCAATGTGAAAATGGGTAACACAAGTTACTCAAAGATTGCGGGAATCGGAGACATTTGCTTAAAAACAAATGTTGGATGCACATTAGTGATGAAAAATGTGCGCCACGTACCTGATTTGCGGATGAACTTGATCTCAGGAATTGCTTTGGACCAAGATGGATATGAGAACTACTTTGCAAATAAAAAATGGAGACTCACCAAAGGGGCATTGGTGATTGCAAAAGGAGTTGCTCGTGGCACGTTATACAGAACAAATGCAGAAATATGCCAAGGTGAATAAAATGCGGCTCAAGAAGAAAATTCTGCAGATTTATGGCATAAAAGAATGAGTCATATGAGCGAGAAAGGATTGCAAATTCTTTCCAAAAAGTCACTCATCTTTTTTGCCAAAGGTACAACGATAAAATCGTGTAACTACTGCTTATTTGGTAAACAACATAGCATTTCATTTAAGACATCATCTGAAAGAAAGTCGAATATACTTGATTTGGTATATTCAGATGTTTGTGGTCCAATGGAGATAGAATCGATAGGAGGTAATAAATACTTTGTTACCTTTATTGATGACGTTTCTCAAAAATTGTGGGTTTATATCTTGAACCAAAGATCAGGTGTTTCAAGTATTTCAAAAGTTTCATGCTCTGATAGATGAGAGACAGGTCGAAAGCTAAAACGTCTCCGAACCGACAATGGAGGTGAGTACACTTCAAGAGAATTTGAAGAGTACTGTTCAAACCATGGAATCAGACATGAAAAGACAGTTCCCGGAACCCCACAACACAATGGTATAGCTGAGAGAATGAATCGCACCATTGTTGAGAAGGTGAGAAGCATGCTCAGAATGGCTAAATTACCCAAGACATTCTGGGGTGAAGCAATTCGGACAGTGTGTTATCTTTTCAACCGTAGTCCATCAGTTCCGTTGGAGTTTGACATTCCGGAGAGAGTTTGGACCAACAAAGAGATGTTTTACTCGCACCTAAAGGTGTTCGGTTGCAAATCTTTTGCACATGTACCGAAGGAGCAAAGAACCAAGCTAGATGATAAATCAGTTCCTTGCATATTCATCGGATATGGAGATGAAGAGTTCGGGTACAGACTATGGGATCTTGTAAATAAGAAGGTCATCAGAAGTAGAGATGTAATCTTTCGAGAAAGTGAAGTTGGAACTGCTGATGATCTATCCGAGAAGACCAAGAAAAAGAATGGTATAGTCCCTAATCTTGTTACCATTCCTTCTTCTTCTAACCATCCCATAAGTGCAGAAAGTATGATTGATGAAGTTGCTGAGCATGAAGAGCAACATGATGAGATTGTTGAGCAGGGGGAGCAACTTGGTGATAATACTGAGCAAATAGAGTACCCAGAAGAAGAACAATCTCAACCTCTGAGGAGATCAGAAAGACAAAGGGTAGAATCAACCAAATACCCTTCCTCAGAGTATGTCCTTATCAATGATGAAGGTGAGCCAGAAAGTCTTAAGGAGGTGTTGTCTCATCCAGAAAAGAGCCAATGGATGAAAGAAATGCACGAAGAGATGTGATCTCTACAGAAAAATGGCACATACCAGCTAGTTGAACTTCCAAAAGGAAAAAGACCACTTAAGTGCAAGTGGGTCTTTAAACTCAAGAAAGATGGAAATGGCAAGTTGGTGAGGTACAAAGCTTGATTGGTTGTAAAAGGCTTCGAACAAAAGAAAGGTATTGATTTTGATGAAATTTTTTCACCTGTTGTCAAAATGACTTATATTCGAACTATTTTGAGCATAACAGCTAGTCTAGATCTTGAAGTGGAGCAATTGGACGTGAAAACTGCATTTCTTCACGGAGATTTGGAAGAAGAGATTTATATGGAGCAACCAGAGAGATTTGAAGTATCTGGAAAGAAACACATGGTGTGCAAATTGAATAAGAGTCTTTATGGGTTGAAACAGGCCCCAAGGCAATGGTACAAAAAGTTTGACTCTTTCATGAAAAGTCAAACGTACACAAAGACCTATTCTGATCCATGTGTATACTTCAAAAGATTTTCTAACAACAATTTTATTATTTTGTTGTTATATGTGGATGACATGTTAATTGTAGGACAAGACAAAGAGCTGATTGCAAAATTGAAGAAAGATTTGTCCAAGTCATTTGACATGAAAGACTTGGGCCCAGCACAACAAATTCTAGGGATGAAGATTGTTCGAGAACGAACAAAAGAAAGTTGTGGCTATCTCAAGAGAAGTACATTGAACGTGTACTAGAATGCTTCAACAAGAAGAGTGCTAAATCTGTTAGCACGCCTCTTGCGAGTCATCCGAAGTTGAGCAAACAGATGTGTCCTACAACAAAAGAGGAGAAAGAGGGAATGGCTAAAGTTCCTTATTCTTCAGCAGTGGGGAGTTTGATGTATGCGATGGTGTGTACAAGACCTGATATTGCTCATGCAGTTGGTGTTGTTAGCAGATTCCTTGAAAATCCTGGAAAAGAACACTGGGAGGCAGTTAAGTGGATACTCAGGTATTTAAGAGGTACCACAAGAGATTGCTTGTGTTTTAAAGGATCTGATCCAATATTGAAGGGCTATACTGATGCTGATATGGCAGGTGACCTCGATAATAGAAAATCCACTACTGGATATTTGTTTACATTTTCAGGGGGAGCTATATCATGGCAATCAAAGTTGCAGAAGTGTGTCACACTCTCTACAACTGAGGCGGAATATATTGCAGCTACTAAATCTGGCAAAGAGATGGTATGGCTGAAACGATTTCTTCAAGAACTTGGATTGCATCAGATTGAGTATGTCGTCTATTGTGATAGTCAGAGTGCAATAGACTTGAGCAAGAACACCATGTACCATGCAAGGACGAAGCATATTGACGTGAGATATCACTGGATTCGTGAAAAGATAGAGGATGGATCTATGCAGGTCATGAAGATCCCTACTAGTGAAAACCCTTCAGATATGATGACCAAGGTGGTATCAAGGGACAAGTTTGAGCTATGCAAAGAACTTGTCGGCATGTACTCAAGCTAGAAACCTAGAGCTACCTCCTTCAGGGTGAATAGGTCTGGAGGGGGAGATTTGTGGAGTCCATACCCATTGTAGATAAACATAGCAAAAATGGTTGAATTTTGTTTGTTGATTATTGTTAAAGTCAACAAATGTTGCAACAAAATTCAAAGCTCACCATTTCTTTTTTCAACTAAAATCTTAGCAAGATTTCTACATAGGTGAAAATGTTGAAATCTTGTGTTTCTTGTAATGTCATTGGTGACATCATTAGGAGTAGATTTTCCTATAAATAGAGAGCTCTTGCTCATTTCAAAATACACCAAAAAAAGAATTACAAAGGAGAGAAAAGAAGAGTGAGGCATCACAGAAGAAAATAATCTGTGAGGAAAAATAGAGAGTGTGAGCGGTATTGTAGTGAGGTGGAAAAATCAAAAGAGTGTTATTTCTTTTGAATGTGTAGTGGTCTTTGGAGTTTTACTCAGACATACAAGTGTAAAATCCTTACTATAGTGATATTTGTTGCTCCTCTCGGGTCGTGGTTTTTGTTAGGATCGGAAATAAGCAGGTGTAAACGCGGAAGCTAGCAAAGCAAACCTCAAAAGACCATGAGTAAGAAGACAACGAGAAATATATCAAAAGACACAAAGATTTAACGTGGTTCGGTCAATCGACATACCTCCACAAAGGAGATGAGCAATCCACTATAAATATGAGAGTACAAAATACAGAGGGAAACAACCTCAACCAATTCACTCAGAATACATGGGAGGTTCACACAAGTGATAACGTATCAAGCTTGTGACCCACAAATTCTCCCCCTAACCAAAACTCTCAAAGCCCTTAAGACTACATTGTGAATGCTAATTAAGTTAGAAGGAACATGCCTCTATTTATAGAGTCCTAAACCTTTTCCTACCAAAAAAGGATTAGTCAATTCAAAACCTTTTCGTAAAAGGAAAACCTATTTATGGTAAGAAATCAGGGCAAATAAAACCCAACAAATCTCCCCTTTGTCCTGAATTTCTGACAAAATAAATTTGTCCACCTTCTTCACTTAATCTTCGACAACTTGCTTCTCCTTTTCATAATCTCCTTTGCAAATTTTATGTCTCAACACAGAGAACCTCTCTGAAACAATTTCTCCAACAAAATCTTCATTACTGTCAAAAAGGTTGCGGCTAGAACTACACCCGTCAAGATGAACACCTCTTTTGAACCTGGTTCAATTATCGATTATCGAACCACTAAACCTGACTCCATCATTGAATCTGGCTCTGATACCACTTGTTAGGATCGGAAATAAGCAGGTGTAAACGCGGAAGCTAGCAAAGCAAACCTCAAAAGACCATGAGTAAGAAGACAACGAGAAATATATCAAAAGACACAAAGATTTAACGTGGTTCGGTCAATCGACCTACGTCCACAAAGGAGATGAGCAATCCACTATAAATATGAGAGTACAAAATACAGAGGGAAACAACCTCAACCAATTCACTCGGAATACATGGGAGGTTCACACAAGTGATAACGTATCAAGCTTCTGACCCACAAATTCTCCCCCTAACTAAAACTCTCAAAGCCCTTAAGACTACATTGTGAATGCTAATTAAGTTAGAAGGAACATGCCTCTATTTATAGAGTCCTAAACTTTTTCCTTCAAAAAATGATTAGTTAATTTAAAACCTTTTCGTAAAAGGAAAACCTATTTATGGTAAGAAATCAGGGCAAATAAAACCCAACAGTTTTTCTCTTATTTAGGAGGGTTTCCACGTAAAATCTTGGTGTCATTATTTCTCTTTTATTCTCGTTGATTAACCGTATTGTTGTGTTCCGCATTTGTTGCCTTTATTAACGCAAATATTATTTCTGTTACGGATTTATTCCCAACAAATCAGGCCTTACTACTAAAAAACAGTGAAAAAACGATATGAACTTGAATTGAAAATTTGAACTTATTAAAACTTGAATATATATATATATATATATATATATATATATATATATATATATATATATAAAAAAAACTAATATTCTTGGATTTAATTTTAGAACTCGCGTGCTTAGGCAACTAATGAATCTCAACATCTAAAAAAAATGAATATTAAAATAGCCCAACATCCAATAACTTATACTATCTAATTTACCTATTCAATTGCTACTCTTCTCTCTTAATAGATGTTTTAAACATTAATTATTACTGTATACCCAACAATTTTTTGGTCTTGTCACCTGTTTATGCCATCTATATCGTTTGAAAAGAAGGGCAGTAAAAAGCCAAACAGAATACTCTTGTATTCTAAACTCTGAATATTAACACAAACGGAGCATAAGAAATTGAAAAAATTCCTCAACTCACAATCAATTACAAGGAAAGATAAATCATTTTTAATGGATCCATCTATTGTCACACACATCAATTCAGGTTTCATATACCTTTTTGTTCCCTGATCATCAGTTCCTTTTTATTTTTTTCATGTCATGTTCAAAAGTCATGGAGAGCCCAAAATCAGTAATCTTGGCAGCTTTGTCAAATATTTTCAAGTTTGATGTCGCAGTAAATAATTTCATTTTTGTGAATGCAAGTGAGCCCTAAAAGAACATTCTTTGTGTGTTTTTTAACTTCAAACTCCGGCAGTGAGTTAAAAGTTCCAATACGATTGGCAAGGCTTCCTCCGGATGCAAGGAGAGATGAGCTCCTAAACAGTGAATGACGCAAGGAGAGTGTTTGACGGGACTCAGATCGGATGGTGGAGTACTATTCTACCACAACGAGATAGGCACCATCGAATCGAAGGCCGACTAGAAAGCGTTTACCGAGAAATTTCTCCTCTTCTTTCAACGATTGAGAAGCATTGTAGTACCAAAAAAATAAAGGTGACATCAATTTGGACATTGATTCCTCATTTCAATCGCATAAAATTGGACATATAAATTTAAAGAAAACCTAGATAAATCGATCGGCTAGCAATACCTATATGTTTGAATGAATGTAGACTTGGTTTAGACAGAAGAATAATTTTCATTTAGGGGGGGATTGTATCAACTTTTATAACAAGTGATAAAGGCATCACAAATTCTGCCCTAAGAGACCATTCTCTTCACCAGCAGCCTCTTGAGTGATCTGAACGCGATGTTGATTACATTCTACTATTGCTTGTTTAGAAAAATTAAAAGGAAATCATCCGGATTCATGAATACATTAGCTCCAACTGGCCATTCTCTTCTCAGGGGCCCTCTTGAATTAGCAGAGTCCCACAACCATTAATTCTCTTCACTTGAATGTACTAGGCTGTTTCAATCAAAAAATGCAGATGGACTATCTACTTGGGAAAAACCCGAGAGGAAAATCATACTTGGTTGGTTTTGGGAACAAATTTCCAACTCAAGCTCATCATAGAGGTTTCTCTGCCCAAAAATGTCTACAAACAAACTGGTGGACTGCATCATGAGTTTTGTTATGGTGAAGACTTATGAAGGTGTATAAGTTATTTTTGCAGATGAATCGAGAGTTTATATATATAATGTATCTGTAGGTTCTATATAGTGACATGCTGAGTAGATGGCTGCAAGGGATCGAGCAAATAATTAAGCTCGAGCTTGTCTCTCTTTTGATGGTCTATAGATCTGCAATATTGATTAGTACAAAAGATTTAACAAGTGTGGTGGTTTTACACATGAATGGTTGTATGCAGAAAGTATATAACAGTCATTCCAATATCCTTACTATGAGTTAGTTTCTTACACTTCCCATAGGAAATATCTAACTGCAATTTCCATTTTTTTTCCACGGAAGAGCACTCAAGAGAAGCTTCGAGCATGATGATAAAATTCACATAAACCAAGATAACACTCCCCAAAACCAGTAGTACTTGATAGGTAAAACATTGTTTTTAAATTGGTTACAAAAGAGAGGACACAAATATGGAAAAGCACAACAGATGAGTCATAATAATAAGGAAACCATAGATTTCTAACCTATCAATTCAAACATAATAACAAGTTCAACTTTGCAACACAGATATAACAACTCGCCTTTCTTTATAAAGAATGTTGATCAACTATACAACTTTTTTTTTATTAAACTAGTAAGGGGCTGCACCTGAGATCATCTTCGTCACACGTTGCCTACATACCCCAAATAGAAATCCTAAAGAGGGATCAAACCCATACATACTTCTCTATATATATACAAATAAATTTTTATTATGTGTCTATCTATTGTCAGTACTCAGTACCCTTCCACAAGTTTCATTCTCTACTTCCTTCAGATCTGTCAAGTACCTCACGAATTTATGATTGCCGGTCTTGATTGTTATCTTCTTGATTGGTTTGTCCAGAAGGGGCTTTGGATCCAGCAATTGCCTCGAGAATTTATGATGGCCAATCTTGAAAGTTATCTTCTGGATTGGTTGGTGTAGAAAGGACATTGAATCAATTTTCTTCTTCCTTGTCTTTGCTGTGTTGGCTACTTTGGATAAATTATGCAGAAAAGTATGGTTCAAGAGCATGTCTGCAGTCCAACGCGTGCTCGGATTCTTCACAAGACAATTTTGCAGAAAATTTCTAGCCTCTTTTGACAGCTTTGGATTCTGAATCTTTGGTTCCTCAAACTCGATTTTGTCCAACACATCATCACCATCTGCGTCTTCCCATAGCGGAGTCCCCGTAATCAGCTCATAGACAGTACAGCCAAGAGCCCAAATATCAACTTTTGGGGTATACTCAGTGTTAATCACGGACTCAGGTGCCATATACCTTTCTGTTCCCCTGATGATTCCCTGTTTTTGATTCATGCCCTGTTCCAAGGTCATGGAGAGCCCGAAATCAGCAATCTTGGCAGTTTTGTCCGCGCCTACAAGGAGAATATTTCCAGGTTTGATATCGCAGTGAATAATTCCTTTATTGTGTATACAACTGAGCCCTATGAGTACATTCTTTGTGTGTTTCTTAACTTCAAACTCCGACAGTGAATTGCAGTTCTGAAGACGATCAGCAAGGCTTCCTCCGGAAGCATACTCGAGTACTAAGTTGTAAAGATTGACGTTATCTTCAAAAGAGACATTAGCTCCGAAACAGTGAACAATGTAAGGAGAATGTTTGAACATTCGGAGGATTTCAACTTCTTGTTTCAATGATTGAGAAGCAGTGTAGTTGCATGATTTGAGGGCGATGAGAGATGGAAGAGTAACACCACGAAATAGTGCGTTAGACGTAGAAGCTAACGAGACAACACCGAATCCACCTTGACCTAGAGTTGTGCCCCTCTTCCACAATAACCCCGCCATTGAAAATTGAATATGAAGTATGTTTGTAAGTAGTATATTTTATTATAACAATACATTAGAGAGTAATGTATATATGTTATCATATACCCTTTCCTATACCTAAATGGATTCTTACAGTTACTTAAAAAGATAAAAGAATGATTTCACTTACCAAATTTCTGTTTTAATTTGTTTCCTAATTTTTCCTTCTACACTATTCTTTTCCCGTGTGTTCTAATTCCTTTAGGGATTAATTTAATTCAATTTCGATTTTATTTTCCTATATGAAATTTTAATTTATTTTTTATAAAAAAAATTCTATGTATAGGCATGTTAGATCCTTCTAGTGAAGTTCTTTTTTTTTTAAGTTTACAGGTATTTTTTATTCTTCTTACACGTGAATTATTTTTTCACTTTTTTAATTCAACGAATAATTTGAATTTTGAATATCTCCCTTAAGAATCTATTTGCTTATCATTATGTGAGGTTCTTATTCTTATTTCATTTTAGCGTAAAAATATAAGAAATAAAAAGAAAGAATTGTAAATAGAAAAAAAAATTAAGACTAATTTTTTGATATTATATTGTAAATCAAATTTGATACTACCGCTCACAACTCTCTAATTGTAGTTACTGCTAGTAACAAATTTATTATCCATTTTGAGTCAACTTAATGAACCCAAACTTCTTAATTCCTTCATATATAGTTTTTAATTTCTAAGAAACTAAACTTCTTAATTCCTTCCTAATAGTTTTTAATTTATTTTTTAAAAAAAACAACATGACTTTTGTATTGAAATCATTAAAACTGTCTGGACTTTCCCCGTCAATTTTTGTCAAAAAACCTAAAATTGGTTGAGCAAATCAAACACGGATCGTACACCCGGCACCAAAAATGAAGAGTCCGAGCAACTTAGATATTCTTCAATGGCTTTCTTTCGGATCGTCATTATTTCATCATTAAATGTGACTCTACCTGGATCCATTGCATTTTCCATTCTTGCTGAATCAGGGGCGGACCCACGTAGAGGGTATTCGGTGCTCGAGCACCCATTGACTCAGATGGAAATTTGTATATGTACTCATTGAAAATATTGAAAAGTTGATATAAATAATTCTTGAGCACCCATTAACCAATAGGTTTGATGGGCGCTTTGGTTCTCAGATGCAAGTTAAAGGCTTGCGTTGATGACCTTTCTCTTATACGCTAAAGGAAGTGAGCACCCATAACCTTCAAATCCTCGCCACTGTGCTGAATCTGTTCCAAACTCAGATGGAAAAATAAACCTCTGTACATTTTATATGTCTGTGAGAAAGCATATCAAAATTCTTCGATTGAATAGAGTTACATGAGTGATCGGCTTAATTATCCAGAACGTCATTCAACTAATATAAATTCTCTTATGGGATTGGCTAGGGAAACGAAAGCTAGGACTCTCAAGCGCTAGAGAGAGCACAATGTGATAGGAGGAGTGACCAAGTTCGAGAAAAGGTAAAACAGGATCGTCAACCGCGAGAGTGAATAATCAGACATGCTCTTTATCATTGTACAATTCATGTCTAGAGAGAATGAGGAAGTTGAATGAAATATTTCAAAGCATGTTATTTGTTCTTCACTGGATTTTTGTCACAAAGACAAACTTTACCTGATATCAAATTTTGGTGTCAACCTCACCACATGATAGAGATAATCAAACAAGCTCTTCATCATATATAGTGTCACTCTGGCTTTTACTGCTAAACTAATTGTATGCATTACACATTTTGGTAAACAAAAGAGATTGGAAAACCTGAAATTCATACTGCTGGAAAACTTTTAATTTAGTTGAAACACATCAAATCGGTGGGAAAATCATGTTTTATAACACAAATTTCAAATTGATTCGAGGTGGGAAAAGCCTGTTTCTAGACAGATCATAGAAAGATTATTCTGAAATTTTCAGAGCAGCATATGCTTGTAAGACTGCCAAGATTGTTGGTCCAACAATAATGCACTCTTACTCGCCCTGATTGCATCCCATCAAAGGCTCATGATCTAACAAGGCTTCTGTTAGGTCTACAACAAAGCTGGATTCTTCTGTTTCACAAAGTGTCTCAGATTCTTCTTGTGGTGTCTGGTTTATCTCCAACAATGTATCGAACATTTCGGGCACATTATTTTTTGGCATCACAAATTCTTGAATTTGGGAAAAAGTTTGCCCCAACAGACCATTCTCTTCACCAGCAGCCTCTTGAATTTGCACCTCAACATCATCAACTTCCATCGCTTGATATTCAACCACATTGATAGGATGAGTTGATCATTCCATAGTCCTCATTCAGCATAAGCGTTATTTCAGGATCATCGTTTTCTAATAGCTCTTTGATCTTCTCTTCACCTGATGAATCCTCTTGAAGTTGCACCATTGTTGATAGGAGTGACCTCCTTACATTCCTGATCCATCTGCGGCACAACAGAATTTACCCCTGAAATCACCCTTTGTATCCACCTTCTGTTCATCAGAAAAATCCACATCAGTTGTACTTCGAGAACAGCTATAGTAAAGCAATTTTTAGAAACTTGCGTTATTTTCACTTGTGATTCTCAACAATAAAACAATATATTCTATTTATTCATTTATGGGAGTAATCTTTTCTTCTTCTTTTTTTATAAACAAAATAGTTTAAACGAAAAAGGAACCATGTCAAATTGAATAAAGAGACCCTCAGTTTAAAAGATGAAATATTTAATTTTGCATAGTTGAAAGGAACTTTCAACCCCTTTTGCATAGTTTAAATAAGTTACTAAGTAGTTTCTATTCTTGTAACACCACAAAAAATTCTATCGGTATTATTCTTCATTTGTGTATAAGGTTGCATGTGATTCTTAAATTGTTCTTAGGTGTTAAAGTCAACTCTTTAGTGTGGGAATGATTTAGATATGAATTAAGGTCACAAGAATCCCCTCGCACAACGTTGAGTTGTAAGCTCCCTTATCGATTTAGTTTTATATAAGATTCTATTTAGGTCAACTTCAAAAGATCATATATATATTTCCAACACATAATGAATTAGATGGTCAATGGCCTATCAAATTGAAGGTCTATGAGTCCCCTTTTCAACGCTACCAAGTTTGCCTCATTTCTAGTTTGGAGTAAAAATTTATGACTGTTTTACCAGAAACTACTACAACATAGTTTTGAGTCAATGACCTACAAATCCCTTTTATGAGTCGTAGAAAGAGCTACAGTCTGTACTATTGACTGAAAAGTTTTATAATGTTAGTCGTTCTAATTATTTTTTGTTTTGAATGATTGTTGTCTTTCTCCCCTCTTTTGGATGAATAGTTTTAAATTTTTGTATATGCTTAATAAATGAATAATCGAACCGAAATCGACAAAGACTAAACTGAAAAATGTATATTATATTTGATTTGGTTTGATTTTGATGATTTAAAATTTAATTAAATTGATATGATTTTAGTGTTAATCAACGACTGTCCCAAACTGACCCGTGAACATCCATACACTCGGTGATTATCCACTCATATCAGTTACATATACATGTTATATATATGTTTTATACATGCTAGGATGTTCTTAATTGGACTAGCAATAGCCAATTAGGTAGTTTTTGTTACAATTTTTTAATTATTTTTTTCAACTTACAATTTTAAACATTAAAACAATATTTTGAAACTTACGACTAAAGTTTAATTTTTAAAAGAAACATTTTTTTCTAATAATTTACGACTTTTATTTTATATTGAGAAACAATTTTTTTAATCTCTTTTTTCTGTCTTAAATTCTTACACTAACTTCATGTATGCAATTGTGTTTTTACTCCAATTCTTTTATCTTGTAAGGAAGTTTACAATGATTTAGCGAGGTATTAATGCGCAACGCATATTCGTAAAAACTAGTGTTGCATCAACTCTTCAAAAATGTTTGTCACAACGACAGCAATCCTCCAAAAAGTTAAGGCACTACATCTGAATATTATAATTGAGTACTATGGACGTTTTCTAATCATGGTATATTTCTGATAAATTACACAAATGTTCAAACAAATGGTAGTATAGATGCAACTTTTATATACAATTATTAGAGAATAATCAAATAAGTTTATTACAAAGCCAAAGTTGAGAATTAAAAGACACATTTACATATTTCGTGTTTATTAGTTAGAGTTATAAATAACGCTTCATGTATTGTTCCGTGGTAGTGTACTTAACCTCTGGATAGAGTATTGATGCTTCTTCTCCTTCTTCTCCTATTTCGAAATTCGCGAGGCATCCTTCATAACATACGTGATAATAGTGACACAGGCCAACTTGTTCTGCATACTCGAGCTCTGTTTTTTTATGTTTCACCATGAAAAAAAACTCCGATTTAGTTTTGATAGTTCATTATTGACTCTCGATAAATGAGAAATGACATCAAATCAATTGGGGAAAAGGGAGTACAAACTACACTACAAGAAAACTGTGAATTACATGAGGATTTTCCTGAAAATTTGTAGAAAAAAATAAGTTTCCTGTCAATTTTCATACTAATCACCAGAAAATTCCCTATGTAATTCGCACTGTTTTTTGTAGTACTACAAAAATATGATTTGCTACATAAAATATATGGTTCTTACCTTTCATTGGAGCCAAAAAATCTTCTTTGGAAAGAGTTGATTTTTTAAGCTCTTTGCCTATGAGCTTTTCCCATATTTGTACCACTTCTCTTTGAGAAAGTATGTTTTTAGGAGGCCTAAGGTAAAGTGTTTTATTGAGTGTTCTTGGATCATCTATGGCCTTGATGGTATATGTTGCGATATCATCTTCGTTAACATAAATTGCTGTAAAATTAAACAAAAAGATGTAGTTACTAATACACATAATCATATTTTTAATATTACTAGTCCGACTTTTTACGAAGAATAACATGTAGATTGAGGTGGATACAGGATTTATATTTAGTGAGTTCAAACTTTTAAGATTCTTAGTAATATTATACATACTATGCAAGTAAAAGTTATGGGTTCAGATGAAGTCGTAGCCAAAAGGATACATCCACGATCCACCCTTGTTGTGGATATTCTTCGGATGACATGATAGTGTTACGTTAATGATATATATAACTTAAACTCGGGAGAATTACCTTTCTGGTTGCCATCTCCAAGCAAGACAACAGAGTGTGTTGAAGGAAGGATATGACCAATTTGACAAAGGCCACCAAGAAAGTAACCAGCAAAGCAATTAGCAGAGACATAAGTGAAAGGAATGCCAGCTTCTTCAATTGCTTTCCTCACCACCATTTTATCATCAAATGTAACTCTTCCTGGCTCCATTGCATTTTCCATTCTTGCTGGATCCGTTCCAAATTCAGATGGAAAAAATCTCTGTACCATTTTACATGTTTATGTGATATTACATACCAAAATTCTTCAATTTAATTGACTCACCAGAGTAATCAGCTTAATTATCCAAAACGTCACTCAACTAATAGCTAAAAATTATGAATGAAAAAAAAGTTATTTTGCTTCGTTTTGTAATAGAAAAGTCACTTTGTCCCAACTTTAGGAAAATCAAAAAGTTATCCAAATAATTGCTTCAAACGAGTAAAAGGGCAGCCCTATGAACTAAAACTCTCACTATGCACAGGGTCCAGGGAAGGACCGATCAGGTGGGGGAGCCAGGATTTTCATCAAGGAGTTCAAAAAAAGGCCAATTTAACGGAAGAATTGGATAAAATGTATTTTGAAATCGTTTTACTCTTTTTAGATAGGAGATTCAGCTGCCCAACCACATGGACCTATTGTGTTTGTACGCAGTCTTACCTTGCATTTCTGCCAAAGGCTGTTTGCGAGTCATAAAATATAAGACTACGTACCTTGATATTTCCAGCTTCTTTGATGGCATCGACAAGCTTGAGTTGAAGCAAGATATGATGGCTACGAATATGGACACCGGAGATGGCACAGATTACAACGTCCACGAGTTTAACTGCATCCACGAGGCTTCGATGATTGTTGAAAGAAGCATTAACAAGATGAGCTCCCTGCATCTTAAAAGAAATGAGCATTTCAACTTTTTCAATATCAACTCCTATTTCTGGACGTTGTAAAATGTATGTGTCATGTCCATTTGCTAAACTAGACTTCACCAATCTCTTTCCAAGGTATCCTGTTCCTCCTACTATCAACACTTTGCTTTTTTCCATCTCTCAATATATTTCTTCTTTTTCTCCTGGGATCAATGGCTATATAGTTAGTTAGTTATGATAGATACTCCACATGTTGTCTATTTATAGAACCGATCTTTGGAAAATAAGCGAGTTTCTTATCTATTTTCTAGTATTACTGTATGTTAATAATATCTAAAAAGTATATTTATGTAATCTGGCAAAATATTACGAGGTAAGATTGGGGTCGGGGGTTCGGGAAAGGATGGTCAAGGAGTGGAGGTTGGGGCATGGAAAGTGGTTACTTGAATATTCTTAGTCGAAAAATTATATTATATATATAGAAAATAATATTGTGTATATGAGTCGGAAGATTTTCCTGGAGATATATATTAAATTTTTTAATATTCTTTGCAGAATTCCTTATTGTTATTGGTGAAATCAAGAGATAATGAACATGAAATGTCACTTATGAAACTTGTTTTTTTTCTAATTCATTAGGGACGTCGTTTTCCTCATTTTAAGAAATTCGTTTTCTTAGAGAGAATATTTTTCGAAAATATTTTGGACCAATCAAACGTAGAAAAATTTGAAACCGTTTTTGTGAAAATAGTTTCCTCCATATCAAATGCACCCTTAATTAATTTGTTTTTTCTTTTCTTTTATGTTGTCGGTTTTATCTTGAAGTATAGGTTTTCTTTTGTTATTTATAGATTTTATTCCTTTTTGTGGGACATTAAAATTTTTTTTTTTCCTGCTGAAACTAAGACACGAAGCTACGATAACATAGTTTTCCTTCATTTTAATTAAGCTTTTCTTTGGTTATTAATTTGTAAGATATTGTGAAATCGAAGTGATTAGCTTGGTTTCAATTATGATAATTTGATTGAAAAAAAAAAAATTGTTCGCACCGGGTGTATACATCAAATAAATTAATGCAATTTTTATTATTGTGTGATTTAATGAAGTAAAACATGATAATTAATTAAGATTAAATAAAATGAACTATAAATTTAAACACACGACATGCATAAATTAGATTGATACATACACTCTGTGCGGATAATTTTGAATAAAAATGTAGAGAGTGCTTAATGATTTTTTTTTTTGGTTTTCCATTCGGTGTCCGAAGCCCACAGTGAATGCTCCGACTAAATTCGGATCACGCACTTTAAAAATATTAGAAGTATTTGAAAAAAAAATATTGTGTAGCCTAACTTGTCATTATCTATCTTTTATAAACGTCAAGTATGAACAAATATGAGAAGGTAACTTAAGGAGATGTATGACTTTGACTTGAGAAATACTACATTATTTGGTATAGCAACCTCTAGCTTCTCTTTAAAATCAAGAAAGTATCATTTAGTACATTTCTTTCGTAGACTAAATTATTTTAGGATATAATATTGAGATTATAGTTTTGAAAATAAATTCATCTTATTTAGGATAGGATATATCAATATTAAGGTTAGATTGAATTTATATTATATTTGATGGACTATACAAATTTATCCAAGATAAATTTGTACCGTCAATCAAACACAATATAACATGATCGATCACAACCTTATGTTTAGATATGACATCTTATTCTGTGTACTAAACAACCCATACATTAATATTATTTCTTGGGTAGTATATTCGTTGTAAGTATTTTTTTTTCATCACGTCTTTACATATTGGAAAATTTCATAAATTATAATTACCTAATTTATATTGTAAAAATATAGTCCAAAACTCTATTTGGTATACTACAATATACATCTAGTATACATTAACATAGAAAACCTTCATATTTTACTTTTACCAAAATATTTTAAAACATGATATACAATATTATATACCCATTATACAACATTATACACAAGTAGTAAAGGTAATTATGCACTCATATACAATAATATACAATCTTATAGACTCATACAAAAAAGTGACTTCATATTTTTTCTTAAATTCAAACATCATATTCATCCAAAAATGCTTCAGAACTACAGCAAATCACCCAAAAAGAAAAATTAGTTTTTTGGCTCATCAATACATAATCGATTTTTTGCAACAGTAGTCACTCTAAACAGAAGAACTTATTTGCAAAAAAATAATTTTGAAATTTCATACTTCAAAAATGGTTGAACACTAATACTATATTGAGTTTGTGAAAGAAATATTTCATAAAAATATATTATCATAGCATTACATTTAGTTGAGTATAATTTACATAAATCTCATAATGTTAAGATTACTTTCTCTGTCAATAATTATTTGACAGGTATATTAAAAATAAATGTCTAAAATTAATAGTCAATTTAAATAATTAAGAAATAATCAATCATTTTTTTCAATTTTGCCCTTAATAATTAGTCTATTTTATTCGGTTGAAACGTTATATAGATTTTTTATATTATTGGTATAGTAGGATTATATTAGTTAATTTACACCTTATATTAAATTTTTCTTGAGTAAGTATATTATTTCCTATTTTTTTCAAATTACAAAAATCCCTTAAAATTATAAATCGAATACAGTATGTGAATACTATACTTCTAGATACATCACTGGACTTATGAATAGATCACAAGACATTCGAATATATATATAAGTCAAACTATTATTTTCTCCGTCACATATTAATTATTTATTTTTCTTTTTAATAAAAAGATCAATTAATATGAAACAGAGGTAGTAGTAATTCTTATTTATTGTTTTTTCTTTTTCGAGGTATTGCCATTTTGTGGCAGGTTGCTATAATTACGATGTTGACCAATCATTTCGTCCTTGAAATCATTTCTAATGAAAAGGTCAATGGATGCTTAATATAATCCACAAAATCTTTGCATAACATTTGTAAATTCATGAAAATCAAATACTCCTTGTGTTCCTTTCTATGTGTCATTCATTTTTATAAAGGAAAAGACTTAAATATGCCATCGAACTATTAGAAAATGCTTATTTATGTTATTCGTTAAAAGTTTGATACATTTATGTCATTGTTGTTAGGCTCATTCATGCTATTTTTTAATTTCAATTTTACAAAACCATTTTTACACACCAAAACAAGGTTTATCACTTTTCTATGAGTGTTTTTGAATCAAGTGTATATTTTTTGTTTCTAGGTTCCTAAGAACACCAAGAACATAAAAACATTAATTATTCCCAAATTTCAAACTTATTCAATTCTTCACGAATTGTCTTCAATTTCTTTTGAGCTCGAATTCAATCTAACTCAAGAAGATTCAATTGAAATTTCTTTAAGTTTCAAAACTTCAACATTCTTTAATGATAGATTCTCCACAACTTCAAATCATTTGAAATTTTGAACATAAACTCAAAAAACACTAGTCAACAAAGATCTAAAGTAAAAAACTGCGAAAACAAGAATCAAATTTGTTTTTGAAATTTTGAGACTAATTTTCATTTTTTGGAATATATTTTTAAATATGGGTGAGTTTTTTAAACTCTGCAACTGATGTTAGAATTTTAGTTTTTTTAAAAAGAATAATGATATAGCCGAAATTTAAGGTGATTTCGTGAAGAAGTGAAGATATTGAAAATTTAGGAGTTGAGTATGTTCTTCATATGTTCTTAGTAATTTTTTTTTAAAAAAAAAACAAACAAAAAGTATAGAAATTGATCCAAAAACACGAGTTAATACCTCAGATGGTCACTCAACTATGCACTCTTCTCTCAGAAAGTCACTAAACTTTCAATTTTCACTCAAAAGTCATTCAACTATGCACTTTTCTCAGAAAGTCACTCAACTTTGAATTTTAATTCAAAAGTCACCCAACTATTCACTCTTTCCTCAAAAAGTCACTCAAAACTGGAGTTATAAAAAATGACATGGATAAGTCTTTTCTTTAACAACAATGACATAAATGAGTCAAACTTTTAATGGATGACATAGATGAGTTTTTTCTAAAGTTCGATCACATATTTGAGTTTTTTCCTTTTTATAAATAGTAAGATTATAATACTTATCACTTTATGCTCTTGATAGAATAGTTAACTAACCTTAATAATATATAGTTTGATCAACTTCGAAAATCTATAAGTAATTATACTTCATACATTAACTTCTTTTTCTGTTCATTATTCTAAAAAGATATGATTTTGAAAAAGAAATATCAACAAATAAATTAAAATATTTTACACAAAATATATAGGAAAATTAAGGTGAGAAAAAAATATTAATTTTTTTTGGATCAGTTGGTGAAAAAATTTGGCTCCAAAAAAAAACTCAAAAATTTAAATAGTCGTCCAAATACATTTTATTTTTGAAATTTATCATATTTATCATTTATAATAAAGTTAATTTAAGAAAACATTAAATAAGAGTAAAATAGTAAAATTACTTAATTTCTTAATAAATATATAAATTAAAAGAATGATATATAAAAAGTAACGGAGGGAGTACTCAATTATGTTGAGTAAGAAAGATTGGGAGAGAAAATACGAAAGTGGATAAGAGTTTCCATAGTGGTTATAATCTGGAGGATTATATCACTTCAGTTAAATTATAAGATGAAATAGAGTTTAGATTCCAAATGTATTTATTTGTGTGCCTTATCTCAAATTTTAGTTGATTTGATATCGAAATTCGAGCTCTCATATTCTATTATAAATAACAAGTGAATGTTTAAGTAGTTAAATAATTGATATATTAAAAATCTCCTTTCAATTCATATCTCATCGTAGTCACTTAAAATTTATTAAATATAAATTTATAAAGTTAGCCGAATTATATTAAATCAATGAATATATTAATCCAAATAAATATTATGAATTAATATAATTGATTTAATTATTTAAATACAGATAAATAAATAGAGTAGATCTCCCATTGGTTTGGAGATATTATCGGTCACTCTCTCCACACACACAATTAATCAGTTAAATAACATACATTAAATTGGAAATTGAGCTAATTACAAAGGTTGGTGTCAAATTAAATGGATTTTAGAATCATGTAAAGTGATGGATGCAAGTGTCACATTTTGGTTAGTTTGGACTTCAATGCATGCATTAAAACTAACCAAATGTGACAATTGTAGGGCTTGCTAAAACGACTCTATTCCAAGACAAATACCTAACCTTAATCTCTTTGGTTTGTTAAATCACCAAACAATTAATGTCTTACCTGTGAAAAGATATTAATATTATGATTTTTTTAAAAGTCGAAATCATATATAATTTTAATTATATATATATATATATATATATATATATATATATATATATATATATATATATATATGTATGTATATGGAAAGTTGAAGTTAATCAAACTATGAATACCAATTTCTCACATGCATAATATCAAAATTAAATTTTAAAATATCAAATTATATTGAATTAATTTAGTATAATAATAATACACTAATATTTTTGAAATTCAAAAACTGAAATTACATAAAGTACTCGTACCACCCCTAGATGTGAATGTCGTGTTTCTTACATTTTTGGTCTCTACCTAATCGTTTGGTAAATTCTTAAAATTATTTTAAAATAAAAGTAGAAGTAGTTTTTCTGCATTGGGGAAGAAATAAAAATTTCTGCTTTTTGAAAAAAGCAAAAGCATAAATAAAAAATTAATTTTTTAAGACTAAAAGATCGCTTACATATATATGCATATTTATCAATATATTTCTAGTTAATTAGTTAACATATTTCATAAGTTTGTTTGATTTTATTCAATAATTTTATTTCTTATATGGTAAATTTTTTATTTTATTTATGTTTTATATTATTACTTTATGCATTATTTTGAAAATAAAAGTAATAATAATATTTTTGTAGGATTAAAAAAAGAAAAAACACAATTAAAAATTTAGACCCTCCAAAAAGTAACAAATAACAAAATTTTATTTTCTCAACTTAGGTATTGTTTTATTTTAATTTGATTTTTTAGAACTTTTGAGAATTATAACTAAAAAAAAAAGGATAATAGCTAAGATTGAACCAAGAAAAATAGGTAACAAATGACAAAAAAATTCTTTTTAATATTTTTCAACAATATTTATTTATGTACAATATTGCTTGAAAATTTAATATGTACATTTTAAATAATAAAATTAAAAATGTAATCAAAGTTTTTGTATTAAATATTTAAAATAATCTCTCTATAAAATAATCTTAATATTAAAAGCATACGACTTGTCATTTTTCGTAATTTCACTCTCAAAAACATTTTTTAAAGGAAATTAGTTGAACACAAATTGCTTATCAAATGCACTTTTTAAATGAATTTGTCAAAAACTAATTATTTTTTTTTTCAAAAAACACTTTTTAAAAAACAGTCTACAAGAATTGGAAAAGAAAATTCAAATATCCATTGTTTAGCATTTTACGATATATTTTTTTATAATATCGACAGGTAAAAATTATAATTTATAGTACTTTTATATATTTTTTGAATATCTAACTTTTTTATTTACAATATAAAATTTAATATAATCTAATTTAATTTTGAAAACTAATCAAATCAACTTTTAAAAAACATAATATAACAAATAAAAATGAATCAGAGAAATTAAAAAGTCTAGTTTGTTGTACAATATCAAACTTTCACTATTTAACCAAATCAACAGTATTGACAAAGACACGTTACCTAATTACTACAGTACTACGTAATTTATTATGCTTAAAATCTTATGTTTCATCTACATTTTCAAACACACCTTTGAAAAAAAAAATATGAAAAATATAGCAAATTTCACAATATAAATAGTCATAACGTAGTATCTCCAAAATAACAAACATTATACACAATGGTAAAAAGCAAGGTCCTTGTTGTAGGTGGAACCGGTTACATAGGCAAGAGAATTGTGAAGGCTAGTTTAGCTGCAGGACATACAACGTATGTCCTGCAACGGTCGGAGATTGGCCTCGACATCGATAAATTACAGATGTTGTTGTCGTTTAAAGAGCAAGGTGCTAGACTTGTCGAGGCTTCGTTCTCCGACCATCGGAGCCTAGTGGAGGCTGTGAAAGAGGTGGATGTTGTTATATGCACCATGTCCGGTGTGCATTTCAGAAGTCACAATATATTGTTGCAACTCAAGTTGGTTGAGGCCATAAAAGAAGCTGGAAATATTAAGGTACTCATATTAATTATTTATAGACTATAGTTTAGATTTGATATTTTGATTGGTCAAATAGTGATTCTACTGCATTTATTTTGTAAATCTAACCAAGGAGAAAAAAGGGCAAATAAGAGAGAGAGAAAATACTAGTTTGTCTTAAATAATTGATATTTTTAGATTTTCAAAATTCAAATGATGGACTTTTGATGTATGTTTGGACATATATATATTTTAAATTCTTGGAAATAAAATTCATATGTTTAGAAATTACATTAAAAGTGCTATACATTATAACAATTTAATATATTTAAATGTAAAAAAAGAAGGTATAATTCACCTTCTCAGTGTTAAGAGCTAATTACATTATTTTTTTAAATTATAAAAATTCCTTAAAATTTATAGATTTCGGATACATCATTAAACTTCCGTATACATAGGTGGGGGATGCATTTGAGAGTAGTGGCGGAGCCACATCGTATTATCATTAGGGAGTTCATCCAAACCTCTTTCGACAGAAAATTATATTATTTTTTTTGCATGGTTAAAATAATTTTTTAGATATATACAGTAGATGTCGATCCTCCTTCGCCTACTTCGTGTGTTTATTTCTTTTATTTTTGAACTCCTTATCGATAATTCTGACTCAGCCACTGTTTGAGAGGGGAGGGGTAGGACATCCAGATAAATCATCAGACACATCTGGATACATAGGTGAGGGGTGTGTGTATTCAAGAGGAGGATAAGAATGTATTAATGAGGGGAGGGTGATGTATCGGATAGAGGTTTTGTGAGTTTTTTAAATTGAAGAGAATTTCAAAGATTATGATAAAATAAGATGTATGTTTAGATAATTTTGCAAAAAAAAAATTGATTAAAGAACAAGTAATAATCATCATCATATAAATTTGGATTGAGAGAATAAATTCAAAAGCGAATCTAGAATTTTTAATCCTCCGAATAAATAACCTAACAATGAATTAATTGTATTATTTAGCCAGCCTTCTTATGGTAATAAATATAAGCAGATAAATTTTTAAAATATAACATAAAAATATTTAAAACTTTTACAGAAAGACCACTAGAAAAGGTAAAGTTGGTGGATATTAGTGATGAAACTTTGACTTTACTCATAAGGATGACTAATTGAATAAATTGATAATTACTTATTCTCCCTTGATCAATTTTCTCTAATTAGTAGTCTTCAGTCTACGCTCTTCACTGACCACTTTGTAATTCTCCCAAGCTTCTAGATCAGATACAGTTTAATGCTTTCATCATTACGTCATTCAAACTTAGCTAGCGTTTGGCCATAGATTTTCAAATATTCTTCGCAAACATTATTTGAGTGAAAATTTGGGTGAAATTTCACCATGTGTTTGGCCATAAAATTTGGGAAATATATTTCACCTTTTTAGAAATATGATTTATACACACAAGTTTTAAAAGCTAACAAAACTAACTAAAAGTTTGTATTACAAGTCAATTGAATGTTCGTTACAACAATAACAAATAATGTCCATGACACTGAAGCAATGTGGTAATTTGGAGTGAGTGCAACAAGAATTATTACATACATCGTGAAGTTAACAAAGTACATGACTTTGTTACCTAAAACCAATTTTTAATAATTTTCATCAACAATCATATCATTATTTAATATTCACTAAATATTTTATCACTATTTTGATGTTCACGTAAAAAATGATGTAATACAACGCAAGCAACAACTAGAGAGGGTGTTTTTGTAAAAGATAAAAGATTGGGGTAAAATTTTAATTTTTAAAATATCCCAAATAATGAGATTTGACCCAAATACTAGAAAAAACTAGTATTTGGAAATTTGGGATATTTGCCAAAAATATTTGTCAAATAATGACAAATTATATGGACAAACATTATTTGCCAAATTTTTTCCAAATATTATTTGGAAAATTTATGGCCAAACGGGGCCTCAATTAAGTTATCTTTATTAATTATGCTTTAATTTTCACATCCACAAAGTATATAACTTTTTTCATGTTCACTTTTGTTTGTACACAAAAATAATAAATGACACGTGTGTATGTACGTACGTATTTTATCATGATACTCGTATTAATTGAAATTGGCAGCGATTTTTTCCATCGGAATTTGGTATGGATCCAGCACTAATGGGAGATGCAATAGAACCAGGAAGAGTAACATTTGATGAGAAAATGGAAGTGAGAAAAGCCATAGAGGAAGCTCAAATTCCTTATACTTACATTTCTGCTAATTGTTTTGCTGGTTATTTTGTTGGCAACCTTTCTCAACTTGGTACTCTTGTTCCTCCAAAACACAAAGTTTGTCTCTATGGAGATGGCAATGTTAAAGGTACTTTTCTTATAATAAAAAAAAATTATATCTTTATTTTATATTTGATATGACGATAGTGTTTGATTGGTCACAGAATAGAAATAAACTTTTGATGGTTATTAAATTAAGATATTTGTACAACTTGTAATATATCTTAATTAATATGTTATATTTTTTTTCTTATATTACTTGTCTATTTTGATAATTGTGTCATATTATATATATGTCCATTATTTAATTTCTTTTTTTACATGTTCTTTAAAGAAATTATCAATAAAAAAATAGTATTTTTACTAATCTACCTTTTAGCTTTTTTAAAGTACACTCTATTTAGGTACCTTATACATCAATACCAAAACTAAAAAAAATAGAGGAACCCTCTTAGAACTTTATAATATGTGATCAATGTTGTTACCCGTTTAAAAAAGATTTAATAATGGAAAAATAAAAAAATTAATTAATTTTAACTAGCTATATTTTTATTTATATAGAAAAATAACATAAGATATGGAAGTAGCAACATTTCTATATATATGTCTATACGAAAGAAAGTGTTATTATCAAAATGAAATAGTTATCAAAATATAACAAAGTTATTATTCTTTTAATCGTCTTAGAAAATAAACTCATGGGGTAGCTTTTTATTATAAGTAAAGTACCTTTTATATTTTGAAAATTTTAACTCTCCTTTTTTTTTCTTTTCTTATTTGGGTTATTTTTATTCAGTGGTATACATGGATGAAGATGACGTGGCAACATACACAATAAAAAGTATAGATGATCCAAGGACAATGAACAAGACAGTGTACCTTAGACCACCGGAAAACATTATGACCCAAAGGGAATTGATAGCTAAGTGGGAAAAGCTTAAAGGAACACAACTTCACAAAATTAGTATCTCTCAACAAGACTTCCTATCTTCCATGAAAGGTACTTATAACAATTCGGACTTTTAATTTATGTGATATAGTTTGGCTCGATGAGAAAATTAAGAACGAGAAACATTTTAAAAACTTGTGGTGTTAAATATATGATTAAGATTTAGGTTGGGAGTGCAAGCTAAGTCCCGTATCGATAGCTGAAAAGATTAAGAAGATAGATACTAAGGTGTGTGATTTTCTAATGTTTGTGTTGCGTTTTGAGGAGAAGTTGTGTAGGCTTGGCCCAACACAGAAAATATTACATCATGAGTATTTTAAAATTGATTTAGCATAATAATTAAAATTTGTATAACATGAAAGAGAAATTATTTCATTCTTCTTTTTTAGGAGTTAAATAATTTGTAACATATTTTACTAGTATCTGATTGATGCTCGCAGAAGTTTAAGTGCATTAATTTAGTTCAAAAGAATGTAGTAAAACTGCAGTGTGAAAATTGTTCCCTCCTATAGTTATGCTTTTCATTAATTTAATTTTTTGTACTAAAAGAATCTTTACTCACTTTTTCAAAACAAAATATAAATAATTCAAAAAGCATTTGCTCTCACTAAAACAAAAGAACAAGATTTGTGTGCAACAGTGAAACGTTATTATAGAGAACAGATAATATAGCATTAAAAGTCGCTTCCACAAGAAAAGTTAACTATTATAATGAAACAAATGACTGTTATAGAGAGATCTGACTCGGTATTTGATGCAGAAATGGACTATGCTGGGCAGGTAGGAGTGGGACATTTCTACCACATATTCTATGAAGGTTGTTTAACTAACTTTGAAATTGGACAAAATGCTGAAGAAGCCTCTGCTCTCTACCCTGAAGTTTGTTATACTCGTATGGACGAATATCTAAAACGCTTTCTTAATTAACTTTTCTCTTTTTAATTTCATCGATATGATTGAATTTCGTGTTTTTTCAATGAATGAAAAATTCAGCAAATAATGTACTATGTAATAATCTTGTGTGAACAGAACAACAATTATTGACAAAAATTCATATATAGCTACTTCTGGAGTTCAAATCGAAATTAATGGAATCTTCTTTGAGCTTATAAAGATTCATATCCTTCTTTTGTTCTTTCTCCACGATGTAACTAGACGTTGGTAGCTCTATGTTGTAGTCCCGGTTCTCTCCATAATCCATTAAATTTGACAGAGGTGAATCGAAAGCAGGGAGATGAGAGGTTGTTGCTTCCTGTGCATTAGGAGAGTTCATGTTGTCTGGGAGGCTCTTCTTAGCTTTATCTAATATTGCTTGCAAATACTTACCTTGTGCTTCTATTCGCATTTGCAGTTTCTGTTGCACCTGATTAGCGAGAGTTAATCTTGCTATTAGAATGGGCGACCTAAAGCCAATAAATGTATAGCTAGGAGAACAGGATTAGGATCATCACGTCCAGCGTTTGTAAGTTTTCATGGTTTACACGCATTAGGAATACGAATAGTGCTAGTAAACAAGTGTATGCATACCTGAAGCTGCTCCTGTAATATTTTCTGAACTTGAATCTGAGACATTACTGCCTCCGTGGTTGGAACTTCTCTGTTTAGACAGAGGTGAAGGCATTCATTAGCGAGAAGTCAATAGATTAACAAAGTAAAATCAAGCCTAATGATAAGGTGTATTGAGGCATTAGCAAACCAAATGCACACAACATGTTACCTACCCTTGCATAAAGTTCATACTTAATGAAGAGGTACTGGGGCCTGAGGAATGCAAACCAAACTGTCCAGAGGAGTCCCCTGTGAAATCGCAGAACACAATGCAATCATGATAAGATTTCATCATAACGAATAATACACACGAGAAGCTTTTATGAACATACAAAGTTGACTATTTCTACAATCAATAGGCAAGGTTTTCTGTAGCACAGTACTATGCTCTTTGTTGGAAATTCTCAAAATTATAGCAAACTCACCGCTGTTCTCTTTGTTTGCTTCGGCTGCATTTTGTTTCTTGGCCAGCTGTCCAAGTCTATACTTCTGAAAATACAAGGTAAAAAGACATCGAAAGTAATTACCAGAGAACGAATAAATTGAAAAAAAAACAAGGCTCAGTAACAAACTTTTACCTGCAAATGACTCTTCAAATGGTATAGTGTCAAACCCTTCAAGCCCATTAACCTCAGTACTAATTTGGGAGTTGCTTCTGTAAATCCAAGATCTTCCATCAAACACGGCGGTGCGTATAACAAAAAATGATTCCAAATGCAAAAATTCACTTAGCACAAGCAAGTGAAGGCATGTAAAATTCATATTTCAACTATCTAGTTTGCTAAATCTAAAAGTCAAAGGTGAACAAAGATATATCTCAAGCAATAGAGGTAAGAGGATACTCCAATTTGCAGAATTGACAGCCTTGACATGATTTTGGTACTTTCCACATATTCTCGAGTTAATTTTTCTCATATGGTCACTCAACTAACAATTTTTATCTCAAAAAGGACATCGATCTAAAACAAGATCACTTCAATGAATATAACAGGATATCCAGAAACAGAATTGGATCAATCTAATGGTTGACTCATATAACAATATAAGATAGAAATTACTCAATTCAATTGATAAGGTTATAACAATCAAGAGCTAAAAAGGACTGCAGACACTACTATTTTATCCAAACAATCTTAATGAAGCTGATGGTCCAACTGTACTGCATATATCAAAAATCACTACAAACCAACTTACAAAACTTAAAATGAATCGGATCAGAACAACAGTTCATTACTATTGTAAGTCTGAGTGAAGTAATTTTGGAACTACAAATGAATTCAGTCATTGTCTTCCGAAAACAATCTCTCTGATCTGCTTTCACAAGGTGTACAAGTAAGGTTCGCGTACACACACCACCATCCACAGACCCCACTTGTGAGATTATACTGAATATATTATTATTATTATCATCGTTGTTGCAAGTGAATTCAGTAATCCCCAACTAAAAAAAGTAGATAAAAAGCACAAAATGAAACCAAAAATAAAAAAGAGTGTACTGACTATCAGGACCACCAAGCTTAGTGACAGCATCAACAAATTGTTGATGTAATTCAGCAGTCCACCTCAATCTTGGCTTTGGGTCTCTTGTCATCACCACCCCATCATTCTCATACAAATTACTTCCCATCCTATCAATTGCATTATACATACTATTCCCACAAATACTGAAATTTAAGCAACAAAAATAGCTCAAATTTTAGTACAATGTTCCAAGAATTATCAATGATCAAAAGGATACAAATTCAATAAAAGAAAAAGAGAGAATCAAAATGGAGTTTCCATTTGACAAACTTTAAACAAATAAAGATGTCTCTTCTGATGGTTTAATATTTTTAAATGAAACAGTATAACGTATACTATATTATAATATTAAAGTGATCGAGGATGGATTCTTATTAGTTTGTCTCTCATGAAAAAATATCAACTTACATAATTTTACATATTTAACCTAAAAGAGACATTCCAACACTAAATCATGTTACAAAAGAATCGAAATTAAATGTATAAGAAATGGAAAAACTATCTAATTAGATAAATAATACTACTATATTATATCTATTAATTTTCTATGTGGTTTGAAATAATTGCATATTGTCTTATTAGTTAATAATTTCATTCTAGATATCTAGTCTAATACATATACATGTGTGTTTTTCTACCAGATACACTAAAATAAGGGAGAAGCGAACGAGAACACTACAACAAACATAATTTTTAACGGCATTAAATATTAATATTAATAAAGAGTGTTAAAATCTTTATTGACAATAGTTAAGTGACATTAGAACCAGTGTCGCTAAAGAAGACATATACAAAGAGTGCTTATTGCCGCTAAAAGTACTTCTTAATTGCCGCTAATGATCATTTTTATGTAGTGGAAAAATTGAAGGAGAGAGGCGGGCGAGATAGTATATGTATCTTAAATACAGAGTTAATATTATAAAAGGTCATTGAACTATTAAAAATTATCTAGCAAAATCATTTAATATTATTTTATATCAACAAAATTACTCAACTTAAAATGTTTATCAATAAAAATTACATTTATCATTAAAATAAATTAGATATTATGCAGAGGCGAAATCGGTATTAGGAGTTAGGAGGCTCTAAATTTCTTTCCCCTTCCTTACTATTGAGTCGTCAATTAGTTTTTTAGAGGTTCACAAATTATTACTCAATATTACAATTATAGGGTCTACGAAAAAGCTATTGCGTTCATCCGAACTCATAAACCCCACCTAACTCCAGCCGCGTGTATATATATCTTATACAGAGTTGAGAAACTTGTTTACGTATGAGATTCATGTTTAAAAAGCATAAATAATAATTTTTTTGTTATATCAAATTTTATTCTAATAATAAATGTAGCCGAGTGATTTTAAAAGATAAAAACTTCAGGCTAAAGTGATTTTACTGATATAAGACAAAATTTAATGACTTTGTTAGATAATTTATCACAATTTAGTGACTTTTAAGATATTAACTTCTCAGATACATGTATTTGAAATATCAAATATAGAAAGAGAGGCGATCCGGAGGGTCAAATACATATGAATTTACTTAGATACAATGTATAGATCTAAAGCGAATTACATATAATTTTAACTATATGTATTTAGATGTAACTAGACGCATCAAATATATATAATCTAAAACTCGTAAAATTCATAATATTATAAACTAGATACATGAAAGATATAATTACGGTATCAATTTGGATAAAGAAAACGACAGGGAGAGGGAACATCGGCGAGGAATCTGAAGAGACATGAGCGCCGATAAATAATTTATTTAATTTTGATTTAACGGTGACACATTCCATCCACCTTTTCTAGTCTATGATGAAATTCACCATCATAAATTCATATAGCATCACATCAAATTTATTACATATAGTAAAATATAATACTATCAAGAAACACCCTTTTTTGGTTGTCAAAAATTCAAATATTTAGGGGTTGTCTGGTTTAAGTAATAAAAATAAATAGTGGTAAGATAAAATTTTATTTGTCATTTAGTTATTATGTTTAAAATAACTTATACTATCATTTATATTATAGTGATGAAATATTCATATATATGATGAAATAATTTATCTCAAGATAATTAATTTCAATATTTAAAAATTCTACTTTTTTTTTTACAATCGATGAGATACTTAGAATACGACTGTAATATAGAATAAGGTTGTATACATGAAAATTTTGTTGGAGTAAGTCAAAAATTATGTCTATAGAAAGAGGAATATATTCCTTTCAGAGATTTTTTTTAAAAAAAATCATAAATTTATTACACATAATTTGATGGAATTGGAATTCGAAAGAAAAAAATTAAGGGTTTAAACTATTAAAAAGTCAAAAAAAAGAAATTTTTTATAAATTTATAATTTTTTTGTTACTCCACTTTATTGCAGCAGTGGAATATTCGCCGGCAAACGAGGAATAGAATTATTTGTTTACTCACGTGCCACGTCCTCCCAATTACTCAATATTGACAATCCACTCTTCTATTATGTTTTTTTTTTTGGTCAAGACTAAATAAAAAAATAAAAAACTTTAAACATAATATCTTTTACTTCATGATAATTATATTAGTAATATGTATGTTCAGTTTACTTTTAAAATTCTAAAATTAATCGTTTAGTTAAATGTAATACTGAATATAGATAAATATTTACGATAATATGTGAATGAAAGAAATATGAGATTTTAATAAAAAAATAAAAATGTTACATATTAAGTATCACTTACCTTTAACTCTTTGTACAACTTCAATTGTTTATTGAAAGTGGTGATTTTCCATATATAAAAAACATCTTTTTTATCGATTTTTTTTAATTATGCTTATTATTTTTCTTTTACCCCTTGAAATTAGAATCGAAATTAGAATCAGAATCGAAGAATAACTTTTTATTATATTGGCATCCTTTTTTACGGTGCTTGTTATTTCTTCCACTTATTGGAATCTGAAGGGTGGAGATAGTTGATTCTTTTCGACGGTAGTAACCATAGTCCAACATCTTCTTTTTTTTATTGTGCTTATTATTCTTCCTCCAATTGGATGGATATATTCAATTCTTTTCGACTGTAATTAGAATCGAAATTAGAATCAGAATGAGAATAACTCTTTATTATGTTGGCATCCCTTTTTATTGTGCTTATTATTCTTCTATTGGAATCTGAAGACGTGGAAATAGTGGATTTTTTTCGACTATAGTAATTCGGTATGATGAGTAAACTTTACTCATTCTAAATCAAATTATAGAAAAAAAAGTTAAGATTGTTGCAACAAATTTCCGTTAGCGCAAAAAATTTAGTGCAAGCAAAATAAATAAAAGAAAAATGTGATTTTCATTGATGAATCTCGTGAGTATAATTCTATTATTTTTTTTATTCTTCTCTCCTTAAACTTCTCCATGATTCAAAGGCCTTGAATAGCATATTTCTCGAATATAGGATGATGTAGACCTCCTTGAGGTGTATTTGATCTCTGGAAATATCGGGAAGGACTTCGTCTTTTAAGCCGACCTCCAATCACTCCTTCGAAAAACTTTGTGTTGTACTCTCTCTAGTTGCAGAAGGTCATATTCTCTATTTATAGTTGTAAAGGTGGACAAAGTTGTTTATGATTGACCAAAGGATGTCATTTTGACGCTTGACGATTTGTGATTGGTTCTTGTATTTGATTGGGATGAGTCTACCATCTCATTTGAACATGTGGCGTCACCTCGTGAATTTGAGCTTCAAGATGAAATGGACCTTGGACTTGAATTTAATAAAAATTAACTTATTTATTTGTAATGCCCAATTAATCATCCAACACAAATAACACATGATTTTAATCCAAATTACGTATGAAAAAATCAATAAATTTGTATGTCTACAAAAATCTCAAAGGAAATCAAGGGAAATGAAAAATAAGATGTCATTTTTATACCCAAAGAAGTTGTTGTTAAGATTTTACGAAGAGTACGTAGCCATGATTTGGTTGAAAAGTTCAAGATGGTATGTGTAGTTGGTGTTCAATTATCTATACTGGGAGCTTTGCCTACATACACATTGAACAAAGAAAAAAAATACTTGTTGTTCTCTCAATTGAAAGCAGTTATTATTGGATGAGAATGATATAGATCAATTCTTTGAATGGTTTCGTTTGTTTTTTTATCTTTTTATAATTAATAAAATTCGTTTTCATGTCTTTAATCTCGTCATTAAAGAATATCAAGTCTTTGATGATGTAAATTTAAAAGTGATTAAACATTTGATTTTTACTATTGAACTAACCATTCATGGATATACCCTTCTATATACATAGAGGAATCCCGGTTTTATGATTAGTACAGTGCTTCCTTCATTTGATAATATATTGCTAAATGATCAATAAAAACAGATAAAATTTTGAATTTTCTAAACCATTAAATTATCTAATAGATTCAAAATCTATTTATGTACACTAAATTTTTTAAAAATATCTTTTCCACCGTGCATTTTTATACGAGATAGTTTGGGTGAACAGCCTCAACCTAGATCCATCATCACATCCATATAGCCAACTTTTGTTTTGTATTCTAATGTACATATAGTCAACTTCTGCTCTGTATTGTTTTCCTGTAAAGAAAATTTATCATAAATAATTATCTCTATAACATATGTGAAAGATTTATACATATTATATCATTTTTAGATTTCACTTGTACAATTACATTGAGTATGTTATTCTATAGTATAGAATCAACTTCTTTTTGTAATAATGTTTATACACCATCATACAAAGGTTACACAATATTATGTACTTTACAGTGTATTTATTTTGTACAATTGTGTATAAGAGATATTAATATACATATACTTTTATATTGTTATACCAAATCATGAAATATTATAAAAAGAGCAACTTTCACATATAGCAAATATAAAATTCATATTTGTATACTGTAGCAAAGGTTGCATAATTGCACTCCATAGCAAACATATAAATGTATAATTCGCTATACATATACAATTGAAGCGAATTGTATAAAACGAAATGTATAAAACAAGAAAGAGAGAGAGACTTGGGCAAAGAATTGTTTATATGAAATTAATAAAACGAATTGTATAATTATAAGTGTATAGAACGATTATATACAATTTGAATTTGTATAAAATGAGAAAGAGAGAAAGGCAAAAGAGACTTGGGCAGGGAATATACAATTGAATTGAATTGTACAAAACGAGAAAGAGAGAAATTATATACAATTTGAATTTGTATAAAACGAAAAAGAGAGAAAGGCAAAAGAAACTGGGCAGGGAGTATTTTTATTGTATAATTAAAAGTGTATAGGACGAAAATATATGTGTATATACAATTTTCTCTCGCTTTATACAAACAGAAACTCAATTTATACATTTCGCTTCTGTTTGCATGAGCGAGAGAGGCGAGCGAGATTTGGGAGGGGAGAGAGGGGAACAAAAATATATATATATATTTATACAATTTCCTCTGCTTTATACGAAGAGAAGCATATTTTGTATACTTGTATTTGTATAAAAGTGAGACGAAGCGAGCGAGAGAGGAGAGTGGCGAGCGAGAGTTTGAGGGAGAGAGGTGACTGACAAACGTTTGCTACGGGACAATTAAATCAAAGGGTGGTTATAACAATTAATTTGATTTATTAGTTTGTCATTATATACAATTTTCCAAAATAAAAATAATAACAGTTCATCTTCTATCAACTTCAAAAACCTTCTAAAACATAGTATTAATTATATGGGTTAAATCTTCATCGAATAATTTCAAATTTAACCACAATTTTAAAATGACATCCTCAACGAACCCTCGACAAATCGAAAAACTTATATGTGAGTATCAAACTTTTAAAAATTCCAATTATGAAAGTTTTTAGTTAGTTTACCTAGTGCATGTTTGAAGGATAGTCAATATATGTAAATTTTATCTTTATCTTTGTGAAAAATTATTTTCAATAAATTCTCAATTTAAATTAATGTAATCAAAGAAAGATGGGAAGAAAAATAACAACAATAAAGTTGCAAGATGAACAAATCAATTAAAGTAACATGATGTAAAAATGAAGAATATATAACTTCCCATGCAAATACTAGGTAAGACTACTATTGAAGAGAAGATCATGAGAAGAGGAGATTAGCCCCCTATTTCTCCTTTAGAAAATTACTACAACACACAACTACTTATTATCCTTTTATCTTAACCTTCAATCTCCAAAATTTTGTATCTAGGGTCATATCCTTAGTAAGTTAAAAATGTGTCATATCTTGTTTGATCACCTCCTTAGTTCTTCTTTGGCCTTCTCCTTTATCTCCCTTAAAATTTGCTATAGCCAAACTCTCACCCCTATATATTGATTTCTCCATATACCTCCTTTTCATATTCTGAATCATCTTAGCTAGCGTTTGGCCATAGATTTTCAAATATTCTTGGCAAATATTATTTGAGTGAAAATTTGGGTGAAATTTCACCATGTGTTTGGCCATAAAATTTGGGAAATATATTTCACCTTTTTAGAAAAATATGATTTATACACACAAGTTTTAAAAACTATCAAAACTAACTAAAAGTTTGTATTACAAGTCAATTGAATGTTAGTTACAACAATAACAAATAATGTCCATGACACTGAAGCAATGTGATAATTTGGAGTGAGTGTAACAAGAATTATTCCATATATCGTGAAGTAGATAAAGTAAAAAAAACTAGTATTTGGAAATTTGGGATATTTGCCAAAAATATTTGCCAAATAATGACAAATTGTATGGACAAACATTATTTGTCAAATTTTTCCCAAATATTCTTTGGAAAATTTATGGCCAAACGGGCCCTTAGTCTTGCTGCTCTTACGTCCGTCATGAAGGTTACTACCACTTTGTCATGTATAACTTTGGACCTAGTCCTACCGCTCTTAGCTAGTATGAGCTTCCTCATACCTCATCTAATTTTGAACATGTGCATTTTGACACGCCAACATCTTCTCTGTAAAACAATGTAGGTGTCACAACTCTATAAAACTTATATTTAACTTTTGATGACATATTTTTTTATCACATATAACCTGATGCTCTGCGAGCCTCCATTTCTGCCTTTTTGCTTTAATTATGATGACTCATATTATCATCAATCTTTCCTTTTCTTGGATTTTGACCCAAGTTACTTGAAACTCCCCCTCTCTCTTGGCCGTATGACTTTTGAATCGATCTTCACTTTCATCTCTGCCTCATGCGATACATCACTAATAATAAAAAAATTTATATATTTTACAAAAATGAAATAAGATTAATAAATCAAAAACTTTTTACATGAAGAATTTAAGTACTAAAATTTAATTAAAATTATATAAGAAAGTTTACCTAATCAAGTAATAAATAATTAAATAATTATAAAACATAAGTTCCAATTTCTTTTCCTAATAACTAAAACGAAAAAGGGTAAAAAATATTCTTAAACTACCTGAATAGCTTATATATACTCTTAAACTATATTTTGACTCAAAACTACCCTTCCCGTCAAACTATTGGGTCAAAAGTGTCCTTCTAATTAATAGAAATTGTTAAATGCCATGTGAATGCCACATGACACCCCAATAGATTTTCACTGCCACATAGACTAAAAGGAAAAGGGTGAAAAGTACCCTTAAACTATTCGAAATAACTCATATATACCCTTAAACTATATTTCGGCTCAAAACTATCCTTTCCGTCAAACTATTGGGTCAAAAGTTACCTTCTTATTAGTGAAAATTGTTAAATTCCACATGTGCCACATTGACTAAATCCCTAAATCTTAATTACTCATTTTCCCCTCATTTCATTATTTTCTAGAAAGGATTTCACCCCTTCTTCCTCATTTTGCGGCTAAGGTTTCACAGTTTTCTTTGTTGCTGTGTTTCAAAGTGGATATTCGTGGTTATAGGTTAGTAAACTTTTTTCTTATTTTATTGTGTTTACAATCACGAAAATCCACATTGAAACTCAGCTCCGAAAAAAGTTGTGAAACCTTGGCCGCGAAATGACGGAAAAGTTGTGAAATTTTAACTATCATACTTTGAAATCGTAAACGTAATAAAATAAGAAAAAATATTTAATAACCTACAACCATGAATATCCACTTTGAAATTCAGCCCCAAGAAAGCTACGAAGCCTTAGCTGCGAAATTAGGGAAAAGTTGTGAAATCATAACTATCATGCTTTGAAATCGTAAACATAATAAAATAAATTTACTAATCTACAAGCATGAATATCCACTTTGAAAACCCAACCACGAAGAAAAGTATGAAACCCTAGTCGCGAAATGAGGGAGAACGGGTGAATATATCATTTCTGAAATAATGAAATGAGGGGGGGGGGGGGAGTAATTAGAATTTAGAGATTTAGTCTATGTGGCAGTGAAACCTTATTGACATGCAATGTGGCCTTCACATGACATTTAACAACTTCTATTGATAAGGAGGGTACTTTTGATCCAATAGTTTGATTGGAAGGGTAGTTTTGAGCTGAAATATAGTTTAACGGTAATTATGAGCTATTTCGGATAATTTAAGGATATGTTTGACCCTTTCTATTTAGTCTACGTGGCAGTGGAATCCTATTGACATGTAATGTGGCATCCATATGACATTCACGTGACATTTAACAACTTCCGTTAATAAGAAGGATACTTTTGACCCAATAGTATAACGGAAAGGATAGTTTTGAGCCGAAATAAAATTCAAGAATATATATAAACTATTTCGAATAATTTAACGGTGTTTTTGATCCTTTTTCCTAACTAAAATAATTTCTCATGAAAAATATTTTGTTAAAATATCAAGAGAAATGGGTCAGATATACCCCTCAACTTTGTCATTTAGAGCTGATATACCCCTTGTTATGAAAGTGACTCATATATACCCGTGCTTGTAAACAAATGACTCACATATACCTTTTTCCTCTAACGGAAATGAAAAAAATAATAATTTTGATCTAAATTTTTATTATTTTTTTCTAAAAAATATAATCCCATATGAGTAAATTTAATCCTCATCAAATATATTTTTTTGACTTTTTTTTTGTTTCAATGACTAATTTATAATTATTATTTTGATAATCAAATTTATTTATATTTCACTAATATTCTTGTAAAACTTATTGTAGATGTTCAAATTTTTTCTTCGAATACGAAATTAAATTACAATACACACAAAAAATAATTTAATTTTTTATTCTTTAAACTATGTATGAAAAAAATTAAAATATACTTTGAACTTTGATAGAAGAATCATATATACCCCTAAATAATTTTTAAAAAAAAATTAGAAGTAATAAATATAAATTTAAAACTATTTTTTAAAAATCTGTTAAATGAAGGGTATATGTGAGACATTTTGTAACGACAGGGGTATATGTGAGCCGTTTATATAACGGTAAGAGCATATATGAGCCACTTTTATAACGAGGGATATATAAGCTCCAAATGACAAATTTAATGGGTATATTAGACCTTTTCCCAAATATCAATAATGACTCCCAAAATTAGTAATGATGGTGTGTCGTCTCTCCTGTTGGCTCTTACAACCGAAAGCAAAAAAACCTAAGTCCCAAATAGAGAGCAAAGATGCAGAGATGGTGCTCTAAGCTCCGGTCCCTCGCCGCTCTCCGTTCAACTCCAAATGCCCATCACTACCCTTTTACTCCTTATCGTCTTCTCCACACTGCTACCAATCCCATTATTATCAAACCCTTCACACAGTCAATACTCTCTCCCACCTTTAAACCCCTTTGCCATGGTGGCCCTGTTTCGTTCCCCACTCACTCGTCTCTCCTCCCTCTTCCTGTAAGTTGCCTTCTTTTTTCATTTTCATCTTATTCGACTGTGTATTTATATTAAGTTCGTAGGAGTAGTGGGTGCAATGGACCTCCAAACCCCAATTACTTGAAATCTTGGATTTGCCTATGCATATAATGCTTAAAATAGTATTATGTGCTAGTCTAATTGTTACTAATTACGGTCTAAGTGCTGGAAATGGAAGGAAAGACAAAGGGGTTAACCAAAATGTGACCTTGATTTCATATGATTGGTCTTGGGTATTGTTGAAAATATTGTAGCTTCTCATGTATGTTTATTGTATCTTTCTGTTATTTACTTGTTCAGTAATGGTTTCTATTCTGTGTTTATTGGGATTTTCTGTTATTTACTTGTTTAGTGTTGAATGTTGATTTCTAGTTCATGCAAGTGCGGTACATCACTGCGAAACAGAGGAAAAGGAAGTTGAAAAGCAGGAAGCCCATGACTCCAATCACATCAAAAGTCAAGAAAATCAAAATGAAATTTTATTCGTATGTATATGACTTAATTTGATTTGTCTTTAAGTTCGTGTTAGATATTGAAGATAATTAGTACTTGCTACTGGATTAGGTCTTATAAGGACAGATTTCGTGTGATGAAGGATGGCCAGATTAGGCGCTGGAAAGAGGGGAAGAGACACAATGCACATTTAAAGGTTAGCTTTTCTCTTGTTCTTTTGGAAGCTTTGATTAATTAAGCGAAATGCGGTATACATGGACACTCAATTGGTGTTAATATTACCTTAATGCTTGTGAGGTGGTATTTTAGGGTATAATTTCAATCACTTATGTGTTTGACTTGGTACTTGTCTTATTGTTGTTACCAGAAAACTGCTTCACTAAACTGCTTGACAGTTCGACTAATAAGGATCAATAACTAATCCCCCTTGTAACTGTTTACCAAAAGTCTTCCAGGATTTTAGGGGAGGGGTATTGTGAAAAGAAGAATGTTTCTCTGTGAAAGCACTCATCTTTCTTCCCACCATGCAAGCTAATTCGTTAATGTTTAGCAAGGAGTTGGAAGGTTCCTAGCTGTTATTGTTACAGTCAAATTATGTACTGTATGCTTTGCTTAACAACTCCCTAAATGCATTTCTGTTAAAGTCCAGCTATGTAGGAGTTTAAAGTTTGTAAGTTTATTGACTGTTCTAGTGGGAGGTAGTAGGTACCCTGTTGAATTGGTCAAGGTGTGCACAAGCTGGCCTAAAAACAATGGTTTATAAAAGAAATGTTTGTAAACTTCTTGAAATTGTTGGGTTAATTTTGCTCAATTCAGTAAAATGATTTAGCAATCCAGAACTTATTTAGGGTCCAAAGATGTAATGAACTTAAAGCTTACTGCAAATTTTGCGAGGTTTATGTCTTTAGTTGATAATTTGTGATTCCTACCTAGGAGAAAGAAATTAGGGAGTATAGAAGTTCGGTGAGATCTTCAATTCGAAGCTTCCAAATGTTGGAGCCTAAACAGATTAGGAAATGTTGTAAGGAGAATTCTGGGAAGTGAATCTAGATATGAATCAAGAATGAGAAAGGTTGAGGTGAAACAAAAAGGCAATTCGAGGTGCTTGAGAGGACAAAAAAGATGTTGTCAATTGTCATCGAGAAGCTACTACCTAATTGTGGTTGACTAACAAACCATTTGAAAGGAAGTGAAAACAACTAGGAACCAAATAATAAAATGTAGCCTAGAATAAGTAAAAATAAAATCTGAACTAAGAATCCAAGCCTTACAGAAGAGTGCTATAGGACCACAACTATAATGCTGCCACAGTGGTGAATAATGATTCTGCCGCACTTCTTGTCTTCCCATCTGTTCTTCCATCAGCATTCAGCTCTTCTTAGGTTGGAAAAAAGAAGCTGGTGCTCAAGTCTTCACTTTCCATTCTGAGTAGGAATTAGGGAATGTCCTTATAATCTGTCCATCCTTTCTTCCTTTAACTTTAGTTGGCTAGCTGAAACAACTTTATATTAGTCTTTCCAAAGTTGCATCTGATACAGTTCCTACGGTAATCATAACTTTTAAGAACATTTTCTCCCCTTCCTCTGGTAAATGATAATATGATTTGATAATATGATTAAAAGGTATCATGCGTGCAAGGTCCTTCATGTCTTCACCTTTATTTGATTATTCCAGCCGAAATATGACTTGAAGTCCATAAAGCATCCCAATTAAAATTGTATTTGCGTGCTTCATTGATGACATATTTTTCTTCTTAAAGATTAACTCCGACCGCATAATTGAACCTTAGACAAACTCATACTCGTTATTGAGAAGCAGGTTTTTTTTCCTGCCACAACTCGTATATTGTAGTAAAAATGGGCTGGACCACAAGTATTTTCATTGTATTCCCCGGACCTGTATATTATTTGTCTGTTTGACTTGTAGAACTTTTATAAGAGTTTGAGAGCACTGGTAGTGTCTGAAAAGTTTAATACAATCTTTTAAGAATAGGAAGTAGATCATCTTTGTGGGGGATAAATATATTTAACTGGAGGATTATTCTAATATCCTGATCTAATCCTGATGTATCAGAATCAAATTCTTTTTTTTTTTTGATAAAGTAATTAAATGAAATTAGAAAGCATCAAGAAGATGCGAAGTTACAAAAGCACCTTGTGCAAAGAAGCTGCTCCAAACAGAAAATATGGAGCTAGCTTGGCAAAAACTTGTGAAACAGTCAATAGGGAACCCTGCTACTCTACTGTACTAGAGATAGGGAACTAACAAAATCCGAAAGGTTATCCACACTGTTTACATTGGCATAAAAGTGCCAGCTAAATAAACTAACTAGACATTGGGCTTTAAGAGTGCATAAAGAGGTTGATATTCCATTAAAGCATCTGTTGTTTCTCTCTTTCCATATGCTCCAATAAATGGCTGCTGGGATCATTCTCCAGATCTTTCTGATGGATTTGTCAACTTTCCACAATATCCAGCTGGCATAAGCATCCTTCATGTTGTAGGGCATTACCCATTGTAGACCAAACATAGAGTAGAAATAATACCATAAGCTAATAGTTGCAGGGCAGTGCAAAAAAAGGTGATTAACACTCTCATTTGTTTGCTTGCACATGACACATCTGTTGATGAGGATTACACCTTTTTTCCTGAGGTTGTCTTGTGTTAGACATGCTTCCTTCAATGCTGTCCAGGTGAAACAAGAAACTCTGAGGGGTTGCCTAGTTTTCCAGACATGTTTCCAAGGCCAAATTAGTAGAATGCCATTCTGGGAGCTCAAATTTTTGTAACATTCTTTCACCGTGTAGGTCTTCTCCTTAGAATTACCCCAAAGAATCTTGTCTTGATCTTCGACCACCAATGTAGTGTTTTGCAGAGTTTCTAAGAGGGAAAGGAGGTCAGTAATCTCCCAATCCTGGAAGTTCCTTCTGAAAATAGGTGTCCAATGGTTGTTGTCTCTGTACTGGGCTATAGTTGCTTCTTTGTTGGAGGCTATCTGGAACAAGGAGGGGAAAGAGTCTTTTAGCCTAGAGTTCCCAAGCCATCTGTCTTGCCAAAATCTGATCTTGAGTCCATTACCAGCCTTGAAGGATACTTCCTCAAAGAAATTATCTTTGAAACTGCTTATGTGTTTCCAGACCCCAACACCATGGGGTTCAGTGCTTTCCATTGGACACCAGTGATCTTGAAAGCCATATTTAGCCTTGATGATGTCTCTCCAAAACCCAGCCTCAGTTTGTCCATATCTCCAGAACCACTTCATGAGTAAGCTCTTGTTTTGAAGTTGGCGATTTCTGATTCCCAAGCCTCCTTGAAACTTAGGTTGAGTTACCGATTTCCATTTAACTAGAGAGTACTTGTGAGTGAGACTATTTCCTTCCCATAGAAATCTCCTTCTGAGCCTATCGAAATAGCTCATTTGATCTTCATCACTACTTCGTAGTGCTTGAAATTATTAAGATATCTATCTTTATTTTCACCATTAATTTCTTCCTCCATTATATGTGTTCATTAGGATGTTTGGTTTGTCTATCAAGTTTTGTATTGATTTCTTCAACTCCTGTTTTCCAACATGTTTGTGTAGGCCGTCTTTAGTTATGATTCCAAGTAATACATACGGGATTGTGGAAGTAGGAGTTTTACTTTGAGTCATGTGAAAGCCCTCATTTCCTAAAGGCAAATAAGGGGAAATGCTTAAAAGGGTTGTTTTTAGCAAAGAATTCAACTGATTAGGAATAGAGGCTTAGTTGATTGAATGAAAGAAGTTCTGGGATACATCATCAGGACCAGAGGCAAAATATCACAGATTTTTTTCTTGATGAGTGAAATTTTATTGATTGCTCCATAAAGTGCTTATGCATGTACATTAAAAGACTTTTCATCCCCTTAATAAAGAAGGGTTTCAAGAATGTGTCTGTTACCTTGTCAAAAAGAAAAGGGGTTCAAGAAAATTGATAAAATATCACAGATAATAAGTTGAGCAATTTCAAAGCTATAATAGCTCCTTTTTTTTAAAAAAAAAATATTTAAAAGACAACCTTTTCCTGAAAAAAAAACTGTATTTCCTAATTCTCAAGCTAATTTAGACGAAAAATTGAGGAAGAATATATTTAGGTAGTAGGAAACAGATAATAAAAGTTACTTAAATAAGCGAACCGAATTACTTGCCAAAAATAAATTCAGCCCAATTAATAAACTGTCTTCTGATCTTAAAGGCACTGTCATTGAAAAAAGTTATCTGATCTATCAACCCAAAGAAAAAAAAACCTCTGATAGATGCTGCAAAACATATGCCATGTGCTGCTATATACCAACTTAAAAAGTGCCTGGTAAATATGATTCTGTTGCAGTACTAGTTTTGATGCATCTGTCTGCATCATTTATCCTCTATATTCTTCACTAGAACACTTCTGTATCCCTTTATTTTTAGGAGACTTGAATGAATAGGCATTTTAGAAATTATTAAAAATCTTCTTCATCCTGTCTTCTTCCTTTTTTTGGTTCTTTAAGATCTTTTTTCACTTCTTACTGTTTCATTTTCTTCTTTGTGGAGCCCTAAGCAAATCTTTAACATCACTATTCCTGTAGCCCTTTCAGCTACATTGCACCCATTCATCATTAGCTCCATGTTCAAATTGTGCACCAAAATTCAAATTTTTAAGTCTTGGATATACATATATTGGTTGTCATTTGTTTCTTACCTATCATCTGTCATCACTTTTTCCCTATAAGATATTGGATTGCATATAAATCATATAATCAAATGCAAAGACCAATTTCTTGTGAGGTAACGGATTCTCTGTATACAAGCATTATACGAAAAAGTAGGGAATCTACTTCATAGTTAATTGATAGGTGAGTTTCACAAAGTATATCCGTCCCAAGCCCTGGATAAAGGAGAAGAAATGTGGAGGTTGATTGTTGATGTTGACCACCAGTGTAAAGCTGTCTACCTATGATATATTCTCTGATATTAGCATTAGTAATAAACTGAATCTGAATAGAGAGGGCATGGATAAATAAGATTTAAAAAGCATAGAATAGTTAATTTTGGATTGAGAGACAGTTCATTGGCTGTTTCTAATGTACACATTTAGCTTGATATGGTGTACACATGTAGCTTTATATGGTAGAAGTCTGCTAGCCTTTATGTGTTATGAAGTTGTGCATTTTGCCTTCGGCGAGTAAGGGCAACATTTGAAACCATTTTTTGGGGTGGGTTGGAGAAAGGGAGGGGGGCAGAATCTTCCTGACGTGAAAAGTGGAAACTTGTGTATTTGGCAAAACATCTCTTTTTTTTGTCGTTGATAATCTTTATGTCCGGGCCAACTTGCATTCACCTAGATTAATTCTACGTGATACCTGCTACCTCTCACCAACATCGATATCAGGAAACCTTGTCCATCAATGCTTGGACCTACGGAAGAAATCTCCCAGTGCTTTTGTATTTTTGCCTCCACAAGAACCGGAGAGCTCATGATTATCAGTCCTCTTCATTGAGCACTAGACTGTTATGCTACTCTCTTGGGTGCGGCAAAACAACTTTTTTTTTTAAAAGTGCAGAAACGTAATTCCTGCCTGCCCTCCCGGCTAGTTATTTATTTGATAATAATAATTGCTTGGACTATAGTAAAATAGTTAGTAACAATATTGTGCATCACAGCTAAATGCAACTCTGTGTGCAGTAACTTAATCTTGCGATTTCTTGGGCTGAACTAGTCTAACTGCCATTTCTCTTATGTTTAACTATGTGGTAATTCTGCTTGTTCAGATGAATAGGAAGTTCAAAATTTCCTAAGCAAGGTGAAGTCTGTTGTGAGATCGCAACTTCTAAATCACGTTCTTTTATGCCTTCATTGAGTGGATTAGGAAGCTATAGCTTTTGAGATCACTTGATTTTTGAAGGCAACTCTTTGATTTTCCGGGACTTTTGGCCTCCTAAAATTAGTTCCAGCCTAACAACTTTTTGAAGGTGGCCAGCATAGCCCTTAATGCTGAGGAATACAAAATGTTTCCAGTCTAAAGTTTAAAAAAAGAGTTCCAGGACTTATGGACTTGATAAGTTTGATCATCTGGTAGATTCTTGGTTGTAGAAATATAGAAAGGTCAAAATTTTCTGGAGTAAACTGCCATGTTTTCTGTTCGTATAAATAAAATGACACACTTACCATTAAAATAGATTCTTGAGCGCTTACATGAAGTTGAGCATCTTCAGTTGAATTATCTGCATGTTGTTGTGTTTGTACACTTGCACTAGTTATGAACTTGAGTCATGACTTCTTCAATGTGGTGCTAAATGAGTTTAATTGTTTGGTGCAGTCTAAGAAATCAAAACGTCGGCTCAGGCAACCTGCTACGGTCCCTTTGGCTTATGCAAAAGTGATGAAGAAGCTCAGTTTCTGTTGAAGCATTTTTAGTTTGATGCTCTTACTTCCACTCTCACTTGAGTGGCGTTTCTTCTGATCTTGTTGGTTATCCTCTCGAATCAGTGCAGTGTAGAAGATTTTTTTCAAGGCAAACATATAACATGTTCTGTTCAGGTCTTTTGTGACAAAGCTGTTAGTCTATTTCTTTGGCAAATGGGTATGGAGTTTGATAGTTCTTGTAAGAACAAATAAATACAAGAGATGATCTAAGGAGAAAGGTGCAAGGACAAAAAAATTTGTATGAGGTAGGTATCCAAGTGAAGAAACAGTCAAGTTCTTTCTTATGAATTAACTTATCTTTATCAAGTCATGTGATCATAATTTGAACCAATCATTTTACTTCTTTTCAGTGATTTGTCAGGAAATGAGATGAATAAACTAATTTGATTATGTGGTTTTTTTTCTTTCATATTTTTAAGTATTTGGTGGCAAGATGGCTCATTGAAAATGCGATTCTAAGAAACATATGGACACAATCATCAGGTTTACCATTTATTCAAACTAACGTTCGTAGACCATTCATTTATCATGAAGTTAACGGAAAATGAGCAAAAATGTCCTATCTTATGAAAAATGGTTTACAAATACCTTTCATCCATCTTTTTAGTCTAAAAATATAATCTAGTTTTTCGACTCAAGAATACCCCTCAAACTAACCAAGAAATAATTATTTGCAAGTTAAAATTATTATGTGATATATTATGATTGCTATTCATTTCTTGAACAGGATTACCCAAAGTTATTGGTGTTATCTTTTTCAATATGTGCTCTAACAGGTCCAGCAGCTTTAAAACCAATTCTGAACCCACTATGCTCATCATGAAAATCGAACAGGGCATCATGAACCAAAAAAAAAATTAATCATCTGTAACTTTGTATATATAATAGTCCCTCCGTTCCATTTTATGTGGTACCATTTCTTTTTTGGTTAGTCTAAAAAAAATATCACATTTCTTTATATGCAAATCATAATCACATTTTTTTCTGTGATCTGAAATATATAAAAGGGGTTTTAATTCTTTCAATTTTCGGGCATGAATGAGTGGCAGATCATCGAAAGTGTCTTCAAACATTTCAGAATGCAGAGCATATCACAAGGAAAAGTATCTTTCTGTGCAGCACCAACTGAGTTGTTTTAAGCAACTTGTTCCATTTTAAATTCACATAATAGATGTAATAGGATTCCAAGCGATCAACTATTAAAGAACTCATTACTCACATATTGACCATAAATCTAATTGTTGATTTGTATTTGTGACAAATAGCTAGTATGAGGAGTCTAACACTAGGGTCGGATGATAGAACCAAAAGATACGAGTCAGATAGACGATGCAAGCATCAAGATAGACAGAATCAAGTAGCCGGACTGAAGAAGATAGAACTGAACGAAGAAAACTCGTTGTGAACAGATCTACAACCATGAGTGGAGGACAATGTCCAGCGTTCCTACATCTTCTCCAGCTATCATGTCTATCTCCATGTCCACCACCTTGTTGCTGCCTCCTTTAGCACATCCATCTGTGTCTTGTCCCATGCGGTAAAATAATCCCCACAGGAAGTGCTCACTGTTCCAACCTGCAAGAACATCCACAAGGTGAGGTGCAGCTCCAGAAATTTGAACTTACATTCAAGGCACACAAACTACAGATAAAACAATCCAAGTTACATATTTTTCAGCCCCCGATTGTACAATCTCTACAGCTTGGCCTGATGACTTACCGCACTAAAGCATTTATATTCAAACAAAACCAAATAAGTATTGCTAACTTAAAAAGGAATAATCTTCTGGATAGACAGGAAAATTAATAGCATATTTGAGTATGTATATTACCTAAAAATTCATGAAAGGGAATAAGAAAATAACGTAGAGATTATAAATGTACTTTGAGAATCACTGGATAGGGCTGTGGATGTCAGTATAATTAACTCAACATCATTGATAAGAGTTCTCAACACCAAATCCTTGCTATGCATGAACTCCACCAGGGCGATATATCTGTCAGACCTACAGATAATGGGAAATTCAAGTCAATTTCTAGTAAAAATAATCTTGGGCAAGGGCGCGCTTCTACTTTGCACCCCTGATCCCTTTTAATTGGTAGATATATAAGGTATATAGAAGCTGACCTTTCTCTGTCACTTGCGAAGAAATAGAGTCCTATGTCTTCTTTATCCGGAATATAAGCGTTAAACAGATTTGCCCAGATATCCCCACGGGGAACTAATTCAAGTTTAAGAGTATCAGGCAATCGCCATGAGAACTCATAAACCTTACGTCTAACCCTGCAAGGAGAATGAGCCTGGATATAACCAGGTGCAAGTTCCAGCTCACCTAAGATGTCAAAATTTCCCCTAAAATGCAAAGAAGAGAAAGACTAATTATTATAGGGAAGTGAACCTGTATTCTGGTTGAGTTGTTCCAATTCTTCAAGTAAAAAAAGATCTCTCTCTATATCTATCTATCTATCTCTCCCTCTCTCTCTCTATATATATATATAGTATGTAGAATAATCAAAGGGAAACTTCTCTGTTTTTCGATGCATAACGAAAGGCGTATTCGAGTTTCAAGGACACAAAAATATATAGTGTGTAGAACTCTTTCCCATTGTTAGGCATATATTATACAGTGTACTATTCATTTTTTTAATTATTATATTAATGACGTTCCTAGAGCTTACTTGCACCCCAAATAGTTACCATTCCATTCCACACGGGGAATTTCTTAAACTCATATGCGAAAGACTAAGTTTCTGCCATAAAAAAGGTCACAAGGTAAGCAGGGAGAAGTATGCACATGACGAACATGCTGAATTTGAACTTTTTGGGGCTCAGTTACCCTGTGTTAAACTATATTAGAAATTAATGGCATTCATGTAGGGTACTTACTTCCAGGAAGGAACTAAAGCAGGATCATAAGGGTGTGTTGTAGATGAATTTCGACTCCTTTGCTCCATAATAGTAGAACCAGCCGCACCTAAAAAATAAGCTACATCAATTGGATGAAAGTACAAAAGTAAATGATAGGAAATGAAATTTCTAAAGACTAGAGGTATAAAAAGAGGACAAATTAAACCAATTAATGAATTCAAAATATATTGGTGAACACTCAACCTCCAATTAATTGCATTGCGCTCTTCTTAGGAAAAGAATTTGAAATTTGAACTCTAGGATTGCTAAAATGATCTTGAGTCACGATTGCCATGGATTCGGTTGACACCACTCTTGATGGCAAAGTAGTTACCAGTGGTGATTCATATTTCTCCGTGCCTGATCGCAAACCAAGTGTGTCTTTAACAGGCAGATATTTGGCTTTCCCTGTCTTTACCTCCTTTTCCCAGTTAATACAATTCCTACTCCCACGAGGAAACTCATTTGAATGCACAGTAAGCGGGCAAATCTTTGCAGATGATCCCTCGGATTGCACATTTTCTAGTCCATGTGATACAGATATTATCCATTTTTCATTATCACATTTTTCACAACACCAATCCACTGGTGCATCAACATAGTAGCCTGACACACAAAATCTGAAAGGAAGAGAAAAGAATAATTTTTTAAAATAAGAAGAGAACCTATTTAACTTAATAGAATTAAATGCCACAACATTCTAATGAAAGAATCCTTTAGGTGGAGCCCAATGCTATTAGGATCCGAACGCCAGAAAGATTAAACAACTCGAAGAGCTCCTTACTCTCCCTACTAGGTAATATAACTTCCATTTAGGCCTTTAGTTCTTTTCCACTTTTCATCCCTATATAAGTTTAAAAAATGGGAGCAAAAGCTTATAATCGAACTCGCAATTTGCTTCAAGAGGACCACCCCCTTGTGTGAAAAGAACAACTTCTCCCAAAGAAATGACAAGTCAATAAAAAAAGAATGGATTTGGGATTGGGACAATGTTTGAGGTTTACAATCAGCTCGCCTGACTACCTTTTCATGCTAAAAATCGAGAGAGAACTTACTGGTGCACGTCAACATTTTTACACTTATAGCAGGTAATAATTGCTTCTTGAGAACCTATATCACCACAAATTTTACAAATTTTTTCCTGCAAGTTCACAAGAAAAGACGAGAAATTCAAAATCAATATTACCATATGAACAAAATGAAGAATGAGGAAACAAAATGTCAACAATTACACAAAGGAAAATCATAATCAGAAAAATCATGTTTTCATCCTTTAATTAGCTTAGATGCTTATATATGTGATAAATCCCTCCTTTTGCAGCATCCACCGCATTCCAGGTATTATGACAGAAATACCTCCAGTTCTCCTAAAGAAGCACTTTAAGGAGGTAAAGAATAGTAAAAGTTAGTGGTACAACAAAGATTTTCTAGCTGCCATAGTAAATATACATGACAAGAAATTTGTTTGTTGGTTTGTACTTTAGTATAGCAATAAGTTGGTGCTAGTACAACTTACATTCTCTTATATTTGGGTTCAGCTCACCATGTGAATACTATTTCACATGTAATCACTTCTCTTTTGTCAAGGTACTGCATCTTTTTGTGATACACGTATGGACTCTCAGGGTGGCACTAATTCTCACAAGGCACTCCACTCATTTCATTGGCTTGTGGTGAAGGTTATTTATCGTTGAGACACTTTGGCTTATGAAGAAGGGCCTTGTCTCATGTGTGAATTAGAAGTCCCATAGATACCATACTCATGTCATGTTTTATTTTGTATGACTTCCAATGTAGCTTCCCATAGCTTTTTTTTATGGCGTTATCAATATTTTTGTTAACTTTTCACTTAATGAATTGCCCAATGTTTTATGAGGTTCTTTACCTTTCACTTCTATGTACCTATCATGTTCATAAGTGGTATCCGAGAACTAGGGGTTGTCGACGAACACTTATACAATTTAGAGGCTACACAAACATTGAAGCAGTTACATGTTTATTCTACCGTTGATCGTACAATTGAACTTAAAGTAATAAATTCCAATTCCTGTTGACTTCCATACATGTCGAATGAGTAAGTGATGTACAGGATTTTCAAGGCTTGAGTGATGACACCACCTAAGGATTATTAAGTGTTTGTTAGAAAAGAATGAGACTCAAGGATGAATCTGGAAATGTTGTGAGGGGCATATGTTATCAGGGAGGAGGGATAAAACAACTTAGATCGTTAGTGCTTTTGTTCGCTTTAGTCCTAGGCTGACACGACTTTAAAATGAGTCATTATGGTGTAAGTCTTGCTTACTTGTATGACCAACATCTTCACTGAATTTTTCCTGTCTTACCAGGATTTACCTAAACTCAGTTAAACTTAAACTCTATAATACCATCTATAATGGTTCATTCCGCTAGTGATATTGTCCACTTTGGGCCTAAGCTTGCACAACTTTGAAATGAGTCGCATTGGTGTAAGACCCTTTTATTGATATACCCAACATCTCTTTCCAGTGTTTTATCGATGTATGCATTCTTACTCTATATTTCTATAAAAGATTTTTTCCACCACTCGAACTTGTGACCTTCTCATCACGTCGTAGCAACTTTACCAATTATGCCAAGTCTTGTGTTACATTACTAGAACATGTAACAGTACAACAAAAATGACCATTAGCGGCATTTAATTATTAATTACCGCTAAAATACATATTTAGCGGCAATTGTCACTCTTTGTATATGTCCCTAAAGCCTTTAGCGACATTGGTTCTAATGGCACTTAACTAATGCCGGTAAAGACTTTAACACTCTTTATCAGTGTCAATATTTAATGCCGCTAAAAGTTTTTGTTATAGTGTAATTAGATTATTTACACATAATAAAAATATTATTTTTCCTTTTATTATGTCATTGTACCTTCGTGATGACAAAGAATCTATATTTAGAAAGTAAAAAGGCAATATATCTGAAGGTTATTGAATTTAAAACATATTTAGTTAACAGTTATGAGTATTTATCATGGCAATTGCTAATCAATGTTAGTGAAACTTTCTATCAGTGTAGATATTTACTACTACTATGATGTTCCATATATATACATATACATATATATATATATCCTGATATGGTTATGAAGCTCTATCAATTAACAAGCATGAAGAAAATAAGAACAAGAGAGAGCTAGGTATTCTATGACCATCATCAAGCTTGCAATGCACCCTATGATGATATTACAAATGAGGATACTTAAATAATGCAAAAATATCAAAGCCAAGAAGAAAATTGAGTTATCAACCAGGTTCTTCCTTACACAATTATATGAATTAAAAATAATAGGTTGTCTTTCTAAAATAACCTGAAGTATCTTTCTCTTGTCTTCTTCTTCAAATTTGTCTGACAAAATTTGATAGTTCATCACTTATTCTTGGGTTTATTGGATCTTGTTAAATCCATTGAAACTGTCATATAATTTTTTTGCTCTTGTTTCTACTACTTCTTTGATTCCGAGGTGACATCCATCCCTAGCCACCTTATCAAAGCATATGTCCACTTTTTTTGCTCTTGTTTTGCTCTTTTTTAATGATTTCCCTTAGAGAGCAGACAACCGAGTGATGTTGTTGAAGATAATCTTCCATGGAAAGGGAACCTTTTTTGAAATTTTGGAATTTGGACTTGAGGTGAATGACAGAGGAAGATACTTGATCTACTTATAGGGAGGCTAAGGTGTCACAAGCATAGTTCAAAAGTGTGTCAAGAACAGCGGAAGAAAGGGTTGCATTAATCCAACTTAATGCGATAGTATCACATTGAATCCATAGCCTAAAATCAGCATGCTCGGGTAGTGGGCATGGTACAGTTCCATTGACAAAGGCAAAAGGTTGTGACTTTTAAGGACGATGAGAAAAACTTTATTCCAGGTAAGGTAGTTGACGTATGTCAATTCTATAGGAACAAAACCTTTGATATTGTCGGAGGGGGAGATGGAAGGCCAAGAGAAGATTCATTCAAGGAGGACGGTTGAGCAGAGGGGGTGGTTTGAGACTAGGAACTTTCGAGACCCATGGAATAGATCGTTTAGGGCTCTTGATACCAAGATGAAAGAGATAAAGTGAAGGTGAAATGTAAGCTATTGAACTTAAGTGGAGTTTCCATATTATCCTTTAATTTAAGAGTTGAACACTTCTTTTATAATCTAAATATTGAACTTTTTCTATCAATATATTTAATAGAGTATTAATCCAAATTACTTTATACATCTATTTAAGCATCTTAATAAGTATCAAACTTTTTTCTATCCTTGAACAATAAGGATATTTTGTAACAAATCAGATCGATGAAATGACAAGTATCACTTTTTAAAACAAATTATTTCTAGATATCATATAATTAAAACTCAAATTAGAATCAGAAATCCAATACATTCTGCAATATTAAAATGGAACACATCTTCAGTTAAATTAAATACTCCACATTTACAACTTCTCCTTGTATATTTCTCATAAAATCAAAAAGAGAAAAAAACTTAATCCCAATGCTAATCATCATTCCTAAAGGATTATGCCTTTGCCATGAAAAAACAAACAAGTGAAGAATCACATAGACATTAAAAATAGGGACAAACAAAGAAATAATAACATAAAAAGAGTAAAATTTTACCTGATGAATGTTTTTTGGTTCCATTTGAGCTCCAAGGCGGCACACAAATAAATAAAGAAAAGGTCTGCAATTTTTTTCTCAAACACACAACACAGATGTTTTGCTAATTTTTTTCTCAGCCAACTTTTATTTGTTAGATTTGAATTTGGATGATATGGACATGACTATTTACTACACTATATCTTCCAATTAATTAATATTTAGCACTTTCTCTATTTTATAGTAATTGAATCTTTGAGGCTTTTTTCATTTGGTCAAAGTTCAAAAGGGGTGTTTTAATTTTTGGAAAAATTAGTTAACTAGTCAAAATTTCAAACATAATTGTTAAAAACAAAAAAAACTTGGAAATAATCATTAAAGATGTCAGTATAGCAATATTTTAAAAAATATAATGTATCCTAGTTTATTTTCTAATTATTTCACATTAATCACATGTTCTCTCTCATATATTATTTTTATAGCAAATTATATATTTATAATTATCCTCCTAAAATACATTATATTTTCACTCCTCATCAATTCCACTTTCTATTCATTAATTTTGTTCCCCTTCTTGTTTTTTCATATTCTTTCTTATGTTTTTTTATTAAAATGGGAAAAAATCAAATAAAATATTTGCATCATATTCTCATTTAATTGGATAAATTTCTTTTGATTTGTATTTATTGGTTAATATAAGAAATTTTTAGTTTTGATTTGTATTTTCTTTGACCCTTTATGCATTTTTGTGTCCAAATTTATTCAACTTTAGAATAATTTAGTAAATTTTGTTTTGAGTTTGATTTTTTAAGTAGATCTCGTTACTACAGAGTAGGTTTTGTATTTTGGTGTTTACATTTTTTCAATTTTAGTTAATATTTAATTTCATACTTAATTTATGTTCATATTAGTATTGTCAGTTTAATTTTTACATGTCAATTGTATTTTCAGAATATTGTATTTATTTAAGTGAAATTATAGACGACTAAAATCATATATATTCTTACTTATATTTTATTCATATAAGTATATATATGTTGTATTTTTTATATCTTAATTATATTTTTCAGCAATATTATATTTATTTAAGCATATTGTATCCATGTGCATTCAAATTAATCATTTTATATGCTATATTTAAATTCAGTTATCAAGTGTATTTGTATTCAAAAGAAATGTATTTTGTATATCAATTATTTGTACTCATCTTTTTTTTTAGCTTTTGATTAAACAAAAAAAAATATTCTAAACTGATTTTATATTTTAAAAATTGTATTTCAAAAATTGTATTCAAAAAGTTGTTTCCTAACTGTTGATTAAATTTATTATTCACTTTTATTTGTAACTTTCGATTTAAAAAAAAATTGTATTCTAACCTAATTTGTATTCCAAATATTAGTTTTTAGAAATTGTATTCTATAAGTTGTTATCTATAATTGTAACAAACTTGTGTTCCAATCAAACTTATACTCCAATCATTCAATATATAAATCATAAAATTCAATAATGTAGAATAGGGATAACATCATCAAAATTATATCCAAATAAATTTGCATTCTAATAATCCAATACTTAATATTATCAAATTTGTATCCAAACTCATTTGTATTCCGATTATTCAATATACTATCTCACAACATCAAAATTGATTTTGAATAAAATTTCAGAGATGATACGAGATCGAGTTCCCTTTGGTGAAATGGCTGACCTAGGATTTAAGAGGCGTAAGATTTAATGAAAGTGATTGGTAGTACATCTTCGAGAACATGGATCCTTTAGTGGCAATACTGGCTGAGGTAGAAGATTAAGTCGGGATTCTTATAAGGGATCAGGACACAAGAGTTAACCATTTGCTCATGTTGCATAGGGACATTGATGGAGTTTTTGGATTCTATGATGATTGGATTGAATAAGTTGTTACGACGAGGATTTGATAGAAAAGAATTAATTGGTTTTTATGTCAATCGGCTAAATGTGAACTTGACATGTTGAGTGATTGAGAGAACGGATAATATAAGAGAAAGTTATGAGTGAAAAATCTTAATGATCTTACATTTTCTCTTTTATTAACTTTATGAGAAATAAAAAAGTATCAATTCAAGTCAAAAAAAGGAAAGAACTTACAATTCAAATTAAATAATGAAAGAAATAAATATAGACAAGTTCAAGAAGGAAAATAATTTATAATTCGTTTTCTCGTAGAGGTTGATGAAGGCAAGTCAAACTCTATAAAAAGTACAATAAGTTGAAGGGAAAAAAAGTGTTTTTGCTATAACATAAATCGAGAGAATCTTGTGTTGTTTTATCAATTGCAATAGGTGTTCTTGCAGCCGTTGCAATTGATAATAAAGACCTCTTTCCACATAACTCTTGCAATGAAATTCATACCCAGGCTTTTGGTATTTCGTCCTTGAGGTTGAACGATGGTGTCCATAAAAGGTTCTAAACAAATACTATTCACCGTCTAACATAAAATAACCATACGAACTTGACAAAACATGTACATAGTCCTCATATAAATCAAACCCGATCAACCGGTGACAAAAATGAAGTAGTCCAATATTGCAGTTTCCTTTAACATCAAATTTCTTTGGTGAAAGGTTTTGCAGCTGTAATAACATTTGTTTTCCATATTCATTTTGATAATCACTGTTTGACGCAAATCTCTCCCACAAGATGCTGCCATGGTTGCTATCACGTCTCCATTGAACACTTGAGAGATCGGATAGGAAAGAGCGGGGCTAATGATTTGGAGTTTCCATATTATCCTTTATTTTAAGAGTTGTACACTTTTTTTTTATAATCTAAATATTGAACTTTGTCTATCAAGATATTTAATAGAGTATTAATCCAAATTATTTTATACATCTATTTATGCATCTTAATAAGTATCAAACTTTTTTTATCCTTTGAACAATAAGAATATTTTGCAAAAAATCAAATCGATGAAATGACAATTATCACTTTTTATAACAAATTTTGTCTAGATATTCTATAATAAAAACTCAAACTAGAATCAGAAATCCAAAACATTCTGCAATAAAGTAGATTTAAATGAAACACATCTTTAGTTAAATTAAATACTCCATATTTACAACTTTTCCTTATATATTTCTCATAAAATTAAAGAGAAAAAACTTAATCCCAATGCTAATCATCATTCCTAAAAGATTATGCCTTTTGCCATGAAAAAAAACAAGTGCAGTAAAAATTGTAACGACCCACTTAGCCGTTTTAAGAATTTTAGCCATTATTTCTATATTAAGCATTTTAGTAGATTTTATAAATAATTTCAGATTTATAAGAGTGATTAACATGATTTACATATTTAATAAAGGATTATTTTATTGCTAATATTAATGGAAAAAGAAAAAAAATAGAAAAGGAATTAAATAAATAAAATAATAATAATAATAATAACAATAATAATAATAATAATAATAATAATAATAATAAAAGAAAGGGCAAAGTGCCCTAAACCGATGAAGCCTCAGGCGGCTGCTGAGGTTGAAAAGAACGAACAAAACAAAAAAAAAATACGCAGAAGAAGAAAAGAAAAGGAAGGGAGAAAAAAAAAGGGAAAAAGGAGGAGAAAAACTGATGTTCATCTTCAGGCGTTAAGGTATTTATTTTTATTCTTTCGATTAATTTTTTATGTAATTAGGAGTAGATTATTAGGTTAAAAATCGTGTATAATTTATGTTAATATATGAACTTGTGATTATGCATAGAAGTCATTATATACTAAATTGTTGTTGTTGTTGTTGTTGTTGTTGTTGTTGTTGTTGTTATTGTTGTTGTTGTTATTATTATTATTATTATTATTATTATTATTATTATTATTATTATTATTATTATTATTATTATTATTATTATTATGTATTTGGTGTGAAAAACATTGAATTTGAGACTTGGTGTCGGCTTACTAGATTGAGGACAAGTTATTGCTTCTCTCGATAATTGTTATGGGGATTAGTTGTAAGTGTTGTAGGACTATATTGATAAAAATGGAAATAAAAATATATCATACAAATACATATTTTTAATATGTTAGCAGATAAGGAATTGGAAACGGTGGTGTAAAGATAACACTATTATTATTTAACTATTAATTAGGTGTATTATATACATATGAACACCATTAGATTACGATATTGGAAAAATTATGACTTAACCCTAGACTTGAAATTCCTAAAATATGAGATTTGACATATCAACTCGGATCAAGACTTTTGAACTTGACTATAATTTTGAGTGAGTTTTGGGTCTAAACTAGACACATAGTGATATAAGTCTTGTTAGTTTCAAAATCTTATTGTGATTATTATATGAATAGATTGCATTTATTTGAAAAATCAACGAAAGTGGAAGGCTCATGTGGCAGAGTGAATTCTTGATTATCCGAGGGAAGTGGATTTCTAAACTCTTGTTAAGAGTATTAAATGCGTGTATTTTCTTGTGGTATATGTTTGGGAGTAATGAGATTTGATAATGGATTGAATTGTCCACATTGATTAATTCTAATAATGACAAAGGGGTAGTAAAATGCAATGTGATTAATTGTTTATGTATGATGTATTGAGAAAGGTCTGAAGGCTTGTTGAATCATTATTGATGTGATATCATGTTTGTGTTGCTGTGAATTGTGCAATATTATAAAAATGGCCATCTCCTCATTATTTGTGTGAACATATTATTTGCATCATTCTGAGACATGGTTGTGACAATTGTTATGTGCATTGAGAAAGAATGAGAACTTAAAGAGGATGTACTATTTCGAAGGACGTATCGCGCGCCACGATGGATACTATATTTCAAGGGACGTATCGCGCGCCATGATGGTTACTATTATCGAGAGTCGTTTCGTGCGCCGCGACAAACGCATAGATAGATATGTCCCCCATGGGTCCCAGACTGAGAGACAGCGAATGTGTATCACTAGGTCAGACATGCATCATTATACTTGACATTACATTCCATTTTATTGCACATACTTATCATTAGTGAACTTGATATTGTGTTTTCCTGATCTTGTGAATGTCTTTCTGTGGAACTTGTGATTGATGAATATTGATGCTTGTTGTTGAGGACATATAATTTGTTGAAGTGTTGTTGTTGAGGATATGTAATTGTTGAAGTGTTGTTGTTGAGGATATGTAATTTGTGAAAATGTTATTGTGTAGGATATGTAATTTGTCAAAGTATTTTTGTTGAGAATATGTAATTTGTTGAAGGGTTGTTGTGAAGGACATGTAATTTGTCATAGTGTTGTTGTTGAGGATATGTAATTTGTTTAAGTGTTGTTGTTGAGGACATGTAATTTGTCAAAGTGTTGTTGTTGAGCTATGTGCTATGTAAACTGTGAGTTGTTAGGTTGGGCTGATTTTTATGGAGGTTGTAGTTGTGGAGGTTCGATTGGGGTGGTAGGAGTACCTGTATTTCATCCCCTTAGCTTGTGTTTAGGGATTTACTTGTTGAGTACCGTGTGGTTTGGTACTCACCCCTTGCTTCTACAAATTTTTGTAGGTTATGAGCCTGGATTTTTGTGGTACTTGTCATTCTCTTCTTTTCCGAGACTTTTTGGAGATTTGTGAGGTAGCTATTGTCGTCTCAACAGACTTTCTTTCTCCTTAATTATGATCTTGTTCTATTCCAAAAACAAGTTCATTTGATACTTGAGTTTTTCTTTTGAATCAATTGTAATACTTAGAAGGTTGTACACGTGACAACCTGATTCTGGAAATGTTGTGAGGGGCATATGTTATCAGGGAGGAGGGATAAAACAACATAGATCCTTAGTGCTATTGTTCGCTTTAGTCCTAGGCTGGCACGACTATAAAATGAGTCATTATGGTGTAAGTCTTGCTTACTTGTATAACCAACATCTTCACTGAATTTTTCCTGTCTTACCAGGATTTACCTAAGCTCAGTTAAACTTAAACTCTATAATACCATCTATAATGTTTCATTCCGCTAGTGATATTGTCCACTTTGGGCCTAAGCTTGCACAACTTTGAAATGAGTCGCATTGGTGTAAGACCCTTTTATTGATATACCCAACATCTCTTTCCAGTGTTTTATCGATGTATGCAGTCTTACTCTATATTTCTATAAAAGATTTTTTCCACCACTCGAACTTGTGACCTTCTCATCACATCGTAGCAACTTTACCAATTATGCCAAGTGTTGCGTTACATTACTAGAACATGTAACAGTACAACAAAAATGACCATTAGCGGCATTTAATTCTTAATTGCCGCTAAAATACATATTTAGCGACAATTGTCACTCTTTGTATATGTCCTTAAAGTCTTTAGCGACATTGGTTCTAATGGCACTTAACTAATGCCGGTAAATACTTTAACACTTTTTATCAGAGTCAATATTTAATGTCGCTAAATTTTTTTGTTATAGTGTAATTAGATTATTTACACATAATAAAAATATTATTTTTCCTTTTATTATGTCATTGTACCTTCGCGATGACAAAGAATCTATATTTAGAAAGTAAAAAGGCAATATATCTGAAGGTTAGTGAATTTAAAACCTATTTAGTTAACAGTTATGAGTATTTATCATGGCAATTGCTAATCAATGTTAGTGAAACTTTCTATCAGTGTAGATATTCACTACTACTCTGATGTTCCATATATATATATATATACATATATATATATATATATGTATATATATATATATATGTATATATGTATATATATATATGTATATATATATGTATATATATATATATATGTATATATATACATGTATATATATATGTATATATATATATATATGTATATATATATATGTATATATATATACATACATATATATATATATATATATGTATATATATATATACATATATATATATATCCTGATATGGTTATGAAGCTCTATCAATTAACAAGCATGAAGAAAATAAGAACAAGAGAGAGCTAGGTATTCTATGACCATCACCAAGCTTGCAATGCACCCTATGATGATATTACAAATGAGGATACTTAAATAATGCAAAAATATCAAAGCCAAGAAGAAAATTGAGTTATCAACCAAGTTCTTCCTTACACAATTGTATGAATTAAAAATAATAGATTGTCCCACTAAATTAACCTGAAGTATCTTTCTCTTGTCTTCTTCTTCAAATTTCTCTGACAAAATTTGATAATTCATCACTTATTCTTGGGTTTATTGGATCTTGTTAAATCCATTGAAACTGTCATATAATTTTTTTTTGCCAGTCACATCGGTATTTGACTTGGAACAAATTAACTCCCCAGTCATTTTACCATCCATAACTGTGTTGCGTACCATGCGTCTTTTTTTTTTTTGCTCTTGTTTCTACTACTTCTTTGATGCCGAGGTGAAATATCCCCATCCCTAGCCACCTTATCAAAGCATATGTCCACTTTTTTTGCTCTTGTTTTGCTCTTTTTTAATGATTTCCCTAAGAGAGCAGACAACCGAGTGATGTTGTTGAAGATAATCTTCCATGGAAAGGGAACCTTTTTTGAAATTTTGGAATTTTGACTTGAGGTGAATGACAGAGGAAGATACTTGATCTACATATAGGGAGGCTAAGGTGTCACAAGCATAGTTCAAAAGTGTGTCAAGAACAGCGGAAGAAAGGGTTGCATTAATCCAACTTAATGCGATAGTATCAAATTGAATCCATAGCCTAAAATCAGCATGCTCGGGTAGTGGGCATGGTACAGTTCCATCGACTAAGGTAAAAGGTTGTGACTTTTAAGGACGATGAGAAAAACTTTATCCCAGGTAAGGTAGTTGACGTATGTTAATTCTATAGGAACAAAACCTTTGATATTGTCGGAGGGGGAGATGGAAGGCCAAGAGAAGATTCATTCAAGGAGAACGGTTGAGCAGAGGGGGTGGTTTGAGACTAGGAACTTTCGAGATCCATGGAATAGATCGTTTAGGGCTCTTGATACCAAGATGAAAGAGATAAAGTGAAGGTGAAATGTAAGCTATTGAACTTAAGTGGAGTTTCCATATTATCCTTTAATTTAAAAGTTGAACACTTCTTTTATAATCTAAATATTGAACTTTTTCTATCAATATATTTAATAGAGTATTAATCCAAATTACTTTATACATCTATTTAAGCATCTTAATAAGTATCAAACTTTTTTCTATCCTTGAACAATAAGGATATTTTGTAAATCAGATCGATGAAATGACAAGTATAACTTTTTGTAACAAATAATTTCTAGATATCCTATAATTAAAATTCAAACTAGAATCAGAAATCCAAAACATTCTGCAATAAAGTAGATTAAATGAAACTCATCTTTAGTTAAATTAAATACTCCACATTTACGACTTCTCCTTATATATTTCTCATAAAATTTAAGAGAGAAAAAAGAAACACGTGAAGAATCACATAGACATTAAAAATAGGGACAAACAAAGAAATAATAACATAAAAAGAGTAGAATTTTACCATGCGTGCCTGATGAATGTTGTTTGGTTCCATTTGAGCTCCAAATAAATAAAGAAAAGAAGGTCTGCAATTTTTTTCTCAAACACACAACACAGATGTTTTGCTAATTTTTTTCTCAGCAAACTTTTATTTGTTAGATTTGAATTTGGATGATATGGACATGACTATTTACTACACTATATCTTCCAACTAATTAATATTTAGCACTCTCTCTATTTTATAGTAACTAAATTTTTGAGGCTTTTTTCATTTGGTCAAAGTCAAAAGGGGCGTTTTAATTTTTGGAAAAATTAGTTAACTAGTCAAAATTTCAAACATAATTGTTAAAAACAACAAAACTTGAAAATAATCATTAAAGATGTCATTATAGCAATATTTTAAAAAATATAATGTATCCTAGTTTATTTTCTAATTATTTCACATTAATCACATGTTCTCTCTCATATATTATTTTTATAGCAAATTATATATTTATAATTATCCTCCTAAAATACATTATATTTTCACTCCTCATCAATTCCACTTTCTCTCTATTCATTAATTTTGTTCCCCTTCTTGTTTTTTCATATTCTTTCTTATGTTTTTTTTATTAAAATGGGAGAAACTAAAATAAAATATTTGCATCATATTCTCATTTAATTGGATAACTTTCTTTTGATTTGTATTTATTGGGTTAATATAAGAAATTTTTAGTTTTGATTTGTATTTTCTTTGACCGTTTTGTCAGGAAATGAGATGAATAAACTAGTTTGATTATGTGTTTTTTTTTCTTTCATATTTTTAAGTATTTGGTGACAAGATGGCTCATTGAAAATGCGATTCTAAGAAACATATGGACAAAATCATCAGGTTTACCATTTATTCAAACTAATGTTTGTAGACCATTCATTTATCATGAAGTTAACGGAAAATGATCAAAAATGTCCTATCTTATGAAAAATGGTTTACAAATACCGTTCATCCATCTTTTTAATCTAAAAATATAATTTAGTTTTTCGGCTCAAGGATACCCCTCAAACTAACCAAGAAATAATTATTTGCAATTAATTACTATGCTCATCAGGGATTTCGAACAGAGCATCATGAACCCAAAAAAATTAATCATCTGTAACTCTGTATATATAATAGTCTCTCCGTTTCATTTTATGTGGTATAATTTCTTTTTTATTCAATCCCAAAAAGAATATCATATTTTCTTATATAATAAGTATTTAAAGGTGGTATAATTTCTTTCTTACTCTTGTCGGTTCCACTTAATTTTAAAAATAGTACTCAAATACATTTATGAAGAGAGAGAAAAATGAGTCTACTTTAGAAGGATAATTTGATAAAACATTTCAAAGTCTTTATTTATTTCTTAAACTCCGTGCCCGTTCAAATGTTGCCATATAAAATGGGATGGAGGGAGTATATAAATATGGTATAAAATTTATATACGTTGTTTATATAAAATTTAATATCTATGTATTATTACGCTGACTGATTTTCGCTCCCTAAAATAATGCTTTTGACTCATAATCCTTTCTAAAATCCATTTATTATTATTAATGGAAATGAAATTAAAATATATCAATTTTACCGCCTTTAAATTATGCTCTTTAATTTGATTAATAATTTATTTCACAAAATTCTTGTTTAAGAAATTTATTTAGGAAAATAAAAGCAAAAAAGAAACAGGAAAACAGACGAGAAGAATAGTGTAGAAGCTATAGTTAAATTTTGAAACTATTTAGAAACTTTCTTCTTTTAAGAAACTTTGAGGATCCATTTTGGTAAGTAAGATTTAATCCAAATTAAAATAGGATTAGATAACTCTATATAAATTACTATCGTTAGTAATAGTAGGTCATAATATGTGCACATCCAATTCGTAATTAATTTTCAATGGCGGAATTATTGTGGGAGAGAGTCACAACTCTTGGTCAAGGTAATTTTGGTGTCGTCTCATTAGCTTCTACCTCCAATGCACTATTTCATGGCGTTACACTTCCCTCTCTTATTGCCGTCAAGTCTTGCAACTACAATGCTTCTCAATCGTTGAAAGAAGAAGAGGAATTTCTCCACATGCTCAAACACTCTCCTTCCATTATTCGCTGTTTCGGAGCTAATCTCTCATTCGAAGACGAAGTCATGGTTTACAACTTATTGTTGGAGTATGCATCAGGAGGAAGCCTTACAAATCGTCTTTGCAATTGCAATTCACTGCCCGAGTTTGAAGTTAAAAAACACACAAAGAATGTTCTTTTAGGCCTCAGTTGCATTCACACCAACAGAATTATTCACTGCGACATCAAGCCTGACAATATTCTCCTGGTGGGCACAGAAGAAACTGCCAAGATTGCTGATTTCGGGCTTTCCATGACTTTTGAACAGGCCGTCAAAGAAAAACGACAACTGATGATCAGGGGAACAAAAAGGTATATGGCACCTGAATTGGTGCGTAACTATGACTATGGCCCACACATTGATATTTGGGCTCTTGGTTGCACTGTCTATGAGCTGATTACAGGGACACCGCTGTGGGACGGAGACAATGATCATGTGTTGCACCAAATTGCGTTTGAGAAACCAAAGTTTCAGAATTCAAAGTTGTCAAAGAAAGCCAAAGATTTTCTCAAGAGATGTCTCGCGAAGAATCCTAGCTCGCGTTGGACTGCCGATGTGCTCTTGAAACATCCTTTTCTGCAGAATTCGTCCATAGTAGTCAACACAGCAAAGACAAGGAAAAAGAAAAGTGATTCAAAGTCCCTTCTACACAAACCAATCCAGAAGATAACATTCAAGTTGGGCAATCATAAATTCGTGAGGCAATTGCCAGATCTGAATGAAGTAGAGATAGAAACTTATAGATAGATAGATCAATGATAAAAAAATGATTTGTAATATATGTAAAAAAATACGTGGTGTGGACTTGATCCCTCGATAGGATTTATTTTCGGGTATGTAAGCAATGTGTGACGAAGATATCCTCACGTGCAACCCCTTATTAGTTTAATAATAAAAAAGTTGTGTAAATGATCAACATTCCTTATAAAGAAAGACGAGTTACGTTATATATTCACTGTGTTAAATGCCAGTCCAATTTCAAACTGCAATCTTTATAGCAAATTCATGATTATTCATTTAAATTTTGAGAAACATCTTTCTGTGATCTGAAATATATAAAAAGGGTTTTAATTCTTTCATTTTTCGGGCATGAATGAGTGGCAGATCATCGAAAGTGCCTTCAAACATTTATGAATGCAGAGCATATCACAAGGAAAAGTATCTTTCTGTGCAGCACCAACTGAGTTGTTTTAAGCAACTTGTTCCATTTTAAATTCACATAATAGATGTAATAGGATTCCAAGCGATCAACTATTAAAGAACTCATTGCTCACATATTGACCATAAATCTAATTGTTGATTTGTATTTGTGACAAATAGCTAGTATGAGGAGTCTAACACTAGAGTCGGATGATAGAACCAAAAGATATGAGTCAGATAGACGATGCAAGCATCAAGATAGACAGAATTAAGTAGTCGGACTGAAGAAGATAGAACTGAATGAAGAAAACTCGTTGTGAACAGATCTACGACCATGAGTGGAGCACAATGTCCAGTGTTCCTACATCTTCTCCAGCTATCATGTCTATCTCCATGTCAACCACTTTGTTGCTGCCTCCTTCAGCACATCCATCTGTGTCTTGTCCCATGCGGTAAAATAATCCCCATAGGAAGTGCTCACTGTTCCAACCTGCAAGAACATCCACAAGGTGAGGTGCAGCTCCAGAAATTTGAACTTACATTCAAGGCACACAAACTACAGATAAAACAATCCAAGTTACATATTTTCAGCCCCCGATTGTACAATCTCTACAGCTTGGCCTGATGACTTACCGCACTAAAGCATTTATATTCAAACAAAACCAAATAAGTATTGCTAACTTAAAAAGGAATAATCTTCTGGATAGACAAGAAAATTTATAGCATATATGAGTATGTATATTACCTAAAAATTCATGAAAGGGAATAAGAAAATAACGTAGAGATTATAAATGTACTTTGAGAATCACTGCATAGGGCTGTGGATGTCAGTATAATTAACTCAACATCATTGATAAGAGTTCTCAACACCAAATCCTTGCTATGCATGAACTCCACCAGGGCGATATATCTGTCAGACCTACAGATAATGGGAAATTCAAGTCAATTTCTAGTAAAAATAATCTTGGGCAAGGGCGCGCTTCTACTTTGCACCCCTGATCGCTTTTAATTGGTAGATATATAGGGTATATAGAAGCTGACCTTTCTCTGTCACTTGCGAAGAAATAGAGTCCTATGTCTTCTTTATCCGGAATATAAGCGTTAAACAGACTTGCCCAGATATCCCCACGGGGAACTAATTCAAGTTTAAGAGTATCAGGCAATCGCCATGAGAACTCATAAACCTTACGTCTAACCCTGCAAGGAGAATGAGCCTGGATATAACCAGGTGCAAGTTCCAGCTCACCTAAGATGTCAAAATTTCCCCTAAAATGCAAAGAAGAGAAAGACTAATTATTATAGGGAAGTGAACCTGTATTCTGGTTGAGTTGTTCCAATTCTTCAAGTAAAAAAAGATCTCTCTCTATATCTATCTATCTATCTATCTATCTATCTATCTATCTATCTATCTACCTATATATATATATATATATATATATATATATATATAGTATGTAGAATAATCAAAGGAAAACTTTTCTGTTTTTTGATGCATAACGAAAGGCGTATTCGAGTTTCAAGGACACAAAAATATATAGTGTGTAGAACTCTTTCCCATTGTTAGGCATATATTATACAGTGTACTATTCATTTTTTTAGTTATTATATTAATGACGTTCCTAGTTACTTGCACCCCAAATAGTTACCATTCCATTCCACACGGGGAATTTCTTAAACTCATATGCGAAAGACTAAGTTTCTGCCATAAAAAAGGTCACAAGGTAAGCAGGGAGAAGTATGCACATGACGAACTTGCTGAATTTGAACTTTTTGGGCTCAGTTACCCTGTGTTAAACTATATTAGAAATTAATGGCATTCATGTAGGGTACTTACTTCCAGGAAGGAACTAAAGCAGGATCATAAGGGTGTGTTGTAGATGAATTTCGACTCCTTTGCTCCATAAAAGTAGAACCAGCTGCACCTAATAAATAAGCTACATCAATTGGATGAAAGTACAAAAGTAAATGATAGGAAATGAAATTTCTAAAGACTAGAGGTATAAAAAGAGGACAAATTAAACCTATTAATGAATTCAAAATATATTGGTGAACACTTAACCTCCAACTAATTGCATTGCGCTCTTCTTAGGAAAAGAATTTGAAATTTGAACTCTACGATTGCTAAAATGATCTTGAGTCACGATCGCCATGGATTCGGTTGACACCACTCTTGATGGCAAAGTAGTTACCAGTGGTGATTCATATTTCTCCATGCCTGATCGCAAAACAAGTGTGTCTTTAACAGGCAGATATTTGGCTTTCCCTTTCTTTACCTCATTTTCCCAGTTAATACGATTCCTACTCCCACGAGGAAACTCATTTGAATGCACAGTACGCGGGCAAATCTTTGCAGATGATCCCTCGGATTGCACATTTTCTAGTCCATGTGATACAGATATTATCCATTTGTCATTATCACATTTTTCACAACACCAATCCACTGGTGCATCAACATAGTAGCCCGACACACAAAATCTGAAAGGAAGAGAAAAGCATAATTTTTAAAAATAAGAAGAGAACCTATTTAACTTAATAGAATTAAATGCCACAACATTCTAATGAAAGAATCCTTTAGGTGGAACCCAATACTATTAGGATCCGAACGCCAGAAAGATTAAACAACTCGAAGAGCTCCTTACTCTCCCTACTAGGTAATATAACTTCCATTTAGGCCTTTAGTTCTTTTCCACTTTTCATCCCTATATAAGTTTAAAAAATGGGAGCAAAAGCTTATAATCGAACTCGCAATTTGCTTCAAGAGGAGCACCCCCTTGTGTGAAAAGAACAACTTCTCCCAAAGAAATGACAAGTCAATAAAAAAAGAATGGATTTGGGATTGGGACAATGTTTGAGGTTTACAATCAGCTCGCCTGACTACCTTTTCATGCTAAAAATCGAGAGAGAACTTACTGGTGCACGTCAACATTTTTACACTTATAGCAGGTAATAATTGCTTCTTGAGAACCTATATCACCACAAATTTTACAAATTTTTTCCTGCAAGTTCATAAGAAAAGACAAGAAATTCAAAATCAATATTACCATATGAACAAAATGAAGAATGAGGAAACAAAATGTCAACAATTACACAAAGGAAAATCATAATCAGAAAAATCATGTTTTCATCCTTTAATTAGCTTAGATGCTTATATATGTGATAAATCCCTCCTTTTGCAGCATCCACCGCATTCCAGGTATTATGACAGAAATACCTCCAGTTCTCCTAAAGAAGCACTTTAAGGAGGTAAAGAATAGTAAAAGTTAGTGGTACAACAAAGATTTTCTAGCTGCCATAGTAAATATACATGACAAGAAATTTGTTTGTTGGTTTGTACTTTAGTATAGCAATAAGTTGGTGCTAGTACAAATTACATTCTCTTATATTTGGGTTCAGCTCACCATGTGAGTACTATTTCACATGTAATCACTTCTCTTTTGTCAAGGTACTGCATCTTTTTGTGATACACGTATGGACTCTCAGGGTGGCACTAATTCTCACAAGGCACTCTACTCATTTCATTGGCTTGTGGTGACGGTTATTTATCGTTGAGACACTTTGGCTTATGAAGAAGGGCCTTGTCTCATGTGTGAATTAGAAGTCCCAGATACCATACTCATGTTAGAAAAGAATGAGACTCAAGGATGAATCTGGAAATGTTGTGAGGGGCATATGTTATCAGGGAGGAGGGATAAAACAACTTAGATCGTTAGTGCTTTTGTTCGCTTTAGTCCTAGGCTGACACGACTTTAAAATGAGTCATTATGGTGTAAGTCTTGCTTACTTGTATAACCAACATCTTCACTGAATTTCTCCTGTCTTACCAGGATTTACCTAAACTCAGTTAAACTTAAACTCTATAATACCATCTATAATGGTTCATTCCGCTAGTGATATTGTCCACTTTGGGCCTAAGCTTGCACAACTTTGAAATGAGTCGCATTGGTGTAAGACCCTTTTATTGATATACCCAACATCTCATTCCAGTGTTTTATCGATGTATGCAGTCTTACTCTATATTTCTATAAAAGATTTTTTCCACCACTCGAACTTGTGACCTTCTCATCACGTCGTAGCAACTTTACCATTTATGCCAAGTCTTGTGTTACATTACTAGAACATGTAACACTACAACAAAAATGACCATTAGCGGCATTTAATTCTTAATTGATGCTAAAATACATATTTAGCGGCAATTGTCACTCTTTGTATATGTCCCTAAAGCCTTTAGCGACATTGGTTCTAATGACACTTAACTAATGCCGGTAAAGACTTTAACACTCTTTATCAGTGTCAATATTTAATGCCGCTAAAAGTTTTTGTTATAGTGTAATTAGATTATTTACACATAATAAAAATATTATTTTTCCTTTTATTATGTCATTGTACCTTCGTGATGACAAAGAATCTATATTTAGAAAGTAAAAAGGCAATATATCTGAAGGTTATTGAATTTAAAACATATTTAGTTAACAGTTATGAGTATTTATCATGGCAATTGCTAATCAATGTTAGTGAAACTTTCTATCAGTGTAGATATTTACTACTACTATGATGTTCCATATATATACATATACATATATATATATATCCTGATATGGTTATGAAGCTCTATCAATTAACAAGCATGAAGAAAATAAGAACAAGAGAGAGCTAGGTATTCTATGACCATCATCAAGCTTGCAATGCACCCTATGATGATATTACAAATGAGGATACTTAAATAATGCAAAAATATCAAAGCCAAGAAGAAAATTGAGTTATCAACCAGGTTCTTCCTTACACAATTATATGAATTAAAAATAATAGGTTGTCTTTCTAAAATAACCTGAAGTATCTTTCTCTTGTCTTCTTCTTCAAATTTGTCTGACAAAATTTGATAGTTCATCACTTATTCTTGGGTTTATTGGATCTTGTTAAATCCATTGAAACTGTCATATAATTTTTTTGCTCTTGTTTCTACTACTTCTTTGATTCCGAGGTGACATCCATCCCTAGCCACCTTATCAAAGCATATGTCCACTTTTTTTGCTCTTGTTTTGCTCTTTTTTAATGATTTCCCTTAGAGAGCAGACAACCGAGTGATGTTGTTGAAGATAATCTTCCATGGAAAGGGAACCTTTTTTGAAATTTTGGAATTTGGACTTGAGGTGAATGACAGAGGAAGATACTTGATCTACTTATAGGGAGGCTAAGGTGTCACAAGCATAGTTCAAAAGTGTGTCAAGAACAGCGGAAGAAAGGGTTGCATTAATCCAACTTAATGCGATAGTATCACATTGAATCCATAGCCTAAAATCAGCATGCTCGGGTAGTGGGCATGGTACAGTTCCATTGACAAAGGCAAAAGGTTGTGACTTTTAAGGACGATGAGAAAAACTTTATTCCAGGTAAGGTAGTTGACGTATGTCAATTCTATAGGAACAAAACCTTTGATATTGTCGGAGGGGGAGATGGAAGGCCAAGAGAAGATTCATTCAAGGAGGACGGTTGAGCAGAGGGGGTGGTTTGAGACTAGGAACTTTCGAGACCCATGGAATAGATCGTTTAGGGCTCTTGATACCAAGATGAAAGAGATAAAGTGAAGGTGAAATGTAAGCTATTGAACTTAAGTGGAGTTTCCATATTATCCTTTAATTTAAGAGTTGAACACTTCTTTTATAATCTAAATATTGAACTTTTTCTATCAATATATTTAATAGAGTATTAATCCAAATTACTTTATACATCTATTTAAGCATCTTAATAAGTATCAAACTTTTTTCTATCCTTGAACAATAAGGATATTTTGTAACAAATCAGATCGATGAAATGACAAGTATCACTTTTTAAAACAAATTATTTCTAGATATCATATAATTAAAACTCAAATTAGAATCAGAAATCCAATACATTCTGCAATATTAAAATGGAACACATCTTCAGTTAAATTAAATACTCCACATTTACAACTTCTCCTTGTATATTTCTCATAAAATCAAAAAGAGAAAAAAACTTAATCCCAATGCTAATCATCATTCCTAAAGGATTATGCCTTTGCCATGAAAAAACAAACAAGTGAAGAATCACATAGACATTAAAAATAGGGACAAACAAAGAAATAATAACATAAAAAGAGTAAAATTTTACCTGATGAATGTTTTTTGGTTCCATTTGAGCTCCAAGGCGGCACACAAATAAATAAAGAAAAGGTCTGCAATTTTTTTCTCAAACACACAACACAGATGTTTTGCTAATTTTTTTCTCAGCCAACTTTTATTTGTTAGATTTGAATTTGGATGATATGGACATGACTATTTACTACACTATATCTTCCAATTAATTAATATTTAGCACTTTCTCTATTTTATAGTAATTGAATCTTTGAGGCTTTTTTCATTTGGTCAAAGTTCAAAAGGGGTGTTTTAATTTTTGGAAAAATTAGTTAACTAGTCAAAATTTCAAACATAATTGTTAAAAACAAAAAAAAACTTGGAAATAATCATTAAAGATGTCAGTATAGCAATATTTTAAAAAATATAATGTATCCTAGTTTATTTTCTAATTATTTCACATTAATCACATGTTCTCTCTCATATATTATTTTTATAGCAAATTATATATTTATAATTATCCTCCTAAAATACATTATATTTTCACTCCTCATCAATTCCACTTTCTATTCATTAATTTTGTTCCCCTTCTTGTTTTTTCATATTCTTTCTTATGTTTTTTTATTAAAATGGGAAAAAATCAAATAAAATATTTGCATCATATTCTCATTTAATTGGATAAATTTCTTTTGATTTGTATTTATTGGTTAATATAAGAAATTTTTAGTTTTGATTTGTATTTTCTTTGACCCTTTATGCATTTTTGTGTCCAAATTTATTCAACTTTAGAATAATTTAGTAAATTTTGTTTTGAGTTTGATTTTTTAAGTAGATCTCGTTACTACAGAGTAGGTTTTGTATTTTGGTGTTTACATTTTTTCAATTTTAGTTAATATTTAAACTTAATTTATGTTCATATTAGTATTGTCAGTTTAATTTTTACATGTCAATTGTATTTTCAAAATATTGTATTTATTTAAGTGAAATTATAGACGACTAAAATCATATATATTCTTACTTATATTTTATTCATATAAGTATATATATGTTGTATTTTTTATATCTTAATTATATTTTTCAGCAATATTATATTTATTTAAGCATATTGTATCCATGTGCATTCAAATTAATCATTTTATATGCTATATTTAAATTCAGTTATCAAGTGTATTTGTATTCAAAAAAAATGTATTTTGATAATCACTGTTTGACGCAAATCTCTCCCACAAGATGCTGCCATGGTTGCTATCACGTCTCCATTGAACACTTGAGAGATCGGATAGGAAAGAGCGGGGCTAATGATTTGGAGTTTCCATATTATCCTTTATTTTAAGAGTTGTACACTTTTTTTTTATAATCTAAATATTGAACTTTGTCTATCAAGATATTTAATAGAGTATTAATCCAAATTATTTTATATATCTATTTATGCATCTTAATAAGTATCAAACTTTTGTTATCCTTTGAACAATAAGGATATTTTACAAAAAATCAAATCGATGAAATGACAATTATCACTTTTTATAACAATTTTTTTCTAGATATTCTATAATTAAAACTCAAACTAGAATCAGAAATCCAAAACATTCTGCAATAAAGTAGATTTAAATGAAACACATCTTTAGTTAAATTAAATTCTCCATATTTACAACTTTTCCTTATATATTTCTCATAAAATTAAAGAGAAAAAACTTAATCCCAATGCTAATCATCATTCCTAAAAGATTATGCCTTTTGCCATGAAAAAAAAAACAAGTGCAGAATCACATAGACATTAAAAATTGTAACGACCCACTTAGCCGTTTTAAGAATTTTAGCCATTATTTCTATATTAAGCATTTTAGTAGATTTTATAAATAATTTAAGATTTATAAGAGTGATTAACATGATTTACATATTTAATAAAGAATTATTTTATTGCTAATATTAATGGAAAAAGAAAAAAATAGAAAAGGAATTAAATAAATAAAATAATAATAATAATAACAATAATAATAATAATAATAATAATAATAATAAAAGAAAGGGCAAAGTGCCCTAAACCGATGAAGCCTCAGGCGGCTGCTGAGGTTGAAAAGAACGAACAAAACAAAAAAAATACGCAGAAGAAGAAAAGAAAAGGAAGGGAGAAAAAAAAAGATAAAAAGGAGGAGAAAAACTGATGTTCATCTTAAGGCGTTAAGGTATTTATTTTTATTCTTTCGATTAAATTTTTATGTAATTAGAAGTAGATTATTAGGTTAAAAATTGTGTATAATTTATGTTAATATATGAACTTGTGATTATGCATAGAAGTCATTATATACTAAATTGTTGTTGTTGTTGATATTATTATTATTATTATGTATTTGGTGTGGAAAGAATTGAATTTGAGACTTGGTGTCGGCTTACTAGATTGAGGACAAGTTATTGCTTCTATCGATAATTGTTATGGGGATTAGTTGTAAGTGTTGTAGGACTATATTGATAAAAATGGAAATAAAAATATATCATACAAATACATATTTTTAATATGTTAGCAGATAAGGAATTGGAAACGGTGGTGTAAAGATAACACTATTATTATTTAACTATTAATTAGGTGTATTATATACATATGAACACCATTAGATTACGATATTGGAAAAAGTATGACTTAACCCTAGACTTGAAATTCATAAAATATGAGATTTGACATATTAACTCGGATCAAGACTTTTGAACTTGACTATAATTTTGAGTGAGTTTTGGATCTAAACTAGACACATAGTGATATAAGTCTTGTTAGTTTCAAAATCTTATTGTGATTATTATATAAATAGATTGCATTTATTTGAAAAATCAACGAAAGTAGAAGGCTCATGTGGCAGAGTGAATTCTTGATTATCCGAGGGAAGTGGATTTCTAAACTCTTGTTAAGAGTATGGAATGCGTGTATTTTCTTGTGGTATATGTTTGGGAGTAATGTGATTTGATAATGGATTGAATTGTCCACATTGATTAATTCTAATGGTGACAAAGGGGTAGTAAAAGGCAATGTGATTAATTGTTTATGTATGATGTATTGAGAAAGGTTTGAAGGCTTGTTGAATCATTATTGATGTGATATCATGTTTGTGTTGCTGTAAATTGTGCAATATTATAAAAATGGTCATCTCCTCATTATTTTTGTGAACATATTATTTGCATCATTCTGAGACATGGTTGTGACAATTGTTATGTGCATTGAGAAAGAATGAGAACTTAAAGAGGATGTACCATTTCGAGGGACGTATCGCGCGCCACGATGGATACTATATTTCAAGGGACGTATCGCGCGCCATGATGGTTACTATTATCGAGAGTCGTTTCGTGCGCCGCGACAGATGCATGGATAGATATGTCCCCCATGGGTCCCAGACTGAGAGACAGCGTATGTGTATCACTAGGTCAGACATGCATCATTATACTTGACATTGCATTCCATTTTATTGCACATACTTATCATTAGTGAACTTGATATTGTGTTTTCCTCATCTTGTGAATGTCTTTCTGTGGAACTTGTGATTGATGAATATTGATGCTTGTTGTTGAGGAAATATAATTTGTTGAAGTGTTGTTGTTGAGGATATGTAATTGTTGAAGTGTTGTTGTTGAGGATATGTAATTTGTGAAAATGTTATTGTGTAGGATATGTAATTTGTCAAAGTATTTTTGTTGAGGATATGTAATTTGTCAAAGTGTTGCTGTTGAGGATATGAAATTTGTTGAAGTGTTGTTGTTGAGGACATGTAATTTGTCAAAGTGTTGTTGTTGAGCTATGTGCTATGTAAACCGTGAGTTATTAGGTTGGGCTGATTTTTACGCAGGTTGTAGTTGTGGAGGTTCGATTGGGGTGGTAGGTTCGATTGGGGTGGTAGGAGTACCTGTATTTCATCCCCTTAGCTTGTGTTTAGGGATTTACTTGTTGAGTACCGTGTGGTTTGGTACTCACCCCTTGCTTCTACAAATTTTTGTAGGTTATGAGCCTGGATTTTTATGGTACTTGTCATTCTCTTCTTTTCCGAGACTTCTTGGAGATTTGTGAGGTAGCTATTGTCGTCTCAGCAGACTTTCTTTCTCCTTAATTATGATCTTGTTCTATTCTAAAAACAAGTTCATTTGAGTCTTTAGTTTTTCTTTTGAATCAATTGTAATACTTTAGAAGCTTGTGCACGTGACAATCTGATTCTGGAGGTTCTTTTTAGTTGATTATAAAAATTTTGCACTTTATTGTAACAGTGAGTTTTAGACCGACTTGTCTTTATGGGATAAGACCAATGTCATCGCGTCTAATTTTGAGTGGTAACAAAAATAGGGACGAATAATGAAATAATAATATAAAAAGAGTGAAATTTTACCATGTGTGCCTGATGAATGTTGTTTGGTTCCATTTGAGGTCCAAGGCAGCACACAAATAAATAAAGAAAAGAAGGTCTGAATTTTTTTCTCAACACACAACACACAGATATTTTGCTACTTTTTTTTCTCCGCCAACTTAAATTTGTTAGATTTGAATTTGGATGACTATTTACTACACTATATATTCCGACTAATTAATATTTAGTACTCTCTCAGTTTCATAGTAATTGAATTTTTAAGGCTTTTTTCATTTGGTCAAAGTTTAAAAAGGATGTTTTAATTTTTGGTAAAATTAGCTAACTAGTCAAAATTTCAAATATAATTGTTAAAACAACAACACTTGAAAATAATTATTAAAGATATCATTGTTCCAATATTTTAAAAAATATAATGTATCCTAGTTTAGTTTCTAATTTATTTCACATTAATCATATGTTCTCTCTCTCATATATTATTTTATAGCAAATTATATATTTACTAGTTCTCGACACGTGCTTTGCACGTGAATATCACGAATATATATATATATATATATATATATATATATATATATATATCATTATTATTATTTTCCCTAACATCACTATTATGTATTTATTTAAATTACTTCTATTTAAACGAAAGTATATTTTGCATAAACTATTCAAGTATTATCAAACTCATCATGTGTTAATAGAAATTTTGTAATTAAATAACACTTAAAAGTATAATAACACAAAATTAAAGAATTTTTCTTTTCATGACAATACAAAATAATACATAATTACATAAAAATATGGGTTGCATACCAATCCATTTTGGACAAACTTACTGTAACTCCAAAATGAAAAAGAAAAACATAAAATCATAATCTAACATAAGAAAGATACAAGGAAATATATAAGTCATATCTTATACTGTTAAGTTTAACAGTTGAACTATATTCTAAGAAAGCTTCTCTTTTAATTTCAGAATGAAGCTATTGTTCTTCTCCTTAGTTAGATTCTTAACGACTTGTATTAATATCATAAATCTAAGAAAAAGAAAAAAGAATAGTAGATGATAGAAAAGAAAAGAATGTGATGACCTAGGAAGCAATTAACTGGTACTTGTAGTGATATTTGATTGTCTTTTCACCTACCAAAAATTTTTAATGGTACACATTGAATCATGATAGATAAATTTATTTTAGTTTCAAAATTCAAAGAATCACAAAATTTGAAGAGTTTCATACATCATTGTTTCATTATAGATAAATATATGTTAATCTCAAAATTCAAAGAATCAGAAAATAGGGATAATGCGCAAGTACCCCCTTAACTTATGCCCGAAATCTTAGAGACACACTTATACTATACTAAGATCCTATTACCCCATTAACTTAATTTATTAATAATTTTCTACCCCTTTTTGGCCTACGTGGCATTATCTTGTGCGTCCAACGCTGATTGATTTTTTCTTTCAAACTAGTGTCACGTAGGTCAAAAAGAGATGGAAAATTACTTATAAAGTAAGTTTTGGAGGGGGGGGGGGTAATAGGACTTAGTATATTATAAGTGTGTCTCTAGAATTTCGGGCATAGGTTGGAGAGGTACTTGTGCATTTTCCCACAAAATACGAAGAGTTTCATACATTATTGTTTTCTACTCTAATTCAAATCAATCTAATTAATTATAATTATAACGTCATAACTAAACTTATTTTATAAGTAATTTTCTATCCCTTTTCGGCCTACATGGCACTAGCTTAAAAAAAAAGTCAACCAACGTTGGGCCCACAAGATAGTGTCACTTAGTCCAAAAAAGGGTAGAAATATATTAATAAAATAAGTTCTGAGGGGTATTGGGGCCTTAGTATAGTATAAGTGTATAAATGAGATTTAAGACATAGGTTGTACTATGCATTATCCCTAAATTATAAAATCATAGAAATATGTCGTCTTTTCCCCCCTTAATAGTATTAATGAAACTAGAAAGTTGTGTTATTAAAGGGAGAAGGTTAGAAGCTTATCATTTGTACCACTCTATTACACGGAAAACCCCAAATTAACAAACATTATTCAATTGAGGGATATGAATGATAAGTATAAGTTTATTAACGGTGGGGATATGAATAACTCTATATTAACGGTATTTGTATTATTAACTAATAAATGAAAGTTGAGAAATATTTCTAACTCTTTTCCATTTATTATACAATTACTTCACTTAATTGCATATATTCCACCATTTTATTGTTGTTGTTATTTATATAGTACTTCTCAGTATGGAAAAGAAATTAAAATATATTGATTTTCCCGCCTTTAAATTATGCTCTTTAATTTGATTAATAATTTATTTCACAAATATCTTATTTAGGAAAAGAATAGGAAAACAGACTAGAAGAACAGTATAGAAGGAAATAAAGCTATTGTTAAAACAAACTAAAGAAGATAGAACTGAATGAAGAAAACTCGTTGTGAACAGATGTACAACCATGACTAAAGATATTCATTTAAACCTCATTCTCCGTACCAATCACTTTGTTGTGTTAAAATAATCCCCACAGGAAGTTCTCACTGTTCCGTCACAAGGTGAGATGCAGCTCCAGAATTATCAGAAAATCTTCTTTCTTTTGTATTGAGTTCACAAAGGAGACATGTACATCAATATATAACTACTGCTAAGTTACAATACATGGAAAGGAACTGATTTCTAACTATTTAGCGTAGATCAATCAAGGGCTTAATAAAAACTTCCTGTTTTACAAAGATTACAGAATCAAACCTAAAATATCTCTACACCCAGTATCCCTTCTGCAAGTTTCATTCCTTGTTTTTGCTGTGTTGGCTATTTTGGATGAATTCTGCAGAAAAGAATGGTTTAAGAGCATGTCCGCATTCCAAAGCTAGCTCGGGATTTTTCCCAAGACATTTTTTTTCAAAAACCTTGAACTTCCTATGACAACTTTGAATTCTTAAACTTCGGTTTCTCAAACCCGATTTTGTACAACAGATGATCATCATGTGCGTCCCACAACGATGCCCCTATAATCAGCTCATAGATTATCACAAGTTAGTTGAATCAAGACGTATAGCAACCCAATTTTAACAATGCGAGAGAAGCTAAAACATACAAGTCCAACGGTTGAATCATTAATAAAGATAAAGTCGAATAACAATGTAAAATCAAAACTATCTCCGAAGAACTGGTGTTACATTGTCATGAGCAACACTATAAAAACAACAAATTCACAAACTAGATTGTAGTTAACATCAGTAACGTTTTTTGGTAAAGAGCTAAATCAAAGCCATTTCTAACAGTAGTTGTGGTGACCACAATGTCAAGCGTTCCCACATTTTCTCTAACTATCACGTCTATCTCCGTATCAATCACTTTGTTGCTGCCCTTTTCGGCAGTAAAATAGTTACCACAGGAAGTGCTCCTTGTTCCATCCTGCAAGAACATCCACAACGCATTTATACTCAAAGGATTAGATAATTGATCTATTTCCCATGAGAATCAGAGAATGTACTATCAGTACTCTACAGCTTGGCCTGATGACACAACACATTTATACTCAAATGAAACCAAACAAGCATCCCCACTTTAAAATGACATAATCTTTTCGATATATAGGTAAATGTATTACCTAAAAAGTTCATTGAAAATGAGAAAAGAATATAGAGATTATCGACGTATTTTGAGAATCGCTTCACAAGGTTGTGGATGCAAGTATAAGCAGCTTTACATCATTTATAAGTGCTCTCATAACCAAATCTTTGCTATTGAACTCTACCAAAGCAATATATCTCTCAGACTTTCATGTAATGGGAAAGAAAATCAATTTCTAGTAAAAACATTCGTGGGCAAAGGGGCACTTCTACTTTGCAACCCTTACCCCATTATGGATAGATATATAAAGAAAACTAACCTTTCTTTCTCACTTGCAAAAGCATACAGTCCTATATCTTCTTTACTCGGAATATGATTGTTGAATAGACTTTTCTAAATATGCCCATGGGGAACAAGTTCAAATTTAAGAGTGTTAGGCAAAAGACCTAAGAACTCATACACCTTACGTCTAACTCTGGAAGGAGGATAGGTTTGGATACAATTATATCCCAGGTACAAATTCCAAAGTACGAAAGATGTCAAAACTTGCTCTGAAATGTAAAGAGGAAGAGAAATTAGATCAACTATCATCCGACTAAACAATACACATTGAGATTGTCATTATGTCATATATTGTTCAATGTCCTACACATTATTTTAGTGATACTAGTGGTGTCCATACCAGCTTGCATGTACCCCAACTAATTTGGGCAACTTGTACATCCTATAAGCACATATCGATTAGGTAATACTGCCCTATAAGGCTAGATCAGATGGGCGCACCGTTGTTGTAGCTGGGATTCTAACCTAGAATGTCCAAGTTGTTACTCTTATGCCTTAACCACAAGGCCATCTCTTGAGGGGACCAACATTATGTTATTGAAAAAATGTATTATATATGTTTCCGTACTTATCAATATGGAAATTACAAAAAAGAGGTTAATCAATCAGCTGAAAACTAGCAAAGATGGACCATCCAAAAACAGACATGAGCTGAATTTAAATTTGTAATAATTGTACACAATGAGGGTACTTACTTCCATGAAGGAATTAGAATAGGATCACGGGGTGTGTCATAGATGAATTCATCATTCGACTTTCATTCACATAAATGAGACTTCTATGCTCCATATTGGTAGAATCACCCAGACCTTAAAAAAATAGGCTACACCAATTGGATAGAAGTAAAGAAGTAAATAAATTTTGCTACGAAAATCATATTGAAAGATAATATCAACGATAGATATCTCAACATCTAAAAAAAACTATTTCCAGTATATGTAGAAAATGAAATTTCTGAACAATAAAGGTATAAGAAGAGAAAAAATCAAATCAAGTAATCAATACAAAAGATGGTGGTGATCACTTAACCTTAAGATAATTGTACTTTTTTTTTGCTCTGTTTAGGGTTTTTGGCAATTTGAAGATTGTGAAGTTTTGTATATCCTGTTAATCCCGAAGGCCGCCGAACCGTGCTCTTCTCAAGAAAAGAGTTTCAAATTTGAGCTCTAGGCTTGCTAAAAATCCCTCGAGTCGTCATGGGTTTGACACAACTCTTGAGGAGACAATATTTATCACCGAAGATCCATATTTCTTGATATTTGATGGCATACGAAGTGCTTCTTTAATAGGTAGATATCTTATTTTCCCGGTCTGTACCTCCTTTTCCCAGTTAATACGATGTCTACCGCGAAACTTACTATGTTTCATTGGTTGCACAGTACTCTGGCAAATCCTTTTAGAGGCATGAAACTTGGTCCCTCAAAATGCACATTTTCTAGTCCATATGATGAAGAGACATTATCCCTTCGCCAATATCACATTCTTCACAACTCGAATCCATTAGTGCATCAACATAATAGTCCAGTATGCAATATCTAAAAGGAAGGGCACAACAGATTTTTTTAAACACAGGAAGAAGACTATACATGCATAAAAGATACATGTAGTATTTATGAGAATTTAATCCCACAACATGAAAAACAAATTCCAAAAAAGGAAAGCAAAATCGATAATCTAACTAGTAATTTCCTTCAAGAGGTAAAAAGATCAACTTCTCTATTAGAAATGTCAAGTCAACCAAAAAAAAGGGTTTGGTATTGAGACAATGTTAGTGGTTTACAAAGAACGTAAGTGATGGAGCAAGTATGGATCAAAGAGCCATGACTTTCAGTTTTCCTAACTATTTGTCCACCTTTTCATGATAAAAAGAAAGAGAGAGAGAAATGGAGAGAGAACGTACCGATGCACGTCAACATTGTTACACTAATAACAAGTCATAATTATTTTTTCAAAACATGTATCACTGTAAAATTCACAAATCTTTTTTCCAAGTTCATATAGAAAATACAAGAAATTTAGATGGTGACGAACTCCTGAATATTCAACTTAAGTGAATCTAGATGCTATGAAAGTGCCCCATTCAGATTCTTTTTTTTTTTTGCAAGGAATTAAGATTATCATATAAACAATATGAAATATGTTGAGACAAAATATCATTAGATACAGAAAGCTAAATCATAATCAGCAAAATCAAGTTCTCATCTACTTTAAAACTAACATGCTTATGTTTCATAATAAATTCTTCTTACACAGCAGAAGCATATCCAGCGGTGCATACCAAGTTTTCTATATAAGTTTGTTGTTTTGTACTTTAGTGTTATACCAATAGACACACTATAGCTTCTTTAACATCTTTTTTTGGACAAGAAAAGAGAATTTTCGAAGCAACTAAGACAACCTGTTATAGAGCAAAAAATATGACACACATAATCAATATCTCCACTCTATTTGTCCAGCTAAAAATGCACTATATAATAAAATCTTTATCTTTGCAGAAAACTGGGGAAAAAAGCCCAACCATAGTGCCGTATGCATTGATGTTAAATTATTTTGAACCTAAAATTTTAACTAATCAGTAAATTGATTTTGGAGTAAAATGTTCTAAGAACTAACTATATTTTAATCACTATCTATTAATTAATAGTAGAACACGGTATTAGTAATTCATGTAGCGAAATAGCAACACAATATCCGAACAATAAGGAAAGAATAAAGTAAAAATCAAATTAGGACATGGACTATTGAACTACATTTAAAGTAATTAGGAAAAATGTACCCAAACAAATAAAGATATATTGATTACTATTGCCTAATGGAGATACAATATCAAAGTTGCTAATAGTTGTGTGAATATATATATATATATATATATATATATATATATATATATATATATATATATACTAAAAAAATTCTACTATGCCCTCCGAATTCACTTTCAATTATAGGTAGTAATAGTAGTTTTCGTAGACAAATCAATGATATTTTTCTTTTATTTTCTTCTTCTTTATTCAGATTCATCTTAAGTGTGTTCGTTATTATGTCTTTCCACGGAATATGTTCATTATAGAAACTTATGGATATTTTAAATAATTTTTATAACTTATGGATACAAATTATATATTTTTAAAAAAGTTAAACATTTCTCAAAAATCTATGGTCATCATACACATATATTTTTCTGTGTCTTAATTTAAACATTAGTTACTTATTCTCCCAATTATTTTCTAAAACCTAGTACTGCCTCTTTTTCTTATTAAGTGAATTTGTGAGGCAATGCACACTAATTAACAAAAAAACATTCGAGGACATAATTTAAACCATATTCTCCCCTAATGTCCTTTGTAGAATAAAAAAAATATAACTTTGTAAATATTGCAATTTATCTCTAAAAAATATAAAATATTATTAAAGGAAAGAGCAAATATGAGAGAAAAATTCAAACATCCATCTTGAAGTTTGTATATTGCAAATATGGAAAAAAAATATTAAAACATCCCCTTTAAACTTTGACCAAATGAAAAAAGCCTAAAAAATTCAATTACTATGAAATATAGGGATAGTAAATATTAATTAATTGGAATATATAGTGTAGTAAATAGTCATAAAAGTTGACAGAGAAAAAAAAAAGCAAAACATATAAGTAGTGTGCTGTGTGCTGATAAAAAAAATCCAGACCTTCTTTTCTTTGTTTGTATTTGTGCCGCTGTTGACACCTAATTTTGATCTAACATTTTCAAATTTTACAATTTTTAATTTTTATTTATTTAATAGTTTAAAATGATTTTTTTATAATTTTAAATAAGTTTATCAATAACTATCTTTATTTTTCAAAAAAATAAGATTTTTTATTTGTTAATTTTAAAATTATATTTTTACATGTTATTAGTTACATATTTTATATTTTTTAATATTTATTTTATTTGTTACATTTGTTAATATTTAACACATTTTACAAAATTTACTTCAAATACAAATAAAATTTACATAAATAATTGATATTTTGGGCCACAATGCCAAGCCCATAAAATTAGAACCCATTACATAAATTCTATTTAAATTTTATTAGGTTAAGAAATAAGATAGTGGTAAATCATTATTTTTTTTTTTACATTGAGAGGAACTATTTCCAAATAGAAAAACCCTAAAAAAATTCTCCTCTCTGGTTTTTTTTTGGCACAAAGGCAGCCGTTACTCAACCTTCCATTTTCCTTCTCCTCCACAGTCAAACAACCACCGATAATCGCTGATCTCTCCCTCACTGAAACAACCAGAAAATTGAACAACCCGTTTTCTCCATTTTCCTTTCATCTCCAGTCCACAAAATAGACGCCTGAAACATCCAGTCCACCACCACGCTGCTGCCAACAACTTCTGAGCTCGCAGCGAATTTCAAGTAAGAACAAACCTCATTGCCTCTTTTCTCTTCCTCTACGCTGGAATCCGGCGAAACCTCCCTTCAAAACCCCTCTCCTCCAGGCCGGAGATTTGGCCAGCAAACAACCAGCCTTCGACCCTCAACCCAAAGCTCCGAACAACCACCCGAAACTACCCTTGCTCCAACCACCAGATCCAGGTCGGAGCTCCACGACCAAGACCCATCAGAAAGCCACCAAAACCCATCAATAAACCAGATCCAAAACCCCTTTCTTTTCCCGTTTTCCAGCAGCAGATCCGGCGAGGAGCTTGAAGCTCGATGAACCGGAGCTAAACAACGCAGACAGTCCTTTCCCCTTTCCCTTTTTCAATTTTTTTTGTTTGCATTCACATGTGTCTTCACCTATAACTCCAGCAAGCTAAGTTCCAGCGAACAAGAGCAGTACCACCAGATCTCCACCGCGATGATCTTCAGGCTCGATGAATCGGTGACCAACAAACTACAACCAGCTCCATCTAACTGCTGCGATGCTACTTTCAGTGACCAACGAATCCCAACACACTGCAAACTCCGGTGAACAACAGCCATACTGCAACAACAACTTTACAATGCCCAACAACGGTGAGAACTCAAACCGGACCCTTTAATTTTGTTCTTAATTTGTTTGTGTTCAATTCTTTTAATTCTTGGTGGGTTATAATTATTAACTAATTGGTATTAGTTTTATTTTTATTATATTATTATTAGAAAGGATACATGTGCTATGCTAGAATACCTTTCTTTTGTTCATTTGTCACTTTTATCATTTTTTTTAAGTTTTCAGATTTCAAATTTATATATTAATATGTATTGGTCATTGTGTTTATTGGTTTCTTTATTTTTATTTTAGTTTTCCTCATTGTTATATTAATGGCTTTTCCATTTGCTCATTGTTTATTGATGCTTCATTAATTGTTTCGTCCCTTGTATTGATGTTATATTATTAGTTGACTAATTTGAAAATTCTTGATTTTTATGAGTTTTTTACTTATTCTTTTTGAAGTGAGTTATGTGATATTTATGTTGTTAGCTTTATTATGATATTAATTAGTTACATGTTAAAATAGGCCAATGAGAAAATCTCTCCGTCGATTTTGGAGATCTTTTCATTTTTAAAGATGAAAATTTGGATTAATTTTGTATACGTTGTTGGTTGAAAATGGTCGATGAAGAAATTATCGTCGATTTTCAAGGCCTTCCATAATTTTTAATTTTGAAGGATACCTAACACATTCCCTTCAAAATTACTTAAGCTCCTTACCTAGAATCTAATGGTTCCGTAGATTATTAAATAGTTTTTTAGTTTTTCGTTAAATTAGGTGGCGATTCTCTTTTTCCTTATAAAAATCATTTGTTCGATGTGAACAACACCTAAGAGCTTAAATGGAACCAAAAAACATTCATCAGACACACATAGTAAAATTCTACTCATTTTATGTTACTACTCCCTCCATCTGATATTGTTTATCATTGTTTCTATTTTTAGATTCAAATTATAAAAATTTTGACTAACATTTTAAAATGCATTTTTCATCATATTAATATGAAAAAGTTGTAATTTACAATACTTTTCATATAATTTTAGAATATTTATTTTTTTAATTTAAAATATCAAATTAATATGTTCTAATTTACGTTTGAAAATTACTCAAATTGACTTTTGATAAGTGCAATATGACAAATATTTCTGGATGGAGGAAGTATTTCTTTATTTCCCCCCCATTTTTATGTCTATGATGATTAGCATTGGGACTAAAATTTTTTTCTTCTCTTTAATTAATTTTATAAAAAAATATATAAGGAAAATTTTATGTTAACTATAAAAAAATCATTTATTGTGTCATATTATAAATGAAATCTTAAGTTATACTTTCAAATGGGGCCACAAAAAGGAGATCATTAGATGGCCAATACATTGATGTTGGGGGAGATTTTAGAGCCAGAAGGTAAAGTGAGGTTATTTTTGTAACAAATTTGATAATTCAACGGAATTTGATGCGATTTTCAATATAAATAAGTATTAAGGAAGTGAAATGATTTTCAACTAGACATAAGACAAAGTGAAATAGTGACTTGAATAATATTTGCACAATTTTGAATGCTAAGAATATAGAAGGAAATATTTTATAATTGCATGTTATCTCTCAAGATATTTTGTTGATATCAAATTCTTATTATACATGCATTTGGAAATATAATAATTGCAATGAAAATGTAGGAACATTAAGAATTTCTACTCATAACTTTTTTTTATATTATTTGTTGTCTCAATCATTGAAAATGTCAAGTTCAAATTCAGTCAGTTGACATAAAAACCAATTAGTTCTTTTCCCTCAAATCCTCGTCGAATAATAACTTGTTCAATTCAATCATCATAGAATCCAAAAATTTCATCAATGTCCCTATTTAACAAGAACAAATGATTTACTCTTTGTGTGTTGATCCCAAATAAGAATCTTGACCTCATCTTCTACCTCGGCGACTATAGCCACTAAAGGATCCATGTTCTCGAAGATGTATTTCAAATCACTTTTATTAAATCTTATATCTTTAAAATCCTTTGTCATCCATTTCACGAAAGGAAACTCACCTCTAATTAGGTTAGAGTGAGTTTCCTTTGGTGAAATGGATGACAAAGAATTTTAGAGGTATAGGATTTAATGAAAGTGATTTGAAGTACATTTGCAATAACATGGATTCTTTAGTGGCTATAGTTTTCGAGTTAGAAGATGAGGTCATGATTCCTTTTTAGGATCAAGACACAATAGTTAACCATTTGCTCATGTTGTATAGGACATTGATGGAGTTTTTAGCTTCTATGATGATAGGATTGAACAAGTTGTTACGATGAAGATTTGAGAGAAACGAACTAATTGATTTTTATGTCAATTGGTTGAATGTGAACTTGACATTTTTATTAATTGAGACAACAAATAATATAAGAGAAAGTTCTGAGTAGAAAATCTTAATATTCTAACATTTACTCTTCAATTAATTTTGTGAGAAATACAGAAGTAGCAATTCAAGTCAAAAAAAAAAAAGACATAAAGAACTTACAAAGAAGTAAATATAGACAAGTTCAAGAAGGAAAATGATTTGTAATTCCTTTCATTGTTGAAGTTAATGAAGACAAATCAAACTCTATAAAATTTACGAGAAGTTGAATGGAAAAAATTGTCTTTGCAATAACACAAATCATGAGAATTTTTCCAAACACCATTCATTAGACAAAATTTTTCAAATTTTATGTTATACTATCTCTTTGTTTTCCCCCCTTTTTTTATGTCTATGCGATTCTACACTTATTTTTTTACATGGCAAATGTGTAATCCTTTTTGAATGAGGATTAACATTGGGATTAAGTTTTTTTTCCTCTTTAATTATTTTATGAAAAAAATATATAAGGAAAAGTTTATGTTAACTACAAAAAAAATCATTTATTGTGTCATATAATAAATGTCAGTGTTGTGAATGGTGAGCGCCTCATTGCCTTTGGCGAGAGGCGAGGCGAGGCGAGGCCTCCTCGCCATTCCCCACTGAGGCGAGGCGGTATGCAATAGGCGGCCCATGGCGACCTAATGGCGCTAGAAAAGGCGGTGCCTTTTTTTTTTTTTAAATATTTGACTTAACAATAATAGTCAAAATTAGGACTTTTTTTATATTTTCAAATCTGATGCTGCGCACTCTTCTCCCCGACTCTCTTCCCCTCGTGATCTATTCTCCTGATCTCCATCATCTTCGAGTTGCTACTGCTGAAGACCTGAGGTATACCTCTTTTTTTCTGTTCTTCTTCTTCAATTTTCGTTTCAGACTTTCAATTTTGTTTCTTCAAGTTTTTTCATTGCTCATTTTTCCCTCTATTTTCTTCACTCTCTTTTTTGTTTCAAATTACTGTAAAATGCCTTCTGTTTTCACTATGCTGTAAGTCTATGACTGTTGTCCATTATTTTTTTGAAAAAAATAATAATTCTTTCTATAGTAATTATTATAGTATTTGTAAGATATGTAATTGCTATTGAAATCAAATTAGGACGTGGACTATTGAACTACATCTAAACTAATTAGGAAAAAAAGTAGCCAAACAAATAAAGATATATTAATTACTATTGCCTAGTGGAGATACAATGTCAAAGTTGTTAATAGTTGTGTGATACATATATAGCTGATACATTGTTTGACGATCAAATCCAAAACTTTAGTACCACACTGTTAATGAAGGATAAAGATAATATTTTGAGTAAATTGTCAAGATTTTTCTCATAATATATTCATTTAATAATATAAAACACTCCTTTATGTACTTTAAGAAGTTTAGAAGACTCCTTTATTATTTCATAATCATGATGTCTGAACAAGCTTGAACAATTTTGTCCATCCTTGAGAAAGATATTCAACAGAGTATTAATCTAAATTATTTTATATATTTCTTCAAGTAAAATGAAACAAATCTTTTTTATGGGATATTACCACACCAGCTCAGTCACTCTTTCATGTTGTTGAACAAAAGAAACAGAATATGTGTGTCTAGAAGATCTCCATTGAAGGAGCTTGAGGAAGAAATAGAAGAAGAAGTGAGGAAGAAGAGATAGTACTCTTCTTAGATGTAAATTGATAGAAGTGGTGTAAAACTACAATGCGAAAGTGAGCTACAAAGAATCTGCAGCAGCTATATATATACAACTAACTCTAATAGATTATTTAACAACTAACTAATCTACAACTAACTAATGGAAATCTAACTAACTAGTGGAAAAGCTGTAACTAACTAGATGTTTACATATATAAATATCAATACCCCCCTTCAAGTTGGAGGTGTAGCAAGCAGATCCAACTTGCTTAAGATTGCTGAATGCTTCACTCCAGTGAGCGCTTTAGTCAGAATATCAGCAAGTTGTTCACCAGTTCCAATATGATGCAATGAAATTAACCCTTCTTAAAGCTTAGCTCGTACAAAATGACAATCGACTTCAATATGCTTCGTTCTTTCATGGAATACATGATTTTTGGCAATTTGTAATGCTGACTGGCTATCACAGAAAACAGGAAAAGGACTAGCACATGGCACAGTTAGCTCTTCAAACAATCTGCTTAACCATACCAATTCCCCTACTACTTTTCTAATGGATCTGTATTCAGCTTCAGCTGAAGAAAGAGATATAGTCTCTTGTTTCTTCGACTTCCAGCTGACAGGACTTGATCCCAACAATACAATGTAACCAGTAACTGATTTTCTTGAATCAGGACAGGATGCCCAGTCTGAATCATAAAATGCTTGGATCTGGTAGTCATTAGTAGAAGACATGAGCAAACCCAAAGTTGGATCTTTTTTAGATATCTAAGCAGATGATATGCAGCCTGCAAATGAGGCTCTCTAGGTTCCTGCATAAACTGACTCAAATGTTGTACTCCATATGCAATATCTAATCTTGTGTTGGTGAGAAAATTTAACTTTCCAATCAACTTTCTATATGACTTAGGATTTTCCGGAAGTTTCCCTTCACTGGCTTTGAGTTTGATTGTAGAATCAAGAGGAGAAGCAAGACTAGAGTACTCTGTGCAGTTATACTCTTTGAGAAGATCAAGCACAAATTTTCTCTGAGAAATAGGCATTCCAACCTCTGTATATAGTATTTCCAAACCCAAAAAATAGTGTAGCTTTCCCAAATCCTTGATCTTGAATTGGTTATGAAGATAGTTCTTTAACTGATCAATTTCTTCAGCATCATTTCCAGTAAGTAGAATATCATCTACATATACAACTATAAACACAGTGGAAGGACCATGTTTTCTATAGAACAAGGAATAGTCATTTAAGGAGTTACTGTATCCCCTAGACTTCAAAGCATCAGACAATTTAGTATACCATTGTCTGCTGGCCTGTTTTAAACCATATAGGGACTTGTTAAGTTCACAAACCATGCCTTTAGTAGTAACATCTAAACCCTGTGGAATATCCATGTATATTTCTTCATGCAACTCTCCATGAAGAAAAGCATTGTTAACATCCAACTGGTATACATTCCAGTGCTTCTTTACAGCAGTGGCTATCAAAACTCTCACAATTGTCATCTTGATGACTGGAGAAAAAGTCTCTGTATAATCTACTCCATAGTGCTGAGTGTAACCCTTTACAACTAGCCTTGCTTTGTACCTTTCTATGCTCCCATCAGCCTTATGTTTTACCTTATAAACCCATCTACATCCAACAACCTTTTTACCAGCAGGAAGTGGCATAAGTTCCCAAGTATCATTGTCATGTTGTGCAGTCAACTCTTGTGTCATTGCATCTTGCCAAGCAGGATTCATTGCAGCCTCATTAAATGATGATGGTTCACAATCATGTGACACACTCAATATAAGTGACTGACTATCAGGATACAAGGATGTGGAAGCTATATGATGGTGATGTGAGAAAGATGCATGTAAAAAGGTCATGTAGTCTTTAAGACAAACTGGAGGTTTATGAGTTCTAGTAAATTTTCTGATGGGAGGATCATATTCTGAGGATGTGAGGTTTGGTGAAGGAGAAGTAGTCAAAATGGGATCACATTGCTCAGGTTCTGGAGAGGTGAGACCAACATTATCATTATCAAAAAAGACATTATCAAATGTAGAACTTGAAGAAGGATTGTTGATAGGAAAATTGATGATATTGGAAAAAGGAAATACTGTTTCATGGAACATAACATCTCTAGAAATATGTACTTTCTTGCTGCTCAAACTCAATACCTTGTAACCTTTAACTCCAAAAGGATATCCTAGGAATACATGAGGTGTGGCTCTAGGTTCAAATTTTGCAATTTGAAGTTTGGGTGTAGTAGGAAAACAAAGGCAGCCAAAACTTCTCATGTGAGAATATTGAGGCTCTTGATTATACAATATAGTAAAAGGACATTTGTTGTGAAGATAGGCAGAAGGAAGTCTATTGATTATATATGTGGCAGTAAGTATGCATTCCCCCCAGTACTTGGTAGGTAATTTTGATTGGAAAAGAAGAGCTCTAGCTGTTTCTAATAGATACTTATGTTTTCTCTCTACCACACCATTTTGTTGTAGTGTATAAGGACAAGATTTCTGATGTAATATTCCTTTGGATTGAAAATAAAGGATAGATTCTTGATTTACAAACTCAAGACCATTATCTGATCTTATTGTTTGAACACTTGTTTTAAACTGATTTTCTACCATGTTGACAAAAGATTTTACAATATGTAAAGCATTACTTTTACAACTCAACAAATGTGTCCATGTAGTTCTACTAAAGTCATCAACTAAGGTAATGAAGTACTTAAAATTGTCATGAGTGGGTACATGATAAGGACCCCATAAGTCTATATACAGAAGCTCAAAAACTTTTGATGTATTATGAGTCTTAGGTGGAAAAGAGAGTCTAGTCTGCCTGGCCATAGGGCAAATATTACAAGTAAAAGGCTGTTTAGATGAAAAAATCACAGGAATTGATGTAATCCCTTTCATTTTTATAAAAGGCACATGCCCCAGTCTATAATGCCACAACAAATCATTACAAGAATCATGAGATAAAAGAGGTACAGAATCAAAAAGTACATTATTTGTGATACTAGGAATTGTGTTTATTACAGCTGACTCAACATTCTGAGAATTGAATGAAGGTTTGGAAGAATGGTAGATGGTATTGCAAGAATGAGAGAAACATTGACATTGAGAGCCTATCTTATTGTTGTGAGAAGAACAAGGCATTGAAGATGAGACCTGTGAAATGAAAGGACTGTCTTTTTTCTTTTTCAAACAATCTGAGCAAAGAAAGTACAATCCATCTTGCTCTCTACCAATCTCCAGAGGCCTCTTCATTGAAGGGCCCTGCAAGGTACAAGATGAGTTAGAGAATGATGCAGTACAATTGAGATGTAGAGACAAGGAACTAATGGAAATCAAATTGTATTTAAAGGAAGGGATAAAAAGAACTCTGAACAATGTGATCATGTCATTGATCTTAACATCTCCAACTTTAGTCACCTTAACTTTGTATCCATTTGACAATTTAACTAAAAGAGGATATGGTAGGTCAGTAATATGTGAGAGATGGTTGATGTTAAAGGTCATGTGATGTGTGGCTCCTGAATCTAGTATCCATAAATCAGTCCTTGATTTGAGACAGCCACACGACAGTTTATCAAAATCAATCGATGGGTTGCAAGCTATCATACCTGCAAAGTTTGCAGCTCCACAAGTTACTTGCTCCTCAGAATCAACATCTTCAGATTGCTCTAATTGAAGGTGCTGTAACAGGTTAATAAGCTGACCACATTGCTCATTGGTGAGATTAGCACTACAGGCTGTATGAGCATCAGTTTTTCCCATTGATGAATCTGCAAAAACATTAGCTGCCACTACTTTACCTCTAGTATATTTATTACTTGTATTGTAATTGGCTTGTACCCTTTGATTCTGAACATTATTGTATCTTTGCTGATTAACACCTTGTCCACTAGAAGAGTTATTTTGATTTGGATAACCATGTAACTTGTAACATTTATCAATGATATGCCCTGATCTCTTGCAATGTTTACACAAAGGTCTAGGCCTATTGTTTGCAGGATAATTGCTTGGTGCATAATTTGTTCTGAATACTCTTCCTCCTGTCGAGTTTAATGAACTAGTATTAGCAGAATTTGACCTTCCACCTGATGGATTAGATGAACCAGCACGTATGGATGAATTCATTGAACTTCCTTCAGCAAACATTTGACTATGTGGCTTAAACTCCCTTTGCTTCTCTTCTTGTACAAGTAATGCAAAAGCTTGAGCCATGGATGGTAGTGGATTCATCATCAAAATATTACCTCTAATAACAGTATAGACTTCATTAAGCCCCATTAGAAACTGGATCAATCTTCGATCTTGTTCAGCCTTATGCATAATCTCTTTACCTCCACAGCTACAAGCACAACTACATTGGTTCTTGATGCTCAGATTACTCAACTCTTCCCAAAGTTTCTTCATCCTAGTGTAGTACACAGTGACATCGAGAACTCCCTGACTTAGATCATTGATATCCCTTTGGATTTGAAACAATTTGGCACCATTCGTTTGATCATATCGATCTTCTAACTCTTTTCATAACTCTACTGCATCAGAAACATACTCAACACTGTCTGCAATATCTTTGCTAAGGGAATTAAGGATCCAAGATACTACCATGTTATCACATCTCTTCCACTGGCAATATTGTGGAGATGTTGAAGAAGGGCGTTTGAACTCTTTAGTAATGAATCCTAATTTATTCTTCACAGACAATGATCTCATTACACCTCGTCGCCATGATTGATAACCAATTCCTTCAAAAGCTACTGGAACTAAGATCAAGCTTGGATTGTCAGATGGATGTATGAGTAGAGAGGGTTACTAACATCGATTACGTTCCCTCCTGTTCCTGATGTGGAAGCTTGGCCAGAAGTCTCAACCATGATGAGATCGATTCACAGGAAACAATTACAGAACACTGAAGAAATCAACAAGAAGACAATAACAGAACACTGAAATCAACAAGAAGACGAGAAATCGACCTTTAGAGATGAGCGCAGAGATCGACAAGAAGATGAACTCGATTTTCAGAGATGAGCTCAGATTTTAGTTGACAAGAAGAACAGTGATCTACACTTGCTCTGATACCATGTTGAACACAAGAAACAGAATATGTGTGTCTAGAAGATCTCCATTGAAGGAGCTTGAGGAAGAAATAGAAGAAGTGAGGAAGAATAGATAGTACTCTTCTTAGATGTAAATTGATAGAAGTGGTGTAAAACCACAATGCAAAAGTGAGTTACAAAGAATCTGCAGCAGCTATATATATATACAACTAACTCTAGCAGATTATTTAACAACTAACTAATCTACAACTAACTAATGGAAATGTAACTAACTAGATGTTTACATATATAAATATCAATACATGTGTTATATAGCTTATTAACAATTTTGACTTTTTTTTGGCTTATAAGAGGGGGAAAAAGATTAAATAAAATAAAATTTAGAAAAGACGCGCTTAACCCACTCTAATCATTCCAAAAAGAATGTCGTCATTTTGCCATGGAGGAAAAAAAAAGACAAATGTATATGCATTGATCGCCTGAACGATCGTCATGAATGAAATAAATACTTCCTCCATTTCAATTACGTGTATGAAATTTTTAAAAAATATTTTTCGTGGAGTATATTTTCCTTAATATCTGACACACCCTTTTCCTAATAATGAAGTTTCGACGTGGACTTCTTAATCATATGAAGCAACAATAAGTTTACACTAACATATAGAATACATAAACTCTTCACATTTAGAGCTAAAAACGTCAAAATATGAATCAACTTTTTTTTGAGACTTACTAGTATTGTCCGTGCTGTTTGGCCACAAATATTTTCAAAAATATCCGGAAAAACTTAGGAAATAGTGTTTGACCAAAATATTTGTCCTTATTTGATAAATACTTTGAAAATATGGCATTTTCCCAAATACTTTGGGCCAAATTCTATTAGTTGGAATTTTTTTTAAAATTTAAAAGTATACCTAACTTTTTAATTTTATAAAATATACCCATCATTTATAGCTTTTATATATATATATAATACACACACTAAAAAAACTATACTAGTTTACTCTTCGAATTCACTTTCAATTATAGATAGTAATAGTAGTTTTCGTACACAAATCAATGATATTTTTCTTTTCTTTTCTTCTTTTTTATTCAGATTTATCTTAACTGTGTTCGTTATGATGTCTTTTCATGAAACATGTTCATTATAGAACGTTAATAGAAATTATGGGTATTTGAAATACTTTTTAAAATTTGTGGGTACATATTATATTTCTTTAAAAAGTTAGATATTTCTCCAAAAATCTATGGTCATCATACACATAAATTTTTTTGTCTTAATTTTAGCATTAATTACTCATTCTTCCAATTATTTTCCAAAACCTAATACTCCCTCTTTTTTTTATTAAGTGAATTTTGTGAAGTCGTGCACACTTATTAAGTAAAAAACATTCCAGGACATAATTTAAATCATATTTTTCCATATTGTCCTTTGTAAAATAAACAAATATAACTTTGTAAATGTTGTATTTTATCTCCTAGAAAATATAAAACATCATTAAGGGAAAGGGCAAATATAAGAGAAAAATTTAAACATCCATCTTGAAGTTTGTAAATTGCTAATATGGAAAAAAAAATTAAAACATCCACTTTGAACTTCGACCAAATGAAAAAAACCTAAAAAATTTAATTACTATGAAATAGAGAGGTAGTAAATAATATTAATTGGAATATATAGTGTAGTAAATAGTCAAGAAAAAAAATAGTAAAACATATAAGTTTTGTGTTGTGTGCTGAGAAAAAATTTCAGACCTTTTTTTTGTTTGTCTTTATGCCGCCTCAAAGCTCAAATCGAACCAAATAACATTTATCAGACATACATGGTAAAATTATACTCTTTTATGTTTTCTTTGTTTTTCCCCATTTTTTGTGTATGTGATTCTGCATGCACTTGTTATTTTTTTCATGGCAAAGACATAATCCTTTTGGAATGATGATTAACACAGCGATTAAATTTATTTTTTTCTCTTTAATTAATTTTATGAGAAATATATAAGGAAAAGTTTATGTTAACTATTAAAAAAATCATTTATATTGTGTCGTATAATAAATGAAACCTTAAGTTATACTTTCAAATAGGGCCACAAGAAGAAGATCACTAATGGACAATACATTGATGTTGAGAGTTTTGTAAATAAGAAGCGAGTTTGACTTTTTATTGAGTCAAAAGTTTTTGATTATAGTTAATAGAAAATGATAGAAGTTTAGAGTTATCTTCATTGGTTAACTAAGTTGTGAATCTTGAATTAATATATAACTTCGGTGTGATGTTTCCCTAGGAAGGTTTTCACGATAATTTTTTGTTTTTTTATATTGCGAAAAAATTACAAAAACCTGATTCTTGTATCAGGATAAGGTTTCTTCAGCATTTGAGGTAGAAGCTAACGAGACGTCACCGAAATTACCTTGACAAAGAGTTGTGCCTCTTTCCCACAATAATTCCACCATTGAAAATTAATTATGAATTGGATGTGCACATATTATGACCTATTATTACTAACGAGTTTATTTATAGTTATCTAATCCTATTTTAATTTGGATTAAATCTTTCTCACCAAAATGGATCCTCAAAGTTTCTTAAAAGAAGTTTCTAATAGTTTCAAAATTTAACTATAGCTTTATTTCCTTCTACACTATTCTTCTCGTCTGTTTTCCTATTTTTTTTCCTTTTATTTTACTAAATAAATTTCTTAAACTAAGATATTTGTGAAATAAATTATTAATCAAATTACAGAGCATAATTTAGAGGCAGGAAAATCAATATATTTTAATTTCTTTTCCATACTGAGAAGTACTATATAAATAACAGCAACAAGTCAAGAACAACAATAATAAAATGGTGGAATATATGCAATTAAATAATGTTAGTTGATTTGGGGTTTTCAGTGCAATAGAGTGGTACAAATGATAAGCTTTTAACCTTTTCCCTTTAATAAAACAACTTTCTAGTTTCATTAATACTATTAAGAGGGGAAAAGACGACATATTTCTATGTCTAGTAATAATTTCAAGTGGAACTTCAAGTTTATCATCGATGAAGTGATTTATCGACACATAAATATATATACTTGTTGTAACCACAAGTTCTAGAAGTGTTTCTTTCATTTTACACTCCGTACCAATCAAACTAGATCATGTTAATCAGGACGACGAAAGAAGTATTTATAACGACCTGAACCATCGTTGTTTAGGAGGAACATAACTCGGGAAAAAACTAGGTCATTGTCTCGTCAGGGTAGGCCAGATATCACTAGGGCGGCGGCGTCATCGAGGCATAAGTTGGCACCAGAGCAGGATACGCAAGACAGAACGTAAATTACAAGAAATCTTATTTCTCCATCTTTCTAAAATACATAAATAAGTTGTTAAACACCCTAGAAACCTCAAAAAATTTGCTCTAAGATTTGGAAGGAAGGAGAAAGACTTCTAGCTTAAGGATGGTGATATCTTGTGAATTGTAGGCCGAATTCACCGTCACTAAGCTCGAAAAACAAGAATCGAAGTCAAGTACTCCATGCAACTCTTTGGCGCCCAGGTAGGCTAGGTTTTATGAATTTAGTAGTTTAAATTTGTGCTCACTATGTAATATATGTGAGTCGATGGTATAATTTATCCGTAGGCTTTCGTGCACCGAATGATTTATGATCTAATCCTAGAAATAAGCCTTAGACAATGTATTAGGGCTGAGTATGGTCGAATTAGAATTTATATGAGATGCGTGACGAGGACCTTGGTAGGTGATGTTTGTGATTCTATGATTGTGTAATGTATTTTGTTGTTGTTTCATTATGTTGCATTTTTTATTCACACTTGTTATAAATGAGATAGATGAATAATTATATGTCATGAATCACTTCTAGATTGTATGATTGTTGAGAATATACTTGTGAATGTGATTGTGGTGTGTTGATGAATCGAATTGCTACCTTCCAGCATAATTAACTGGATTGGATTGCCACGTTCCTGCATAACTAAATGAGATCGGATTATCATGTTCCGATATAACTATGAGATTGGGTACTACGTTCTGGTGTACTAACAGTTTGAGTTTGGGTTCCATGAGATGACCAACTAATTGACATAGTTGTGATAATTGAAAATTGTGAAATACGTTATTGCTCTTCATGTCAATATTATTGTATATGTTATATTTAGGCATGTAAGGTTATGGTGGTGTTGAATTATACATGTTGCATTTAGTGGTTATATGTTGTGGTGTTTTGGGTTTGATTGTGTTGAGCGAACTCGTGGGGTATAGTGAAAAGGCAACTGGTTCAAGTGATGAGTAATGGATAGTGAGGGTTGTTCGTATGTTGAAACTGCGAAAGAGAAGTAGAGGTAGCATATGTGATGAAATGTGCTCAGGTGGGTTTCACCTTGGGGAAAGAGATTGAGTGATTAGTGGTAAGGAAGTTTGTCATAGTGTGCTATGTGATCATGATTGAGTAATATGACGAGAAAGTAAGAGTATGACGTGTGCGCTTAGTTAGAGTGCTCGTGGGTGAAATTAGGGGGTTCGTTAATGTGTTAGCATGTTTAAGCTATGATCAAGAACCGGGTGAGTAAGTTGTTTTGAGAAGGTGGAGTACTGGAAGAAAGGGTAAATATGGAGGAGCGAGTGGTTTAATTCATGATCTTACTAGTTGATTTCTTATGTTGGGTTAGGGTTGACCGATGATATCTATCAGTAACGTTTCATTAGATGAAGACGAAGAAATTCTCCAGCACAACTTCTATTCTTCCTTCCGCATGATAGGAGTTGTGTTTTTTATTTATCGTGTCCAGTTGTTCTTTTAGTAGCTCTTATACCTGTTTAGACTAGCTCCTTGAGATTTGTTAAATTACTTTACAAGTCTTAACTAAAAGTATGTACAAAAAGGTTATTTATAAAAATCAGATTTTTTTTATAATTACCTCTGTTTTCTTTAAATTTTCTACATGTTTAATTATCGGGATATGAGGGTTCTCCTATTTAAGTGTTAGAGTGGGTGTCCGCACGGTCTGGTGTGTTGGATCGTGACAGTGTCACCAATGATTGCAATCAATTCCAATTAATTTAAAATTTGACAACTTGTGTTTGTTCACTTGATTTAGGTACTAGTGGATGTGGTTGTAAATTAAAGGAAAAATTACGCGGTTAAACAAACTTATATTACTTAATTAATCATCATAGTTATAGTTTGCTATAATTACCACTCGTGACTAACACTATGTGAGTTAACTTCGAGTTTATATAATTAACCACATTTATATAATTGGCCACATTTGTATAATTTGCAAATAACAATTCTTTATTTGATTTGTATGCGATGGTTTGTATTTGTATATGACGATGATTCCTTTAATTTCTCAATTTTATCATCGGATACATTCAATCTTTTTTGTATAACTTCTTAATGTTTGTATGAACGTATAGTTTTCAGATTTAGTATAATATAATTTATATGAAGAAATTTGTGTAATATAATTTGTATTATTGTTTAAAGTTCATATGTTTATGTTTGTATCAATTTGTTATTTCAATTTTTATTGTATTTGTATAATTCCAGACTTTGTGTTATACAAATATATAAAAACACGTGAATTATACAAACGTACCCCCGAATTATACAAATGAGATGTGAATTATACAAATTATTGTCCTCTTTCGCTTGCCTCTCTCCTACCTCTCCCAATTCGTTCGCCTCTCTCCTCCATCTCTCAGTCTTGCTCGTCAGATATACAAATACATATATATATTAGTTACATATATACAATTATCTAACCGATATACATATACAATTCACTTCTCTTCACTCTATGCCCTATCTCGCTCTCTTCTCTCCTCCCTCTCCCTATATCGTTAGTCATTCTCCTCCTTATAACATGTAGCTACAAATCGTAACTAAAAAACTATATTTATGAAGCATAATTAAACTATTTTTAATGACTATATACGAAACAATGTATACTTACGAAGTCAGGCTAAATGTCTATCATGTGGCATCATCATTCTTGAATAACTGCTATAAGTTTTTCTCTTCTTTTAATTTCCTTTTGTTTTCTCAAAAGGAGATCAAGTGAACAATATAAAGATGGGCAAATAAAATTAAAATTGTATTTAAATTTGAGATGTTGGTGTGAACCAAAAACAATATATATAGTAATAGACTTGAGAGAAAAATGTAATCTTTTGAACGAAAATTGTAAAATCAACTGTGCTGCTTCTTATTTCTTATTGAAGTTCATTTTCACGGTTTAGAGCATGACATCCAAACTTTGATTAGTTTTGGCAATTAAGTAGAGATCTTTCTCTTTAGCTGCACTTAATCCACTTTTCTCACTCATATCCAAATCTTTTGGAGTATTTGTTCCATATGGAAGTCCCCAGTTAAAGTGGTAGAGGAGTCTAGCTAGAGGTTGTTTAACATTAGCTAAACCAAATTGCATTCCAGGACAAATTCTTTTTCCTGCACCAAACGGGAGAAACTCGTAGTTATTTCCAAGATAGTCAATAGGAGAATTTTCAAATCTCTCTGGTATAAAACTTTCGGGATCATCCCAAACTTGAGGATCTCTTCCCATTGCCCATGTATTGACTAGTACTGTGGCCTTAGCGGGTATTGTATATCCATCAACGATTGTTTCTTCACGACATTCCCTATGGACTATACTTGGAGCGTGTAGCCTTAACGTTTCTTTGATCACTAACTTTAGATACGGCAAGTTATCAAGATCTTCTTCATCAAAATCAATTTTCTCTTTGAAGGCTTGTCTCACTTCGCTTTGTGCCTTTGCCATAACATTTGGGTGTTTCATCAACTCTGACAATGCCCAAATAATAGCGGTGGATGAAGTTTCAGTCCCAGCAGTAAACATGTCCTGCGCGCATCAACAAATGAATAAAGAGAAAATTACGCGGTTAAGCAAACTTATATTACTTAATTACTCATCGTAGTTATAGTTTGTTATAATTATCACTCACGACTAACGTTATACATTAATTATGTGGGTAGACATCGAGTTTGTATAATTAGCCAGATTTATATATGTGTAAAATATATATGTATAATATACAATTATCTAATCAATATACATAACAATTCACCTTTCTCCCACTCTCTGTCCTCTCTCGCTCGCCTCTCTCCTCCATCTCCCAATCTTGCTCGCCTCTCTCCTCTCTCTCCCAATCTCGCTTGCTTTTTATAAATATACATATGCATAATATACAATTATCTAACCAATATATATATATATAATTGCCTTTCTTTGTCCTCTCTCGCTCACCTCTCTCCTCTTTCTCTCTCCTAATCTTGCTTGCTATATATACAAAGACATATGTATAATATAACCAATATACATATACAATTCACCTGTCTCCCACTTTTTGCCCTCTCTGTCGCCTCTCTCCTCTCTATAACATGTAGCTACAAATTGTAATTATCAAACTATAGCTATGGAGAGTAATTATACTATCTTTTAGTGCTTATAAATAAATAAGAAAATGGAACAATTTAATGATAAAAACAATATAAAAAGAAAATAGGGGGAAATTATTTTACCAAAATCACAGCTTTTATGTGGTCATTGGTGATTGGAAATTGAAGTTGATCATTCTCTTTAATTCTTAGAAAAACATCAACCAAATCTTCACCTCCATGGGCACCATTCCCCTTGATCCCCGCTTCTCGATTCTTAATATGTTCATTAACAATCCTCTCCAAAACTGAATCAACCTTTTGATGCATTTTTACCAATTTCGATTTTGCTCCACTCATTTTATAAAGTAACTTCCACGATGGAAAGAAATCACCTATATCAAATCCTCCTACTAAAAACAACGCATCTTTCATCAAATTTATCAACTCATCGCGATCTCTACACAATTTTCCGAACACCAATCGACATGTCACAGAGCTTGTGAATCGAACAATTATTTCTGTCATGTTCAGTTCACAACAGCCCCTAACAGAATCAATTGACGAGAGAACACAAGAGAGCTCATCTTTACGAATTGCGCTAAATGACTTGACCATCTTGGCACTTAATAGTTCCATTATGCAAATTTTACGCATTTGTTTCCAGTAGTCACCATATTCTGCAAACGCAATATCTTTATTATTGTACATGACAATATCAGTGGATGTAAATTGTGGCCTACTAGCAAAGGCGAGATCATGAGTTTTTAAAACTTGTTTGGACGTAGAAGGAGATGATATGATCACGGTAGGAACTTCTCCGAGTTCTAAGTACATTACGGGGCCGTATTTTCGAGCTAGGTCTCTAAAAATACGATGTGGATTATGTCCACTAATTAAATGATGCAAACTTCCAATGAGTGGGAGTCTCCATGGACCTGGAGGCAAGTTTTGTTTTTGGCTTCTTCTCAATTTTCGAAAAATAATAAAAAGGAATGAGAATAAGAGGAGAAATGAAACTAAATTCATATCCATTGATTTAATTTGATGAGCTACAAGTATGATGAAAATTAAATTAATAGCTATTGGTGTTGGATGATTTGATTTATTCATTTATGTAATCTTAGTGACCTTTTATAGTGTTAAAATAATCCCCAAATGATTTCTAGAAGCCTTGAATACTAGTATTAGGATTAGTATTACTAATAAACAGTAATTACTACCTTATGGACTATGGTACTACATAAATCAAGATTGTTACATTGGGATGTATTTGTTGAAAGTTTTACTACAAAGTCTATATTTGTATATTTTTACTTTGACCAATTAGGCCATATGGCGGTAGGGTCGTTGTATATAATAAAAGAAGAAAAAACTCCTTTAACCACATGGTCAATTTTACACACATGAGATCATTTTTGATGCGTTAATGTGGAACTTTCTCATATTTTGACTAAGAATTTTCAGCCATCGAGATGTTTGATTGAAATTTTTCTAAAAAAGAACTAAAAGTTGGGGATGAACATTTAAACCAAAAAAAAATAAAAAAATACATTGTTTCAAGATTTTATTGGAAATTACATTCCTGGTAAATAAAACTCCAAAAGATTGTTAATAAAATAGTTTATAATTTGTAACTATTAACTAAGTTACACAATATACCATTGAGAGCAAAAAAACATAATCTACAATTATTAACTAAATTATAATGTATAACTATGAGTAAATTACATAGTCCACACTTGTTATCTAAATTACATAATCTGCAATTATTGAGTACTAAATTACATAATTTACAATAGATACAAAATAAATGAAAACAAGAAACCCTTTGGATATTACTACTTTTTAAAAATTTAAAGCTCCTCAATTATGTAAAGTATTTACCACAACTCATAATATGAATAACAATAATATTAATTTAAATTATTCAAATGATTTTCTAGTTAGAAACTAAACATACTTTGAGCATATTTGACTAAGCTCGTATAATAAACTCATCAAGTTGAGCTATAAACACTTTACATCTTATTCATGTGTTAAGCAAGTACAAACTAATTGCTTATAAGTAAAAAAAAGGACAAAAATTATAAGTTGATTATCCTAGACTTAATCACATTTTAGTTTTTAATCATTCTTAACTTGATCAATAATTTTAATTTATCCATTATAATTTTGTACAATCTCTAAAATAAGTTTTCTTAATCAGAACCACCAGATGCAATTTCTCACCTACTTTTCAAGATCCAACCTCCGTTGCCTCCTTTCTTGTCAAGCAGCCCATATAGTGTTTATGTTTATTAAAATAAAATGAAGAATTTGTATATTATTGTTTATTATTATTATTATTATTATTATTATTAATTATTAATAATTAGAACTAATACCATTGGTGGTTGATGGCGTCATTGATTATGCCATTCTTAATCTCTAATACAGATATGGTATCATGATATGGAATCATAATATAGAATAATGAGATGAAATTGAAAGTTTGTTTGAATATGCGGTATGGAACTTTTGTGTGGTATATTTTCTCATAAACATGAAAATCTCATGAGTTGTAAAACTATTAAAATAGACCAGTAGTTAATTCAATATTATCAAATAAACAAAATTTTATAAAATCGCTAATAAATAATTAGAAGTTATTTGTTGTCCATTTAAGTAATTGTTTGATGCAACTTTAATTTAATTAAAATAAATTGAACAAAAAGTGTAGTGTACTGGTCTATAGTATAATCCTCCCACATAATGCAGACAATTTTTCACGTTGAACTTGTATTTCTCGATTATGTTACTGACAAGACGAACTAACATTGTTACTTTGAGTCATTTTATTGGTCAATGTCATTCGCTACTATATTTTAATGCTCATAGACTATAAATAGTTCATAACTTTAACAATCAGTTGGTGTGAATTAAATTGACTATATGTTGGTGATTTTAATAAATTTTATGTCGATGAGAATAATAAATTTTAAAAGTAATGATGTGATTATAATTTTTAGAGAAAATGGACAAAAGCCCCCCCCCCCCACCAATCTATAGCTGAATTCTCAACTACACTCATATTTTACGGGAGTCCTATCACCCCCCTGAATTTTATAAAACTGAAATAGTTACACCCTTGAAAAGCTAAAACCACATCTATATTGATCTGTGAATTTCACGCGTTCGACACAACAAAGTCTTGAAGGACGTCCACAAATTTTTTTTGTATGTTTGACGTCGGAATCCGGATAACCCCAAAAATGGTTTGCTATAGAACACAAAAATCATCGAAATGGGGGGTATGCGCACTTCGGTGCTCATCCGACCTTGAAAATGGGACGGACTACCCATGAGGGCCAACCGACTGCATAGACAAGGTCTTGAACGATGTCCACAAATTTTTTTGACATTTTTGACGTCAGAGTCGGGATCACCCAAAAAATGGTTTGCTATAGCACACGAAAATCGTCTAAATGGGGGGTATACGCGCTTCGAGGCTCGTTTGAACTTGAAAATGGGTAGGACTGACCGTGAGAGCCAATCGGATGCATAGCCAAGGTCTTGATGGATGTCCACAAGATTTTTTTCAACTTTTGATGTCGGAATTTGGATCTCCCAAAAAATGGTTTGCTATAGCACATGAAAATCGTCTAAATGGGGGTATTCGCACTTCGGGGCTCGTTTGACCTTGGAAATGGATCGGACTGGCCGTGAGGTCCAACCGGCTGCATAGGCAAGGTCATGAAGATGTCCACAAAATTTTTTGGCATTTTTTCACGTCGGAATCCGAATTACCCGAAAAATGGTTTGTAATAAAACACAAAAATCATCGAAATAGGGGATATGCACGCTTCGGGGCTCGTTTGACCTTGAAAATGGGACTGACTGCCCGTGAGGGCCAAGCGACTGCATAGACAACGTCCATAAATTTTTTTGACATTTTTTACGTCGGAGTCCGGATCACCGAAAAATGGTTTGCTATAGCACACTAAAATCATCGAAATAGGGGGTATACGCTCTTCAGGGCTCGGTTGACTTTGAGATTGGGTCAGACTGGCCGTGAGATCCTACGAGATGCATAGCCGAGTTCTTGACGGACGTCCACAAAATTTTTGGAACTCTTGATGTCGGAATCCGGATCACCCACAAAATGATTTGCTATAGCACACGAAAATCATCTAAATGGGGGATATGCGCGCTTCGGGGCTCGTTTGACCTTGAAAATGGGTCGGACTGGCTGTGAGGGCTAACCGACTGCATATCCAAGGTCTTGACGGACGTACACAAAAAATTTCGGTATTTTTGACGTCAGAATCCGACTCACCCAAAAAATGGTTTGCTATAGCACACGAAAATCATCTAAATGGGGGATATGCGTGCTTCGGGGCTCGTTTGACCTTGAAAATGGGTAGGACTGGCCGTGAGAGACAATCGGCTGCATAACCAAGGGCTTGACGGATGTCCAAATTTTTTTTAAAAAATATTAACGTCGAAATCCGAATCACCCAAAAAATGGTTTGTTATAGCCATGCAAAAGATCAAATTCAAATTGAGGAATGACCCAACTAGATTTGTGGATGGAGGTGTGAAGATCATGCCGATGTTGTTGATGGGTCAAGTAAGAAAATGAAAGTTAAAAATGAAGCTCTTAAGTTCTGGGTTATTCGAACATCATAAGGTATCAGTATAATCGTTGTCTATATATTTCAATTTTATATTATATTTCTATTTTTGTGTTGATTCATGTATTATACTGTCTATTTATACAATTGTGGTTGTATAAATATATAAATGTATAATCTATCTTAGTATCCGTTTTGTGTTTGTGTTGATTCATGTTTTATGTAATTGTGGTTTTATAAAATATAATATATCTTAGTATCTGTTTTTGTGTTTGTGTTGTCTGTTTATACAGTTGTGGTTATACAACTGTATAATCTATCTTAGGTATATGTAAATTAAATAGGTATATGTATAGAACTGGCAAATTCGTATAAACATATAACAATTTCATACACTTATACAACAGTTTCAGCCTTTACATATACAAATTAAAGCTTTATACAAATATACAATTCACAAAAAAAATACGAAATAGGTATATGTATATAGCTGGCGAATTCGTATAAACATACAACAGTCTCATACACTTATACAATTCACCAAAAACACTAAATAGGTATATCTATATAACTGACAGATTCGCATAAACATTCAAGAGTTTCATATGCTTATACACTTCGTATAAACTTACAGTTTCAATAGCTTGATCGATTTTTTGAACGGATTAAAATGGAGTTCTTTCGATTGAAGGAGACGAAGAAGGAACGAAATTATATTGAAACAGAATCCACGTGATTGCTGGGATTTTTTTCCTTTTTCATCTAACGGAAGTTATAACCCTTTTTAATTTAAACAATTAAAATATATAAATTATACAAAAAGCACATCCGTAGCAAACTACAATTTTGCTACGGAATGGAATTTTGAAAACTTTGTCAACGCACAAAATTCTTAATTTAATATTTGCTATATATATATATATATAAAAATTGCCCTAATTTTAATTATTATTATTATTTATTTTATTATTATGTTTATTATTATTATTATTAACATTTATATCATTATTATTATAATTATTATTATAATTTTTATTATTATTTATTATTATTATTATTATTATTATTATTATTTTCTTATTTTATTATTATTATTATTTTCTTATTATTATTATTATTATATATTATTATTATAATAACAATTATTATTATTATTTATAAATAATTTGTGATGATAAATAAATATGTGAACGATAGGAATGTTATTATGTAAAATATAAATTAATTTTGTTTTATTTTTTTTAAGTATAAAAACCTTACGTTAATCAATTTTTATCATGTTAACAGGGCATTTCAGATATTTTGATTAAAAAAAGTGATTATCAACACTTATTTATCAAACACATCAACAACTTTTTTTTCAACTTCAGGACTTTTATCCAAACACATAACTACGCTTTTTAAAAATAAGTTTCAGCACTTTCAAAAGTATTTTTTAAAAGTTGCTTTTTGTAAGTCAATCCAAACGGATTCACAAATATGTGATTTTAAATATTTGTTCTTTAAACACTATAGTAATAAGACAAAAATAACCCTATTATTGAAAAGAAAAAAATCTAAAAAGGAAAACAAAATTCGCAAGACAATTATTTTTGCTAGGCCACATGTTATTCTCTATATATGATATAAGTTTAGTGGTGAGAAATTATATCTTAAAACATTTAATATATAAATTTCTAAAACAGAACTTATGCCTTCCGTGACATAACTTGTATATCTTGGAACATAAATTTAATTTATAACAGTATGCCTCATGAACTTCATGCATTGAACTTATCTTGTAGGCATAACTTGTGCTTTGAAGAAAACAATGGACCACATTCTTATCACAAAGTTAGATTGCTAATTATGAAATTGTGGCTAAAAAACATATTTTTATGATGTCCATAAGTTTATATTTGTTGGGATCGTTGGAAGACATGTGTCTAAATATGGTCATCTTTTGCTAGAATTCTCTATGCTATCAACTATATATCATATTCACAGTTTTGGATATAGTCTTTCTATCTATCCTCCCTATAGATAACTTATCTACTCCCCTAAAGGGTGAACTGTATATAGCTTTTGTCAAGTATGAGGCTCCCTTTGAATCATCTATTTGATGTGTGTTAGGTCTCTAACTTAGACCTCACCTTGCAAAGCTTTTTTTTTTCTACCTATATAGAAGTGTGAGTTTCAACGTTAGTTGTTTATAGTCATATTCATATTTGATTAGGGTATTTTTGTCATATTACATTAATTTCCATGGTTCAACTTCATTACACGTAGATCATACGTGTCCTTCATCCCCACTTCCGCTCCTTTTATCAAAAGCTCAAAGCTTTCTTCAACTTTCTCAGACTCGAAGTTGCTGCAATTCTAAGGTACGATTCGTTGTTCTTTTATTTAGTTGAATGGTTTCATATTTTTCTTCTGTGTTCTCTTCATCTTTAATTTTTCTTCAGTTTTTTATGTTTTGTTGAATGGGTTATGAAAGTTTTGGTGTTGATGAAGAACACAAATACATGGGTAAAAAAAAAGAGTTGCAGTAAGCAAAGGAGAAAAAGAAGATGGGTTCTTGATTATGTACTTGACAATTCTATGGGTTTTTGAAATTTTGGTGCTTACAAGTTTTATTTAGGTTTACAAAGTTTTCAGTTTTTTGTTAGTCACAATTCAATGAGAACCAAAATTAGGGCAAAAATTCAAATTATAGATAATTTTTCTCTTTCTCGCTTTATACAAATTCAAATTTTAGATAATTTTTCTCTCGTTTTATACAATTTCATTCAATTGTATATTCCTTGTCCAAGTCTCTTTTGTCTTTCTTCTATAGAATTGTCTTATACACTTATAATTATACAATTTATTTTATATACTTCATTTTATACATTTTTCTGCCTTTTATATACTTCATTTTATACAATTTTCTGCTCAAATTTCTTTCTCTTTTTCATTTTGTACACTTCGTTTTATATAATTCGCTTCAATTGTATATGTATATCGAATTATATATATATATATATATATAGCGTAATTGTGTAAATTTTATTAATACAAATATAAATTTTTTATATTTGCTATTGATATAGGTGAAATTTTTTCTTTTTCTTATTTTTTCTTGTATTAAGCAACTAAAAATATGAAAATTTAGCTAACTAGTCAAAAAATTAACTTATTTAGTGATAATATCCATACTTTAATAATATTAGTAAACATGTCAAAAATGTTAGTATTTTAAAAATAAATAATTATTATGATATTATTAATTCATTATTTACATTCTTTTTTTCTCTCTCATAGATTACACATTTTTCATTTTCCTATATTTATGTAATTGGATAGATATTAATGTCATTTTAATTTTCTCTCTCTTTTCTTAAGCTTATCAATTTCTCTCTTATTTTCTTTCTAATCAAATCCCCAGATTTTTTTCTCTTTTCTTATTCTTCTTTCAATTTCTCTATCTAATATTCTTCCAAATCAATTTCACAGATTTTCGATTCAATATATTAATATTTTCTATTATTTTCATTTAATTTCGTTGCAAGATTTGATTTGAAGATTAACATTGATTTGGGTATTATTTTTTCAGATTCTTTATTTATTTACTTACTGATTTTAGTGTTTTTTTTTTAGTTTTTTTTTGTTTTGTTGTTGTTGTTAAAACATTTTTTAGGGTTTGAGATTACATAATTATCTCTTCAATGGATGTTTTCAAAAGAGTTACTAGAGGTATTGGACAAAATAATCAAAATTCTTTTGATTTTTCATCATTTATTTTTTTTCACTCAAAAATTAAACAACAATGTAAGTTCCGCTTTTAAATCTAAGGAGGATATACGACGGGGAAAAATGCCTAAATCCGTTGATGTGCGAAATCCCACACAGATTCATAATCATGAAGTTGAAGATAACCAATTTGTTGGAGAAGAGGTTCTTTTTTTTTTTTTTGCATGTTTTGTGTCTTGCATGTTTAGTTTAATTTGTTTAGTAATTTTAAGATTCAAAAAAATTCATGTTACAATGCGTTTGGAAGTGTATATGGAATTTTTATTATGTTATAGTTAGTAGTTATTTTTGTATTTCATATATTTATTGTATTTGTGTTCTAATTTTTTTTTTGTATGTTAGTTATGTCAATGTAACACATTATATGAGTTTGATTGTGTATATTTCATAGTTTTAATGTTTTTTGTATTAATAGATTTGGAAGTGTATATTGAGTTTTGTTGTTGTTTTAGTTAGTATCTATTTTTGTATTTCATTGTTTTATTATATTTTGTATCCATAGATTTGAAATTGTATTTCATATATTTAATTCATTTTGTATTTTGTTTTTGTTTTTTGTGATAGCTATGTCAATGTACCGCAGTTAGTATTTATTTTTGTATTTCATAGTTTTATTGTTTTTTGTATTCATAAATTTGGAAGTATATATTGAATTTTGATATTGTTTTAGTCCGTATGTATTTTTACAATTAATAGTTGTATTCATTCAAAAATTATGTTGCATTGTTTCTGAATTTGACATTTTTTTCTAATTTATATTTATTCTAAAGGTATGTCAACTAGTTATGTATTTTATTTAAGAATGAGTACATCAAATATTTAATTATTTGTTTTCAATTTTATATTTCATTCACTTTTTCAGCATATTATTTTTTTGTATTTTATATATTATTATACAAATTCTAAATAAAAAATAGAATTAAAAAGAAATATAAATAAAATACATATTGAAAGGAATACATACAAGATTTTTGAAGAAAAAAGTAACTATATAGGGAAAAAAATATATAAATACAAATATATTTCTTAAATGACTATATAGATTAATTCGGTATACCTATTGGAATGAATAAAAACTAAAAAAAAAACTATAATAAATATAAATAGAATATATTGTGGAATGAATATAATTTTAAAAAGGTAAAAATTCTGGAGAAAAAAAAAGAACGCAGTTTAAATTTTATTTGAAAATCTAACTGATGAGAAAATTAAAGATCCTTAACTTTTTTTGAAATATTCTCTCTTTAATTTTCTCCCTTTTGTTATTAAATAATTATATTCTTTAAATAAAAATAAATAATAAAAATAAAAATAAAAATAAAAAACATAACAAATTAAAATTTAACATTTTTGCTAAATATTGAAAGTGTTGAAAGTGTTGCTAATGAGAATGTTAAAATATTATGTTTTCAAAAATTTCCTTTAAAGATAACTAAAAAAGTAAATAAACAAGTAATAAAAGAAGAGAGTAAAAAGATAAAATAGGAGATGTAGAGGTTTGTGTTTCATTGGCTTTACCCAAAAGTCGGGCACTGAGTCAACTCATAACATAAATAAATAAATACTCCTTCTGTCCAAGTTATTCATTATTGAGCGCAACTTTTAAAAGAAACAAAAAATAATAGAGTAATATTATAAAATTATCTTTCTTTTAAAAGGTACAAAAAATAATAGAGTAATATTATAAAATTATCTTTTGATTTTATTAAATTTAATGTATCAAGAAATGTGTTAGATGAGTAGTAGTAATATTTAATAGCAAAGTTAAAATAGATAAAAATATAAGTTTATATGTTGATTCTGTAAATTGAACAAGTATGATTAAACTAACACAATTATTAAACGGAAAAGTCAACTTCCTAACCTAAAAAAACATTTCCATTAATTAATGTGTTCTATTGGGAAAAACTTGACAAACAACTACAATGAAAGTGCTTGGAAATTCTTAAAGAGAGCGCGATCAAGTCGGCATTATTTTGTGTAGAATTGAATGCACAAATTAAGATCAGCAGCTTCCAACTTGTTCATGGATTCCACTAGTATAGCTTCTAGTTACTTGTAAATTAGATGGTGATGCCTTTCTTCAGGGTACTCGCAGCGAAAAATCCTCTTTCTTCTGCCTCTGCTGTGAGGCGGAAGAAAGAGCATGATTGTTATTTAAAGAATGGAAGTGCGGTGCTTGAGGAGTTTCTTGCTTTATGCGATGGAAATTGCAGAATTCCCATCCGTTACTTCTCTGCCATAGAGATCAACAACTCAATAAAACACTCTAAAACCATAATAATAAATTTATAAGGAACAAATAATAATTTTGCCTTAAAAGTATGTGATTTCTGTTATTTGCTCATACATATATATCACGTGTAAAATGTACGTCAGATAAGTGTATCATGTATAAAAATATAAGTGTATCATGTAAATATAATGTATCTAGCACATCAAATTAATGTATCGACGCTTATATTATTGTATTAGTTTGAGGGATTTCTGTAATTATAAACTTATAAGGAACAAATGATAATTTTACCTTAAAAGTAAGTGATTTCTATTATTTGCGCAATTATGCAAACTGTAACTATAACATACGAATATGATTTCTATTGTTATATGTAAAAGCTATCCCTATTTAAGTTAATAGTGATTTGTAATAAATCTAACCACAATAGAAGACCCAATTGATGTATATCAAATTACACTTGAGACCCTGATTAAAGGAATGACCATGTGCACGAAAATGCCTATTTATAGCAGAAAGTTATCTCATTAGGTTATGTTATTTTCTTCTAATTTGTTATTCTATAATAGCAGAAATCTCTGTTTTTTTATTTTTCTTTCGTTCTTGAATCAGCTTCTAAATCGATCAATACAAAACCTTAGTTTGTTATATGGTTGGTGGAACATGTTATATTAATTTAATGCCTTTAGTTTTCAACCTTTAAATATTTCTACTTGGCAACTTTTTTTGCTTTTCATTTCCTTGATTGGGTTCTGATTTTGGAAATTGCATGTGAACATAGAAGATACACTATCCCATAATATTTTATTCCAGTTTAGGTTAAACATTCAAAATAATATTACATAGAATTTTTTTTTGTAGCATTCATTAAAAGTCAGATAGTCATAGTTGAATTAAAATCTTAGAATAATCAAACTGTACCTTATTATCCTAAAAATAGTTGATAATGCTAAAGTGTGACGTCATATATGCACTGCATAACCGTCATTATCTGCAACAAAAGCTAATGTAAATGATTAAATACACACGGTTTCACTTATTAATTTATTTAAATTTAAAATTGACTCTTTCAAGTTTCAACAACTTTTAAGTCAAGGGTACCCGTACCATTCATTAGTCTACACGCTGCCTTAAAATTTGAGACGATCGAATTCAAAAATTACGTAATAATAAAAATTATGTTAGTTTAATTTAAATATTCGATATAAATAAAAAAAAATTAAATCTATTTTTCACCCGCCAAATGTTACTAGTTAACTTATTGATTTTACAAAAATTAGGAGTCTCGTGCACCTAATTATATGGTTTATGTCATAAAGTCGTTATGTTTGTCATATCGAAATAGCAAAGTAATTTTTCCGTTATTGTTCAATATTAGTTTATATGTTCGTATAGTAATATCTATAAGTTATGTTATGAAAGATATAAAATTATGGTGTATGTGTAATGACTCGCTAGATCATTTGGAATTCTAGAACTGTTTTGATTCTCCTGTAAATTTTAAATTGAAATTTGGAATTTATTTGTTTTACTATAGTTATTAAATTAACATGTATTTGTCAAATAATTAATTTTAATAAGTCATAAAATCTAAAATAATTACAAGTTTATATCCAAATTCAAAGTAATTTTTGAAATACTTATTAATTACAACTCATATATATATATATACATATATATATCATTAATGTTATTTATTCAGAAATTACAGTTTAATCAATGATATTATACTCCCTCTATTTTATATTGATTGAATTTTTGAGGTGTCTCATGCCTTTTGAGAAATTAGACTAAGACATAAATTAAACATAATTTTCCATTTTTAGCCTTATTTATTATTGTCAAATTATTGAAGTCATCATATTGGAAATCCAAATAAATGCTAAAATTAGAAGAATATTTTAAAAGGGAAGTGTTTAATGGACGGAAAATTAAAAAAAGTTATAATATTTTTTTTATTTTAATATAAACTGATGTTTTGTCCATTTTTAGTTAAAATGTATTAAAATTAAAAGGTAAATGTTTTACAAAGTAAAATAATATAGATAAAATATTATTTTGACCAAAAAAATTGTTCCATTTTAAAAATAAAATAATTTTAAATTAATTTGAAAAATGAAAAAATATCTCAAAAATTCAATTAATAGGAAACCCAGAGAGTACTATAAATCGAGGCTTGATACACCACATAAGTTCACTGAATTTGTCCAAGTTTATGACTCCTCTAAATGCACAATGGAAGAGTATCCCGCACTGAAATTTTGTGAAGAAAATCAGAAAATAACAAGCAAAGCATTTGACACCCCAAACAAAATTATCTATACTGCTGTCTTTTTGTTAGAAGTGCTTTTCAAAAAATTCTAATAATTGTATTTGACTTATCAATTTGGAGAGCATGATTGTTATTTAAAGAATGGAAGTGCGGTACATTGAGGAGCTTATGCGGACGGAAACTGCAGAATTCCAGTCCGTTACTTCACTGCCACTGAGATCCACAATGCAGTAAAACATGCCGATGTGTCTATAGTATGAATATGTTAGAAGCTATATCTCTTTTAGATCCTACTTTTCGAAAAGGGTAATCTTACTAGAAAATCGTCATTATCATGGGGGGAATCGACTACGAGTTGCACGTGAGGTCGCATCTGCACTAGTTTTAACAACCAGTTATGGTGTATGAATTGTAATACACTCTCTTTTTTATTTTAAAAAACCTTAACACATTACATTCCACATAAATAAAATATTTTACTTTGATAAAAATTAAATAATAAACTATTTATGTGAATAAAAATGTAAAGATTAAAGTATTAAAATATATTTTTAAAGGAATAAAATTTAAACAATTTTTTTACGGTATTCCATCACCTCCTCTCCGAAGATCTGTCAACATGGGCTAGCTCATCCTATTCGAACTAGTCCATACATGCTTTGACATTTCACGAGTCACGCAGGGCTATCTCATTTTTTGTGTGAGCCAGAAAACGGTCGGCCCAACCCACAAGTACGTGGGTTACAGGCTTGCCGGACAAACCCACTTTTTTGAAAATTATATTTTTTTTATAATTATAAATTATAACTTAACAATATTATTATAAATATCGACAAAACAATATTACATGATGTTAATGATACTACTTGTTATTCAAATTCACAAATAAAATTATCTTTATAATACTTATTAAGTTTTTTTCGAGTAAAAGTATAAATATTTAAATAGTAATATTAATCTAATTATTTAAAGTTTGCACTTTCTTCAATTTTAAATTTTAATATTTTATTATATTTTTTTAATTAATTTTTATTGGCCCACGGGCGGATCCTATCGATAATCTCAAGCCCCACAAATTAGAAGACTTATTTAGGTCGGCTAAAAAACCTTTTTCTTAAATGGACTTCAAAAATTTTAGTCCAACCCTATTAAATCTCATGTTAGGCTAGGCCGGCCCAACGAACCTATCCCATATTGATGGCTCTACCTCTCTGCATAAAAATTTGTTATTTCCGTATGTGTAATTACTTATCCACTTTTGAATTAACAACCTATTAAAAAACACAATCATTTACATAATGAGTTTACTCTTTTACTTTTATTTAATTATGAAGTAGAAGAATTAAACATTTACAATTTTCAAGAAATTTTATGTTTTTAAAAAAAATTAATTGAGGATATAATATGTAAAAATAAAATATTTTTTTTATTTATCAGAAGGAATAAGTAATTAAAGATAATAAAAAGGAAAAAATTGACAAGTAACGAAAGACAAAGTAAGCATTTGTTAAGTTTATTTATTTTTGAGAGGGCTGAAATCTTTATTGGTTTTTTTTTTATCCTTTAAAAATATTATTGTTACCTTTATTTGTATTACTTTTGGTCGACTAACAGCAAAATATCAAAGAGGACAAGGTGTCGTAATGGACTTGATGATATGAAAGTGGTTGGAAACTCCATTTGTTGTCATTTTGTGTGGAATTTAATGTACGTCAAATTTTCAGTGGAAACTCAATTAGTGTGGAATTTAATGCACAAATGACAAATTAAAACCAACAGGTAGCAGCTTCCTACTTATTTCATAGATTACACTACTAATCTCAATTCATAGAGACTAGTCAAATTATGCCTTTCTTCAGGAAAAAACTATTTTCCTCTGCCTCTGCAGTAAGGCGGAAGAAAGAGCATGATTGTTATTTAAAGAATGGAAGTTGTGTGCTTCAGGAGCTTCTTGCTTTATGTGACGGAAATTGCAGAGTTCCCATCCGTTACTTCACTGCCATTGAGATCCACAATGCAATAAAACACTCCAAAACCAAAATGGAGCTCCGAGGTGTGGTTTTGGTTACGGGCTCACTAGACAACCGCCCCGTATTAGTTAGGTTCAACCGATATAAATTCTTCAATATCCATCGAGATATAGCGATTACTGCTCAGATGAGTCATCTGAAGAATGTGCTGAGACTGATCGGTTGCTGTCTAGAATTTGAAGAAGCAGTTATGGTGTATGAATATGTTGAAGCTATATCTCTTTTCGATCTACTTTTCAAAAAGGATAATCTTAACAGAAAATCTTCATTGTCTTGGGGAAGTAGATTACGAGTTGCACGTGATGTCGCTTCTGCAATCGTTTTCCTCCATACTGAATTTACTACGCCTATCATCCACAGAGATATAAAACCATCTAATGTGATAATAGATGAGAAGAGCGGCGTTGCCAAAATATTGAACTTTTCACTCTCCATATCATTACCTCCAGGGGAATTGGAGGTAAAAGACGATGGTGTGTGTGGAACACACGGTTATATAGCTCCAGAATATGAGCACCAGTTAATTATTACTCAAAAAACTGATGTCTACAGCTTTGGGATTCTCCTCTTTCAGCTATTAACTGGAAAGGACGTGTACGATATTAGGGTTAGAGTAAGAGATAATGTACTAGATATAGTGGATCTTACCATTTTTGAAGAACATGGAATTGAGATTGAGCAACAATTGAAAGACTATTTGGATCTTGCTAAGAAATGCACAGCTGACAAGGGAGATAATAGACCCTACATGATTCATGTCGCAAGGGAATTGTGTCGAATGGAAAAGTCTTTTCGCTCTTGCTCAAAATGAAATGTTTAGCAAGGAAATTCAGTTTGTTTGTTTGTACCCTCATATTACTACGCCCATCATCCACAGAAATATAAAGCCTCACAATGTCATAATAGATGAAAAGAGAGGTGTTTTCTATTTGTCATTTACTCAATCTATCCTAATTTATATGACTTGTTTTTCTTTTTATATTTATCATTTACCATTTGGATATGTCATACGTCTTCTCTGCTAGTCAAGCACAGAATTCTCAAATTAACATGAGCAAGACCAGGTTCACGTCATTATAACGAATTATACATATAACTAGATAATTAGTTCGTATCATAAATAATTTCATTAAGAGTACTATCGATCCTTCTCTAATATCCAAATTCTTAACGTAATGAAAAGACTCACAAACTGTGTGAGTTTCTGTTTGTCACTTCACATAAAAGATCCATGTTGCTTATATTTTTCAATTGCTCACTTTACGTTGATTTTTTATACATTAGAGTCTAGAAAGACCCAACACATAAAAATGTTCTTTTAACTTGATGTCAGTTCACAATTATCATTTTTAACTTTTTGTATGCATAATAGACATTTAAACTTGTATAAAATTGAACGAATGAATACATTTGTCCTACATGACGCCTACATGACAATTTTTATATTTTACATGATATTCTACGTGTATTATGTAATTTAGGACACACGTGTTTACTTATTCGATTTTATTCAAGTTTAAGTGTATATTTGTATACACTCAAAATTAAAAAACATAATTATCTGCTGAAACCAAGTTAAGATTATGTAGATATATTAAGCTATAAAGAAAATATGGAGAAAGAAGTCAAATTCTCATAATGAACATTCTGAAAGTCCCAACCAAAACAAGGCTAAACATGAATAAATTGTGATTTTTGTTCAATATAATAATTGAAGGCCGAAAATTCGATATCATCAACAAAGAGTATATTGTTTTCGTAACGTGAAACAAAATTTAATAGGATAATAGTAATTCCATTTAAACCTTCCCCAGATATTCTCTCCTTAATTAGTCCCTGTTGTGGGGTGGGGTGGGGGGGACAAGTTCTCCAGCTTGCTACATAACATATTAATGTCACATCAAATGAATTCATTTCACTTGTAAATTTTCTTCACCTTCACCAGATGCTTTTGTGATTTTATCAGTAATCTAATTTATTATTATTCAATGAATGGATTAAGTTGAAATTCAATATATTAAAATGAGTTTGAGTTGTTAAGTAAGTGGGTAATTGATCCGTCCAAAACTTACTTGAAATAGATTACGCTAATTCTAAAATGAACTAAAAGTTAAGTCATTAACTCAATTAAATCAGTTCTTAATTACTATCCAATTTGTGTATATTACATAAATTCCATAGCTTTTGTATGAAATTACAATCTATCCCTAATAAATTTTTAATTACATTAATTCCTTAAAAATTAAAAAAAAAATTAGATACAATAATTGAAGTTCGGATACATTAATATGTAGCTTGGATTCATTAAATATTATTTCGATTACATTACTATGTAGCTCGGCTACGTTAAAAACTAGCTCCGATACATAATATGTAGCTTGTATATATTAAATACTAGCTCTGATACATTAATATGTAGCTCAAATGTATTAAAGAAATAAGGGATTTTAGAGAATTTTAAAATAATAGATATAAGTAAAATAAAAGGTGTGTATTTCTATAGTTTGTTTTCAATTTTAAATTTTAAATAATTTGTTTGTTTTCATATAATCTATTTGAGTACCTAATCTTGTTTTCATATATTATGACTATATACCATATTAACCAGTATAAACGATATATCAATTCAGATTTTAAACAAAGTCAAATTAAACGGGTCATTAACTCTAAATAGATTGGACAGATTTATCTGTTGATGTGTCATTTATAATCTTATCAAAACTTTAAAGTGAACATTTTATCATTTCAACTATTAATGCTATTTCCTAATTATGGCAATTAAGGTTCTCTAGATAAAATTAGAGGAAATGTTAAAAACACATAAATTATCTTGTCTAAAAGTTCAATATTTCGAAAAAAATTACATATTATTTTCTTTATTTTCAATTTTTGTTTTTGTTTTTTTCCCCACAATCACTTTCATGGCTGCTGCTTTAAACTGTGGCCAAGTTGCTCATAGGCCCTAACTATTTGCTGGCACTTACCTACCACAAATTCCTTCTTTTAAAAGAGATGCTTAGCAATTTTTAATGCATTTTTAGCAACTAAAATAAAACAATCTCCATATTTTAAGCTAATCTATTTGCTATTAAAGCATTCTGGTATCTATTGCTAGTAGAAAAATTATCATATTTTTATTCATCAAATTTAAATTTTAAATCTAATTTTCGACAATGTAACTACTAGCTAGGACTCATGCCCAAAGAACAACAAAAATTAGACTTGATTAAACAAAAGAACAGACAAAAGAAGCTTTGAAATGTACCACAACACCAGTGTATTTTAGTATATATATAATAATAATAAATCAACAGATCGATCCAACTGACCTAATATTACTATTTTTAACTAAATTCTCAATAGATACTAAACTACTAAAATCACAACTTAAAAATTAATACTATCGATAGATCGACAAGCAACTAAATTTTTGAATTTAAATTCAAAATCTACCTCTTTCGTCTTTTCCCACCCGAAATTCCAATCAAATCTTAGTTCAAAGAGCAATCATGGAGAGAGCGCGCAAGCTCTCTTCATCCATCTCTCGAAATTGTGTGTGCCTTGTACGTGTGAATCTCTCGTAGACAAGACGAACCGCTCTTTCCCACCGTGTAGGTGCAGGGGGTTGAGAATTTAAGGTAATTTGGCTCATCTGGAAGAAAAAAAGCCTAATAGAATGAACCAAATTATAGTGAATTTGATGAAGAGGTTTAAAAGAACAAGCAGCTAGCCTTATTATAAAAGGGCATAACAAGCTTATGATTAAAGGAGTATTTAAACTCAAAGAAGATGCTCTCAAATTCAGCTTTAAAATAATCAGTAAATGCAAACCCATGAACTAATAAGTTAAGATCTATTTTTTTTTATGGATGATATAAGTGAGAAGAACTGAAGAAAGACTTGAAGATTAAAAAAGAAAGAAAGAGAATATACACCAAATAATATGCGCAGAAATCATGACTCGTGTCGCCGTTAATTAGCAATTACCGTTAAATATGTATTTTTAACGGTAATTAACACTTTTTTTTTATATATTCTAAAGGTCTTAGTAACATTAAATCTAATGACACTTAACTAGTACCGATAAAGACTTTAACATTTTTTAATAATATTATATTTATTACCGCTAAAAGTTATTTTTGTTATATTAAATATACTTAATGGGGTACATTTTGTGGATGAGAAGTCAACATCAGAATTCACAACTACTTCTTATCCTTCTTACTAGTTAGTTACTCCTTGGAAAGATACGTAATGATCTGTTAAAACTCACGCATCAAAAATATGTTTTATATGAAAATGTATAATTTAATGTACAGACATATTAGGAAAATTTAAGCTAGCATTTGGTCATAAATTTTCAAATATTCTTGACAAATATTATTTAAGTGAAAATTTGGGTAAAATTTCACCATGTGTTTGGTCATAGGATTTGAAAAATATATTTCACCTTTTTAGAAAAATATGATTTATACCCATAAGTTTTAAAAATTATTAAAACTAACTATAAGTTTGTATTAAAAGTCAATTGGATGTTCGTTAAAACAATAACAAATAGTTTCCATCACACTAGAGTAATGTGGTAATTTGGAGCGAGTGCAAGTATCATTTCATACATCGTGAAGTAGACGAAGCACGTGATTTTATTACCTTGAGTTAATTTTTTCATCATTTTCATCAACAATCATATCATTATTTAATAATTTACTAAATATTTCATCACTATTTTGGTGTTCACGTAAAAAAAATTATGTAATACAATACAAACAACTACTATAGAGGGTATTTTTGTAAAAATAAAAGTTTGGGGTAAAATTTTAATTTTCAAAAGATTCCAAATAATGAAATTTGGCCCAAATACTAGAAAAAATTAGTATTTGAGAATTTGGGATATTTGCCAAAAATATTTACCAAATAATGACAAATTGTATGGACAAATATTATTTGCCAATTTTTTCCCCAAATATTATTTGAGAAATCTATGGCCAAACGGGTCGTAAGAGATTTGGATATGAGTGAAAAGCAAAGTTGTAATGATTCGGATAAGGAGCACAAATACCCCACTATCTAAATATTTACATATAGGTTTGTTTATATATTAACCCTTTATTTATGTAAGTAACATACTATAAAACGGATTTAGACGATACACTCCCAAAGGTCAAAAAAATTGAAGTGACGAGTATAGAATTATCTTTTTTTTAAATAAAAAAAAAAAGTCACAATCGAGCTAAAGTGTTATTGTCCGTTAGTACTATAATAATGAATGGTAAATTGAAGTCCACAAATAACAGTGGAAAATGAAATTCTATCTCTACCCAGGAATTTGTTGAGCAATAAATTTTGGGACCTAGTTTTAAAATATCTCAGCAATTTGTGTAAAAATGATTTATACATTATCTCTTTTTTTAAAAAAATAAATAAATGAAGGTTGAGCTGGAATTTTAATTAGCGCAGTAAAATAATTGGGTCGTATTTATACTTAGATATATTTTCGGCTTGAATGTTGGTGGATGAAGAGTCAGTCTCTGCAGTGAATTATTTATGTGTGAAAATAAACAAATAAAAATTGTTTGATTTAGTATAATATTGTTAATGATAATACCTTTAACAAGAATCATCCGATTTCGAAAGTGATCAGCCATATATTTGAAAAACAATAAAACAAAAAAATATAAAATTAATTTTAGAAATCTCAAAAGGTGATTTATTAGTTGTATATTGCAGAGCCATCTCTATGAAAAATGTTGGACGAATTGTTGCGTTTCATGAAGAGGAACAAGTCATGCAATCCACATTTGACTCACATTTAATATAATTCACTTGTTAATGAACCATTAATTAAAAAATCTAAATTTTATATAATTATTCAATATCATATTTAAGAAATTTGTGTATATGATTAAATTTATTAAAATATATGGTATAAATATTAAAAGCGATATTATGTGTAAATATTATTTTACATTAAAGGTAAATATAGTATATATGATTGTAATGTATGTATAGTTATACCGTTTTTCCTAATTTATTTCTATCAATTTCATAAATAAACTTTTTGTAATTTCATTTAAATACCGAAACCACATTAAAAAGGAGTAATTTTGAAAAAATTATGATTGATACATTTTTGAATTATAAAATAATCACTTCGAACCATAAGAACATGTTAACTGTTAATTTATATTGAACTAGAATAAGTATAAACTAAAGCTATTGTTGAAGACTTAGGCCTCAGTTGTTTGCACTTAATGGAGGTTTGAATCTTAATCATTCAAATTCAGTCTATTAAGTACGTTTGAATTTATGTCTAAATCTGAATTATTCAGATTCAACCCATTATGTTCATTTATTTTATTTTTGGAAAATGCGCAAGTACCCCCTCAATCTATGCCCGAAATTTCAGAGACACACTTATAGTATACTAAGGTCCTATTACCTTTAAACTTATTTTATTAATAATTTTTTACCCCTTTTCAACTTACGTGGCACTATCTTGTGGGTCTAACGCTGGTTGATTTTTTTTTTCAAGCTAGTGATAATTTCATTAATTTAATGATAATTTCACATGCACATTCAGATATTGAAAACAAACAGTATTAGTTATTCAGTGTTCAGATTTAGAGACCACATCTTAATATTTAGATATGTATTTTGATCAAAACACCTGAATCTTAATGCAAATCTTAATATTGAGATGTGTATTCAGATTCGAATCTCTTAATCTTAATAAAAACAATGAAGCCTTAAATAATACGTTGCAATTTTTATTTTAAAATATTAGTTAATGAATAAAAAAATCACATAATTAAAGAGCAAATAACCCTATATATATCCATAATAAAGTAAATTCAGATGAATTCCTTAGGTCACATAATTCCGCTCCTGGGATTCTTCTGGACTATAATAAATTTATAATAATGACATCTTCTAATGTTAGTTGGAAAAAGTAGTGTATATTCCATTTAAATCTTCCCTGGATGTTATCTCTTAATTTTTTTTGTCCTTATAAGAGACAAGCTCTCCAACTTTAATTTTGCTACATAACATATTAATGTCACAACAAACTAATTAGTTATTTACGTGTACCTTTCTTCGCTAGTATTGAAATGTCTCTTTCTTGCTTTTGCATTAATTTTTGTATTGTATTGCTCTCTTAATATTAATTACGAGAAAAGGTCTGAAATATATTTTAATTTTGATCGATATTATTGTAACAATATTAAAATTTGGAAAGAACTTTTTATCTTTATACTATTTAATAGTGTATTTTAACAGTATATATGTGTTCACGTAAACATCATAAATATTGCTTAATTATAAATAGTAAAGTGTCCATGTGGACGCATATAAACCTTTAAAATACACTATTAAATAGTGTAGGGGGTAAAAGGCCATCAATTAAGTTTGGTATCGTAACAATAATTTCGGCCAAAGTTAAAGTATTTTTCAGGCCCTTCTCTCTTTAATTTATTTATTTGATTTTAACTTAATCTGGAATTAAAGAAAGTAAAAAGGATAAATCTTGTGATTATAAGTTAAAGATACGTAGAATATATTGAAATTATCATTTAATCTTATATTCTAGTAGCAGAGTCGAGAATTTAGTGAAAGTTGTGCAAAATATCTTCACAGTTGTATTAAGAATGCATAAAATCAAATATATACTTATAAGGGAAAAGGGTCTTATATACCTCTCAACTTTGTCATTTGGGGCTGATATACCCCTCGTTATGAAAGTGCCTCATATATGCCCTTACCGTTATACAAACGGTTTACATATACCATTGCCGTTACAAAATGGCTCACATATACCCTTCATTTAACAGAAGTTAAAAAAATTAGTTTTAAATTTATATTTATTACTTTTAATTTTTTTAAAAAATTATTTAGGGATATATATGATTCTTCTATCAAAGTTTAAGGTATATTTTAATTTTTTTAATACATAAATTATTTTTTGACTTCTTTTATTATAATTATTTGAGTTTATTATTCTTATTTTGTTTTTCTTTCATTCCTTTGTTTAAAGAAAAAAAATTTAAACTATTTTTTTTTGTATATGTTGTAATTTGCTTTTTGTATTCGAAGAAAAAATTGGTCATCTATAATAAGTTTTACAAGAATATTAGTGAAACATAAATAAATTTGATTATCAAAATAATAATTCTAAATTAGTCATTGAAACAAAAAAAAAAGTCAAAAAAATATGTTTGACGAGAATTAAATTTACTCATATGGGATTATATATTGTAGAAAAAAATAATAAAAAGTTAGATTAAAATTATCTTTTTTTTCATTTCCGTTAGAGGAAAAGGGTATGTGTGAGCTATTTGTTTATAAGTAGGGGTATATTTGAGCCAATTTCATAACAAGGGGTATATCAGCTCCAAATGACAAAGTTGAGGAGTATATCAGACCCTTTTCCCTACTTATAATAGATAACATTTAATTTATATACTCCACATAAATCCTTTCGACAAAAAAATATGCGTCAAATCATCCTTCGCCTAAATATATTAAGTTGAAAATTAGAACAATTTTTTTGAAAAAACCAAAAATAAAATAAAATACAACAAATCAACTAAAACAAAGAAAAGTACATGGTAGTCTCATCTAAACTTGAGTGTGTTTGAGTAATTGTAACATCTACTTATTACTCTCTTTCTATTATTTGTCATACATAAATTTGTCATATTTATTAAAAAATAATGAACAGACAACTATTTTGTCACACTAATCCTACTAATTGATGTTTTATATAAAATTGCTTAAAAAAATTCGAGAATAACTAATTAATATTAAGAGTAAAATATAAAATAAAATAAACCATGGATTTGGTTTGTGAATTTTTTTGTTGTTGTGTAGCTAATGGATGATATAAGTAAGTTAGAAAATTTGAAGAAAGATTTGGAGATTAAATAATTAAGGGAAAAAATACATAAAAAACTCTTAAAAACTTGATCGGATAATTTATTTTAGTACTTAAATTATATGAATATTTAAATATTTTCTTTAACATCTTTGAAGTAATTTAAAAGTGAGTGAAAACAGAGGGAAAAAATTGAATTTTCAAGGCCATGACCTTTTTTTTATTGGCCTATATATAACAAATATTTAAATAGTTTTTATTTTACATAAATATGTAAATTTTCTTAATAAGAGGTAAATGAATTAGTGGGTCTCCTTTTTTAATTTCATTAATTTTTTTATTTTTTTTATTTTGTTGTCTTCTTCAATACACACCTTTCTCCATTAAAATATCTCCTCCATTATCATTTCCACCTTTATCTACTATTTTTATTTCACTAGTTTTTCACTGATACGTAAAATTCAGTAACAATGTTATTTTATTGATGTTGGTTTCACTCTTTATTATTGGTGACGAATATAAATTTTCTTAAATTTTGAGTGACCCATTATTATTTCTAGATCCATTCAAGCATTTCTCATAAAAAATATATTTTTTTAATCAACTTTCTTATACAATCTTCGTTTCTTATTTAAATTGTCAAGAAAATAGTGATTTTAAAAGAAAATTCATTCTCCAAGTGGGTAAATTCGCTAGGAGGGTTCGAAGAAAATAATGTGAATATTATAGTGGTTTTCCTTCTATAAAGTGACTTAAAAAATTGTTAAATGGTGAAGAAGAAAAAAAGAAAATACTGAAGGTTGAAATAATGGTGAACAACGAGGAAATAAAAAGAAAGGGGGTGAGATATGCTGTTATAAATTAATCAATTGATATAATTAATCTTCAAAAGTGTTTAAGAAAATAATGTGGATAAGTAAAAAAAATGACATGTTGCCTACAAGGTTATGATGTAACGTTTATGTGGCTATGATTTGACGGATGAGAGTAGTGTTATAGTCTCAGAGTGAAAAAAAAACGCTTCAAAGATATTTAAAGGAATATTTAAACGTCCGTATAATTTAAATACTAAAGTAAATTATTCGATTAAATTTAAGGAGATTTTACGTATTTTCTCAATAATTATTCGTCTTATTAGTTCAGTTAGTATTAATAAGAGAGAGGAAGAATATAGTCCAAATAAGATGTGTTTGAAATGAGTATATGTAAGTCAACATCGAATGGGGTACATTTTGTATAAGAAATAAACATCACAACAACTTTGTGTGGAGTAATACATACTGATTTTGAATACATACAAACAAAATATTTAAATTTGTACAGAGTTGAACAAGTAGATACATGTGTCCTACTTGGCAATTCATGTGAGATATACGCCAAATAGAACATGTGTCTACTTGTTCAATGTAATTCTATACAAGTTTACGTATTTACTTGATATATATCCAAAATTTGATAATATGAATTACAGTTAAGACCAAATTAAAGAATATGTTTATCGTTATGCCACATTTTATCCTTTGTAGTTCCTCCTCGAAAAGACAAAGCTTTGTTAGCTCAATTGATAAAAGATAGGAAGAAAGGTTGAAACGTCCTTAAACTTTGCGCGAACTATTAGTTTTATTCTCAAATTATTGACAATCCTAAAAGCACCCCACTACTTGACTAACTTAAATATACCCCTGATCTTACAATATGAGTGCAATATTCCCTACATTTTCGTCAATTTTAAAGGTATTTAAACACCTCTCTCAATTTTTTATTAAGAGTTTCATCCTCATACAAAGAGTTTGAGACCACTTGTTACGTCATGTTACCAATCGATGATGTATATAATTTTAGTTAGTTAAGTAGAAGGATGTTATTGAGGTCGTTCAATAATTCGAAGATGAAATTAATAATTTGCATCACATTCCAAGATTTTTTTCAATACTTCTCTCTAAAGATACTAGCTCATAAGCATCAAATACTGAAAACCCCTTTTTAATGATTAAAATAAATGTTGTAAATAAACAGAATTTTTTAAATATAGGCGATTATCTGAAATGTCATAAATATTTCATCAAAGGTAAGTTTGATAGGATGATCTTTAGATCAACTATGTTGTATAGGGCATAGCAAAAAATCAACATGCTTATGAATATACCAGGAGAGACAAAATTAAAAATGAGAAAATAAATAATAAGATGAGAATGACCTCCGTATTAGACAATAGCTAAAATGATTCGGACATGAAGAGGAGGATAGATGCTGCAGTATCTAAAATCTAAATGTTGACATATAAATTTTTGATCGTTCATATATTTACCCTTTATATAGCATACTATAATAAGTCGATGATTAAGAAACACATAACTTCCATAAGGGAAATGGAACTTAAACATTGATGAATTGATGTTACATTCAAAAAGGTTATATAAAAAAGAAAAGAACTGAAGTGACGTGCAAAACAAAAAAGTCACAATAACTCTTATTGGATGGTACTACTATAAAAATAGATGGTAATTTTGTGTCCACAAGTATAACTGATTTAACTGTTCTGAGTCTTTTGAAGGTGAAAAATGAAATTATATCTCAACTACTACAATAATTTCATATCATGTGATCAGCATCAATTTTGGGGCCTAGTATTATTTTTTGTTCCTTCGTACTAATAGAAATTTAGTGGTAAATGACTGACAGCAACACAGTGTAACAATGATTTTGAATTTATTCTTTCAAAGTTTTTCTACACGACCAACTAATTCAGATTCATACCAAAAAATCTTAAAAGCGTTCATCCACTCTAGTGATGGAGACAGTACGAAAGGTGTCTTTTATGACAAAATTGACACAATGATGCATGGTATCTCATTAAAAAATGGATATGACAAGGCACACAGGAAGAGTAAACTGCAGTGAACAGGTTAGTGATATCTAAATACTCTTAAAACATATATTTGAGTGAGACATTAGGCATTGAAATTTTGAAGGATCCTTTCTCTTCACAGAATACCATAAATTATCAATATTAAGTATAGGCTGTTCAAAAGCGAATCAAAATCAATAAGCCAAACCGATAAAAAAATTATTGATTTATAATATTAGGTTATTAGTTTAGTGGTTTTGATTCTTTTTATTATTGAGTTATCGATTCTTAATGGTTTAAAGTTTTTTATTAACGGATTTACCGATAAAACAATAGTAAATTAAATAATTATATTTATACCATATTTGTATATAAAGTCCTCGACTTAAATTTTAATTTCCTACTTTTATTTTTGATTGTCTCAAACACTTGATTATTCTTCAAATGTAAAAGTGTTTGCTTTTGAGCAAGATGTAACTTGTGAACTCAATGAGTGCATGATTTATTTGGTTTATCACCTTGTTTCTAAGTGATTTTCACTGTTTCTTCTTTTGTGTCAAATCTTAACAGTTAAACCGGTAATCGAACCGGTAACGATCAAAAACTGATAAGCCAATATCTTAATGGTTCTTTAACGGTTTAGCATCTCTACAAACCGATAATCAATAAGTCAACCCGATAAACTTCAAAACCAAACCGAACCAGCCGATACACAGCCCTAATTAAGTAGCTGCTACTTCATGTTTACCTTCTGGTGGCAGCTCCACAAGCAGCAATTCATTAACATACTACAAGTAGCGAGATGAAGATGACTTGTAAAATGGCGACAAGTACAAACACATGGAATGATGACTCTATCCAATCTAAAATACATAACTAGATGCAAAACTTCTGCACAAGGTCACATCTGGATGATATAATCTTACAGTAACTCGCCATCAAGGAGTTGTAGACTGCAGTATTACGCAGCAAGTAGTGCTGATTAACATCCTTGAAACTGTGGCCTTGGAATTTGAGCTAGACCTTCTTCATTGCCGATATATTTATGCCAATTAAGAGTGAGGAGTACGGTGACTTACAGCTCTGGACTTGAGAAGATTAAACTAGCTTCAAGTCTGATTGCGTAAGGCAACTAATGCGCTTGGTTATAAGAAAGCATATTCTACAATGAGGTCACCAGTTGATGGATCGAAAGACGTTCCAATATCTGCTGAGTGACAATCAGTGGTGGCAGATCTATGGCTCCCCACAGCCACGGGCTCCTTCAGAAGCTTTACCCCTTGCTTCCAGTATCTTTGTTCTGAATCAGATAGAAGATTTTTAAGTTAATGAAAATTCATTCAAGGATAAAGGGATAGAGCAAAATTTTGTGAAAAGAAAACAAGAAGCAAGCATTTGACACCCCAAACAAAATGTCTTAGCAATTACTGCTACATTGCGACTTCTCAAAGACACACCTGGTCCTGTAGACAAGACAATGGATTCTTCTGCATCCATCACCCAGTCGATCCAAAGAACAAATCCATGACATTTTCCATGTGAAATAAATTCTACCTGCAAAACCTTGGTTTTGTGAGCTAATGTACAAGCTGCCTTTATTGTTAACAGAATCTTGCCAGTTTCCACACAAGACCTGATACCTTAGCTTTTCCAGAACATGGGCTTATTGTTTTCAGGAAATTGAATTCCATGATAGTAACTATGTCGCTCATTTTCTGCAATTTTAAATCTCAATTGTATCAACATCAGATTTAAACTTTGTTGCATTAGATAGTCTAATTTGTAGCATTCTTCTTCCTCAAAGATGATGTGAACTACCTTGCTCTCCCCACATTGCCAGACTGAAAAAGGTAAAGTAGGATTTTCTTGTCCGGGAGGTAAACCTCCACATGCCCCTAACGTGGAATTGACAACTGAATGATCAAAGCCTTCAACATGTTGCAGGCACTGATGACTTTGCCAAAGGTCCTGCAAACAGTTTAACATGTCCATCACATGAATTTAACTCTTCTCATGGTCAAAGCATCAAACAGAATGCATCCATGAGCTTACAGGAAGAGACATCGCACAAGCCTTTAACAATCCTTTGCAAGGCATAATCACTGCACCTTCTGATAGGATTGAATCCAATAAACTTCGGTCCTTCCTACATATGATCTCATAATCAGAATAGATACTTTATAAGTAAATTCCCATGAAAAAAATTTCACATTTCTCATAGGTATTATAATAACCTCCACCTCCACGAAAGAATAAAGAGTCATACAGCAGCAGCAAAATTGAAGAACAGGAACATAATTATTTTTTTGATGACCGTTGTGTCCAGGCTAGCTTACGCGCACCTCAACTAATTCCACAGGATATCTTTCACCTCTACCTAGGTAACTCTGTCCACCAAGGCTAGAACAGAGAGGAAGAATCACCTAGTGTTTTTTGTCTCCACTGAGTTCTGAACTTGAGACCTCAGGGTTCTCAACCATTGCATATAGTGGCAGTTTCTAATCTCAGTATGTCCAAAGGTGGAGATTGTTTTTGGTCAAATGGTAACTGCTCTATAAATGCAGCTTACAATGATTAGAAATTTTTATTACGTTGATACAGTTAAACCCATACCCTCCTCAAAACCCCATAACCAAGAGGGCCACAGTGGCATTTCTCATTTTACTCCCTTGGTGATTCAATTCCCAACCTTATGGTTGGAAGTAAAGGTTCTTTAATACTAATTGATCACTCCCTCGTTAGCTTAGAACAAGAAATACAGGTTTATATCCACTACAGCTTCTAAGAAACAAAATGATGCTCTTCTATTGGTAACTGACAGATTGTTAGGCAGTGGTGCAGTGCTTTAGTGCTGATTGTAATTCCAAAGCGGCTCGCAGGACATGTTGTGCCTATGTGTTCTGATTAGATTCAGGTTGTATTTGGAACTCAGTGAGGCACTAGCAAAGAGTCTCATTACATTTTATTTCATTTTATTTTTTGAGGGTCGGTCAAGGAGCCAACCTGATAAAGTTCCACAAAATTATGTCGGCCATATGTCTTAATAGCCATACAGCATTTGCCACGCAGGCAGAGTGGCATATTTAGCCAACAGACCCTTTTTTATTCATTACATATTACAATCAATATTACATATTGATTGTAATATGTAATTATTACAATCAATACTAGTAAAAAAATTCCATAGGTTTAATGACATCAATCCTCTTAGCTGTGTTATGAAAGACATAACTGCTAATCCGCAGTGATAAGGGTATCAAAACAGTATAGCTGGGAAATCACTAACAAAAGCAAATGCAAGAAAAATATTACAAACATTGATCTAAAGAGACCACATTACGAGATTGTTTTCCAACAAATAATTTAAAGCATTCAGTGTCCAGCACTGAATAATCTATCCATAAAAGTGCAGCACAGAATCATTTCAGACAGCATCAACTCAGTACACTAAAATCAAAGGAACAAGTTACATCATATTTACCAGAACCGTAGATTTTGCCATGGAAGCACACTGTTGTTACCATAATAAAAAGGTTCCCCAACTAACAAGTCAATCTGCTGAGAAACAACAAATCATCAACATTTGCAAGGAAGTGGTATAGTGTTAGGCAGACAAAGTTCCATATTTGAGATGCCATGGAAAAATAGGTTAGAAGAGACAACAAGCAATCATGGTCGAGGTTCAAGAGAAAAATTGTTACATTTGTTACCTTCTCCTGACTACTTTGAGAGGTCAACAGTTCACTCATCTTCTGAACTTCTACATGATCCTTTGAATAACCATTTGCAGTTGCAACAGCTTGCAAATATAGCGCACCTTTCTCTTGCAATCCTGGAAACAATGATAGCACATGAGACCCTTTTGCGAGATGGGCAAGAGCAACCGCAAGAAATATGCTATCATCCACAACAACACACAAGGAGGGAGTTTTCTGCTTCATCTGTAAGGAGCAAAGGAGCACAATTAACTCCAACTGACTATTTGAAGTAAAAATAGCAAAACCAGCAGTCAGTTCCATGTAAACAATAATAACATGCATGATTGTAATTATGAGCACATATTATCTGACTGGCTTTGTTCTTCAGTAAGAATAATTAATGTAGGAAACAACATGAAAACTGATAGGACCCAAAAAATATCGGCAGTAAACAAAAAAAGATGTAGAACGAACTTGAGGAGCTATGCTGATGAGAACTTCCATTTAACAATGAATTTGGCACAATACTTGAGGTTACACTTTCTCCCCCGAAACAACCAATACTTAAGGATTTACACTCATGCCATCAGTAGTAGAAGTAATCACCTGTTGCTTAAGAAGCTACAGTTACTATGTTTGTCAGGGTGAAGTGACACTTCTTTGAATAAGTGTGCTTCAAAGCTATGTTTGGAGGATCTGACACGGCTATATGGCATTTTTGGAGTATCCAAACGACTTAATCAGAAAAGTGAAGAGTAATGCAATTTAAGAGACAAGTGGTCTCATTGAACCCATCTTTAAAAGATTTAACCACCAAAGAAAGAACATTTTGCAATCTTCTTCTACTTTGGTCAGCCAGTACTCTCTTTCATTAATTCTATTTCTGTTCACTCTTGATAGCTAATTTCTTCTACTTTTCTTCACAATGACTTTCTTTTTCTTCTGATGTACAAAATCTCCTCTAGCTACTTCTGTTTTTGAACTTCTTCTCTTCTATCTCTCTCTCACCCTCTCCTGTTGTCAACAATTTCCTTTTTTTCTTCTTGTCCTTTTGATGAAGGTATATCATTAAAAGCCATCAAGTGGATGCATAGTTACAAAAAGCAGAAGAGAGTTTGTTAAGCCCTTTAGGATGTGTGAATCTAAATCAGGGATCTGACAAAGTCCAAAAATTTACAGGGGTTAACTTAGTCCAGCAAAAAAGATTTAAGTAAATATTTAGCTTTGAGACGGTGATTGGTGTTGAAATTCCATAAAAAAAATCAACACAAAGATCCTCTATCGAATTCCTTTCACTGTTTCATTCTCGATTGTCCCGCTCTATATATAAAGCCTTATGGCATAGAAACAAAAATTGACTTGCAATTGAAGATTATTAATACTGCTACTGAAGTAACTGACTAGCTGATGGGAGACAATGGGGTGATACTGGTTCCCGGAAGAGTTAATATCTCCATTAGCTAAACCCTTTCTTACCCTGCCTTTGGATTCGTATTTTGTTCGTACACAATCAACGGAGGCCTTCCCGACATATGTTGCAACGTCTCCAATAGCATGCTCTTACTTCGTCTTTCCCTTAATAATTTTATCGGGACCAATGCTACGAGCTTCCGGAATAGAATGGGATCTTCGTAAAGTTGATCATTATGAGTCTTACGACGAATTTGATTGGCAGGTTCAATGGCAACAATAAGTGAAAAATTAATGATGAAATATGCACAACAAATATGTCATAGAAACACTTACAGATTCTGCCACTTGATAAAAAAAGATATAGCAAGGAACAAACACATTGAGAATGGAAGCAATAAAACATCAAATGATGCATCAAATATAATCAACTCAAAGGTAAAGTAAACCTGAGAGGCACCAAATACCATAAGCATGGAAAATCTGAAAGCATATGGCTTCAATTCATCAAAAGCTAACAAGGATATGATAACCAACATCAATTGCAAACATCCAAACATGTTTTCGCTGTTATTTTCTGAGTTCAGGTTCACAGTGCTCAATTCTAAAGAACTATACTCAATGAATCCACACGTGCAAACATTCTTTTTAGAAAAACTGAACAATTAATGTGGATGTACAAACATTCTTTTGGTTGGTGGTTCCATGGAATAGATGTGAAAACTTACTGCATTTTTTATAGCTTTCAGCATTGAGCATCTCCAATTGACATCACTATATAATGCAATTTTTTCTGGCAGCAAAGTGATTTGGTACTTCTGAGCACTGACCTCACTTTGTTCAAGTTCCAAGTTCTGGGACAAAGTCTTCATTTCATATGAGATGCTAGTATCAGTGTGAACCGCCAGCAAACTAACTTCTTCATCCTTCAATAAAGACAAACCTTTCTTTGGTATGAACCAAACACACTGTTTCCAGTGGTCACACCAATTCTGACTCCCTATTGTGCATACAGATAAAAGCACAAATAAGGAGTTATGTTTAACTCTGATACTAGAAAGCCTGTTAACTCATTTTTCCATTTATAGGCATGCAAAGGATACCAATAACAAATATAATAATGTGAAAGAGTACTCCTTGCAGCAAATCCACAAGTGAAAAAGTATTCAGTTCTATCCCAAAAAAAAAAAACGAAACGGTATGTATTTTTTATGTCAAAATCAACACTAAGGAAGTGCTAATTTTTATGATTACATAAAAGAAATTAAACAAGACTCAGTTTTCAAAAAAAAGAAATTAAACAAGATTATATGTAATTCTATCCAAATTGCCTCTAGAAACTACAAAGTCCCGCCCTAATATCAAAAGAAAAGAAAAACACAGAGATACTCCACTCACAGCTGATAGATGAATTAAATCCTTCCACGCTAGATGGGCAACTTATCCATTTGGGTGCAGTGGAGTAGAAGATAGTGCCTTTCTCATCAAGCTGGAGCAACCACCTAAAAAGTAACCAAGTTATATATTGTTTAACGTGAGAAAACAAAATCACTTCAGAACCAAAATAAGTACCATGAGATTACAGCATGAACAGCGCCAGTATCAGTAGCTTGTACACTCAGCTTCGTTACACGATGACTATCCGGCCTTCTCCAGAAGTCAAAATCAAATACTTTAAAGGGTTCTGAGAGCTGTATAAATTGAAGTGAGTGGTATTCCAGAAGTTGTCAATATAGAAACATATTCCGCTATGAAGTACTTTACCAGCTTGATGTCTTCTTCCAATGCATCACAATGCATGGAAAATTGTTGCCGTTTGACACATAAAGCTGAATCCATTCCTTCTGGAACAAGACGAATTTCATCTAGTACTTCTTTCTCAGTGTTATACAAATCATGCAGCTTCCACAAATCTGTGCTTTCTACCAGCTGGAAGGTAAGTTGGGGAAAAAATAACTGCTTTATAACCAAAAGGAACCCAGTGGGCTGAAACATACTCTAACGATTTTAGTACATCGCAACCAAGTAATATAATGGCAGGCAAGTTATTACTCTTTAGCTAGGTTCAATAAATATAAAAGGAATATCTGATTAGTTTGTAGATCTGAAATGCGTTCTATTAACTGTATATAAGATGAGTTTATCTGAAATTTACTACGAAGCACTTGGAATGGCACCTGAATTTCAGCTGATGCAAAAACAGTAAACCCAGCCCGACAATCAGGACACGCACTGACACAAGTTATCTAAATGACTTAACCGATCAACCAAGAAAGGAAATTGAGCTATCTAAATGACAGCACACTAACAAGGTCAGTCAACTTTTGAAGACCCAACCAGAACTCATTGGTTTTCGGAGAGGACAAGTAACCAGTCAGTTCATGGAAAATTGCAGGTTTAGCTGAAAAGTAACTGCCTGCAACCAAAGGACCCTGACCCTACACCATCAAGTAGAAGTAGAACAGATATAAACCAATTGCTACGGGAAATTTTCCTAATAGTGAAAAACAAAGCAGAATATCTTTAATAGTGATCGTTTTGCATAAGAAGAGCTCTTCTTTTCTTTCTATTCTTCTATATGTATCCATAAAAGCCCACTCTTCTAATTTTAACGTAACAAGAATTACACTAAAAGTTTTGAGTATAACGCAAAATGTTCTACATCTGTCATTAGAAATTAGTACGTGGTACAGGTAGGATTGTTGGCAAATTATATACTGTTCCATTATCTTTCTACAGCATATCACAATGGTACTACCTTTTTTTTAATCATGACAATGTTACAATTTTATTGTAGATGACGATATTTTTTTAATTCATTTAATCTCTGGTTACTTTGAGGTTTCCTCTTGCCTTAGGCAAGTGATTTATGAAATTGGTCCCTATTGTCAGCATATAGACTACTCATAGTAAGTCATTGTGCTTCTCTGACTCCCTAGTTGACCATAAGTCCTATTAGTCGGGTCAATGTCATTACGACGTGATGCAGAGTAGTCTTAAGATTAAATTAAATCAAAGCAAACTACAAGAAACAAATTAAACTTACAATCTGCAAAAGAATACTTAAATATGAAGCCATGGTCAAACACCTGACCATAAACCGTTGCACGGTAAGGCACTGTTTTTGGATTGTCTACCAGTAGCTGGTCATGAGCATGCTGCAGAGTTGGAATTAACCCTTCTCCCAAAAGCTCAGAGTCAAGTATTTCGCTAACCTGAATTTAGTGGTAAATGATTAACAAGCATTCATGCAACTGTACCATGCCATTGGTTAACAATCAACCATTCAATCTTTTTAACATAATAAAACATGGCAGATGTGCAGCGTGAATCTCCAAATGAGATAAGTGTTCAGAAAAGGAACCAAACCACCAACCCAAATTAAAACAACTCATTACAAACTGACACCCAAACAAAAATAAAGCATGGTAGTTTTTGGATTGAAAAATTGCAAAAATGGAACGGCTTTACCCCAAAAAAAAAAACAATCTACATGATATGTAAAATAAAGTTCTTTATTGTCCCATTTTTATCATCCAATTAAATAATGAAGACTCTATAGGTAGACTTGAATTTATTTATTTGATAAATTAAGAAGTAAGCCCTTAAGTCTGAGTAAATGTTACTCCTGGAAGTTTGAAATTTATGTAGAAGTTGATCCTGTGTTATTATTTCAAGCAATAAAATATTATCAAGTAAGAAGTAGTGAAGAGAAAGTATCCATTTAAAGAAATAGACACCATTTACACTAAGATAAAATTTACTTTCCTAACTACGGTTGTAGCTTAATATATGAGAATAGAGGTTCATTTTTAAGAGTGATGATATGAATTTTGTTTATATCATAACTACACCCTCACCCTTTAGAAATAGGAGCGCAAAAAAAAGAATATTCAGAAGCTTTGCATGAAGAATCTCATCCAAAGTTAGAGACCAAGACACAAGTAAAAACTTTACAGGTAAAAGTAACTTTCCTGAACAAACTTGTTAGCAGTATTATACAATTCCATTACCACTTATATTGTACTACTCCCTCCATTCTGCTTCATATCATACTTTTTCTACTTGTAGACATTCCACAATGTTGACACCATAACGCAAATAAAGCTACTCTATACAACTTTCAAAAATTCAATTCATTTAATTATTGAAACTTTTTATACCTTTGATGTGATTTTTGCACATCCAAACTAGCTTTTTGACACACTACTTCAATAACCTTTTTTACCACCATTTATATAATATACATGTCAAATTAATGTCTTATACTTCGTGTCCAGTCAACCAATGTCATTTAAAATAAAATGAAGAGAGTACATAACATTTTAAACTTTGCACCAATGGCGTCAAAAAATGGCCATATAGACTGGTAATTTTCATATACAGCAACCGGCCCGGTATCCACAAAACTTGAAGTAGAATGGCATCATGTTAAATAATGTTTACATAAACGAGGCAAAAAGAAGATTGAAATTTTTAACATATTTAAACAATAAATTAGGTGAGTGCATCTTTCATTTAGTCCAGCAAAGTCTGTAACTAAAACTTCACAGACTAGCCCACATTGTACTCTTTTTTCCCCGACTGGATGTCGTGGAAAAAGTTCATGACTACTTTATCAATCATAGGCACATGTTCAGCGTAAAGTATGTCAATAGTCTGGATCTAGTAATAGGGAAAAAAAACTAGTGTACTCACAAGCACATCTGCCCGTGAAGGCATGTCCACACCAACTTCTAGTTCATCTGACCTCTTGTTAATGATGCGGATTTTTCTTTGCATACCATTGGCATGCAAAACCTTCCGCATCAATTTTACCATAGGAAGATATGACTCACAAGCGGTAACCATCCCCTTAGAGCCTGAGCTCTCCACCGAATCTCCATGATCCATTGCTCTGGCTGCCATCATAGATAGTAAACCAGTTCCCGCTCTGCAATTTGTATTAAAAACAAGAACCTAAAATATATGTATGTTGACTCCAAAAATTAACAAACCATACATCCACCAATCTTAACTCTTAAGACCTACCTAATTGTTGCAAAAAGTTTGTCAACAGTAAAGTCATAGTTTATACAGATCAAGCTTTTCTCACCTTTTTCCTTCTTACATTTGGTTGCTCTTACTTATCATATTACTATAACATATATTTTCTTTCATCTATTATCATCTTAAACCAATCTTACGGTGTTTCCCCGTTCAATTTTGTTACTTACTTCTCATTCCAGAAAAAGCTGAAACCTTATAATAGACCCTCTGTTGAATTCTTCATTTTCTGCTGATTCCATTCATATACATAGAGGGGCTGTCTTTTGAGCTAAGTTAAATTAACACTACGTCCAGTGTCTGAGGAAATATTCTTTATGAAAAATGTTTTTTATCTCGGGAATCATTTACTGGATAAGTTAAACAAAATGGAACATAAGGTATGTCCATAGATACTCAAAGTGATTCTTCTATAGTTATATGCATTATGAATACAAAATCCGATATAAGTACAGATAACATTCTTATTTCAAAGTAATTTAACTTCCGAAAATGATATATAACTAATGAATACCCAATATCGAGAACATGGCAAGGCTTGGTTATGGTCTTTTCAATGGCTTCCCTATAAGCTTTATTTCTTCGAGTATCATTAAGCATGTCAAGGTAAGAAGTATTGGCAAGAAGCTGCTTTGTAGCATCTCCTGAAGCTTCATCTTCTTCAATGACGACCCATTCGGAGTTTCCGGTAAGTGGGTCGACTTTGAGCTGGAACATTCGTGACCCGGAACTCATGCTTCGGACAGTGAAGGCCTTTGAGCGAGTATTGTTAAAGGAACGGAGAAAAAATTGGGGGTTTAGGGTTTTAGGGAAAAGGCACTGCATAGATGTGAAGACTACGAAGAAATGTTCCCGACGGTGGTGGATATAACATGTCTAGCAACTACGCCGAACTGAACAAAAATATTTTTAGTTATAATAATTAATCTAAAATATTAAAAATGTGAGATTCATATTTAAGCTTTCACCTTTAAATTTGAAAAATAATGATAATTTAAGCATAAACCTGACGCTCTATATATGATGACTTAATAGGTCAAGGTGTACTTTTTTCAAATAAATACATTGTTTCATTCTTTTTTTGATGTATTTTTGTTTTAATAATAATTTATATTACAAACAAATGTTTATCCTACTTACTCAAGGAAATTAAGAAATATAAATATTTTTTATTTTATAAGATTTTTTTAATTTTATATATCTAACATATATATTATTACTTAAGAAGATACATACAATTATGCTATTTTAATTAGTAAAATGAGATTAAAAAGAAAAAAATTAGTTAATATATTTTTTTAAGAAAATGAAATTCTCTAGAAAGTACAGTAATTTCTTAAAAGAAATAAATAATATAGTTATAAGGAAAAGAAAACTTTGGGTATTTTTAAATCAAACTATTAATGGTAGAGCCATCTTTGGGTATTTTTTTTTTATGTAAATGAAAAAATTGGTTATATTTGATGCAAATAAAATTAAGGGCGTGCAAAAATTGAATTGGTTGATAAAAGCGAATCGAGAAAAGTGTTATTAACGTGTTGTTATTTGGTTATTGAGTTATCGAATTTTTAAAAGTTCTATAAAAAAATTATCAAATTAATGGTTTGGTATTGATTTTTAATATTTGGTTATTCGGTATAATCCATTAAGAGTAGTAATTTACTAATTTTACTTGTGCATGAATATTATATACTAATTTCAATACCTTATTAGTAGGTGTTTTTGTCCATTAGCCTTCAATTTACTTTATTGTAACTTTGAGCTCACGACTTCAAATCCTACGAAACATCAAAATCTAAAGTAAGAACCATATTCCTTTTGATTTCTCGTTGTGTTACACATGTATAGTTTTTTTCATATGTTGTTATTTTTATTTCTATTTTATAAGCATTTGTAAGGTCACATTAGTGTTGTAGAAGTCATATATTTATTTTATAAATATTTTATAATTGGTTAGACCGAAAATTGAATTGTTAAGAACCAAAATTGATAAACCGAAAAACATTAAAAAAATTATTGATTTAATATAATTATAAATAAAAATCGATAAGTCGAACCAAACCTACCTATGCACACTTCTAAATATAACTACTTAATTTATTGTATATTTATGAAATCTACCCTTTTGATACTCTATGTTTTTAAATTATTTTTTATTGATAAAATTACGCAGTTAAGCAAATTTATAACATTTAATTACTCAATATATTTATTGTTTGTTATAATTATCACTCGCAACTAACATTAAGCAGTAATTACATGGGATGACTTTCAGTTTATATAATTAGTCATGTTTGCATAATTCGCCACATTTGTATAATTCTCAACTAACAATTCTTTGTTTGGTTTGTATTTAAACATGACATGATTTCCTTTGGTTTTCAATTTTATTATTATATACATTCAACCTTTTTTGTATAAATTTTTAAAGTTTGTATAAACGTGTAGTCTTTAGATTTTGTATAATACAATTTGTATAATATAATTGTACAATTGTTTAAAGTTCATATGTTTTGTATCAATTCGTTATTTCAAATTTTATAATATTTGTTTAATTCCAGACTTTATATTACTCAATTATACAAAAATACGTGAATTAACAAGATGCGAATTATACAAATTATTTTTCTCTCTCGCTCGTCTTTCTCCTCCCTTTCTCAATCTCGCTCGCCTCTCTCATCCCTATTTCAATGTTGCTCACCAGTTATACAAATACATATGTATATCAGTTACATATATACAATTATATAGCTGATATACATATACAATTCATCTTTCTCTCACTCTCTGCCCTCTCTCGCTCACTCTTCCAATCTTGTTCGCAACTCTCCACCTAACATGTAGCTATGAATCATAATTAGCAAATTATAGCTATTGATCGTAATTAAACTATATTTGAGTGACTATACGTGAAATCCCCTTTTTTGTTTGATCCAAGTCTTGGCCCAACCAACTTCGCTCAAGCCTTTCAGGGCCTACTTAAAAATTTTCATTTTTTTGAATGGTTTTCAAAAATCATATTACAACCTTATCAAATCATGAATTGGGCTGATCGGTTCAACATGCGTAGCTCATATTGAAGATTATAACTATAATTTAGATGTCTTAATCTGAATACTAAAATGATATATTAAAATCTGAATACTAAATAATTAAAACTATTTTTTTGAAAATATGAATATATAGATTTGTGTTTATTTAAATAATAATAAATAATGAATTAATCTACTACCACACCGAAAGAGTGTTTTTAAATAATTATATAGTTATTGTTGATGGTGATGAATAATAATATTTATGGGGGCTGACAGTAATAGTTAATAGTAATAGTTTAGTGTTAACAACTAATAGTTATGATGGATGATGTCAATATTAATAGGGATGACGAATGATGTCGGTGGTTGGCAGTATATAATAGTATCTAGCGGTGATGGTTATGGATTGTGATTGATTGTCACTATAATAACGATAGCTTGTGCTGATTGTAAACATTGACTAGTAATGGTGATGTCTTATTATAATGATCGATAGTGATCATAGTGATTGTGGGAGGTGGGCGGCAGCCACTGGGGTTGATAGCAATAATGTTAACCGAATAAAATTATATTAATGACTTATTTTCTTCGTTTGAAATTCTTGAATACGACTTTGTTACATATCATAATTATTCAAATCTATTTAGATTAATTAGGTGGTCAAAACATATTTAAAAACAAACACATTTAATAATTAAGGTCATAATAATTAAAACTTTATAATTGTCTAAGAATTAAAATTAAGATATACTAAAACCGATAAGCGCCAAAATGAGGAGGTTTAAAAGATGGGATTAGAGATTAAAATTAAGATTGGAACATAATCAAATCCAATCACAAACTTAAATATGGTACTTACTCTGTTTCATAAGATTAGGCTAGTCATGTTGTTAATTTTTTTTATTTTTTTATTTTGTGTGTCTCCAATTTTGTTGATTTCATTTTATAAAACAATAATTGCTTCTAGTCTCAAATCAATCCAGAAAGCTAAACAGTCATTTTTTTGACATCATTTTAAAAATTATTCAGATTTAGTTAGTTTTAATGTAAAAGTAAAAGTCGGAATACTTCTAGCTAAAACACGAAAAAACTCCAACACAATATATTGAATATTTCTTAAATAAATATTTGAATTTTGAATATGTAGGTCAAATTTCAAACTCCAAAAACTAATAATAAAATCATAATAGCAAGACTTATTTGAACCTAATAATATTATTGGAACTCTGATAAAATGTTATTGATCAATTTAAAGAGGCATAATAATGAGTGAATAATCTTTTATCTTATTTTACTTATGATACCTAGTAAACTTGTAATCAAAACTAAGAATATACCATGAAAAAATATTTTGAAAATTTGTATAATCTTCAAATTGTTCAAAAAGTAACTTTATGTAGTATAAAATCTCCAATAGAAATGGATTTTTTGGTTGCAAAAGGAATAATTAATTCCCATGTTTAAATAATTGACATAACTAATTATTGTTAATTGATCACTTACTCCAGAAGACTAAACTTTGCATGCAGTGTAGTCTTTATTTTTCAATTTTCAAAGGTCTTATTCTAGAAAAATAGTTCTTTTCTGCAACAAACAATTTTGCTCATGTTAGTAACATTTGTAAATATATACTTTTCTATAGTCAAATGAGTCATAAGAATACTAATGGCCAATGGGCTATAGGCTATGTATTTTCTGATTTGTATTTTTTTTTCTATGTTTGATATTTATGTTGAGGTTTTTACTAAAATTAATTAACTTTAATTTGGATTGGAAAAATCTACTTTCTATAGCCATGTACGTATGAAGTTTGGTTTGCTTTTATTGGAGATTTGCTTCTTTTTTCAATACTATTTTTTTGATGGGTTCAGTTTTTTGATTTATTTTTTATTTTTATTAACCCTATCGGGTTCTTAATTACCTATTTACTATTATGTTTTTTCTTTTTCTGTCTTTTCTTTTGTTCATACATATAAGATAAGAATTTAATAGTTTTCTAGTTCTTCTAGTCTTTGTTGATTTTTGAGTGTTACATGAAGAATATTTTATAATAAATATAAAGTTTCTTACAAGTTGGAAATCTGACTCAGGAGGGGGTTGGGTTGGGGTTGTGGACGGTGACAACTATTGCAACAGAGTGTTGATTCGCCAATTTGATAGTTAGACAAGAAATACGTTATTTATATATTAATTTTCGTATAACTTATACGATATTTTGTAGGTATATAGAAAATAAATTATTTATGAATAAAATTAATATGACCTTTGATACACAACTAGAAACATAACTAGCTAATATATGTACAACTTACAATTATGAGACAATCTCTATATATGATGGTTTTAACCAAACTAAGCCATTATATAAAACCATTCACTAAAATAATATATTTTTCTAAAATTTTACAAAACTAGTATAAACGTATTCCACAGTAACGTTTTAGGATATATTTTATTTTTTAAAAATTAATGGCGTCAGATTGATATACGTTACTCACAGTAACGTTTTACTCCTAAAACGTTACTCACAGTAATGTTTTAGGAGTAAAACGTTACTGAAAATAACGTTTTAGGAGTAAAACGTTACTTACAGTAACGTATATCAACCTAATACTGTTAGTTTTTTTTAAAAAAAATATACCCTAAAACGTAACCGTAAAATACGTTTATACTAGTTTTGTAAAATTTTAGAAAAATGTATTACTTTGGTAAATTATTTTATATAATGACTTAGTTTGGTTAAAAATTCCTATATATGTGTACAAGTTATAATTATGAGACAATCTATGTATTACTTTATTTAAGATAGAAGGTGGAATAACTAATATATGTGTAGTTATATTCTATAAAATATTACATAAATTCACTAATAACTGATCTCTACATTACTAAAACATTCATAACTCTAACCAGCTATTAAAGTGTTTGTTACGAAAGAAAATGTTTTTCATGAAAAATAGGTGAGTGTTTTACTTAATTTTTAGTGTTTGGTAAGAAAACAAGAAAATATTATACAATAATATTTATATGTTATCTAGCAAAACATTATGCAGACAAATAGGGATGGAAAGTGAGGATTTCGGGGGTGCATGAAAGCGATGAGAGGAGATAATAAACTTGAAATGTCACTTATCTAACTTGTTTTCACTATTTCCATTAGAAAAATTAGTAAAAAAACTCTCATTATTATTTTAAATGTTTTGATTCTCTAAATATGACATGAAATTTCCACTGAAAATTGTACAAGTACTAGAAATAGAAATCAAAGGATATTAGTTGCATGGAAATTTCAGTTCACTACTATAAGGTCAAAAAATAGGTCGTTATCGTCAAAGAAAGCATTGAATAGACTTTTTCCTATAATTTCAATTTTTTCAAAAACATTGCTCTCACTATATTCGTATAATCTCCAAAAGATTTGGATTTTTCTATTGCAGAAGGAATAATTCCCATTTTTTTAAAATTGTTTTAACTAATTGTTAGTTGACTTGTACTCTGGTATGAACATACTGAGCAATTTCTATAGCAAATGTCAAACTGCAAACTCAAGACTCAAATGATAATGAGTCAGAATTTTAATTTTATCGGTTCTAGATTCTAAAATAACCGTTTCAAGTGTTAATATCTGAGTTCTAACCTCAGTATTAATGAATTTCTTAACACAACAAAAGTTACTGGGTCCGACCAAACCTATACCAGAGTTCTAGCTCTGCTCATGCTCAATGAACTTAAAGACTAGGAATAAAGTCTATTTCAAAGTAATATTTTCTATATAAGTGAAGTCGAGTGTCTAACGGAAACAACCTCTCTATCTCCACACTATACTCTCCTCAGACCCCGCTTAGTGGAATTTTGCTCAGGTATGTTGTTGTTATTATTGTTCTCTATATAAGTAAGATTATGGCCATTGCTTTTTCTAATCTAAATTACCTTTCATCACAAATTAAATAATATGTCTCATCATGACAATTTCAGTGCACCAATGCCATGGATTGGGAGGTATATTGTAGCAGCATCTTTGATTTGCATACTTGCAATGTTAGCAGATGCAGTACAAGGAATTAGAAGGCGAAAATTCTGGCTTCCATGCAGATTTTTCACTTTTAATGCTGCTTCATTGACATTGTTAGGGGTTGTAGTTAAGTTGCCACTTGATCTAAACAATCCCATGCCAGGGAAAATTGATCAGATGGCTAAACTTAGCAGTGTTGTCTTTATGTCTACAGCAATGGCTAACTTTATGCCATCGCTCGCGCTGATGGATAACAAGGACATCCTCATGGGCATGACAGCATTGGGTATTCTTGTGATCACCCTTGTTGTGAATGTCTGCATTGAGTTAGGCACTGGTATTATCTACTCGGAGAAAACAGAACATATTGTTGTTATGCTTTCTATGGTTGTTCTATTTGTGATCATGTGCTTCTCCGCGCTCACAGTTCCAACTATTAAAAGTTATTTGGAACTGGAGTACAGAGAAAGAAGCAACATGATTGAAATTTGATAATCTAGTAGAAGGTGAAAAACCGGTTGAAGTGAAACTGAAAGAAAATTTGAGTAAATTTTTGGTCATGGCAAAAACAGGAAATCCTCAGTTTGTGATGGCGCGTTCTGCTACATGTGCTGCTTGTTGCGCTATCTGCTGTCTGAATTGTCTGCTGTTACTTGAAGTGTCATTCCGTGACAACTTATTTGATGCACATGTGCTGTCCATGTCTGATTACAGAAGATCAACATATTGCATTGCGAGGATTCAATCTGCTGGAGTGGCAGTAGCACATTGTCCTCACTCATCAGATGGTTTGCGATTGCTACAAGTAAGTCGTCAAGAAAAAGCATATGCATTAAAGTAGAAAAGCATTGGCTTGAGAGACTTAAAGATTGGAAAGATAGTCCCTTTGCCCCGGAAATCATGAATCCAAAATGCAGAAAGTTAGTCCAGCAGATACATATTTTAATCTTGCTAAATTGTATAAGAGTACAGATACTAATTGTTGTAGCTAGCAAGATAGTGCAAATATTCCCTATTATCCTCCTAAGTTTTCTACGTTCGTGCTTTTATTCTTCCTCACATTGCAACAACATAATCAATTCTGAATCAGAATCAGCAGAGAGTCTGGAGGAAGACATTAGTCGATATGTTTTACATCTGGAAGGCGAAGAGGAACTGACTCAGGTGACGGCGAACAAGTGGGATGACACCACCTGCATGATGGAAATGGGTAGAAAACAGAAGCCAGAACATCTCATTAAGCTTTTGCAGAAACTGACTGATTTTAGAGGAGACAGTAAGTTTGACATCAACCAATTTCAAGAGCCACATATTGGTTGGAAAATGTGTATAGTAACTTTAACAACAATTGCCACAACAATACCTAACATTGATCACAAAATGGTGGACAGTCTCTTGCTTAGTGTCATCCAAGGTCTCAAGTATGTCAGCCTCGTTGAACATGTCCTTGGAACCAATGAAAACTCGGAGAAAAATAAACAAGCAGCAGAGGTAGCGTGGTTGGAGCTATATCTACATCGTAGATGGCTTGATCAAGAACTGCAAAAAATGGATCTTCAAGGAAAAACAAGCAAAGAGACTCTTCACAATTTTGCAGACATAGCGCAAGACTACACCACAAAAGATGCTTACTCAAGAAAGCTAATTCAAGTTATAGCAGCAAACTCTATGTATCAAATGAGTCAAATCATACTACAGGACAGCGAAGGAATTGATGATCAGACAGAAGCACACTTATTCGATCATATATCTGCTATGATTGCAAGTCTACTTGGCGCGTGTTTGATCAATATGCCTTATGCTATTACTAAAAAATGTTCTTCCAATGCCATAGAGATGAGGGAAGATAATGTCCAACATGCTATTCGTCTTCTTGGTGAAACCGAAGAAATAATAAAATTTCTTCAGCAGCATGAGAAAGTTACTCTAACTAATTCGTCTAGCAGTGACTCGGGTTCTTCAAGATTAGATGAAATTAGAATACCTGTTGAGTAATGCATAATAAAAAGTGAGAGATATGCATATTAGTTGTTCATTAAATTGGAGCTTCTGTTCTCCCAATTTTGTTTGAATTCTCTTTCAAATTTTCAATACATTTAACAGCTAATTTTGTGTACATTTCAACTGCAATAAGTTCATCTTTGGGCTATAGATGTTGCAACTTGTGATGCATTGGTGCTTTTTGGTATTATGATTGCTTTAAAGTCCCAAAGAAGAATTGAATCCCCTGTTTTTTGCTTAATAATTCCCCAAAAAGAAATAATAAAAAAGGCTAGTTGCTATTATTAGGAGTATTAATCATGTTGAGTAATCCGTCCGTTTACTTTTATATGTCATGATTTTTTTTTTTAGAGTTAAACAATAAAATTTTGATCAATATTTATGATGTATTTTTTATCATATTGATATGCAAAAAGTTACAATTTATAGTACTTTTTATATAGTTTTTAAAATATCTATTTTTTTAAATATCAAATTAATATAATCTAATTTAATTTTAAAAATTAATCAAATTAACTATTAAAAATAATGCACAAAGGGAGTAGCAATTTCCATGAAACTCTAGTCAATGTTGAAATGGGTGGATTATATGCTTTGGAATTTGAAGAATAAAAGACCTTGACTTTGAAAACCAATATACACTAAGTTTCTTCAATACGAGGAAGATATTTTCTTGAAAAATATTTTTATTAAAAATATAGTAATTCAGTTTTATATTTATTTTCTTGTATCGTAAAAAAAATATTATTCTAAAGATATTTATATGTAATAAAACTTGATTCGGTGTGTAGTAGATCACTACGTGAGGTAAAGGTGGAGGTAAAGAGTGTGGTGGAGGATGGGGTTAGGAGCTGATCGGTAAAGAAAATACAATCAATATATAAGTTGGAATTTCATTTCCTTTATCCTTATTTTTAAATAACTTATTTTTTTTAGATAATTTTTTTTTGACCAAATCAAACATGGCAAATTTTTTGTCTAGATTCAATTTCTGTACGTCTATATTTGAAGTTTCAATCTCTATTCCACGTCATTTATTTTCTTCTCCTACATTTATGTCGTTTACATTGATAGTATAATGAACCTTTTGTTGAATGTTGAGTCGCATTAATTTACCTGACATTCTTTTTTTTTACGATCAATTTAAAAAGAATGATGTTTTCTTATATTCACACAAACAATGAGGTATGACTAGAGTCGATAATTCCAATTCATATTATCGATCGGGTCAATAGTAATACTTCCTTCTCAGAAAATATCTTCGGTTGTTTTTGTAGACATTAAAATTTTGAAGGAGGTTTACAAAATCAGTTTTATTTCGGTTAGAATTTTTGGAGGCTATACTTTAACATAAACTTTAGCTCGCATCTATATAAATGGGAGTAATATATTTTCTTAAAGAGACATATAAAATATTTCACAATTCATAGAATATTCACAAAGATCAAATAAATCTCAAGGAGATTCATATTATTCTAATTTGAGAAATATACCATTTTCATTCTCAAATCGCGAAGAAATCTTAAGAGAGAAGAGTCAAGAGAACAAACAAAAATGTAGCTATATATTTTTATCGACAAAGTTATGTTAATTTTTTCATATTTTATTTGTGATTGCAATTTATTTCTATCACTTTAAAATTTGTTGCCCAACTTCAAGTTTAGAATAGGGTGACATATTGAGGGGCTTGCCGGATAATTATATTTTAAGAAGCTTTATGTCAATAATAATGACTATGCTGCAAAAGGTTCTTTCAATGTAATTCCTAAAATGGTTCTTTTGTGTAGTTGTAAACTTGTTCACTCCATTTAGTAAATTTAAAATGAAAAAATACATGGTCTCCAAGTTGTAGTTTTGGCACAAGACTTTCAGTAGGAGTATCTAAGTTAGACACATGGTATTAATTAATGGATACATTAAAATCATGTCAACTACTAATTGCCATGCCAAGAAGGCAAGAACTGAAAACCACAAGATCCCAAATATCATCAGTGAGCTTTGAGGCTCTGTCTTTATCAAGTCCAGAAGAATCCTTTCCACTTTCATAAAGCTTGGCCATGACCAATTATGACCCTTCAATATATATATAGGTTAAAATATATTTTCTCCGTTCACTTTTACTTGTCATAATTTACTTTACGAAGTTAATTTGATTAATCTGAATTAGATATGTAAGTAACAAATTATAATGAACAAATGCTTCACTTTAAAATATTGATCAAAGTTGTTATATATTAATTTTTGAAAAATGAAATGGAACAGCAGAATATAAGCAAGGAAATACTAAAAACTAATAAAATAGGTTATGTCATCTGCAGTTAGATAATAATAATAATTACCAATAAGGCTTTGATTGAAGTGGTAAGTACTTCTTCATCCTTAACTAGAAGTTTCAAGATACAAAATCACTTGTGTTAGAGAGCCTAATTTTTTTTTTTAATTACATTCCCTTTTTGTACATGGATATTCTTAACAAAATTGTACTCTATGTAGCATTTTGAGGACAGGATACACGTGACCAATTTAATAGTTACAAAATTAATGTTAATTACTTAATTACAAATTAACACTTCAAATATATGATGGTTTAGTATTTTCTGATTAATGGGTTATTACTTCCTAAATCAATATAGTAATTAGCAGAGCTTAATCTTAATTTATTCCTGCGTGTCATTCTCTGCCACTCTAGGAGCCATTAGTGCAGCATTTTTGTGACATTATTGTGTTTGGTATAACTTATTAAACTCATTAGGATATTAGTAGTAGTTTTTTTCCACCCCACTCATGCTGATTAATAGTGTTCTCGTTCAATTTATCGATTAATGATGGAGATGTTCAACGCCTTAACTAGTTGAACAAGCCTTATTTGTTGAGATAGTAGTATTTAATAGCTTCGTTTGATTGTGAACAAGTTATATTGAAATTCATCATTACAAAATTAATTATTTTAAAATTATTTTCCTATCTCAGTATGGAATAAAAATAGCACTATAATCCCGAAATAACTAACATATAATTTTCAAGGTGAACACAAGAACCAATATACACCTAATGGATTTTAGATAAAGATCTAACATCTTCATGCAAAAATAGGGGATAGTTTTTGTTTTTTTTTCAGATCGAAGAACATTGACAACTAACAAAATCCACAAAGCTCCAATGTCAACAACCATTATAGGCTATGCTTATCTTGAATTACATTTTGCCAGCTTACCCTTATATCTTTCTATATCTAATGCACATAGCCCACAACATGGACATGTCCATCACTAGTTAGTTACTCCATCGGTTCTAACGTGACTTTGTTTGATTAGACACGAAATTTGAAAAACGACAAGCAGATTTTTGAAACTTGTAATCTAAATAAGCCTTAGATATTTGTGAAATTTATAAGTTGAACTGTTTCTAAATTGTGCTACATAAATTTACAAAATATCCAAAAATAAATAATAATACTCACATTTTCCATCTATAAATTGTCACTCACTTGTTCATTTCCAACACCAAGTACCCTCTTAGCTCTAGCAAAAAACACACATCCCAAATTTTCACTTGTAAAAATGGCTAAGGCTATTAAATCATCATCGATTGCTCTTCTCTTCATCACTTTGAACCTTCTCTTCTTCACAATGGTTACTTCAACTTACATCTCATGTCCACCAAAGACTCAACACAAGAATCCTCCATCAACTTACCATAAATGCCCAAAGGACACACTTAAACTAAAGGTGTGTGCCAATTTATTGAATGACTTGGTGCATGTTGTTGTTGGAAGCCCATTATTGTCATCAAAGAGTTCATGTTGTTCTCTTATTGAGAATCTTGCTGATGTTGATGCTGCTGTTTGTCTTTGCACTGCCATTAAAGCTAATGTCTTGGGAGCTCACCTTAATGCTGCTCTTTCACTCAGCTTGTTGCTCAACAACTGTGGAAAGACTGCCCCTAAAGGTTTCAAATGCGCGTAAATTATCAAAACCATCTCTATGTGTTTGTTCATTGTCTGCAACTTCTTTTTTTTTTTTCTCGTTTGGATTTAAGTTATATATACTGACAGTGTAAAGAATTTTTGCACTATCGGTATTATGTATGAGTGTTACATGCATGGTTTGCTTATTTTGTTAGTAAATGTGTGTGGAGTTATTTTACTATTTGGTTTGAAGGAAGGCTCCTCCTATCCTTCTTTTCGCTCTGTTGTATCCCGTTTTTATTAGTTTGATACTTTCTGATGAGATTAATAAAAAAATGGACATTTATGAATTGAGGCTCCTGTCCTCTAGTTTTTTCCAGTACTAGATAATATGTTTTTTTTTTAGAATATTTCATATCGTTTGAATATTAACGAGAGATAAACTAGTAGTCCCTCAACTATTAAACGCACACTCTCAATAGTTCAGAACAAAAGAAATACTCTTCATTCAAGCTTTGAAATAAATGAATACCATGTTGCAAAGTGAAAAAATAAAGAGGAGAATGAAAGATAACACAAAAGGTCAAAATCATAGCAGTTCAAGGCTATTCTTTTGCAGAGAAATAGTAATTCAATCAGTAAGTTTCTATACATAATAAATAGGTGGAATCCAATGACTACTTTCCACTCTTGGAGGTGGTCTTTCGAAAATTCGAAAAAAATGAGGAAGAATGTCACTATTATCTTGAAATATTAATTGACAAAACCACAAAAATAAAAAATCTTAATGTACATTGTTTTCAGGGTTGTGTATGGCATTGAGGTGGTTGTCCTCTTATTTGTGTTCGATTATTCGTATAGCCAAAGTTAAAATGTTCATGTAGTTGTTGTCCGGGGCTGTCTGGTGTGAGAATATGATCCCCATGCCCCATTCCTACATATTGTTGCACCACTAACACTGAAACAATCGCTGCATTATCTGATGATGCTAATAGATCTCCAATTGCACCTAGCTCCGGGCACTCGCTCCAATCAGTAAGTCCTGCTGTCAACGGCGATATGGTGCCTTGTCCTCTGCCAACTATGAACAGGTCATGTGATTGATCTATAGTCCTTATTGCTGCTACTGTCTCTTCTCCATGATTCACTACTTTTTCAATGTATACAACTGAATCATCATTAGCTGTTCTTAGCCTGAACGCGTTGACATAGTCCTCGTCTAGCTGTTTTTCTTTGTCGTCATCTGTTACTATTGTTAGTACATTTGGATCATTCGTATTACTTCTTCTTGAACCTGATCTTGCCTCTTCATGTGCAGGTACTCCAGGGAGGAATCTCATGACGGTGAGGTTGATCCCGGGATGTTCCCTCATCCTCAATCCGTAGGACAATGCTTCACGATCATCCGGTCCACCAAAGAATAGTACAGCCACATGGTGAGAAACTTGATTTGCTGCTAACCTTGTGGAACCACTTAGTCCTCTGTCGACAAGTATCCCAACAGAACAAGGTGCATTTGCTAATACATTTTGGTTTATCGTTCGAAAATTTGGATTTGTGATTTCCATTCCACCATCAACTGTTAGCTGCTTGTGAAAAGGAATGATTAGAAACGCCACTCTTTTGTCCTCAGCCACGGTGCAAATGTCTTCGTGCATGGTGGAGTAAGGGGAGATGGCAGTGAGGGGTTGCACGGAGACACTTCCAACATGTTGCTCAAAGTTCTCAAATGCATTGATAATATGATCCGATTGAGCTTGAGTTCTGTTAAGCGCTGGCCTGCCAGATTTTCGTGTATTATGGACGATTAGCATGGCAGACGAGCGTCCAGTGAGCTCAACAAGGTGTAGGACATATATACATATTGGAGATTTCTTAGTAGGACAAGATGCTTCAAGAAGATTGATGATTGTTGGAACATTTCTAGGTGTGTGGATGCAAGTCAGTACCCTAAATTCGCTATCTGGTATTGTACTTTGAACTGTTCTTCTTTTATATGGCGCAAACTTTCTTGCTGGCTTGTAAATCAGCGTCACGAATGGGATGATAATTGCAGTCATAAGCACAACTGCCACAACCATAATTGCAAAAGATTTCTGATCAATAACCTTTTGATCTTTACCAACATTGATCACAATCATCTCAACGAGTCCTTTGGCATTCATAAGGAGACCAAGAGTAATGCCTTCATGGATTGGTGTTCTGTAATACAGTGTTACAATGACTGTTCCAGCAATCTTTCCAACACAAGCTAAGACTATAACCAGAGCTAATATGGCCCATGAACCAACTCCATCAATGGCGTTAATCTCCGTCTTGAGACCACTAATGGCAAAGAAAAGAGGCAACAAAATCCCCGAAATAAAGTCCTCTAGCTTTTCATTAAGTGTAAGGCCAAGGGGACCGTTAGGAATAACCAAACCAAAGATAAAAGCCCCAAAAATAGAATGCATTCCAATAGCATCTGTTATAAATCCACTTATCATGACTCCTGAGAGAATGATACATATAAAAAACTCACTGATGGATTCGCCTTCTGGAGTTCGCTTTATCATCCATCCAATTAAAGGCCTGATAATTATAATGCAGAAAACAACAAACGCTGCACTAGAAAGAAGTACCCATACAGAAGTCAAAGCCATGTTTTTGTTCTCAGAAAAGGCAATGGCAAACGCCAAGAGAACCCACGCGAAAATATCATTTATAAGAGCAGCCGACATGGCTATCCTACCAATTTCACTGTTGATAAGTTTTAGCTCCGCAAGAATTCGTGCAAGAACAGGAAATGCAGTAACAGAAAGTGCAACACCAAGGAAGAGCACGAAAGTCCCCTGTTTAGTATCGTGTGCACTTCTATGCAACATGAAGGAAAATGAAATCCCTATAAGAAATGGCACTACCATCCCTGCTAGAGCTATAGGTATCGCCCTTTTCCCTGTTCTTCGGATAACAGCAATGTCCATTTCTACTCCAACCAGAAAAACAAAGTAAAGAAGGCCTATATTTGCCATTGTCTCAAGCACCATCACACTTCGTAGAGGAAACACTGTATCAGTAAATTTTTTACTTCTTCCTAATACCGATGGCCCCAAAATTACACCACCCTGTTACCATTGAACACAAACATTCATTAGCCCATTTAATCAAACGATCAGGGGCCTAAAACCAATACTTATTACCATTCACATAAATTTTGTCAAGATTATGACATTTTAATAAAAAAGGAAACTTACAAGAATCTCAGCAATAACACGAGGTTGTCGAAATGGTTTCAACATGAAAACGAGAATACGAGTAAAGACAACCACTAATGTCAATTGCAAAAGGAAGAGTGGCAATGCATAATCAAGTGGATTTTCACCCTGCCATACTCCATTCGTTGTTATCATCGATGGCGAATAACATACTATGTTTTCCTCTGTTTTATTTCCCGACGTTACAACCTCTGTTGCCATTTTGCCTCTTTTCAATAATGTTACCCTCTATTTATTCAAAAATTAGATCCATAAACATAATATCTTGTCAACCATATAAAACATGCATGAGTACGTTCTTGGATGAGTAAAGATTTGCATGAAAGAAAAAGAAACAGAGAAAAAGGGAGAAAACAGACAGAAAAATTTTCAAAGATGGAAATTAGGTGATTGACTCATTTGAGCGCTAAATCTTCTATGGTCCATAATTACCATTGGAATAACAGAGGCAAATAATGTGGCAATCTCTATTCTCTAATATGCTTTGCAAGTTTTTTTCCTTTTTTTTCTCATGTTTTTTTCCACTTTTATATGATGTCTTGTTCTTAAATCTTAATTTGTTATCATGATTCATTTTTTAACACCCATGTTACATGTTTATGTCTCGTTTATGAATTATGCACGATTCATTGCATTCAATTGATTCACCTTTATATCATGTTATTCCTAATGATGATGGTTACAATTAGGTCAAACTTAACTGATCTGTTTATTAAATACTGATCATTTTTTACGTTTACTCAACATGGATTGACATAGAGGTATTGACGGCTCAAGCTAATTGGTGTTTTCAAATCAAAAATAAAGTGTAGGCATAACTTTTACTTTATTTTTTTTTATAGCTTATATTCAAAGTTATTTTTTTAAAAATATTTTTTCTATGTTATATATATATATATATATATATATATATATTGTGGCGCTCCATTTTTTTTTGCAAAACAAGTCAATGCTAATTGATATATTTTTTTTAAACTAATGCCACGTAGGCTGAAAAAAGGTACTTTAGTGTGTATATACTATATAGAAACACGTGAAGTGAAAGGAAGACCAATGGCAGTTGAGGAAATTTGACTTTATATAAGGGCAAAAAGGTAATTACGTCATGAGATAAAAGTGGACTCTGAAAGTATTTGATTTCTCTCTAGAAGTATTGGTTTCTGTTTCTCCTCCCAATAGAAGAAATAAGCAACAATTTTCTCTTCGTCTTCTCCTCATCCCTGTGACGCCAGGTATGTTTTTTCATTCAAATTAGTTTTTGTTGTCTTATGTCTTTCAATTTTATTCGTCAAACCTTTATTAAATTCGTTCTGATTTTTGTTTGCTTCTCCAATTTCTTGGTCACGAACATGACGGAAACAATGTAGAACAACTAATTCATCTCTCCATCCTGTTAACCATAAATGACCCATTCACACTACAGTAAGTATTAACATCTTCTATAACAGAATTTTGCAACAGATAATCTATATAATTGTGCCAAATATTTTTCGTTGAAATCAAATAATAGAGCTTTAGGAATATTAACGAAATAGATCTATTTACCCACAAGAAAAAAATATCAACCAACTGGATCGTTGCTATATTCCAACTGCAAGTTACAGAAAGGGATAGCGACCAACTTAGCTTCAATGAAAACAGAGGTTGATCAAGCTAAATACATCTCAAATTTACCTCAGCCTAACTGTCCTTATTGAAAAAAAATAAAACAAACTTATCTGATGACTATTTACTGCTGAAATAGAACTTGTGATTTTTTTAAAAAAATTTGTGTATACCTCTCCGATTGCTAAACTTCTTTTGACAATGTGACAGACTGAATCATCCTATCTCCAATGAGTGTTGTGTGCATTCTTTTATACTCTTAATTCATTTTTTTTCATCAATAAAGCATGGTAATTGAGTCGATAATAGTTTGTTGGTCATAATTTCAAAATTTCTAGAGAAGTAGGTACTGCCAATATAATAGAGAAATTGATAGTATATATAAAAGTAGTAGCTCCTATTGTTTATTTGTTATAACATGCTTAAAATGAACATTGATTTGAATGTTGGTTAATATATGAAGTGTCAGAGGACCTCTCATCGTTTGCAATCGCAATAACAAGGAGCCAATGACGTCTACAATGGCTTAGAGTCTATGACAGTTTTATGATGATTCTTTTTCTTGTCAAAAATCCTCTCTGATTTTATTTTTTCTTGAAAAATCACTAGTTATATTGGATGCATCTTTTGAGAAGATAACTGTATTGCCTATGTCTTATATTATATTTGGTAATTGGTGTCATGTCTTTTATGAATCACTTTCAAGTTCAGGGACTTACATATTTGTCCAAGACTTATAAAAACTTGCTTATTAGTTATTATCATGTCAATTCACAATGAAAAGGACCCAACAGTTATTCCATTGTTATCAACAGTAACAACGCTAATGTGATACTCCATCTGTCCCATTTTATGTGACACTTTTCGTTTTTCGAGAGTCAAACAATTTAACTTTGATCAGACATTTGCGCATGGAATCTTCAATTTTTTTTTTGAAATGAAATTTATATATTTGTAATTACGTAAAGAGTTACTAATGAGTCACAGTAATTGATAATTCAAAATGTTAAAAGGATCTATGAAAAACTTATGGTCAAAAATAGACTTATTTAAATCTCGAAATGCGAAAAGTGCAACGTGAAATGGGACGGAGGGAGTATTTATTTAGTCAATCCAACTTTTCATTTTCTGTTCAGATTCAAATAATCTTCTTGTTGTTATTATCTACACCTTTTCTTTTATGAAGCAAGTATGTTTTCATAAAATGCACAAAAAGAGATGCATCAAAAAGGTTACAAAACTTGTGTCTTTCTGAACTTCTGCTCTTCAATTTAATTTTTAAAATATTTCTGTAATTTATAAATAAAAAATGATACACAGGCTGATTACATGATGCATCCAATTACTTCTGTTTTGGGATGATAGTTATATATATTGGCCAAGATTTTCTAAATTTATTTACTTCACTTTTAATGTGTGACCTTGTATTATAATATTTGCTATAAAAAAAAGCATATAAATGTGGTCTGAATTTTTTTTTTCTGTTGTTATTTTAATTTCTTTTAGTGCATGGCCTTGCATTGCACTCATACTTGATGCTGTAATTTCTTCTATCCTTATGAAATTGAGGAGTGAATACTTAAATTTCAGGGATACTAAAATCAAATTGAAAATGCACAATACACATGATCTTACATAACCAAATGAAAGATGTCGTAAATTGTTCAGTAAACAAAACAATCATCGAACTGCCTTTTTAGCTATGTTCTTTATGTTTGCCATTGTGCTAAAAAAATTGAAAATGCTTAAGCTTTATGCGTTAATGAAATTCAAATCTATGTGATGGCTGGTTAGAAATGATTATATATGTTGTTTTAAATCTCCATCAAATACTGTTTACCCAGATTTGAACCGTGTGATGTTTTAAATTTACAAGCAGCTTGTTGATTCTACATGAATTATATACACCTAGCTGTCATTAGGTGATGCTTGTGGCAAAATTTCATTTCAAAGAGATAGAATTTTTTTTAACCTGATATAAAGATGAAACTAAAAGGTTTGAAGGTTACCGAATTAGTGAAGAATTGCAGTTTATTATCTCAAAGCACCGATTAAAATGTCTATTCAATTGACAATTGGTATTGTAAGTTTGCTAGCTTTTATAGCTTTTTTCATAATAGTTCCTTTCTCCTCCTCATGATGAATAAGTATTATGCTTTGGTTCAGTGTTTTCTGTTGGATCACTTTTATAGACTATAATTTTATAGACAATTAAACAAAATGGGACTAGAATTTCACTTTCAATGCCTAAACTAAATTCTTCAAGTGTTAGTTCTATGATCAAACATTAGGTAAATTATCTACACTGCTGTTTATTTCGACATGACATTTTTATCTATATACATTCTCACAAACACAATAATTTTATGTATTGACGATGTTATGAGGCAGGTCCTGATGTTATGTGAAGACCACGAACAGAGGAAGCTGATACCAAGGCTATCCTTTAAAGTTGATACATCAGATGATACCAAGAAAGCAATTGGTATGTATAGACTCACATACTTTCTGTTGTGGTTCTATGTAATAAGTTTTCAATTAGCTATACCATTGTAATTGAGAAATGGTAAATTCTTATAAGATGAATGCTGAAAACAGACTAGGACTTGTGCAAAGTATTCAATGATCTAAGTATTCTATCATATGTTAAATCGTTTGTGGTCGCTAAATTATGTATCTTCATAAATTATGACTTGATAGGTGAAATTTTAGTGAAGGAGATCAGTTACTCTACTGCTTATAATACTTAAATTAATTAATTAATATGCTAAAGTAATGTAATGGCATGACATGACATGACATTTGACATCTCTGCTTCATGAAATATTCACTATAAGATACATTATTTTTAATTATAGCATTTGTTGACGTTTGCTATCGTGTTTTGGCTGTTGGTCTTATTACTTACATGACTACTGTGATCAACTTGCCTAACATGATTCTATCAAATTTCTTTCAGATACTTTATTAAGTGAAGTTGCATCTTTTATATGTTGCAATAGTTTATATGAAAATAATGGAACTTATGATGTTGTACTTCAGTTTCTCTTAACTAAAAGCTCAGTTATATGTGTTAAGCATAATACCAGGTGATAAGTTGAGTGGTAGAATATCCCAAAGAGCTAAATTCTGTGTACTAACACTAATACTTACATTAACTCAAGAATTCTTAGTAATTACAATTTAATTCATTTCTTGTTGCGTCTAAATTTTTAATATTTTTAACTGAAAGAAAATTTGATTATGCACTATAGAAGAGCGCTCTTTTGTCCCATAGCCACCCTCCGTTTTCTTATAAGTTTGCCAATCTCACTTTTTGAATTATCATTTCATTCCTCAAAGACTACTGATTATTGTTATTTCAGGTAATTTCTTTCTCAAATTTTTTTCCTCTTCTTTCAATTATCTCTAGAAGTTTTCTCAATTTCATTGATGGACAGTTCTTACTTCTTCAAGTCTATTTCTATGACTTATTTTTAATTTTCTTGCACTGTTGAACACTACGTTTACTTCATTTGTTTTTTTCATTCGGATATAGCTTGGACTGATATTTTGATTATTGGTCCTATTAATGTAAAGCTCCAATAAGTTACCGTGTTTGTACTTTTCATTTACTTAAGCTAATCTGAAAAATATTGTGATAGTTAGTTGCGTATCTCTTTTTTATCGGATGTTCTCAAAGATAAAGTTGGCTCTCTCTTTGATTGCTATTTATTTATAAATAATAATTATTGTTTAAACTTTTTTCATTTTGTTTCATTATTGTCTTATGTATATACAAACATGTAAACTACCATTTTATTGGAGGCAAATTTGTTGAGGCTGAAGCAAATAGTTTAGTAATAATGTGGGTTTCCTTGGAAATTAAATTCACTTGTGCTAAAAGCTAAAATGTTGTTGGATGGAAGGCCAAATTCAAACATGTAGACGGAAAAAGAAAAAAAAAAAAACAATCATCTAGGTCCCTGTCGTGCAATACAACAAAGACCTTATCCTATTATTGATTAAATTGCTTCACTTTCCTTGTTAGCACGTTTCATGTACTACAGTTATAATTCATTTTATCTTTATTTTTTTTGTTTTAATTAAATAAGTAAAAAATTTGTTGAAATATATATATGTCAATCTTTTTAATCTTGTGGTCTTAAACATGTCATGTGGAAGCTATATTTAAAATTGATTGAAAAAAACGTTCTTTAATGTTTCAAAACAAACTATAAAATGACAAATAAACTTTAAAAATATAGTATATATATTTTTTTAAGTGTTCATATTATTTATAAAAATTTTAAAAAGTTTTTAAGCGATAAATTAGTAAAATTATCTTCTTATTTATAATTTTTTAGCATCATATAAAATGAATAAATTGATTATCAATCATTATTTACTGAATAGATATTTCAATGCAAAATTTAACAAGCAAGTAAATAGAAACAGAGAATATATAGGCAGAGGGCAAGCTAGTTAACAAGTTAACTATGCTGACTCCCACCACTACTACAACGAGGATTTGCTTCTTTTTTTTTTAAAAAAAAAGTAAAAATAACAGGTTGATCCCAAAATTATAATTATTAAAAAAAAAGTAAAAATATTTCTTTTATTCAAGTGATGATAAATATTATTCCCATGAGTTCTTTAAACAAGCAAACAAGCAATTGCAAGGAAAAGGTCACTAACAAGAAATATATATATATATATATATATATATATATATATATATATATATATATATATATATTGTATCTCTTTAAGCTGTAACTATCATGAAATATAACCCCTTTTTTCCCCAAGAAAATGATTGGAAAAGACACATTTTCATGATTTTAACTTTTGATGGGAGATTTGAAGGAAATAAAATAAAGAGATGATTGAAAGCGACTTAGCAAATACACGACAAACTCTACATAATAAGTGTAGTTGTTCTCAAGGTCCCATAAAATAAATTCCAAAGACTAATTAATTTACTTTTCCTACATCTTGGAAAATTCGTAGAAAAATTAAAAAACCCCACAAAATAAAATGACAGCGTTGACACTCATCATACTTTTCTTATTTTAAAAATAATTTTAATTTTAATATTTTTAAGCCATAACATTCTAACGTTTCTTAAATTTTATGTCCAGACAAATTCGATACTGAGATTATAGTGCTACCAAACCACTGCTTCTTTGAAGCAGTGGGTTCAGATCATCTTTCATATATAGTACATTATTTTCTACATACAAACTATATAGTAGGCTTGAGCCAAAGACAACGGGTCCTTTAAACCCACTTTTTCTATGGTACTTTTGCCACTAAAATAAAACCCCAACAAGAAAATCAAACACACACAAAAGTAAAAAAATAAAAATAACTGGCTATGCTAATGAAGTACTGCATTGATAACTCTTTTTTTTTTTCTTCTATTTACTTAATGACAAACTGGTCCCGAGTCCTCCATTTGAATTCCCACTTCAGCTAGCCTCTTCTCCTTGTACACGTAACGTTTAGCACAATAGAAAAAAAGTATCACGTTCAATACACTCAAAATCGCCAAAAGCCAATAGAAATTATATAGTTTCCCTTGGTTTAGATTATCAGCTAGCCACGGCCTTGATTTCCCGGTCACCTTATCTACGATCGATACTAAAATCGAACTAAAGAAAAATCCAAGCGAAATCGTGCTTATAAATAAGCCAGTACTCATAGTTTTCATCCCTTTTGGACACTCTCTTAAGAAAAAATCAAGTTGTCCAATATATGTAAAAGCTTCACCTCCTCCAACAAGTAAGAATTGTGGCACCAACCAAAACACACTCATGGGAATCACCGCGTTCGGATTGTTAATCAATCCGTGAGATTTAGCAACGTTTAATCTCTTTATCTCAGTTAGAGCAGCTGCAATCATCGCGAAAATAGACGTGACTAACCCTATTGCAATACGTGTCAGAGGAGTGAAACCATGTGGACTGTTCAGGTACCGGGCACATAAGGGTACAATAACCCTATCGTAGAAAATAATAACCAGCATGACACTTGCAACGAAAAACGCGGTGAGTGAAGCCGGAGGAATTTCAAAGGATTTACCGATGTGACGATCCATAGTTGTAGCTTGTGAAACAGAAAATGTTGTCATTTGAGCATAAACAGTCCAGAACATAATGGACGTACCCCATGTTGGTAACATTCTAATTACCAATTTAACTTCTTCAACATCTGTTAAAGTTGCTAACTTCCAATTATTCAATATTGCTGTCCCAGAAAATTCACTAGAAGAATCTTTAATAGCTGCTTTATCCAAGAAACTACAAAAAAAAAAAAAAAAAAAAACATAAGCCAAAAAGTAATTAAAATGTTGCCCACATGCTTGGAAGATAGTGGTGATTTGTATTGTTCCTATCAAAGATTGGCCTACCCACGTGAATAATAACAATTCCAGCAGTCCCAATTGCTCTTTTTTTTTTTTTTTTTTTACATTATTTACATAAATAATGCAAGACATCGACGACGCAAACTTCAAATAATTCACTCGACATATAATAAACTTGATTTCTTACCTAACTATAAGTTAAATTTTCTTTATTGAAATACTAGTACAAATCACGTGCTTATTCATTCAACTCTACGCGGAATTTAAGAGAGAATGAAGAACTTGGATAAAAGTATACCACATCAGTGCAAAAAATACTATCGTTAAAAGAGTAAAACTCACCGGAATTCCTTGCTATGAGGCAACTTTTGTTTATCTTTAACGTTTTCATCTCCAATGATATCATCAATATTGAACAAAACGGAAGAATCTGACGGTAATTTCATATGCCGTTTTCTCCAAGCAGCGATAAATACCGAAGCAAACTGCGATAACGGACTCCCAACGAGTTTCTTGAACCGGTACCTTTTCGTACCGCACAAGAAAAACACAAGGCCAACTAAAATGGCGCATGCACAAATTCCATACCCGAATTTCCTTCCAACTTTATCTTGAATGTACACCAGTACGGTTACAGCAGTAAGTGCTCCAACATTGATTAGGAAAAAAAACCAACTGAAGAATTTAATCATCCGTCCTTTTTCCTTCGGGTCGGACTCATCAAATTGGTCCGTCCCAAAGCCCGAGACACTGGATTTCAGAAATCCAGTGCCTAGGGCCGTCATGTAGAGGGCGATGAAGAGGACGGCAAGTTGTTTGCCGTCTGCAGGGATGCAGGATGGGCTACCGAGATCACATTTTGGAGGTCGTAAGCTTGGAACTATGGTCGAGATTGTCAAAATTGTTACACCCTATTAAGAAAATAATTAATATTAATATTTAAATTTAATATGAAAATAATGTAAAAACAAAACTTATTGGCGTTCTGAGATAGTTTTGAATGATCTCTTAGTTTTACTTAAATGATTGCAACTTTATCGAATTTTATTTTGATTAAAATTATTGAAACTTTGTCTAGTGATATAAATTCAGAGAGAAAAAGAGTCTACAAATTACTATTTGGCAATATGCTTATCACTTGTTGCATACGTAAGAAAAGAAAAAGGTTGATTGGTGACTATATATATTTATTAAGTTCCAACATTCTAGCACTCTTAAAAGTGAATGAGGTCATTTAATTAACAAATATTTCTTATTTTCTTGTTCATTTTGGGCAAGAAACATCTACACTTACTATTGCTTGAACAGTGGCTCCGATTCCAACGGTAAGATACCTGCAAACGATTAAACCAAGAAAATAAAAATCAAAAGATGCTAAGTAAACCTATATAGTTTTCAAATAGATATTGGATCTAACTGATCAATTTCAAAAGATAGTTGAAGAAGCGAAGATTGTCCAAATCATATTAAAAAGATCACTAAGTACCTTCCGAGGAAAGTGTCAGCAACGTAGCCACCAAGCAAAGTGAGTATATAGGAAGTTCCCATAAAGTTAGTAACAATGTTGGCAGCGCTAGCATTCCCTAAATGCATCGTTTTAGTCAAGTACACCACCAAGTTCACAGCAATGCCTAGCGTTACTAGCCTCTCCACAGCTTCGACACCTGATAAATAATATTACACATACAAAAACTCTACGTTAAGAAAACACAACGATAGATCTATCAACTAACGAAAAAATAAAAAAGATAAAGTTGATTTCACGGATCACCACTCAAAATAGTTACTGTCTTAAAAAATCAACTTTCTTTAACAAAGAAAATGACTTTCTGACATAGTAATAATTATTATCAGAGTGAACCGCCTCCTAATGGATGTGGTGGACACAGGTTTGTACTCTGAAAGCATTTTATCCATTATTAACCCTATCTGACACGAATCTTACACAATATATTCTCGATATCTATATATATATATATATATATATATACGAGATAACTTAAATAGTAAAAAGAAAAAAAAGTTACCTAAAATCATGGCGGCACCAGCCCAACCACCAGAGGTAGATCTAAGGGCAGGTCTACCTTTGTAATCCCAGGCATCTGGAATAACTTTTGTTTCTTGTTGTGTGTGTGGAAGGGCCATTTTTTTTTACCCTCTTTTATTGGTTTTTGTATTTTTTATGTTTCTTATGAGAAATAAGATAGAAAAGAGAGGTCTATAATAGGAGGAGATTTTAAAGGAATATATATGAGTAGTAAAACTCAGACTATGGCAGACTGAATTGATTCCTTCACCCTTTTATAGCAGAGAGTCGTGTGTGTTGTATTCTTGTTTCTTTAATATTTAAATGTAGGTCCATGTCTGACGGGTGGGTTACACTCACGGGTCATTTCATTTGGTACGCCACATGAAAATTTCGAGATAAAATATAGTGATAATTTCATAACTTTCCTTCGAGGTTTTCTTCTCTAATGCTCATGACTTTTCTGGTGTAGTCTATCGTATTATGTTTATCTTTCTTTATTTTAATTTTTTTTAACCATTCTTTAACTTTTTTATGATTTGATAAATTTATCCCTCTCTATATTAATATTTTATATTATTGAAAATGACTTTTAAAATAAATCAATATGAAGTAGTAACTTATTTATGTTGATTTATATTTTAATTATTTATTAAATAAGTCAGAAAAATGCTTTAATATGAAAAATATAATATAAAGAAGAGCAATTTGTCAAGTCAAAGTTAATTTATATTTATTTTAAATAAATTTAAAGGATAATTTTTAAAAAATCAAAATAATGAAGATAGATATAATATCATAAACATTTTTTTAAAAAAAAGAAGATAATGTTATAGAGTAAAAAATGAAGGAACGACTCTATTGATATTGATATTAATGTGTTTGCTTATTGATATTGTTTGAAATTGTTTTTATCTCGTATAAAATGTGGAATAATTAATTATATAAGATATCTCAATTCTTTTAAATAATTTTATCTATCAACCAATCCCTTCATACCCATGATTAGTTGCCTTTCCTTTATCTTCTTTTTATACACGGTAAGTGAATTTTAGTGGTCCATAGAATCTTATGATGGCATAAATGATTGATATTTGATAGTGAAGTGAACCTTTTTCCCTCACATCCGTGAACTTTATTACTCTAGCCCCTATTCAAAACTTTCAGATATACTTCACCCAAGTTTCTCAAAATAATCTCTTCCCATGTTTCTCGAATTCTTTAAATTTATTAATGTATTCGTTATTTGTATTGAATTTTTCAAAATATGTCTATATAAAATAAGGCAATTTTCACATATAGCAAATAAAAAATTTATATTTGTATGCTATAGCAAAGTTTGTATAATTGCGCTCCATAGCAAACATAGAAACTGTATAATTCGCTACACATATACAGTTGAAGCAAATTGTATAAAACGAAGTGTATAAAACAAGAAAGAGAAAGACACTTGGGCAGAGAACTATATAAAAACGAATTGTATTATTATAAGTGTATAGAACGATTATATATAATTTGAATTTGTATAAAATGAGAAAGAGAGAAAGACAAAAGAGACTTGACAAGGAATATACAATTGAATCGAATTGTATAAAACGAGAAAGAGAGAAATTAGATACAATTTGAAAATTGTATACAACCAGAAAGAGGGAAAGGCAAAAGAAACTGGGCAGAGGAGTATTTTTATTGTAAAATTATAAGTGTATAGGACGAAAATATATGTACTTGCATGTGTATATACAATTTTCTCACGCTTTATACAAACAGAAACACAATTTATACATTGCGCTTCTGTTTGTATAAGTGAGAAAGGCGAGGGTGGCGAGCGAGATTTGGGAGAGTGGCGAGCGAGATCTGGAAGAGGGGAGAGAGGGGAACAAACATATATGTATTTATACAATTTCCTCCTCTTTATACAATTAGAAACAATTTTTATACACTTGTGTTTGTATAAAAAAGTGAGGAAGCGAGCGAGAGATTGAGGAGAGTGGCGAGCGAGAGATTTGAGAGAGAGACGCCTGACAATTTTTTTCAAACATTTCCTATGGAGCACAATTAAATCAAATGCTAGCTACTCCATTTATTTTAGGTTATTAGTTTGCTATTATATATAATTTTTCCTATAAAATATTTGATACGTTATATTAGAAATTCTCATAACTTTTTTTTAGAATATACAAGTAAGTTTATTTTTTTTTATATCACCAACATAACGACCTAACCCCTCATTCCACCTCCGAGGCCTCACTCCCACCCCTTTTCACTCCCGTAATGTTCTCCAAAATTACATGTTAATACTCTTGAGATAATAATATTTTTTTTGTTATTACTTACAAATTAAAAAATAATAAATAAAAAAAATCACTTGTTTTCCTTCGTGCCAAACACACGACTGTAAGGGCGAAAAAGAACATTGAAATTAAACTACTACCTATGAAAACAAAAAATGTCAATTCTTATTAAGATTGACTAAGATAAATCGAGACAAAAAATATTAGTACTATTTATTTCAATTTCAATAAATTTTTACACATAATTAAATTTATACTTTATATTAAAAGTTATGAACCGTTAACCACTCCACACACACCCTGCCACGACTCGTGTTGAGTATTTATATTTTCATTTCATCTTTTAAAGTAGAGTTTTTATTGGTAATAAAAATTTCTAGCATTGCATTATTTTCTTTTATTTAAAAAAATGAAGGGGCAACAAAATTCGATAAGATGGCTGAAAGAAAAACAGCCACTCTTGTTGGATTAAGGGTCTGGTTAACACCTTCATTTTCTAAGTCAAGTTCCTATCTATTTATTTATTTTAAAATTATTTTTAGCTTCAATTTTAATAATAATAAATAATTGCCTAAATTTAAAATTATAAGTAAGATAAGATCTCAACTATTATTAAAGGAATATTTCCATCTTCAATTTTCTAAACTTTGAACACCCAAATTTTTTAAACGCAATGAATTATTGGTGGAGTATGAAATATGCCACTAATTCGAACTCTATCTTTCTTTCTTCATAGCCACATGTTAGCTTTTTATGTGTTGTCACGAGCTTAATGCTGATTTTTGCTGCTGATAGATGCGTGATATGCATACGGATTCAATCGAATTCAACAGATTTTATTCAAACAGTATATTTGTATTAATAAATTCATTGAAATATATAAGTATTAAATAGAAAATTTAATTATTATCATTTAAAATCTTCGTGATAAAATTCATAACCTATAAAGCTAAAATTTTAACTCCGATCTCGCTATGAATATGTTGTATGGGGCATAATGTTGTCACTTTCAGTGTTACTAGCTAGTTGACTTAATTAGTGTTCACAATTCTATTGCTTGTGCTTATCGATCGTGGGAATATAATTGATATATACATACATTGTTGGTGGCCCTTATAATTCTTATTCATAATCACACTCTATTGCATTGGGTAGCGATTCATATTTCAGTCAACATCTAATTATAGACTACTAATGTTAGCTTTTTTTTTTGCTTGCATGGAAAATTTACCCACAAAGTGTGATTCATGAGTTTTCACTTGTAACAACTTCAAACACCAATTAAGAGTTTTTCCCAATTTTAAGTGTAAGTGCAAATTTTCATCTAAATAATATTTTTTTTACACTAAATAGTGACTGATTATAGAGGTCCAAAAAGTATATGGCTATGTAACGAATTGACCCTAGATTTAGTGTACATTCTTTTTTCATTAAAGAGTGACTATGAATATATTTTCATCATCTATCTCAATCTCATTATTATAGTGAAACATAGTATACATGAATTTTCATTTTATGAACCATCCATCGCTGTCAATTAAAATTGTACATCGTCCTTCTGGTATAGCTCCTCTGCTGAAATTCAATGGTCCATATAGTTGTAGATCAACTCAAGTGCTCCTACAACAACCACATACAAAAATGTAGTCGGAGTGTGGAAATGATACTGTGTACACAGATTTTATTTTTCTTTCATAAGTGAAGTAGAAAAATTATTTTTAATAGATCTTCGATTCAATTAGGCATAAATAATTTTTAAAAAGATGTAATAAAAGTACAAAAGACAATAAAACAAAATTACATATTGTACTGAAATTGAAATAATTAAAATATCATGCAAAAAATTATATCAACGATAAATCATATATCAATGAGAACTATACTATTGTAATATATTAATATTGTTTGATCAAGTGACGTTTTAAATAAATATGTTTCGAACAAACTTAAAGTTTAATCATTCCTTTTTGTTAAACTTGTGACTAGAAAAGAGGATGTAGGGAGTATTAACACATGCTCCAAGTATATAACAAGGTCGGCCTTTCTTAAGCAAAATTAATTAGCATTATTAATAAAGACGATATGTATAAAATAAGTGGATCTAAATCAACTGATAAACAGTTTAAAGATAAGTCGGTGTAAATGAATAATTATTATGTAGAGAATAATGATACTTTAATTAATAGTCTAGCAAAAACATCTACTATTCCAGATTAGATTGTCCTTTTAATTAACAACTCTAACGCCACGATGTTTGTCTTCAAATGAGAAATATTACAACTAGAGAACCTATACATTGACTTAGTGACACATCTAGAGCACAACCTATGAATTCACCAAAATATAATTTTATAAAAATTTACTAATTCTTAAAATTCACGTGGAAATTAATAAAATTTAAATTTTGAATCATGTATTTTGACACTATTTCACTCGACAAAATCCATCCATTTATAAGTGAATGATACAATTATATTTGCACCGAGAGTGCTGTATAAAAAGCTAATTTTATCAATAAGGATTGTGGTAGAGACATGGAGTGATAACTGGTAAGTAGAGGCGGGACCCACCTTTCTAGATGGAATGCATGTACACATTATAACTTTGAAAAAAAATCATATATATATATATATATACATGTATGTATATTTATTCTAAAAAATTTACGAAAATTAGAATAAACCTCTCTATTTTAAAAAGGATGACCTAGTTTTTCTTGAAACGGAGTTTAAGAAAAGAAAGAAGATTTTTTAATCTTGTGTTTTTAAATTAAAGTTATGTCAAATGTATCAAAATGCCCTTTAATCTTGTGGTATTAAACATATCAAGTGAAAAATTAAAGTTAAAATTTGTCAAAAAAGAAAAGTGATCATTCTTTTTTGAACAGACTAAAAAAAAATAGAGTCATTTTTTAAAAACGAAAAGAATAATTAAAAATCATAATACCATTGCACTTTTGATACAAGCTAAAATATCCACCCATAAAATCTGAATTCAAATCAAGCTGGAGTTAATATCGGGCAAGACAAAAAAAATACTAACAAAGAAGACAACTTATTAGTGAAAAAAAAATTAAAAAATAAAAAAAGATAAAGTAACATTCTCCATAAAACTATGGGGTGGAAAGTGGAGCATCTCAAGTAAAAAAATATTGGGAAAATCCAAACAAAGAGAACATGAGGCATGGTTTGGTGTTTGAGATAACTAGGACAAAATTTTAAAGGGTATATACCACTTGTTTATAATGTTTCGTCTTTGTCCAACGCATTTAATTGAATCTTTTCTTCGACTTCACCAAATCCCACTATCTTCCAATAACCCATTAATAATCACAATTATATATATATTTTTTTTATAAACTTTACACATTTCTAACGCGTCACATGTTTACCAAAAGTTATTACTATAGTGAGTTACAGTTTCATATTAGTTCGAAATTCTAATCAATCAATGCTTGATTTATTTGAGAATTTGGACAACTTTTGTTTTGGGAATTGAATTTTATTGTTTTTTTTAAATTGAATTATGTTTTATCCTCTTTATATCCCATTTAATAAAATTTATTGGATATATTATATCATTTATTTTGGGAATAGAGTTAAATACAAAAATCATTTATTTACGATTGGAGAGATATAAAAGATGGACAAGATTGTTGATAGATTTTGTGACTCCTTCTTCCTTTTTTTTATTTATTTTAGTATTTCACTACAACAAAAGTAATTTTTAATGACAATAAATACTGACATTAATAAAGAGTGCTAAAATCTTTATTGACATTAGTTAAATGCTATTAGAATAATTGTTGCTAAAGGTTTTTGGGACATATACAAAGTGTGAATTGCTGCTAAAAATACATATTTAAATGCCATTAAGAATTAACTATCGCTAATAATCATTTTGATTATTTTTAAAATATAAATATTTTTTTTAACTTAAAAAGACTAATTATTTTTAATTACATTACAAATGATGACTAAAGTTTGAATACTGTTTGAAAAATGAAAAAGTAGATAATTCCATCAAATTTTTATTGTTTGTTCCCCTTTGCCGTGTTGACCGTCCCATGTGACATGTTTACTCCCACTCATCCAAAAGGTGATCGTGTAACATATTTGTTCTTTTTAATTATATCAAAAGTTATAAAAGTTAAGTATACATTTATAGTAATTGATATTTTAATTTTTATTTATCACATTTTGATTAAAGCTGTGGATAATTTTTATTTATCATATAATTCTACCATTTTCTTTAATGTTCGATCGATTAAAAAAACTTTGATGAGACAAAGTGTAAGAGTAGAGTGAAACAATAAAAAAGGTGGTGGAAAGCTCATTTCTAGAAAATAAGTGATGTTCTTGTATTTTTATTTTAATGATTAAATTGGTTAGCGAAAAATACTTTTCAAAAGTATATTTTTAAAGTTTTTTGGTTGGTAGATACTATTTAAAAATAATTTGGGAACATGATTTATTACTTAAACAAATCCCAGAATAAAAGTAAAAACTCACTTATACTTGTAAGAAAATACACAGAGAAAGCATTTTCCCTCACCAAACACACCCATGATCAGTTCTAATAGTTCATGTCACTGATTTTTAGGGGCAATTAATTAATAGTAATATATTAATAATCGCTAAAATATATGTGTTCTTACAATAACTAGTATTTTTTTATAAATATTCTTAAAATCTATAACAACATTGAATTCAATAATAATTAACTTATAATTAAGGATAAAAAATTTACCATTATTTTGTTAATACATATATTTAGTGCTACTAAAAAGTATTTTTATCGTAGCGTGTGCTCTACCCACCCACCTACCTACCTCCATCTATCCAATCCCCCACTTCCAAATTTCTATATCAAAATATTCTGTTTGATTAATTACTATTTCTTCCAATACAATTTTGTTTTTTTCAAATATAGAGGTACAATTTGATGAATTTGGTTATTCAGTTGGACGTAAAAACAGGGGAAAAAGAACATTGGATGGCTGAGAAAAAAACTTAAAAATAATTTATCGATGCTTGTGGAAGTTGTCCCCTAGCTACATGTTAGGAAATTTATTTTCGAGGCTTTTAAGGAAAATGTAATTTCGAGAAAATATTTTTACACAATTAAAATATGAAATATTTTTTTAAAAATAGTTTATTCCATTAACCAAATATAGCAAAAGAGATATAAAATATTCCATGACGTTGGAATAAAATAGTGTACGTTTTAGTTGGAACATTTGTTGGACCTTAATAAGAGATTGACACACGTTGTCTACTGGAATAATTAAAATTTGAAATTACTTATTAAATAAAAACTTAGAGGTTGACGGATTTGGGGAATATAATTATTATTTGTCGACTCTAGTCAATGCCTCAATGGTTAGAAAACAAATGGTATTAGATAAATTATTAGATTTTTTTAAAAAAAATGTCATAAATCTCTATGTATAATCAACAATTGTAGTTCCAACTCTTAAAATTATAAAACTAAACTAATTTCAATATTTAAGTTGCTAACAACATGATATTTTAACGATCAATCTTAGGTAGAGAGCCAAGGTATATAAAAATGAAATTTTATAAAAATGAGAACTTATGAATAGAATCATGAAATTTGTTTTTCAAAAATAAAAGAATCATAGAAATTTGTGATTATATAATAAAAAACTCAAAGACAATATAATAGAATTACGTTCATGTTTCTACAATTGATTGCACTGAAAATAAATTCCTCGTGGAAGAAAATTTTTCAAGTCTGATAAAATGTACTGGAATTATTTTATATATTGATTGAAGGGTATTTTTACTTAAAACTTTAATTATGTCCACGTTAAAATAATTATTTTTCAATTACATTTTAAACTTTGAATAAGCATAAAATAAGGGTGTATCCAATTTATTTTCACTATTTGTACTCCTATACCCCCATTGACGTGCCCATGTGACATGTTACCACTTTACTCTCCCACTCACGATTGCATTAAAACAAAAAGCTAAATTTTATTTTATTTTTTTTAATTTTAAGTTCCACTGAGTATTTTTCTTTTTTTAGTGAACTGGTCGATGAGAAACAGATAAAAAATAGTAATAGTTTACACTACAATTTTTTTATTTATTCGCGATGGATTTTTTTTTATAATTTTCTGTAATAGTGATCGAAGTGATGCCACATTCTTTACAATATCAATCAAGTAAGAAAACTTTGACGAAATAAACTAAAAAAGTAGCATGTATCGATAAAAATGAGGTGCTACAATTATATTATGCATTGAAATAGAAAAACAAAACGCATATGGTGCAATGTATAAGAAATACCATTGGAATCGAATATATGGTATTAGTTGAAACATAGTTGTTTAACCTTATTACTTTAATAAGCAATGGACACGTTGATTATGAACTCTTATATATATCATATATTTTTATTGGCTAATAAATTGCAACCATATATATATTTTTTAATGGGTAGATCAAACTTTGGGGTTGAATACGAGGGTATAATTTTTATTAATTTATCGACCTAAACTATAGTTACTCGTGACTCATGAGTTTTATAAGTTGTATCCAATTTTTTTGTCACCATTAGATTAGATAGTTACGTGGGATATAAAATTGAATTGTATTTTTGTGTATAGCGCACATTATTTTTAATGTAGAAAATAAAGTCAGTATTATTAAATATAATAAGTCTTTGTTTTAAAAAATGAAGGTAGGAGTAAGGAAATTATAAGGTAGAGAATTAAATCTCAATTAATAAAGTGAAAATTTAAATAACCAATTAACTAATAACTAATTTATTTTCTATTAATTCTAAGAAGCCTTTTTATAAAACAAGAACACATGTGCTACTAGTTCTATCCTAATAGTGTAAAATTTTATTGATATTTAAAACATATAAGTTAAACCCATTACCTAATTAGCGCAATAATACTATGTAAAATAAGAATAATATTAGAGCTAGTATATGTATGTATATATGTATCATTATTTTCACATGGAAACAACTTATTTAATACCCCTTCCATTTTTACTTGATCATTTTACAAAAATAAATGTCTTAGATTTATTTATTCAAGTTGAAAAATTAAGAAATAATACATGTAAAATGTATAAGTGAAAGTAATGACAAAAATAAAAAGGGTATAAAATATATAATAATTTATTTCAATATTGCTAAAGAAAAGACATAAAAATTAGTTATTCCAAATTTTTAAAAAGACATATTAACTTTGTGGGTGTTCTATTACCCTATTGAATAATTTCAAAATAGTATGTATATCCCATTTTTCAGCCAATATCATTATACAAAATATTTGTAAGTCACACACTAATAGTCATTTGACACGTGTTAAAACTAATTTTTAATTATTTTTATTTAATTTCTTTGCTTTTCTTTTTCTTTTTCCTTTTTTTATGTTTTTTTTTTCTGGTTGTCTTTTTTCTTCGTTCAATCCTGTAGCTTATGTTATTCCTTCTTCCATAAAAACAGTCACCAAACCCACTGGTGTGGGACGAAATTTTTCGGAAGTATTATTAGTTATTTGTCAAACTACCACCAATTAATTTATTTATGAAAAATAAATATCGTTAAATAATCAAAATTTTAAATATTCAAAATATCACCAAGTTAAAATCTGACATTTAAATCACCTCCTTCTCCAACTTCATACTCCCAAATCGAGTTTTTCGTAATTTCACTATTCACAAATTTCAAACTTGATTTGTATAAGAAATAAAATCACTAAACTAATTTGTTTTTCAAAACAAAAAAGAATAAGAATGAACACAATAACATTAGTTTAGAAAAAAATGAAGACATAGATGTCCAAAAAACATAAGTTAGCTAAAGTTGGTAGGGAAAGATGAGAATTTTTTTTTGAAAATTAAAAACTATTTCTAATAAAGCTTTAAAAAAATTAATACATGGGTTTTCGTATTTTTTTCAAAATAAGTCAAATTGAAAGTGTCACATGACAATTTTACGTTGATCTGAAGCTGTATGAGCAGTCTTTAACGCGTTCAAATTTCGTGACAATACGAGTGGTGTTAAAATTAGTCAAAAAGATATATTTATTATGGATTTGGATAGTTTTGTGGGGTAATAGAACACCTGCAGAATTAAGGTATTTTTTTAAAAATTCGAAACAACTTTAGTGGTGACTTTATGGGCCCGTTTGGCGATAGATATTCCAAATAATATTTGGAAAAAGACTTGGCAAATCGTGTTTGTCCATACACTTTGTCATTATTTGACAAATATCCTAAATTTTCAAATACTAATTTTTTCTAGAATTTGCGTTAAATCTCATTATTTGAGATCTTTTAAAAATTGAAAGCTTACCCAAACTTTAATCTTTTACAAAAACACTCTCTATAGTTGTTGCTTACGTTGTATTATATAACTTTTTACATTAATTCTAAAGTAGTGATGAAATATTCGGTGAATGTGAAATGATAATATTTATTGATGAAAATGATGAATAATCGGCTGAAGATAACAAAGTCATGTGTTTTGTCTACTTCACGATGTATGAAATGATGATTGATGCATTCACTCAAAATTACCACATTGCTCTAGTGTCATGGACACTATTTGTTATTGTTGTAACAAAAATTCAATTGACTTGTAATTCAAACTTATGGTTAGTTTTGATATTTTTAAAACTTATAGGTATAAATCATATTTTTCTAAAAAAGTGAAATATATTTCCCAAATGCTATGATCAAACACATGATAAAATTTCACTCAAAATTTTATTCAAATAATATTTGCCAAGAATATTTAAAAATCTATAACCAAATATTAGCTATGTCTTTTCTCTATTATTAAATTAACAAGTAAAATGACATCTATTCTTTTTTATTAGATACATAAAACGAAAAAAGAATAATTTTAAATTCACGATATATCATATCAAACATGAACATAAACGATATTAATATATTTAGTCAAAGACTCTAGTAATTGACGTGTCAAACATTTAAGGCATGACACGTGGAATTGAACCATTTTTGTATGTCGGCACCTTCATAAAACACAACAAAATAATCGACCATTCTTGTGATGTTATGGTGCTCAAATTATTTATCATTAAAGGTAAAAGGTTTATATATATATATTTCAGATATATATTGGTGTATCAAATCTTTTTTGTGAATATATATATCAATCTCTAGACATGGGCCAACACATGGCCGATGGAATCATACACTAGTTGAAAATCATTGAAGTCCATGCCAATAATTACACTTTTAATAATGATTTTTCTTAGTGAAAGTTTGAATTTTTATAAATAGATCTCTTTCCCCACATAAACTTGACAAGTGGCTGGTTAATACTACTAACGTATATTTTTAAATTATTTTTTTTAATTTTATTACTTCATGTAGTGGAGAAAACATTCTCTATTAAAAAAAAACATTCTTACTTAAAATTTATAATTAAGTAAAAAACAATCTCTTCCGCTCCATCGTAATGATGATGCATGCATGCATTAACTTTTGAAGTCTTGGTGATCCACCAGGGAAGGAAGTGAAAGAGAATTCTAAGGGGTCAAGACTTGTTTTATGTGGTAAATTCTTTGTATGAGAATTTAATGCGTAGAAGAAATATTCGAGAAAAGATTGATGTGAGTTCAATTTCTTTATCGACAAAACAATAGTCGACTTAATTCGACTCATTTTGGTAAAGGGTCGTTATGTTAGTTACTATAACATATTTAGATAATATATTAGCTTTTAAACTTGTAATTAAGTATCTTATCGACATCTTATTTGGGACACCTTAATAGGAATTGAACAACAAAGATGGCATCACTGGTGACTCGCTTATCACGTTTAAAAAAAAAAAAAAATCAAAAGATATATACACGTATAGACGTTTAATATAATTTTTCATATGATCTTTGATACTTATATTGAGATTTCGTTATATTTCAATTTACGTCACATATTCTTTCTACTTCATAAAGAATCAAGACTTGAATTAACAACCTTTAATTAAAAATATAAAAAATAATTATTATTTCACCATAAACACAGTTGAACTCAGAAGTATATAATAAAACATCTTTACCTTTCTCTATTTCGATATTATAAGAGATCAAAATGTTTCTCCCTATTGGATATACTCTATATTCGTGTTCATCCCAATAATTACGGAAAAAAACATAGCTGACGTGACGTGGCTTGATATTTAATCATCACTTACCGATACAATTAATCAAGATTAGTTAGTTTAGTTTATATATGAACCGACCTTTGATCAGGTGAGTTTTAAGTAGAAAAAATGAGTGTATATATACATATGTCAACTCATGTACCAAATACATAATTTACTTGAATTAATTATTAACTCCAAGAATTTAAGGAAATATGCCTATTGGAGGACTTGAAAAGGCAGCAAAGAGTAGTACACTTATTTTATTAGTATAAAATATAATAATTATAATAATAATGGGGTATATATTGTTAATCTGCAGTTGTCTTGAGCTGTATATCCAAGTCATCATGTGACACCTTTGTGTCTTGTTTTATGTTCAATCATTTTTGTTTCTCCAATTATTTATCCTTATGATACTACCAATGAAGGATTATACTCTAATTTATACTTTAAAGTATTACTCAATGTACTTGTTTAATGAGGACAGAGTTGTTGTTTGCTATCTTTTGTTCCTTTTCGATATAGAAAGATATGAAGTATTTTTTTTATTTTTTTTTATGTATCATGTTCGAGCTTCCTCTTCTCATTTTTAATTTATTCAATTATACTTATGGTTTAATAATTTGCTTCATAGTTAGTTTTCCTCTTCTCATCTTAATTTTTAATTACTATTATTGTTTCCATAATTTCTAGTTGTATCACTTATACATGGTTGAGTTTCCCGTCTCAATTCTACTAAATTTTTATATTTCTAAAATGGAAAGTTTTCTTTTTTGGTTAATAAGTGGCCACTAGTTCTTTGCCCATCTTATTATGGCATCCTCCTCTTATCAAAAGTTAATTTGACTAATTTTCAAAGATAAATTAGATCACATTAATTCGATATTTTAAACAAAAAAATTAGATATCCTAAAACTATATGAAAAATGCTATATATTACATTTTTTTGCATATTAATATGATGAAAAAATTCATCTTAAAATGTTAGTCAAAATTTTTATAATTTGACTCTAAAAATAAAAATCATGACAAACAATATCGAACGAAGGGAGTACTTAAATGAGCTTGGGATAACCATTGTTAATGAAAGAGTTAAAAGTATTCAGTCACGAATCATGGAAAACTACAAACTAATAAATATGATGTGTTTTACTTGTTAATTGTGCATTATTTTTGAAATATTTTCATTACACAATTTTATCAAATCTTATCCTCTTTTAAATAAGGAAAAATAGTCAAAAAATGTCCTTATTCTAAGCCGAAAGGAATAAAAATATCCTCCATTTATAGTTTAGCTCAAATATCCCTGTTAATACTTTGGTTAAAAAATGCCCTTTAACTATACGAAAAGAACAAAAATGTCCCCATTTGTTGTTTGATCCAAAAATGTTCTCGTCATCAATATTTTGGTCCAAAAATATCCTTATTATTATTTAATGGGTCAAAAAAGTTCATTTTTTCCAAATAAATATATATTATTTTCTTTTTGATACATTTTTTTTTCAATTATTTTTAAAAAAAAAATAATTATCAAATGTTTATCTTACTTTAATCTAGATATACTTTGATCTTAGATATATGACATATATTATCTATTGAAAGGGTGTATGAAATTATTCTATTTGATAAAGTGATTTTAGAAGTAAGAAAACAATAGTAATGTTCCTTAATAGTATTTTATAAAGAAGATGTGTTTAAAAAAAATAAAATATATTTATTAGGAAAAGGGCATTACATTTTGTAATTACAAGGACATTTATGGACCAAAGTATTGACTGTAACGACATTTTTGAGCTAAATTATTGACGGTAAAGACATATTTGAGCCAAATTATAAACGGACGTCATTTTTATTCCTTTCACATAGTTTAAGGACATTTTTGACCCTTTTTCCTTCAAATAAATAAGTTGTGGACTGGTATGTGCGTCATACCGTAGGCGCGCACATATATATATATATAATTTGAAAGAGAAACTACAATCTCAAAATACACAAAGAACAATGAGATTATTTGTCGGACTTAAATTTAACACAAAGTAAATAATTACGTTCAATAACTTGGAAATAGGAATTCTATGAAATGAAAAAGTAATCTAGGTGTAGCACAAATCGGGGTTTGGGGGATGGAGGTAGACTAAAACTGAAATTGAGTGCATAATAATGGGTTTTATTTTGTTATTGGAGCGTGTTGGGCCATTTTGAAATGTATAGTTGTATACTATACATAGCTAATATCATAGAGAGTTTTAGGTTGTGGAAAATTATGACTACTAACATTTGAAATTTATTTCTATCTTGATACCTATTATGGACATTGTGCTTATTTATTCTCAAAAGTAGCTCATAAGAAACGATTTTCCAATAGAACATGATTTCGTTCCAAAAAATAAATTGAAGAATGAATTGAGTTTGTACAACATTTTTAACGAGGAAATGACATATATATACAACTGATAGTTATTAGGGATAATTATATATAATAGCAAATTAATAACCTAAAATAAATGGAGTAGCTATTGTTTGATTTAATTGTGCCTCATAGCAAACGTTTGCCAGAGTTTGTCAGTCGCCTCTCTCCCAAAACTCTCGCTCGCCACTCTCCCATTCTCGTTCGCCACTTTCCCTCTGGTCTCCTCTCTCGCTTTATACAATAGAAGTGTATAAAGTGTGTTTCTGTTTTGTATAAAGCGAGAGAAAATTGTATATACACATGCAAGAACATATATTTTTGTGCTATACACTTATAAACTATACAATTTACAAACATTTTACTTCGATTCAATTGTATACAAATGCAAATTTTATACAAATATTGCAGCGAAAAAGGCCAGCGAATTATACAATTACGAATTATACAATTGCAGTGAAATACAATTTTCTCTCGCTTTATACAACAGAAGTGTATAAATTGTGTTTTTGTTTTTGTATAAAGCGAGAGAAAAAACATATATATTCTTCCTATATACTTATAGTTATACAATATACAAACATTTTTACTTCGATTCAATTGTATGCAAAGCAAATTTTATACACATATTGCAGCGAAATAGGCCAGCGAATTATACAATTGCGCATTATATAATTGCAGTGAAATAGGCCAGGTAATTATACAATTACAGCGAAATAGGCCAGCGAATTATACAATTTAGGCCAGCGAATCATACAATTGTATAGTATAGCGAGGCCAGCGAATTATATAATTTAGGCCAGCAAATCATACAATTGTATAGTATAGCGAGGCAACGAATTATACAATTTATGCCAGCGAATTATACAGTTGTATATGTATAGCGAATTATACAGTTATATGTTTGATATGGAGCAAAATTATGCAAACTTTGCTATAACACGCAAATATGAATTTTTTGTTTGCTAATTGTGAAAATTGCCCTAGTTATTATTAGCAATAAATAGACCAACATTAATTAATATTTAATAGACAAATAAAAAATAAGCACAAAATGACCCAAATTAATAAATGACTTTTTTTTTTGTTTTTCTTGTATAATCAATATCACTAAAAAAAATTCGGTAAACATATAAAATTATACATACAATATAGTAACCGCCTAAAAGTCATAAATTATATTTTTTCATATATATTTTCATTAGTTATTTGATAATAAAAAATTCAATTGTATACTTGATGATTGCATAGAGGTAGAAAATGGTGTATTCATTCATTTAGTATTGGTATACACTTATAGCTATGTTATCCCTTTATGTATTCATTCATTCATAATATGTATACATTGCATTGAAAAAAATAATTTAATCATGAACATCATGTATGCATTGCATTCATGTATGTATATCCGTGTATTCATTTTTTCAAAGTTTGTATACATTCTAGATTTGTTCATCAGAAAATGAGGATTTCACATGAAATATAAAATGTTCAATAGACAAACTTAGATAGCTATAAAATTTTAGAGATGGAGAATCCACAAAATTAGAATCAAAATCTTCATTTTTATGAATAATCCCTAGGATAACTTTCTTGAACATGACAATTAATACCACAATTAAAAACTATAACATAATTTTTTTTTTACCTAAATTAGATATAACCTTCTATTCAAAATTAAACACCCCCACCCTCGACCAAAAAAAAAAAAACAATATAAGAGGGATCAAACATAGGCTAACAATTAGAAAAATTGACTGGTAAATATCAACAAACCATCAAAAATTTAGGAGCGAAAGAGAAAAATACACTATGACGAATGTTTTTAAGAAAATACAATATGTAAAACTAATAAATAAAAAAGTAAATCATCTTTTGTTCAAAATAATGAAGAAGATAATCAATAAATAAAAACATGATTCAAAAGAATTGTTTATGGACAGAAAAGAAGAGAAAAAAAATAGAAAAAAACTACTTACCAATAAAAAGGGACATCATGCTGCCACCCTCTCAAAATTATTAATTTAATTAAAAAAAAAGCTTTTCAATATGTGGGCTACTAATTGCAAAATTAGATTTTTAAAAATCTTTTTTTGTCAAAAAAATAAAAAATGATATACATGTTGTGCCATTTTTTCATTAAATGACATATATATACAACTGTTATGAAAAATTAGCAATAAATAATCCATAAATAAATAACATTTAATAGACAAAAAAAAAAGAGCACATATTAACTCATATTAACCACTACATGCTATTAGTTTTTTTTTGTTTTAAAAAAATTCTTGTGAAACTAACCACCACACACTATTCAATTCAATTAGCATAATTAGACACATAAATCTATGTTATCCACAACAATGAATATCTTTTCAAAAATTACATACTTTATGTATCAAATCATTTATAATAGGTAAACAATTAAGTAAATTATCTTTGATCACATGATTGGATTTTTATCACGTGGATGAACAATCATGTATATAATGCATTCATGTATATATATTTGTGTATTCATTCACTAAAAATGTAAACACTGAATCGAATAATCTTTTAACACTTGAATGATTTTTTATCATTTGAATGAATAATCGTGTATACAAAAATTCATGTATGCATACATGTGCATTCATTCACCAAAAATTTGTATACATTCCATATTCTTCCTTTAGTATGTAAATGAGGATTACACTTGGAAATTAAGATATTTAATATTACACAAGTCAAAAATATTTAAAGTTAGATGATTCATCACTTTCTATAATCCTTCTCCTTCTAGCAATGTTAACAACAACAACCGATTCACATTGTTTACCTTTAAAATTATCTTTACTATGAACCGAATAATGCGAGGAACTTGCATGACTCAAATTTGAAGTTTTTGATGGACATTCAACAAAATCAGAATCTCTTTTTTTAGAAATAATTTTGAAATATTTTTTCTTAACCATGACAATTGATACCCACAATTAATTAATATCTCCTTAATTTTCACCCAAATATAAAAACTTTCAACTTGAAAAATAAAATCAAGAAAAAAGTTAACAATATAAAAAGTGAAAACATACAAATCTTCTAGAGAAGATATAACATCAATTTTTTTAACACTTTTGCTTAAAAGGATTGAAGAAGAATGATCTAAATATTTACATTATCAAAAAATATTTACCAATCAAAGAAAATGTGTACATAAAAAAAGAAGAGAAAAAAAAAGGGAACAAAGACCCACTTCCCTTTAAAACTGCAACATGTTGTCACTAATTTTAAAAAATAATTAATTTAAAATTAAATTACTTCTCATATTAAACGTGGGCCATAAGGGCCAAAATATACCTTTTTTTTAAAAAAAAAATCTTTTTTTGTTATAAAAATAAAAAGAAGCTATATGTTGCCAATTAATTAAAGTATAACTTACCTAAACCTTATAATGTAATGGCCTAAATTACATTCTATCCCTATTTTTTTTTCAATTTACAAAAATTCCTCAAAATAAGTGTTATCCGAATACATAGCAAACGAGCTGGATACATATATTTCGATACATTAAAACAAATTCAGTTACACTTTTAAAGGAAAGAGAATTCATTTTGAATGTGACTTCCCCAAATCATGCTAATCATTTTGATGTCAATCTCTCCCAAATGGTAACAAATTTAACAATTCAAAATTCAAATTTTCTTCCATCAATTCTCTTCCAAATATTCAGTCAAATACAAATCCTTCCATAATCAACAAATTCAAATTTCATTATTTTTTTTATTCATCGTTTCATGTTCATCAAATAATCATTCAAATTTGTTGAAAATTTGATAAGATGCATAATGAATTGGAGTTGGACAAATAATTTTGTGTGGATCTCAAATTCACCGTTGCAATATATCGATGAGATGAGGAAGAACTTGAAAATTCGATATATAGCATAAGGAAATCATAGGAAAATGTTGATTATGTTGCTTGACATCCTCTTCATCTCATCTCAATCGTGGGCACCATAGTAGGAGATGATCAAAGAAGCTACCGTTCATTTGAATTCGTATTTCATATTACATTAAAATCTAGTTAATATATCTCAAAATTCTTCTTCTGATTCTTTCTAAAACATCTCAATTTTTTGAATCAAACTTGTCGACAAATTGTACTGATACAGCTTGAACATGTCGATCTTGTTGAGACATTTCAAAATATGAGAAAGTGAGGTGAGGTATGAAAGATACAAAAGTGATAAAATTGTTGTTGGTAAAAATATTGATTTGTGAATCTCAAATCAACCATTGCAGTTGAATTAAAGATCGATAAGTTATTGAAAAATTTGTAGATCTAATACATCGTTAGGGTGAAGAAATAAGAGTTGAAATTTTCAATGTATTCGTTATGCATTGATACAACAAACACAAATGCTAAAGAGATGCATAACTTTGACAGATCATCATACTTTTAAAATGTTGCGTAAACGTTTTTTTGAATTTTGTTTTTGATATGGATAGATTTATAAATACATTACTATTTATGTATCTCTTTTAAATTGACAAGTGTTATATTTCTCTTAGAATAAATTAAATAAGTAATTGTTGTCCATACAAATATTAGGTTTAAGATTGATACATTACTTTGTGGTAGTTTCTACGTATCATACCATTAGTATAAATTCAAATTTACGTATCATATCTAAAAAATTGTGTATTTGCTCATTCAAAAAATAGATTGTTGTGTACCCGATACAATATAGCGTATCATGTACCAATTATATGATTTCATAGATGTAAAATTGTGTATCTAACACACAATTTGTACAACTGTGTTTGATAAAAGGGCATTTGATATTAACACTGTTTAAATGACAAAGTATTGCGTACATGATCTTCAAGATCTTCACATATTGCGTCAAACTAAATAGGCTTTTGATAATAACATTTACGTATCACCATTTATAAATTTGATACATACTTGTCTGACACTTTAATGTATCATGTATTGTGTACGGATACATATCCTTCTAAATTTCAACATGATAGAAGATACATAGCAACACCTAGATACATGATACATTTGGTAGAAATTTTATATCAAGTATGAAAACTAATTAAGTTTATGTATCAAAACGAATATTTGAAAACGATATATTGTGCATAATGTATCGAAGTGTTGAAGCAAAGACATTAAACATTAATTTAAGAAACAAATTTAACTAGATACTTTAAAAAATAGTAAATGTATTCCAAACTATAATCATAAGAATAATTTAGTATTTAAACACGATCATTGTATATGATGAAATTGTAATGTATAATAATGTTAAAATGGAGGTATTATACAAGAAACAAAAACAACAAGATGCATTAGAAATCTGAACCCATATAAATTAGAAAAAGATGAACAAGAAAATCAACAATTTGATTCTATTTCGACTTCTCTTTCTCAACATTCACTTTAGAAGATAAATATACATCTATTTTTTTCTACATTTACCCTTGAATCTTTTTTTTTTGAACTATTAACATAGACATGATTCATGGATCTCGATCCAAAGTCCTTACCGAAATCACCAGTAGATCAATTTTTTTCGTCCTTTTAAGCGTTTTTTTCACTATCTATTTAGAAGCCCTAAATGCATTCTTCTTCGACTAGTTTAGTAATTATAATTCTAAAATAAGGATCTTAATCCGTATGTATCAAGAAATAAGAAGAAAAATAAAATAAAATTGAAGAAAATGACTATGGAGGTGACACACTTTATTAGGAAATAAAAAAGAAAAAAAATAAAATTGAAGAAGACAACTATTGAGTAGTTTAAACTTGATTTAGTGGAGAAAGAATTCTTTTGTAAATTAAATTGATATGAAAATTGTAACTGATAAAATTATGGAATGAAATTAGGGAGAGATTGAAGGAGTGAAAAAAGGAAGAAAATCGTGTGTTAAGATTGTGATATATATGTATCTGTTGACTTGAAAATTAAAAAAAAAACAAGAAATTTTAGAAATATTTTAAAATGATAGAAAATTATATATAAAAAAAATGTATGTATACGTAATTTATCTTAATTAAAAGAGAGTACATGTTTTGCCATTTTTTCATCAAAATTACGAGTGTTAATGGGCTTGGCCTAAAAGAGCGGATCCACCTAACGTTGAAATGGTTTGTTTCTATTTTTCGTTTAAATGGTCAAACAAAAATAAATCCAAAAGTTCTGCACCAGCCGGGAATCGAACCCGGGTCTGTACCGTGGCAGGGTACTATTCTACCACTAGACCACTGGTGCAAGTTGTTACAATGTTATGTTGTTAATTATAAAGATTCCAACTTTTTGTACTACCATGAAGCATTTTAACGAATATAATGTATAATAATTCTAGGGATAAAATGCAATATCTTTTTGTCCTCCATTTGATTGGAGGCATTAGATAGTAGTTGAATTACTCATCTCACCATTTGTATTATAGTAAAGAGATAAATTATTCCATATACATGATAAGATAACTTATTCCGGGATAATTAACCCTAGAATAACTTGTTTCCAATCAAACGATCGTCATATACATTGATAAGATAACTTATTCCAAAATAATTAACTCTAAAATAACTTGTTCGCAATCAAATAGACCCTTTCTATATGAAGATTACTTAGTCTTCTACTTTTATTGCACACAATATATATATATATAGAACATAACATAGTCTCAAATAGTCATCTCATCTCATAACCATCTAGTAAGAGTATATCAAATTGGGCCTAGCCCATACATCAATGAAACAAGACCACATATAGGTCATACAACGTTTAATATCCAAATGAAAAGGAAAGAAACATAAGAATCTTAAAACTAAAACAACTCCGTTAGCTCAATAGTGGTATCACCCTCAGAAAGTGAGGACCTACCCTAATTGGATGAATAAGAGATCCAAGTCTTCTTCAAGACGTCTCTAAAAGCCCTTCAACAACCGGAATCTAAAATGTTGGGGAAAAGGAAGAAATGGGGTTAGTACACCACTTGTACTAAGTATGAAACCATATGCACACTATCGTAAAAAAATGCTAAAATAGAACATTTCATTAAGTATGAGATTTACTTTGAAAACCGTTATGCACATTCAACATGACCATACCAAATCAATAAGACATAGTCATTAAGTCATAGGCATGTACATCACAAGACCAACAATATCAAAACTAGTCAAGTCAACATGCATATCATGTAATTGAATACATAGTCAAGTAACTCTACCACCAAGTCATAACCTCAACAAGCATGCATAGGAGTTCATTATAACACAGCCAAAGCAAAACAATTACCTATAACCCCTATCAAGTCAACAAGTGCAATGACAAAGCAAAGCCTCATAAATTTACTCAATTAAGTAACCCAACAAGAATAATGACTAACATCCTACTTCACATAACATAGCATTTAAAAGTACATGTCATACCTTAACAATATAGACCAACATATGTTCATGAGTGAAGCAATTCAACATATAATATTAACAATGTGCAAGTTCATCATATACATGTCATGTACCATTATAAACATATTCATAATAAGAACATCCTCCTAAGGTTTCCCTCAATGCAAACTAGTGCAAGGCATAAATAGAGTCTCATACCCCTACCTAAGCTAAGTCAACCTCTGAAGTCACCCTAGTTAGTTTGTACTTCATTACTTCATTTTAGTTTAGGGAACACTTACCTTAACCGACATAGACCACAAGAGCTAAGTGTGAAATTTGGTGTTGTAAAACCTTACACCGAAGGAAGGTGTACTACCGGCCAAAGTAGCTAGTCTTCCTATGGGAGCAACATAGTTCAAGAACTAAGAGATAGGTATGATCCCTCTACATACCACTTGGTAATTGGTGCCTCCTCTCATGGGAAACCATTGGATGATTATCCCTTATTCGGGAGTCAACACCACATGTGGAACTACAGGATGAATCTTTCTCCATGTGAAGTCATCACCTCCCTTTGTCAAGTTCACTCGGTCCTAGGCTAAGTCACTTTTGAAATATCTTTAATGTCTTTATTAATCATCATAACTTATTGTAGGTCATAGGGTCTAACCCTTGTATATTCATCATTATCATATCTCGATAAGAATTGCATGAGTATTATTCTTTCATTACAATTCATATAAGTGAGGTTAACACATTTACATATCACTTCATGATAAGGCAAATCGGTAAATCATTCACCATCCTTGTAACATTTACTTCTTAAGCCAACACCTCACAAACCATAGTCAAGACATTTCAATTCAACATCATACCACTCTATCAATCCTAATACAAGGCATACTCTAATACAACATCATGACTTAATCACAATTAACCATAATTCGAAGTACAGAATAAGGATCACAAGACTTACCAAGTCTCCTTCATAATTCATCAGCAAGGTCTTACCATCAACCCTTAATTCAACCCAATTAGGGTGTAACATCATCATAATCAAATGACCAATATGATAACAACGCTAAAAGAATCACTACATCACAATTTAAATACTAGCTCATAACTTAAGACAAGATACTTTGGTCAAACTCACAACATAGTTTATAGCCTAGATCAGTTCTCAAGAACTAGCATGAAAGGACTATAAATCATCCTAATTCATTCATGATTAGTATAACAACATCATCTAGTAGTAATTCAACCAATAACCAAGTTAATTAAACCAATATAACATAATTTATATTAAGATCATAACCTAGAGTTAAGGGGTAAAGGTCATCTTCTACAAATTAGACCAATCCATCAAGATATATCATAATTAAGTTAGAATACATGTTGATATATTCATAATATCCAAAAGAAATCATAAATAAATCAATTCATAACATAAATTTTGAGATTGGATGAAACCCAACTTTGAAAATCAATTTTATGGAACCCTTTGAGAAAAGAGGTCTCAAAGGTGAAAGAGATCTCATACCTTGATAATTGATGAAGATTAATGGTGAAAATTGAGTCTTTTCAACACTTAAACCCTCCCCTAGGTTGGTTTTTAATGGAGTTCTTCACTAGAGAGAAAAAGAAGAGAGAAGGAAGAGAGTTTGAGTTTGTGAGTTATGGGAGTTTTAGTTAGTCTCCATTAGGTTAGGACTTTATATAGGGTGTTAACTAAGTTCATTAGACCTCCCTAATCCCCCAACTAATTAACTAACCCTTAAATTAATTAATTGAAACTAACTTAAAACATGCGAAAAGGTCAGGCCCTCACAGACGAGACCTCGACCGACGGTCCGTTTGTGAGTCGACGACCCCTGCCCCCTTCCGTGCTACATTTCGTTGATGAGTTCAGAGGGTGGTCCAAATGGACCATTATCCAAAATGGATAAGTGTTGGTAAACGTATGGAATCGACGCCCCGTCGATCCACACACGCCCCATCGTTTTCTTTCGTAGGTGAACACTGCCCAGGCAATCTTGACCCCAAAATGCAAGGGTCCTCCTTAAGGGCCCTTGGTTGGTCCTTGGGGAGTCGTACCCTAACGTTTCTACCATGAATCAACCTAAACACATGTTAGACACCCTTCCACCAATTTTCATCATTTTTCGACTTCTAAACTCTAGTCAAATATGCTAAGGCACGCTGGTACGTTCTTGAACTAGTTTCCGGACGTCATGGACGTTCTTGGATGTTTTGGTTTCTAGACTTCCTAAATGACTTATATTCATTAAAGTAGACATTAAAACACTGTCTAAACCTTATGACACTTATGTTAGGTTCTAGAACACGTCTTGAATTTTCGAAGTGTTACACTAATACTTTTCATGATCTCCAAGTTGTAAACCGTAAGTTCTCATACCTTCATGATTTTGATCACACTTGGCTCCATGTTTATGATAAAATTCCAACAAGTATTTACAGGGTGACTCAATAAGATAAGGGGCCTCAAGCGTAACTTAAGATATGGGCCCTAATATTTTTAATTTGTTTATCATATATACTTTTATATAGCTAATTCATTCAATTTCTCGTAAGACATTATTGATCTTAAATAAGACTTAATCAATATTAGTTTCGAAAATTTACTTTGGGTTAAGGCAACAATTATAAGAACTGTTAATATTATTCTATAAGCAATATATTTATTTCAGAAAAAATCAAGTCTTTTTATTTGATTGAGTATTTCTATAAAATCATATCTTTCATTTGTATTATTTCTCATAACTCTTTTAATTCAAAAAATAAATTTAAACCATCAATAATAAAATAACTATAATGTGTTGAAGGGACTTTGTGATTTCGTTATTCATATTTTAATCAAACTGTTTCTTATGAAATTCAAGTTCTATATTCATCACATATACAATTTCCTTAGTAGAAATGATCCCACTCATAGAATATATAATTTATTTTTTTAAAAAAATTACCATTTATAAGTAAAAAAAAAATAAATTAAAATAAGATCCTAAAAATATCCGGCCCTCAGCGATAACTTTAGTGGCTTAGGGGTTGAGACGACCTTGAGTATTTTATCTATTTAAGAATAAAGCAAACCCTTACACTTTGTTTGGATCATTGTTACCCATTGTTTTATAATGTATTTTATTATATCGTACTATATTGTATTGTATTGTATGATAGATATAATGTTTGGCTAGACTGTATTGTTTGATAACATTTTAATTGTTTGGTTTGTTTGTGTTGTATTGTAATTTATAAATTTACTAAAACATCCTAAACTATTTCGGGGTAGGAGGTTTGACTAGATTTAAATAATTACGGTAAGCGATAAAATTGTTATGAAATTATATAAATTTAGAAGAAGAATAAAGTAGGAAGAAGAGAAAAGATTTTTTATTCATCTTGAAGTATATTCAGGATTCATGGATTTTATTTACAATGAAGGAAAACCCCTTTATTTATAGAGGAAATCTAACTTTCTCCCAAGTAAAATTCCTAACCATATCTCTAAAAGGACTCCACATGATAGACATAAATATCATGTAAAGATATAATTGAAAAAAGAAATTAAGTAACAATGAGAACACACCAAATCAGTTTGTTCCATAAAATATGAGTTTTCATTATTATGTAACAACGAAATTTAACAATACAATACAATACATTTTAATTAACAATCAAAATAAACATTATAGGTACAGTAATGATACAATACAATGGATAATAATAATTCAAAGATAGTGTTAAGTTAGCTATCATTAAAAGAAGACTTCAAGAATTATATCCTTTTTTATTTGACTTTATAAAAATTATGCATTTCATAATTTAATTACGCAATATGAAGCTGTAAATATTGAATGGATTCCAATACTGAATGTTAGAGGCGGATCCAGGATTTTGAGTTTCTGGGTGCAAAGTAGGTTCATCAGTTGAATTAATTTTAGGCTTCAGTCGAATTATTCATCTTTTCGGTCTATGAAAATATGAATAACAATAAGATGACAATTTTTGTATTATATATACTACAAATTCTTTGCGCATGAATCATGCTAATCTTTTTCGCATTATATTAATTTTATCAGATGTCTCCAACGAAGCAAAAGTTTATCGTTTTAATTTAAATGCTCTTGTTGAAAGTCGAATTCAAGACCGACAACGGAAGATTAGTTTTCTCACATATTATTTGGAAAAAATTACTTTAGCTCAATTGGTTGACTATTTGAACTCTCACCTTACAATTTTCCCTTCACTTCCCTATCTCCATATATAAATCCAAATTTTCACCTCACATTTGATTGAGATCATAAAGTAAACAAAGTTAAAACTTTCAATTATACTATAACTAGCATAAATATTTATCATTTATTTATAATTGTACTCGACAAGTTTTTACATTTTTAAAACGATCAATGACGATGTCAATGCTTATATTTAGAATGAATCACGTTTACTGGAACCTGCTAGTCAAATATACTTATAAATTACTATTCCATATTAAGACAACTATTAGAATCAAACAAAAAAATAATACGTCGCTATCATTAGGGGTGTGCAAAATCGAATCGACCGATAAACCGAACCGAAAAAAATATTATTGGGTTGTTGTTATTGGGTAATTGGGTTATGTGGTTTTTAATGAGTTTATAAAAAATGAGTTTATAAAAAAAAGTTATTCGGTTATTGGTTCGGTATCGGGTTTTATTGTTGGGTTATTGGATAAACCGATTACCCAATAAGATAGTAATAATTTATCATTTTATCCTCCCTAATAATTTAATGTATAACTAGACACTGTAACTATATCAAATTATTAATACTCTATCTACTTCACACTAGGCCGCTTAACTAATTTTTATTGTTTACTAAAAACCTAAAAACTAATGTAAGGTTTCACAATTGTAGCTTTTGATTTTAGTTTTAGTTTTAATTTTAGTCTTGTTGGACTAGTTGGTTTTATTTTTAGTTTGTAATTGTAGGTTGTAGCATTTGCAAGTTTGTAAAGGTCTGTAGAATGTTTTGGCAGTGACATGTAATTACAACGTTCGTACTATATTTAGCTAAGTAAAAAGTCATATAATATTTTACGGATATTTTCTTATTGGGTAAACCGAAAATCGAACCGGTAACTATCAAAAATCGATAAATCGAAAATCGATAACTAATATCTTATTGGTTTGTTATCGAGTTAGCTTATTTAAAAATCGAAAACCGATAAACCGAATTGATAATACATAAAACCAAACAGAATCGACCGATGCACACCCCTAGCTATTATATTAAGGAAACAAGTAGTAAAATTGCAAAGGGGGCTCAACAGCAAGTTAAAAATTGCAAATTAAAAAACAGTCAAAGCCTTAATGAGATTCGAATCCGCGACCTCCGTATTAGATTATGACCATTAGTCAGCCACGCCATAAGACCTTTCGGTTCCTTAAGTGGCACGTTTAATATTTATAATTTATTATAGACATATGCCTATATATATTAGAGTTTTCGTCAAACCCGTGGTGGCGCGACCTTTAGTAGATCCGCCCCTGCTGAATGTGGTGAGGAATCAACCAACAAATCCACATGCAAAGATACTCAAACAAAAAACTCAACCAAACAAATCCACATGCAAACTCAAACACAACACTCAAGAGAAGACATAAAATATTACTTAAGTCATGATTCTTAGAAATGTCATCTTTTCAAACCAACTTTATACTCGTACACTTGTATGCCATTTTCCCATGTCTCAAAATTCTTCCAAAAACGTCGCCGTTATTGGTGCGGGCTCCGCGGGCCTCGTTGCGGCCCGAGAACTCCAACGAGAAGGTCATAGAGTAGTTGTATTCGAACGAGAAAATCAATTAGGAGGCACATGGGTTTACACGCCCGATACAGAATCCGACCCGGTTGGGATCGACCCGAATCGGGAGATTGTTCATTCAAGTCTTTATTCATCTCTCCGTGTTAATCTTCCCCGGGAAGTAATGGGTTTTGGGGATTACCCGTTTGTGGCCAAGAAAAAGCCCGGTAGAGACCCGAGAAGGTATCCGAGTCATGGGGAGGTGTTGGAGTATTTGAATGATTTTGCTGTTGATTTTGGGATTATTGGGGTTGTGAGGTTTGGGATGGAAGTGGGGTTTGTGGGAAAGATGGAGAATGGAAAATGGAAGGTTAGTTGTAGAAAGAGGGAAAATGATGATTTGTTTGCTAATGAGGAGTATGATGCTGTTGTAATATGTAATGGACACTATACTGAACCAAGAATTGCTGATATTCCTGGTAATTTATTGAAAAATTTGATCTTTATGTTGAATAAAGTACCATATCTCCTTTAGTCACTATCAGATTTTTCGAAATTATAGATTCTTTGGTGAAATAAGTTTAATGCTGATGAACTTTTTTACACTTCTGTGCTTTTAGTAATCCAGTTGTAGTACCTTTTTTTAGCTTTTGTGCACCAGGTATTTGATAACTTTGTCCCCCAAGGCTAGGACAAATGGAAAAAATGATTTTAACTTGAGATGTTATTGACCGCTAGATCATGCCCTTGGGTGCATCCAATTGTACTTTGATCTTTAGTTGTTCATACTTGAATAGAATATTATCTCCAGGAGTTATGTTTCTCTTTGTAGTAATTGTAGATTCGTTTCGTTGAGGGAATAAGTCTTAAAGTGTTGATGAAATTTTTGTTTTAGTGATAACGTTTGATATGAAGATTTCAAACATCTGTACATTGTGCTAATAGTTACATCCTACTAACTGAAATATAAGTTGTACCCTGTGGGCGAGCAAAGTTGATCTTTTTATGACAAAGATCAACTTTCTTCTTTTCTCTTTCTGTTGTTAAGGCAGTGTCCACGAGAAAGAATGAATATTGTACAGTTAAGATTAGTCTTTTTTCAGTGGAAAGATTCCAGCCTTCTTTTTGGCTTAGACATAATTTTGTTTTTCTTATGTGGCACACATATGTTAAGTAACTTTTTTCCTGTTATGGTTTTATACGTTGTGAGCAGTTCAAAATTTTGATTTTTATTTGAATTCGCACATCTTTTTCATTTTCTGTCTTGTTCAGAACAACCATATAACAGTGAAATATTCTGAAATTCAGTAGTGTCTTTTTTAACTTGAAAGTGTGGCTGAAATTTTCTTTTTTTCCATTTTAACATCATTTTGTGGCAATACTTTATGATTAGCTCTGAGAATATCTGTGAGTTGCCAAACTATTGACATACTAAGTCAATATGCAGTTTTTGAAGTTTCTAACTGGAGGCCTCTAGCCTTTCAGGAATCGAAGTATGGCCTGGAAAGCAAATTCACAGCCACAACTACCGTGTTCCTGACCCTTTTCGAGACCAAGTATGTGTCAGGTTCATTGTTTCTTTAAGATGTTGATGTTTCTGAACTAATACTGTTGTGACTGAAATGCTTGCAGTTACTTCAATTATGAATTTGCTCTACTTATTGGAAGCGATCTTTTAATTACTTACTAAAAGTGTTCTGTGATATTCTATTGCGTGAAGTTTCAGGCCAGAAATAGATTATTGAATGGAACGTTCTTGAACAATTCTATTATTGAATTCTTACTTTTGCATGAAGCACTGGATGTATGAGTGATGACACCAAAAACAAAAAACTTTAAATTTTAAATCTACCTTTTCTTCATAAATGAATATTAATAGTTAGTACAAGTATAGTAGTCCTCCTTCCTAGGAAGCTGTTTAGAAACGATGGACTATACAGAAAATGAACATTATGTATATATGCTTATATGAGCCTAGATATGACTTGGGAAAAATGCTCCTTGGTTATATCAGCTTCTAATATTTGATAAATATAGCTCAAGAAATAGTATCATCTTTTTGCCTGATCCCATGGCATACTACCCTTTGTACCAAGTTCAGAGTAAATGACAAATGTTTTTTTGCCAGGTTGTTGTGCTGATAGGTGGTGCTGCAAGTGCTACTGATATCTCCAGGGAAATTGCTGAAGTTGCTAAAGAGGTCCACATTTCTTCTAGGTCAGCTACTAGTGGAGTTCCGATGAAGCTGCCTGGTTATGATAATATTTGGCTCCATAATATGGTAAAGTGGTTAATAACTTGTATATTCATGTGGAGGTTTGTCAACGCTTGATGCTGAATCTGTACTTCGCATCCCCTGGATACTATTTAATGAAATCCTCTTACGTCATAAAAAGAAAAGAAAAAAACACATGATACTGAATCGTCAGTTGCGTAGGAAAAAATTTATACCAGCTAATGATGCAGATTGAAGCTGTTGGCAGTGATGGTGGCGTGAATTTTCAAGATGGGTCGAAAATCCTTGCTGACATCATCCTACACTGCACAGGGTGAGTGATTAGTCCTATTGAAACTTCCATTTTCGCCTAAGGTTAAAGAAAATGAAAGAAAGCTGACAGTGATAGCCTATTCTTTTTCTTTTTGAGGAAATGTGAAGGGTAATGCATGCCTGTTTTTCTGAGGGTCATAATGATATGAAATTGCGAGGTGAACAGACCTTATAAAATAGCAAAAGAATGATGAGGTCAGCAGATAGTTAAAGTAGGAACTGGCATGATAAGGGTAGATAATGGATCCAAAGGCAAGAAACAGTAAATAAAGTAGTTGATCTGCTCTTGAGTAGGCAGTCTCAAAATGAACCTCCCATATTATATTTTAATTTCATAATTGTAAGCGTAAAAAGATATTCTAATCTATAGGTTAGAAACAGTAAATTAAGTAGTTAATCTCCTTGAGTACGCCAATCTAAAAATAAACCTTGTAGCCTTTAATACCTTTAGGGGCTGTTTGGTTGATGGGATGGCATAGACAAGGATATCCCATTGGATTATTTTGTCTTACCTTCTACAAGGGATAAAATATCCCACCATTTATACTAAAGTGGTGGGTCAAAATAATACCTATCACCAAACACAAGATAAAATAACCACATGGGATATATCGGGATTATTATCGTTATCCCATCTACCAAATGACCCCTAAGTATAAGCTTAAAGGAATGTCTATTAATATTGTCTTATCCCAGACCCCTAAAAGATTAAAAGAATGTCTATTAATATTTTCATAGCCTATAAGAACATCAGAAATCCAGTAGTTATCTATTTAAGTATGACAGTTTAGTGAGGCAGATTTGGTTAGATATTGTGAAGGTAGCCAAAGACTAAGGAGTGTAAATTTTTCTGTTTCGGGTTTCTGAAGGGAAGTTATCTTCAGCTAAAATGAATACTAATTTATGTGAGTTTGGTAGTACAGGCCTCCTAATTCATAGTAAGATGTCTCTAACCTTTACGATTGTAATAAAAAATAATTGCTAGTAATCTTACAAAATAATCAAATTGATGGGAGAATGAAGTATCATGAATGTTTCTTATCTTTGTTTCCCAGGTACAAATATCATTTTCCTTTCCTTGAAACTAACGGGATAGTGACTGTGGATGACAACCGTGTTGGTCCACTTTACAAGCACGTTTTCCCACCAGCCTTTGCACCAAGCCTTTCATTTGTTGGGCTGCCTTGGAAGGTAAAATTTAGAGGGTTTGTGCTGGGGTTTATAGATTTACATTTTAAATGGTGGACTTGAACGTAATATTTGTCCTGGTTGGCACCAGGTTATACCATTCTTCTTGTGTGAATTGCAAAGCAAGTGGATCGCTGGTGTTTTATCTGGTCGAATTTCTCTCCCATCAAAGGAAGATATGAATGCTGATATTGAAGCTTTCTACTCATCCATGGCAGCCTCTTGCATTCCAAAACGGTACTCTCACAATATGGATGACTCTCAGGTATAACATCTGCCAAAAAACCTTGTCGAATGGTTTTAGGTTTTTTGTTTTGTTCTATGGGTAAAGTGTGGTAGAAACAGCTGAACACTTCATGCCTACCCGTAACATACAGAAGTTCTTGGTTACACCATCTTAGTTAAGTTAGAAAAGAAAAGAAAGAAACAGAGAAAAGAATCGAAACTGAAGAACTAGAGTGTAGTAAGCTTCTGTCATTAATCCAGTGCACGATCCTGATTTAGTTGAGGTTCCAATGTGGGCTTCAAACACCGGGTGGGAAACCCAAAAAAAAAAGAAAAGAAAGAAAGCGAGTGTAGAGCTTCTGTCATTGATTAACATAGACTGCTAATATGAACACATCCAAGTTGGGGGTTCTTTAGCACGGTGACATTATAGTCGTCCTTTATGAGATATGAATCTCTGAGCGTGTTGAGCATGTTTATTTTCTGTATATGCTGGCTAAACAAGATTGTTGCACAGCAACACCAAACCAAATGGCTTTGCCCCTTTTATACAAGAGTGTAGCTCTGGTGTTCATTATGTCATGTATTATAGATTACCAAAACAGCATTACATATAGTTCTTGCCTCGTAAATAATCCCTCTCTTTACAGTTTGACTACGATGATTGGTTGGCTGCTCAGTGTGGATCTACATCCTTTGAAGAATGGAGAAAACAAATGTACTTAATCTCAAGAAAGAACAAAAGGACTCTGCCCGAGACATATCGTGACGAGTGGGACGATGATGACTTGATCATTCAAGCTCATGAAGACTTCGTAAAATATATTCCTGAACTAGCTCAAGAACAGAAGCTCTCAAGATGATTAATTTTGTTGTTACATGAAAATATAGCTGAATAAATCGAGAAGTACAGTAAATAAACAGGAAATTACTCAATTAATTTCAATTGCAACTCTTGCCACATGAAATTTTAATGCAAGTCATCCAGTTTGTAAACATTACACATACATTTATTAAATAAGATTGTGGTAAATTTCCAGTTCCTTTTCAATTTCTGTGCAGGAAGCAAAAAAGCAGAAAACACAGCAGATTAAACAGGGGTTGTAAATTTGGGTAACTCTATTTACCGTGGTCTAAACAAATGAGAAGAAATCACTCAAAGTATTTTTTCTTTTGCCAAATTGTAATTTATACCAAAGACAAACTTCATAGTTCTCAACCTACTTTATCAATCACCCGGTTACACCTTTGGATGAAATTTTTTTATAAGTAATATATATGTTACCAACCCATATTTGATTTTTGATATCAATCCAAGCTGGTCATCTTTAAAAAATTGGTTGCAGCAATTTCAGGTCAGCTTGGTTTTGGGGAAATAAAACGTCACTTATTATATTCATCCGTTAATACAGAAAATTCAAATACTATTCAATTTTTTATACGTTAATTATCTGTCCCACGTAATGCACTTGACAAAAAAAGGACATACATATATATTAGGAAGAATATGATACTAGGTAAATCAAATTAAATATTGCAAAATCAAACTAAATTAACCAAAATGTACACCTACCCTGAAGCAGATTGGCAGGCTTGAAATAAGAAATTCTAGACAACGTACTATATGATAAAAATATTATTTTTAAGTAGCTTGTTACTGGGAGTAACATTCATAGAGCTTTGAATATGACTACAACTGAATATTGACATCAAGAAATTATAATGGAGAATGACATTTTTATCTTATATTATCTGTGATCTTTCTATACATTGTCATAGTCATGGCCTATTGACTTTTCATATTGTTAATGTAGAGACGTAATTTGTGTTTGACCTCGGACATTATGGCCTAGTGAAGACCAAGCAACAACTTTTTTGGGCATGTGTTCTTTAAGTGTCAATTACGTAGTTAATTTATCTATGTAATGAACGCGTAACTCTTTCAAAACTTTAATCAAGAGTATCTGATAGAAACACTTTATAACACGTCACGTCCTTAATTGAGATATACTATAAGTTAAGTATCTAAATCAAACTTAAAAGCGATGTATTCGATCACTACACGACAAAGTGTAGGAGAGCCATGCAATTTTTTAATTTTATTGTGCCTTTAAGGATTACTGGTCCAAGAACCAACTAAACCTAACGAAAGATATCAAAGTCAAGTTCGCAACTACTAAATAATCACGTGTGACTTTAATATTCCCATGTTATTTTCATGGTGGGGGGATGTCCCTGCCCCCTATATATCAATGGTTGGTGGGATGGAGGTGGGGGGCGGGCGGGGGTTGTGATTTTTATTTTGATTTTTCGTATCTGATATTCATATTGAAATCTGACTAATTTAAAATAGCACTATGTAACATTTCATTCGAAAGGAAGTAATCTCTATTTAGAATTTTTTTTATACTCAAGACTCGAATCCAAAAATTATACCGAAGAAAAGAGCTAATGCATCCACTCCATCACATCCCAGGCTAGGATGGATGCCCCTATATATATTCCATGGTGGAGGAATAAAGAGGGGTGGGGGGAAATCCCTACTTCTGATTTGGTAGTTACTTTTGACAACAACTTGGGAATTGGCCAGACATACTATATTTTCTTTTCTCACATGGCTAGCTAGATCAAATTAGACCAATCAATTAAGCTTACCATTATGAGAGCTTATTTGATTTTCATTTATTAAAAGGATATAATAAAGTATATATCATTAAAATGTTGGGCATTGTGATTTGAAATCCATCCGAGCTTTAGAAATCGAGAAAATTAAATTCAAGTAAATAGCGTGAAGTTCTAGTATATATATATATATATATATATATATATATATATATATATATATATAAATAATGTGATTAGAGTTTGAACTTAAAAGTACAAAATCATTGATTTCATTGAGTTCCCAATTATAAATCTACAAAACCATGACATAATCCTTGCGTTATAAAGCTATAAACGCCGCTTTAATTTCCTTGAATTTTTAGACAAGCTGTACGTTGCTATTGTCAACTTTGACATTGTATAAAAGACATGGAAAATGCCTTCTGGTTTTTAAGTAGTCGCAAGAACATTAATATTAAATTTTTAATCATTTGTTTTTTTTTTTCACTAGAAAGATTCAAACATTGACTAAACATTATAAGAAGAGATATCTCTTTATTTTCATAACTCAATTTTGATATACAAATTTAATATCAGTTGCTTCAATCATTAGTTGTTGTATCACATGTAGTGATGGAAATTAAATACTTTTACATTGTATCATTTGTTATTCCAAATTATTTTTGTAACTCTCCTTTATTATCATCTCCGTCTCAAAATAAGTGTCATCTTACATGTATTACATTCATTAAGAAATTAATAATTAAGTACAATGTGTAATTTACTAAACTACATGAAATATAAGAATACAATCGGAAAACAATTTTTATGTTGAATTCCTAAGATAATACTACTTATTTTGAAACAAATTATTCGTTAAGATGACAATTTTTTTGGACGGAGGGAATGTTTTAACAAATACATTCAGTTCATTGCTTCTTGTTTTTCCGTTACGGTCTGAAAGCATTTAGTAATTTAGGTTTAATGAAGCCAAAAACGGAAAATAAGAAGCTAAGTTTTTCAAATTTAGTTTAGGTATTTTTCTCCAACTATTACACAAGTGGCTAAACACAATTTAGTTTTTAGATGGTGACTAATTTTTATTTAGCAGTGTAAAAAGTTGCTAATTTGTTATTATTAATATTATACTTGAAACTAGTCGAAAATATCGAATTAAAATGAATTTATTGCCAATTTATAAAGTATAAGTACCCTATGCTTCTATACACATTTTGCATAAAAAATATTGAATTAGGATGAACCATTCACCTCAGAGCTGCATCCGCTATTGAATTAAAATAAACCTATCGTTATATATATATGTTTTGCATACATAAAATATAATTAATCATATATTATTATAAGAGGGAACAAAAAAGTTAAAAGTTGAATTACAATTTTACCCTTGCTATAAATTAAAATGTTATAAAAGCATTTAATTATTTAGTTTAAATGTTAAATTATATTATTTTAATAAAAATGTAGATGACTTTTGCATTCCTTAAATTAATTCTTAATTAAAATATATGCAAATAATTAAAAGTTTGGAATGTGAAAAGATATAATTTTACTGTACATGTATATCCAATAATTACTGGCATATGAAAAGTGTGACTCTCCATTTATCGATAATGCCACTGATTTTATTTATTTGATTTATTATTACTAAGATATTAAAAATGTGTTATTATATATGAATGAATTAGTAATAAATTATTGAGATGACTTGTAATTGCCTCATTATTACTAATTACAATGATTTATGTTTTTCATCTTTTTAATTATTAAAAAACTAGACTAGATTCCAAGTTCAAAGCAATAGTTATTAATGGTAATGTTAATTCTCTTATTAAGTCTAACTATGATTTGTATTTTTCATCTTTCCATCTATCTATATATTAAAGACTATTATTTAGAACTGAAAAATATAGAATTTAAACAGACATTTTTACTACTATTTAAGAACTAGGTGATAACCATTGAAAAATGAAAGAAAATGTCATTCAATTGATAATCAAAAATCTATTCCATCTATGATAGGCAAAAAAGACATGAAAAAATAGAATACATGAGGTGGGGAGAAGAACTAGAAGACTTCTTTTTAGACTTGTCTAAGTTCTCATATCTCTTTCGATATATATTCTTTATCACGAAGATTAGTGTTGTTTCCAATTTCTTTTGCATTTCTAATAAACTCATTGTGGTGTTGTAATCTTTTAGCTATTATTATGAGCTTTTGAAATACATGTATGAAGTTCAACGTTTAAATTATATATCTGTCAATTTTATATTTTAAATGTAATTGCTTTTAATATTGTATAATTTTGATAGTACTGTCGTTTAATTTTAGAATCTTACTTAAAAATATAAATATTTCACTCTATCGTATCTCATTAAAATAAAATAGGCAATCTGATCAATAAGTGTGCATGTATTTTTAATATCCATTTATGACTATAAAAGGTTATTACTGATATTTAGATTATAAAAAAGACTTATACAAAGCTAAAGGAGACTATATTATATTAATTAATTTCACATACTTTTTGCTTGGTGCCAAATGCGCAATCCTTTTTTATTTATTTTTGTTGATACATGAAATATAATTGGTAAAATTAATATTGTTGATTTAAACATTTTCTATTTGATAGCTTAATTTTAAATTATATAACAATAGTAAAAAATAAACGTGCAACGCACGTTGTCAGAAACTAGTATTTCAAAAAATGGGAGGAAGAAATTTGTTACTTATATGTCACGTCTATCAAACTCTATAAATACGTGGCCTTTTACATCCTTCATTTTCTCTTTCATTTTCTTTCCCACTCCAAATATAATTAGTAATTAAATTAATCTCCTTCTTAATTTTTTTCCATTACATCTCTGGCAATTCTTAGGGTTTTCTCATTCAATTTCTGGGTAAAAATTCATTTTTATTTTATTCATCTCTTTTAAATCTGCATGCTTTTCGTTCACTTTGGTATCTAACTTTTTTTTTTTTGTTTTTGTATAATTCAATTTGTATCTAACAGTTCCTTTTGGGTTCGAATTAGAAGATCGACATTGGATTTTAAATATTCACGTTTTTTCTAAGCTCTTTCAACCAGGTACTTATTGACATTTTAGCTCTTATACTTGTATATATTTCGTTTTTTTTTTCATAATCTAAATTACATTTTCTCATGCAACTATTTTGAATTTTTTTTCCTGTTTCTTGAAATTGTTACGCTAACTCATTTTGATCCTTGTTAATAATTTATTCCTAATTTTGGATGCGTACGCAAATTTGCAAGTTTTTTGCAAAATTTTGCGAAATACCAATCGATCAAAGGTTTACCCTATTTTTATTTGTTGTTGTGACATTTATCATATACTAATAATACCGGGCTTATAGTGATATTTGACAGCAGAAAAACCTATAATCTATGTAGCAATAGCGGATTCAGGATTTTCACTCAGGATTCGAAAAATAAAAATATAAATGTGTGAACTAGAGTGCCCGCCCAAACAGGAATTGAACCTGCAAACTGGGAATTGCATTCGGGACCCAAGTTGCATAGTCCAGTACCACTTAGCTATCTCTATCCTTTGATTGAGGTGGTTTCAAATTAATATTATATACAAAAAATATTGAAAATCAAAGCTATATATACGATGTAATTTTTTGCGGAGGGGTTCGGGTGAACCCCTAGCACCACGTAGGTCCGCCCCTGGTTGTTAGATGGATGTAAATATTTAATAGAATAAGTACTAGTTAATGTTTATTTTACAAGTTAACATATGATTACTTTATATAAGTGATGTGATCGTGTAATATTTTATATTCAGAATTTATGTTTTACCTATGCCACCATCCTTTATATGCGCAATTGTACATTTGTTTTAATATTGTTTAAAGTCAACTGCATGTGTATGCAACATTTTATAATTTTGTTGTAATAGACAACAATTAATCTTTACAGTTGAATACTGTTCATATCTTTGCCCTGCTATTTTTTTTTTCCAAATTTTCGTGTTTGTAATGGTATAAATGTGGTTATAGAGAGCTTTAACTCGATAAAGTTTCGAATATGTAAAGTTGTTTGTGTTTGTAAGTGATATCTAAGGTGAAAACATTTCAAATGCATCTAATCTTGTTTCCTATATTGCATCTTAATCCATAAAACTGGACAATTGGATAGCTATAACTAATGTTTATGATTAAACGAAAAGTCACACTTCGTAAAGAACATGTCTGTAAGACAGCAAACATCCTGTAGGACATGGATTGTGATAGTTATGCAGAGTAAGAATGTCATCTCTGTTATTTTTTCTTCTGGTCTAACAACAAAACGCCTACGGATTATAAGCACTAAAATTAATCTTGGTTCCTTATTGACTCAAGGAATATCGAGTACACTTTCTATACTATGTTAATATAACTAGATACGTTTTTCTTTTAATGCTCCATGTTGTGTGCTACCATACCATTGTTTAGCTAATATTCTTGCCTCCACTGTTGTTTTTTTGGATATAAGTAACGCCATGACATGTATACACTGTTTTCTTCTCTCCAGGTAGGAAGCACAGAGGCATATAGCTAATATCAAGATTGTAAGTTCAAGCATGTTGTGTTTCTTAAACTGCAAGTTGGCTCCGGAAATGAGGTATCTTTGTGCTGATAGATTCATATAATTGGCTAAATTATGCCAGTAATTTGACAGTCATGCAAGTTTTTGTTTTGATTGACCAGGTTTCAGGAAGTCGGTGCTTGATGGGCGGTATACTAAGGAGTAGTGATAAGAGAACACTAAAGAGGTGGTTTTTCATCGACAAAAGGGTGGGATAAAAAGATTAGGTACTACAATTCAACTAGTAAAAATCAGTCAAATTCTTAGAGATTCATTCAACTTGAATTCAGCGAATGCTTCTTCTGTTCTTACGGATCCTTTGTTGATAATTAAGCAAGTCTAGGTTGTGGATTCATTCTAACCTATTGACTTATTCACAATCAATGCTTTCATTCCCCATAGTGTTCTAATGATTCCGAGAAAGAAGCCAGGGAGGCTAGATGATGTTCGTTCTAATGGTTGGCTTGATGCAATGAAGTCTTCGTCACCTCCTAGTAAGAAGGTTCAGAAGGAAGCAGGCGTTGAGGGTTTCTCTGATGATGCTAAAGTTGGTTACTCTTCTTGGATGGTATGTTCAATATTTCATTGTTTCCCTTAGTTTTACACACTTAATCGATATTTTCGTAGCCAGAATGAATATCAGATACATTATAATCAAGTGTCTCTCTTCATGTTTGTGTGAAGTTCAAGTATCCATCAGCGCTAAAATCCTTTCAGCAAATTGTAAACCATGCGAAGAATAAAAAGATTGTTATCTTTTTAGACTACGATGGTACTCTTTCTCCAATTGTAGATGATCCTGACCGTGCTTTTATCTCCGCTGAAGTAAGTAACTACTCTGATTTTTCCTTATTTTATTAAAGAAGCTTACCTGAAGATGTTCACACAATGAAAAGAAATTACAAATTCTGCAGATGCGTTCTGCTGTCAGGGATGTTGCGAAACACTTCCCAACAGCCATCATCAGTGGAAGAAGCCGTGATAAGGTAAAGAGTTTCTCATTAGCATGTAATTCAGGCATTATTTGTGTTTACGTTCTGTTGGTGTACGTCATGCTTCAACATGTTCAACCTGTTTCAGGTTTATCAGTTGGTAGGACTAACCGAACTCTATTATGCTGGTAGTCATGGTATGGACATCATGCTTCCGATTAAAAATGAGTTGTGCACTAATGATTCACTTATTAAATCTACTGACCAGCAGGTATTACAGTTTATAAGAGTCGTATTTTCATCAATTGCCTAGTAAAGATTGGCATTTTCGTCCTTTTTACTCATTTCTACGTTACTTTCTTATAACGAAGGCACTAATTAATGTTTTGAGCAGGGCAAGGAAGTTAATCTATTCCAGCCTGCTCGTGAATTTTTACCTATGATAGATGAGGTGTTTTACTTGTTTCTCTACATGTTGCATATAAATGGATAACTAGTACTAATTGGCACCAAAAGAGATGAGAATGTTTGATGACTTGAACTGAACGAGCTACAACACCTTGCAGGTTTTTAAAACCCTCGTCGATAAAACTAAAGAAGTTGTAGGTGCAAAAGTTGAGAACCACAAATTTTGTGCCTCTGTACATTACCGTAACGTAGATGAGAATGTGAGTCTCATTTCCTTGCTGTTTCTATTAGTCTCTTAATTCCGAGGTTCATTACCTTTATGAATTACTTTGCAGCCATTTGTTTGTGATGATGGTTTTCATTTTGAATGCAGAGTTGGCCTATTCTTGCCCAATGTGTCCATGATGTCTTGAAAGAATACCCTCGACTACGACAAACTCATGGGCGGAAGGTATCTCCGTTACGTGATTTTGGTAAACATGACTACACACATCATTCTAATTTGTCAAAATCTTGATCCTTTTTTTGCTTGTCGATAGGTTTTAGAAGTCCGCCCCGTGATAGACTGGGACAAAGGAAAAGCAGTTGAGTTTTTGCTTGAATCACTAGGTATGTTACATGAATGAATTGCTCCATGATCTCCTCAACCCTCCTCTCCCCGAGAAAAAAACGTATAATAATAGTATAAAACGGATGGTTCCAAACTTCCATCCATTTGTATGCACAACAATGCAGGTTTTAGAAACAGCCATGACGTGCTCCCTATCTATATTGGCGATGACAGAACAGATGAAGATGCATTCAAGGTACATTGTCAATACACGACGAAAGAATCTCAGCATCACTCTTTTTTTATGCTGTGAGATTAAAGAGTAACTGTAAAATCCAGGTTTTGAGGGGGAGATATCAAGGTTATGGGATTCTTGTTTCGGCTATTCCTAAAGAGAGCAACGCTGTCTTTTCTCTCGGGGATACTTCAGAGGTTTGGAATGTGACATTATACCAAATTTCTGTTGAAATAATGTAAGTGAAACGTCGTTGATGAGAAATCTAATGTATGCAGGTTAAAGAATTCTTGGGTTCTCTCGCGAAAACAATGGGAAATCAAGAAATCTGAAATGCAGGATGGGTGAGGGAACAAAAGAGATATTATGAATAAACTGTGAAGTCATTTCTTTATCATATTGTTCAAATATGTTTCTTACAAGTGCAAGAATTTTGTTTTCATTTTAATTTTATTTTTTTGTAATTTCATTTTGAGTAAGGAGGAGATTGTTGAGAACAAAGACCATTTTCCTTGAGTTAGTGTACTTGGATCAAGTGTTTGGATAAGCGATGGTTCGTTTGATCTTCTTATATGGACTTGTGTCTTACTTTTGTTACGAGCTTGTGGAAAATATGATATTGGTCGTATTCAATCCAGTTTTGATGTCAATGAAGACCTAATTTTGCTAGTTATATATTTCAAATCTCTTCTTTTTAAATTATTCTCATGGAAATATATTTTGAAAATATAGAATGGTAAACAAATATTTAATTTTTCGTTCTCTTGAACCAACAAATAATTAATCATTTTCTCTTTCCGTCTGCAATTTGTAATCTTAATTATTAATGTAAATAAAAAACACTAATTTTTTATTTATATAAAAAAATTCTTTTTTTTTTTTGAATCGTCACTTGGTGCATTTGTTTCTTAACAAATTCTCATAAACCAATTCATTTGTAGAAGAAAAAAAAAACTTTTCCGAGATAAGTCAAATCTATCTAGGGCGGATAGACAGAGCGGACCAGAGCATGAAGCCATTTGGAAGAAGGATAATTCTCGATGTCCCGCTATGCCTACCCCGCCCTAATTATGTCGAATTTCTTTATTTTTTCTAAGTATCTTTACCGAGTTGGTCTCTTATAGTGATTTTGTGAATGTAAAATTAAAGTGATGGTACGTCTCTAATACGTTTAGGGATATGATGGACCTCTACCTCTCCCTTTCAATCTACGTAAATTTACTTTTTTTGATCAATTTTAGAATTATATGAGACTATTTAAAATTAGAAAAAACTTTAATTTTAGGATTTCAAGATTACGCTGCCATTATTTTTTTAAAAGCAGACATAGACCCCCGCACTAATTAGTAAACAATCTGTGATTCTTTTATTACGTAAAAAAGAATACTTAAATTGCATTTGAACCGCTTAGAAGTCATAATTTTAAATCACTATTTGAATATTTAATTTATTTATTTTAAATATAAATTTTGATTCATAAATTTATATTCATGTATCAATTTTTTGGGTGAAGTATTATCCAATTGAATATCTATTTTCACTGATAGGGCCAAAAACATCATTCAACTATATTCCAAACTTAATCTACATCCTTAAAGTATGATTCTTAGCATAAAACATCTTCCAAGTATTTAAAAGTAAATAATTTTTATCCTTATGTTAGATATCGTCAAAAAGCTAAAAAATACTAAAAATTATAAGCAGTTTGCGTGACTATCAACAAAAGTTTTCCCGCATAGTTTCATTACTTGCCATAAAAAGTTTCTGAATTTTTTTAATAAAATATGACATTATTGTTTATGGAAACAAAAAAAATGTTTGAAAGTTGTGAGAGTAGGTACATGATCTGCTTTTTTTCTCATTTAGTAATCGGAAATAAGTTAGAGCTTAATTATCTTACCTTTTTCATAGCCAAATTGTATTTTGGATCAATAAGTTTTTAGGTCAATCTGATATTGAAGTAATCAAAATATTGATTATGTCTCGCATTTGAGTTTCGTTTTACATTGTTAGAACTGAAGTTTCCAACAAACGTGCTTCTAGCATATTCAATTGAGAAGAAACATATTTCAACTAATAATATTTTTAATATCAAACTACATGAAAAATAAATGAAAAAGCTGTCAAATTAAAAGATTATGCATAATGCTAAACTCATTCACCGGAAAAGTTCATGACAGTATTTTTGGTGTATCTAAGAATAATAATTCGAAAGGAATGATTTTATTTTTGTGGATCTGTTAATTTTTTGATAAATTAAAGTAGAAGGGTGAAAATTGTTCACTTTTAAATATTGAATGATGTTTTATGCTAAAAATGATACTTTAGGGATGTAGTTTAAATTTGAGGTAAACTTTAAGGATGATTTTAGCAAAAACTTGAGCTAGAAGCTCAAATATGAGTTTGATAGAATCAGTATACCCTATAACAACACTAGCTTTTAGAGACTGTAAATATGCACATTAATAAAACTACTAAAGCATTTATCGACATTATTTAATCGTGATTGAATTCATTGTCGTTATAGACTTTAACGACACTTACAAAGAGTATTGATTGCTACTAAAAATCATTTAGCAACAATTAAATTATTGTTACTAATTAATTATCGCTAATAATCATTCTTGATGTAGAGAAAGCTAAAAGCTCATATACAGGTTTAGCCAATTCAGCAATGTTTGCTCACATAATATATTATCAAAAAATTTAAATTTAGAATCTAATTATTACCGTCTGAAATATTCATAATAATATTCAAAACCCATACAAATAAAACAAGGGAAACTTTCACATATAGCCACTTAAAAATAATTAATTACTCTCTATAACTATAGTTTGATAATTACAATTTGTAGCTACATGTTATTTGGAGGAGAGAAGCGAGCGAGACTGGGAGAGAGAGGAGAGAGTCGAGAGAGAGAGGGGGGAAAAGAGTGGGAAAAGGTGAATTGTATATGTATATTGGTTAGATAATTGTATATTATACATATGTAATTGAACATATGGCAAGACAGATTGGGAGAGGGAGGAGAGAGGCGAGCGAGACTGGGAGAGATAGGAGAGAGGCGAGCGAGACTGGGAGAGATAGGAGAGAGGTGAGCGAGATCGAGAGAGGCGAGCGAGAGAGGGCATAAAGTGGGAGAGAGGTGAATTGTATATGTATATAATTGTATATAGCTGTATATTATACATATACATTTATATAAATGGCAAGCGAGATGGGAGAGGGAGGAGAGAGGTGAGCGAGATTGATAGAGGGAGGAGAGAGGCGAGCAAGAGAGTGCAGAGAGGTGAATTATATGTATATAGGCTAAAAAATTGTATATTATACATATTTATTTGTATATCCTGGTGAATTATACATATGCAAACATGACTAATTATACAAACTCGAAATCAGCCCACATAATTAATGTATAATATTAGTCGCGAATGATAATTATAGCAAAATATAACTATTATGAGTAATTAAATAGTACAAATTTACTTATCCGCGTAATTTTCTCTATAAATAAAGTCCTAACTTTGCCTCTTTCTACTTTCTAACCTTTCCCCGTAATCTACCTAAAAACTAACAATAGTGAAGTGTTACCCTAGAAGGCTTTTCTATAATACAAATAAAATAAAATATGAAATACGCTTGTACAACATTTTATTTTATTTAAAATGAGCTGAATAAATTAAACTAATTAAGTACAAAGACTCACCAATCATGCACAAAGTTACCGGCGCATTATCATTTTTTTTTTTTTTAGTCCTCCAAGAACCTACGCAACAATTCCACTAGGAACTTTCTTTTTAACAAATATTTGATATGTTCCTTTATGTCCAATTATCTTCAACACAAGGGGTCGTGTTTGTTTAATTTTTTGGGATGATTTAGTTACGCAGAAATTAATAATATATGAATTAGTTAAGAAATTTATAATGAATTTTAAGATGGAAATAAGTAAATAGTAATACATGAACTGTAATTTAGAAAATTTTAAAAATCGAATTTAGCTTGTTTTAATAATACAATATGTAATTTTAAGAAAACATCTCAACTTTTTATAATATAAATAAAATAAGTTTGTGAACTATTTAGTTTTTATAAGAGGGCTTTCTGTCTTTTGATTTTTTAACACATTTAATGCTATTTTACATTTTCTTCCGTTTAAATAAATACAAATAATTTTATAAGTTAATACAAAAACATATGTACATCCAAATCTCGTTATATTAGTAATGTTCGCCTTAAAACGTTATTTTTAAATATTTGTACTTTGAAATTTGTAACTATATAAATATCATAAGTGTTATTATAGAAAAGTAAAATATAACATGAAAAAATGATTCTAATAAAAAATATGTAGATTTTTATAATGAAACATTGTTAGAAGTTAATTGTTGTAACGAGGATTGAAGATATTATTTTGTAGGCCTAACTCATTCGTGGTCCCTTAAAGTTGGCACCAACTTTCACTTAGACACTTTAACTAAACTTTGTTCATTTTAGATACCTCATGTCATGGTCTCGTTGTGTCATTTTGACACTTTTAACTGACATGGCATAGCGAGTGTATCCATACCAGCGCGTAAAAAGCTCATTTAATCATTTTTTTTCATTTTCTTCCTCATTTCTCCGTCACCAACTCACCATCTCTTAAAACTTGAACTCCTTCCATGGAGAAATAGTTTTGATGATGCTACAAACAAAAAAAAAAAGAATTTCAACACAAAGAGATTTCACAAAAAATAAATTTCAATCCATGATTCATGTTGTCACAAATAAGAAGGGTAGCGAAAAAACTTGAAAAAGACGATGGGTGGCGTGGGAAAGGGGCGGAGAAGACGATGTGAGTGGGGAAGGGGTTGGGGTTAGGGTGGGCAAAGGTGTATAAGACGTTGGATGGATGGGGAATAGTGAAGAAGGCGACCTAGGTAGGTGGGTAGAGGTTGGGGTGGGTGGAGTGGAGAAGATGACCTTTGTAGGGTTGGGTTTTTTTCTTTTTGAATTTGTGTAAAATATTTTACATGTCCTTAAGTCATTTGCTACTTTTTCATTCTACTAAAATATCATTATTTAAAAATTATTTTTAATATATATGCCACATGTTTTTATTTAATTTGTTTTTTGACACATTGGACGAGTGTGTTACACACACCTTATATATTTGATTGATTGTTAAAAGAATATTAAAATGATACAATACAGTATGACAAGAAGTGTCTAACATAAACAAAGCTTAATTAAAGTGTGTTAGTGAAAATTAGTGCCAACTTTAGAAGGTCATTGATAGGTTGAACCTATTTTATGATACTACTTTTATATGTTTCACATGAAACGAGCACTATTATTAGTCCATGGCACGTTTAAGTGTAACATCGTCGATTTTCTTTGTAAAGTAATGGACTTTTTTAACTCACTATCACGATTATATGCAGATAAGGTCTCATATATTTAGTTCTTTCATTGTTTTATTAATGAGTATTAATTAGTTGCTTGAATACGTACATGTGAAGGTCCACCTAATCCTGTCATTTGATAAGTATTGAGTTTTAGAATGTATATATATTAATCCAAACTCTTTGTAATTTTATATAAAAAAGTGACATTTATAGCTAACTAATAAAATTTATTAATAATACTATTTAGTGATTTATCAACAACTTCGAGATGTATATGGTATGTATATTATAACTTTTTATTGTATTTAAGGGTGTGATCTAGTGGTCAATAAAGTGGTTAAAAACTTTGAGATTTCAAATTTAAATTCAGCCTAAACAAACAAAAAAAATGAATAAATATCCCGTAAGATTAATTAAAATGCACGAAAATTGATCTGAATATCACGATTATTAAAAATATATATGGCTTTTTGTTGTTAAGAAAATTGGGCAGGGGAAAAGGGCAAATTGCGTTCAAGGTGGACAACATTAAAAAAAAAAAAAGATTGAGTGATGTCATTTGCTTTTTGTTAAAGCCTTAAAGGAATGGTTAATTTACGGGGAAAATAAACATCTTATCCTATTTTCTGTCATATGATTAGCACTAGTGTCTAATAATGCATCAAATTGCATATTACATAAGAAACTTTTAAGTTGATGAATATAGTAGTATACCCATGATGATTCTATTAATTTTATTTACACCTTATCCTTTTTTGTTTGGTGCAAGGACGAGTCATCACAGAAATCTCATATTGTGATGCATCTCACTTTTATTTTATCCCATTTGTGAACAATTGTACCCAAATAATATATGCACTTGCCCTCAATCCTCTGTTGTCATGGCTTGTGAGATAAAGATCACATACTTTTGCGTATGCAAATTGGAGTTGTAATCAATAAAATTTTGATCAAGACAAACGAAAGTTAGGCGTGTGGCGGTCCTTTAAGTGTTATTTTCGTCTTTGATAAGAGGTTCCAATAGAGTTTTGTTATGAATCGAACCTATATCCTGAACGTGGCTGACACTCCAGAATTATTGATGGTTTCCAATCGAATTCTCATTCTAGTTGATTACAAGCGAAAGATCAACTCAAAGACTTAAAACTGAATTACATCCGTTAAAGTTAAATAATCAACTCATAAAGTATAAACATATTCAATAGAAATACTTATAATTTGTAAAACAACTCAAAAGAAAGTAAATATTGGAAGACTTTTCAACTCTATCTATAAAGCCTCTATGACTAGGATAACTGTCGGGATGGAATCCTCAACAACTTAACAAAAGCAGGACATAAACGTGAAGCCCTCCGAAAAGCGTTAAGGCTCACCAAAGCTAGATGGAGTGCAAATTGTATCAAGGAAGTTTTTGTTGATGACTCTGAACACCTGTATTTGTATCATAATAAAATACAGATCTAATGACATCAGTAGATTGAATGTGCAAGCATGTAAGGAGATATGAAAGGATAGATAACTGAACTGACAAACTAAATACAAAAGCAATAACAAGAGATGTAATGTTTAAAGCGTTATAAAACAGAAGATATAAAATCAATGATATATAAAAATACAATAAAATACTCTTTACTCTTATCTGAGAGGTTCTCTAAGTGACAATCGTTATTATAAGTTATGTGATAAAATGTATCACCCACGCTGTCAAAATTGTTCTATACTTTGTCGGGGGTATAGAACACCTCAACTAAGTGGATCCACTAACCTATGCTTAAAAGCAATACAAAATAGTTCAAGTACAATCCTTTACCCATGTTGGATACATGGTTTATAAGGAATGTGTTGTCTGAACTGAGTGTCATATCACTGCTTAATACTACTCTCAATAATTATATACTCATGTTCAATGTTTGAAAACATTATTTTTGCTCAAATTGAGGTAATTACTCAAAAGGTCCTATTAAAAGAGATAATGCTCTCAACACATAAACTTATTTAGAAATCAAAGTTTCTCTTTTTCAATGAAAAAGTGTTACATTTGTGAATACTTAGTTCTCTTATATTCTTTCTCATTCATGAACACGACTCTTCTCATTTCTCATATTTACTTTCTCAAAAAATTAGCTTAAAACCATTATTCGTTACTAAGGATCCTCAAAATAACTCAAAAGGACTTCTTAAAACTTTCCTCTTAAATTCACTCTTAGTTTTGAATGTAAATTAAGACATGTGATTAGAACATGCAGGAACTCTGAACTAGTTTTGATGGTATTTATAATTAATTACAGAAGAATCAGATTTAAGATTGTTTTTAATATGAAATTAGTAGTTTGGATGATTGTTAAACGACTACAAAAGAATCAGATCCCTAACTAGTTAAACTGACAAGTGAAATTTGAGTTACAGAAGTGAAAAAATCACCACCCTTTCCCTGGCAACTTTTACTTTTCTACTCTCTCAATAATTGAAATTCGTAATTTTTGAATTGAAGATAAGAAACACTTACTGCTTACCATCTGAGCAACTTATTTTTATAAGTGAATTTAATAAAAAAAAAAAATTATCGTGAGATTCTTTATATTTTTATATTTCGTACCCCCAAATATTCAGCACAATAAATAATATTAAAATAACAAATAATACTAATTTATATTCTGTTACTCCAAAAGTAAGCAGACATTAATCCTCATATATTTGCGTAATCAAATATCTTTAGTACAATATGTGGAACTCACCAACTACTAGAAGAGTGTAGTAGTAGTATTAATTTTTCAAAAGTATGAGACAATATAATGGCATAAAACTTTCGACCAGCCAACAAAAGCTATTATATATATATATATATATATATATATATAGTATAGTCAAAGAAATTATAATAACTAATGACAAGTTGATAACTTACTTTTTCAGATTTAAAACGTGTGGTACGTAAAATTAGCTGCAAGATCAAAAAATAAAGGTGAAGATTAAGGGTATTAATCACATTTACAATGATTTTCGTTTCTATATTGTCTTTTAATGATTTATACTATGAAAAATACGTATTTATGTGTGGGCAAGCTTTACTTTTTTTGATATAATTTTTCACCCACCCCCCCACCCCCACCCCAGTCCCCCCACTCCTAAAAAATTAAAGTTTATTTTTTAAAAATATTTTAATTGTTCATTTCATTTTTTTACCCTATCTCACCCCTCCCCGAGCCCCTCACCCCACTCTCCCTAAAAAACTTTAAATTTATTTTTAAAAATTATTTTCAATTTCTATTAAAAAAATTATTTTCTACTCTCTAATAAAAATAAAAGATATTTTCTCAAAAATATTTTTCATTTATAAATCAAACACTAAAAAATCTTTTTTAAAAAATATTTCTACTTCAAGCAAACATGAGAAAATTAGTCAAAACTCTACTTGATTTCCATGAAAAATAATTTTGCTAAAACAATATGATTCATTCACAGAAATATAAAACTTCAAGAAATAGTAAATTATTTTATTTTAATACATAAATGTGAGGTTAGAATTTAAAATTAATTAATGTGTCTTGAATTTGTTACCAAAAGTCATAGCTTATTTTAGTTAAGTAAATTTATAATTACATATTAATACATAATTCATAAATTTCTACATAAACATTAAACTTAAATAAAAGTTATTGACTTTATTCAAAATATAGAATATATACTGTAGCTTTGTTCATGTAAATACACCAACATGGAAAGTCCGATCTCCGAAAATTTTAATCACACTCGTATTCATTACCACAAAAAATGGGTTCAAGCTACCTCTAGCACCTTCTAATGTATTGTTTCATTTTTAAATTTTTTTAATGCATAGCGCCCTATATTATATATGAGCATAATAAATAAATATGTTATTTGATTTGATTTTTATTGTATTATTTATATTTTTTTTAATTTTAAATAAATATAAATAAAATACATAAATTTATATAAAATTAAGGATATAAAGATATACTACTACTCAAAGATTTTGAGTTAACCTCAAAGGAATGAGCATGCCTTTACCTATTGTATTTAATCAAAGAAAAGTATAAAAAAACAAAACGTTTGCAAATCAACTAAATAAATGTTCAATAATATTAATAGTAATAATAATAATAATAATAATAATAATGCCAAAGATAGGTATACAACGTGTAACAAACAAAAAAGAAGTAAAATATAAAAATGAGTCTTACACTTTTAAGGAAAATTTTAGTGGTAGATATTCTATTAATAAATAAATATTATTTCATTTTTAATATATGTATATTTGTCTGCCCTTTTCTTTTTCCATTATATTATATTATATTTTCCTTTCTTCATCTTTTTCTTCTGCTTTTCCTCTTTGCCTTTATCTATTCTTTTTCTCTTTATTCCGTCCATTCCAAAATCTCTTTTCGAATTTTATATCAGTATTTATTTTTTTCACCTTTCTTTTCTTGTCCTTTTCTCTTTCCCTCAGTTTATTTTTTTCCACTCCTTTTCCTTTAATAATACTTCATAAATAGTCTTTTATTATTTCAAAAATAAATAAATATTATGTATCTCAAATTGATATTTTAGATAATCACTCAATAAATTCTTATAATCTCAAAAAATTAAGATAAAAAGCGATAAAACTTTTTAAAATAAATAACTAATATTTGAGTGATCATTTGAAAAATTAATCCTTATATTTAACGTCACATGCAGGGCGAAAGGGTTGAACACCAATATGAATAGCTTTTATCATTTTTATAAAGGAGTATTAATCAGTAAAAAGAAGTAGATATTTTAAAAGTTGAATATTCTAGTACTCCACCATTTTACGTGAAACTGAATTTTTAAATTTCAATACATAATCCATATACTAGCACTTGTAAATTGTGATTGTATTTAAAATTAAAGAATTTTAAATTTTAACTTGGATGTATTAAGGCTCATAGACTTGTATGAATTAAAACAGAATCAACATGTATATAGGACATGTAGCTAGCTAGAAATAAAAAGAAGTTTCAATTAAATAAAGTAACATATATAATAGATAATGAAATTCATTGAGTGGATCATAAACTGAATGTGCTACATCACTTAGTTTAGTATTTTGCTTCTTTAGTTTCGTTATATTTTTCCTTTATTCATTTAAATTCGTATTTGAATGATAAAATATTTATCTAAAATTTTAATTAAATTGATTCGAATTTAATATAAAATTATTGAAGTAAATTGTCATAAATTGTTGGCCGGCTATAATAGATTGATAAACTTGGCTATTTAATTGATCAAAAGCAATCTAATTATCAAATATTTTTAAAAATAACTTTCCAAATGAATAAAATCTAACTTCTGAAAAGGCAAAAATGTTCATTTTATAGAGATGAGGTATTTCACCAAGTTCTTACGTGAAAAGTAAATACTTTGAGTAATAGAAGAAGCTGAAAAACTTTTTTTTAAAAAATCAAAATAATTTTTGAAATATTAATCACAAATCATTACTTTAATGAAAAACATGTTTTTTAAAGTAATTAGTCATAACATAAATTGTTATTTAATATTGAAAAAAAATATCTCAAATTGATTATCGATAAACATTTTTTTTTTTGCACTACTGACAACAACATATTCAAAAGAGCAAATTTTAAAAAGCCTCTGTTAAACTGACAAAATCTGATATTCTCAAAAAAGCGTTTTTTTTCTTTGAAATATTAATTTAATAAAATATTTCTGAATTTTGTGCAACCAATATTTTATATATGTGTGTAATCTAGTCTCAAAAAAAAAAAAGATTTTGGGAACGCTTTGATTTTTTCGGTTTCTGGTTAAAAAAATTGAAAAACATATTTTATCACTATTCACATTTTTTTGGAAACTGAGGACTATCTCTATCACGGCCTCTGCTTTTACTGTGTAATAGTTTGCAAATCACGTAAAAAATGTAAATTCCACTAGACAAGTTCTTTGCACATGCTCGACTCAGAGACATTGAAGGAGATCAATCATGAATCATACAAATCATCCTCCAAGCCAACTGAAGCACTCCGAAACATATTTCATTCAGAAATACTTAAAGCTTGAGTAAACACTAACTTTATTACTAAAATAAGTGTTGTTATTTTTAAGAAAAATATAAACAATACTTTCACAATCTTTGAAAAGTACTTTTTTTTCTTTGTTTGCTTTTTTAGTCGTGTATGATCATGATCACATCTTTATAGTAACACATGCATCTATCGTCTTCCTCTGATATACTTTTGAATAATTATTGGTCAGTACTCCATTTTCTTGAATTCTTTAATTATTTATTTGGAAAAGGGTGATAACGTATTGAAAATGGTATAAAATTATACTTCATTCACCTATAGACTCCAAAATGTCCTTTTCATCCACCTATTGAATCTAAAATACCCATGTCATTCACTTTTAAGTTCAAAATTGACCACTTTTTTAGTTGTTTTAAAATTAAACTCTTTAAATATTTTTTAAAATACTTGGCGTTCAACTATTGGTTATAATTTAATTTATTAATATAATTTATAAATCAACTCACTACCCGCTCATTACTAACTAAACCCCATCCAATTAATAAACTAATTATCATATTAAAATCGCCATAAACAATACTAAAACACGATGAAATTATAGATTTATGAAAATGACATCTAAAATTATTCAAGTCCGAATCGAAGCCCCAATTAAATTTAGGTTGAGCTGTTTATTTAGGAGTACACTTTCAATAGAATTCTCTTTCAAGATTGAATTAGAAATTTATGATTAAAGGTAAAGAAGTAATACATCCTGAATTAATTTATGCACTTTTTTAAAAAATATAATTTTATAAATATTTATGATTTGTTTTAAAACTTTTAATATATCATTTTAAAAAAGTTACATATGAAGTAACATCACATAATTGAAACGCAAGAATAATTAAAATGAACATAGTCAGACTTTTAAGTTTATCGGTAATTTTTATTTACCTCAAATTTTTAAAAACACTCAATTGACAATAGCTTTTCTGTTGTTGCATTAATAATGTGACGGGTTTATTAATTTGGAGGGGTTTAATTAGTAATAGATGGATAGTGGATTGATTTATAAATTATAACAAATTGTTGAGCGCCACACATTTAAAAGAAATATTTAAATAGTTTAAATATAAAACCGTTAAATAAATGGTCAATTTTGAAACAATAGGTGGATGACAAGGGTATTTTGGACTCAATAGGTGGGTGAGAATGATATTTTGAAGCTAATAGATGAATGAAGGATAATTTTGTACCATTTCCAATACTTTAAGAATATTTAGACCTTTTTTCCATTATTTATATGACTCTAATATTATTTAAAGCACATAGAGTTCTCTTTTCCTCTATATATATTGAACAAGTTCATGGACTAAAGAACTAACTAATATATAGAGAACACAACAATATGGGTGGTCTTGTACATACTATACAATTTGTTTTTGGGATTGTTGGTGAGTTTATTTCACTTTCATTTATTTATTTTCATATATTAAATTTATTTTGTATATTTTTTTCCTTAGTTAATTAATTAATTTCTGGTTGAGTTTTTCTTCTCATTTGCTTCTCTTTTTTTTCCTATACTAATTAACAGGAAATGCCGCTACTCTTTTTCTCTTCTTGGTACCCACGTAAGCATAATTCTCAAATATACTCCTTAAAGAGTTTTATTTTATTGTCAATTGAAATAGTTGATTTATCTATAATGAAAAACCGTTTTTAAATCAAGATTTATTTTTTTTACTTTAGTATTTGCCAAAACTAACACTTTAATCTAGTTATATTGGTATATTATAAATTTAAAATTCTTGTTTTCTGTATTTATTTTTATTGATCAATGATTGAGTTTTTTAATTCAAGAAAATTAGTCCGTTTATCTCTATCTTTTTTGCCAGTCACTTTTTTTAAAAAAAAAAAAAAAAAAAAAAAACTCATCGTTATATTTTTATCTAAATTAATTTATACTTGACTATAGATAAGCAGTGAAACTTTTTTTGAAAAATTAGATATTCATTCAAATGATAAATTAATATTACTCGATTATAATTTATGTACACTGATAATATAAATAAATTTAATATATTTTTGTTTTATTGAATTTAGGTTTACATTCAAGAGGATTATCGAGAACAAATCAACAGAACAATTCTCTGGAGTACCTTATGTTATGACATTTCTCAACTGCTTGCTTTCTGCATGGTAGTTATCTATGCTCCAAATATCATTACAATAAAAACACATCATAAAAAGAAATATAGTACATAAGTTGAACAAATGCTTCTATGGTGCGTTTCTCGAACTTATCAAGTTGAAATTAAGAAATAAATAAGTCGTTTTTATGAAATGTAAAAGCTTAAAGTAAATTTTAAATTTTTAAAAATTTTCAAATAATATAATATAGGTAAATATTAATTTTTATATAGTATTAAAAAATGTTTTATCTTTTGTCAAAATCATTTGTCATATAATAACCAATCGTGTAATCATGCACTATGTGTTATATATAATATTTATTCAGAAACGTATTTGAGATAAAATAGGTTAAGATGTGGTTTATACCTAAACTTTTTCATTTTTTATTACAAGTTTTAGCTGTTTTATTTTATAATACTCCTATTTCAGTTCCAAATAAAGCTTTATTATTTTTAGTATGATCATATATAATATATAAAATAAATAATATGTATTTTCAAAAAATATTTTAACATAGATTTTGTATATGTCAATTTAGGCTACATATTAGCTTAACTTTTCATAGATTAAATTAGAATTTTTCATCGTAATTATTGTATTAAAGTTTACTGATAAAATTATTGATTTAATGAATGAATATGTTTTTTTTCAAAAAAAATACTTTAACATAGATTTTTCATATGACAATTTGGGCTACATATTAGCTTAACTTTTCATAGATTAAATTATAATTTCTCATTGTATTTATTGTGTCAAAGTTTACTGATAAATTATTGATTTAATGAATTTCAAAAAATACTTTAACATGGATTTTTCATATGTCAATTTAGGCTACATATTAGCTTTAACTTTTCATAAATTAAATTGGAATTTTTCGTTGTAATTATTGTGTCAAAAGTTTACTGATAAATTTATTGATTTAATAAATGAATATGTTTTTTTTCAAAAAATACTTTAACATTGATTTTTCATATGTCAATTTAGGCCACATATTAGCTTAACTTTTCATCGATTAAATTAGAATTTTTCATCATAATTATTGTGTCAAAGTTTACTGATAAAGTTATTGATTAATGAATATGGTTTTTTTATAAAAAAAAAAAAATTAACAAAGATTTTTCATATGTCAATTTAGAGCCTGTTTGGCTCAGCTTAAAAGCTGGTCAAACTAACTTAAAAGCTGGTTTTTGACTTATTTAGCTGTTTGACAATACTGAAAATAACTTATTTTAAGTTAAAAAAACTTATTTTAAGCCAAAAGTTAAAAGCTGGGATAGAGGTGCTTTTTTTTTTTAGCTTATAAGTTGTTTTAAGTTGACCACATTTTTATCTTGTTGCTCTTAATATTTTTATACAATCTCCAAATTATCCATATAACCCTAACATTTCTTTCTTCCATTTTTCCCTTTTCACGTTTGACATAACAACTTCAGTACTTTTATCCAAACGCATAACTGCTTATTTTAAAAATAAGTTTCAGCACTTTTAAAAGTACTTTTTTAAAGCTGCTTTTATTAAGCCCATCCAAACGGGCCCTTAGGCTACATAATAACTTAACTTTTCACAGTTTAAATTAGAGTTATTTATCGTGATTATTGTGTCAAAGTTTATTGATAAGTTATTGATTGAATGAATAGGTACGGTTTGCCATTTATATCATCAAACAATATTCTAATAGCAACAATAAATGGAGCTGGAGCTGCAATTGAGTTGATATACGTGTTGATTTTTTTCTTATATGCACCCAATAAACAAAAGGGAAAAGTATTAGCAATGTTGATATTAGTTATAGTAGCGTTTGCTACCGCAGCGGTTATTTCGGTACTTGCTTTTCATGGAAAAAATAGGCAACTCTTCTGTGGTACGGCTGCTACCATTTTCTCCATCGTTATGTATGCATCTCCTATGTCTATCATTGTAAGCTCTCTCGATATTCTTTTTATTTTAATTTATTTATCTAATTTTTATTTGATACGATACTTAAGTACGTAAATAAAACTTTTGATCTTGAACTAAAAATTATGTAAAAAATATCAAAATGTCATTTAATCTTGTAATCTTATAAACATATGTGAAAAAGTTTTAAAGTTTACAAAAAAAATCAAAAAAAATTTGACAAACAAAAAAGAAAAGTAGAATTGACAAACAAACTTAAACAAAAGAAGTATATATATTATGCAATGATTCCTTTTCACCATATAAATTTTAAATCCTAAATTCACCTCTAACCTCTAGGTAGATTCAAGGTTTAAACTAGGTAGATCCAGTATTTATGCTTTCATTATTTAATTTATTGTATTTTTTTAGTTACGAATTCAAAAATAATTAATATTTGTTAATCTGTATAATTTTTATGCTTTGTTTGACTTAATCTCACAACCTTAAAACTATAAATAAGGAATATTTTATCATACGAGCAATTCTCTCTGGTTTGATTTCGTTGAAGAGTACTTATGAATGTAAGATTAATTTGTGCAGAGACTAGTAATAAAAACCAAGAGTGTGGAGTACATGCCATTCTTCTTGTCATTTGCTGTTGTGGTATCTTGCAGCTGCTGGTTTACCTATGCCATGCTAGGAATGGATCCATTTGTTGGCGTAAGTATTGTGCCTAGTCTCTCTCATATTTATCATATGTTAAAAATTGAATCAAATCTATATTTACAGTGTTAAAAATAGCTTAAATATGCATAATTTGCTTAATTTATCAAAATCTTATAGATTGTGTTCAAAGTAATTCGAATTAGGTCAATTTCAAATTATTTAAGTCTTAATTCATTTTCATTACAACAAAAATAATTATTAGTTGTACTTAATTTTTAATTATCGTTAAATATGTATTTTAAGCAACAATTGTCACTCTTTGTACATATTTCTAAAGCCTTTAGCGACATTGGTTCTAATGACACTTAACTAATGCGGAGAAAACTTTAGTATTTTTTTTTATTAATGTCAATATTTAATGCCGCTAAAAGTTGCTTTTTTTGTAGTGAAAATAAAAATCTTCAATTGAGTTCAATTAGAATCGTTTTAAGTCTTTTTATTTGCATTAGTGCAATGTATGTTCTCATATCGAATGTATGAATTACTATCTATTTAATATTTTTTTGAATTTATCTATCAATTCGTTAAAAAATTTCTAAATTTTCTTTAAGTTGAAATTCGAATTTTATTTGTATTTATTTTCATTGCTTTAAGTAAATTCCGTGTTCTATAATGACAATGTGGTTATAAAAGATAAATAACAATATTTTAAAATTATTAAGATTAAATCGATCAAATTGAGCAGGTCATGACCCACCCAATTGTTAGTCCAACTCATTTGAATTCAAAATAAAATTAGACCTGTCATGACCTAACTCAACCCGGTCATTTACATGCCTAACTATCACTCAACCAGCATTAATTAATATGTGGGACATTTGTGAATTACTTGTATTAATTAATAATTTTGTTCTTTGCAGATTTCAACAGGTGTTGGCTTGGCTTTAGGAATAGTGCAGTTGGTCTTATATTTTATTTACTGTGACAAAAAAATATTAAATAAGAAGACATCTGCTACTGATGAGTCCCTACAGAATATGGGCAATGACTATAGCAATAATGTTAAGTGTTACAATGATGAGAAGCAATCAAATTTTCATGAGCAAGTCTAGACAAGTTATGGAATCAAGTTCAATATGCAACTCAAAACTTGCTGATTTTTGTGTAAAATCTCTCTCTTTAGATTTTATTAACATTTTGATGTACTTGAATAATATCATATTGTAAAAGCATAAAAGTATGTCAAGAATGATTAGATATCTAAATGAAATATGTATGATTATGCATTATGTTCACACTGTGTGATTGCTTACATTGAAGATTATTTAGTGTTTATGGTTACAAATATTTATATATTTTCCATGAATTTCTTAACACATTTCATGATCTGGTCTGCACTTTTGATAAAGAAGCCTCGGATATTGATCAGCTTATTTTATCATATTTTCTAAAAATTTTACCATTTGAGAAAATTATAAAAAAAATTTGTCTTGGATATACATCACTTAACGCGATACATTGATCGGGTACTTTAAGCTATCATCGGACGTTGAGTAATGTATTCAAAATTGAGATATGATTATCGAGATATATTCAAAACTGGAACGTGATGTATCGGATGTATCTGTATTTTGCTAAATATAAGGTATTTTTGTAATTTGAAAAAGAGTAGAAATAATTGTAAAATGTAATTAACTCATAACAAGATTGGTGTAAAAATTTCCCAATAAATAAAGCTAGTAATTTCGCATTTTCTAAGTAACAATATTATTAGTCTAGTTATTAACATTAATTTTTTTTATAAAAAATAGTTAGCTAATATTATTATAGTATATTATATTTTGTATATATTTTTAAAAAGACTAAAAAAAATAAACAAACAGAAATGGAGGAGAAGAAGTCCTAATCTAAAACTAATTCCCTCTAAATATTTTCAAAATAAAACCCTTTAGGTTTCCCATATGAATGAATCTTCAACCAAATCACAACTTATACACGAAAAAATAAAGGAAAAAAAGTACTACTGTTATATTATTTTAAACGATCGAGGAACTTTCATCACGTTGACGTAATTCGATTTTTCAGCAATACATATCTGATTTTTTAGGCTTTGTTTAAAAAATCTTTGCTCAAATAAAGGTTCGTTTTTTTCCCTATTTTATTTTTCTGATTTTTATTATATATTGTATAGTTTGACTCAATAATGCTATGGATTATTTATTGTTATTTTGTGAATGATTGAAACCCCAAATTATCGATCATTAGAATTTGAAAATTTGAACAATTTTTCATGTTTTATTTATCCTTTGACTCTAATTCTTCATATTGAAACTCATCATTTCCAATTACCATTCCCTTGTACAGCATGAGCTTTCCTTCTTTACTTAGGTTATTTGCTTTTGACTTAATACGTAAATATTCTCATTTAATTTGGTCTTATGCTTTCTAATTTTGAATGTGCACAAATAAATATTAAAATTTGTATAAAGTTGAATAAATAGACACATGCATTTGACGTGACATAATACATGTAGCAGGCCACGTTAGATGTCTTGTGGGATATGAATTGCCACCTAATTAGATGTCATGTAAGGACGCGTATGTTTATATGTTCAACTCTATACAAATTTAAATGTTTACTATACCGAACCAAAAGAGAAAGGATATAAATATCATATGACAAAGTTAAAGCTTTTTACTTTTCTAGTCATGAGTGATCATGATGATATCTTTATAATAAGCCATGCAGTTATGAATAATTATTGGTGAGAATTTTCCCATTTTAAGTACTCCATATTCTTGATTTAATTACTCCTATTTATTTTGAATTAAAATATCATCTCCTCTTTATATTCAACTAACTTGCTCATAGCTTGTAGAGTAATCAACAATATGAGGGGTCTTGTACACACTATACAATTTGTTTTTGGGATTCTTGGTGAGTTTATTTCACTTTAATTAATTCATTTCCATATTTATTTTCTTTGTATATTTTCCTCTTGAATTAATTAATTTTTGGTTGAGTTTCTCTTCTTCTTTTTTTCTGCTAATTAACAGGAAATGTTGCCACTCTCTTTCTCTTTTTGGTACCCACGTAAGTATATTTCTCAACAACACGATCAGAATTTCTATTATAATTTATACACATTTATAAATATAAATCATTTTAATTTATAATATATTTCATTTGATTGAATTTAGGCATACATTCAAGAGGATCATCAAGAACAAATCAACGGAACAATTCTCTGGCATACCTTATGTTATGGCATTTTTGAACTGCTTAATTAGTGCATGGTAACTATCTATACTCATGCAGCAAATTTCTTTTCAAATTTTGATGCATCGAAATGGACTTTAATTATTATTTTTTGGGAAAATGCACAAGTACCCTTCAACCTATGCCCGAAATTCCAGAGACACACTTATACTATACTAAGATCTTATTACCCCTGAACTTATTTTATAAATAATTTGCTACCCTTTTTCGGCCTACATGGCACTCACTTGAAGAAAAAAAAGTCAACCAACGTTGGGCCGACAAGATAGTGTCACGTAGGCCGAAAAGGGGTAGAAAATTATTAATAAAATAAGTTCAGGGATGTAATAGGACCTTAGTATAGTATATGTGTGTCTCTTTGATTTCGGGCATAGGTTGAGAGGGTAGTTGTGCATTATCGCTTATTTTTTTAATAAAGTTATTGATTTCATGAATGAATGAATGAATTAGCAGGTATGGTCTGCCATTTGTAACATCAAACAATATTCTGGTTGCAACAATCAACGGGACTGGAGCTGCAATTGAGTTAATATATGTGCTTATATTTTTATTATATGCGCCCAATAAGCAAAAGAGAAGAATCTTCGCAATATTTGTATTAGTCGTCGTTGCTTTTGCTGCAGCTGCTGTTATCTCAGTGCTTTTTTTTCATGGAAAAAATAGAAAGCTCTTTTGTGGCATTGCTTCCACGGTTTTCTCCATCGTTATGTATGCTGCTCCTCTGTCTATTATCGTAAGTACTCTCAAATACTCCTCGATATAATCACATATTTTTGGTAATATTATACACATTTTTAATTTTTATTCAGAGACTAGTGATCACGACCAAAAGCGTGGAGTACATGCCATTTCTCTTATCATTTGCGGCTATCCTATCTTGCACTAGCTGGTTTATCTATGCCATACTAGGAATGGACCCATATATTGGTGTAAGTACTTCTTTCGCATGATGTTGAGAGTATAATTAAATAAGTACGTATGCTTTTAGATAAGTCAAGCAGTTTAAAGGTACTGAGATTGAAACTCATATGAATAAGAATTATGAATTACTAGTAGTAGTAATTAGTGAATTTTGTTACTATGCAGATTTCAACAGGTGTTGGGTTGACTTTAGGAATAGTGCAATTGGTCTTATATTTCAGTTATTGTGACAAGAGAATTTTAAATAAAAAGACATTTGCTGTTGAAGAGTCTCAAAAGAATATGGACAATGACGTTAAGCCGTATTTACCATGATGAGTCAATACATGAATGTCCATATGTGAAAGTCTAGACAAGTTAAAACGGAGGACCAAGTTCATGGCAACTCAAAACTTGATGATTTTTGTTCAGAAACAGTTTGTTTAGATCTATTATATTGGCATTTTGATGTGCGCAGACAGTATTGTAAGAGCATAAAAGCATAATCTTCTGCTTTACGTATTTGTTGTTGTAAATTGATCAAGGAAATGACTATGCATTTATTCATTGATACTTTTCAAGTACTTTTATAGCATATAATAACTTGTTAAATTTTTTACCTTTCTATATGAAAATTAAAAATAAAATAAAAGATCCACGTAACCCCAATCACACATGTAATATTGAAATATTTAGTATGCTCACTAGATATATTTAATAGTTAAATATGATCTTCTGAATTTGTGCTACAACAAGTCCAGTTTTTTTTTGTTCTTGTTGACTTTGCTAGCTTAAATTATTCAGTTTGACGTTTTGCTATTTATATTGTTCTTCAAAGAACAATGTCAATCTTTAGTTTATGTAATGAGTTGCCTGCAAAATTACCTTGAAGCTATATTTAGCTATCTTAAAATGTATTAATAGAACATCAAATCCCAGAGAGTTTCTATAGGACAAAAAAATGTTGCCTTTAAAATCTGAATTTGACCACTATTACTATATTCTTATTTAATACTAAAGGGTAGTATGAGAAAAAAAAACTCTTAATTTGAAAAATGAAAAATCAAAACATTTAACTTTATATTTTTTTCAGTGGACATAAACTTGCTCGTGTGGTTTGGTCGGGCTTTTCTTGGGTATCTAATAACTTTGCTTCTGTTCATCGTTGGTGCAACTTTCCGAACTATTAATTTATTCCGAAACAATCTTTTTAAGAGAGACAATTTACATAATTCTGTCAAATCCTTCTATTTTTATGTACGGCTGGTATCATTTCGATGTGTTCTAATTCTTTCGAACAAGAGAGGTTTGATGTTTTTCAATCCATTGTATTAATTCCACTTCCTATTCGTTTATGATCTCGACTTATGATTCAATTGTCATGTATTTAGCTATTGAGCCTCAAAGTTTATATAATCGCAACATCAAAAAGAAAGTCGGCTCAAAATATTTGATCTTAGGTACATTTCCCTTTGGAATATTATTGTTTAGGTAAAATCGGACAACTACCAATATCTGTTATAATAGAGGTTTTAACCAAACTAAGCCATTATATAAAGCAATTCACCAAAATAATATGTTTTTCTAAAATTTTACAAAACTAGTATAAACGTATTCCACAGTAACGTTTTAGGATATATTTTATTTTTTAAAAGTTGATGGCGTCAGATTGATATACGTTACTCACAGTAACGTTTTACTCCTACAACGTTACTCACAGTAACGTTTTAGGATTAAACGTTACTGAAAATAACGTTTTAAAAGTAAAACGTTACTTACAATAACGTATATCAACTTAATGCTGTTAGTTTTTTAAAAATAAAATATACCCTAAAACGTTACCGTGAAATACGTTTATACTAGTTTTGTAAAATTTTAGAAAAATGTATTACTTTGGTAAATTATTTTATATAATGACTTAGTTTGATTAAAAATTCATTATAATATATATATTCGAACAAGAGGTGTAAGACCACAGAAAAGAAAAAACGCCCACCGTGGGGCTCGAACCCACGACCACAAGGTTAAGAGCCTTGCGCTCTACCAACTGAGCTAGACGGGCCACTTGTTATATTTTACCAACATTTGTGATAATACAAATAACTGAGAGAAAACACATTGCAATAACTGGGAGAAAACACATTGCACCACTAATTATGATATATTAGAGAATTGATCAGAATATTAAATAGGTACATACTAGGTTAAGTCTCTACATGCATAATATATTTATATTAAACTAGCTTGAGAGGAGTACCTGACAATTTGTAATGCAAAAATAGAATATAATAGAGAAGAGCTTTTGACTATTATTCTTGAGCCTTTTGGATCTCTACTTCATTAGGCTTCTCTAGTTTTTTGCCTTGTTCCACACCATTTTCAATGTTAACATGTTTGCAGGCTTCATTTGGTCCTCCACCAACACAACTCTCATTGGAAGATAAGGCAATTTCCCTTGTCCAACTTTTCAATGTCTCCACAGCTGCTTCATCTGTTTTATATCAAATTGTAACATAAATTATACTCACAAAACAGATAGAAAGAAATTTTATTGATCCCATTAATTTTTAGTTTTTTCTATGAGTTTTCATCTTTTTTGCTTATTTGGTGACTCAAATTTACAACCTCAGAATTGTAGGAGGAGGGTGCGTACTGTCTACATAACCTACTCTTGTCAATTTTTAATTCCTTCGCTTGTAATGGTAAGAAAATGAATTTTAGGTTCAATTCAAATAAATCGTGTGACTCTTATTTAACACCCCAGCTCATGTATAGGACTAGACATCTAAAGCGTGAACACATAAATGTTGAGATAGAATCAACCAAAAATTAACTCAAGAAAAAAGATTGCCCAAAAATCATATAAAAAGACCACTCACTCATCCCCTATTTGTTCAATGGAACTACTCAACTATTATAAGTTCTTTTATTTTTCTCAATCTCCAAATACTTCATATCAACTTGTAAAAAATTTTAGTAAATAAAAAGACAAGACAAATTTGTAATTTCACTTGCCTAGTCTTGGCACAGTGTGGCCTTGAGGATGCCTTATGATGATAGGATTCTCAAAAGCTGTTGTAAGTTCTTGTGAAGGAAGTTTGAGCCAATCTTTCTCTCCAATAAAATGTACTGATTTAACCTTCATCATATCTTTGTATGCAATGTTACAAATATTTGGGTCCCTAAATTTGGCACCTGATATTGATACAAATAATTTCATTGGTGGATGCTCTTTCAGAATCTTCCCCTGTATAAATAAAAATGTATAAATTTCCCAAATTATATTGGAAATTATGAAGTAATTTTGGCTAAGAGTTGAGGTGATTGCAAATTACCTGCTCCATGTACCCTAGTAAAAGGCCTGATAAAGTTGCTCCCTGCACCAAGGGATTATTCAGTAATTTGATATTTGTGACAAATTTTAAAATTAGATAATCAGATTTGGATTTGATTTGAAATATTAGTACAATTTACTATGACAAAAATAATTTTTATGCTAAAGTCTTTACCGACATTATTTAAGTGTCATCAGAACCAATATTGTTAAATGCTTTAGGGACATATACAAAGAGTGTTAATTGCCGCTAAAAATACATATTTAGCGATATTTGTGAATTAATTGCCGCTAATGATTATTTTTTGATGTAGTGATTTGCTATTCAGGATTCCCAGACTATCGAATTATTTATTTAATGAAAATCGTATATCAATAGGTTCATTACTCATTAGTAAAAGTCCAAAGAGTAAGTTAAAGATTAAACATTTTAGTTGTGTCAATTTATTTTTCTTGATGTGTTCTTACTTGTTGATCTTCTATTATAATGTGTTTCTACATTAAAAATAAAAATATTGAAGCAATAGTAATACACTTGGCTTCAACTTCAATTCAGTATTATTGAATATCATATCAAATCAAAATTTAATTTACTGATTACCGAATAATCGAATCACAATTTAAGAATTCTATATTCAATATCTACCTTATTAGGTGTAAAAATAAAAATCTCCCGTAGAAAGTGAACAAACCTGGGAGAATCCGAGAAGACCATCAAAAGGCCCTTTGCTTGTTATATACTCACACAAGTACGTAATGCATTCTTCTAAGTTCTCATATTCTGTGAAATCCTGAGAGGAGTTAAATCATTGTTGGTAAAAATTGATTGAGATATCAGTGGTGTTATTGCTCTACTTAAAGGAGGAGTTAGATAGAGGTTCATGGATTTCGAACGAATCCGATAGTTTTTTAATAGATTCTGTATTTATAATAAAAAAATAAATTAATATATATGTATATTAACTTGTAAACTCGGTCCAGTGATAAAAAAAAAATGAACTGTGAAAATACTTTTCAGTTAGAGTACTTGTGGATTTGAAACCCTCTCTTTTAGGACCTCCAAACTTTAATCCTGACTTCATCTGTGGCTCCATAGGTCTTGGGTTCGAGCCTAAATATGGAGGCAATTTCAGCATTACTCGTATAAGATATGAAATTTGTCCGCAATCCTTAGCTAATTTGCTGCTAAAATGCTATCGAATCTTCTTATAACTATAATCCATAGCTAAATGAGATTAGCATGAAATTTTTGTTGTTTAACTACACGTTGAGGTATGTATTTACCTCATTATACTGGAACCACTCAAAATATGGTGGTGGAAATATCCCCTCAATATCTGATTTACCCTTTGCTGCAAATATTCCATCTGGAAAATCCTGCCAATGTATATTCATTTATAATTTCAAAAATTAAACTTTGATCTGTTACATAATGTACAAAGAAAAATATAATAAATTAAATATAAATATGTAACATCATACCATTTCAAAATTAGAAAAAATAGAAGGATCCCATTTGCTTAATTGTTTTTTTAAGAAATTTCCACTAGTTCTAAATCCATGCAAACAAAGAATCTTCATCTTTTTTTCTTCTATTATCTCTTCCATCCTCTAATAAATGTGGTGAATTTAGTTGAAAGTTGAAGAGTAGTGTATATATATATATATATCTAAATACTCAAAAATCCAACTACTCTGAAATAATTAAAGCCAATAATATTTTCGGCGTATCAAATTTATTTAAACTCAATACTTTTGATATAAATTTTATAAATTTATGTTAAAGTTACAATAAATATGAATAAATTATTTTTAAAATATCATTAATTAATATATTTATAAAAATTATAAAATATAAATTATAAATCCGATTCAACTAAAAATGTTAAGTGGGATCTATGTACTATTGGGAGAGTTAGGTAATAAGAGTGGCTGGCAGGTGAACACGTGATTCGCAACGGCCATTGGGCCTTTGCAACTATTAAGTGTAATGCTAACTCTTGAAGTTTGTCTCAAATATTTAGAAGAACATTATTATGCATACGTTTTATTATTTCCTAAATAATTTTAAATTGGTATTGTTATACTTATTTTTTGATTCATCCTAAATGTTAGAAGTAAATATAGTATCATGTATCAATTATTACATGATAAAGTGTTTTTTTTCTCATTTAAGTTTTTCTTTATTTTTATTCTTTCTATTACTTTTTGATTTGTTTTTTTAAAAAAGAAATTAATTCTAAGTAAATAGAAAAATAATAAAAGATTCCCTTAAAACTATGTGAAATAAATATGTGAAATATGACTTTGACAATTAAAAAAAAATCTTCAATTGTAATTAAAAATATTCTATAATTGTTATAGCTTATAGGTGTGGTTTTCTCCTTTTAACTTGGGGTTGTTAGTTATAACCTTCAATTAAATATAAACTTAATAATCCGTATCTAACTAACATGTATCGTCGATAGATATATTTGAATGCCACATATTAATAGATATATCCGTTGTGAAAAATATGGTAAGATTCATAAATATACAAATTGAAGGGAATGGAGATAACTTGGTACAAAATAAGTGAAATATTTGTTAAATGTAGTGTATTGAATTCAAATTCGATTTTTCGGTCTTACCAAAATAAAGTAGTCCAACACTAATCCAAAAATTAAAACGATAGCTATTGATCAAATCAAAATCAAAGGTAAAAAAAAAATGTGTTTGAACAGTAGTATATTCAGCCTTAGGTTTAACAGTTTCAGTCTCCCATTCAGCTAATTCTCAAACTTTGAGCGAAAGCAAACTTTTAATTCGAATGACAATACGTCAAAAAAATGTCGATCGAAGTTCTTTAATTGTGAATTTAAAATGCACCATACACTCATGTCCGAAAAGTAACCGCATCATACACGAATGAACCGCCAAAAAGCTAGGAAATACAATTAAGTTTTATTTTTAATTATATTTAAAAAAATCTTTTTAAAAAATGATCAAATTTTCTAAGGAATGATTAAGAATTAAAATTTTAATTAATTTTAAATAGTACATTTTAGGAATTCTTATCTTTTTAGTTAAGCCGTTTAGTTTTAGATCCGAAAAAAATTGCTTAGTTTTATTTATCAAGTTTGTCTGTTAGAATTCACCTATATATATATATATATATACTAGAGGGGTATGGCCCGTGCCGAACACGGATCCAATATTTAATATTTTAAAGTAATGTTTGCTTTGTAGTCATTTGATGTAAAAAAGGATGAAGTTGTCAAAAAAACAACAACATAAAGACATAACTATTTTAATATAAAAGTAGGTCGCCTAAGTACTTAATTTACACGGAAAAATGCCTTCCCAAGTAATATAGGCATTGCATATATCCAAAACAAAATTACACCAATAATGACTAATAAATTTGAACTGGGACAATCAAGTTCAAGACAAACAGTACATTGTTTCATCTCTTTACACAAAAGGAAGAAAACGCCAAATGAAAGCAGTCCCACGGAATCAAATTCACTAGCACGGGCCTAATATTTTAGTCATTGAACAATGAAAAATATCAATAAAGAGTAGAAAAAAGATTAAAGTAGTACATGAAAAATGTAAAGAAAATTTCCGATATGATTGAAGCAAGTAGAATTCATAACTCTTATATGACATATTGAAGCAAGCAGAAGTCATATATGACAATTTTTTCACATAAATTTTCTATTGTCCTTCAAAGCTTCTCGGCTCACTTCCACTTCTTTTTTCAGAAAGCTTGTATGTTCTTTAAAATTTGTACATGCAATGTAAAAGTTACACATCAGAGAACATACAATTAAGTTCTACAATGTACGCTACTCCTTTTAGTTGTCATGATTTGCTATACCATCAAAAGTAATTTTACGATTGACCATCCTTCGTACTTTGTCTTTTCTGTCAAAGAAGATCGAAGGCAATACTTCAGATGAAGAAAGATGAAAATTGTGAGAGGAGAAATTATAGCGTAGTTTTACTGAACCCGCATTTTAATTAAACAATCAATTTCATTTAACTTACCCTCTCAAAGTATCCATGATTACTTGGTGGATGGAGCCAATGCTCATAAAGAACAATAGAAAATTTAAGGACAGTAAAAGAAAGTCAATCAGAAATTTTAATACTGTACACTAGACATTGAATGATGATACATTTCCGACGAAAATCAGTAAAGTCTGAAAGAAAAATAGTAACCAAGAAAAGATCATTAATTGCAAGTAGATTAAAAGATAAGCCGATTTATATTTAGAATATGTGTTTCAGTCACATCATAAGGGCATTAACTTGGTGGAAATTATATTGTTAACCAAGATACTTCACAACAGTGATGAAAAACTAAATCTCAGATAATAGGCTTTCGAAATACAAAAAGAGCTGCTCAAAAAGCTCTCTTCATAAGTGAAATTCAATCAAACAAAACATTTGTCTAGGTTATAAATTCGTTGTATTGTAACTACCATTTACCTCATAAAATTGAATTCTATGATTATATCCCCCCCCCTCTTATATCCTCCCCCCCCCCCCCCTCCAAACTCCTCTTTCCTACCCCCATAATAACCAGTTAATCAGTTTATGCCAAAATCACCATGTCCAAAGAACTTAAACTTCTTATTTGGTAAAATCCTTAACTACATAAGTAATCACTGATTATTGGCCCTATCCATATTTATCATCACTAAATGATATATTTTGTAAGACCTCCACACCTTCATCATCTAGATGCTTTGTTGTTGCATTTTTATGGCCACATACACCTTAGTTATCTAATACAACAGTAACATATTCAGTAGGTCCACAAGTAGAGTTTGAGGGGAGTAAAATGTGCGCAAATCTTACCGCTATCTTGTAAGGTAGAGAGGTTGTTTTTGAATGACCTCAGCTTAAAGAAAACAGAAACAGCAAGACAGTAAGAAAGTAGAGGCTCTAAGCCAAACCTGCAAAGCAAAAATACCAAAATTAATGGTTGTATATGCATATGCTATTAACTATTGAAATCTTTAAAGTGTTCAAGTTTTTTCTTATGTTTTCCTTTTTGACAAGTCTCAATGCTTTATCTTTTTTCTACACTAAAAACTACAATATGCACTTTCTATACATTTTACATCCTCCAAAATTATTAGATCCTGGAAGAGATTGGACAACAACATATATGCTTTAAGTTAGGCATGAAATTTATTCTCTGAGTAAGGAATCTCACTCAACTCTATGTTAGCAGAGCCAACAAATCTCTTGTACCCATAGCATAATGACTGTTAAAAATTTTACAGACTTTAAATCTCCTTTGTCTTGCCTGCTATAAATCTCCTTTGTCTTCGTATATGCATGTGTTTTATGGTATACGTAGGACACAAAGTGTGATGTACGTAGAAAATAAAGTGTATATCTTTTCTCCTTTCAATTTTGATTTCTTTCCTTGTCATTTTTAGCTTTAAAATTTTGATTTCGTTGTCATATATTGTAAGGGCTTCCAACTATCAATTTCAAACGGATCTTTTGATTCGATTTCGAAAAGATCAATCCTGCCCTATAATTGAACTATAACCCTAACCTTTGCCTATAAATACATCTCAAAAAGCTCTAGCCACAGCATCATCCAGACCAGGAGCGACTCTAGTAAATTGGTGGCCTAAAGTCAAATTCAAATGGAGGCCTTAAATTTGAATATATATTTTTATAAAGTTTACTATAGTCATGATTTTTTCTTGAGACATAGTATTCATAATTTGTCAAACTTCTATTACTTCTTTACTCTTTTATATAAAAAAAAATTATTTTCTACAAATAATACTCAATACTATTTTTTTAAAAAAAGACTTATAACCTATTTTTTTTAAAAAAATGAGGCCCCTCAAATTTAGGGGCCTAAGGGGATTGCTTTTTTTTTTTTTTGCAAAGCTGTAGAGCCGCCCTGAATCCACACTGCACTCACTCACGTGTAAACATTATTTTTGATCCTTTTATAAAATAATATTACACATTTTGTTGTGGTCTACTTGAAGGTTTGTGATCCTAAAGATTAAAAGTTGGTTAGTGTCCTCTCTCGAATCTTAAAAAGGAACGATTTGTAGTTAATATGATTTCAATTTTTTATAATACATAGTTTGACGCTCTAACATATAATTTTTACTTAAACATTTGGTGCCTAAAAAAAAAATAAAAAAAAAATAGGGGACTTGGTTGTAGATTTTGCTGTATATATGTTTGTGCATATAAAAGTTTTAGATTGTGTGTGTGTTTTATTAGTGAAGGTGCAATTTTTGAGGCTTTGTAGCAGTGTAATTTATTTTTTCCTGTCCATTTCTATATATTTTCTTAGTCTAAAAATATATTTATCTCTATATAATCTTTAAAAAGAGAGGAAAGACCTAGGTCTAAGTGAATTGACAAGCTAATAAAAAGTTAGATAATTAAAATTTCAATTTATTTAGGTGATATGTTTTTAACGAAATATATGACTAATAGGAGTATGAACCATCAAAGATTTAAGAAATATAATTAAGTTTTAATTTTATTATATTAAAAATTTTCTTTTAAAAAGATGATCAAATTTGCAGACATACAAATTAGGGAAAAAGAGTCTGAAAAATATTTCAGGCCGAGATTATTGTTACAATACCAACTCCCTGCACTATTCAATAGTGTATTTTAAAGGTATGTATGTATGTGCTCACGTGGACACGTTACTATTTATAATGATACAATATTTATAATATTCACGTGGACGCATACACTACAACAAAAATGATCATTAGCGATATTCAATTCTTAATTGCTGCTAAGTATGTATTTTTAGTGGCAATTGTCAACCACTTTTTAAAAAATCATTATAATTTTTTTCCGCAATTATTCTATTCTTGACTATGAGTAATTTGTGAATCTATTTTTTTCTCTCTAAATATTGATATTCATTCTAATGAAAATCATTATTTCGACTATAAGCTATATATACACATTAATAATATAAATAATTTTCCTTCTAATAAATTTTGTTTGATTGAATTTAGGAATCATCAAACTAAATTGACAAAATAATATTTGACATAACTTTATGTTATGACATTTCTGAATTATTGTTACTAGTACGTAATTATGTATTACGGATATATATAAATACTTGAAGTCATAAATGTTCTTATTTAATCACACACATTTCACTGACCATTTTTTTTATATTCTTTACAATATTTTGATTATCATGAAAACACTTTAAAAATATATCAAGAATGATCATATATCTACGGAATATGTACATGATAATATATGAATATTTATGAGTTCAAATATTTATACATATTAAAATTAATATATTATTAGTGTGTATAATTTATAGTCAAAATAATGATTTTCATTAGAAAGAATATCCAAAATTTAGAGGGAAAAAAACAATTTTACTGATTATTCATAATCAAGAATAGAATTATTGCGGAGATTTCTTTAATGATAATATTAAAAAAAAGTGATTAATAAAAGATAAATGGCCAATAGTTCTCTTTATTAGTTAAGATTGATATTATATTAAAAATTACAATGTATCATTTATCTGAATTTATGTCAATTTCAACAAATATTTAACTAAGGAAAACTTTTGATTTCAAAACGAATATAAAAGTGATTTATATATTCATATAAAAAAGATTTATATAAAAGGGGAAAATGACATGATATGCCTTTTAATTTTGTTATTCAGAGTTGCCATATTTATAAAAGTGATTCATATATATTTTTATACAAATGACTCTCATATATATATATATATATATATATATATACATATATATATATATATGAAAGCGAAAAAATCATCGTTAAATTATTAAAAAAGACATTCATGTTGGGGTATATTTATATATTTTTGTTTGGCCGTCTTTAATTATATAGGTAATTTGAATAAATTATTTTGACGATCAAATTTATTTGTTTAGAAAATTTATCATATATACCGTCAATATTTTTACAGATATAAAAAATAAATTTTAGTATATTTAAAAAAATAGTTACAATTTTTCCATTATATTTTTCTTTTTTCAATTCCACAATTTATTTATTTTTTATATTTTTTTACTTCTTAAAAACTGAAATAATTAAAATAAAAATAAGAAACTCAAATAATAATAATTAGAATTAATTTTTTTAATGGGAAATATATAAATATATTTATTTAAAATTTAAAAATCAAAAACAGAATTAAATTATTATTTTTGTTTCTATTAAATTAAAGAGTATCTTTGTACCCATGAATATATATATATATAAGATATTATGAATCATTTTTATAACGATAAAAATAGATGTGAACCGCTTTTATAAGCAACAAACAAGGGATGAGACCTTTTTCAATAATTTTAATAGCTATGCAGAGGAGTGTGTGGTAAATGATAATGTAGCAAATCTTTGAGAGCGACAAAATAATGAAATCTGCAATTTCCTAGAAGCTTCCCGCTAACCATCAACTGAAAATAATTTCATTCAGCCAAATAAATATCATTATATAAAAATTGATGAATACTAAATCCGATTAGAAACTTTTCTTAGATATTCTTCAATTGAGATTTCCTTGAGAAATGAGATTTCAGTCAAAACTCGCTGAAGCACGTACAAATTCAAAAGTCCTTTCGAAAACATGTGATAAAATTGTAACGATACAGAGAAATTCAGTGCGAAAGCACGTTGCTGATGTTTCAGCTGCAACAAGTGAAGAGAAGCAACAGAAGCTAACGAAGCTGTTAGTGAAAGTGAATTTACAGAACAGTGTGGGGCCAGTACATGTCGTAATGTCGCCGGAAAACACCGTCCGCGAGTTGATGAAGGCTGCGATTGAGATTTACGTGAAGGAGAAGCGGCGGCCGTTGTTGCCTAGTAGCGATTCTCGGTGTTACGAGCTTCATTACTCACAGTTTAGTTTGGAGAGTAAGTTCTCTGTTTTTTCTCCAACTTTTTGAAGCATGAATTTTTCAATTGATTCAACGATTTATATATAAACACAATTTTATAGAACAAGTTGATTCAATTGCACCTGTGTAGCTAGCTGCAATGTCTTATTTGAATTTGACTAATTATTTTTCTTTCATGGTGAGAATGTACAGGCTTAAATCTAGACGAGAAGTTGATGAATTTGGTGTCTCGAAGTTTCTTTCTATGTCGAAAATCAAACTGCCGTCTTAATTCATCATTGAAAAACAAAACAAAGGGCACTGAGAAACTTCCATTTATTTTGGCGAAGTTCATGGATGTCTTGATACAAATTGTGATAAATCTAAGTAGTATTTGGCCAAAATTTCACCCCAAATGGCTTTGATCATATATTTCAACAAATAAAATTTACACTTTCTCCTTCTCTTTTTGTTGTAATTGATTCTTCTTCTTTGTGTGCATCTTACGTTTTTGGTAAAGTTGCACAAAATGACTATCAATGTTCGATGGAGCTTTCAATGTGATTGAACTCTACTAGTAAAATTTGGTGCAATATGTATTCATCACAATTCACAAATATTTCAACATTTTATATTTTGTAAGTTAACTAAGCCCAAGTTTGCTCAATAAAGAAAATGTGTTATTGAGAATTGGTTTAATGGTCTATTATTGTGAGTATAGTGTTAATTTTATATACTTTTATTGTTTTTTTGCTATTGGACAAGCAAGTTAACATTTACCTAATGGACAAGTGATATTCACAATCTTCAATTTCGTTATATACAAATTCAATGTTATTGACAATCAATAGTAGATGTGTCGATAGCAAGGATACTCACCCGAATATTTATTTTTGTTGTTGTACTCAATGTTTTTAAAGGTTAATTTTATCAACCTTAACAAATGTTACTGAGATTGAGGTTAAGGTTTATGTCTTCCTTCGTGTAATTAACTATTATTTTTAGTAATATACAAATTAAGAGTCTTGTTCAAATTCTTCTAACTGTTTAGTAAATCTTCTCGAAAAAAGGAAAAAAAATATCAATTTTAAGACATAAATGAAAGGCTTAATACCTTTTTATAATATATATTTTTTAATCTATAACAATATACATTCATCATTATAATAATTCACTTTTTTTTAAACAATCTCTCTACGATAATCTATAACAATATATATTCATTATTATAATGACTCACTTTTTGTGAAACAATCTCTTTATGATATATATATATATATATATATATATATATATATATATATATATATATATATATATATAAAAGTCAAGTACCAAACTCTAATTAATCAGAGTTGAAAATAAAATGTCAAAAATGACTAAATAATTTTTTAGGCTGAAGCGCAGATATCTCGCTCTCTTTAAGAAGATTCAAGTCCATTGCAGCATAACCTACACCGATCCAATGGTATATCTCTTGAATTGTCTTCTCCAGGATTCAACAACTCAATAACGTTGTACAACTCAAGCAACTCTGGATTAGTGGAAGAGTATAAAGTAAAACCTCTATAAATTAATGTAGATGGGACCATGAAATTTTATTATTTTATAGAGATATTATTTAATCGATAAATTAATATTTATTAATTTAAAGAATGATTTGAGATTTGATGAAGGTTAATTTTGATTATAGCAAAATCATTTTATCTTACTGATTTATGTATCTTATTTATCGATTTCACATAAAAAAATATTATACATAAAGTACAACGAGTATATCAAAATCACTATATCTTACTAATTTCAACCTTGTAATATTGTGTTAATAAGAGCTTTCAAGACGTATTATCGAACAAATTTCATCGTAGAATATTAGAAGATTATGAAGTACAAACTGATCCAGCAATGATCAATGTTTTGGATGCTATCAATTTTGCAATCCCTATTTGGATAATAAATGTTTAGCAAGAGACAATAACAAATTATTTTCGACACTGTAAAATTCGTTTGGGGGATACAATATCAGAGAATTTGAATGAACCTACTTGTGAAAACGTCATTCATGAACTTGAGGTCATGATTAATGATCTCGATTACAATAGTAAAATGGATGTCAATAACTTGTTGGATCATTGGGCTGAAAGTGATACATGTTCAGAGGTCTAGAACTTGGAAGGTATTTTGGCTTCCATCGAAAAAGCAATATTGATGATAAAGTTGAAGATGATACTATACCTTTGGAACGGTTACTCGTAAGAAAACAATTATCGCATTTAGGACTGTCTACAATTTTATGGTGTAGTTCGAAAAGACAACATTGATGCTCTTAGATGCAATAAGAAAAGTTATAGATGAACTTCAACTAGATTTAAACTTTAAGAAAAACAAAAGACAATATACTCATATTTCACTAAATTATCTTAGATATATTTGTATTTTTAAAGAATTATTAATTTGTGATATTAATGGGACCAAATATTTATATAGGGGTATTCTGAAAATATAATATTTTATTATCTTATCGAAATTGGTGACTTTTTCCATTGGCCCAAGTCGGGACCGAACAAAAATATTATTTTAGAGAGATTATTAATTTATCGAGTATTAATTTATAGAGGTTTTACTTGTATAAGAATACCTTCCTTCGACATATAAATATTCTCTTTTGTATAGTAACATAGTTAAAGACTTAGAATATTTTTTTATATCTCAACTTTCTCTTTCACTATACTAATCTCAATATACATATTATAACACTTTTAATTTTTCGTTACACTCTTTCTCTTATATCTCTTCTTCTTCACAATTCAAAGAAAGTCATCACTATTTATAGGCGAGGATTCTTCCTTACAGATAATGAGTAATAAATTGGGTAAATAAATAGCCCAAATATTATATAGTTACAATGTATAGTGAGATAAAATAACGAGTGAAATTAGTGATTGATTATGACAATAATGATTAAAAGAGTTACATCACAATAATAACTACATTCTTATCAACTAATATTACTAACATATGTACTCAATACTTTAATTTTAATCTTAAAATACATAAACACCAGTAAAAATCAAATTACACCTGCTAAGTTGAACACTGTAACCGATAATGAAGATTAGAGTGAACTTTACCTTACTACACAATGAGAAGAATCAACTGCAACATATTCTTTCTTGACGATTATTTACAAATTAACAATAATATGTAATTTCAAATTATTAATTCTTTTAATATCTTGAAATATGAATATGAATAAATAAATAAATTTAAAAAATCTTTAATTACTCAATTAATTGAATATTTAAATTTTCACAAAAATAAAGAAATTGGCATTCAGTAAGACTTGATAATAAACTAAGCTTTTTTAAATATATAAAAGATGATATATTAGTATATCATTTTGTTCATTCGATAAATAATGATTTTTTTTTACATATGTTATTAAAGAAAATCCTTTATGAAGTTTATTAAATAGTATATGAAAGTTAGTATATATTTTAATGTCGCTTTGATTTAATACAAACTCTAATTTAATTTTTTTTATATCGATTTGATTTGTGTACCCTGAATTTTTTTTTCATCTTTTTTAAAAAAATAATGTGTTTGGCTTTGAAAAAATAATATGTACTGAATTTTTTATTTTTTTTGGGCACAAAGGGTTTTTTTTCCCATCTATTGCAAAGCCTCGCTCACACCGGTCAAAGTTCCGAGCGAGACACACCAACTGCTCCGGCTCCGGCTACGGCTACAAAGTGATCGTTACTTCAGCTTGAAAATTGGAATCGCCTTTTCGTCCGATTCGTTGCTTGCTGCCAGGAAGCACCGGGGGCGCATCACGCACCTGGCCCTATTAATCTTCCTTCTTCATCCAATTGATTTGTGGAGCTAATAAGAGGAGAAAAATGGCTGATGTTTGGGCATGGCTTCTCTTCTTCTTCATTCTCATTGCTCTCCTTGTCATGGTTGTTTTTCAGGTCTATATCCTAAATCCTACTCTTTCCACTTATTTTCTTTTATCTTGTATTAGATTGAAAATTAGGGGTTTAGTTAAGTTCAGTGTTTGAAAATTTTGACAATGCAAACCTGAGATTCGTGATGCATTAGTTTCCTTACTGAACTTAAGCTGGATAAATAACGATTCTGGTCTTATTCAACTATCTCCTATACAATTATTGGTCTTGATGGAGTTTCATGTAGGGGGCTTGTCTGATGTATAAATATGCGTTGCCTACTTCGATGCTTTAAATTAAATCATATCTGAGGGTTTCAGGAGAAGGATTTTACATCCTCCTAATTTTTTTTATAAAGACATCCTATATATAGTTTATATTAATTTGGATAAGAACCATGAACCGTAAACTGCTCAGCAACACCACATACTCGTTAGGTAGCTTCTACAATCTGTGTCTTCTGTTGAATATAGCATGCATAAAACTGCAGTGAAGTTGTATCTTTTTCTTTTTCTGTATCTAAGATGAAGAAGTCTGACATTTGAAATGTGTTACAGCTGATGTGCTTATCAGATTTGGAGTTTGATTATATCAACCCATACGACTCTGCATCTCGTATAAATGCAGTTGTTTTACCTGAGTTCATCACACAAGGAGTTCTGTGCTTGCTCTATTTGATAACAGGGCATTGGGTCATGGCACTTCTATGTGTTCCATATATGTACTACAATTACAGATTGTAAGTTTCTGCTCGTCTTTTTGCTTTATGGCTGCACTGCAAATGAAATTATGATTTGATCCAATTCAGATCATCTTATCCATGGATAGCACATTAGTTGTTATAGCATGCTTATGAGATCTTAAATGTGTTTAGAAATGATATTTGATTTTCTTCCTCCATTATGCTCACTTTCTCTCCTTAACATTGATAGTTTTCTTGGAATTTTTAATTGTCAATAAACTGTTAAACAGAAATCTGGCATATGTTTCTTTACAGTAGTGAAATTTGGTTTATCCACTTCATGAGCAGTACTAAATTGTCTAGAAGAGACTCCTTTTTTTTTCAGCTTGGCATTCTACTTGTCTTTCGTTTTAAATTGTCGTATTACACAATTCAATATGGTATAAAAGTTGGTAGAGTTCTTGAACTCGAGACTCACCCCCATCTATCAATCAAAAATTTCACGTGCTTGCTGCTATCCTAAATTATAAACAAAACTATTCCCAATTTAGTTATTTATGCTTTATAGATGAGTTGGTAGATACAATTCAACAACGAATTTTCTGTGTAGGTAGTGTGTGGATTTTTTGTGACATGGAGTTATTTTCTAGTGTCAAGGTTATCAGCAAATCTAGGGTGTCTGACAATTTCGTTACTCTGATTTGCAATTGTGTGATTTGAGCAGGCTCAGATTAGCATGCGTGGTCTTTTTTGTTCCAATTTCACATTGCTCAATTCTTAAACCTACTCACCACATTGAACCTTAATGAACCCTTGTAATTTAGTCTCAAAGCTTGAGTGTTCCTCATGTACTGTTAGGACTCTGGAAACCCAGTTGCTTATCTTTTGGTTGACATACTGTTGGTATGTCCACGAGGCAGAGTGGGACTTTTGAGCAAATTCAAGCTACAACATGACAATTTAGGTTCCATGTTATTAACATATGATATTATGTTAATTTACGAAGCTAACAAGGAAAATAACCGAAAATTTGACTGTCGAAAAACACTCTAGAGAATTAGAGTTTAAGGATAGGTAAAAGTAAGATAGAATATATTTGCAACTGCAAGTTCATTCTCATAAGAAGAAATAAAGGTGAGATTAGTGGGGATTATGATGCCTAAATGCAAATTATTAGCTCAGACTTGATCTTCCAAGAGAATGGGCATGGTGATGAAGAAGTAACATATAGAGTTACAATGAGATGACTGAAATAGTGTATTACAGGATCATCTGTGATAGTCTGATCGAGAAGTACCAATCGAAGTGAAAATTCAAGTTTTATAAGCAGTTGTGAAGTTTCTCAATGGTATATGGGAGTGAACGATTTGCCTAAAATGTACAATGTAACAAGAGTGATAAAAAACATGAATGTTAAAGATGGATGTCAAAGACCTACAATCTCCTTTTTCTTGGTAAAGTAATAAATTTTATCAATAGCATGGGCACAAAAAAGGGTTGTATACATGAAGTGTACGAAAATAGTAAGGGGTCATTTGGTGTGAAGGATAACATCAAATAGTCTTGGGATTAAATTATAGTGCCACTTATTTTGTTGTTTGGTTGACAAGTCCGGGATAACTTATTCTGGGATTAGTAATTAGTATCGGGATAAGTTATCCCTCCGCTTGGGTGGTATAGTAATCCCAGGATAACTTATCCCAGAATAAAATAAGTAAATGACAAAAAATATCCTTTTAAAACCCTTTTTATACATCACTTTTCACATTCATGAAGGGTAATTTTGTAAACAAATAAATTGTTATTAAAATTTATTATTTTGAATGCAACAAACCAAACACTCAATAAAAAATAATCTCAGCATAACTTATCCCATCATAACTAATCTCATCATAACCTATCCCATCATAAATTGAATTTAAACCAAAGGACTCCTAAAAGAACCTACAAAAATATGGTTCTTAAGAACAACGCCCGATCTTCTTTACATAAAGGAACCTTAAGGGTGCACCTACAAGAAATAAGAGATAAGAAGCTAGTCCTTACGTAGTTCATCTCAATATCTTCAAAAGCTCTTCTATTTTTTTTTTTACTTCCAAATGACCCACATAAGAGCTAATGGAGCAACATTCCATGCCCAGTGTCTTCTCTTCCCTCTGCTGCAATTCAAGTGAACACGAACCCTTTCATAGTGCCTGGTGTAACCCAAAATATACCAAACAAACACAAGATTTCTCATTCCCACCATAACCTTGAGGATACCAAGAAGTGAATGAGGAGATGGTCAACGTCTTCATCAATCCTTGCACACAAAATACCAACTAACGTATGTAACCTTCCTCAAAATTTGGCCGTTAGAATCACCTCTCTTGTACACCAAGTGAAGAAACACGCCTTTTCTCAGTACCTTTTGGAATCCAATTCAATCTATGTGGAAATCAACCCCCCCCCCCCCCCCCAAAAAAAAAAAAAAAGATTCCCATTGTAAGACGAAAAACTCCATTGTTCTTGGCCCCCATCTCTATCACCATGTGTATTATATAATGTTCTTTGTTTATGAAAGATCTCATCTAGATTTTGGTATTCTGTCGCTTCCCAATCTTGCAGGTTCCTCCGGAGACGCAATTCCCAAAAAAATTTCTCCATCTTGTATCCTCTGCAGTTGTTGGACTGTCATCTCCTTTGGTGCGAGATTCTGTAACTGTTAGGAAAAGTAAGCCTCAAAAAGGTATCCCCATACCATCGGTGACCTCAAAATCTTACCTTTCTCCCCTTCTCAACCCTAAAATACATATGCCTGCTAAGCGCTTCATATCCTTAACCTGTGATCACTTGAAGTTGGTTCGAACTTGCTTGGAACAAAATATGATGAAAATGTAAGATTTATTGTTAGGTGTATCTTGTTTGGAACAACTTAAGCTGTTTGATGTTAGTAAGACATTGTGTAGAGTTGGTCAGCTTGGCCAAGTTAAGGCACTGGTGCCGGTTCACCCTGCCAAGAATTTGGGGGGTGTCACTTATAGACCTTACAAAATAGGTGATATCACAGATTATTATTTAAGTCATTGTTGGCATACTAACATTAGGTCAGGCGTTTACTAGAAGTCAGGACCTAGAGAACTCTAGTTCTAGAAAGCCATATTTCATTGCAAAAATATCGAGTAGTGGAAAGGAATGGGTCCAAACAGGGGAAATAGGTAGAGAGAAGTCATATGAGCCGAGTTTTTTGAAAATGGAGGGCTTTTACTGATACCACCTAATAGATTTATTCAGAGATGAAACTAATACGTTTTCATGTGCTTGGCTGATTTTGTTAGTAAGTCTTTTGCTTATTTGTCTATCCCTCTTGTAAAAAAAAGGTTTCCGGTTGAGCCTTTTTAAGTTTTACCGCAACAAAGAAATGGTAAAATTACTTTAAATATGGCTAGTATCTTTTATTATTGCTTACAATTTATTGATGAAAGCAAGTCCGGGGGGGCAATTTGCTATATGAAACTAGAGGAAAAACTAATTTCAAGTACTGTAAGGGTGGACAAAAAGGTAGTCGTATAGGCTGGAATGAGTCAATGTTTGGTAGAACAATGGAGGTCCACCAAAAAGCTGGTACTTATTTGCTAAAATACAGTGTAGATATAACCAAAACTAAGTGGTTAAAGGATCTACATTACATCCCAGCTGAAACTGTAGCAGTCCTTTTCCATCCTAACGTTACCCTCTCTTCAAACGCATTCAACGTGACTCATATACTTGTATTCATTGATTTTATATGAGGGAACTTGTTTGTGCTTGATTCAGTGATTGAGATTTACTAGATATTAAACATATCTAATATTGCTGATGTGTTTCATCAAATTAAATTTCTTATGTTTGCTTCATGCTCTAGGTACACGAGAAGGCAGCACCTTGTTGATGTGACAGAGATTTTTAATCTGCTTAATTGGGAAAAGAAACAGCGGCTTTTCAAACTAGGCTATATCGTCCTTCTCCTCTTCATATCATTATTTTGGTGAGTAGTTAAATAGTGCTTCATAGCCAAATTTCTGTGAATAAGATATGACTTATGGTACAAACGTAGGCATCCTTTTTTGTTCTTTTTATTGTGGTTTAGAAGCCCACAATTTGTTACGGAAGTTCTTATAAGTAAGACTCTTCTTGACCAAGACTATATTCTACAGGTTAATTTACAGTGCCTTGGAGGATGATGAAGAGTCCCTATAGGTTCTATTTCTGCTGCATTTGCTCATTTATGCTGGCTTGTTCTAGTTCATTATTCTTGAATGTTCAGGGTTTAGAATAGCAGATTCGATTGCAGATTTGAAGCTCTCCCGTCCCCCTCCCTATTCAATTTCCAAGCAAGTGCAGGTTTTCGGGTTCTACATATGTACTACAGGGTGTGATTTTGAGTAACATAGTACCTTCAAACTAAAATCCCACTGTGCTGCGTTGAACATGCTCTTCTGTAAGCTTATGTTCATTTGTTTTTGCTGTCCATTAACGCTACATTGCTAATTCATGGTGCTATTAGTAGGATTGAAAATCTTTTTCTTTATACTGTCTCGTGATGGATGTTGAACAAATGAAAAGCAGAAAACTGAATGAACTGAGATATTAGTTGATGTTCTTTCGATAAAAGCTAAAAACTGTGAAATGTTGAATTTAATGAAATGATGGGTACTTAACGGAACAAGTATTGTTGTAATAGGTTATCAACATGTGTTTGAAATTGATATGGAACGGAGTAGTAATGTTCAACGAAAACATTAAAATTATGTAGTTATACAACTTTTGAAACTTGTAGCATTAAATTTGCAATCAACATGTGTTTTTATAAAACTTCACATGAAAGATAAAATGAAAAATTATAAAATTAAATGTTTACCAATATGACTGACAAATCAAAAAGAAAAATGTCACATAAATTGAATTTAAATAAAGTATTGACTTAATTTTATACTGTGTGCCATATGCACATTTTTTTGCGTTAAAGTTTTAATAATAATCACAATGTTGTGAAAATCTTTAAACACGAAGTAAAAGATAAAAGCGACGACAAAATAGTAAAGACCATGAAGATGTAGTAGTGTTTTATCATCAGTTCATGGGACAATGTTCACAAGGTATAAAATATAAACAGAAACTCAACTAGCAAGTAAACACTCCAATTACTTTGAATATATACGTCTAGACACCTCAATTCGCCTTCACTATGTCACTTGAACACTCCAACCTGCAAAAATGATCATATAGACACTTCCAGAATTTATGTGATACATCATTGTGTCTCCAGGAGACCAAAGTGGGGATGAGTTTGGAGTTTTAGTTGCTAGTCGAGACTAAGTTGAGGTGTCTATATGTATACAATCTTTCTTTATTTCTAAAAAAAACTTCATCTCCAGTCAAACATCGTTATAGAAAGTAAGGCAGGAGTAGTTTAGAATGTCTCATCTGCTACTCTTGTATGGGTAGGGTTGATTTAAGGGGCACTTATGCTACAAGAAGACTAAATATCGACTTAGATGGTGAGTTATTTCTATTGAGGACTAGGGTCGATTCCCACCTAATACATTCTAACCTTCTGTTGTGATCCACCAAGGTTCTACAAATCCTAAATTTGCCTGTGTGTGGGCACTTTTCCCAAATACTTATATACTATGATGAGAAGGTAGTTAATGGCCAAAGACTTGCTGTGAAGAGAACAATACAAGACACAAGTTCCGAAAAGCCAATGATCAAATATTTTGTCCCCAAGAGGACTGCAGCAGTTCACATGCATAGCCATGAGCAAATGTCTGGCATTTGCTAAAACTAGAAAGGAAACCTCAACAACAAATGAAAATTATCTTTTTCGGGGGCCGTTGTACCTCCCCAATTCTAATACGAAACACCAGATGGGAAGGCAAAAGAAATACTTTCCAGAAAACTAGTTCAGATTACTAAAAAGACCTGACTCGGAAGGGAATGATATGCAGCTCACGTCTGCTCATGCTAATTTTCAGGAAGGATGCCCAGAAGAATCTGCTTCATAGCAAAAAAGAGAAATATGTCAAATTATTATAACTGAAAAAACAGTGTCTGGAAGTAAGTTCAATAATTTGTTCACACGAACATTACATCTATTTGTCGTCATGAACAAAGTGCTTCATATTGCATAAATAGCACACTGAGTAAAGGAGAATCAATACCTACACAGGACTGGCAGCTACCAATTGACCGTCGATCCGACCACCAATGACACGTCCCTCGGGGCTTAATAGAGACAGACTCATTCCACCAGATAAGTTTCTCATTCCTCCAGTCTCGGAATGCACATATGATCCAGCGGAAGTAAGTAAATCATACCGGCCCTATACGAAGAATGGAAGAGGAAGTTTAAACGCAAATGTCAACCAAGACAATAAACTGACAGAGAAATCATGTTTCATCTATAATTCCTATCACAAACCGATTTGAGGGACTTGGATGATACCATAGTCTACAGGTACAAGAAAACATACATGGTCCATGCCCAAGGCAGTCAAAGAATGAAAACTATTTGTTTTAAGGTAACAAAAGCACCGTGCCTTCAAATGAAAGAAAGTGCACCAATAAGATCAATGCCATCAATCTGATAAGTCTTTCACATTATTATAAAAAAATCCAAAATTAACCTATATTTGTATCTATCGATAAAACTGAAAAACGGAAGAATAAAAAGTTTTAATATTTAAGAGACTACTTAGGCTAAATATTTCATCAATAACGTTTCCTGACACCTAATTACCAGAATTGCATATAGAACTACATCATTTGATAGGCCAAGAAAGAATACCATACAATGGAACCTCACGCGTAGAAGCAATCATCAAATGTACATGGCTCTTCAAAATGATATTGGCACAAGATAATCAGAAGATTAACCATAACAAGAGCAAATTGAGTAATAAGATGCAACACCTCAAATGTCACTTTACGACCAGAAGTATCTGTTTGATGAAATGGGACACTAGAGATTACACCAGTTGCTGAGAGAATACACATTGACCGAGACCCTTGTTGAAAGAATACACATTGACCGAGACCTAGTTAAAACAAAATCACGTGTACAGAGATAATCACACTTTTACGAATTAAATGTGACATAAATTAGTGTAATTATAGCATAATCACTAATGCCCATCATGGTCAGGATTGATTTTAGTACACTATTTAAAATGAAATCTACTTCCTAGAAAATATTTATAGAATTTAAATGTTTTCAAAATATTAAGAATTTAGTACTTTTTCACCAATGAGTACTTAATTTCACAATCTCAACTCCTAAATAGGTTTGAATGATACACAAAAGACAACTTTCAGGGTCAGACTTATACGCAAAATAAGGTACTGGGTAATATGCACCTCTTAGGTCAAACATTATATTAGTTAGGGTTTAGATACAAACTTCTACATCACGAGGATACTCGGACAGATCCATAATGGAGAACAATAGTATAGTCTACCTATATGAAATGTTGACCTCAAAGAAAAAAATGTTTTGGTTCTCCAAACAAGAGTAGTGACGGTACACTTGGGACAAAGGTATGAAGAAAGAAAAAGAGATCTGTTTATTCAAGTAAGGAACTTCCAAAAACTTTACTCACTTAGAAGTCACAGTAAGAAGTAAAAGTTGTTGTATATTATGGAGGTTCAAACTAAATCCTTCCATTCATCATTACGCCATAGATGAATGTACTTGTTTCATTTGTTCTATTACTAGAAACAGGAGGATTACTATACCAAAACTAAAAAATCGACTTCTACAGTTACACTCATGTCCAAGTGACACCTACAAGTTCAAGATTCCCAATTCTCAGACCAACCCAAAAAAAACCCCATCCTTTGACATACAATATCGAGTGTTTATACCTAACTGACCAATTAACAGAAGAATCAACAAATCAGAGGGAAAATGCATGTTACATAACCATGGTTAAATTTTAACAAAATATATGCGAGATCAGACGTGTCTCTTGTATTCATTGGTTTGACATAAACAACAGATGCAATGCAGAATTGAAAAAAAAAGAAGAAAATAAGTAGTACTAATCTAAAAGTTATGTTTTCAATCTTTACCTGACTTCTCATTTCTCAACATCAACTAGGGCTGATACAACTGTAATAGCTGACCCAACTGGCTGGACTTTCGCCTAAAAATCAATCACCTGAGAAAAGGTGCGACGGATGAAATTGGCTTTACAGAAATAGGCGTGGCTACTGACCCATTTGGTCTATTATTTCTGGGTCTAACTCGCTTCTTCTTTGGGAGTGGTCACTGCCGGTGCTGCACCCGACTGGGTTGCTGCTCCTGGTTGAGTAGATCCAGTCATGTGATAGTCTGATGAAGCATCTGAAGCCGCCATTGTTAACTCTACAGCTAAGCATGCGCAACTAACGGCAACCATCAAATTTTACAAAATTCTGCTAAGTTTAAAAAGGCTAATTTGGGTTAATTTTCAGATTGTCCGAATCACTATTCAAGGAAGAATAAGTAAAGAAGAGAACTAAAATGCCCCTAAAATATTGCAATATACTCTTCATTTACCTATTTGATTAAAAATATATATCTAATTAATTTTTTCCTATTTATGTCCTTCGACGGATAATTAACATTGAATGTAATATATATATTGAATGACATTTTATTATTGGTGTAATTTAAGTTTCAATCAGTAAATAAAATTATCAAAATTAACCTTCTACGGTTGGTATTTTGTAAAAATTGAATTTCTAATTTCATATTTTAATTTCTTTTCGAGGACCAGGTATGTTTTAGTGTTCTTTTAAATTAAATTAGGACTAAGGAACAAAAGACTACTTCGTCATGTATAGTTGAAACTAAGGCTCACCAGATCGGATTGTTTAGGTACCATTTCAGTCCGTTCCGACCCAATAGTCTTCGGGATGAAATGGGACACCATGAACCGATACTCAAAACGGCATAGTATCACGATTTGATATCGGTATATCGATATCGATTTATCATGGTTCCATTTCGGTTTGGTTCCAATTAATTATTTTTTATAAATTAATTTATCTTTTATAATTTATATATAGGCATATTTTCAAAACAAATGAAATTAGGCTCAAAACATTGAAGTCTTGAAAACTTAAGCTCAAAAATTTACGAAAACAAAAAACTTTAATAAACTTAACTTACAAACTTAATTACTTCATGGTAAAAATTTAAAAGATATCTTTAAAATAAACTTAAGTAAATTTACATTATAAATTCAAAACTAGTAAACTTTTTTTTTAAAAAAAAAACATTCATATTTTCGTAATTCAAAATAACTAAAAAAAAATATTATTATTTTTTGAAATAGCTACATATATCGTACTGTTTATCTTTATCCCGTTCCATTTTGGTCCATTCCAATTCTATCCCGATATATAGTGGGACAGGACGGAACTGAGTATCCATCTCGATACTGGTCAACAAATCGGTCAAACCGTCCTATTTCGATTCAATACCGATTCTTCTGATCCGGTATGGTGTCCAGTCTTAGTTGAAACTTCACATGTTCTGGAGTTCTAGTAAGTAGTAAGAATTTTAATTTCAAACTAAGTCTTGCTATAAAATTTGAACTAATTCAATTAAAATTTTACGATATTGCCATGGAATTCCGTTAAAAGTCATGGAGTTTAAACAAAACATGAGTTCGAAAAAGTGCAAGTGCACTCTATCAAAACATTTTTAACAGGACATGTTCAGATAATTTTTAACTTTAGTAAATTGTGTTGGAGTTTTACATGTAAAAGTAAAAATTTCAGCCTGTTGTGTTAGAATTATTATGTTTTAGCTATAGTATGGTTATTATCCAAGTTTCATTTTCTTATTAAAAAAGTGACTAAATTTTGTATAGTTTTGAAATGCTGGCTAAAATTCAGTTTAGATTCTATGCTTTACTTGGTATTTTATATTATTCCATTCAGTCACTAAAGGTGTCGTTCATATTTCTCAGATAATATACATGGACTGCTAGCTTAGAATTGAGCTACTCCCATTAGAACATACAATCAAGTCATATGATCATAATATTCGAGGTGAGCGTATGCTGACACAATAGTTATGAGCTTCGAGTTCTTTGAAAATATGAGTTCAAACCTAAATATTCATACTACTTATTTCAAAAGCCTTTTCACATATTTATCTACCGTGTATGTTGAACATCATGGTTCGAATGAACTTACTCCTAACATTCTAGCTCCACCTCTGAATTCACGAGCCATTTTCTTTAACGACCCAATAAGTTTTCCGATCATCATCATCATCTCTACCACCTTCTTCTTGGTTGCAGACAAGCATATGTGCTTTATTAGCTTCTCCAACCCAATCAATCCTAGCAATCAACCCCAACAACAGGGCCAAACAAGCAACAACTCCAACCATGAACCCTATCAACAATCCTGCAAGGCCAAGTTGAACCTTGAAAGCCAAAATCACCCCCAATGGCAAGGCCAGAAGGTAAAATCCACTGATATAAGCATATGTCCCAAGCCAAGGACGCGCTGTCCCACGAACAATTCCTCCACAAACTGCTAAAGGGAAGTTAACAACTTCAATTAAGGCCATTAGCAACATGATCCTTTTCACACCTCTAATTACCCCTTTATCATGGCTAAACAGAGGACCCCAAATTCCTCTTGCTGCTGCCATAACTGAGCCACCGAAAAGGCCTGAAACGATACTCAAGCCTAACGACACGTATGCTGCTCTGTAAGCAAGGCCAGAACTATCTGCGCCTAGCTCATTAGAAACACGAACGGATGCACATGTCGCGAGTGAGAGCATAACAGAGTAAATCAAATAATCAAAGTTCAACACAATTGCTATAACCCCAACTGCTTGTTTAGCATTCGGGAGTCGCCCTGTAAGCAAAACCAAAATCTCGTAGCACCACCATTCGAGGCAAGTTGTAAGGCAACATGGTCCACATAGTTTGATTAATCTGATCCAATCAAGAATCCCCTGTTCCCACCAGCCTCCTTCGTTCCACTTTCCGCCCTTTCTATTCTCTGATATCACAACAAAAATAACCAAAAGAATCATGATCAATAAATCTGTTATCCAATATGCCATTGAAACTCCTTCTAGCCCTTTATTCATCGAAAGTAGCACGTTTACTGGTATATGCAGAGCAACCCCCAAAGCAGAGGTTAACATAATTGGGATTGTAACATTTTGTGTGCTCAAATAAGCTTTCAATGGACACAAAAAAGATGTGATCACCAAATCAGGGAGAAGATAAACAAGATACTTTTTAGCTACCATTGAAATCTCTTCTTGCTGGCCAAACTTAATGAGGATCTTGTCAACATTAAGCCACAAGCAAGAAATAGGAATTGAGACAACAAGTAACAAAGAAACAAACATGACAAGAGTCTTGTGAAGTAACTTAAAATTCTTGGCTCCAAAGGCTTGTCCACAAATAGGCTCCATAGCACCACTTAGTCCATTCAAGACTGAGAATCCAGTCACGTTCGCGAATGTAAAACCAAGTGTGGCTCCAGCTAAAGAAAGCTCACCAAGCCTACCGAGGAACGCAGTTGTGATGGCTATTTTTGCAAACCATGTGAAGTTCATAGCCATCAGAGGGAGTACAATGTCCCCTTGCAATTTCATTTCTAAAAGGGCATTTTGTATGAGATTTTGTGGCCATTTTTTGGTCACTGATTCAGGCATAGTAGTGGTGGTATATGCAATATTAGTGATGTTACACAAGAATGGTTAGTTTTTAAATAGCATAAGTTTTTGTGGAGGAGTTGGTGATATTAAAAAAATGGATTTTCTTGTAACTGCCAATTGAAGAAAGAAAACCAATAAATAGAGGGAAATTTTTGGTGGGGAATTTAAAGTGCATGATGAGAATGCAAAGGCAAATCAAAAAGGAGTATTGCTAAAAAGAAGAAAATAACACATGGCTCACAAATCTTTATGAAAGATCAACTGTTTTTTCTCGTGTTGTGTTTGCTGAGTTGGAAAATGATTTCGAAAAAAATTATACATACTAAAGATTAATAATAATAATAACTCGGAGAGTTTTGATTAATTCGAGACAACATCTTAAGCATGAATAATATAATATAAGGGCCTAACATTGGGTACATTAAAATTTGAAATGAATCTGACTTTAACATCATATTTAAAAAATGGACCTCAAGGTTGACAATTGTCAATCATATCGGGAGATCAATTTTCTATCCTAAAACTGTCGTGGGACTTGATCATGCTTTTTTGAACCTCTAATCATCTCGATAATGAAAGTAATTTATGTTTCAATGGACATTCCAAATGCCTTTGAGCCATAGGCCCAAAGCCTAATTTAACAATCACATGATAGACCAATGGTAGAAATGGAGAATAATGTGGGACAAGATTTCAAGTTGAAATTATAGGTAATCGGTGCAGATAAATTCTCCACATGTTTTCTTAAAGAATCAATGGTAGCTTTTGTAACCAAAAAATTCGATTATCACATGAAACATGTACATATTAAATACATAGCTGAAGGAAGTAGGCTTAAACAGAGAAAAAGAGTGAACAGAATAAGATAAGTTAAAAGAGGTTTGGCACCATTCAACTTTCTTAATTATGAAAAGAAGGTATCAAATTGGGGTACTTCCTCGTTTTAAAATATGTGAACTGTTGAAGTAATGAAAAGCTTATCCAATGAGGAGGAAAGAGCGTAAACTCTACTTTAAAAGTTTCAGTTGTCTCTCTCTCTCCGTCCTATAACTGAAAACAAAAAACACTCTTCAAGAAAAGAATGTTAAAACTAGTCGTTACTTTTCCTTTTATCCTTTTTAATTATTGTTAAAGTAGTCTATGGAGAGACCAAACATACATCATGATAATTACTACTAACCAAATAATGCAAAGCAATTAAAGTTTTTTGAAATCATCACATAAAAAATCTAAAAGAAGGGTAAAAGTGGAGAAAATTTAAAATTATTCTTGAAGATCGAGCAATTAAGTTAAGGAATACTTCTCCGTTCAATTTTATTTTTCATGTTACACTTTTTAAAAGTCAATTTAATTAAATATAATTCGATATTTTAAACAAATTTGATTGAAGAACAACTAGTTATTACTATTATTGACTAATTGATTGATCTTTATAAATTTTTATGCATTTAAAAATTTTGTAATTACAAAGATTTATTACAAAAGGAACATTAATATAAGTGATTTATCACTCAACATCTTAGGATATCTCAGTATCTTGTTTATAAATTATGAATTACTCATTTGATAAGATTGTATGAAAATAATTGAGAAATTTTGATAACTTTTAGAAGTTTTATATTTATGAGAAAAATATAACTTAAAAAAAATACAAACTATATGTTTAAATCAATTTAAAGTCAGATTATGATTTTATATCGCATGTCCAATACCTGCTAGGTAGTATATATATATTCTTAAGCAAATGACCACTTCCCAAACTCCAATAATACAAACAAATTAAAAATATGCACTCTCTGTAGTCTATATAGATACTAATATTTATATTAGTAAATATATATTTTAAAGACAGAGTCACAATCATTCAACATTCTTCATTCTTTATCAGCGGATAGATTAAACTAACAAAAACACATTTCTATCACGAAGAATCAGAGAAGTTGCAATTATAACGGTATGAAATCATGATCAATTATTCTCTAATCTAATCTTAATTATTTGTCGAAAAGTAGCACTAGTTTGGTTGTGAGTGTAATTGTGAACTAATAATATTATTTCAGATGGTATAGTGCGTTGGTTAATGCTTATTATCTTATGCGCACTAATCTTGATTATTTAATTAACTTTAAAAGATGTATCCCTCTTAATCATTGTTTTATGCTTTATTATATAAATATATATTATATTTGGAATAATGGAAGATCTATTGATAATTAAGAATAACTTAAAGGACCTCCCAACTGCAAATTGAGTGGAAATTCCTGATAACAAATAAATGTAACTGAAGAAAAGATTTTATTCGAATGGATCAAAAATGGAATCAAGTAGAATTTTTAAGAAAGAAACGCTAAAACTCAACCGACCTTGTCCGGCGTAGCGTAACAAGAATTTTGATCGAGAGATATTCAAATATATAGAATCAAAATTACACAGAAGTCAAAGAAGATTAACATGATATATATATATATATATATATATATATATATATATATATAACATGATATATATACATACACATTAAAAAATATTTATATATGATTAGGTGTAATTTTTCAACGATGGATATTGATCGCCACCTCTATCTGTCGGTTTGTCAATCGGAAAAAAAAGTGACACACTTTCATTAGTTATTTCATGCAAAATATAAAGGAATTCAGAATTTTTTTTTAAGAAAAAAACTATGTTCATCCATTATTTTTTTTAAAATTATTTTTACACGAAAAGTAACAAAACAAACATCAATTTTCTAAAATGCAAAACTGCAATTGGGGAGCATAAATAAAATAAAAAATTTCACAATATTTAATATTTTTTGCTTAAATAGTAAAAAAAATGGGATTAAAGGATTACAAATGGAACAAGATTAAGATGGAACCAAAAAAAAAGAAAGAAAGTTAGAGAGTTGTCTATCTATTTGGCCCGGAATTAAAGCATCGTCACCAAGCAACTTTCACAAATAGCAAATATTTATATTTGTATGTTATCGTTATAATTGCATAATTGCGCCTCATAACAAATTTTATGTTTGCTATGAAATTTTTTATTTGTATAATTCACTAGATACGTTCAATTATATATAAATTGTTCACTTTTGTATAAATTCATTTATAGATTATACTTGTATAATAAGATTCGTATTTGTATAATCATAAGTGTATAGGATGAAAATATATGTATTTTTGTATACATTTTTCTCTCATTTTATACAAACACAAATGCATTTTATACAGTTTATACCAAAATATATAAAATGACTAATTGTATACCGAATCAAATGACAAAAAAATAAATTTTTGTTGCGAATCACAAATAAAATAAACCATAACTATAATATTTAATTTGAATAAATAGTTTGCTATTTCATACCATTTTCCCTTAATTATTTATTATCTAAACTAATTAATAATATTTTTTGTATGTTATTCCATTTCATTTTTAAAATTAATTCAAAATTATCCAACATTTCTAAGAATTATGGGCATAGTCATTGTCGGGTGCGTTTTATAAGTACATAATTTCTATCTCCTTCTTTGTGCATTTTTCCTATTTATTGTATTGACAATTATTATTTGTATTTAAAAGTATATAAAAGAGATTTTTAATGTTTCAATAACGAGTTAATAATTTTAGTTCTTTCGAAAAGAAAAAACAACGTAGGTCAAAGACAAAATTGAATTATTGATTTGGATTATGTATCTGTGGTTTGATTGAGTTTTAAAATTTATCGTTTATCAATTCGCAGACATATTAAATTAAGTAAGCTATTGATGTTGCTCGTAAGAAAATAATTTGTAACGATAGTTCTCCACATCCTCTAAAATAGTACTTGTGCAACACCCGTTTCAAAGTCATAAGACATAAGCAATGTTATGATGGACGTGATTTCATATAGGTAGAATGTAACAATTCAAGGGTACATCAAAAATGAGTCCGGAGCCTAAAGGGTATAAAATATTAATAATAATTCCAAAATGGTATATGAATATTTATTTTAACCAAAAGGGCAAAATCGCTGGAAGGGCAGCGACTTTGCTTGCCGGAGAAAGTAAAATCGCTGCCTTGGCAGCGATTTCTAATTATTTTTTTTAAAATATTTTTTTAATAAATCGCTCCTTAAGGAGCGATGTTCTTAATGTTTTATTTGAAATTAAAAAAAAAATTAAAAAAACAGAAGCAAATCGCTGCAAGTGCAGCGATTTGTCTCCAATTTTCTTTTATATTTTTTAAATCAATTTTTTAGAAAAATTATAATTGCTACTTATTTTAAAAAATTATTAAAAAAAATATTTTGGAATAAATAGTAGAAAAATTTAAAATTAAAATTTCTTTAAAAATTTAAAATTTAATTTTAAAAATCGTAAAAAAAAAATTGGAGACAAATCGCTGCCCTTGCAGCGATTTGCTCTTAGTTTGTCTCCAATTTTTTTTTTAATTTTTTCCAATCAATTTTTTTAATTTTTTTTTTACAATTTTTAAAATTAAAATTAAAATTTTTTAAAGAAATTTTAATTTTAAATTTTTCTACTACTTATTCCAAAATAATTTTTTTTTAAATAATTTTTTAAAATAAGTAGCAATCAAAATTTTTCTAAAAAATTGATTTAAAATAATATAAAAGAAAATTAAAGACAAATCGCTGCACTTGCAGCGATTTGCTCCTATTTTTTTTATTTCTTTTTTAATTTCAAATAAAAAAATTAAGAAATCGCTCCTTAGGGAGCGATTTATTAAAAATTATTTTCAGAAAAATATTTTAGAAATCGCTGCCAAGATAGCGATTTTACTTTTTCCGACAAGCAAAGTCGCTGCCCTTCCAGCGATTTTGCCCTTTTGGTTAAAATAAATATTCATATACTATTTTGGAATTTTTGTTAACATTTTATACCCTTTAGGCTCCGGACTCCATCAAAAATAATATTCTTAGCCTTTGTCTCAGAAGAGAAACTTTCAATTATGATGGTGATTTGTATACTATTATAACTTTGTATCATCTTGTATATTGAGGGTATAATATTGTATGTGAAGTTTTTAAATATTTTTGTGACAGGTAAAATGAAAATTTTCTATATTATTATATACCAAATATATATTGTTGTATATCAGATTCTGTTTTTGAACTAAACTTATGTAATGTAAATTTTAGGCTATATTTTACAATGTAAATTTGGTAATAGTACTTATTAATTTTTTCTTTTTCCAAAATTGATTTGATATATCTCTTTCTCATTTACTTTTTGAGTAAAATAACAAAAGGGTAAGACTTTCCTTTTCAATAAGTAACAAAAAAGTTAAATGACTTTCGGGTGAAATAACAAAAACTCAAGCTTTTCTAATAAAAATTTTCTCTGTTTATTAAAATATTTTTTCTAATAAGAAAAAAATCGACTCTCTCAATTATTTCCAATATTAGTTAATATAGTAATGAAATTAAAATTCAAAATAAGAAGAAATAAATATAGAAAAAGTCAAAGTGAATTCAATATTTATTATATATACATAAAAACTAATTTTAACAATATATAAATATCAAGATTTAGTTGAACCAAAATCAAAGTAAATTCAAAGTTTACTGATTACCGTATATACACAAGAAATCATTTTAATAATATATTCGTTCAAATTCAAATGAACTTCTCGATACTATCCGTCACCGCCCTTCGAGTCACGTGTGTAGTAGTAGCTGAAACTCCCATGCTCCACAGGAAGAGTTAAGGTCCCCATTTCATTTTGATGATTTGTCTGATTATGACTATCTTTTCTCTTTACTCTCTAGGCACAGCTGTATGGTTGTTGCTTCCATTTATTTGTTATCCATTTTTATGTACTCAAATCTTAAATACTCTAATATCATTTACTCCAATAGCCCCTCCACCACATCTTTTTTTTTTCTTTAACAAAATAATTGGTAAGTTTTGTGCTTGTGATATTTCCTCCTAAATATCTTAATGACAACTACATTTCATTACAAAAAAAAAATCCACACTTGTGAATATGGAGGTGCATTCAAGATTATTGTAATCTATTCCTTTCTTGCTTATAACAAATAAAAAAGAAAAAATCAAGAATGTAAAGGGGATGGAAATTTTTTTTCTTTCAAAATTGTACTTCATCAAGAGAAATTTCCAACACCCTTTTTAGATCTGATGTTTCTTGTTGCATTTTTTCAGATTATTCTTTTGCTAACAGCAATAAATGCAGAATTTTCATCAAGGCTGCTTGATTCAGTTCTTCAAGATTATGCTTTTAGGGCATTTGTTAGGCCAAGAACTGGGATTCCTTATGATGGGAATGTGCCTTTTAATTACACTGGAATCAAAGTTTCTGCACTGAGGTTAAGAAGTGGGAGTATGAGGAGAAGGGGTGTTAGTAAATACAAAGAATTCCATATCCCAATTGGTGTTTTGGAGCAACCTTATGTAGAGAGGCTTGTTTTGGTGTATCATAATTTAGCCAATTGGTCTGATTTGTATTACCCTTTACCAGGTCATATTCATTTAACACCGGTTTTGGGTATTTTAACTTATGATGCTTCGAATTTGTCATCCATTAATTTGCCTGAGTTGGATATCAGACCTTCAAAGAATCCCATTTTGGTTAATTTTTCAAATATAGTGAAGCCTGTGCCAATGGGGTTGTTGCCTAAGTGTGTCTACTTTAACTTGGATGGTGCAGTTGAGTTTGACAATATATTGAGTGGGAATGTATGTAAGACGACGAAACAAGGGCATTTCTCTATAGTGGTTGAGTTTACTACTGCTGCTGAGCCAGAACCAGAACCCAAACCAGAACCCGCCAGTGGAGGTGATAGAAGTGGTGATAGGAAAAATTGGGTGATATTTGGATCAGTTGTTGGTGGATTTGTGGCATTGATTTTCTTGGTTTTATTGATTGCTTGTTTGAACAAGTATGATAAGAAGAAAAAGATTGATAGAATGGAAGAAGCAGCTGATAGAGGTGTACCACTGCTTATGACAAAAATTGGGAATACAAAGGCACCAATAGCTTCAGAGACTCGTACAAGACCCTCGTTAGAGAATGAATATCTCCCATAGATTTGATTCTTTCTTTTTTTTATTCTGATAATCCAATGATTTTTTGCGATATTTTAATTCAATTCATTCCCTTCCATTCTGTTGTACATTCTACTTTACGTTGTGTTATCAGTAAATTGATCAAGTTTTACTATAAGTGTAAGTTATCAAACTTGGTGCTGAAGTTCCAATTTTCAACATTATCTTTAAGTATAAGGAAGTGAGCTTCCTTGAACCAAAAATAAAGAACCAAACAAAATAAATACAATTACTAATTAACTAAGGCTTCCAAACAGCCTAGCACAATTAATCTAGATGCTGACTTTTTGTCCAGCTGTGGCCTAAGTAGTTATCCCCCACCTTATTCTTTCTTGAGATCTGCAGCTACATTGTAGCTAACATCCATTTTCTTTCGCACCCCCCTTATCCATTACGTCAACCCTTCTTCAACGATCCAAAAGGATTGTGGAATTCCTCTTTTTAAGCAGACTGATGCATTCATCAAGTTATTTCTACATAATTATCTGGTTTCTAATTCCATTTCTGTTTGGATCTGAATCATCTAGTTTAGATTCATCCGCGCAAACCTCACTTGATTCCTTACTTCGGCAATATGCTTTCAGGGAATTGACTGGGAGAAGAACCAGAAATGGTGTTCCTTACGATGCGTATGTTCCTTCCAGCTTGACAGGGGTTAAAGTTTCAGCCATGATTCTTAAAACACACAGCTTAAAACGGAAAGTCTGTGGCTATTATAAAAATTTCTTCATCCCATCCGGGATCATAGAGGAGCCTTATGTAAAGAAACTTGTTCTGGTTTACCAAAACTTGGCTAATTGGTCATCCTTTTATTATCCTTTGCCTGGTTACACTTATTTGGCACCAGTTTTCGGAATCTTGGCTTATGATGCACATAATTTGTATGCCAAATTTCTACGAGACTTGGATATACAAGCATTGGAAGATCCTATTTCCATCAAGTTCCCTTATGTCCAGCTAGCACCGGAGGGGTCTTTCCCCAAATGTGTTTACTTCTACTCGAATAATTTTGTCCAATTTGGCCATGTTAAGGATGGGAATATTTGTGAAACAAGAATGCAAGGCCATTTTTCTATAGTTGCTGAGGTGAAAGTTGCTCCAAGTCCTCCTCCTACAGCCAATGATACTGCCCCAAGTCCTGCTCCTAGTGCCTCTGATACTGCCCCAAGTCCTGCTCCTAGCGCCTGCGATACCACCCCAAGTCCTGCTCCTAGCGCCTATGATACCGCCCCAAGTCCTGCTCCTAGCGCCTATGATACCGCCCCAATTCCTGCTCCTAGCGCCTATGATACCGCCCCAAGTCCTGCTCCTAGCGCCTATGATACCGCCCCAAGTCCTGTTCCTAGTGCCAATGATACTGCCCCAAGTTCTGCTCCTGGCGCCTATGATACCGTGCCAAGTCCTTCTCCTAGTGCCAATGATACTGGACCAAGTCCTGCTCCTAACGCCTATGATACCGCCCCAAATCCTGCTCCTAACGCCTATGATACCGCCCCAAGTCCTGCTCCTAGTACCAATGATACTGCCCCAAGTCCTGCTCCTAGCGCCTATGATACCGCGCCAAGTCCTTCTCCTAGTGCCAATTATACCACCCCAAGTCCTGCTCCTAGTGCCTATGATACCGCCCCAAGTCCTGCTCCTAGCGCCTATGATACCGCGCCAAGTCCTTCTCCTAGTGCCAATGATACTGTCCCAAGTCCTGCTCCTAGCGCCTATGATACCGCCCCAAGTCCTGCTCCTAGTGCCAATGATATTGCCCCAAGTCCTGCTCCTATTTCCTATGATACCGCCCCAAGTCCTTCTCGTAGTGCTAATGATACTGCCCCAAGTCCTTCTCCTACACCTGATGAAAATAATCATCAAAAGATCAACTCTAATACATGGACGATTTCATATGTGTTTCTATTTTTTTCTCTCACAGGAATGTTGTTTGTTGCTGTAAACAAGTCTGGATTATTAGAAATAAGACAGAAATTGTATGATTCAGCAGCAGTTGTTGTGCCCTTGTTAGAGAAAACAGAGGTGCCATTGCCATTGGAAGCTCCAACTAGACCGTTGCTGGAGAACGACTACGTGCTTTAAGTAGCAACACCAATTTTTTTGTGGCTTGCATACTTAGGTACAGCTTTCATCAAACTTTAACATATCAATATATTTTAATCTGTTATAACAAGTTAGTATTTATTTTATTTAGTAGGTTACTAGATTGCATGAGTTATAAGTAATCTGTTGTTGTAGTTAGCTTAACTTGATAGTGTAAAAAGTGTATATATGGCCACTATGTCAACACACACAACTTAAATTTTATATACATTAGGTTGTAAAATGGGGTGTGGGTGCATAATATCTATCGATTCTATTGTGTACAATTTTTCGCTGTCTGTTAGCTTGATCGTGTGTTCGAGTGAAATTTAGTTCGCAATACGTTGGCTCAATAAAACACGAATGCGTACTTGTTGTGTTAGGTCACTCTGTAGCATGTTGCATTAAAGGGAAGAAACCAAAATTCAGGCTCTAAAATATTTGCCGGTTCATAATATGAGAATTTAATTTCCTCTGTTTTCCCATTAAACCCTGAAACTCTTGCTGGTTTTTTGCACTATTTGAGCATATCCAATGTGCAATACAATTGACTCCTAGCAAGATTAGCTGCTCTTTTGGGGTTCAGTAAAAACTGTACCACAACGAAACGAGACAATACAATAAAAGTTTCTGTTAGTCAACAAATTCATTAGCAGACTATGTATAAGCATCACGCTAGAACAAATTCATTAGCACATTTCCACGAGAATCAGTGCAATCACTCCACCGGCTATGTATAAGCATCACGTTAGCACAAATCAAACATCTATGAACTAATTCGAGACACTTTCAGGTAAACTTAGTGATCAATATATACCTTAAATAATGGACAACATAATGAGATTTCTAAGAAAAAACTTGGAAGTATGACGAGGGTACGTAGAAATGATCACTCACATTTGATGATTAAGAATCCAGATGAAGTCCAAAAAAATTCCACGTTCAAATACTCTATGCCCTGAAATTAGTTAAAGATCATGATACAAGACACTAAATCCATCTCACTTGTTCCTTTTAAACACAAACGGTTGTTCAAATGTACTTTTGAAAAAAAACATTTCTTTTAAAAATAAGATGATTTTAAATATTTGGCCTAACAAACTATTACTTCGTGGCAAGGGCAACGCAACTCCTTTTGAATCTCTCGTTATATTTTCATGATGAAAACTATCCATATGAATCAATTTAATTACATACTGTAGTTTCAAAGGTTCGATGAAATGCCTAAATGACTTGAAATCATGTGTATAGCTGTTAACATGAGTTCCTATTATCGTTATGGTGTTTGATCGCCATGATATGCAAAGGATTGAAATCAAGGTAACCTCTCAGTAATACTTTTCCTCTTATATGAGTTCATCACATTCAAAAGGATTTAAAAAGAAATAAGTTTGAGTATATAAGATATTCAGAATAAGTTGATGTTTTGAGATTCACAAGATTCTTCTTTATTATATAAATGAAGGGAACCATTCTTGACAAAAACACACCACTTTCTTCCCTCCTTATTTTTTTTTAAAAAAAATTAAACCATTCTTTATCTCTTGTATCCATCAATCTTGGAGCAACAACAAATAAACACCAAAAAAATTCAACCAATAATATTTCTAAAATCTTTCTTTCCAACTAGAAAAAGGGAATAATTACAAGAAATCACAAATTCCAAAAACCAAGTGAATTTTTTTTACACATTTGTTAAAGAACATGATCAAGAAGAAAGTAAAAAATCTTCCTCATGTTTAGTTCATCAAAATAATATTATTGATCATGATCAAGATTGGATTTTTTCTGATTATACCAAGAAATTTCATAAGAGAAATCAAGATGATTTAAGTAATTTGAATGCTCAAATTATAAATCATAAGGCTTCAAATTATATCAAGAAGTTACATGAGAAAAATTGTTATCAGTTTTTGGCTACTGCTGGATTACCTCTAATTAGATTGCCTACTCCTCCAAAATCTCTTGTTAATAAGGCAGCAACAACAACTTAATTATTATTAATTTATTATTATGTGTTCTTGTATATATGTGATTTATATTAGGAAAAAACTTCACAACAATATGGCAAACATCCATATATATTTAAGAAAAATAGCTATGTTTTATTTTTTTTCATGTTATATAAATATATTAGACTATAAATAGCAAAGCTAATTTTATACATTTAAATTTTTTTGTATTATATACATTTAATATAATAAATAAACATTAAATCGGGAAGTAATTATAATTGAATGCCTAATTAATTATGGCAGGCACATTCGTTAACTTTTTCCATGTTTATCATCATCAAAAAAAATTCTTTTATCAATATCATATATTACATATTTTCTATTTTCCGTTCAGATTCATTCAAGATTCAAGATACTTTACATCATTGCCGGAGTGATTTTTGTGTTTTAGTACCCATCAGGTATCATTTAATTGCATACTCTTCTCGTACTTATACAGTTTAATACTCTCAAATTGTATAAATTTTTTTCTCGTTTGTCTAATGTATCCATACTTATACAGTTTGATACCCACAAATTGTATCTTTTTTGCACGTTTATATAATGTATCCATATTTTTGCTTAGCAACAATGTTGAAATCTATCCATATTTATATACATAGATACTTGTATTGTTATATAAGCACAAGTTAAAATGTTATTTACGAATACAGTTATAATTAGATAGACAAGTACTACATCCAAGATAAAAAGTTGATTAGGGAATACAAGTACATTTGTATCCAACATATTCATTTTTGTGTTTGACAACAATGTATTCATTGTATTCTATATTGGTGTATTCATTTTTTTGAACTAGTGTATCTATTGTCATGTAGTTCACCTATTCAAAATTGAAATACTTAACTTTCATTCACTAATTCAACAATTTGCTTACAATAATAACTTAAATCAATGAAAAAAAATTATAAATACCTTTACGATGCTAGAATAAGAAATATGGAGACAACAAGAAAATTGGATATGATATATCACAATTTTTGTTAAACTGATAAAGAATATGATCTGATGTGTCTTCAAATAAGTATTTTTTAGTTATAAAGTTAATTATGGGAAGTTGCTCATTGTATGATGTAATGTAAGGATAGTCGTTATATTTAGAGTCAATTCCGTATTTAGTTTCTTGTACTTAAAGATGTATTTGTGTATAAATAAAAAAACAGAAAATTATACTAAATATAGCAAAAAAGTGATATAAATTATAGTCATTTATTATAAATAACATACTTATAACTATTGATATTCATTAACCCTATAAATATATTTATTTTTGTAAGTTGCTCTATATACTATCAGTGTAATTTAACATGTTATCATGATATAAGTTATCATTTATAAAGATTACCAAACAATATTATATAACTGTGTTGTATACAATTACCTTTTAATTGATTTGTTAGATAAATATTTCTAGATAATCAGTGCACATGAACTTAACTGATGTTATTGTATAGGACTTAATTTATACTCTTTCAGTTTCAATTTATATGTCACACTACGTACCATATCAAAGCGTCTTTGATAGATTAGTCATAACATTTTGTTCCGAATTCAGATGGACAAACAATCACTGACGTTAGAAAAAGAAGGCTCATAGACCTTTAACTTAATAGGTCTTAGGGCACGTAACTCTTTATAATCTAAAAAATATAATCGTTTGAAATTAACTTTTATATCATCTCATGCGAAAAACTTAACTAGTAGAAAAGTCATGAACTTTTCTTAGTGCTAGAGGTCATTATGACCCTAAACCACATCTATACACTTTCTCCATATAGAAATAAACCGTGATATACAATTAGAAATCATCGATTCGGATCGATATACAGGGAGAATAGTTCAAACCTTTGCTAAGAAGTTGTGGTGTTACTTCGTATTTCATGGATAGAGTATACAATAATTTTCAAGAAATACCAAAACATATTGTGTAATTAATATATTATGATGGATATATATTCCTCATATATAATTCAAATTTGCTAGAGTTATATAGATTTTAAATATATACTTATATTTTTGTAGAAAGTTGTATAGTGATTAATTGAAGTTTAAATGGTTGTTCAATATTTAAAGGAAAAATTAGCAAATTAGATTAAAAAAAACAAACATATTTAGTGAAATCCTTCCTATTTTAAAAATATTTGTAAAAATATCATTATTTTAAAAAAAATAATGTATCCTAAATCACTTCCTAATTTCTCTCACAACGCACACGTTTCCAGTAAAAAAAAAAAGGAAAAAAAATTACATGTCTCTCAAGTTATTCTTACCAAATTTAAAAAAGAATAATTTATTTTCTCTCTCTAAAATTTATCTCGTCCATTCTCCCCTATTTTTCAAATTCTTCATATCACGTTTCCCCATTTTTTAAATTTCTTATATCACTCTTCCCTCTCTTTTTTTTGGTTTAAGAAATTGAATTTTCAACAATATCATTGATTAAGGTATTCATCTTTATTCTATTGTTTGATGTTTTCGTTTAAAACTTTTTAGATTTTTATGTCTTTTTCAATCTTCTTATTTTCGGTTAAGACTTTAAATAAAGGAAAAAATACAAAAATTGCAATCCAATTTCTGATTCAAAGAGGACTATAAGAAGTATCACATATAATCATCAACTTTTGGGAATTTTGCCTCTTTGATTTATGCATTACTCCAGGATTATTCGAAAATGTAGTTTGTGCAACTAAAATGGTTCAAGATAGAAGATCTAAGTTTCTTCATGATTCTACTCGCATTCAAGTTCAAGATAGTATTATTAAAAGGGTAAATACACTATTAATAAAAGAAAAAAATTGGGTGTAGAAGATTTCGAAAAATTTGTAGAAGACCAAGTTGAGGAAGAACAATTTTCTATCAGTTTGTTTTGTATTTATAATTTTTTTTTAGTATTTGGTATTCCTTCTCAATTTGCATTCAAAACACTGATTTGTGTTTATTAAAAATCTTATGTTGCATAGTTTATGAATCTTGTATTTGTCCCAAATTTGTATTCATCCCAAAAATATGTCAACTAGTTCTATATTTTATTTATAAGAAGATCAACTTTCTATTAGTTTATTTGTTTTTATAGTTTTTCTTCAAATTTTTGTATCTGGACTCAATTCGTAATGCTATTAGCATTTGTATTTTATTTAAGAATGATTGCAATAAATATTCTTGTACTCTTTTTCAATTTTATACTTCTTTCTCACTTTTTCATCATATTATTTTTATATTTATACATCATTATACTAAATAAAATATAAAAACTAGAACGAATACAAATACAAATGATATATATATATTGGAATGAATACGACTTAGGAAAGGAAACAAGATTTTGAAGAGAAAAATAAATACACAGTTTAAAAAATAACGAATACAAATATGTTTTTTAAATAGATACATATTTATTTGGCATACCTATTGGAATGAATACAAACTAATAAAGAAATACAAGTTTCATTATACAATATACAACATGAAAACTAGAATGAATACAAATATAAATGGTATACATATTGAATGAATACAATTTAAGCAATGATAGAAAATTCTGAAAAATAAAACATGAGAAAAATATTTCAAATAACAAATAAAACTATAGGTGTTCAAATTTCTAAATTAAAAATTTATAAATTCAAAACATAAAACTATAACGTATTATCATAAAGTTTTATTACAATAATTAGTGAAAATTGAATATTTAATTTTTGATTCTCTGATATTCATAACAATAATTAGTGAAAATTGAATATTGAAAATTTGATAGACGTGATTTTCTTTAATTTTGTGATTTTCGTAAGATTAATTAGTGAAATTTGAATATTTATTTTGGTAAATAAAAGTGTTTAGAAACAAAAAAGATTAAGAAAATTGGACATTGAATCTTTTTTTAAAACAGTGGTGAGTGGTGTATTTTTTAAAACATGGTGGAAGAAAAAGAAAGAGATGGAAGTTGGTGTGTTTCGATAAATTTTAACTTATTACACTTTTAAGCATTTGTTCCTTTTTAAAATAATTTCCTTCCTTAAATTTCTCCAACCTGTTTTATAAAAATTGTATTCATTAAATAAAAATAATTAACAAAAACATAAAAATACATAATAAAAATAAATTTTTGACATTTTTACTAAATATTGAAAGTGTTGCTAATGAGCCCTCTCAAATATTAAAATATTGACATTTTGAAAAAAATTTCATATTTAATTGACATTTTCATAATTCAATTTTTTCAATTTAGAGGTTTTCCACTTTTAAAATATGATGATGACGTGTTGATCACAAATTCATAATCAGTAATATTATAGCAAGTAAAAATGAAAAAAATTCCATATAAAATATGGAACATAATCTATTTCAAGATACACAATTTCAAAGATATTTTAAAAAGAGTACATTATTCTAGTAGTATATATCATAGCAAATAAATAATTTTCCATACAAAATATGGAATATAAATCTACTTCAAGGTATACAATTTCAATAATATTTAGCAAGTAATATATTAGTTTCCAAACAAAATATGGAACATAATCTATTTTAGATACACAATTTCAAAGATGTTTCAAAAAGAGTATATTTTTAGTAGTATCATAGTAAATAAATAAATAAATTACCATACTAAATATGGAATATAAATTTACTTCAAGGTATACAATTTCAATAATATTTCAAAAAGTATAATTTTCTAGTAGTATCATAGCAAGTAATATATTAGTTTCCATACAAAATATGGAACATAATTTATTCTAAAATACACAATTTTAAAGATATCAATTTTTTTTAAATAGACCTTCCTAGACATATATTTTTGTACACAAAACATTACCACAACAGAAGCACGTCAGTCCAGAAGTCTTTGAATATTCAACAAAAGTGGTGGTCACTAAGAGATCAATTTTACTAATTGGATTGTTTTATTTGGCTTTTCTAATTATGATTTCAGGTACTGAAGCTATTGATCAAGCTGTTAATATAGGAAGATATTCTGATTATCCAGATTGTAATGTAGTTTGTATTCAGGCATTCTTTAAGGGGGTGATTGTATGATGGTTAAAGGCACAAACAGTTGTTTTTGTGAACCTAAATCATGATTAATTAGGCAAAAATTATTGCCAATTATTGGCTTATGTTGTTTGATTAGTAGTCAATTTTTAAGATTTTGGATCATTCCAAAATTACTTTATATGATTTATTGAAGCAAACTCTTATCTTCTATGTGTTCAATTTTAATTTATGTCATATCAAATTACTAAAAATGATGATGATGACTTTTTCACCAATAATATCTCCTCAGTGTTTTTTTTAACATTATATATTACTCTTAAAGTGTTAAAAAAGGTAAATTTTATCGCACATTTTCAAATTGTTTGATCTATAAAAAGTAAAAAAAAAATACACTTTAGAATTAGAAAGGTTGGAAAATAGAAATGCCTACTTGTAGATATAATAGGAATATCTATTTGTAGATCAAAATTCAAGCCAACATGAAAAATCACATAAAAAGTTCAAGAAATAACTTTTAGTAAAAAATTACTTGTATAGATATAATAGGAACATCCGATTTAGTTAGCACGATTAAGCTACAAATAAAATAAACACACAAAAGAATTTTAGAAATAAAGAAAAAGTAATATATATATATATATATATATATATATAATAGAAGTACTATATTGTTTTGTATGTACATTCATATTTTTGTATAAATTGTTACCGGAGAAATGATTAATTGAAAGGTAAAATAATTATTCAATTTTTAATTGAAGTTTAGATAATTCAAATTTTCAATTTAGGGGCTTCCAACTTTTTAAATAATAAGATGTTGATTATTTTACTGTAATAATCATAGATGACTACTAATCAATGTAGATTAGAATAGCATTATAGCAATTAGCAAGTAATAAATAAATTTTAATACAAAATATGAAACATAATTAATTTCAAGATGCAGAATTTCAAAGACATTTCTAGAGAATACATTTAAAAAAATTTATAAATAGACCTTCCTAGACATACATGATACATAAAACATTATAGACGATTAAAAACGTGCCAGTCTAGAAATCTTTGAATATTCAACAAAAATGATGACCGCTAAGAGATTAGTTTTACTAATATGGATTGTTTTGTTTTGCTCTTCTAATTTTGATTTCAGATATTGAAGCTATTAAGTAAGATATTAATTTAGGAAGATGTTCTCATTATCCAGATTATAATGCAGCTTATATTAAGGCGAATTATAAAAGTGGTGATTGTTTGTTTGTTGAAGGGGTTAATACTTGTTTTTGTGAATCTAATTTTTAATTAATTAGTAAAAAATTACTGCCAATTATTGGTTTATTATGTTGTTTTAAGAATAATGCTTTTTATTCAATTCGAAGGATTTTGGATATTCCAAAGATTACTTCATATGATTTATTAAAGCAATTCCTTTATCTAATTCTCTGTGTCCAATTTTATATATGTTATGTCAAATTATTATCTTCTACTACTATATGTTCTTTATTTCTTATTGGTGATCCATAGTTTTTTAATAACTTAAAAATTAAAATGGGAGGTTTCGATAATTTTAGCTAAAATTTTGTATACGTGTCAAAGCAGGACTAAATAGGGCATGTTATAAAGTATAAATTTTGAATCTAATTCTACGTTTTGTTCTTATTGCAAGACTATTATAACACGAAAATTGGGCATGGAAGTTGGTGTATAATATGTTCATTGTCAAGAGGATGAAATGTACTAAGTTCACGAGATGTCTGTCACCTCTAATCAGTATCAGGTAAACATCGACATCAGGGCTAGGACAGATGAAAAGAAAACACTTTATACTTGTTAGTGTTCATAGTTTTCGCTTTGACATTTCCAAATATTATGTCATGTTACCAATTAAAAGTTATAATTGACTGAGAAGATCTCGTTTAATGAAAAATATCATGTTACACTGTAGAATGATTACAAATATATTCAAAAAAAGAAAGGAAAAAATTCCTATTCTAAGCTTTTGTGTAAATATTTTGTCTACAAAAGCTATGTAAAGTTCGATACAATCACGATGGAATGAAGAAAGAATTGAATCTTACAGATTATCTTTTCTACAACGCGGACTACCTGCATTTGGACAGAAAGACCCTATGAAGCTTTACTATTCCGTGGGATTGGCTTCGAGCCATTGTTCAAGCTCCCTAGCTTAGATTGAAACGTTGGGTTCTCTTATTGTTGTTCAATCTCCAAGACGAATTTGAATTTCCATTGAGAATGGAATAGTGTTTGTATCCAAAGGTGAATAAAGCCCTGACTTCTAGACTTGTTTCTCTACAATAGTCATCGGGATTCACTCCTTAGAAAGAGGACTTCTCCCAAGGCAACAAACCAGTTGATAAATCAGCAAAGTTTGACAAAACAAAGTCTCGAAGGCCGGTGTCCCAAACTTCACAGAATTGTGATCAGACTACATATGTTACCTACAAAGTTTTACTTGATATTTCTAAAGTTATCTTTGCCTATACAGGGTTTCTAGATGATGAGCGCACCTATTATATATAAAAAAAAGTTGATTTAAGATACAAATTTAATTGGTTCGATTTTTTAAGTTATTATCATTGAAAATAATTAAAATTCTAAGCTCATACGTCTAAAAATAAAACGCCTAAGTGTTGTTACCAATAGCCACCTACGGAGGTCTTACCCAATTGTAGAAAGAAAACAAAAAAAAAAACAAGATAGATATAAAATTTAAATTTCTAACCTACTTCAAATGGTATACACAATCATCATCACAATATAAAATTTAAATTTCTAACCTACTTCAAATGGTACACACAATCATCATCACATTATATGATACTTCGAGTGTGGGTTCACACATCCATATTTCAAAAAATATATAAATAAAATATAATAAGGACTATTATAAATGATTTTGGAAGGAAAACATGAATTCACATGAACCAGTGATCACTCCTCCATACGGCCGTGTTATTTTACCTAAGTAACTAGTCATTAAAGATATTGAAAGCTATGTTCTTTTTGCTGTTAAGCCACAAAACAGATTTGATTCATGCAATTAAATTTCACCGTAAAAATGTTAGCACTCTTTATAAATGTCTTTAAAATTTAGAACAATATTAAATATAATATCAATCAATTAATATTATTAAATATTTTAATTTTTTTTTATTAATGTATATATTTATTGTCGCGAACAGAAAGCCAATGAATGCCTAGGAAAGTGGCATCTTCTTGGAGTCTGAAAGGGACAGAGTTGACAGGAGTTGAGTTACATAATATATCAAGTAGCAGCAAATAAGGTTGAACTTGTGAGCCCTTAAATAAAACAAGTTGATTCATCATTGCATTGATTCCTAACGTATGACAACAACTCACATGTATACCTCATATTTGTCGATTTGAACAATTTAATTTAATTAACATCAAATTTACATATTCTTAATTACTAAATCTTAAGCTCACATATCCACAACTAACCAGTCTTCCTTCCTGCAAGATAAGTAAACAAAGAGAGAGACTCTGGGAAACTAAACCAGAAATTTAACTAGGTGCCTTTTTATAAAAATTAAAGTTAATAGGTTCGATTTACATGAGAATTTGCTTAATTTTCACAATTAGGAAATGAGAAATGCCATAAACAAAATGTCGCATTTAAATGATAAAAATTTCATGCTAAATCTTCATTTAATTACGAATAAATAATGAATTATAAGAAAAATTCAATTAGCTAGGAGTGTTTAAGTGATGAATAGCTAGGAATTACCGATTAATTCCATATTTTGTTGGTCAGCCAACCCACCTGGTCATTTCAAGACACGGATAATTTATAGGTTTGACATAATTCAATTGCTTTGATCAAGATTTTATATTTGTATTAAAAATCAGTTAGCTTGTAAATATCCAATTAGCTTTTTATTTAGAATTTTAAATTTTATAAACTCAAAATCTTAACTATCCTCAGATTCAAGAAGTCCAAGACAAAAGTTAACAAAAATAAAATTAAAAAATAATAATGGTATCATATAGTATAAAACTAATATATCTAATTATAAGGTACTCAGATGACACATGGAATAGTGTCTAAAGAAAACGACATGGTTAATTAATTAAGACAGAAGTTAACAGCTTGCATATAATCAGGTGTCATTATTAATCGAACCAATAGATAACGTTGACACCATTTTATATCTTGATTACCTCAAATTTGCATGTGCAACACAAGAGCAACTCCATCCTTGACTTCTCTCATGGCTGTTTCAAGGAGGTTTATCCCAAACTAATAAATATATGATATGTGTCATTTTCTTACCTATAAATATTTAATTCACTTGCGTTAAATGTAAGTCATGGACATTGTGGCGTTGAGTGTGTGATTCATGAAGCATTTGTTGTTGAAGGAAATGTCATCCTCTTTTTTTAATTTTCTAATATTCGAAGCCCCTTATCTGAGAGTAACACTTCCCAACAAAATATTTTTTTATATTCAAAAGATCAGAACATGAAATTTTGATAATTTTTATTTAGAATGAAACAGTTCTATCATCACTGTATTACAATTCACGTTCGAGTGTTATAGCGAAAGAGAAAGATAAGGGGGGAGCAGACAAAGAGCATCTTTAGTTGGATTGAGTGGGGACACATAAAAGTTTTTACGTAAGATCAAGCAAAGCCAGTGAGCAGTATAGGGAAAGTACAAAAAGAAGAGTGTTGTAGATTTGTCCTTATTTTTGGCCGATCCAACATAAGTGCAAGTGCCCCTAATGATCTGTCAGCGCTAACCTCGCAACCCATCACCCCTCTCGTATTTTCCGGTCAAACCATGTGCTTCCATAAACCTTTTTTTTAATCATCAAGAGCGGAGCTAAAATAAAATTCAAATCACAAAGGAGCGGAGTTTGAGTAAAATTCAAATTATTTCATAACATTTAGTGATTTTTCATTTTTCGCGCCAAATTAGGAGTGACGCTTTCAACAGAATTTCCTTTTGAATAAAACACTTTCGCTAATGCATCAAAAACCATATTGAATATTGGTCAGTTACTTTCACTAAAATGTCTTGTTTGTCATTAGGAGAACTTATTTTGAATCTTGAAATTCAAATTTTGACTCGGCTTATGAAATGTTTTGGTCAAAAACAGCTCAACTTTACATTCAAATTGTGGATTTTCTACTTTAAAAAGAGTCAATAGACATCGCTGGTCAATGTTTATTCATATATGATGTACTTGGAAAGTAATGTTAATTTTATTTGTATTAATTATCATAATCCCTAGAAGAGCAACTTATATATAATTGAAGAAATTAAACCACCAACTAGAGTTACATAGAGTTATAATAAGTAAAATAATTAGGCAATAGAGACCAAAAGGCAAATTAAATGATGAGATGGAAGTTACAAAAGACCCGTAAAATAGGGGTATTTGACATTTTTTTGATAATATATAATGGACCCACGGACCACGGTTTGCTAAAACTGAGGAAAAATTAAACAATTTTATACAACTTGAACAGTATGCACATTCAAATTATTGGAAAGTGAAACTTCCCCACCACTATACACATTTTTTGTCTATTTCAAATTATTTATCGAGTTTTTCTTTCTCACATCTATTAAGAAAAAAATTAGTCAAGAGGAAATTTTTTTCCGTCTTAATCTCTTTTTGTTGAATTTTTACTCTATTCATATGTCAGTTTTTTCATAATTGTAATGTTTGTAGTCTTAAAAATTATATGAAAAAGTCTTGAATTACTAAAATAACAAATATTTGAGACAATTATATTTTAAAATCACAACAAATAATTTAAGAAAGAAGAGTATAAATTGAACTTTCATTTAATTTTGGGCTCATATTTTGGACTTTCTTTTAAAACTAAATAAATAATGGTACTACCATAAAACAAATGACAGCTAGTAAGTAGCGACATACCTATACAAGAACAAACGTTGCATGCAAATAGTTTTTTTTCATTTTCTTTTCCTGTATTTATCTTGAGGCTCGACTAAATGGATTTGCATTAAGAAATCACACTTTGGGAAGTAAAATACTCCGTACTAAAAGCGACTAATAAAAATCCAGGAACCAAATTTTTAATAACCATTTTTAATTCAAAATGAATAAATATTTATTACTACATCGATGATAAGTAATAGTCAAAGATATATGGTAGAAATATTTAGTTTTGAAGAAAAAATGGAAAAGCTTAACCAATCAAGTATAGTATCAAAGCATGTGAGGAAGAGAAGGTTTTTGTTTTCTTGTTAGTCAAACAAAATGAAGAAAGTTTATGGGTCAAGACAGGCCAACGAAATGGACACGAGGTATATTAAATACCAAGTGAGGGATCTAGGGTTTCTACGACTAAACATCATATGATAATTTGAGAAATATTAAACTCCAAAAATAAAAAGAAATACTTTAACTAAGGACATAGAATTTAATAACATTTTTTGTTCTCAGTTGGTGTTTGATAACCGTATAAGAATCTTGATTAATTTAAATTTATTGTGTAAGGTTCATGATGTTAAATTAAAGGAGGAACCACTTTTTATTTGTCTTTCTTTGTTTTATATATTTAAAATTTAAGTACAAATCGTTTATTAAATATGAAGAACTTTTATTCATCCGCCATAACCCGATTAAACATATCGAAATCACTATTAGAGACTCAATAAAATAACCAATTCATATAAAACAATCTTAATCCTTTTTAAATGAGTCAAAACATAAAATAATGCCATGAAAAGATATAGGACCATATGAGTAAACCTTAATTAATTTCCTAATTGTATGCACCACATGGAGGGAGCTAGAAATGCAAAGACAATACTCACTATAGCATATAATCTTTACCCCAAACATATAATTTCACTTGCTACAATGGTGATTAATTTATTTTTTTTATGTCCTGTATCCTTATTAGTATTTGATTATTTTAAATTTATATCACATAGGACCTCCATTTAGAGGTAAATGCTTCCTATTCAAAAAAAATTCATATCCAAAATTTGAATTTGAAATATGTGATTAAGGAAAATATAGCTCTACATAGTGATGGACACCCTTTATCGAAAAAAATAGCATACATATAAATAAAATGATATACAAAATGATTAAATTATATATTTTGAACACCCTTAGCATAACAAACTGGCGTTGCTATTTCTGGACATTCTTTAAGAAATTTCTCGCTTCGCTACTCACTGCATCGTTGGTGGTTAAATATGTGCATAAAAAAATATGTTTTTAAATTGAATGCAAAATAAATTATTTATGGGGGGAGAGAGAAGGGAGGACCCATATTCCACCGCCCATTAGCACGCAGAATATATTACCAAAACCAAACACACATAACCCATTGTATCATATATGGTCCATCTAACTCTCTTCTCATTTTCTTCACCTTACATTGCTAAACCCTAACACAAATAATTGTACTTCAATTTGCTTAGCTTCTTCATTCCTTTTTTTGAAGAAATTAAGTATAGAATTGAAGTAAAAAAGCTATGGATGATGAAGGAGAGATGTCAAGAAGGCCAAGAGGAAGACCAGCTGGATCGAAAAACAAGCCAAAACCACCCATTATCATCAATCGAGACAGCGCCAACGCTCTCCGAACACATATAATCGAAATCGCGGATGGTTGTGATGTAATGGAAAGCGTATCCAATTTTTCGAGAAGAAGACAAAGAGGAGTTTGCATTATGAGTGGAACGGGAAATGTTACTAATGTGAATTTAAAACAACCAGCTTCATCCGGTGAGATTGTAACTCTACATGGAAGATTCGAGATCTTATCTCTATCCGGATCATTCCTCCCACCACCCGCTCCCCCAGCTGCTTCAGGGTTGACTATTTATTTAGCTGGGGGACAAGGACAGGTGGTGGGAGGAAGCGTGGTTGGCGCCCTTATGGCGTCAGGACCTGTTGTTATTATGGCTGCTTCGTTTAGTAATGCGGCCTATGAAAGGCTACCCTTGGAAGAGGATGATCAGAATCATCCTCTTCCAATGCCAGGAGGTCCTCTTGGATCTCCTGGTGGACAACAACAACAATTACTAGGCGGTGACCCATCAATGTTTCATGGGACACCGCCACCAAATCTTCTCAACTCATCAATGCAATTACCTCATGAAGGATATTGGTCAACGGGACGACCTCCTTTCTAACTTGAAAGAAATCTATGCGCGTAGGTATTATTTTTTGTTGAGTGTTTTTTTTTCTCTCTATAACATTAAGAGATCATGGAAAGTGGAAGGGGATTAGTTATACGAATCGAATTCTCACTTATTATTATGTTGAAAAATTAACTCCTTCCTTCCCTCTCTACTTCTTAGGAAATATTTTTAGGAAGAGGATTTTTTTTTTCAGGCCGTTGACCATTTGAAGTAAGTTTAATTTGTAGCTTTGAATATTTCTTAGTTTTAATTTACATCCTTTTTTGAGGTTTTTTTTGTATTGTTATTGGTTTAATTAATGATGAAATGCTTGTACTTTGATCAAATTAACTTAATTGTAAATTTGATGTTTTCTTGGTGAGTTGTCTCTTGAGCTAATAATAGAATTTTAATTCTTTCTGACTAAAAGCAAGTGTAAAAGAGTTGGGATTTTTAATTTGTGAAGGCTGTATATCTTGTAAGAGATTTATTTACTTGAACAGAAAATTAAGTATACTGCTATTAATTCCATAATCATGATATACTAAATTATATTGAAGTAATGATAACTATTGAATTAAGAAGCACTCATTTATTAAATTTTGTGTTTGGTAACATGAAAATTGTCATTTAGAAAATAAATGATTTCTTACTTAATTTGAAAATTTTGGTTTTCCAAAAATCTTGACCGATGAGGTGTTTAGCCAATTTTGAAAAAAAAAACAGTAATTTTTTTTTATAGTATTTGAAAACTAGAGTTGTATTTGGTCATGAATATATAAATTAGAATTGTTTCTAAATTATATAGTGAGTAATTTGAAGTGAAAAAATAAAAAACTATTTTTATTATCTTTTAAATTCCTGAAATTTAGAATTTTCAAAGTTTTATGATAAACATATTTTTCGGAATTTAACTAGAAAAAAAAAAGTAAAAAAGTTTGGTGGTCAAACTCAATAAATATGTTACAACTAGTTTGAAATTAGCTCTCTCTAACGATGAGTTGTGGGACTACTTCAACGATGTGTGCTACCAATTAATTAGGAGGATTTCAGTTCATAATGTTTCATGGTCAACAATTGATTAATTATTTGAATTCTGCCTTTTTTTAATCTTTCCTAAAGTCACTTTTTGTAAACCCAATTTAATTAACTTTGACTCTTTTTTTTCTCTTCCTTCATTCATCTTGTTTTGATCAAAAGGAAATGAAATCCCATAATAAATGATATGAAGAATTCTTTCAGAATTTTAAGTTAGACTAGAAAATAAAAAAGACATAATTTGAGATTCTTTCTATGATATTTTATTTTTAAAAACATTTTTATTCTTTTAACATTAATATATTTAAACTAAAAAATGAAGAAAAAAAATCAGTTTATTTTAAATTAAATTTTTTAAATAATTTTTTAATTTTAACTAAATTTTTTGATTATTTAGCACTTTCTTTTTTTACGTAGTTATATATTGAATTCTTGATTTAATCACCTGTTATAGAAGATTGATTTTCATCCTTTTTAAGGTTGCCAACTTAATGTTCCTACTGAAATAATCATATATTTATAAGCCCTAAGCCTTTATCCAATGGATCGCCTCAAATATAATATAGGCTTTATTAGGGATTAGGTGAGTGTTCAATTGGCTCAAGAATTTTTAATCGCTCAATTGATTTATTACTCGAACTTCTATTTTATTGGCGAAAGTTTTACTACCTTTCCCTTTCCCAACCCCATTTTTTTCTTAAAATAATAGGGCTTAGTGTCACGGACTTTTCGAATCGGACAATACTCCGTGCGGCACTTGACGGTCTACTCACGATTCTTGCACGATCTTGTAGACTCAAGTAAGCCTTCCTCTATTTGGATCGCTAAGAGAACTTTAGAAAGAGAAAACAAAGACAGATTTGGAAGAATGGACTAGTATCTTATTAGTCAATTGAATTGTTGGATGCTTTACAAATACAATGACCCTACTATTTATACTACTCTAATGACTAAGAGTAATTAAATACAACTATACAAGTCCCTATCATGCACTCAAGGCATGACTACATCCTAAGAATGTCTAAGTCTTCCAAAAAGGACTCCTAGCCTTGACTAGTCTGCCCCATGATCTGCACAAGCCTCTCAAAGACTTGTAACTCCTGAAACAGCCGCCCCACTAACAAGTGTAACAGCTGTAACGGCTGTAACTGCCGTAACAGCTGAAACTGTTGTAACTGCTGCCTCTTCAGCTGCTGCTGGCCCCCTTAGCTGCTGACCTGCGTGGTCAGCCTGCTCCCTTGCGCCTGCTGCGCCTGCTGGCTGCCTAGGCAGGTCGCGAACTGCCTGGGTATCAGGCGGGTCGTGACAAACTCCCCCACCTGATGATGCGACGTCCGCGTCGCATTGCGTCCGTATCGGCGTTGAGTTCTGCCGGGCGACCATCAACTCGCGTACTCGATCAATCCCTTCGAGCAGCCTCTTCATCGATGTCCCGTCCTTTCTCGACCCGATCTTCCGAACTTCCTCCTTCAACGGAGGCAAGTGCTCCGGCGGCTTCTTCATCATGTCAGCGTTCCTACTCGGAACCCTCTCACTGCGCGGTGGCATGGACTTTCCAGCACCATTGTCTTCTCTCGAACTTGCAATGGTTGTTGCCGGTGTTAACCTTCTTCTCACGTCGACCCACTCGAGCTCTATGGCTGTCAGTCTAGCCTGTCCCTCCGTCGCCTGTGCCTTCACCATGGGAACTGTGCATTCCCTTCCTTTCTCCATGATTGTCAATTTTTGGAGATGAGGATCGATTACTGCATGGCACTGCTGGAAGAACTTCTGCCCAAGAATAACATCAAACATGTTGATGGGGGCGATGATGAATTTGGTTTTCCCTTGCCAATCGCCTACCATGATGTTCACGCCGTGTGCTACTCCAACTATGGGAGTCGGTGATGCGTTGACAGACTTTATTTGGGCGTTGCTTGAAGTATATCGCAACCCCAACCTCTTTGCTGCCGTCTTGGTCATAACATTGACCTCAGCACCGGTGTCGACCAACGCACGCGCAGGTTTCCCATTGACCGTGATGTCGACTGTTTGAGCCCACGCCATGGACTTTGCAAGTCCCTTGTCAGCATGCTTCGGCTCCGCTTGCCTTGGCTCAACTTGCCCTGGCCTCGTCGATGGTTGCTCGATGACTGCCCCGCATAGGCTTACCACGCCCAACTGCTTAGTCTCCCCGACTTCTTCTTGGGCCTTCTCTTCCTTCCGCTCACGGAGTATAGCACCAAGACTTTTCAGTTCAGGGCATCTTTTGTAACCATGCGGCCCTTTGCATATGAAGCAACCGTCCTTGGAATCCCGTACCGTGTTGCCACGATCTCCGGGCTTCTTGCCGCTGGACCCGTAGGTGTCACACCTCTTGGGTTGTGGCGTTTGCTCCTCGCCTTCACCACTGTCATCCCCACTATCATCATGACTGCCTACCTCGTCGTCCTCCTCGGCACTAATAGACTTCTCTCGCCTGAAGTCTGTCAAGGCTTCAGCCTGCGTGATGGCGTCGTCTATAGTCCTGACTTGCCGCCGTTCCAACTCCGTTCTGGCCCAATTTTGCAGCCCGTCCATGAAGTAGAACAATGCGTCGTCATCCTTGAGGTCGGGAATCTGAAATGTAAGGGTTGTAAACTCCCGCACATACGCGCGTATGCTGCCCTTTTGTCTCAACTCCCGCATCTTGCGCTTTGCCTCATAGACAACGTTGCTAGGGAGGAACGCCTTCTTGAACTCCACACGGAACTGCTCCCATGTGTTCAACGCGCATGTTCCCTTTGCGATGTCAGACTCTTTACGCTTCCACCATAGCATGGCCAACTCTGAAAGATACAACACAGCCGTGTTAATCTTGTTCACATCACTACGGACCCGCATACACTTGAAATAATTCTCCAAGTGCCAAAGGAAATTATCCACCGCTTGCGCGTCACGGACGCCTATGAAGACTGGTGGCTTGGGCGCCTCAACTCTGGCTTCCCTTTCCCGGTCATGTGATGAGGATCCACCAACCTCTCTATCCTCCTCGAGTGCTGCCACCTTGGCCTTAAGCGACTCAATTGTGCCAAGTGCTTCCCTAAATCTGATTTCTAAGGAAGTAATGGCCTCCTTTGTCTCGTACTCGGCTCGCTGGCGTGCCTCCAACTCCTCCCGGACGTTCTCAACTTCCTCAAGGGAGTACTCTTCAAGAGCTTTGAGATCTCTGTCCGTTCTATTCAAGCGCTGGCCTATGATCTCAACGGCTTGCCTCGCCATTTCGACCCTTGCAATCCACTCCGGTCCGACAGTAACGTCCACGGACTCCTCGCCGGTGTCTACGTCACTTCCATCGACAATTTGGGGAGGGAGAGATGTTTTCCCTTCGCTTGGTGGAGGAACACTTGGTGGAAGACCGGGCAGATTGGGTTCATTACCCGTCTGCTGCTTCTTCCCTTTCTTGTTCTTCTTGCCACCATCAGTGCGGACGTTGGGGGTGCTGCTAGCGCCGTCTCCTTCGTTCGTCATTCTCTTACGATGAACCTGCTCTGATACCAACTGTCACGGACTTTTCGAATCGGACAATACTCCGTGCGGCACTTGACGGTCTACTCACGATTCTTGCACGATCTTGTAGACTCAAGTAAGCCTTCCTCTATTTGGATCGCTAAGAGAACTTTAGAAAGAGAAAACAAAGACAGATTTGGAAGAATGGACTAGTATCTTATTAGTCAATTGAATTGTTGGATGCTTTACAAATACAATGACCCTACTATTTATACTACTCTAATGACTAAGAGTAATTAAATACAACTATACAAGTCCCTATCATGCACTCAAGGCATGACTACATCCTAAGAATGTCTAAGTCTTCCAAAAAGGACTCCTAGCCTTGACTAGTCTGCCCCATGATCTGCACAAGCCTCTCAAAGACTTGTAACTCCTGAAACAGCCGCCCCACTAACAAGTGTAACAGCTGTAACGGCTGTAACTGCCGTAACAGCTGAAACTGTTGTAACTGCTGCCTCTTCAGCTGCTGCTGGCCCCCTTAGCTGCTGACCTGCGTGGTCAGCCTGCTCCCTTGCGCCTGCTGGCTGCCTAGGCAGGTCGCGAACTGCCTGGGTATCAGGCGGGTCGTGACATTAGTCTATATGAAATTCATGTGAATAATTCTGACTCAACAAGAAATTCAATATATAAATGGTTCAATGATTAAGTCATGTTCATCAATTATGTTGGTTTAGCCCATATTATTGGATTGGATTTTATCTGATTCCAACCCAAGCTTAATAGGTGCATGTGGTGATGAAATTACAAAGCTCTCATCATTTGAGTCCTTATGCAAAATTTTGAGGTTTTGACCAAACTAAGTCATTATATAAAACAATTCATCAAAATAATATGTTTTTTTAAAAATTTTACAAAACTATCATAAACGTATTTCACAGTAACATTTTAGGGTATATTTTATTTTTTAAAAGCTAACGGCGTTAGATTGATATATGTTACTCACAGTAACGTTTTACTCCTAAAACATTACTAAAACGTTACTGTGAATAACGTTTTAGGAGTAAACGTTACTTTTAGTAACATATATCAACCTAACGCTGTTAGTTTTTAAAAAACAAAATATACCCTAAAATATTATTATAAAATACGTTTATACTAGTTCTGTAAAATTTTAGAAAATAATATTATTTTGATGAATTGCTTTATATAATGACTTAGTTTGATCAACTCCAAAGAAGTAAATTCCAAGTTTATTTTTTTTCCTTTAAAAGCACAAGTTTGACTATTTGGAGCATTTAATTAGGTAGGTATATAAATATATTTCATTTATAGATCATATAGAAGTAGAAAATATAGCTAGACATATACATTAGAAGCACTTTCAACAACTGACTGATGATCAACAAGAATTTGTCCTAATGCAAACACAAGTATGTGCCTTTTCACAAGAATTTGTCGTAATGCAAACACAAGTAGTAGATAAGACTGCTTCTACTTTAATAGATGTTTCGAGGTTGAGCTCGATAGATAAAAAATCTTTGATAAATATTATTTTTTCCTAATGAAACTTCATAGTAAAATATAGAATAACACCATATGTGATACAAATCAAAATTAATTGAAATTCAATATAATATCGACGTTAAATTAGAAAGAAAATTATGTGTTTTTAGCTTGTATATGATGTGTGACAGGTTGGCCCATGATGATGAATTTTAGCCTAATTATCTCAACTTTTTGAAACATCTGATTATTTTTTAATTTTTACTTTGGCATAAAAGTCAGTCACATTTATAATTAGAAAAAATTGAATTGACGCAGGTTTACTTTTTCAATTTCTGTGATATTATTTTACGTCGGTGACTATATGTTAAAAATTGTTTTAACATTATTATATGATAAAGCGTCCAAAAAGAGAAGCTAAGGTAAAGAAAAAAATGAAGTTTAATGGATCTTGTGAATCTTCATTCTTTTCTTTGTCATTCTTTTTGTTGACATTTTCTCTTCTTATAAGGCCAATAAAAGTCAATAAACCTTTGCTGCATTATTAATTTCTTTGGAGTAGATTTACAGGTCATTTGCTTTAAAAAATAAGTTATACAAAAATTAGTTAGTCAAATAAAATTATAATAATAAGAGAGTTAGCTATATTAATATAGGAATTAGTGATACATAATTATTTCACTGTGTAAGTGGTAAAGTTGTATAACGTTATGTGTAATATAGCTATTGCATATATCAAAATTGAAACTACAACCAAATATAGCATAAATGTAGTTGTTAAATATTAGAGCCGTCAAAATAAGCTTAGATCATGGAATTGACCCAACCCAATTTATTAAAATTGTAGGATGTGATAGAATTTTTCAAGCCATTTTAAATTAATACTTATAAGTTTGGTCTATATAAGTTATTGGCCTTTGAGGCTTGATCAGGGTCGAGTCGGGGTCAGCCTGTAGGTCAAAATTTTTTATTTAAGAGTAACTTAAAATAATCTCAATATAATCTAATTTCTTAAATACACGCTATGTTATAATATTATTAATCTTATTAGATTTTGATAGGTCTATATATATGGACTCAAAATTAAGTTTGTTTGATTTGAATACACAATATCCAGGTAGATTCACATGTATATAGGATTCATCATTCATAGATAAGTCTCGCGTCCTCGCCTGCCTCTCGTTTTGTTTGTCACTCTTTTATCTCGCTCATGTATACGCTATGTGAGATACATGTTAATTACATTAGACTTTTTTGCTAGTATTATTGAAATGACACCATTGTTTGTCATATTTATTTGAAAATATTCTTATTTCTTGATGTTATAGAATTATAAATTTGAAAAGAGAAAAAAAAAAGGTTAGTTTGCCTCAACCCTTGGCCCTTCTAGGATTGAATTGGGTTGAGCATTTTCAAGTCCTTTTAAAAACCATTGAGTTTCTTGGCCTACGAGACCTGGGCAGATGGGTCTGGACCGACCTTTTCTGACAACTCTATCAAATACATTAAACATTAGTTCAAAAAAGCTCACAACAAAAAATAAAGCAATCATTATCTTTTGCCATCAATTTTAGCTTGTATAATCGAAATGTTAGATTACGTACAATCAATGGATACTTATATACTTAAATTAGAATATACTAAGTAATTTGTGTGTAGTATTTATTATTCACGTAGTATACATTGACGATACTCTAAACAATAGTAATTAGTATTTATTTAGTAGATCTCGCATCAATCACATAGTTTTAATATGAAATTATAAATTATTCCTCTTTAGTTTGTAATTATATTAATCACTTCAAAAGTAACACAAATCGATATACTAATATGTGGCTCGGATGCATTATAACATAAACCAGATACATAATATGTAGCTCGGATATATAATATGTAGTTCGGATACATTATAAAATAAATCGAATATATAATATTTAGCTCGGGTACATTAAATACTGACTCATATACATTAATATGTAACTCAAATAAATTAAAAAAATAAAGAAGTTTTGAAGTTTTTAAATATAAAATGAAGAAGATGCATTAGTCCTTTTTTTTTCCTAATGAAGCTATTGACATTATCAAAGATGCACAAGGTCGGAAATTGACATAGAAAGGGAAAAAGAAGTCATTGAAGAAGAAAATTGGAAAATAGAGTTTCCATACTTAAATTTTAATATAAAATGGTGGATTATCAATATATTCAAATTATATACAGTATTCTATAACTAAAATCTGAAACTGTATAGAAGAGATTTGAGTTGGTCGAAGTTATTATAACGTATTAAGATTATATAAACATCGTATATAAATATATACACAACAATGATATATAATTATGCATTATATATATACGATTATACATTATTTATACAACAAATATATAAGATATACATATGGCTATTCAATTAAAAAAAAGGTCACCTGTAGAATCATTACTTAAGAATTCATATAAAGATTTCATTGTCCTACCATTAAACTTTTGTGAGATCATATCCACCAGTTCAATTAACTCGAACAATAAGAATGATGCTCCAATGACTATTATAGATGCATCAATTTGGTAATGACAGTCAAGAATTTTATAAAAATGTATGCTTTAAAATAAAAGGAAAAAGAAATTTACAAAGCAAAATTCCTAAGTTACATATTATGCCTCGTAAAATATAAATTCAATTTTAGAACATTATACCTTATTAAATTTATAACTCATAAGATATGCCTCCAAAACTAAGGTCGATAGAGACACACGGTTTAATTTTAAAACACATAAACTTATGCGTTTGATAGAGTATATAGAATAATTCTAAATAAAGTGTACTAGTTATGCTTGTATTAACAGTAATGTATTAGTTATGTTTGTATTTATTATACATAAATTATTTTAATATATTATTTGGCTTGATGCATTAAGGCTTAAGTTATCAACAGACACTCAAAGTTATCTGCAACATTCACCCAGACACCTAAATTCAAGCTTGTACCTATTGAACACTTCTACCTTTTTGAATTTAAACCATTTGAACATTATTTTGGACCATTAGCTAAAAGTATAAAATGAGTGAAATACGCTTGCGATGACATGGCAAATTGACAAATTAAATAACGTATTATTTGAATTTTAAAAAAAATATTTTTAAATTTATTACAACGTGAATGAAAAAAAAAATTACTTACTATCAAAATAATATGTAGTTCCAACGGACTGACCCGCCGCCGAAACCCTTTCCTTCAATTCCATTACCATATCGCTGTCCATTCCAACTCTTTAACATTGTTTAATAACTCCGGCGACCATAAAATCTCCAATAATTTTAAGCTTGAATGCTTCATACTGTACTTCACATATTAACATGAAAAAAGGATATAACTTTCTTATTGTCCTATCCTTTTAGATTATTATTTTGCTGCATTAATTTAAAAAAGTGAGAGTAAATTAGAGAATTTTACTTTGGAAAAAGCGTCAAAGGCAGACGAGAGCTCAAAAGAAGAAGGGTTGAGGTTGAAAAGGGATTTGTGATGATTTATTGGTCGGTTTGATTTTGCACACCCGTATACATAATAGAGTGTAAAATGCAACCATTAGTTATATATAGGTTGAAAAGACATAATACAAAGATATGACTTTTAATTTTACCCCAGTTCATATTTATGCTTTCAAACTTTGGGTGTTTCCAAGTAGATATTTAAACTTGTATAAAATTGAGCAATTAAACACATACGTCCTATTTGATATCGTACGTGTATTATGTAACAGAGGACTCATGTGTCTACTTGTTCAACTTTATACAAATTTAAATATTTGCTTGTGGACAGTCACACAAAGTTGGAGAGCGTAAACATGAAATAAGTCAAGTCAAAAAGCATATTTATGTATTATGTCGACTGAAAAAGAATACCAAATAAAATATTAATAATACACAAGATATTAATATGTATTATTTCCTCTAATACACTCGATTAGACGATTCTTAAGAAACATAAGTTATTTTTATAAGTTTTTTGCCGCAAAGTAATAGCGACAATAATTCTATCATTTTTTATCCTGTGAATCAGATATTACACAGGTAAAAGTTCTCTAAACTTTAGCTTTTGTAAAATTAGTTCACAGTTAAGTATTCTATCGTTGAGTCATCACTTCTGAGGGCAAAAATTAAAGACCAGCACAAAATAAATATAATTCGTGTTGCATTAAAATATTTAAAAAATTTATATATATAAAAAAAACTATGTCATACTTTTTCTGTATTAATATATATATTAAAATTAATTTAATAAAATGAATGTTTTGACAAGTTCTACCCCTATTTTGTGGAAACTTGTCGCTGACTAGCTGTAAAGCTCTATATACTCACTCTTTCAGCCGCCACCAAAATTCACTTTCCTTATTCTTCTTCTTCCAAACAAACTAACAAACACCGGGTCCCATCATTTCTGATGGACCCTAAGTTCGCCGGAAAGCCCATTCAGGCCCAATTTTATTCCGGTCAAACTGACCTCGAACAGATGCAGGATACTCCAACCCGCGGGGCACGCCACCGCCGTGCACAATCCGAAACCTTTTTCCGTTTTCCCAGTTTTGATGATGATATGCTTTTAGACGATGTCGTTTCTGACTTCAGTCTCGATGTTCAGGCTCCGACCCTCATGCAGCCGGCTAATTCGCCTGATTCTTCGTCTACTGGACCAGCGTTGTCGGCTGGACCTTCCGATTACCCTAAGCCGCTGGCTCACTACCGCAGTCTATCTGTTGATGCTGATTTTTTCGATGGACTGGATTTTGGTGGTGTGCCGACGGAGAAGAAACTGATGGGTTCTGAGCCACGTCATAGGCATAGCAATTCTATGGATGGGTCTTTTGATACGTCGTCGTTTGAGTCTGAATCGTTTTCTGTTAAGAAGGCTATGGCTCCTGATAGGCTTGCTGAGCTGTCTTTGATTGATCCCAAAAGAGCTAAAAGGTTATACATAATTTAATCTTGTTTGTTTAAACTACTTTTATTACAGTATTAGTTCAGTTTTGAGTGCAAGTAAATATACCATTCAGTTAATAAGAATCATTTCGGGTTAGTGATAGAGGAAAAAATAAGTATTTTGAAGTGTTTTTTATTGGTTTTGGATTAGGTTTGGTGAGAAAATGGGGCAAGGTAGGTGGTAGTTGCAACTTGCAAGTCTTCGTTTTTAAGTCATTTGTTGTTTCTTTGGAATGCTGAAATATCGTAATTTTAGCTGTCAATGGATTTTTTTAGTTTAACTTATTATGATGGATTCCTCAAGAATGGATACAATGTGTAGTAGATATGTTATAAAAATACCCTCTTGTTCCCAAGAATAATGGTGGAGTTGGAGTACAAAGGTCAATGAAACTAACTATTTTTTTAGAAACAAATTTAACATATTTGGATGTTAGATTAAGGTACTACAAAACACAAGACTTGTAGGAGGGAGAGTGGGAAAGCATTTTGATAAACATTTGCCACAATTCTTCCATTTTGAATTGCTGAAGTGACATATTTCACATTAACAGCCATGGGGTTTTATCACTAGCAGACAGTGTTTTTCCCAAAGAACTTGTTTCACTTGTCATAGTGTTGTCATGTCTTGTTATATATAATGAGAGGGAAGCGGACTTAAAAAAGAGATTTCTTGAGACCTATTAACAGAAGTACAGAGTAACACTGGAAACACAAGGAAATGGAGAAGAATGAATCGAAGTTTTGTAAGAAGAACTAACTAGCTTGTTACTTGTGTTAGGTTAACTACATAACTAATTTTGATTTCTTTCTCATTTGCATATTAGAAGGAAAAATGAAAAAGCAAAAGCTAGCTCCTAAAAGAGAAGTCCACTTATTGTGTTGAGAGAGATGCTATTGCACCTTTTATGGTGATACAAGATACAGATAACAGAGCCAAATAAGAGGTGGTGATATTTTAAGCTGCTGAGTGTTAAGAGAGTGGAGTACATTGGGAATCATTGATGATTGGAATTTAAAAGTTTTCTAACAAAAGGACATAATTGCATTGTTTCTTTTTTTTTTTTAAATCTCATGGCTTCCCAGCATTTACTTTTTGGTGTTCTCTTTTCTTTAAACAAAATAATATGCCTTTTCTGTCTTATTTGTTGGATAAGAACTCTAGAACCAATCTGCAAGTTTTAGCTTTTAAATGAAGTTGTTTTTTTGGTGCAATTTTGCAGGATCCTAGCAAACAGACAATCTGCTGCACGTTCCAAGGAGCGAAAAACTCGTTACACTAGTGAGCTAGAGAGGAAAGTGCAGACTCTGCAGACTGAAGCCACCACTCTATCTGCTCAGATCACAGTTCTACAGGTATGGAATTCTGCAGATATTAAATATGTGACATTTATTATGTTTGTGATATTTTATTGTCTAAAGTAACCTTACATGTTGAATAGCTTCTCGTTTTTAGCAACATATGGTCAAAAAATATAATGTGCTTATGCAATAAAGCCACACCATCACCAAGGGCGTCAGCTTTATTTGATATCTAACCTAAGTAATGATTGGCTTCACTTGATGGCCTTGATCTTTAATTTATATGTTTGTAATTGAATACACTTCTGCTGATACTTTTTCTGCTTTCTCAATTTACTTTATTTAAGAAAAAGTCATATTTACGTCAAAATCCTGGCCAAACAATTGGTCAATCAAATTTCTATGCAAAGGAACATTTCGAAACACAGACACTCTGGAGTTGAGTCGGTGGAATTTCCAAACCCTTAGCTGGCTTAGACTAGGTTGGCATAGTTTCCTTTCTAATTGATAGGTTCGATCCTCTTCCAATTGATTTCTTGAATGTCGAAAAAAGAGACTTTTCTTGATGGGATTGTTGTACAAAATGGGAACCAAGATTGCTACTTTTTAACCCCACTTATGACAACAACCTTATCGTATTTCTGGAGCTTTTGCATAACATCTTTCTTGTTTGTCAGCTGCTGTATACCACTGTACACAATGAAATTGGTATGGTCAACATATTTAGTTTGCATGTTAACTCTTTAGTTGTTCTCTAATTTGTAGTTACTGGTATGACTTAAGATATTGATGTTGTGGTGTGGCCTAGTGTTCAATGGTTTGGGTGGAGAACCATGAGGTCTTAGGTCCAAGTGCGAGGGGAGGCAAAAGAACACTAGGTGATTTCTTTCCATTTGCCTAATCCTTAGTGGACAGACTTATCCAATTCCTATGTTGGTGAGAGATAGTTGGTACACAGTGGAATAGTCAAGGTGAGCGCATGTTGGCCCATACACCACTAGCATTGCTTCTTTTCATGTGTTTGAAAATTCCCACTGTTCCATTTGGAACTACAAATATACTATTGTCGTCACATCTTATGCTTATATTCACTTTATAAGATATCCGATTAGTAATGGATCAACTGCTCTATTTCACTTGCTCCGCAACTCAAATTCAAATGATATGAAAGAAGCTATAGCAACCTCTGTCTGTCATGAAGTCATGATTTAGCGGGTGGTCAAATATTGAGTTCTTCGAAGTCAAAAGGGCGACAAAATTGACCAAAAATTCCAAAAGGGTAAACAAATTACGAAGGTAACCAAAAGGGTAAAGGCGAGAGGGCCCATGCGCCTTACCCTTTATGCCTTTAACAGTCAAATAAAGAAAGGTGTCTCACAACTTGCGCCTTACATTGGCCTGAGAAAAGAAGAAAGACACATGATATTTTGTGCCTTATATGTTCTGAAGACTTTCTTTCTCCTTTTTCATTCGTTAGTTATTTTAAGATTCTCTTTTTCTTATTCATTCTTTAGTTATTTTAACTTCCTTTCGAGTCTATATTTACATGCGTCTTACCTTTTTTTAAGTTTTTATAATTTATAATATATGTTAGGGGCAAGTCGTCAGGCGCCTTTCTTTTTTGTTGGTTAACGACATAAAGGATAAGGCCCTTTTGGAATCTTTTGTCAATTTTGTTGCCATTTTGGCTCCAGACTAGACAGATATACTTTGCTGTTCAAATATCTCCATATGCCTAGTTCACTGCAATTTGAAAGTTTGTGGGTAATCTGAAAAGCTAGTTACTTGCAGTTCTGTCTTGTCACTCTTTGGAAGTCGATAACTTATTTTATGATTATGGAAAAAGGTTTAGCCATTCCTTTTCATATTTGCCCACTAGTCTGTCTTGCAATCTGGTGTTTCTAAGTGGAAGCATGCCTCAGTGAATCTTTCTTCTCTGGGATAGTCATCATAAATTAATTATTCCTCGGTATATTTTTGGTCTAGCATTTTTTCAAAATCCTTGTTGCTGCTAATACCAACACTCTAGTGGAACCAATTGCACTTGTTAACATTAACAATGCATCAGTTTGCTATTCTTATTTCCTGCTTTCTTCTCTTGTAATCAAAGGTGAGTATGAGTTTAACCTAACAGCACCATGTGTCTCACTCTAGTTTGTACTAGAAAAGCTTCCATTGACCTATTGATTGTCCGTGATACCTCTGTAGCATTCTACTTCATTTTTGTCTCTTTCTATTGGGGATGACTTAATGGTGCTTTTCAACCCTTTTTACTTGTATTTTCTTTTCTAGGACTAACATATAATAGGGTACTTTCACATGATGTAGATATTTTCTTTGTGCATAACAGCCTTTTCCATTATATTTGGTTTATCCTCACGTGTATGCGCTTGCACTATAAGTATATTGCTGGGGAAATATTCACAAGAAGTTAACAATTGTCAAGTGCCAACACATTGTTGGTAAAACCAACAGTGGGTCATTTCCACAAAGTAAAACATGTAGTTGAATTTTGAACTTTCAATCTTTCATACTCATTTTTGCTCAATTTTGGATGTTGATGCAGAGAGACACTTCTGGACTAAATGCTGAAAACAAAGAACTGAAATTTCGGTTGCAAGCTTTGGAACAACAAGCACACCTTAGAGATGGTATGTCTTTACTAGATATGAACGTTCACTCTTATAATAGATGGTTATAAAGTATCCTCCAAAAAACAGTGTTTTAAGATTCATTCTTATTATGTTTTCTTCAATCTAATGTGGTTTCATCTACCACCTAATTAGATTGGTAAACCTAATGCTACTTTTAATAGATTTATATTACTGTCTTTACTCGTAAGCGGTCCTACCTGTATCTTCTCCTTTCTGCTATTTGTCTTTACCTTGTTGTGTTTCTCACCAACTCTACCTTCATACTTGACGCCCAGAAGATCTTCCTCACTCTTTCACACATCGACACAACCATTTATACACATATCAAAGGAGACATTTTTCAAATAATTTTTAATCTCTATATATGAAGGATCTAGAGTTGTCTCTTCCTATATGACTATATCTAACTTTTGTTGGGTCTGAATGTGCTTTTCAATTTTCAGCTCTTTATATTGAGTACACACCTCTATATTCAAAATCTTTTGTTCGCTACGAGTAGGTTTCTATTTTCAACTCTTTGTATCAGTCTAGTAGTTTTGAAGTTATCATTATTATTTCCCTAAACAATTCTTCGAAATGAACCAGAATTTGTAACTTGCTCCCCCCTCTATGATAAAGATCCTCTTGATAGGGGAAAGTTTCTCAAAAATATTATTACATCATTGGCTTGCAAGGTTTTACGTTCTTCCCCTTTCTACGGACTTCGTATTCTTCAGTACTATTATTAGTTTCTCCGCGTCTTATCCAAACTTGCTTAATATATGCTATGTGATACACAAATTTGTTATGATATTGAAGTATAGAAGTATAGTACTGAAGCATATGCGAATAAATTTCAGCTCTAAATGATACGTTGAGGGAAGAACTGCAGCGGCTTAAGATTGAAGCAGGCCAACTTCCATCTGCAAATGGAAACAGAGGAATGCGTCCTCATTTACCTCCCCAACCACAGTCCTTCGTTCGATGCGGTAATCTCCATGCACAACACCAGCAGCCACACATTCCCCCTTCACCTGCAAGTAACCAAACTGTCCCCGCGCAATCTCGGAATAGCTTCTTCAACTTCAACAGGGCTTGAACATTGTGACTGGTGGTGTGGTTGGTAATTTATCAAGTAGAGGGGTTTGTAAATACTGATATATGTAGATTGTTAAAAGGGTTATTGAACAGTGTTGTTCAGCTCAATATCTTGTAACTTTTATCAATATTTTGCCATATCTTGTTAAAACATCAAATATTTGAAATTATCACAAACAATATATTCTTTCGATAATTCAGTGGCTATGATGAGGTTGGAAGATCTCATCAACTATTTGTCTTTCCTTAATAGATAGTTTTCAATTTTTCATGTTTGATTTGGTTAATTTTTGGATTTTTTTTTTTAGGAAAACAAGTCCTTAAGAATGAAGAAAATGAATAGTCTATGTAAAAAATGTAAGTAAATAATCATCTGGCAAGAATGTTCTTCGTAGAATAGATTGTCCTTGGTACCGAAAACACCCTTAATCTGGCATGGACATTAGAGATCTCGAGTTTAAATTTCTTTGTATGTGATATCATATTTATTAACGAGTGTTTTATCTATAATGTAAGATATTCCAGCGTACCTAAATCCTATTTTAATTGAACTAATGTGAAAAGAGTCTTTAAAGAAATGAAATAGAAGTTAACCAACACAGAAAGGATATATATTATAAATATCTTTTTATATTACCATGTTATTAACAAAATATACATAAAATAATGATTTATAATATCTATAATAAGTCAAATTATCTACTACAACAAGTCAACAAGAAAGAATTAAGTGACTGATACTTTGATAGTCTATTTGAATTTAGTCTTATTAATGAAGGTTTGATTCACATATCATAATTTTTTTTCTAATATTTTTATTCCCTGCCCCCGTTTTAGAGGGAAGAAAGAAGAAATAAAAGTTGATTGATGGTACCATTCTTTTAAAATTTTATGTATATAACTCAAAAAATTTTATCTTCAACGTAGATAAATTTGAAGGTAAAGTAAATTCGATTTATCATTATTTTTTGTTTTTATTTACTCCTTTAATTCACTTATTAAAAATAAATATTTATTTATATTATGAGAATATTTTTTCTCCGTGTTTCTTACCTCAACACTATTTATTTATTTTTTAAATAATTTCCCATCAGCTAAGAGTATACATGAATTAACATTGATATATGATAAAAGTAATATTAACATATCTGTATTATAGTGAAAGTCTATCAAACATATTCATTATTATTATTTATTAACATATATGTGTTAATAGTAAAAGTCTATTACATAAAATATCTAATATATAGATTCATTTGCAAAAAAATAGGAATCCTGCTCAGTAACAAATTACTTTTGTATTATAATCAAAAGGAAATATAAATAAAATATTTATTTTTAAAATTTAGGTTGGTGCATTTGAAGGATTGTTGAAAAGCAGTTATCAATTGAGCGTGTGTTTGAAAATGCTTAGAAGACGTGCTTATCCATTTTCCATCTTCTTCTCATCCTTGCTCAAAAAGTAACCCTAAAACTCTTTTAAAATTAAATAAATAACTAAAACTGAACTGCTCCCCTTAATTAACACTATACACATGAAGTAAATCAAGTATTAACCGCTTCTCTCTCACAAAAAAAAAACTGTCTCTACATATAGCAAATCAAACCCTTTTTTTCAACTTTTTTTCTTCCTCAAAATTTAGTCATGGAAAATCATCCTTTCACTAGTAATTCCCATTGTTATCATCCTTTTTCTAACAATTTCCACGAAGAAACACCTACATTACCTGTTCATCAATCCGTCGATAATTTTCACAGTAATCCAAAAAGGAAAAGAAGTAAATTTGTTAAAATTGGTGGTGATGCTGCTGCTGCTACTTCTTCAACTTCTGGTATAAGTAAGCCTAAAATTACCAAAAAGCCACCAGACCCAACTGCGCCCAAAATTACTCGGCCTTGTACGGAATGCGGCAAAAAGTTTTGGTCATGGAAGGCGCTTTTTGGTCATATGCGTTGTCATCCTGAACGACAATGGCGTGGTATTAATCCACCTCCTAATATTAGGCCGCGGCACGATGTTAAATCTCTTGAGACTAGTCCTAGAAAAAACCCCAAATCGGTTTTTGATGCGATTGTGACGGAGGAGGATCAGGAGATCGCCTCGTGCTTGTTGCAATTGGCTGGTGGATCATCAGAATTACCTGATAATAATGAAAATGAAAATGAAATTGAAAATTTCGGTGTTGTTACATCAGAAGATCAACATTGCTCTTCTTCTTCAGGCGGAGGAGGAGGGAAGGATTTTCGATTCGAGTGTTCGGGTTGCAAGAAGGTTTTTGGATCACATCAGGCATTAGGTGGACACAGAGCGAGTCATAAAAACGTGAAGGGTTGTTTTGCTTCAGGTACTTCAGGATTAACACAAGCTGTTAATAATAATTTGGATCTAAATTTTCCTCCTTCAGTTACATGTCATCATGAAGATCACCATGATTCTTATTCCTCAGGTTCACCCTTGGATTTGAGGTTGAAGCTATAACTATATATATATATACATATATACGCCTAAGTGTATATATAATTAATTAGTTACTGGGATATTGCTATATTCTAGAAGCTATTAGCAAATTATACATTTGTGGTTGCTACTGTTAAATAATACTACTATTTACTCTTAAACTAGCAACAACTTCGTAGTTATGTTACTTTTCTAGCTACTTGTTGGTCTTGTTGCATGTGTTAAACATGAAATATAATCACTAGTGTTTTTAAGCATTTTGTACAAAATAAAAAAATTATTTTAAAAAATTTCTTTTAAAGTTTATATAAGTTGTAGACATGGTTAAACAGGTTCTAAATTAGGTCACTAGTAAATATCATGTTATACTTGGACTTTTATCTCTCCATCTTTTATACTGTTGAGCTTGCATCCTACACTCTATTGACTTGTCTTTTCGATGTTTGTAAATTAGGTCAAAGATATAATATTATTACATATATATTATGTACATTTACATGGAATTGAAATAAGTATTAATACATAGATTACGTTTATATTCTACTTTAATTTTAGACTATATACAGAGAGATCTTTCGTAAATATTCTTCAACTTGGAGGATGATCTTATGTTAATCAGCTCATTAACTTATTAATTTTATCATTTCGCAAATCTTAGTCTATAACTACACAAATACACCTATATAGAAAAACCTTAAGCATTGTAAACTAATATTTACAATTAAATACTACAATCTATGGTGGTGGATTAATCCACTTTCAAAAGCTTGGGATTAAAAATATATAGAGTCCGCGTGTAGAATTATTATCGTTTCAAAAAAGTATAAGAAGGCGCAAATGGTCAAATGTTATTGAATTTTAAATCAATTGTACACTTCCGTTGTCCACTACTAATTGTCATATTGCAATTTTTAAAGTTAAATTAGATAACATTAATTCGATATGATAAGTATAAATTTAGATAATCTATATGAAAAGTATTAGAAATTGCAATTTTTTTGGTCAAATCAATATGATAAAAAATACATCATAAAATGTAGTTAAAATTCTTACTCCCTCTGTCCAAATTTATTTGTCATGTTGCACTTTCCAATAGTCAATTTCACTAATTTTCAAAATTAAATTAGATTACATCAAATTTGATATTTTAAGTAAAAACTTTAAATTTTCAAAAACTATATGAAAAGTACATAAATTGCAATTTTTTATATATTGATGTGATAAAAATACATCTTAAAATATTAATTAAAATTCTTATAATTTAACTCTAAAAAAGAATCATGACAATTAAAATTGGACGAAAATAGTCTTATTTAATTCTATAAAAGAAAATCATAACGATTAAAAATGTAATAAGAAAAGTATTATAATATTAACAGTTTATAAGTTGTTGGTACTTGATTTTCAAGTTTCTATTTAGAGTAGTCGTAGCTCCCACATGTCCTCATTAATGACCATCTCTTATTTGTTACCCAAATAAACAACATTAACTATCAACTGAAAATGATAGCTTTTAAGTACATTTCAATTGTTTTGTTTATTTAAGTGTTTTTTTCTTGTCATTAATTAATTAATTCCAATTGCTAGGTCAATATGTTAGTCAAACAAGTCTACTTTCGTAATTTTCTCCATGTTCCAACTTTCATATCAATTAAATAAATCAGAAATGCATCAATTAAACTAATTTTCCCTTCGAATTTAAAAAATTTGTGACGCTGGATTGGAATTTGATGAACCAATTAATCACTCCTTTAGTTGTAGTATTGAACCCTTTTTACTTTGCCTAGGTTTACACCTTTGGAATATTCAGTAGGCAGGCATACAAATTTGATATTTTCATAGTATACTTTCTTCGTACACTTTTACTTGTGTATTATACTTAACATAAATTAAAAGCTAAATGATAAATTATCTTTTAATTTTTTAAATAAATATGTATTAATTTACTCCAAAGGTTGGATTTATTATTAATAAAATCTAAAATTTATATTATACTTAACATAAATTAAAAGCTAAATGATAAATTATCTTTTAATTTTTTAAATAAATATTTATTAATTTACTCCAAAGGTTGGATTTATTATTAATAAAATCTAAAATTTAGCAAGTACACTACAATAAAAATAACTTTTAGCGGCATTAAATATTGACACTAATAAAGAGTGTTAAAGTCTTTACCGGTATTAGTTAAGTGTCATTAGAACCAATGTTGCCAAAGACTTTTTGGGATATATACAAAGAGTGACAATTGTCGCTAAAAATACATATTTAGCGGCAATTAAGAATTAAATGCCGCTAATAATCATTTTTGTTATAATGATAGAAAATACAACACTCTTATATGTCGAACTAATAGTTATCCAAATCTTTAATTCTTAACATTGACCTATAGTCTATTTAGATAGTCTATTTAGATCGATTTATTTCAAATATTTTTAAATAATTCTTTTAAAGCATTTTGCTTCAACAAATTGTAAACTCATCCAAACGGACTTGTATTTTACTTAAACAATAGTTAAAAAATGAAAAATTGATTAAAGTATTATTTTTTTTAATTATCATGTTGCATTTTTCGAGAGTCAATTTGACTAATTTGTAAAGCTCAATAAGTTTATATTTATTCGATATTTTAAAATAAATCTTTGATATTTAAAAGTTATACCTACAGTACTATAAATTACATTTTTTATATTAATATAATGAAAAAGTACTAAATCTTAAAATATTAATTAGAATTAATATAGTTTAATTCTCAATAATAACTAAAAAAAGAACGAAAGGAGTATATAATAGTTGGTCTAATTCTATTTGAGGCATGTTTGCATTTATTTTGTTAATTAGGTTATAAATTGAGCTACAAAGTCCACATTGAAATTTTCAACATAAATTTCGTAAGCAAGCAAGACATTATACTATGTGTGGTATGCACAATGTACCAACCATCTTGAAAATTTTGGTCTTCCAAAAAACAAATTTCAATCTTTTATTGAACGGCCTTTGACATCTATTTTTTTATTGAATGACTTTTGACATAACTATTTCAAAAGAGGCAAAATGTGATATTTAATACTAGGAACATACAATTCATCTTCTTTTTTAAGAGCAAGATAATAGCCTACAGCGTCGAAAAATGTACTACTTGAACAGCTACTCGTACAACTAAATTTAACATGATGTAACTTGAAATAATGCCAAACATTTTACCTAAATTTGTCCTTCCAAACTGCCACTTACGTATAGTAGTAATTTTGTATAACTGAAAAAACATTTCAAATCTCATGATAAAACATTTCAAATCTCATGATCTTCCCTTTTGAGACTAATTCTACTTTCTTATAGAAGTGTGACATATGATGATTTAATTTTTAAGTATAAAGTGGTTTTCAGCTTAAATATTTTTTATTTCCGGAGTTTTGTCAAGTAGATATTGACTCGTGGAATTAATTAAGCATTTTAAAATCATAATTTTTCTCAAATTATGGAAACTGGTATGGAGCTAGGTAAGATTGACAAACGAGGTTTCATCTAAACGCGAAAAAATTACATTATTTATATATAGTTTAATTTTTTTTTAATGTATATATAATAAATGTTAAACTTTCTGGTTACGCTACCACTGTTACGTTGTTTATTTTTTTTTTTTTTTAATTTTTTTTAGTGAAAATTCTGATGATTACGCGCCATTATTGTGGTAATATTTTATTTTTGGAAACCCTCGACACACACACAAATCCCCCTGGCCCAAACCAAACACATTTTATGACTTGTTCTTCTGTTTTGTTAAAGAAGAAGTCAAATAGTAGTTGGGTTTTCTTCCACTTCTTAAAAGTTTGTTAGAGACCTTGATTCTATGTTACTACTAAATTTTCATGTCCACAGTTGAAATAATTTTAAGAAATTTGAGGAGGAAAATAATCATATATAAGCGAGAAATTATAAAATAAAATTAAAAGGAATCATGCATGAGAGAACAAAGAACAATTATGTTGTATCACGATAGAACGCAGACCTAGCTAGAAATAGGTTTAGTAGAATTCAGTAATTTTAGCCCAAATATTCCATTTGTGTTAATTAAGAAATTTCACTTAATATACAAATAATTTGTTCAAAATACAACTATAAAATAAGGTAAATTCTAGTTTTATTGATAATCATTTCATAGTCATACAAAATAGGTCATGAATTGATCTAGAACTTAACACACACAAAAAAAAAACCAAGATATAAAGAACCACAACTTAAAAAAATATCAATGGGTTATAAATAGCTTCTCTTTACAAAACTTAAGAGAAGTAATCAATAATTCCAAGATCATATAATATATGAAAATGTATACTCACTAGTGAACCATGTACAGTTGGAGGCACCTTCAAAATAATCCTCACAACATATATTAGAAGGAAATGTTCAATAATTTTCCCTTCAATAATTTCTTCATGGTCTTCATATATTAATTTGATTGTGCCTTTTGGAAGGAGCAGAAGGTGGAATAGGGACTCCTTTTGGCAAAGATTGAGAAAAAGATGATTTAGAATTGTTATTACTAGGTAATAAGGGCTTAACATTAACAACTTGTGAGTTTTTTACTGCATTAACATGGTGATCATGATGATCAACCACCAAAATCACAAGAAGTAAATAAATTAATAATGTTGTGTTGTGATTTTTTTTCAACATCTCTTGTAGTTTGAGAAAGTTATAGAAAAGGGGTGGAGAGGGAGACTATTATTAAGTGTTGAAACAGAAAAAGAGAGGGGTGATGTTTGCTGTGGAAATTTTTCTTATAGTAGTAGTATTAGTTGGTGGAGAAATGACTTATTAATATCGGTGTGAGTTTAAGTTATATACATCAATTTAGTGAGCTAGAAAAACAAGTCACGCCATCAAGTCTCTTTTACTTTCTACATTTGAGGTACAGTTAAGGTCTACATATACTCTATTCTTAACAAACACTATTTTATGGAAATGCATTGTATGTTTTCATGGGCAAAGCCAGGCAGGATCACTACAACAAAAGTGACTTTAACGGCAATTAATAGACACATTAATATAGTGTACTAAAGTTTTTATTGATATTAATTAAGTGTCATTAGATCAAATATCGCTAAAATCTTTAAGGACATATATATACAAAGAGTGCTAATTGCAACTAAAAATATATATTTAGCGACAATTACTAATTAATTGCCGCTAAAACTCATTTTTTATGTAAGAGTTAGACGATGTGTGAACCTGGTTAGTGAAAATTCTGACTCCAACGTGTTAGTTGTTATTGATTTTACAATATAAAAACTATAGTTACTATAACTTGTGTATTTTTGTGTGGGGTAGATGGGTTGTCGGGTGGGGATGACTTGTGTCTGAAGTTTACTTACGAAGATAACGGATTTGGCTGTTTCTCTTAAGTTTCCTACTTCAATTTACTCCCTCCGTTCGAAATTGTTTGTCATGTTCCGCTTATCGAAAGTTAATTTAACTAATTTTCAAAGGTAAATTGAATCACATTAATTCAATATTTTAAACAAAAAAATTAGATATTCTAAAATTATATATATGAAAAGTACTATAAATTACATTTTTTTGCATATTAATATGATGAAAAAATACATCTTAAAATGTTAGTCAAAATTTTATAGTTTGACTCTAAAAATAGAAACCATGACAAACAATATCGGACGAAGGGAGTAATAGCCAAAATATATTTGTGGACATAATGAATGTTCATTAAACAAGCTCTCACTACTTAGAAAACTATGAATTATATGGGAAATTTTCAGCAAATTAGTATGAAAATTTGCAGGAAATAAGTTTCTTGCGAATTTTCATACTGATTTCTAAAAAAAATCATTCATGTAATTCACAGTTTTCTTGTAGTGTCTCGAGTAATAAATATAAACGGATTTAGTATTTAAAATATCGAATTCACATGAATTCAATGTTTTTTTTATTGTAGAAATGAATTTATAATTTTAAAATGTAACGAGCTTAATGTTACAACTTTTAAGGTTGAATCTATGTAACGTACAACTATATATGTATTCTGATCCGCCTCTACAATTAGATAATGAAAAAGTAACTTTATGCTAACATATATACTACATTTGTTATTCATTTTCACTTTGTTCAAACACTAGTATAAGTTTGTGCTTATTATAAATGGTGTCACATAATTAATTAACGGTTTATTTGTTTTTTAGTTGTGGTAAAATGAACGGTACCGTCCAAGTTGCCTCTTAGGCCTTACCAATTATTTATGTTTGAAGCAAGATGTGTGTAATTAGAAAATTGAACTACAAATGGATACTACCTCCGTTTACTTTTTTATTTATTTATAATATAATAGACATTGTATATCTTAATCCAAATTGCACATATTTTATTAAAATATTAAAATATTTATAGATGTATAAATTTAATAAATTTAAGAAATAATTTAATAAAATGTCTTTCTTATGTGTTAAAGAGGACAAATAAAAATAAAAGTTATTTTTAATATACTCCTCTGTCTCATTTATATCGCATTCATTTTTTTAGGAACTTTCACATAGCTATAATTTGATGATTAAAATTCGTAACTACGTGTCATAGGGAGGAGAGAGGCGAGCAAGAATGGGAGAGAGAAGAGAGAGACGAGCAGAGAGGACAAAGAGTGGGAGAGATGTGAATTGTATATGTATATCGGTTAGATAATTGTATATTATACATATGTATTTGTATATAGAGAAAGCGAATTTGGGAGAGGGAGGAGAGAGGTGAGCAAGAATGGGAGAGGGAGGGGAAATAGTAGAATAGAGGTGAATCGTATATGTATATTGGTAAGATTATTGTTTATTATACATATGTAATTGTATATATGGCGAGCGAGATTGGAAGAGGAAGGAGAGAGGCGAGCGACAGAGACAAAGAGTGGGAGAGAAGTGAATTGTACATGTAGATCAGTTAGATAACGGTATATTATACATATGTATTTGGCAAATCATACATACTAACGTGACTAATTATAAAACATGATGTCAGCCCATGTAATTAATGTATAATATTAGTCGCAAGTGGTAATTATAGCAAACTATAGCAATAATGAGTAATTAAATAGTATAAGTTTGCTTAATCACGTAGTTTTTCCATCTTTTTTAAATGTCATGTTTCTTATATTTCGAAATAATTTAATTTTAAAATTCTTCTTTTTTATATAATGAATTATTTTACAATCACACAAACATCTAAAGATTGTTTTAGATTATAAATTTCAAAAATCTTCTTCTTTCTCTTTATCACCATATTAAATTAAATAGTATCTCATAAAATGTTTATGAGACAGCTAGAGTAATAAACAATTTTAAAATTGACGGAAGAAAAGAAACAAAAATAAAGGGAAATATGAGCATTAAATGCAAAAATATATATTAAAGCAATAAATGTGGAGAAGCATGAAAACACGGAGCATTAAATGCCATGGAGGGCAACAACACATGTTTTCTTGGACTAACTTCCCTTTAAATCTGGAGAAAATAAACAATATCCATCCTACTTTTAATAATAATAATAATAATAATAATAATAATGATTATGATAATAATGATAATAATATATATTATTAAAATTAATCATCTTTATAAAATATGATATTCTAATTTTCCAAATGATTTTACTTGTATCTCAAAGTATATGTAGAAAAGATGGAAAAAGGTGGGAACATGGAGCATTAAACGGGCGTTTGGCAATGTTAGAAATAAATTGTAAAACTCAACTTTATTCAGAATATTAAATTAAAATTGTGTTTGATCATACTTTTTTAAATAAATATTAAAACAGGGCTATTTTATAAAATAACTAATTTAGTTCAAATAAATTTTGAAAATGATCAAAAGGCGAACAAGATTTTAGGTATACAACATGTTATTATAATTTTTTATGATTAAACAGTGATTTTTTTTCAGATAAATTTGAGTTCGGCTTATATATGGTACATTTCCATTTTAGAATATGGTTCCTTATTGAAAAGTGTTGGTAGGGACATTTTTTTTAATTAATTAATCAAATGTTCTAAAGTATCATGAATTGATTTAGCATGGCTATGAATATTTAGGGTGTGTTCGATATTCTCCAAAAAAAACAATTTTCAACTTATCATATTTTGTTAGTTAAAAATTCATCATATTTTATCGAATAATAAAGAAGTACTTTGAAATAAGGAACATACTTTTCCTATTGAAATTAATAAAAACAAATTCCAGAAATATCATTCCACCCCACGACCCCACATTCTATAACATGTCGATATATATTTTCAACTATTATTTTTTACTTATATGGAGTATCAAACATTAAAAAAAATGTAAAAAATTTAACTAATATATTTTACTATCAATATTTTGAACAAGGCATTAGCATTAGGCCTCCAATTTTAGGGAGTCTTTTTATCAATAATAAATTAAGTGTAAACTTCTTTTTAGAAAAAATCAATCATTTATGACAAAATTTATTTTTAGAAAAATACTTTGATTTTATTCTCATTAATTCTATTTAAGTAGAAGAAATTAAAAATAATTGTTTTATTTTGAGTCCGAAGCCTAAAGAGTAAAAAATGTTAACAAAAATTCTAAAACGGTATATGAAATTTCTTTTTAACCAAAAGGGCAAAATCGCTCGCGAAGTAGCGATTTTGTCCATTGGAAAAAGCAAAATCGCTGCTATAGCAGCGATTTTTTTAAATTTGATTTTTTTTTAAAAAAAATAAAATTAAAACAAAATCGCTCCCGAGGGAGCAATTTTCAATTTTCAAATTTTTTTTTTATACCTTTTTAAGTAAGTCGCTGCTTATGCAGCGACATTACCTTAATTTTTATTTTTTTTGCTTTTTTAATTTAAAAAAGTTTAAATGAAAAAAATATTTTTTTAAAATTACATTGCTGCAATTTTTAATTATTTCTTTTTTAATTTTTAAAAATTAAATCACTAAAAAATATTTGATTTAAAATCGCTGCCTTGGCAGCGATTTATTTATTTATTTATTTTTAAAAAATTTAATTAAAAATCATTGCCTTGGCAGCTATTTGATTTAAAAAATTGATTTAAACTTTTTTTTATAAAAAAAAAAAACAAAAAATATTAATTAAAAAAAATTATACACAAGTCGCTGCCTAAGCACCGACATATCAAAAAAATATTTTAAAAAAAAAATTTATTTTGAAAATCGCTCCCGAGAGAGCGATTTTGTTATAATTTTTTTTTTTTAAAAAAAAACAAATTTAACAAATCGCTGCTATAGCAGCGATTTTGCTTTTTTCAGTGGACAAAATCGCTACTTCGCGAGCGATTTTGCCCTTTTGGTTAAAAAGAAATTTCATATACCGTTTTGGAATTTTTGTTAACATTTTTTACCCTTTAGGCTCCGGACTCGTTTTATTTTCTCAGGGTCTTTATGCTAACATTCATATTATTTTATTCTTTTTAAATCCTTTTACACTCTCTTCTTTAAATGTTTGATAAGTTGGAGTAATAGTCTACCAAAAAATATAAATCAATAGTCAAAAGTGTTGAGCAAAGTGAATTGTAAATTCTTTTTTTATTTCTTCTTAGATTTCAAGTATTACAACAAGCATAGTAAAAACAAGGGGTATACAAAATTATCAACTTGATTCTACGTTAACAATTCATATAATTATTGTCCGAGTAAGCAAATATTTTTCAACAACTGATAAAATTGAATAAATTATTTATAAAAGAAAATATTAAGTACACTTTGCATTTAAAAATGCAAGCTTTTTTTTTTCTTTAAATAATGTATATAAAGTTCATTTAGAATTTAAAATTCTAATAAAAATTTCGCTTTAGGCCTCCATTACTATCGAGCCGATCAAAATGCCCGATTTTGATGTAAAATATTTTCCTCAATTACCACACCCTTTCAAGGACAAAGGCAAGCAAATTCAACTCATTATACCACTGTCAACTTACCAAAATTTATCATTGAAAAAGTAACAATCAATTTTAGATTATTAATTAATGGTCATGTGAAATATATATATACTAATTAAATTATATTTTTTTTTTCATTTTAAGAGATGTAAATATATAATTTGATTCGTAAATCAGTAGTTTTGTGCTTGTGGAAATCTTTTAAGTCTGCCACTACTAGCAGATCCAATGAAGATCTAACAATATGATTCATTTGTCTACAAAAATATCTATTGGAGAGTGACACATTATTTTATTGGAGGCAGGTAAAAGAATGATTAAAATAATTTCTTATGTTTGACATTGGTATAAAATAGTTTATTAAACATATCCTCAAATGATTTTAATCTTTTATGATAAAAAAAAATCACCAAATTTAACAAATTCTTTGTTGGTGTATATAATACTAATTATATTGAATTGCTGCTTGAAAATAAAGTGATGAAAAAAATATAATATATATTTAGATTGAGACTCGAATATCTTATTCTCTTTAAAAAATTGTAAGTGAATTATAACCAGCAGTATACGTAAAGGCACTAACATTCTTGCTATTAAATTTAACAAAAATTATGAATTTCTTTATTATATTATTATTTCTAACTTTTATTAAGATTTTTTAACCTTAATGGACCTTTTTTTTTTTTTTTGGGTTAAATCCTCCCCCAACAAAAGATTTATATTTTTTATATAAAAGAAAAGAGAGGTCTTAGAGACAAAAGGGCAAATTTGAGTGGTCAAATGTTGGAATCTATTTGAAATAAAGGGGAAAATGAACATAGTGTCATATGATTTGGTAGCAAGTGGACCAATGCTAATAAATGGCCGATTGTTAGTTGAACTAAGTACACGTTTGATAATTTCGCGGTGCACGATTTAAATTTAATTAAATTTAAAATAAAATAAATATTTAGCTAAGAGTTTGAGTTTCTGGAGATGAAATTCTATTTGATAAATTTATTAAAAATAATATTTATACATAGAAGGTCAAGTATGTTAGCTTTGAATTTTTCATAATGAAATACTGATTTTTAAATAAAATAGAAATTATTTTTAAAATAAATAAATAATTTATACAGCCAAAAAAATAATTGCTTCTTTCATATTATATCTTTCTGCACTGTATTATTAAACAGGGAATGTTGTCCATCTGCTTATCTGAGCTTGTTTCTTGCATTGTCTCTTTCTCATATTTAATGCTCAATTTAATCAACTTTGCAATAAATTAACACCGATTGCCTCTACTCTCAAGCTTCTTTTCAAAATAAGTATGGTTTTAACTTATTTCATGTTCATAAAATAAGTATCATTTTAACTTATTTCATATTTACTAAAAAGTAAAAATCTCTTGATACATATAAATCATATTCTTATTTAACTGGCTCTATATTTACAATGTAATAAGAAGAAGCTGCTCAGATGATAAAATCCTCTGCCTATAGTGTTGCACTATAGGATAAATTAGGCTAGTAAATAAGGACAAATAATTCAATTTAATTTAAACACTGCAAATTAAATTAATAGTATATATCACTAGGCTATAGATAGTGATAAATGTTACCATTTTTCTGATGCTTAATAGTTTGTTTCGTAAATTTTTGTGGGTCATAAATGCTTATGTTTTTCAATCCGTGCTTATTTATTTTTTCTAAAATGATGTGTTTTGAAGAGTACACAATAGAAAAATATAGTGTGTTTTTTTTCTGAAAATACTTTTCGAGAGAAATACATTTAAAAGAACTTCTAAAAAATTTGGTCAAACGCTAAAAGTATTTTTAAATTTACTAGTATAAAAGAATTTTCTCACCAAGAATACTTTTTTTGAATATAAACTGATTTTAAAAGTTAGGCAAAATAGGTTGTTTAATAAAGTTAAGTGAATTTTTTTAAAAGTAGAATAAATGTTTTGAGTGATTATCCATAGAAGTACATCATTTAATTACTTTTATTTTCAACTTGTAAATGAACATGATCGAAATCAATATTCTCTAAGCTATATTTGAGTGATTATGACGAATTCATACCGCTACAATTAGGAGTATCAAATAAGAGGATTGAGTTAAAGTTGAAGAGTTACAATTAGTGGTGGATTCAGGATTATTTTAGGAGATTAAAAATTTGAAAAATAAACACATGAAGAAATAAAATATATTCACTATTTAATAGGGAAAATTTCATATATAGTAAACATAATTTATTAAATAACATTATATGGATGTAGTTTACATAATTTATGGGTATAGTTTAGTTTGTTATGTATCTTTTAATTTGTATAAAACATTTTTTTTATTTTTAATTTATTTAATATTTTACTTATTCATTGAATGGTAACAATATCGTTAAATAAGGTAACAAACATTTACACAATCCCATTATTTAAGCTAACCATTCAAAATCAAATATTTTCTCACTTTTATTTAAAAATAAATCGTTGAAACACTTAGACGTTAATGATTTTATTTATGTATATATATACATTGATTATATTGTATATATTTGAGGAATTGTAAATAATTTTTTATACAATTTCATGTGTAATTTATTATGTATTATTAAATGTATATGCGATCATCATAAATATGAAAATTGTATATATGACAATCATGTTTGTTTTTTAAATAAAAAGTGTGTTGTATTTGTTCTTAATTATTTTCTGTCGTTTATTTGTATACAATATTTTATTATGTTGATTTTTTTATCGTATATATCTATGGATTTGTATAATATACAATAATTTGGTATATGAATTATATTTGTATATGTACATATGTAATTTCATGTTTTTTTAAAAAAAAAATAATGATCAAAATGATTGTATAATATTCATTTGTCAATTGTATATATATGGTAAACTTGAAATATGTTTGTGTATTTAGTGTGTAATGTTTATATATACAATATTTTATCATGTTCATAATTTTTTGTATGTATCGACGAATTTGTATAATATACTATAATTTTATATATGTATTATACAATAATTAACAAATTTCTTTTATACAAATATTTGTATACAAATAACAATTATCTCATAATACTTTGTATATATTGCCTTAATACACAACCCACTATATACATAACTTTAGTAATTTGTATATTAATTACACAACCAGATGTTCTTCAGATTTGTCTAGTTCTGTCCAGTTTTAATGAGATAGATTCCGATCTCGTCTGAATTTATGTTTGACTTTTCTCTTGCTTCAACCTTTAATTATCTTAATGCCGCTAATTCGCGTTGTTGATGACTTTCTGAATTGTCATTGGGTCATTTTTTTTTGAATCTCTAAGATATAGTTCAACTTGAACTTGTTTATGTTTTGTCATATACCCTACATTGATCCCAAATCCTAAAATAACACAATTGAAAACGAAGGTGGATTATCAACAATATTGACATGCAATGACATACCTCTGGTAATCCTCATATATGGAGATGAATCCTTTATTCTCATTTTGAAGAACTTTAAACTGATAAGAAAGAAAGAATTTTTTTAAAAAAAATATGAAAAAACTAAGAAAAATAATACATATATAATTATGTTGATGAAGGAAAAAAAATAAAAAAAATTGGATTAATGAAAGTAAGACAACAGGGATATCGTGAAATTTTCCAAAATTCAAAATTCAAAATAGGAGTGAAGGAGTGATTTTAGGAGAAAGATATGGAATGAGTGTAGGAGAGATAAAATTGATTTGATAAAATTATATATATATAAAAAATATTTATGGTTGGGTATACAAAGAGGTGGTGGTCCCATTAATTATGGCAAAAAATAAAAATAAAACTATAATTATTGAGAGTAAATAAATTAAACTATACCCTTATTAGCTAATTACTTAGGAATGTTTGCCATTCCACGTAATTTTCCCTTTAATGTATCTATTATAATGTATACATATTAAAATATAATCATAGTCATATGGAAAAAGATTGGGCTTCACCTTGGTACATGGGCTAAAAACTTTGTCAAATAGAAGAGTACAATGGGCTAGATCAAGTGCCCACATTCAACCAACTCTCTTCAAATCACTGAAAAATTATCGTTGGCTTGTTGCTGACCAACTGTTCAACTCATCATGACTTAGTTTAATTATCGTTAAATGTGTATTTTTTAATGATAATTAACATTCTTTGTATATGTCTCTAAAGTCTTTAGCAACATTGAATTTAAATATTTAACTAATGCCGATAAAGACTTAAACACTCTTTATTAATGTGTTTAATTATTTATTGCCACTAAAAATTATTTTCTATCAAGAATATTAGTTTAGGGTTTAGATGATTTTTAGATTCTACTTTTCACTAAGTATGCTCATCAAAGAAAGAGAAAAAATATATATAAGGGAAAGCAAATACTAAGATAAACTACAAATTTACTTATAAAACTGAATATTAGTGCATACTGATTAACAAGGCCATATGATTATATGTCAAATAAGCAAAACGCACTGAATTTGAATAAGTCAAAATTGATTAAGCTTGATAGAAATGCTTGACCTTCCTAATAATTACTTGGATTGTGATGAGTTAGGTTTAGGTAGGTTACATACTTGTATTGTTATGTGCATGTTTCTTGTTGTTTCAAGATCATTCCAGTTTCATCACATTCAAAACACTGTGGATTTGTGGAGATTCGATTTTGTAGTCTATTACAAATTTGATTTTAGGTTTATGTCATTTTTATACATAAGAGTTCTCAAAAGCTCATTTTTAAATTCAATTCGTAAGTAATTATACGATATACCATCTAACCACTCCATCACATAAAAAATTATTTTATGAACATATATAGCCACTAGGAAATGTATTGCGTACTGCTTTCTTCTTCTGGTATTGTTTGTCATGTTGCGCTTTTTGAAAGTTAATTTGACTAATATTTAAAGTTAATTAGATCACATTAATTCGATATTTTATAAAAAATAGATATTTTAAAACTATATGAAAAATATTATAAATTGCAATTTTTTACATAATATAATTAAAAAATATATTAAAATGTTAGTTAAAATTTTATAATTCAACTTTAAAATAAAAATCATGACAAATAATACCGGACGAAAAGAGTAAATTAAAGTCTTGCCAAAGTCATTTTCTGAAAATAGATTGTCTATACAAGTGGTGTACAAAAATAAACAAAACTTTAATTAAAAGGGTCTGCATGACGGGGAAGTAGATGCATCTTACTTTTTCTACATCATTTATAGTCCCAACAAACTCTACCCTTTTTTTCCTTTCCAAAAAGGATACATTATTTAATTTGTCATATCGACAATGGTAAAGAACTTCCTAGTAGTAGTGGATATAACGCAATCAGAATAGATTTATATGAACTCAGTAATTTTAATTTATATCTTATATATTTATTTTTAAAGAATTGCTAAATAAAAATAAAAGTAAATTTCAAATTCAATGAATCAAATGTGATGTGATAGAATTTCAAACTCGAACCGTGCAAAGTACAAATCTTAAATCCTTCTCTAAAGAGAATTTTCTATTTCTCTCTATATTGGTCAAAGATGTTATTGAAAAGGTCAAAAGAAGGAGTATTTGGAGATAGAATTATGGTAGGTGAAATAAAATTTGAAGGACTAGGCAAATAATTACTACTATGTTCAAAATAATTCCTATTATTATGTAATTCAGGACTTAAATCATGAAAAAATCCAGCTGATGGAGGTGAGAAGAAATTTGATGATATAGGTTGAAGAGAAGATGGATTTGGTGACAAAATACCTTGAGGAAAAACTTCACTATAATTTCTTTCAATTTCTCTACTTATCTCAATCTCTTCATGATTAACCATTTCCATGTCACAATTAGTAATTTGTGATCTCTTAATATTCCCTCTTGTAGTTCTTGTATTCTCTATTGAAGCAAACCTAGCAGCCGGAGATATCGCGCTAATATTATTCGTATTTTCTTGAAAAGGAAATGAGGAGATTGACGATGATGTTGATGATGATGATGAGGTGGAATTTGGTCCGGTGAGTCGTTGGACTAAAGACATGAACTCACTAGGGTTTGCTTGGATTACCTTTGGGGACACGGTGTATATTATAATGGGTGGTCGTGGTGGTGGTTGATGATGAGGTGGCAATTGGTGGTGCTGATGTGGCACCACCGGTGGTTTTTTAATCTTGTGTGAATCTTTACGTAATTTGAGTGGCGTTGGCCGGGGACCTTGGAGTTCTCTTTTCGGCGACTTCCCGGCGGGGTTTTCCGATGAGTCCATCGTGAAAAATGAATAAAAAGTTGAATATTTGAAATGATGAAAGAAGAAGATTTTGAAAACTAGAAGTAATGGAGGAGACTATGAAAGGGAGGGAAAATGCCTTGTTTTGTCAAGGCAATTTATAAGGGAGGTGGCAATATATTTTAATACTTAGCTACTATTTAATGAGAGCAAGTCAATGGAGTGTGAAAGTTGATGAAAATACAAGACAAAAGAAATACATATTTTAAACTAACATAAGTGGATGAAAATACAAGACAAAAGTAATACACATTTTAAACTTACATATATTTTACTTGTTTCCGTTCGAGTTGTTTAGTTGGGAACAAGTTATCACATAATTAATTATTCTGAAATAAATTATTGTATGGGATAATTTATCCATCACTATGACATAGATGGTGGATGAATAATTCAATGGCTACCTGATATCTCTAATTAAACATAAGATAAAACAATCCTGTATTTTATTCTTAATTATACGTCTTACCTCATATCAAACGAGTATTTCGGAGTTTAAGTCAATATAAGAAGTCTTATATTATCCGATCATCTAAATAATACTAAGCCAATTTAAAATATGAGTTTTGTAAATTTTAAAATAAAACATTTTATCTTCTATAATAATTAAAATTCATATCCTCATATAAGAAAATATTATTATTAACAATGCATATAATTTAATAATTTGTATTCGTTTGTATGTAGGATTTTAACAATGCATAGGATATCATCATGTACCAATTTCGTATTGTTAGAAAGGTTTGAACTTGTCCAAATGAAAACTCAAAAAGCTGCTACTGGGAAATAGTCAACTTTTGGTGATGCCAGTAGGCATATCTAAACCTTGAATAAATAAGAAATAAATAATTACTTGAAGACTATATATTATAATTAATTCAGGAGCCAATGACTGCATTTCTGAATGCTATTAATGTCTTTTTTTTAAAAAAAAAAATTGAAGGGTAAATTATGGAGGGATAACAAAGAGGGGAGTAAAACTCCTATTAAAAAAGTGAAATTAAGATAATTAATCAATTGAATTATTAATATTTTGGAACGAGATAAATATCGATGCATCCATTTTCACTTTCAAACAAGTGGTATTCCCTTTAAAGGCTTTAATTTTCTACCTAACCACGTGACCCACACGGACTGATCGTAGTAATTCGTACTAGTGCACGAAGGATCTTTAAAAAAAATCGATATGAAAAAATTATTTGTACTATGTAAAAGAATTATATTAAATAATATTTAGTTACTAGGAGTACTTACTACTATTAATATTGATTAGGGGGTGTTTTAAAAAATTATGTACATTTTAAGTTTATAATAGTAGAATATAGAGATATGTGATTCATTTATACTGTGTCATATGATATGTCAATATCTTATTTATGAACTGAATTGTACGTTTGGAAAGATTGAGAAAATTTTAATTGATGTTTTCATGTTAATGAAAAGAGAAAAAAAGCAACTTAAGAAAAACAAAAATTCATCATCTATTAATCTGATTTCAAATAATGATTTCATATTGCATATCTAAGAATTCTCTTACACTATTTTTATTTATTTTAAAATGTACGTTGATCCTTTTGGCAAAAATAACTTAAGTTTATTTAAAGGGAACTTTAAATTTCTAAATTGAGATTAATTTCACGTATTGTTTGTTTTTCTTTTGATATATATAAAATTACAGTAGTTGAAAGATAGCATAATACTTTTGGCTCAATGGTGTAGGCTTAGCTTTGAAACATATTGCTAGAAAATAAAAGTCGACACAATCTAAAGTTGTGTGCTTCTAGAACAATATGTATTTATGTTGCTCTCAAGTCAAAGTAATAACTACTACATAAATGGTTGATTGATTATTCAACGTTTACTCAGTCTAAAACTCACATTATATTATACACACCCAAATAAAGGTGCAAAATTTCTTGTTTAATTAAAGAATTTCAAAAACATATGATCTCATGATCTCCAACTCCAAACGTAGCCAAATATTTTCTTAGTCATGGATATTGACGAAGTTTTAATCAGGCACTACTCATAAATAAACAAGGCATAATATATAAGCTTGCATTTATGTTTTTAAATTTTGAGTGTGCAGTAAACACTTAAACTTGTATAAAATTAAACAAATAGACACGCGCGTATCATCTTACATGACAATTAGATCAATCACGTTTATTAGAAGTCAAAAATAGAGTGATCTACCAACAAAGACATTGTATATGGTGTCCTACATATACCAGGCCACATAGAACTCAAGTGAAAAAATAAAATAAAATTCACATTTGAGCTCCATAATGTAATTCGGAAATACAATTAAATACAATATATATATATATAATATATATATATATATATATATATATATATATAAGATCCTAAATCGAGAACATGAAGAAAAGTATATTGGGGTCAATATATACTAACGTACGTAACATTAATTTCTTGTGGACCTTTAGTTTTAGATGCCGTATGGAGACCTGTTTGTTAATTATGAAACTTTATTCTAAGAAGATTCTAATATATTCTTCGCCAGTTTCTTCGTAAAAATTATCGATTCTTTTCTTTTCTTTGCAAAATTCAAATAAATTTTGATTCATCCAACAGAAAGCACGTCTTTGGCAAATACTAGGTTTTGTCCTCTTTTGACTTTGCATCTGCTCACCACATACTTGTGTTCTTAATTTCATGCTGAATTGGAAAAAAATATATTTTTAGGAGGTTCTGTTTGATCTTGAATAGTATCAAATGCGCAAGTTGAATTGAAAACAAGTTAAATAAAAACAAATAAATATTTTAGCCAATTATATTTAATACAGATAAAAAAACGAGTTAATCAACTCATAATATGAATGTTCTTTTTCTTTTTTATGATTTCAGAAATTGTCTGGTTAGAACACAAATTAAAAGCTACAAATAAGTTTAGATTCATAAAAGTGAGTGGGATATAATAATGGGGAATGGGATATAATAATGGGGAATTTCCACATATCGCTACTAAAAAATAATCTAATTACTCTCCATAGCTATAGTTTGATAATTACAATTCGTAGTTATATGTTATAAGGAGGAGAGAGGTGAGCGAGACTGGGAGAGAGGAGAGAGCAAAAAGTGAGAGAGAGGTGGATTGTATATGTATATTGGTTAATTGTTTATTATACATATGTATTTGTATATATGACAAGCAAGATTGGGAGAGGGAGGAAAGAGGCGAGCGAAATTGGGAGAGAGAGGACAGAGGCGAGCGAGAGAGGGCAGAGAGTGGGAGAGAGGTGGATTATATATGTATATTGATTAGATAATTGTATATTATACATATGTATTTGTATATTCTGGTGAATTATACATATACAAATGTGACTAATTATACAAACTCGAAATCCGCCAACATAATTAATGTAAAATGTTGTTGTGAGTGGTAACTATAGCAAACTATAGCTACGATAAGTAATTAAGTAGTATAAGTTTGCTTAACAGTCTAATTTTCCTTATAATAAATATCAGGGCAGTGCTAAATGACCAAAAAATTTGGTAAGCATTTGGCCTGAATATAAAAAAAAACTATAGTATTTTTTATTTATTTTAAAATAAACTGATTTTTTTTTTCATTTTAAGTTAAAAGGGTAAAAATATGTTAAAAAATAAAATAACATAGAAGAGAAAATGTCTGACTGAATTTTTTGGCTAAAAAAAACTTTCCTAAATTGTAATAGCTATACCAAAATAAATACTCATACTACAAGGGTTTGAAGTAATCATTGTGAACTCAACGTGAAGTAGAAAGCAAATTTATAGCTATAGTAAATCTTAGCATTAATTATTTGGGACAATGTATCAATAATTTAGTTTTGTCAAACCTCTTTTGACTTAATTGTGTGAAACCCTTTTAGCTTGTATTCAAGTAATAAGTTACTTTTCTTTATTATTATTATAATAATTTAGAGAAAAAGATTAGTGTTGATTGATATTGGAGAGAACGTCAAAAGATAGGGCTAAGTCGAGAGCCGCATGACTTGACCCAAACAAGATTTATTAAAAGTAATTTTTTAATTGGACTATCATTATTCATTGCTCAAGTGGGGAGGAGGTTTTAAGACTAGCTTCTTTCGTTGAAAATCTTAAATGGAGAAGTATAAGATAATAACGTAAAGTTTAATTTTTAGAATTTTTTAATGTCTTTTATTCTCAACAGAGCCTTGATTTAACCTGCCACAAAAACTAAATTGTCACCTCAATATAAAATAACGATATATATACTTTGACACTGAAAGCTATCTTATAGCACATGCATAGGTTCTAACGCTATGCTTAAATCTGTTTGGGGCAGGTGAACATATGACTCGAGATTGATTGTTGGCTTATAAAGTATCGTTATATCTGCTTTCGATCGTAAAACCGTCTTTTTCGAATGTAGTTTTCGCTCCTTTCATTAGATCCGATTATACCCCATACATTAAGGCTCAACCTCAATGTTGTATTGGTTATTTAAAGTCGTGTTTGTTCTAAATAAAGTCACAATAAAATATGACAAACATAAAGAGATGTGAAATCGACACATATATTGACATGATTTGAGTATAATATTAAGGTCAGAAAATGTAATCGAAATACATTAACATTCAATAACCTAATTAACATTTAAAACTTTTCGAAATATAAAAAAAAAACATCAATATTCTCATACAGATTTCACTCAATAACTCATAAAATATTCAAAATAGTCATTTGAAGAAGAAAAAAGAAATTGACAAATATCCTATTTTTCAGCATATCTTTTAATCAAAATTGATTCTACTTTTATATCTAAAATTAGTTTTTCCTATTTCATTGAGCGGGTATGATTGAAAACACATGAACGAGGCTATACATAATATTTGAGTAAGATTATAGGTCATCTGTACTATTTTGGAGTAGAGATTAAAATATGGAAAATATCATGGCTTGTATATATGACGATGTATATAATGTATATTAATGTATATAACATATAGAATTTCAAAGATATACATAATATATATAAATATATTATTATTACTTACTATATAGAAGCATGAAGAGGAGGAGGACCAATAATATTTTTGTCAATCAAAAATAATTTCAAGCTTCGTTTAATAGTACCTTGTGCAATAAAATATTCAAATTTTCACAAAAATCAACAAAAATTTATGTAATTCCCAATGAATCCACCACTAAGGGCCCGTTTGGATGGGCTTAATAAAAGCAGCTTTAAGAATGTACCGTGAAATCTTAACACAAAAATAAATAAATAAAAAAAAACAAAGCATCATTAACATAACATAAAACGATAATACACAAACTAATATTAGCCATAATACTAGGTGTCATAACATAATTAAAACAGAATACAATTGCTCCTACATGTGATTAAATAACTCATCAAACCAGTATAAGAAAATGACAAGATGACAAAATCAAACATGCAAATCTTAAGCCTGCACTTCACCAACGAATTGCAAACCCAAAGTATATACATTCCAAACAATTCTTTGCTAAACAATGAAGAAAGAAAGGTAGTATCCATGGAAACAGTAAGTCACTTAGACTTCATCACCCACAAGTTAGACACTAGGTAAGGGGAAATTAAATCTAATCAATTTAAGAACACGCGAACCCAACTAATATCAACATTTATGTGTTGATATTGTTAAGAAACTGTTCTCACACACCTCTTAGGACATTTATGAATGCTACTGCAAAAAAGCAAGACCAACCCTGCATGTTCACGTACGAATATCTCAACAAACTTGACCCCAACGAAGCAATGGACCAGCAATAGGGGGATGGATGAAACATAATTCTCAAATTAATTTCGAGATTTGCTTTTACTACATTTCTTCAACGGGGATAATCCAACAGTAGCAAGAGACAACTTCACATTTTGCCAATAGACTACGAGAATAATGAACACAGGCGAAAGTAAGTCGATCGAACGACTTTCAAGTAAAAGCAACAAGCAAAGAAGTAACAGGTTTCATCCAAGAAAGAGTGGAAAGAAATGCCGACATTGGACATACATTGGCAGAAACTTCAGATTAATGACATAACTAATACATGAGACGACTAAAGCATTATCCTGAACTCAATCACTCGCCTCATATACAAGTGATGAACCGAGGAGAATCACGAAAGAAATACAAGACCAAACAACGCAGTCATTCAGCAACAAACTAATAAACCATTTCAACTCAAAAAGGACAGAACATCAATCGAAATAGTTGAGATTGGAAAGAATTTACCTTCTTGTATGCAGCGAGCTGGAGACGATCGAACAGGCAACAACGAACCTCCACGACTCGAACTGCCCAACTGGTAGCGAAAACAACACCACCGTGGAGCACACTGTGACAAACAGAAATCTCTCGATTTCCTTTCAGCGTTTTGTATGCCTCTCTAAAAGATTTGAATGCTACACTCGTAGGAAAAAGTCGACCAACTTAACAATCACCCACTCTCTGTTCTTCAAGAGAACAGAAAAAAAACCAAAGCTCAGAACAGACAGAACAACCGAATTTTTTTCTTTTCGACAAAAATTCCGACCCAAATCGCTAACCAAGATTCCAAATTTTCAACCCAAAATCGCTAACCCCCAAAACTCTCACTGTGTTCCAATTCTATTTTTCGAGAATCCCAACCTAGAATTTCCAATCTAAAATCGCTAACCAAGAAATTGCTCACCAAAAACCTTTTCCCCAACGTTTTTCGGAGAGGGTATTTATAGAGGAAGCTAGGGCTTCGAATCGATTTGAAATTCGAATTCGGAAGGACGACTCGAGCGGGAAAAATTGTCGCTTGCTCACTGCAGGTTGCGTACGGAGGAGCAGACTGCAGGTTTCCGTTGCAGCCTTGTTCCTCCACGCGCTGGAGAGGGAAGGGGAGCGAGAGGAGGAGAGAGTGTGGAGAGACGCGGGGGATGAGGGAGGTCGCGTGAGCGTGAGGAGACGCGGGTTTTGGGTTTCTGTTGGGAATTTCGAACGAGGAAAGGGGAAAGGGAAGGGGGGGCGCGTCTGTTCTGGGAAGGGAGGAAGAGAGGGGAGAGAGGGGCGCGTGAAGGTGACGAGGGAGAGAGGGACGCGTGGTCGAGACGAGAACGCGTGGGGGAAGGGGTCGCGTGAGTGGCTTCTGTTCTTGATGTTTTCTGGGGATTTTCTTTTCTTTGTTCTGGAGAACGACTGAAGAAAGGGGAGACAAGATGGGGCCGGGTCAAGGGAACGTGGGCTGGGTCGGGTAGGATTTAAATGAAGGTGGGCTGTGAGGTTAATTGGGAATTAACTTATGGGCTGGGAGAAGACTTGGGCCTAGGGAAAATTAACAAATTAAGTGATGGGTTGGAAAGGGAGATGGAGAGCTGAAAACGTTTGGGCCTAGGAGTTGGGTTGGTTTCGAATATACACAGGATACACCGGCTATATACACAACTAGGTAAACATTATATCGTTATATTTTCGCAAAATTATAAAACTAATTAATTTAAATTATTTGGAAAATTTAGGAAGCTCGATAATAAATCATACCGGCGCGGGTCAAAATTGGGTGTCAACAACTGTCCCTCATTTTACTTGGGTTGATGCAAGCAACTCGAGGAAAATGAAATTGACCGAACCAATTTTGACCAACTCCATTCGCTTCTTTTAAGAAAGGATTTGGCAAAGGGTTTAGGAATTATGGCCGAACCCTTGAATCGGGTTTCCTACATATCTCAGGCTATATGAGAATTCAGGCCACTTGTAGTTCGATAAGCTTGATTTACCGCATGATTTTGAAAGAAACAAAAGCCACCTCGACACCGAATTATGAAGGTATCGAAATGCTCGAGAATAGAATTCGAGAGCGAATATTGGAATACAGCCGAGTTTTCAACATTGAATCCGCCTACATACCCGTAAACCGTCGGAATCAGGCTGTGTGTAGTTCGACTCAATCGGTGTAAAGGAAACCTATTATGCTAGATAACCTTTGGTTTTGGACAAGTGACAAATTAACGAGTATGAAAAGGAGGCTTGTAACCTCCTTAGCCATGAATGTGGCGCGCTTCACACCCGTAATTACGAACTTACACGGACATAATTTCCAAAGCTCTTGGTGCATTTGTCACTCAGATTGGAAACTTGCTTCCGATAAATCGAAACCTTCGGACGCGAGACCGAAACTGACAGAACTAAAGAAAAACCTACATGCCTCGAGAGGGTGGTTCGATTGTGGTGGAAGTCGCTCCTCTGCTCGCGTCCTAAGAGTTTGACACTCCTCTTTGGACTGTGTCCCAGTTCGCTGCTAAGAAAAAGTTCCACGTTGTGCTGCATCCTTTTTGATGTCGTCCGCACCTGTGGTTTTTGGAGAATTCATCCTTTTGGATGCTCTCGACAAAGACTGAGATAAAACTCGTCAGCTTAAAATGCAATTAGGATGGGAGACAGTGTCTTTTTACCATGTCGACACTTCATTGTTCTCCTCGATATTCGACGTCGACTCGATCGGTCTAACATCTAGCAAATAAAGCTTATGCCTTGTGTTTTGCAATATAATCTTCAACGTACTCTATACTTGATGTCGAAATAAATAAATAAATGCTGATGTGATATTGATGTCTCTTTTGTCGTCATCTTCGATGCTCCTCTTGATGCTTATTTTTAATCAAAAATAAAAGATGTAGTTGAGGCCGACGGATAAGTGCTATTCTTGGGGTACACAATTTCCCTTTCTTTATCCGTGTATGTCCTCTTGCGGGGCATGAATACCTTCCCGCGATACGTAAATTCCCGCGAGATATGAATCTTCTCGCGATGCATAACTTTCAGCGAGGAATAAAATCTTCTCGCAATGTGCAAATTTTGACGAGGCATAAATTCTTCTCGTCGTGCATAATTGTTGACTCGCAATGCATGATTTTCAACGAGGCATGGATCATTCTTGCGATGCATAAATTCCAGCGAGGTATAAATCCTTCTCGCGGTGTATAAATTTTGACGAGACACGAAATCTTCTCGTCGTGCATAAATTCAAGCGAGGTATAAAGTCTTCTCGCGATATATAAATTTGACGAGGCATGAAATCTTCTCGTCGTGCATAAATTCCAAACTCGCAATGCATGATTTTTCGCGATGCATGACTTTCCGCAATGCATGATTTCCGCAATGCATGATTCTCCGCGATGCATGGATATTTATATCGTCTGTGCTGATGATAACGTCAAGACGACCTCCAGATAATATATCGAGTTGATCGATAACAATAAAATAACTATCTCTTCTGGGGAATGCATTGTCTTGATTGACAATAATCATCTTGCTTCGACAATGTAAAGCAAATAGCGTCCTTTACGAAAATCGTGAAATCTTCGTTGAGATTCCTGTTTGATTCGCCTTTGAATCTGACTAGACACCCTTCGTGAACTTCGTGTTGGGAATTTCTTGGAATAAACAAACCACGTTCCCAAATAAACGATGTAAAATGCTTCCTGTTCTCAGTAAAATTGCTAATTTTGATATAGCTTTCTCCTCTTTGTTGTTCTTCGTAACGAGCTAGCTAGCTCAATAATTATCCAACTGTAACGAGGTGGATGCTCGATAATATTCCAACTGTAACGAGGTGGATGCTCGATAATGTTCCAACTGTAACGAGGTGGATGCTCGATATTATTCCAACTGTAACGAGGTGGATGCTCGATAATATTCCAACTGTAACGAGGCGGACGCTCGATAATATTCCAACTGTAAAGAGGTGGATGCTCGATAATATTCCAACTGTAACGAGGCGGACGCTCGATAATAATCCAACTGTAACGATGTGGATGGCTCGATAATATTCCAACTGTAACGAGGTGGATGGCTCGATAATATTCCAACTGTAACGAGGTGGATGGCTCGATAATATTCCAACTGTAACGAGGTGGATTGCTCGATAATATTCCAACTGTAACAAGGTGGATGCTCGATAATATTCCAACTGTAACGAGGTGTACGGCTCGATAATGTTCCAACTGTAACGAGGTGGATGGCTCGATAATATTCCAACTTTAACGAGGTGGATAGCTCGATAATATTCCAACTGTAATGAGGTGGATGCTCGATAATATTCCAACTGTAACGAGGTGGACGGCTCGATAATGTTCCATATGATTCAAGAATAGAAACCTGAAATGGAAAAGCATATATACGAACCACTTATGGGGTGGATCGCCCAACAAACCATATGCTAAAGTCTTTGATTGTCCAATCAAAACACATAATCCATTTATGGGGTGGATACCCAACAAATTAGAAATATGACTCTGACATATTTAAGGAACAAAGGACGCCGAAATTACCACGCGACAAACACACTAAAACTAAATTGACGTTTATGCACGTCGCGACTATGATTCTGTTCTTTAAAAGAAAGAATTATCGAGGTGAATGACTTGATTCATTCGCACGAAAAACAAAGACACTCTCGTCTTCCTTGACAAACTCAGCAGAATTTGAGTTTGTTGCAGTCACTTTAATCATTTATCGAAAACTTGTAACAATTCGATAATTTTGACTTTCAAGGAGATATTGGTCACCATCATCTTTCTGATGTAATGGACTCGGCAAATTCCCTTGCAACACTTCTAAGTTAGTGTCACTTTGATCGTCTTCAAAATTTGATGTCGCTTTAATATACGACCTGACTTTATCAATACTATCACCTGCAAAGCTCGACACCAAACATTAGTATCGATGATGAAGTAAAGAATAAAAGTAAAGTTGAGGAACTAAATTGAGTCATTTGGCTTATCCAGATTAGGCTATGATGAGTCCCACGGTAACTCCGATCATTACTCATAACTAGCAATCCTCCTGCACCTTGTTTCTTGCAACTTTGGAAGAATCTATCAGTGTTCTGCCTCAATATTCCTGCAAGATAAAAAGAAATTGTTTATCACTTGAGGCAATATAGAGAAATAGAGCTAAAATGAGATTGAAGATTTTCTAGGTTTCGTTGATGAGTCCACGACGGGTGCAAGTGACGCCCTTTGTCATTCATGACAGCTTTGTATAGCCATTTTGCGACTTCAATGTTCCTGCATCCAAAGAAAAATTCTTAGTTTGAAAGACTGATTTGTGTTGGTTTTGTCTCCATGCTCCTTCTTGCAGTTGGCTTGCACGCTCGCCCATTCTTTATATGACATATTTGATGGTATTTTTTGAGGACCCTCCTCAAAAATTTGTCCTGGTCTAAAATATATAAGAACTCTCATAACTTGCTCTGTTAACTCTGAGGTTGCTCATTCTGGAATTTTGAGGCCCCTCCTCAAAATTTGTCCCAATTTACCTCAATAAGTAACAGATGACATTTGTGGAATTTTTGAGATCATCTCAAAAATTCTGTCCCAGTTGCAAACTAGATTGTCGTAATTTTTGAGATCCATCCAAGGCCAACTCCGTCGAATTTTGGTCTTCTGTTTTGACTTGTTAAAGAAGTCTAACTTCAAATGAATTTTTGAGATCCTCTCAAAAATTCTGTCCCAGTTTCCATTATGAAGAGAAATGGAAATCTTACTGGGTATTATGACCGAGCCGTTGTGGCGCCTACGTATCCCGTTGGATCAGGAATCAGGTCAAACGCAGTTCCCCTCTCAAGGGTTAACCAAAAATAGGAAGTTTTGATAAAGAAATGACCGAGGCCGACATAGGCCGCCTACGTATCTCGTTCTTGAGAATTCAGGTCGAACGTAGTTCCAACGAGAAATGCGATACATTTTCAAAAGAAAGGTAACAAAACTTCATATGCGAATTTTGGCCAATGTTGGGCATTCTTCTTCCCGACCTTTGATGATGAATATCTTCAAATGACTCAGTTCAAAATGTCTTGTACTCACTCTTGAGTATCCAATATGTCACCCATTCAGGTGGTTTCCTCAATATCGATCAAGTTGTTGTTGATCATGTTTTGTATCTTGTGCTTCAGAGTTGAACAATTCTCTGTGTCGTGTCCAACGGCTCCTGAATGATAAGCACATCTGTGGTCGGCTCTATAAAATTTTCCCAAAGGATTGGCTGGTCTTCCTTCTATAGGATAGAGCATACCCATTGCTTTCAACCTTTCATAAAGTTGAGTTTGAGACTCCCTTAATGGCGTAAATACTTTAGGAGCCTTTCTGAATTTTGGGCGAGGAAATTTTTCTTGATTGACATTATAGTTTTGGTATTTCCTTTGAGAAGCTGACCTCATATGAGTAGCTGTGATCATACTTACCTCCTCCACTTTTCCTTTTGATTTATCCATATCACTGATTCTAGCAGATTTTCCATTAGATCGCAATGCGGTAAATCTGGTGAGCTTTCCAGTCTTGAAACCATCTTCCAAAGCTTCTCCCACTTTGACAATCTCGACAAACTTTTGTCCCATCATACACAACATTCTTTCATAGTACTCAGGCTCTTGAGTACGAATGAACATTTCAGTGATCTCACGTTCGGACATGGGAGGTTGAACTCTTGCGGCCTCTTTTCTCCAACGAAGAGCGTACTCTCGATAATTTTCTGTAGACTTCTGTCTGATCTTCTCCAAGTTGTAGCGATCTGGGGCATCTTCTATGTTATGTCCAAATCTTTCCGTGAAATCCTTTGCGAGTGCATTCCAACTTTTCCATTGTTTCAGCTCCTGTGATGTAAGCCACTCCAGAGCTTCTCCACTTAGACTTCGACCGAAGAGACGCATCAATAATGCTTCGTTTTTGCCAACTCCCACGAGTTGATCACAGTAAACCTTCAGATGTGCTAGAGGATTTCCTGTTCCATTAAAAGTGACAAACTTTGGCACTTTGAATCCTTCTGGGAGGTCGAGATTCGGATGGATGCATAAATCCTTATAGCTCAATCCATCGACTTTGGAAATATAGTGCAACTCCTTCATGGCTTTCCTGATCTCCTCTTTCATATTCACCTTGACTACCTCTTCTTGTGACCTCCACTCTCTCTCCTGTTCCTTATAGCGATCAAGCTCGGAACAGTCGGCATAAGGTTCATTTGAAGTTGGGATTTAGAAAGTAGTCTTTTGAGGTATGGGTGGAACAATGGAGGGATTCTGGGTATTTTGAGTGGCTTGATAATTTTGGGGGAAATTTTGAGGATCGGTATTTTGGTTTTGAAGATGGGGGAAGGTTTGAGCATCGTTCGTATTTTGGTTTTGAGAGAGATGAAGGATTTGAAGGTTAGTGTTTTGAGGAGGATGTGGTGCTTGACACGATGTGGTAGCGTGACGGGGATTGGGGGTAGTTGAGTCAATGGTTGGAGGATTTTGAGCAGGGTTAGAAAGAAGGTTTTGAACTTGTTCCGTGCTTGAGGGAGGAAAGTGGAGTGGAGGTCTTCCATCTCTTGGAGGATTGAATGATGAAACTGGATTAGACCCATCTTGCATTCTTTGCATTTCGACCCTCATTTCGGAAATCTGCTGCATCAACTGTTTAATCAATTCATTTTTATCAGCGGCAGCGAGTTGAGCAACGACAACATCATCCATGTCAATCTCCTCATTGTTATCCCCCATCGCTGTCTTTTCTTTTGCGAATTTTGATCGGGGAAGGAATCTTTAGGGGCCTTAGACTTTGTGAAATACGGATAATCAACCAACACAGATCAGTTTTAAATACCTGTCAAAAAAAACTCAAAAGACCAATGTGTTAGTGCCTTGAGGTGGTAAATTATACAAGATATCACATATAGATGTAAACACATAAGAGTTGCTTTATTTGGAGATAAACTGGCTCACAAATATAGGGAAACCAATATAAAGAAATGGTTAAATAGACAGGAATTTGTCTACTTGACTTTGGGATTAGTGAATAAAACTGTCGACTTGAGTCGAGACAAAGTTGACGGTATCTTTCATTACCGTACTTTGAAATTGATTGAGATGTAACTCCAATTTCCTGGTAAGAGTCGAAAAGATAAAATTTCTCAAAATTCTTTTGATTTGAAATGCTGAATCTTTTTCAGATATTAGAGTAGTACTATAAAAAATGAAGTATTTGGACGCACTCTTTTTTTTTTTTTTTGGAAACTAAAGACTCGAAGAGTATTTGGACGCACTTTTGATAGTGACTTGATATTTATGCTTATGGGTTCTAAAAGTATTTGAAGAAGAGTGAGCTAGAATATCTCCGGATAAACAACATATGCACATAAGCAGTTATAACACATAAACAAATATTACGCGTTCTAAACAGATATGTGACCCTTTTGTGTCAAGGGTGGGCCTAGCTATTTAAGGGATGTATACGTCATTTTGAAATATTTCTCGAACACCGTATACATCCTTCAAATTTAAACAGATAAGCATGAACGTCCATTTAAGCCGTGGGCCGTTTTGGACTCAAGGTGGTCTTCTAATGGGCCCAACACGCCGTGGGTATTGGGTCATCTTAGGCATATGCGCTATTTTCGGAATTTTAGTTTAGCTCTATCCTAGGTTTACTAGAATTGTTTTCAAATTGACGGTTACCCGAGTCGGACAAACATCGGGGTGGAGTTATCGAACAACGCCGGATGACCGCATTCCGACTATTTATTCGATACTCCCAAAAGACTTCTTGGGTATATCTGAGAGAAGTCGCGGTAAGACGCGTAACTTCCGTTTCCTAATGCAAACTATTTGCCGTTTGGCGGAATTTATGCCATGAAAGAATGCATTTAAACAATTTAAACAAGTAAACAATTATCGCAAATAGTCAAACAAGTTAACCTTAAGGTTAGAATCCTCCAAATACTCCCCAGCGGAGTCGCCATTTCTGTTTTATCGAAAAAAATATTTTCGAAAAAGAGTTCGTTTTATTTTCGGAGTATTTTCGACTTTCAGGAGTCGCCACTTAATTTTTAAGAAAAATCAAGAAAACTTATGTCCAAAACAACTTAAACAGAAAAAATTGTTTTGAAACTATTTTAGGGGGTTCGGGATTCATATTAGTGTCTTAGGAAGGTGTAAGGCACCTAAGACACTCCGTTAAAACACGGTTTTCCGACGATTAACTTATTTGACTATTTTTGTTTTAACCTTTGCGATTCTTTTGTTTATTGAACTTATTTAGCAATTTACTTAAGCGAATCTTCAAGTTTTGAAATATTTATTGCTTATCTTGCAATTTTACGAAACTGTTTCGAAGTTTTGAATTTAAAGTTTTTATCAAGATAAATTTATAAGTTTGAAATGTCATCGTTTTGAGATTCCTTTTTAGTTTTAAGTTTTGATAAAATAGATAGACGTTTTGAAGGGGTTTGGAGATTTCTAACCCTAACTAACGACATTCAAGTAAACAACATAAACAAATAGTAAGGAGAGAGAGAGAGAGAGAGAGGGAGAGAGATTCGGGTCCAAGTTTCGGGTGCTGTTAGCCTTGACCGAAATTGGACCCAGCCGCTTTTGGGTGTTTGACCCATTTTTGCACCTGTCCTAATCTAAACATACAAAAATAATTGCGAGGAATTAAAAAAAAAAAAAAAAAAAAAACAACAAGGGCTTATGCCCATTACAAAATAGAAATACAAGAATAAAAAATGAAGAAATTTCTAGTCTATTTCTTCAAGTCCTTCAATCTTTGCGATCCCGTATTTTGCATGTCGGCACTGATGGTTTGACTCGAATGCGAGACCTTTGAGCCTTTATGGCTCCTCCGAATGCGTAGAAGAAAATGGAATCCCCAAAATGGACTCAAGAGGCAATTTCACATGCGATTAAACAAAATGGAATTAAGAATGTACCGTGAAATCTTAACACAAAAATAAATAAATAAATAAAAAACAAAGCATCATTAACATAACATAAAATGATAATACACAAACTAATATTAGCCATAATTCTAGGTGTCATAACATAATTAAAACAGAATACAATTGCTCCTACATGTGATTAAATAACTCATCAAACCAGTATAAGAAAATGACAACATGACAAAATCAAACATGCAAATCTTAAGCCTGCACTTCACCAACGAATTGCAAACCCAAAGTATATACATTCCAAACAATTCTTTGCTAAACAATGAAAAGAAAGAAAGGTAGTATCCATGGAAACAGTAAGTCACCTTAGACTTCATCACCCACAAGTTAGACACTAGGTAAGGGGAAATTAAATCTAATCAATTTAAGAACACGCGAACCCAACTAATATCAACATTTATGTGTTGATATTGTTAAGAAACTGTTCTCACACACCTCTTAGGACATTTATGAATGCTACTGCAAAGAAAGCAAGACCAACCCTGCATGTTCACGTACGAATATCTCAACAAACTTGACCCCAACGAAGCAATGGACCAGCAATAAGGGGGAATGGATGAAACATAATTCTCAAATTAATTTCGAGATTCTGCTTTTACCACATTTCTTCAACGGGGATAATGCAACAGTAGCAAGAGACAAACTTCACATTTTTGCCAATAGACTACGAGAATAATGAACACAGGCGAAAGTAAGTCGATCGAACGGCTTTCAAGTAAAAGCAACGAGCAAAGAAGTAACAGGTTTCATCCAAGAAAGAGTGGAAAGAAATGCCGACATTGGACATACATTGGCAGAAACTTCAGATTAATGACATAACTAATACATGAAGACGACTAAAGCATTATCCTGAACTCAATCACTCGCCTCATATACAAGTGATGAACCGAGGAGAATCACGAAAGAAATAAACAAGAAACCAAACAGCATTCAGCAGACAAACTAATAAACCATTTCAACTCAAAAAGGACAGAACATCAATCGAAATAGTTGAGATTGGAAAGAAATTTACCTTCTTGTATGCAGCGAGCTGGAGACGATCGAACAAGGCAACAACGAACCTCCACGACTCGAACTGCCCAACTGGTAGCGAAAACAACACCACCGTGGAGCACACTGTGACAAAACAGAAATCTCTCGATTTCCTTTCAGCGTTTTGTATGCCTCTCTAAAAGATTTGAATGCTACACTCGTAGGAAAAAGTCGACCAACTTAACAATCACCCACTCTCTGTTCTTCAAGAGAACAGAAAAAAAACCAAAGCTCAAAACAGACAGAACAACCGAAATTTTTTCTTTTCGACAAAAATTCTGACCCAAATCGCTAACCAAGATTCCAAATTTTCAACCCAAAATCGCTAACCCCCAAAACTCTCACTGTGTTCCAATTCTATTTTTCGAGAATCCCAACCTAGAATTTCCAATCTAAAATCGCTAACCAAGAAATTGCTGACCAAAAACCTTTTCCCCAACGTTTTTTCGGAGAGGGTATTTATAGAGGAAGCTAGGGCTTCGAATCGATTTGAAATTCGAATTCGGAAGGACGACTCGAGCGGGAAAAATTGTCGCTTGCTCACTGCAGGTTGCGTACGGAGGAGCAGACTGCAGGTTTCCGTTGCAGCCTTGTTCCTCCACGCGCTGGAGAGGGAAGGGGAGCGAGAGGAGGGAGAGAGTGTGGAGAGACGCGGGGAGATGAGGGAGGTCGCGTGAGCGTGAGGGTGACGCGGGGTTTTGGGTTTCTGTTGGGAATTTCGAACAAGGAAAGGGGAAGAAGGGAAGGGGGGCGCGTCTGGTTCTGGGAAGGGAGGAAGAGAGGGGAGAGAGGGGCGCGTGAAGGTGACGAGGGAGAGAGGGACGCGTGGTCGAGACGAGAACGCGTGGGGGAAGGGGTCGCGTGAGTGGCTTCTGTTCTTGACGTTTTCTGGGGATTTTCTTTTCTTTGTTCTGGAGAACGACTGAAGAAAGGGGAGACAAGATGGGGCCGGGTCAAGGGAAACGTGGGCTGGGTCGGGTAGGATTTAAATGAAGGTGGGCTGTGAGGTTAATTGGGAATTAACTTATGGGCTGGGAGAAGACTTGGGCCTAGGGAAAATTAACAAATTAAAGTGATGGGTTGGAAAGGGAGATGGAGAGCTGAAAACGTTTGGGCCTAGGAGTTGGGTTGGTTTCGAATATACACAGGATACACCGGCTATATACACAACTAGGTAAACATTATATCGTTATATTTTCGCAAAATTATAAAACTAATTAATTTAAATTATTTGGAAAATTTAGGAAGCTCGATAATAAATCATACCGGCGCGGGTCAAAATTGGGTGTCAACAGTTATTTTGAGGATTGCCAAACAGCTAAATAAGTCAAAAATCATCTTTCAAGTCAGTTTGACCAGCTTTTAAACTGAGCCAAACAGGCTCTAAGTCAATAATTGTGGATTCTAATGGGCACACGTGTATAAATACATTTGGAGGAGAAAAAGAAATCATTGCAAAGTTACATGAATCCCATTTATTGATTTATTATATTTCAAAAGCCTGTACATTCAAGCTAATACATTTTTAAAAAAAAATCTTTCTTAATTTTTGAATGTATAATTTTTAATGAGATTTTTTCATACCAAAATTCAAATTTAAGGGCTTTTAATCATTTCCTTTTTATGTGTGGTTTGGTCATAAAAAATATTGTTTATTTTATTTAAAAAATATATAGTTGAAGTCATTAAAGTTTGTGCAAAAAATATTTAGAATATAAATATAATTTTTCTAAAGACATAATACATAAATATGTCATTTAATTTGATTTCATCTAACATCTATGTCCTTTAATTTTAGACGTTTACAAATAGAGACATAATCTTGTATAAAATTGAACAAGTTGATACTTGTAGTTTACTTGACGTCCTACATGACAATATAATTCACGTCATCAGTGACATTTCATGTCGCTCCTAAGTCTGTTATTCCCCACAGGACATGTGTATCTACTTCTTCAACTTTATAAAATTTTAAGTACTTACTTGTGCACGCTCTAAGTTGAATGTCATAGATGTCAAACGAAGTCAAGCTAAACGATATATTTATATATTATGTTTTTCTAAATATGGTTTATGTTCCTCACTTTCTACAAGACTAATTTACATGAGACATATAATCAAAGTGCACTAAATAAAATAATATCTCAAAATAGATAGTTGTATGATGTCATATATCTCATATAAATAACACTTCTTTTTAAGTTGAACTTAAGTTAATCTATTGATTTTGCAAATAATATTTGACTATTTGAATATATTTTTTTGAGAAAAATGGGGTCAGTTTTATAAGAATAAATAATTTGTGAAAATTTTAAAATTGATGATATAGTTAGGGGCCGTTTGGTTATTGGTTAGAGTTATGCATATATTAGTTATGCATGATTTATTTATGCAGGATTTAGTTACGTGGTAATAGTTACCTAGAGATTACAACAATACATATATTATTAGTTTCTTAATATAAAGCAAATAGTATAATTTCATCAAAAAAATATATGCTCTATACTTAAGTGGAATTTCTATTTTATTTCTCTAAAAACACAACTCTTTCTCTATTTTGACATTATTACTCAAAAATCTTTCTCTTAAAAGAGATGGTACTCAAACTGCTCAAATCTTTTGGAAATCTTAGTTTCCTCTCATCTTAAATGTAAGAATATTTACTCTTGAGAATACTTGGTTCTAATATATCATTATAAAGAAAATGAACTCAGTTCTACTCTTCCTCAACTCAACTCAACGACTCGATGATGCCTTTCATCTAAAGATTGTTCGACTCATAGGGTTCATGCACTGCTGAACTCAAGGACTTCATGGGTAACATGTTGCAACCCCATGAATATAATCCCTAAATGTTTAGGAACTCAATACTCAAGACTTAAAACTTGAAGATACTGTCGCTTTCAAATATACTCAACTTACGAAGTTCATGTGAAATTTATGGACATGAACGACTCGACTCGAGTGTCTAAATAACAATATGGAATTCATGTATACAATTTTTTTTCATTCTCATACTTACTTCCTCAAAATATAGCTCAAATCAATAGTTGATCTCAAATGATTCACAATTAAACTCAAAGACTTTCTTGAATTTTACTGTTAGCTCTTTCTCGAATTAGAATTATGAATTCGAGAGTAATGATTCATGATATAAAGGATCTCGATGATAGTATAGATCCATGAATACATTTTCATCATTCTCATACTCACTTAATCGAGTTTTGAAACAAGTTATTAGAAATTATAGATAACTCCTCAAAAGACTCAAATAGACTTTCTCAAAAGATTCGAAAGAACTCTCAAAACTTAACTCTTAACTCTATCTTGAATTTGAATTATGAATTCAAGATTATTAGTTTTGGTATGAAAAATATCGTAATGATTAAATGAGTTTTCGATAGTTAATCGTGATAAATGATCAAGAAAACATTATTTGAAAGCAAATCCGCGATATGGAGATGCATTTTAATATTTGATCGCGAAATAATATATTTAAGATTGTAATATTGAGTCCGTTAACGGGCTCTTTCACATATAATATAGAAATATGCATCGATATATATGGAGATATACGTGAATATACATTAGGATGAACTAATGGAAAGAGTACAATCTCAGGTGTTAAATTTAAAAATCAATTCAAATCCGTCTTAAATCGTATAAGTTCTTTCTTCATGTTCTTCTTCTCAATAGCCGATTTCAAACTTGAATTCAAATTCAATGATGATCTATGAGACTTACAACTTATTAACATGACTACACAACTGTAATGCAATATTGTGGGTCCTACTTTTACATAATTATGTCACAACTTTAGATTTCTTTTGATTACACTGTGTGACACTTGACAAGTCGCTCACGAATTTTTAACGATTTGTCAAGCTTAAATAAGCTTTTTAACACTAAATCGCTGAGAGAATAAAGAAAGACAAGAGGGAATATCTAAGAAAGCTTTTAGATTGCTTGATTGATTCATTTATAAAAGATTGCCCCTCTATTTATAGCTAAATAAATAATTATACAAGTCTCTACATATTTACAATTTACAAACAAATCTTCCTTCTAGAATTCTTTTTATGTCTAGAATATTCTAAATTTTTTCAAGAAGTTCTTCGTGACTCAAGAATTTCTCATAAAAGCTAGCATATTTATGCTTCCACATGTACAACTTATGCCACATGGCATTTAAGTGAGTTGAGAACCAAAATAAGCCACAAAATTATAAAAGTAACTAAAATAAGCCACTATTTTAGTAAGTAACTAAAATAAGCTTAGTGGAAGAAAAAGTTCCACTATATTCAATTTTCTAAACGTTTTCTGTTACTGCCAGTTTACTTTTTAATATATAACGGAACTTTTTCTTCCACTTTATAAAGTGGAAGAAAATCTTCCATTTTATAAAAATTTTCTTCCGCTTTATAAAAAGTTACCTTTTCATCTTCACCTTCTCTTCCTTTCCTTTTCATGGCTTTCAAAAAAAATTCACTTTGAAGATGGTCCCAATCCGACAATTTGAAGCGGCCCACACTAAACAAATTGAAATTTTGGAGTAGCTCAACCTGACAACATACAACTCATATTCGTTGCTTTAGGTGCAAAAATAAGTAAGATTGCAACCTTGTACTTGTAGGAAAATTTTATCTTTTTTAAAATGAGCTTTTTGTTTGATTTACTTTCAACCTTAGACTTAATTTAGTTTTGGTTAGGAAGGCATCTAAATTCATTGATAGAAAACTTAAGGTTTACACGTCCTATAAAAGTTTCAATAGTTACAATACGTCAAAATCATATGAAATTAAAATAAAATAAATTAAGAGGCAGAATATCGTAAAATATAAGACAAAATAAATGAATCTATGTCATAAAGTACACAAAAATTCATCTTTCTGTCTAGCTTTAAGTTGAAACATTTTCTGATTTTTTTTTTTTGAAAAAATATCAACAAATCTTCCATAATTTTCCCACATGGTGGATGTTATTGTTTGACAATTTTTGCACCAATTAGGAAGGTGAGCCGTAATTAGGAAGGTCACGATCATCGATATTCACGGGATCAATGGGCTCATCTTGTGTAGTATTTTCCCTATATATGTAAAAAATATATAATATTTGGCTCATGCAATTAACTTACTCAAATAAAAAAAACAAGTGTTAGACATATCGATAATCATCTGCATCAAAAGTAGGCGAGACATGAAAATTTGAGGATGTTCCAACATTTTTCGTCATTTCAGAGTGTGAGGATTGACCAAAATAATTATTTAGTCCATAACTTGGAGCAATATCCCTATCTTGCTGAGGTAAACCGCTACAAAATATATAATAATAAGAATAATAAATAATATAAATTAATAAATAATTGACAACATCAACAAACAATAATTGAAATATAATAATTGAGCATTACTGATCACTATCATTGATAGTTTTGTTTAAATCAAAATCATATCGGTCGGTAAGAGTATTTTGATAATGAGTCATTTTAGAAAAATCAGTAGATTGAGTTATCGAAAATCCATCAATGCTATTGCCGTTTTCTAATTAGGGATGAACATCGACTGATAAAGGAGAACGTTGTTGACTAATCTTAGGCTCCTTCCTAACATAGATTTCAAGTATTGTTAACTTGATTTGATCTATATAGTCACTTGGAACCCTTAAAAAGTCGGTCAACGATTCGTCATTATAGATAATTCACTCTCCAAAATTTACTTGTTCTTGTGATAAAAATGAAGTAGGGTATTTTTCGACTATAATCAAATTATAATCGTACTGTTTATACCCATTCTTTATAAATTGATGAAATAAATTTATGATATCGATAATTTATTGGATATTTAGCATTGTGTTTGGGAGGACAATTATAATAGATGGTATTTTCGTCATGTATAATTTCGCCATCTCAATAAATTGAAACTTTAACTTTATGTGTAGAAGATATTTTTTTTAGATTGAAATGAACAAATATAGAAGACTTTATGTTGTAGGTGCTATCAACTATGTTATAAACGTCCTTAAATAGATTTTTCAGAATAAAATAATAAAAATACATAATGAAATATTTTTTTCCGTTTTAATGACATATCAAATCAATATAATTTATATGACAACATTGAAAAAGCTTCTTCAAGACGTGAAAAATATTCTTCTTATAAAGTGTAATAAAAAGTTCTACTTTATAAAGTGGAATAAAAAGTTCCACTTTATAAAGTGAAAGAAAAAACTCCACTTTATAAAGTGTATGAAAAAGTTCCGTTATATATTAAAAATAAACGTTATGAAACTAACGGAAACGTTTAAATTATTGGATATAGTGGAACTTTTTCTTCCACTAAGCTTATTTTAGTTACTAACTAAAATAGTGGCTTATTTTGGTTACTTTTATATTTTTGTGGCTTATTTTGGTTCCCAACTCGCATTTAAGTAGTGTGATAAAATGATAGGTCATGACAACTATGAATTATTCCAATAAATATGCCAATATTTATTACTTCTTTCGTAAAGGAATCCGTCGTCGTCATCCTTATTTTTTTGAACAAGTAGTTAGAAGCACAATGTTCTTGACAAAGATAAAAATAGGTTTTTAGTTAGCACTATAAGTGTTCCATGGCGAGACACATTATTTCTTAACATAATTTTAATTTTTTAAGTATCTTATACTTTGATTTTGTCCTCATTTTATTTTCATTCGTACGAGAAAATAGAACTGAATCGAAGCGAGGTGGATAAATCGAATCAAATCGAAGTAGATAACTTTGATTTGATATACAATGCACACTTTTTTAAAATAAAAAATTGAAGAACTGAAATTCGATAAAATCGAATCAAAAAATCGAATGCCCGCTCCAACCTTAGTGGCAAAAAAAAAAGAGATTGTAATTTCTTGAGTGAATATTACTCAAAATGTAAAGGGGCTTTAAGTGAAATTAAGACAAACTATAGTTTCTCATAAACACTCTGCGAGAGATCTAAACATTCATCACTCTCAAAGTTACAGCATACTTCTTTTCAAATCTTTTTGTGATTTTCTCTGTACATACACAATAAACATGTAAAGCTGACTTTTTTCGGATCTGATTTACAATTTCGAAAATTGCCCTTCAATTTCTGCGCTGAGTGAGTTTCGTTCCCTAATTTTTATCTGTTAGATTCAATTGAATGCTGCTTTGAGAATCCCAATTTGCTTGCATTTTGTTAGAATGATAATTTCATGCTTCCACTGAATTATTCCCCAATTTTGTATCTGGGTATGTTTGAATTATCTGCCTTTATCAAACCCATATGAAGAAAAACTATTCAGGTGGGTCTGGTAGTCCTAAATCTTTCCAGGCCTATTTAAGGGGCGATTTTGATTTGGAATCAGGTACTGTTAAAAGATCAAGAAAGGCGAAAAAATCGAATTTTTATCCTGTCAAGATGCTTAAATCATTAGGAAAACGAATTCATAGTTATTACAAGCTTCACCCAGCTAGGCTGTTTATGATATCTTTGTTAATTGGGGTCATTATTCTCATTGTATTGTCTGTTTCCGAGAGGCGATTTCGGATGATGGGTAATTATGCAAAATTTGATGTGGGTGTTGATGCATATCCATTTTCCAAGTTTAGGAATCTTGTTATGGTTGCTGGACATTCAGTTTATACTAGTAGTAGTTGTGAGAAAGTTGATAAGGAGGATTCTTGGTTTTTAGAGTCTTATCAAAAGCACCCTGGTCAAGCTGCAACGTTTGTTGATCATATAAGGAGGGGGGTTGAAATTGCAGCAGATGACGATGATGCATTACTCCTGTTTAGTGGTGGTGAGACTAGGAAAGATGCCGGGCCAAGAAGTGAAGCTCAAAGTTACTGGACTGTTGCTGAAACTAAAGGGTGGTTTGGTGAGTTCTTATGTTTCCCAGTTTTCTATTCAGTATCATTATCATTTCTGTGTCTAGAAAACAAAAATGAATAGATCAACGAAACCAATTGAAGAGTTATGATCTACTATTCCTTTGCAAATGTTCCATCGCGCTCTAGTATTGTCAAACTTCCAAATCCTTATATTATACTTCATTGTTGAAATGAGCTATGATATCTGAAACATGTGGGATATCTAAGGTTATTTTCCATTTGTAATATGAACTACCATCTGGCACATACCTCTCACATTTTGCGTGGCCATTAATATGTTTGACATTGCTCTATATATTGGCCAATAGAATGGACATACATCTTTTCAGATAGTACCATGATAGTATGTCTAGCTGATGAAGGTTATCCTTCTGTTACATTGTTTGAAAAATTAAGTTGCAATTATTCAATCGTCTACCTGATAATTTCGAAATGGTTTTTTCCCATTTACAATAATATATGTACCTCTTCACTTGATCAGCACCCTCATGCAAGTGATTGTCGGACCTTAGAAGAATTTTCCAAAAGATTTACAAGTTCATAAACCACAATCTGTTCCCTCAACGAAGATTAGTGATTGAGGCAAGAATTTGATGATGTGGCTCTATCAGATATTGTGATTCATGGCTGCTTTTCAGTTTAGTTTGATTGGAGGTGGTAGTCAAAGCTAGATACGAAACTGATGCTATAATCATGAATTTGCGTTCCCATTTTTTGTGTTGGTCTTGGAAGCATCTTGTTAGGTAATAGTGTTTATTTTCACTGGATTTCTGATTCATATGATCCCATCAAGCCGAAAGGTGTTGGAGTGTGCTTGATGGAAAGCGATAGTCTTCTGTTAGGTGAATAGCTGTATGTTATGAGATTAACTGGATTTTTGAAATGCTTAATTTTTAATTCATGAGTCCTCTGCCATCTTTACTGTTCAACACGAGAACAAAAGAATTGAGTGTCATACCTAAGGTTAATTTCAATTTGTAAAATGAACTACCATTTGGCACATACGCCTCATATTTGGGTGGCCCTTAATATGCCTGCGATTTTGTTATATCTTATCCACTAGAAAAGGCATTTCATCTTTCAGGTAGCACCATGATTGCGTGTCTAGCATGCTAAAAGGTTCATTCTCTATATACATAGTTATAAGATCTAAGTCCAATTAACTAGTCATTTCTGAAAGATTTTCAGCGGATCTTAACATTTCAAAATAATTGTGCCTCTTCACATGATAAACACCCTCGTGAGAGTAATTTTCGGACCTTAGAAGCATTGACCAGACAATTCACAAATCCACAAATTATAATCTGTTCCTTCAACGAAGTTCTTAATGTTTCTCTCACTTCATCTCTTGTTTGTGGCCTCTAATTCATTTGTGACCATAATTTTCACTCTGATTCATGGTCATATTTATATTATTGAGATTTTCCACTTTGTATGCAGGCAAACAAGAAAGTGTAAGAGGGAGGGCACTCACCGAAGAGCATGCTAGAGACAGTTTTGAGAATCTTCTCTTTAGTGTTTGTCGGTTCAGGGAGCTTACTGGCACATATCCACATAATATAACTGTAAGACATTTATTACCTCCTATAGCTAAAAATTAGAATTCCATGTATAAAAGATATAAAGGAATCCCAACATTTTCATTACTGAATTGCTTATCAGAAAGCAAGCTCTTGTTAACTGATATCTCAATCAATATACGGATATTTTGCATCGAAAGTAAGATGGAATAAAGGTAATAGATTTAAGTAAGAAGATATGCCAGGCTTTTGCTTTGCACATCTAAAATAAACATGAAGAGATTTGCTCTTAGATGTCTTTGCATCTGAGTATTCCACATAAGTGTTGGAGACATTGATTACTCCCTTGTTTTTAGTCCAATAACCGTACAGTTGGTAGCAATCAAGGCAGTGTACCTCCATAAGCTGTTGTCAACTTTTCTGCACAATAATTACAAACACAAACTCAAAGGGTCCTAATAGGCTAGTACTATTGTTACAGCTTTGGCAATTTGTCTTTTCGGCATGATCACCCTGATAAAATTATATTCTTGTGGTAGGATCTATGGAGCTGTTTGTATTTTGTAGATCATTGTGGAAAAACCTCTTTCCAGTGGAAGTCAGTATTTAGGACATAATTGAAGAGACATCATTTTCTTTAGCTTGTTATTAATGTGAAATTAAACATTCAAACGTTGATGTCATAATAAAAAGGCCAGATGGTTGTCAAACCCCCCCTCCATGGACATGGGAACAGACTCTGTGTTTTCCCTGTTACCAACATATTGGGGATAACCCAAACGACACTGATGCCAGAGATTGCGCTGATATAATAATCTCAACTGGCTTCCTTGTGAACTAGGTCCTGTATTACGTAGCAAGTTCTCTGTCTCTAGAACATGAAACAAAACCTTTTGTATCTTTTTGAAGACCTTTCAGACCCTTATATTAATCATGTAGTGTAACTAAGTAAGATGCCTCCGTGTATGCTCAATATGAGTTAGTGGACTTGCTTATTGTTTATGGTGTTCTCTAAATCCAACATATAATTTTTTAATCTCTTCTCTAGTTTAATTAAAATTTCAGTTTCTTTCCATGTAACAACTAACTTATCCATTTTTATTTATGTTTGGTGTATTTTAAATATTATGTGGCCACATGATTCTTCATCTGTCCATGATCTCTAAATTAAGCCCCTAAAATATTCAGAATAGTCCCATCAAGTATTTGGTGGACTATAGGGAAGGAGAGGAACTCTAGGTGCATTTAGAACATGAGCAGTATGCAACAAATCAAGCTTAATTGCATCTTGCTACTGTGTTTTTGGTGTAACCAAATATTTTTACGAATGCTCCTGTCTCTTTTATTGATATTTTAGACTCATTATATACATAGGATCAGTACTTCTGTAAATATGGTTGTGCTACAACTCTTGTAAGTATCTGCTTCTAAGTTGTATGTATACAAAGTTACCGTTTTCCAAAAAAATGTCTATGATGAGCAATTTTTTTTTTTTAGTTTTGGCATGTTTGTGTCTCTCCATTTGTATTTGTAGTTGAAATGCTTAGTTGAGTTCCCATGTGATGGAAGAAGTAGCAAGATCTTAGCACTTAGCAGCAAGCTCACATATGTTGGCACAGCAATTCTTTTTCTTTTAATATGCATGTACTGCCTCTCCATTTGTAGATATATATTTGTAAATTGTAATGGTAATGCTAAGCAAGTTTCTGCAGGACAGAGTAGCTTAGTCTTGATAAATCTTTTCAACTACTGTGCAGGTTGTAGGCTATGACTTCAAGGAGAAGAGATTTAAGCATCTACATCGGTCTGCAATTGGATTTCCAGAAACAAGTTTCTTTTACTCAGGGACATCATCTTCACAAACATCGAGAGACGCTGCTTTAAAAGGAGAAGCACTGGTGAGGACACAGTTTAAAGAAGATCCTTACGGATGTAAAGGCTCTCTTCGTCGCAAGAAGCTTGGTCGTGATCCATTTCATCGCTCTATCCCTTATCCCAATGGATGTCCTGAAATTGAAGGTTTGTTCAGATATTGTGGAACAGCTCCATATCCAGGTTCCCTACCTTGGGCTTGAGTAGAATTTCATAGTTCTAAAAAAATCAGAATATAGCAGTAGAAAAACTTATATCATAAAATATATATTCCTTCTTTTTCTATTACTTCTTCATGTATTCTTTCATGTTGTTCCTTGTACTAGTTATGTTATATTAGAATAGCAAAAAGGAACTAACCTGTCTACTAGTGTAGAGAAATAAAAGGGCTTTTCTGTCTGGTTTACAACATCTTGTTGAAACTGAACCTGAGTATATACTAAATATACATAGCGTATATAGTAGAGAAAATTCGAATTTAGATTATTCTTTTTTATTAAGAATAGGAAAATATAAATATTTGCCTAGACTTTCAGTTTGGTTAATATTGAGAAGTTGGTGGATTTGCATTTTGAAACTAAGACAAATTGAAAACTTACTTACACTCTCAATTTTCCTTTTCCTTCCGGCCATTTCGAAAAAAATGTGGTAAAAAGCCAAAAATCTGTAAAATTAATAATGAATGTAATTGTTGGTTATAGACATGTTATTTAGGTAAACAATGTAAATATAGGGAGTTTTTTTTTTTTTTTTAACTCGTGAGATATAATTAGATGTAATAAATATAATTTGATTAGTGAAAAGAATGAAGGAAAAAATTCAAAAAATGAGATGCAATATACATATTTTGTTTAGGTAATATAAATGTGTCATACCACCTTATTACTCTAGCTTTAGTATATATTATAGATCTGAATTATTCAAACTATTGACATCTTACTTGGTGTTAAAATTGAGATCTCTAGACGATGAGAATTGTGAATTAAAAAAATATTTGAAACTATTTTTTTTTTTACTTTTTAAGCACAGTTGAACTATTTAAAATATATAAAAATATTTCTTAAAATGTTCTAATTAAGTGGTAAAAATTGAAAACTATTAAGTGATTAGAACTTTTAAGAGTAATATTGTTAACCATGAATATTTTCTAAAATATTATATAAGTTCTTATGAATGATAGAGATGCTACGAAATGGTTTAAACACCACGAAGTTCAAATAAAAAAATGTATGATTCTTATTATATAAATACACATCACTTATAAATGTTTAATTTTCAGACACTACTTAGAATTTTAACTTCTGTTTGTATATGCATTTTTATTGATTATAGTACTTATTAGGGTCTAATTTTCAAGAGTAAAATGCTATAAAGAGAGATTACGTAGATAAATTAGACCCTAATAAGAAGTATTTTAAAACTTTATGCCATTTTCCCACAAAATTCATTGATAAAGGTAAGAATTCGACCCCTCAATCTTGTAAATTGTTCCTTTAAGCCTTAGAAACTAGAAGGTTAACATTAGAGAAAGGTTTTGAGCATGATTATATTTTGGTCATGATTGGGATTAGTTAGTAATCCAATTAAATCAATGGGTCAATTGTGATTGATTGTTGTTGTATTTTTTATTTTAGACCAAGAACATGCTAAGACACTTCACAAGGAGAAATTTTGGGCCATTTAGAGTCATCAAGGGGGATTAATTCGAGGTAGGTGATGATTAGATGATTATGAGTTACGTATATATGCATGTTTATTGCTTATAGTGTCATATTGTAATACGAAGCATATAAAATGAACTTGTGGTTGCAACTTGTGGGTTCAAATGGTATTGTCCATTCTATTATGTGATTATGCATGCTTGTTGTGCGTGTGATTTAGCATGGTTGGCTCAAGTATCATATCGATGCAGAGTATTATTGATTGACTTAAATATCACACCTGATATGATACACCTCGATTGGATTTCATGAGAGCATGATCGTCTCAATCATAAGGCGACTAAAGCAATCACTTGGGGGCTCCATTTTCTCCCTAAAGATATATGTTAACAAAAATTTCATGTATCGATCAATTTAAAGAAAAAAAATTGAGAAATTGAATATTATTTAGTTGATTGTAGTTATTTATAATGTTTACATAAATTCTGTCTCTCGAAACTTCATTTGTAAAATCACTCTAAGTATGTTATAGTTATTCAATTTATATATTTATTAACTAAAAACAATAAGATCCTCTTTACAAAATTTAGTTTAGACTCTTTAAAAAAAAAAAAAATTTAGACCCCAAATTCATTGAGACGACCCAATATGTACTGGAGATTCCACGAGAGAACTAATATTTGCATTGGTCAGTTTTTGTTTGTGATTTCATGTTACTTAACTGGCAATTTATGTATGTTTGGTAATTGTCATTATATTTTGTATTAATTTATGATTACTATTTGGTAATGAATTGCCACGTGAATCTATCAGTTCATAATGATTTGTAAAGATCTATACCGCTCCAAATGCTCCCAACCCTTTCCAGTTTCTACATATTATATCTCCTTGATTAAAATAAAATAAAATCATATAATATGAATAAATTTTTTAAAAAAAATAAAAAATAAATGCAAATGAAATATACTTTAGAAAATAATATGAATTATAGAAGGAGCCATCAGAAACCAAAGTTCATCCCCAGAAGCTTTAGGCTATGGTACGGTCCGCATCATGGTTTGATCTGAAAAGATCCCATCACGCGGCTCCTCATTTTCAATGTAAAAATCCTTTGAAATTCAAATAAACAAATAACAATGAATGAATAAAATTGAAAAAAATAAAATCATGTATAAGAGCTCAGAAGCAAAATGGGTATGAGAAATTTGTCATCAATCAAAAAAATAATTAATTTTGTAAGAGTGGTGCATGACTTTCTTCAGATCTCATCACAGCTCTTCAAATATAACAATTTCTAAACCAAAAAATATGGGAGGCGGAGAAGAAGAAGATAAAAGAGGAAATGGAGAGGGCTGAGACATAAGTTTTGTTATTTGCTGCTGCTATTTATAAGGATAGAAAAAAAGGGGTTGAAACCCTAATTTGAGAAATTACCATCTTGTTCATCTCAATTCACAATATTACAATCTTTGAAAATGAGAAATATATTTTGACACCACTTGTGTTACTTTATTACACTTAACTCCAACTACTTCTAACTAAACCAATTTCCTACACTTTATATGGAATTTATGAACATGGAGTTTTATTTGAAGATATTTTTGGTAAGATTATAATAAAAATAATTGAATGTACTTTTTAAAAACATGATTTACACCCTTGAATTATAGAAATAATGAATCATTCAACTTGACTAATTTATATGAAATATACAAATAAATCTATTCTAAAATAGATAATTACATATTAGAAAATTTAATTCATATTTAATTTTTTGCTTGAGATTTTTTAGCTTATATATAACTAATACATACCAAACCATTAGGTTAGCAATACATGGGGAATGGGTTATTAACACATGAATCATATATTATTATAAGCATGAAGCTCTATAGTGTAAAGTTGAATTACTATTTTGCCCTTTTATTAAATTAAAATTTAATTTATTATTTAATTAAATATAAATATTTTAATTACGCAATGATATGTATGTATCATATTCTTCTATTTAATTTTCTTAAGTATTTAAATTATGGAGAAACTTTTAATTTATCCAATCAATGACTTTCAATAAGTAAAACAAAGGATGAGATTTTCTAAAGTCTTTTTATTACTCCTATTTATTTCTGCATCACTTAATTACTGAAGTTGAAAGGTTTTTTCAGCTTTAAATTTTGAAGACACTACTTAATTTACATTATTTACAATGAAAATAGTAAATGAAAAGATGACTTCTTTGAACTTCATTTCATATGTTACTTCAGCCTTTCCAATTAACTTGAATTATTTTCATCTTCCACATATTATTAAAATGTATAGATATTTAAGACATGGAGAAAGAAAATAACAACACAAATCAAGAGCATTCAAAAGTACACGAATTCATATTCCAACCCTTTTTTTGAAAATTTTCTTGGTCTTCTCTATTGCATGAAACTATATGATGGCACAATATGGTTCTAATACATTTGGAAGTGCTATTTTGACATTTAGATGAACGTATTATTAAAAGAGTAAGTCACAATTTAGCTAACATTTTTCCTTGTTGCTTTCCATTTTAGTTTTGTTAATTATATTATTCTTTCTTCTATATTAAATGATTTTTTGTTATATTTAAATAATATATCGGTCTATTAATAGAAAAAAAAGAGTAAGGTGGACTACAATTTTGATATATGTTGTTCATAATATTTTTTATATTTCTTTGATTTCCTGTCATTGTATGAAATAATTTCATTGTGTATGTTCTTTTTGGCTATATATGATAAAATCCTAATGCATAAATTTTCTTTCTGATATGGTGTCTTCTCTTCAATCTTTTGGTGTTATATTACGCTGTGTGATATTTTTTGGTTGAAGGGTAAAAAAATTTAAACAACATAGTATAAAATTGGATTATCATTTTATCCTGTGTTAAATCAAAATATTATAAATATTTATATATAAATAGTAATCATTCTATATGCCACATTAAATATTAAAAAAATTGGTTAAAGTCAAAAAATTGAAAGACAATATTCATAAATAAATTTTAGGCATTTCTACCCTTTTAACGACTAAAATAGTTTCAATTTTTTGAATATTTTTCTTTATACTAAAACATAAATTATTTTATTATGAGACAATTGAGTTAAATCAATATATAAAATCCATAATCAATGCTCACTAAAGATTTGCAATGTTTCATAGATAATAGTTTTGACAAATTACTTGATGCAACTTTAGTTACTACTATTATTTTGAATAATAGTTGCAGTTATTGTATTTTTTCTTTTCATTGTGATAAGGAATAATATATATCTTCATAACTTACACCATCTAATTATCCTATTTTTATTCCATATACATCTTTATTTGTTTCATGAGTATCCTAACTAAGGTTATTTTTTTCATTCTATGGTTTAAATAGTGCCGCTTATATCATTATTGTTTTATTTAATTCATACTTTAACTAAATGAAGAAGTCTCTTGAATTATAATTGTTTATGGGAGAAGTGTCTACAAAAATTTCAAAAAATATATATAGATTTTGTATTTCTTTTTCTATATACATATTGTTATGACTAGAGCCTTCAAAAGAATGTGTATGTTGTCGCATGTTTTTTTCTTTGTTTATTTTGTATATGTGTTTTCTCTCTATTAAACTTCTTTAATTTGATTTTCCATAAATTTCTGATTGTTTTAATTGTATTTTTATTTAGGCTAAAGTTAATCTTTTGTGACTATATATAATGTAAATTGGCTAATTACTATCAAAAGTTCTAAATTTACGATTTGTTGATAAATTTTAGACATTAAAATAAGATTTCTCATTTGATGTTATTGTGATTAAACTTCTTTAATTTAATTTTTCATAAATTTATGACTGTTTTAATTGTATTTTTATTTAGGCTAAAGTTAATCTTTTGTGACTATATATAATGCAAATTGGCTAATTACTATCTAAAGTTCTAAATTTAGAGGTTTTTGATAAATTTATACATTAAAATAAGATTTCTCATTTGATTTTTTGTCACAATTTTATAATTTTATTAGTAAGTGTCGCATTTTGTTATTCGTTACATGCATGTACATGTAGAATTCTAATTGTTATAATGAATATAAAAAATAACATGGAATACACGTGCAACGCACGTGTCTGAAACTAGTAAGTATAGATAAAGATAAAATTATCATAAATACACCAAATCAAACGGTAGATAACAAATAGGTTCAACATTACTAATACATACTTTATTTAATACTATTTTTATACATTCTATCAAACAATTCTAAAATATCATACTTATATCACATATATAAGGTACACACTATTATAAATATTTATACGTCATTTGAATTTGTTGAAGTTATAATAGAGATGATTATAACTTTTACAAATTAATTCTTGGTTGTGTGAATATATTTTTACAAATTAATACTTGGTTGTGTTAATATATTATTCCTAAAAAACATGAGAAAATTTAAAGGTGGCCATCTTTGTATAAATGAAGAATGGTAAAATTTAAATTTAAAAATATAGTAGTTAAAGTGGAAAAAGTGAAAGGGAAAGAAAGGTTTTGGATGTTTTTCAGAAGTTGTATGTGAAATTTTATGACCAAAACTATGATTTTCAAATAAAGTAAATTTCTTTTTTGAGAAAGAAAAAAATTCTAATAGCCAAACAGGTGCGAGTGTGTTTGGATTAATATATTTTTAAAAATCAAAATTATTTTTAAGCATAGTGTACAATAAAATTTTAAAAAGTATATATTTAAACACTTGTTTTAAATAAAAATAAATCAAAAACCATAAATTAGTATTTGTAATTTATTGTTGTAAGCCCATCTAGGTTTCGGTAGAAATAAAACGACAATAATGATAACTTGAATTGTTTATAAATCACCAATAACAAAATTTTGAACAGTTTCAACAGAAAATAAATATAACGATGTGTGTATTCATGTGATTCATAAATGACAATAGTGAGAAAGTGGGAAAATTTATTCAAATAATGATAATTATTTTCGTAATTTTTGTTTTAGCCACCATCCATCAACAACAAATATCAAATAACTCCGTCGAGTCTAAAGGCCCATTTAGACATACATTCTCTCTTCTTCTCTTTTCTTTTTCTTTTTTTGTCAAAAACTACTTGATTATACATAGTTTGAAGTTGGGAAAAAATCCTCCAAAAAATTTAATGTTTTTTTCAAATATTAATTTTTATAAAAAAATTAAACATCTCTAAATTCATATTCAACTATCTGTTAGTTTTACTCTATTGAGTAATTGAAAACTTAACTTCAGGTCATATTCAAAGTTCACAAACCAAACAAGAAATGTTAATCGCACTAGGCAAATGTACAGGGATGAGTTTGGCTTAGAAGGCATTGATAGAGAGAATCAATCCCGACCTGACTTTCCTTATGAGATACCACCTGCTGCACCAATTCAGTCACCCTACAATTAACAACTTGTCATCGTACACCTATACAAAAGAAGGTTAATAAAGTGGCAGTGGCTGAATGAGTTGATGGAGCTAGACTTCTCTCATTCCCACAGGGAAGATGAAGTTTGTACGACTTCGCTATTGTGAATTTATACAGTTTTAATGGTCAAGCAAAGACACAAACGAGCAATTTATACATCGACATATATAGACAACTTGAAAGACATTCAAGAATTGGTTGCATTATATTGCTCAAGAATTTTACTGAAATAGCTTCCTCCATGTTGATACTCTTTTGGTACAAAGGAAGAGAATTTAATGTTGATATTTTATATGTGAGTTGTGGCTCCACAACAAAATGGAAGTTATCATTACACTCATAAAACTATATGAGATTTTTCTTCCTAAAGAAGCGCTTCAAATACCATATTTGCGTGGCTGCAGCCAATATGCAGAGACTAAGGGACATTCCACTGAACCATGCCACAGCTGCATTTGTTCTCTCACTCACTTCACTCATTTCTTCTTCCCTGCACGTTTAATCCACAAGAAACACGTTAACTTTGAGGTTTTATCTATAATTTTTTAAAAATTTACAAACAATTGTTGGATTGTATATACATATGTCAAGTTTTAAACATTCGTGATTAATTAGTACTTCTGAAACAGAACACGACATTCTCTGTGAAATACTCCAAATCTGTATGCCATTGTTATACATACATACAATGGACCTCTCTATTGCTCCGTAAACTTCAACCATCAACTTTCTGAGGCTATTAGTTCCCCAGCTTGACATTAATTATATGTAGTATCCTTCCAGCAATCCGTTAATTACTCATTGATCGGTTCTGAGCTTCTCTCTCAATTCAACCATCAAGACAATATCTCTACTCCGGGATCAATCCTTATATCTCAAGTTTCTCTCTATTTTAGGCTGACTTTTCAGGCTATCGAGTCCACCTTATCAGTTCTAAGCTCATTACTTAGCCTAATGAGTGTATGGTTCTGCTCCAAACATATTCCTCAGACTTTAAAGTTATTTCGGTCTTCTCAAAGAGAAACTCATCCACATGTAGAACTTAGAACTGTACGTTAAACGCGTAGGAGATTTTAAAGGATAAACTTACATAATATAAGTTGTGTAAAGGAAATATGTGTTTTTTTTTTTGTTGGGCTACTGATCTTTCCATAGCCTTAAACTTTTTGGGTTAGATGTTCAAATTCTTTCACAGTTTTGGCTAATCAAAATGAACCATGAAGTGTGCGGAGTATGATGACATTAAAAAGAGCAGCAAACATATAAAATCTGGAGAAGCTAATTAGAAGCAAAATTTAGCAAATGTAAGTCTCGAAATCACCTCTTCTTCATATAGATTAATTTTTCACGGATGGATTGCACCCATGCCTGGAATTTCATCAGCACAAGTTCAATGTCCTGCAAGTAAAGGTAAAAGTAGAGGAATAAGGAAGAATACAAGAGAGCTTCCTATTCTGCTCTCCTCGTGATTATGAACTTACTTGTATCTTTTCTTTTCGAGCAATTGAGTCCCAATCCTTGGCAGCAATCCCAATTTTCCAGTCAAGACCAATATGTACAACTTTACCATCAGGAGCTTGGCTATTCATGAAAAAGCACGCCATATAGTTTCCAGGCTCAGTCGTTGTAAAACCAAATTCACCATTTGTAACATTATTTTCATGGTGGAGAATTTTTCCAAATGGTGATGTAACCTGAAAAGTATTAACAATGTTCACATATTTGTGCAGATGCACAAGTAATCCCATAATTTAATAACCAAATTCCAATTACTTTTCTGAGATGAATCGTTTAATTACCTTAAGGGAGATCAAATCGCGAATAAAACTATATTGATTCTGCTCATTGATACCAACAATAGCATACTCAACCAAAACGACGACGTTATTACGGATTTCTTCATACACACATTTAGCCCCTGAACTCGGCATTTCTAGCCATAACGCTTCCGCCATTGTCATCGCCATCGTCACCACCACCAAAATTAATTTTAATACCTTCATCAACTTCATTCTCCTTCTTTTTTTCTCCAGAAGCTATATCTCGTGCCTCTAATTAAAAAAAAAACAGAGAGAAGAGAAGAGAAGTTCTAAAACGTATAGGCGTAGACTGTGTGTATGGTAAGCAAGCCGGCATTTTAATAATTTTCCAAAAGTGCACTTTTGTCAAAGTGAGAGGGAGATTCTTTTACAAAGGAAAATTAAATTCAATGCTTGGACAAAAATATCACTCTATTAATTTTCAAAGAGAATTAATTTTATTTTAATAAGTTGGTCAATTTTATTTTGTAACACAAAAAACACTTCATAAATGTTTCGGGATAATTTGACAAACTTTTCCTCACACTTTACCTTATGAGTAACACTTACTTTCTTTGTGGTTACAGATATTACACTTTTTTTTTTACAACCAAAATTATTTAAATGGTAATCTTTAAAAAAAGAAAAATCAAAAAATCCTTTTTGTGACATTAATTTAATTATATAATATTTCTATGTGACCAGTACCCTGAGCAATATTTTATTGGGTTTAGCTTATCTTCACTACTCTTTTTTCTATTTTCTCCAAGTTCATGTTTAGAAGTATGAAATTTGACTTGTTTAAATATTTACGATGCAGATCTTTAAGTAATCAAATATCTTGATTTTAAGTAGCACTAGATTTTCGTCCCAAGGTATATTATTTAAATATCACTAAATTAACGCTCAAATGTGTGTAAGTTGATTTTACTCTATTGAGAAACTGAAAACTTAAATTCAAAATTCACAAACCACACGAGAGATGTTAATTGTACTAGGCAAGTGTACCATCTGCTGCACTAACTCGTTCATGCTGACGGGTAACAACAATTTAAAGTTGTCATGGTACACCTATACAAAAGAAGGTTAATAATGTGATGAGTTGAGGGAGCCAGACTTTGCTATTCCCACAAGGAAGATGAACATGGAAACCTGTTAAGCACGACTTCACTTATTGTCAAAACAGCCACGATTTACCCAGAAATTTAAAATTGTTTGGATAAAGTGAAATGTTGTTTTCATTCACCAGTAATACACTATTTGTTTGATGGCAGAAATTAAGCGTCATGGCTTTAGAGCTCAATCTAGACATGAACGAGCAATTTGACTGACTCATCGACATATATAAATAACTTGAAAGACATTCAAGAATTGCTTGAATTATATTGCACAAGAAATACACTGAAATTGCTTCCTCCATGTTGACACTCTTTTGGTACACAGCAAAAGAATTCGATGTTGATATCTTATATGTGAGTTGTGTTTCCACACAAAAGGAAAGTTATCGATCATTACATTCATAAAATTATATGAGTTTTTTCTTCCTAAAGAAGCGCTTCAAATACCATATTTGCGTAGCTGCAGCCAATATGCAGAGACTAAGGGACATTCCACTGAACAACGCCACAGCTGCATTCGTTCTCTCACTCACTTCACTCATTTCTTCCTCCCTGCATGTTTAAACCATGAGAAACACATTAGTTTTGAGGTTGTATCTATAATTTTTTAGATCTTACAAACATTTGTTGGATAATATATATGTTTGGTGATAAATAAATAAACAAATTAAATCAAATTTTAAACATTCGTGATTATTTAGTAGTTAGTACTTCTGAAACAGAGGCAATAAACAATATGACATTTTCTGTGAAGTACTCAAAAACCGTAAGCCATTGCTACACATAATACCATGACAACGTTACAATGGACCTCTCTATTGCTCCATAAACTTTTACCATCGGAGGCTACATTAGTGCCCCAGCTAGCTTGTTATAAATTACCTATCCAACAATCCGCCAATTTCTCATTGATCTGTTCTGGGGATTCTCTCTCAATTCAACCATCAACCCGTTATATCTGCTACAGTAACAGTCTTTCACTCTCGGATCTCTCTATAATTCAGGCTGACTTTCCAGTCTATCAAATTCACCATCTCAATTCTATATGCCCTCTACTTAGCCTATATATTGAGCCTATGAGTCTACTCCGAACTTATTCCTCATCCTTTAAAGTTACTTCGGTCTTCTCAAAGAAAAACTCATCTACATGTAAAACTTAGAAGTACTACTGTGTTAAACGGAGACTTTAAAGGATAAACTTACATAATATAAGTTGTGTAAAGATTTCCAATTTTATTTTGAGCTACTTTACCCATAGGCTTAAAGTTTTTTGGTCAGACGTTTGAATTCCTTTCACACTTTTGGTCACTCAAAATGAACCACGAATGCGCGGGGATGGTAATATTAAAAAGAGCAGCGAATATTTACAATCTGGGGAAGAAAAGAAGCAAATTTTAGCAATTCCAAACCCAAAAATTACCTCTTTTCTAGATAGACTATTTTTTCATGGATGGCTTGCACCCATGCCTGGAATTTCATCAGCACAAGTTCAATATCCTGCAAGTAAAGGTAAAAGTATAATAATACAAGTTAAAAATTCAAAAAAGAAAGAACACAAGAGCTCCCGATTCTTCTCTGCACACACTGGAGTATAGTGATATAATTATGAACTTACTTGTATCTTTTCTTTTCGAGCAATCGAATCCCAATCCTTGGCAGCAATCCCAGTTTTCCAGTCAAGACCAATATGTACACTTTTGCCGTCAGGAGCTTGACTATTCATGAAAAAGCACGTCATATAGTATCCAGGCTCAGTCGTTGTAAAACCAAATTTACCACGAGTGACATTTTCTTCATGGTGGAGCTTGTTTGCAAATGGTGATATAACCTGAAATGAATTAAGAATGTTCACATAATGTCCATGTAAGTTGTAACTGTACCATTATTCGAATCAGTGTAAAATATAAAATTATTTTTTTTCACAACTAATCTGAATTCAAGATCAATTAATAAACTAGCTTTAGAGTAATTCATGCTATGCAACTTGATGAGAAAATGCTACATCCGCGTTTACAACACCTATACTTTTTTTGTTTGTTTCAAAGGTCATCGATGTCCTTGAGATTGTATACTCTTTTATTTCATCACAAAGAACTATTACGAAAGTTGGATATTGGTAAATCAAATCCAAATTCTATATGATTAGAATAGCCACATACTTGCAACGTGAATTGAATAATCAATTATTGAATGTAGCTTCAACTCTCCGAAAATATTGCCTAGCCAGTATCGGATCCTTAAAAGAATGCACTTATTCCGGAGAATCTGATACGCAGTAGCCATTTTTTTAAGAGTTCGGGCATCTACATACATATAGCCTATAATTTCTATATTTTTATCATCTATCATATCAATTTTTAAATAAAAGTTGTTGTAGAAACAAAAACAATGCAAAACTAATCCCAAAATTTAATTACCTTAAGGGAGATATCGGGAATAAATTTAGGTTTGTCGGGCTCATTGTCAACAATGACAGCGTAATTAACCAAAACGACGACGTTATTACGGATTTCTTCATACACACATTTAGCCCCTGAACTGGGCAATTCTAGCCATATCGCTTCTGCCGCCGTCATCGCCATAGTCGCCACCACAAGTAATTTTAATACATTCATCAACTTCATTCTCCTTTCTTTTTATTCAGAAATCGAAGAAGCTATTTTTCGCGCCCCTAAGAGAAAAAAAAAAGAGAGAGAAAAGAGAAGCTCTAAAATTTATAGACTGTGTATGGTAAGGAAGCGGGATTTTCATAATTTTACAGAGAGCATTTTTGGTCAAAGTAGGTGAGACAGATTTTTTTTTCTTAACCAAGGAGACTTAAATGAACATATAGATAAATGAAAATCACTTGATAAATATTAGGGGTAATTTGAGAAACCTTCCCTCATGGTTAACCTTATTATGGGTATCGAACTCACCTTTGTCATTTTCATATTTTTAAATGTTTCATAAAAATTCCAAAATTATAATTTGTGACATTAATGTAATTTATTTAATATTTCTACGTGTAATCAGAATATTGTTTTATTGAAAAAAACTTAAACTCACATTTCCAAAAGCAAATAAGGTGGCCCAAAAGCAAGGTCATAGGAAGGAGGATTGTCAAGCCTTATAAGTAGTTCATCCATCTCATTAACTACCACACAAAAGCAAGGTCATAGGAAGGAGGATTGTCAAGCCTTATAAGGAGTTCATCCATCTCATTAACTACCTATGTGGGACTTTTGTCATTCTTTAACATAGAGAGACAATTTGCAATAAATTAGACAATCAACATAAATTTTGTCAATTCATGATCATAAATTTTATCAATTCATGATAAACTTTAATAATACATCGAGCTTAAATAATAAAGGAGAGGTAAAAAATTACTGTTATATAAAGCTAAATTTTAGGGGTGGTTTTAATTCAACTATTGTCATTTCTCCAACTAATTCAATCATACGGCTTACAGATATTATTGACATAGAAAATTGAAACGATATTTGTCACTATTGTTAAATTAGATTCCAACTCCGATCAATATCAGAGTTACAAAACAATATAAATCAGGAGAAAAAGAACGGAAATATTTTGTGTTGATATTTTATGATTTTATCTGTATGTAATTGTAACCTATGGCCACAAGAAGAAAAACTATATGAGATTTTTCTTCCTAAAGTAGCGCTTCAAATACAATATTTGCACAGCTGCAGACATAATGCAGATACTAAGGTACATCATACTGAACCATGCCACTGCTTCATTCGTACTCTCACTATCAATTTAAGTTTAAACATTTTGTGTACGACTTTTGAAACAGATGAAATCAACAATGTGACATTCTCTTTTAAGTACTCCAAATTCGATCCACCAGGACCACCACAGACCACAAGAAATTGCAATAGCATGGATCTTCTACTACTTAAAATTATGCCATAAGACTATAATAACCCCTGTTTATTCATACGGTACATTACCTCTTTTTTAGGTACAGTAAGTTTTCATGGACGGCGCCAACCCTTTTAATTTCATCAACTCAAGTTCTACTCCCTTCAAGGAAAATGAGAAGCAAACAATACAAGTTAAAAGAAATTAAAGTAAGGGCACTGAGATTGGCACCGGGAGGAGGGTAATGTCTTCGTGTACTTCTATCTTTTCTTTCCGAGCAATTGAATCCCAATCCTTGGCATCAATTCCAATTTTCCACTGAAGAGAAATAGCCACACTTTTATTACCTAGGACATGACTATACATCCGAAAGCACACCAAATAGATTCCATGCTCAGATGTTGTAAAAGCAAATCGACCATAAATGACGTTTTCTTCATGGTGGAGGTTGTTTCCAAATGGTGATGAAACCTGAAAAGAACGTTTGGATCATATTGTCATTGTTAATCTGAACTAAGTATGGCGGCGGTATCGGAACCGGGTGAACCGGACCGGTAAGTTCCGGAACCGGGACGGAACCGGTACTGTGCGAACCGGTACCGTTCCGGAACCGGGACTGGTAAACCGATAAATTTTGTCGTATTCCGTTCCGGTCTAGAAGGAAACCAGTAGTATATCGGACGGGACCGGATCGATAAACGAGACGGACCGGTATTAAAAAAATAATTTAAATTATTTAAAACTTAAAGATTTAATTTTTTTTAATTGAATATAATTTTTATTATAATAATTAAAAAATTAAAAATTTAAATTTCAAATAAATATTCAAACTTTAAAGTTATAAAATTTAAATTTCAAAACTCTTAAAGTTTGAAAATTTTAAATTCAAACTTTAAAGTTTAAATTTTAAATTTTAAATTTTAAATTTTCAAACTTTTAAAGTTTGAAATTTAAATTTTATAAACTTTAATGTTTGAAAATTTTAAATTCAAACTTTAAAGTTATAAAATTCAAATTTCAAACTTTTAAAGTTTGAAATTTTCAAATTCCACTTTAAAGTTATAAAAATTAAATTTCAAACTCTTAAAGTTTGAAAATTTTAAATTCAAACTACAAAGTTATAAAATTAAAAATTGAAAATATTAAAAATTAAATTTAATACAACAATATTAAAAAACAAATTAAGACGAATAGCCTATATTTTTATTAATATTTATTTGATATTACAATTACATTTACAAAAATATTAGTAGAGTATTAAAAGATTTAATCTACACAGCCACCTTCTGGGAAGAGTTCTGTTTGAATTAAATCTCGAATTATCATACTTTTACTAATAGTTGGTGCCACCATATAAATTCCTTCGTAAATCATTCAACATTTCTTTAGTAACATGTTCGGGGATTAATTGAATAGAAAGATCTTGCATTGCTTCAATCCCGTTCATCACTATAATCCTCCATTACTTCATCAACGTCATCTTGAAATTTGGTCGGTAGTGTTTACGACCCAAATTTCTTTTTTCGGCATTAATCCAATCTCGAAATAATATTGATATCTCCAAGCTGTCGGCTACTAGTGAATACCTATGTTCTTCAAGTTGAAACCTTGTTGCACTAAAGACGCCTTCTGAAGCTACTGACGACGCTTGCATTGCTAATATATCTCAAGCCATCGGTTGTAGTTTTGGAAATCCTTTGCCACGATTTCTCCACCATGCTAGAATATCTTCAGTAGTTCTGTATTTTGATTAACATAGGCATCAAAATCATTCCTATTATCGTGAGAAAGTTCAAGATAATCATGTAAATAAGCATCAATATTATCTTCATCAAATCTACTCCTAGAGCTTTGAGGTTCATTTTCACTTGATAAATTTATATTAGCATTATATAAATCATACAATTTTCTACCTTCAATTTTTATGCTATCTTTAACTTTTTAACAACTAGGAATTTCTTCTAATACGTCATTAATATCTAAGTTAAAATACATTTTTTCAATCATTTTTTATGCACCTACATCTTTATACTGAGTGTTCAACAAACATGCGGTTAAATTTGAGGAATAGGAATATAATATTTTTTAAATTTTAGAATCATTTTTTCAATGGTTTGTTGAAATCTTGGTTTATTTTTAAATTGATATAATTTAGAAGAAATCGTACAACTATCAGAATTATGAGCATTCCAAACCATTTGTAAGGGTATTCTATATTCATAAGCGACTACGAGCATTTCATATAAAGTATTCCATCTAGTAGCCACTGTTTTTGGAAATTTTTCTAGGTGGAAGATTATTTTCAAAACAACGATTTTGAAATTTTTTACGCCTAGACTTAACTTGACATTTAAATATAAAATGACATGCATTTTCAACTTTCGTACATCCGTTATCATACATATGTACACCATCTCTAACCAACAAATTATATATATGTGCAGTACACTTAATATGATAATTATCACTATAGAAAAGACAAAGAATAGGTTTTAAATATTCAACAGCAGCATTATTACTCGAAGCATTATCTAAGGTTATACTACTTATTTTATCATATATTTAATAACTTTGCAAAATATCTAAAATAGTTTGAGTAATATAACTACCAGTTTTTTGCATTTGACAACATTTATAATCTAAAATTCTTTTTTGCATATATCAATTTTCATCAAGTCAATGTGCAGTAACAGTCAAATAATCGTTACCGTTTACACTACGATCCATATCAGAAGTAATAACTATTTTACAAGTATTATAATAAAATAAACAACGAAAATATTGAAAATGGTGTGCATGATAATCAAATACAACCTTTTTAATTGTATTTCTATCAAAACCTTTAAAATTTGGATTATATACAATTTGAATATAATGTATAAAATTGGGATTTTTAACAAAACTAAATGACAAACCCATAACACATATCATTTTAGATAGTTCTTCAAGATCTTTTTCTCTACAATATGAAAGTGGTAAACTAGAGCCAGAAACATTAGACGGATTTAATTGTGTTTGTACCATGTTAGAGCCGCCTACTCCTACATTTCAGGAAGGGGGTACCATTTTTTTTAGCTTCCGCTACCGCTTTAGCATGCAAAAATTCATTTTTACAACAAGATATTAAATGACTGCTTAAATGTCCCGTCCCGCCAGATTTACCAACGGTTTTATAATTTAATCTATGTTTACATTTATTACAAATAGCTTGTGTTTTATCTTCGTTTTGTGTCATAAATTTCCAAACAACCGACTTTTAGCACGTTCTACCTTAGGCCTAGGATGTACGGGGGGAACAGGGGCAGGACAACGAAAGGGAGCGGGACTGTGAGTATTAGTAGCCGTAGGTGGCTCAGTTTCATCATCATCATCATCAAAAGTAGGTGTATCAGTATAATTATCAATATCATTATCATTATCATTACCACTAGGCAAATCCTCATCAAAATTACCAAAGCGGCGTTGTAAATGTTCATGATAAGGATCTAATCCTGAATTACTATCAATATTAAAAATCGTATCATCAACATGTGTATAATCATCCGTATTTATTCTTATTAGTAGATTTTTTAGTCTTTGATTTAGAAGAACTACCGATTTTTGCATTATCGGAGGATGTAAAGTTACATATATTTTTTACTCGCTCAAATGCACTTTTTTTATCCTTTCCTTTTTGAACAATATTTTTATCGAAATCCATATTAAAATATTACGTGAGATTATATATAATACGAAAAATGTAATGCAAATAATAAATCACAAAATAAATAAATAGTTATTTAAATATAAATGAAATATAAAATAAAAATTGGAACGAATGTACCGAACGTCTACTTAAAAAAGTAGACGTTTATGACCGCCGAAAGCCGAACGTGGAAAGTTGAAAGTTAAATTTTGAAGCTCCAAATCCAATTTTCAAAGACCAAATAAGGCAACACCGTAATTTAAGATATTATATATTAGAGAATTAGAGATTAGAGAGTAGAGAGTTGAGAGAGTAAAAGATGAATAGATGATTTTGTAATTTAAAAGAATGAAATTTAGGGGTACTTATAAGTAAAAAAATGGGTTAAGTGTAATTTTTAAAACTTTAGGGTATTAAAAAAGTTTGGGGGGGGGGGGTAGGAGTGTAAATGGCTGAAATTTGGGTCAAATAGCCATTGGGGGGGCCCACTAGCCGTTACCCAATGGCTATAAACGTATAGATTTTTTTATTTTTTATTTAAAAATGACCGGACCGATAATTTCTGAAATCGGGAGGGACCGGTAAATCCCGATTTCCATCCCATTATCTGTCCCGAAACTGGACCGAACCAGTCTATACCGTGACTAATCGGTATCGAAACGAAACAAGATCGGACAGATAATCGGGACTTACCGGTTCCGCTGCCAGTCTTAATCTGAACAGAAGATTAATACATTTAAGAATTTTAATAAGAGTAATCACATGTATGTATCTTTAATCGATTATGCAATTTGATGTGCAAATGTTGTTACAACACATAAACACGGTTAGTTGCACCATGAACTACTCTCATAATCAATTATTCTCTCGCACTAGCTCCATATTTCGAACCATTAGAACAACAATAATAGCATACTTAGTTTAGTCTCACAAATGGGGATCTCTCTCATTACCCATACCTTGAGAAGATAAATAAATAAAATTTAATAGACCCTCGACTTAAATAAAACATATCAATACATGAGTATATAGTTGAACCCTTGCATACATGAATTGAACTCTCCAATTCCATCCTTTGGTAAGTTAAATTCTTTTTATCCCAATATATCGGTAACCAAGCCTATTATTAGATTCTGAATTTCACCACAGAGCATAAATCATACAAAAATTGCAACAAACCGTAGATATGAACCCATCATTTCTAGGAACCTTCAATGCTGAAGTGAAGTTTGAACCCATAAAACTTAATCAAGGTTCATATAGAAAATTAATCCCCAAATCTATATGTTGATTTAATTAATTACCTGTACAGAGATAGTGAAAATAAAATTAGTTTGAATGTGCTCCTCATCAGCGTTGATGGCAATATATTCACCCAAAACAACATTATTATTACGGATATCCTCATATACACACTTAGTCTCTTAATTCAAGCCATATTGCTTCTGCCACCATCATCATCACCATAGCCGCCACCACAACTACTTTTAATACCTTCATTAACTTCATTTTCCTCCCTTGTTCTTCAGCAATTAAAAAAAGGTAAAATACTAAATTTTTCGATGATTTTTGTGTGCTACCATTTTGAAGGTCAAACAAGCCCCGAAGCAAGCATACCCCTCATTTTGACGATTTTCGTGTGCTATAGTAAACCATTTTTTGGGTGATCTGGATTTCGACGTAAAAAATGCCAAATGTTTTTGGGGACGTCCATCAAGACCTTGTCTATGCATCCAATTGGCCCTCACAGCACGTCTAAACCATTTTAAAGGTCAAAAGAGCCCCGAAGTGAGCATACCTCTCATTTCGACGATTTTCGTGTGCTATAGCAAACCATTTTTCAGGTTATCCGGATTCTGACGTAAAAAATACCAAATTTTTTTGTGGACGTCTGTCAAGACCTTGTCTATGCATCCAGTTGGTCCTCACGGTCAGTCTGACCCATTTTGAAGGTCAAATGAGCCCCGAAGCGAGCATACCCCTTATTTCGACGATTTTCGTGTGCTATAGCAAACCATTTTTTGGGTGATCCGGATTCCGACGTCAAAAATGCCAAATTTTTTTGTGGACGTCCGTCAAGACCTTGTCTATGCATCCAGTTGTCCCTCACGGTCAATCCTACTCATTTTCAAGGTCAAACGAGCCCCGAAGCGAGCATAACCCAATTTCGATGATTTTCATAAGCAATAGCAAACCATTTTTAGGTGATTCGGATTCCGACATGAAAAATACCAAATTTATTTTGGACGTCCGTTTATACCTTGGCTATGCAGCCAGTGGCTATCACACCCAATCCAACTCATTTTCAAGGTCAAACAAGCCCCAAAGCGAGCATACCCCAATTTCGACAATTTTCGTAAACAATAGCAAACTATTTTTTAGGTGATCCGGATTCTGACGTCAAAAATGCAAAAAAAAATTGGGGACATCCGTCAAGACCTTGACTATGCAGCCAGTTGGCCATCACGGCCAGTTCGACCCATTTTAAAGGTCAAACGAGTCTCGAAGCGCAAATACCCCCCATTTCGACAATTTCGTGTGCTATATAAAACCATTTTTTGGGTTATCCGGATTCCAACGTCAAAACTGCGAAATTTTTTTGTGGACGTCCATCAAGACCTTGTCTAGGTATCCGGTTGGCCCTCACGGCCAGTCCGACCAATTTTCATGGTCATAGAAGCCTCGAAGCGCGCATACCCCCCATTTCGACGATTTTCGTGTGCTATAGCAAACCATTTTTTGAGTTATCCGGATTCCGACGTCAGAAATGCCAAAATTTTTTTGGACGTCCATCAAGACCTTTTCTATGCATCCAGTTGGCCCTCACGGCCAGTCCGACCCATTTTGAAGGTCAAAGAAGCCTAGAAGCGAGCATACCCCTCATTTCGACGATTTTCGTGTGCTATAGCAAACCATTTTTTGAGTTATTCGGATTCCGACGATAGAAATGCCAAAAAAAATTTTGGACGTCCATCAAGACCTTGTGTATGCATCCAGTTGGCCCTCACGGCCAGTCCGACCAATTTTCATGGTCAAACAAGCGTAGAAGCGAGCATACCCCCAATTTCGACGATTTTCGTGTGCTATAGCAAACCATTTTTTGGGTTATCTGGATTCCGACGTCAAAAATGCCAAATTTTTTTGAACGTCCGTCAAGACCTTGTCTATAAAGCTGTTTGTCCCTACTGGCCAGTCCGACCCATTTTGAAGGTCAAACAAGCCCCGAAGCGAGCATACCCCTTATTTCGCTGATTTTCGTCTGCTATAGCAAACCATTTTTTGGGTGATCCGGATTCCGATGTCAAAAATGTCAAAAAATTTTGTGGACGTACGTCAAGACCTTGTCAATAAAGCTGGTTGTCCCTACTGGCCAGTCCAACCAATTTTGAAGGTCAAATAAGCCCCGAAGCGAGCATACCCCTCATTTCGACGATTTTCGTGTGCTATAGCAAACCATTTTTTGGGTGATCCGGATTCCGACGTCAAAAATGCCAAATTTTTTTTGAACGTCCGTCAAGACCTTGTCTATAAAGCTGGTTGTCCCTACTGGCCAGTCCGACCCATTTTGAAGGTCAAACGAGCCCCGAAGCGAGCATACCCCTTATTTCGCTGATTTTCGTCTACTATAGCAAACCATTTTTTGGGTGATTCGGATTCCAATGTCAAAAATGTCAAAAAAATTTGTGGACGTACGTCAAGACCTTGTCTATGCAGCCAGTTGGCCATCATGGCCAATCCAACTCATTTTAAAGGTCAAACGAGCCTCGAAGCACGCATACCCCCCATTTAGACGATTTCCGTGTGCTATAGCAGACCATTTGTTATCCGGATTCCAACGTCAAAAATGCTAAATGTTTTGTGGACGTCCGTCAAGACCTTGTATATGCAGCTGGTTGTCCCTCATGGCACGTCCGACCCATTTTTAAGGTCAAACGAGCCCCGAAGCAAGAATTACCTCTCATTTAGACGATTTTCGTATGCTATATAGCAAACCAATTTTTGGGTGATTCGGATACCGACGTCAAAAATGCCACATTTTTTTGTGGACGTTCGTCAAGACCTTGTCTATGCATCCGGTTGGCCCTCACGGCCCGTCCGACCAATTTTGAAAGTCAAACGAGCCCCGAAGCGAGCATACCCCTCATTTTGATGATTTTCGTGTGCTATAGAAAACCATATTTGGGTGATCCGGATTCCGACGTCAAAAATGTCAAACTTTTTTTTTGGACGTCCGTCAAGACCTTGTCTATGCATCTGGTTTGCTCTCACGGCCCGTCCGACCCATTTTGAAGGTCAAACGAGCTCTGAAGCGAGCATACCCCTCATTTCGACAAATTATCGTGTGCTATAGCAAACCAGTTTTTTGGTGATCCGTATTCTGACGTCAAAAATGCCACATTTTTTTGTGGACGTCCATCAAGACCTTGTTTCTGCATTTGGTTGGCCCTCATGGCCCGTCCGACCCATTTTGAAGGTCAAACGAGCCCCGAAACGAGCATGCCCCTCATTTCGACGATTTTTGTGTGCCATAGCAAACCATTTTTTGGGTGATCCGGATTCCAACGTCAAAAATGCCAATTTTTTTGTGGAAGTCCTTCAAGACCTAGTCTATGCATCCGGTTGGCCCTCATGACCCGTCCGACCCATTTTGTAGATCAAACGAACCCCGAGCCAAGCATACCCCTCATTTCGACAATTTTCGTGTGCTATAGCAAACCATTTTTTGGGTGATCCGGTTTCCGACGTCAAAAATGCCAAATTTTTTTGTGGACGTCCGTCAAGACCTTGTCTATGCATCCGGTTGGCCCGTCCGACCATATTTGAAGGTCAAACGAGCCCCGAAGCGAGCATACCCCTCATTTCGACGATTTTCGTGTGCTATAGCAAACCACTTTTTGGGTTATCCGGATTCCAACGTCAAAAATGCCAAATTTTTTTGTAGACGTCCGTCAAGACCTTGTCTATGCATCCGATTGTCCCTCACGGCCCGTCCGACCAATTTTGAAGGTCAAACGAGCCCCGAAGCAAGAATGCCCCTCATTTTGACGATTTTCGTGTGCTATAGCAAACCATTTTTTGGGTGATCCAGATTTCAACGTCAAAAATACTAAATTTTTTTGTGGACGTCCTTCAAGACCTTGTCTATGCATCCGGTTGGCCCTCATGACTGGTCCGACCCATTTTGAAGGTCAAACAAACCCCGAACTGAGCATACCCCTCATTTCGATAATTTTCGTGTGCTATAGCAAACCATTTTGTTGGTGATCCGGATTCCGATGTCAAAAATGCAATTTTTTTTGTAAACGTCCGTCAAGACCCTTTCTATGCATCCGGTTGGCCCTCTTGGCTCGTCCGACCCAATTTGAAGGTCAAACGAGCCCCGTAGCGACAATACCCCTCATTTTGACAATTTTTGTGAGCTATAGCAAACCATTTTTTGGGCGATCCGGATTCCGACGTCAAAAATGCCAAAAATTTTGTGGACGTCCGTCAAGACCTTATATTTGCATCCGGCTGGCCCTCACGGCCCGTCCGACCCATTTTGAAGGTGAAACGAGCCCCGAATCTATCATACGCCTCATTTCGACGATTTTTGTGTGCTATAGCAAACCATTTTTGGGTGATTCAGATTCCGACGTCAAAAATGCCAAATTTGTTTGTGGACGTCCGTAAAGACCTTTTCTATGCATCGGGTTGGCCCTCACGGCTCGTCCGACCCATTTTGAAGGTCAAACGAGCCCCGTAGCGACAATACCCCTCATTTCGACGATTTTCGTGAGCTACAACAAATAATTTTTTGGGTGATCCGGATTCTGACGTCAAAAATGCCAAATTTTTTTGTAGACATTTGTCAAGACCTTGTCTATGCATCTGGTTTGCCCTCACGGCCCGTCCGACCAGTTTTGAAGTCAAACGAGCCCCGAAGCGACAATACCCCTCATTTCGACGATTTTCCTGTGCCACAACAAATCATTTTTTGAGTGATCCAGATTCCGACGTCAAAAATGCCAAATTTTTTTGTGGGCGTACGTCAAGACCTTGTCTATGCATCCGGTAGTCCCTCACGGCTCGTCCAACCCATTTTGAAGGTCAAACGAGCCCCGAAGCGAGCATGACCCTCATTTCGATGATTTTCATGTGCTATAGCAAACCATTTTTTGGGTGATCCAGATTCCGACGTCAAAAATGCCAAAATTTTTTGTCGACTTTCGTCAAGACCTTGTCTATGCATCTGGTTGGCTCTCACGGCCCGTCCGACCCATTTTGAAGGTCAAACTAGCCACGAAGCGAGCATACCCCTCATTTCGACGATTTTCGTATGCTATAGCAAACCATTTTTTGGGTGATCCAGATTTCGACGTTAAAAATGCCAAATTTTTTTGTGGATGTCTGTCAAGACATTGTCTATGCATCTGGTTTGCCCTCACGGCCCGTCCAACCCATTTTGAAGGTCAAACGAGCCCCGAAGCGAGCATACCCCTCATTAAGACGATTTTCGTATGCTATTTCAAACCATTTTTTTGGATGATCCGAATTTCGACGTCAAAAATGCATAATTTTTTTGTGTACGTCCGTCAAGACCTTGTCTATGCATCCGGTTGGCCCTCACGGCCCGTCCGACCCATTTTGAAGGTCAAACGAGCCCTGAAGCGTACCCCTCATTTCGATGATTTTTTCCTATGCTATAGCAAACCATTTTTTGGGTGATCCAGATTCCAACGTCAAAAATGCCAAATTTTTTAGTGGACGTCTGTCAAGACCTTGTATATGCATCCGGTTGGCCCTCACGGCTCGTCCGACCCATTTTGAAGGTAAAACAAGCCTCGAAGCGAGCATACCCCTCATTTTGATGATTTTCGTATGCTATAGCAAACCATTTTTTAAGTGATCCAGATTCCGACGTCAAAAATGCCAATTTTTTTTGTGGACGTCCGTCAAGACCTTTTCTATGTATCCGGTTGGCCCTCACGGCCCGTCTGACCCATTTTAAAGGTCAAACGAGCCTCGAAGTTAGCATACCCCTTATTTCGACGATTTTCGTGTGCTATAGAACTCATTTTTTGGGTGATGCGGATTTCGACGTAAAAAATGCCAATTTTTTTTGTGGACGTCCGTCAAGACCTTGTCTATGCATTCGGTTGTCCCTCACGGCCCGTCCGACCCATTTTGAAGGTCAAACGAGCCCCGAAGCGAGCATACCCACCATTTCGACAATTTTCGTGTGCTATATCAAACCATTTTTTGGGTGATCCGGATTTTGACGTCAAAAATGCCAATTTTTTTTGTGGACGTCCTTAAAGACCATGTCTATGCATCCGGTTGGCCCTCATGGCCCGTCCGACCCATTTTGAAGGTCAAACGATCCCCGAAGCGAGCATACCCCTCATTTCGATGATTTTCGTGTGCTATATCAAACCATTTTTTGGGTGATCCGGATTCCGACGTTTAAAATGCCAATTTTTTTTTGTGGACGTCCGTCAAGACCTTGTCTATGCATCCGATTGGCCCTCACGGCCCGTCCAACCCATTTTGAAGGTCAAACGAGTCCCGAAGCGAGCATACCCCTCATTTCGATGATTTTCGTGTGCTATTGGAAACCATTTTTTGGGTGATCCGGATTCTAATGTCAAAAAGGCCAAATTTTTGTGTGGAAGTCCGTCAAGACCTTGTCTATGCATCCGGTTGGCCCTCACGGCCCGTCCGACCCATTTTGAAGGTCAAACGAGCCCGAAGCAAGCATACCCCTCATTTTGACGATTTTCGTGTGCTATAGCAAACCATTTTTTTGGTTATCCGGATTCTGACGTCAAATATGCAAAATTTTTATGTGGACATCCGTCAAGACTTTGTATATGCATCCGGTCGTCCCTCACGGCCCGTACGACCCATTTTGAAGGTCCAAAGAGCCCCGAAGCGACAATACCCTCATTTCGACGATTTTCGTGTGCTATAGCAAACCATTTTTTGGGTGATCCGAATTCCGACGTAAAAAATGCTAAATTTTTTTGTGGACGTCCGTCAAGACCTTGTATATGCATCTGGTTGGCCCTCATGGCCCGTCCAACCCATTTTGAAGGTCAAACGAATCGCGAAACGAGCATACCCCTCATTTCGACAATTTTCGTGTTATATAGCAAACCATTTTTTGGGTGATCCGGATTCCGACTTCAAAAATGCCAAATGTTTTTGTGGACATCCGTCAAGACCTTGTCTATGCATCCGGTTGGCCCTCACGGCTCGTCCGACCCATTTTGAAGGTAAAACGAGCCCTGAAGCGACAATACCCCTCATTTCAATGATTTTCGTGTGCTATAGCAAATCATTGTTTGGGTGATTTAGATTTCGACGTTAAAAATGCCAAATTTTTTTTTGGACGTCCGTCAAGACCTTGTCTATGCATCCGGTTGGCCCTCACGGCCCGTCCGACCCATTTTGAAGGTCAAACGAGCCCCGAAGCGAGCATAACCCTCGTTTCGACGATTTTCATGTGCTGTAGCGAACCATTTTTTGGGTGATCCGGATTCTGACGTCAAAAATGCCAAATTTTTTTGTGGACATCCATCAAGACCTTGTATATGAATCCGGTTGTCCCTCACAGACCGTCTGACCCATTTTGAAGGTCAAACGAACCTCGAAGCGAGCATACCCTCATTTCGACGATTTTCATGTGCTATAGCAAACTATTTTTTGGGTTATCCGGATTCCGACGTTAAAAATGCCAATTTTTTTGTTGACATCTGTCAAGACCTTGTCTATGCATCTGATTGGTCCTCACGGCCCGTCCGACCCATTTTGATGGTCAAACGAGCACCGTGAGCGAGCATACCCATCATTTGGACGATTTTCGTGTGCTATAGCAAACCATTTTTTGGGTGATCTGGATTCTGACGTCAAAAATGCCAAATTTGTTGTGGATGTCCTTTAAGACCTTGTCTATGCATCCGGTTGTCCCTCACGGCCCGTCCGACCCATTTTCAAGGTCAAACGAGCCCCGAAGTGAGCATACCCCTCATTTCGATGATTTTCGTGTGCAATAGCATACCATTTTTAGGGTGATCCGAATTCTGACGTTAAAAATGCCAAATTTTTTTGTGGACATCCGTCAAGACCTTGTCTATGCATCCGGTTGGTCCTCACGGTCCGTCCAACCCATTTTGAAGGTCAAACGAGCCCTGAAGCGAGCATACCCCTCATTTTGACGATTTTCGTGTGCTATAGCAAACCATTTTTTGGATGATCCAGATTCCGACGTTAAAAATACCAAAATTTTTTGTGGACGTCTGTCAAGACCTTGTATATGCATCCGATTGGCCCTCATGGCCCGTCCAACCCATTTTGAAGGTCAAACGAGCTCCGAAGCGAGCATACCCCTCATTACGACGATTTTTGTATGCTATAGCAAACCATTTTTTGGGTGATCCGGATTCCGACGTAAAAAATGCCAAATTTTTTTGTGGACGTCCGTCAAGACCTTTTCTATGGATCCGGTTGGACCTCACGGCCCGTCCGACCCATTTTGAAGGTCAAACGAGCCCCGAAGCGAGCATACCCCTCATTTTGATAATTTTCGTGTGCTATAGCAAACCATTTTTTGGATGATCCGGATTCCGACGTCAAAAATGCCAATTTTTTTGTGGACGTCCGTGAAGACCTTGTCTATGCATCCGGTTGGCCCTCACGGCCCGTCCGACCCATTTTGAAGGTCAAACGAGCTCCGAAGCGAGCATACCCTCATTTTGACGATTTTCGTGTGCTATAGCAAACCATTTTTTGGGTGATCCGGATTCCGATTTAAGTTAAGAATTATTATGAGATCGACTTTTTAATAATATATGTTCCCTCTACACAATTTTAAATTTACATGATAGACATTTTCATAACTATGGTAATTACCTATCATTTATGATAAACATTCTCATTATGGGTGGTAATTACCCTTCATTCTAGTTTCTTTTAACCGAAAACAATATTTTGAGTCAAACATTTCTAACAAGAGAATTTATCTCTCATTCTTTTATATTTGAACTAGTGATTTCTTAATCAGTTTTAAAAACTAGGTACACCTACTTTCTTTTTTTTTTTGGAAAATGCATAATTTATTTCAAAAAGTCAGCTACATACTTAAACTATCATGACAATCTATTACACATTTTTACAATTTAAAACTAAAATTTTTTTACCCACCAAAACTGACATGGCAAGAAAATAAAAAAATAAAAGCATGTTTGGTAATAAATAAAGTTTTAAAAAAATCAAAATCGTCTTTCGGCCATCACCCTATACCGAATTTGGCTCTCTCCAGTAATGGATCCCTCTAGTTCCTTCATCATCCCTTTAGTATTTTGACATGTCATATAAATAATCTAATGACTCGAATTTGTTTGGTTAACTAAAGAGTTTTATCATAATTAATATTTCTCTCACTTTCTTTTTGTATAGAATCATTTCTTCTCTGTCATACTTAAGAAGAATTATTAACTTCCTGAAAAATAATATGCAAGTTTTTTTATAAAAATTTTTACCATTCATTCAGTTTCATTACGTTACTTATTGCGACTCTTTTCATTCTTTATGTGTTGAAGAATGTTTTTCGATATCTTCTTCTTCATCATATTTAATTGTCTTCAGCTTCTACAATTTCAATATATTCATTCTCTTTGATAAGTCTGATGTTGAAAAAATTGATTTATACAGATATTAAATAATCTAACAAAATAAATAAAATTAAGTAACGAAAGATAATTTCAAAGAAGCCAGATTTGGAAAATACCTAGAATTTTTACCCAAGTCGTTCCGTAAGAATGACAGCGAAAAAACTTCTTTAAAAAAACAATATGAAAACAGAAACTAAGCTTTTTGAGACGGAAACTAAAAAACAGTGGTGGGTTGGAAAATTATTAATGATTAAAAATAAAATGAATTCAAAGTCCAAATATCAACACTATAAATAAAATCCATAGACCTATTGTTGATTTGCTACAAAAAAAAATTGAAAAAATAAACTATGGCAGAGAAGAAAGGATTCTAAGCACAGAAAGGAAGTGAGAGAAATACTAACCATGGTAAAACTCTTTAGTTAACCAAAGACAAAGGGAGAGTGACAATCAAGATGGGAGGGAGACGATCGAGATTCGTATACATGTGAATCCACTTGGATCAGCATGTGTAGAGCAAATGACACGTATTTGCATGCACTAAAATTTGATAAGATGCATAATATTATAAACTAGTGTGCATCTAAGTAATTAGCTCTCAAATGGAGAGATATCCATTAAAAAATCTCTTTGTTTGAATTTTTTAATGTTTGGATTGTATTCTCATGCCAAGTCTTTTAACATCTAGTTGGTCATAAAAAAAAAATCTAAGCAAACTTTGGTTTTTCTTGTTGGCGTATTATGTACTTGAAAGATTGTCTATACAAACATGAGATGATGATATAGAAAAAACCAAGTCTCAAATTGACAAATATGACCTTAAATATTTGAGTAAAGAAGTAAACAATGTAAGAGTATTTTGGGGAATTTGCAACATATTTTGTATGTAGATGTTTTTGTCTTGGACTTGAGAGCAATTGCAACCTCACTTTCCTCACCATTAAATCTTCTTCCAATTCATGATTCATAAATAAGCTTTTTCCTAAGGCTTTTCTTTCTCCAATTTTTTCTCATTATCCAATTGGTATTTTTACTTTCTTTTTCTATTCAAAAACTTCAAATAGCATCCATATTCTTATCTTACAATTAAAATATCAAAATCTTGTACTACTTTTCCTCAGGTAATTGTTTATAATAATCTAATGTTTAATTATATGTTTTTCTTTCGAGTAACATTAATTCAGTAATGACGTACTATTTTAATTAAGTTGTGAACAATATATTAATTTTACTCTAAAAATCTTTACTTTTTCGATCATAGATGGTTTTTCTTTAAATAATAAATGAGTATAAATTGCAATTTTTAGTAAATTTTTCTATTATTAAATCATAGATAAATAATAAGGTGAAGGAGGAGTGTTTCGTGCACATATATAAGTCCATTTATTATGATCACGTTGTATTACACCTCCATACTTGTCATTTCGTAATTTCAAAGTTGCTCCAAGTGGATCTCGAGAAAATAGAGAATTTCACATATTTTAGTACATTTTTATACTTTTTTTATTTGACCATTATTTTGAATTTTATTTTTACTTCACATTTTTAACATATTAAGAAAAAATAATTAAATTTTCTCATATTTTATATTACAAAATATTGATTACTCATTCTTTAGAGACGTAACATAAATATATCCAATTAATAAAAATAATATAATAAACTAATCACATCAATCATTATTTTCTTAATAAATATATTTTGAAAAATAAAAGTGAACCAATAGAATAGTTATATACATGAGTCAACTAGGTTATATTATAGATTGTGAATACCCATGTAGCCATTTAATTCTTTTAATTCCTATTTATGTGTCGTTACTATTAAAAATAGATAGTTTTTTTTAGTATTTGTTATTTCATAAAATCAATACATGATGACACTATTCTTTCTATTTTATCCTTCGAAAGTTTTTAGCTTGAAACTTGAAAGTATACATTTATCTAACATAGAAAAATTAAGTACTACATCCCTTCTTATATATGTCGTCTTTTAATAGAACACTTGTCGCAATCACAAAATCAATATATAAATAATATTATTCTTTCTATTTTATCCTAGAAAGTATGAATTTAATTAACATAGAAAAGTTAAATAATAAGTTCATGTGCATTAGTGAATGTAATTAATCAAATAAATTAATTTTCGTTTATTTGTTAAAAATCTGACTGAAATCACAAAATAAGAACACAATGATAAATTTATCTAAATTCGTAAGGGACATAAAACCTAAAATAAAAAACGAAATAGAAACGGGGGAGTATACACAAATCCCACAATCCGTATGACCCATCCTTCATTTTTTATTTTTTTTGAGTTGCCCGTCTCTTTTGGATCAAGTTTTGATATTTGAGCTTTCTTTTTTGCTAGCGTTTGGCCATAGATTTCCAAATATTCTTGGCAAATATTATTTGAGTGAAAATTTGGGTGAAATTTCACCATGTGTTTGGCCATAAAATTTGGGAAATATATTTCACCTTTTTAGAAAAATATGATTTATACACACAAGTTTTAAAAACTATCAAAACTAACTAAAAGTTTGTATTACAAGTCAATTGAATGTTAGTTACAACAATAACAAATAATGTCCATGACACTGAAGCAATGTGGTAATTTGGAGTGAGTGCAACAAGAATTATTCCATACATCGTGAAGTAGATAAAGTACATGACTTTGTTACTTAAAGCCAATTTTTAATAATTTTCATCAACAATCATATCATTATTTAATATTCACTAAATATTTCATCACTATTTTAGTGTTCACGTAAAAAATGATGTAATACAACGCAAACAAATACTAGAGAGGGTGTTTTTTTAAAAGATAAAAGATTAGGGTAAAATTTTAATTTTTAAAATATCCCAAATAATGATATTTGGCCCAAATACTAGAAAAAATTAGTATTTGGAAATTTGGGATATTTGCCAAAAATATTTGCCAAATAATGACAAATTGTATGGACAAACAGTATTTGCCAAATTTTTCCCAAATATTATTTGGAAAAGTTATTATCTTTATTATACAAAATTGAGCAAGTTCCAACTTCTTGTTCTTTTTCCATCTTAAAGGTATGTAATCGTGGCACATAGATCTAGTCAAGTATAATTAAGTTGAGTAATGTCCAATGACATTATAGATTTATGTCATGTGTAGTGTATAATAATTTATGGTTAATATTTATTTAAATTATATACTCATTATAATAATAACTAATAAAAATGATAAATTTATCAATTTTTTTAAAAAAATAAGAAAAACTATCAAATAAAACAATTAAGTGTACTAAGCTAATATTTTCAAGAAAAAAATTAAGATTGACGGGAATATGCAAACTTTCTGACTTTTTACCCGCCAAACTTCTTCGGGAGTAATTTCCCACATGCTTTCTTCAAATTCTGAAATAATCTCCAAAAATAGATCAAACTTAAAAACATCATTGATTCTAAAATAGTAATTCAATTAAAGAACATGATAAGACCAAAAAAAAAAAACTTATTTGGAGGTTTTCAAATAATTATAAAAATATTTATTCAGATTTTTCAAAAGTGTCAAATTCTTTAAAATTAGAATAATTTGAAAAATTCAATACAAGTACGAGATTTGACGGGTAAAAAAATCGAGAAGTCCGCATATTCTCGTCAGTCTTATATTTTTTCTTGAAAATATTAGCTAGGGTACACTTAATTTTTTATTTAATAGTTTTTAAAAATAAAAATAATTGACGAATTTGCTGTTTTTATAATTAAAATGAATATAATTTAAATGGATCTCAACCATAAATTATTATATGATACATATAACATAAATCTATAAGGTCATTAAATATTAATTAAGCGAATCTTTATTCGTAATTATGTTCTTTTTGTTTAGGTTTTTTTATATGTATCTAAAACTTTTGAAACTTATATCTTATCTTTATGTAAGAGTTTGCTACATAATGGTTTACTAATTAATGATAAGCAATTGATCATTATTGTTAGGTATGTGTTTTGAGTAAAATAAAAGAAAATACTTATAAATACTAATTTTTAAGTTAATTTAATAAAAATAAGTTTAAAAATCGTAAGCTATAATTTTCAACTTATAGTTTCTTATTTACAAGTGGTAAAGTGAAAATCATTTTCATCACAAAGCATCAAGACTCCTGATATCTTACCCTCTTGGTGCGGTTGGACGTAAATTCATCGTCTTATTCTTTTGGTGCGATGAAACTTGAAATTATCGTCTTACCCACTTGATGTGATTAGACATAAATCCATTGTTTAACTCTTAATTGAAACTCATTCTAGAGTTCTTAATGATTATTTTTTTCGCTTTATAAGCTTTCATATTGATACCCTGAATCAATAAGCGTCTTCAAATTTAATGATCAAATGAATTACATCACCAACAAGTAACGATAATAATATTAAATGATTAACAAGCTAAAAAAAACGATTCATACTACTTTACTGTGTAAAGTTGACCATTTCAATCTTTTCTCATACATATATATTATCATATTTAATAAGCTACAAACCTCTTAAAGAACAATAATTATACTTGTAACATGAACTGATTAATTTCGATTATGAGCAGGAAGGATTTTTTTTTATTATAGTCATCTTAATTAACTAAGTAACATCTTCCAATAGATAAATGTGATACATACCTTCATTAACGTTGGTTCCGTTAATCACACAAATGGAACACTACGAACTTAATTAAAAGATTAGAGACTTGTGCTGATAACGTGTTATGAAACTATATGAAATTAGAAGACGAATAAAGTAGAGAGAAGAGAAAAGATTTCTTATTCATCTTGAAGTATATTTAGGATTCATTGATTTTTCACAAATCTTACTTACAATGAAGGAAAACCCTTTATTTATAGGGAAAACCTTACTTGGTCCCCAAGTAGGATTCCTAACCATATCCTACAAGGACTCTACATAATTAGACATTCACTATAATACAAATTGTTTATAACAAATTTAACATTATTATCTCTAAAAATATTTGTGCAACACACGAGCTCAAATACTAGTCTATATATCTATATATAATAGGAAAAGTGATAGCGCCTACATGTCAGCACCACGATTAATCTATAATATTAACTTTTAAATAATTAAATAGAATTAATTCAATATTTTAATAAAATAAAATAAAATTGTTTTTTTTAAATGAAAAGTTACAGTTTTTTTTGCCAATAAAATAAAAATGTTACCGTTCTCTTTTCAAAACAAGTGTTGATAATAGTAATAATAACAATAATCTATATAATAATAATAATAATAATAATAATAATAATAATAATCTATATATTATTAAAAAAAAAGAGAAAAAAAACTTACACCAAAAAATAACAAACGAGTTCCAAATTTTTAATAATAATAAAATAAAAAAATGGGCAATTTTCACATATAGCAAATAAAAAATTCATATTTGTATGCTATAGCAAACTTTGCATAATTGCGCTCCATAGCAAATATAGAAACTGTATAATGCGCTATACACATATAGTTGAAGCAAATTATATAAAACGAAGTGTATAAAACAAGAAAGAGAAAGACATTTGAGCAGAGAACTGTATAAAAACGAAGTGTATAAAATGAATTGTATTATTATAAGTGTATAGAATAATTATATACAATTTGAATTTGTATAAAATGAGAAAGAGAGAAAGACAAAAGAGACTTGACAAGGAATATATAATTGAATCGAATTGTATAAAACGAAAAAGAGAGAAATTAGATACAATTTCAAAATTGTATAAAACGAGAAAGAGAGAAAGGCAAAAGAAACTGGACAGGGGAGTATTTTTATTGTATAATTATAAGTGTATAGGACAAAAATATATGTACTTGCATATGTATATACAATTTTCTCACGCTTTATACAAACAAAAACGCAATTTATACATTTCGCTTCTATTTGTATAAGTGAGAAAGGCGAAGGTTGCGAGCGAGATTTGGGATAGTGGCAAGCGAGATCTGGAAGAGGGGAGAGAGGGGAACAAAAATATATGTATTTATACAATTTTCTCTGCTTTATACAATTAGAAATAATTTTTATACACTTGTGTTTGTATAAAAAGTGAGGAAGCGAGCGAGAAATTGAAAGAGAGTGGCGAGCAAGATATTTGGGAAAAAGACGTTTGACAATTTTTTGCAAACGTTTGTAATGGAGCACAATTAAACTTATTAAATTGCTATTATATACAATTTTACTTAAAAAAATTCAACAATTAGTTACTCTAGATTTTAAATAAGCAAATATAAATTATTAGTCAATACCACAACAATTAAACATTTTTATTAAATAAATACATATTGTAATACAAAATATATTTTTACAGATAATTAATAATGAGTAGTTTTATAACTCCTCAATAACTATCCATTAATTAAGGAAATTTAACCTACATTATCACTTATCTTTAAATTCACGCACTATTTATGCACATCTTTCAGTGATAAATTTACAAATTTACATATTACATTGTTCACTGATATTCTGCAATATACATAATACTGTATAGGATGTACGTAGGTTGGTTCGGTTTAATTTTTTATTTTAAAAAATCTAAATCAATTATATCGGTTTATCAAATCTAAAAATTAAATCAAATTATATAAAGTCGATTTTTTCGGTTTCGGTTTAAGTCGATTCTTTCGGATTTTTCAATTTTTCAATTTTTTGAGTTTTTTACAACTATACCGCATTTGAAAAAGTGATAAACATTTTTTCACTTACATGTGTGATAAACTAAACTTAAAAAATATTAAGTGAACAGAATTTTTTGAAAAGACTATCAAATTCACATGAGTACAAAATATATTTTTTGAAATATCAATGTTCATTATGCTAAACTAATAAGATTAAATGCTAGATGCAAACTGAATACGAAAAATATTTACAAAATAAATTGTTAATTTCGAATTTGAAAAACTTTAACAATATAATTATAACTTTATATCTTATCACAAAATAAATATTTACAATTTTTACAAGTCCCAATTTGAAATAAAATAGATAAACATTGAAAACTATAAACTAACTTAAAATATACTAACAAAGTAGATTATAAATAATATTTTTTAGCTATAAATAAAATAAAATTTTATATATAATATTTACAAAATTTTACAAGCCCAAATTTAAAATAAGATAGATAAAATTAAAAATTATAGGGATAATGCACAAGTACCCCCTCAACCTATGCCCGAAATCCAAGAGACACACTTATACTATACTAAGGTCCTATTATCCCCCTGAACTTATTTTACAAGTAATTTTCTACCCCTTTTTAGCCTACGTGGCACTAGTTTGAAAAAAAAAAGTCAATCATCGTTGGACCCACAAGATAGTGCCACGTAGGTCAAAAAGGGGTAAAAAATTATTAATAAAATAAGTTCAGGGGGTAATAGGACCTTAGTATAGTATAAGTGTGTCTCTGAGATTTCGGGCATAGGTTGAGGGGGTACTTGGGCATTATCCCAAAATTATAAACTAACTAAAAATATAACAAAGTAGATTATATGTAAATAATATTTTTTATCTGTAAATAAATAAATTATGTATATATATGTGTCGGTTTGATTTGAGTTGGGTTTGATTCTTTTTTTTCTAATATCAAACTAAACCAAGAGTGGTCGGGTTTTTTTTAATCGCCAAACCAATCAAACTAAACCACAAGTCAAATTTTTTTTTTAGATTTGATTTGGTTTGTCGATTGGGTTTGACTTAATGATTCGTCCTGTAAAATCATCTCCAAAGAGTAAGGTATTTCTAATTTGAATTTTTCTGGAACTATCCACAATCAAATAACACGAACTTTCAAGTTTCATTGCATTGATTTGGATATAATTTCTGATACGGATAAGGGCCTAAAATACCCTCAAAGTATTGAAAATGGTACAAAATTATCCTTCATCCACCTATTGGCTCCAAAATGCCCTTCCCACCCACCTATTGGGTCCAAAAAACAGAATTACAGAATAGGGTGAGACCCCCGTCCTTTCTGTTGTAACGGATCCGATTCAAGACATTCAACACTATATTTCAAATTAGGATGGGTATTTTCTCTCAAAACAAAATGTGATGCATACCAGCGAATTTAGATTGATGTTTGGTTCTCTTTTTCTCTTTTTTAAACAATTGCACATATATTTTTTCATCTACAATTTAGAAGTACTATTATTCAATTTAGATTTTAGTATTAAAATTGTAATTAAGTAGTTAATTATTCTATCCAAATTTGCATTTGATAATATGTCTATTTAACTTCATTTTTTATGACTAATAAAGGTAACTTATAAAATTAAGAAAAACTTTACTGTTAATAAAATGATAGCACAATATCATTTATTAACACTACATTATAAATAATATATTTTAGTATTAGATTATTTGTATAATATATAAAATGAAATTAGTTGTACTATGTTAACTTATGATACATTTATGTGGAATTTAACTAAAGATTACATATAAGAATTTGTATTTACTTTTCATGAATAATTTTAAAATAATTTAATTTTTGTAGTAAAGTTTTTTTTAATTTAAAATTTAAATTTTTTCATTAATTTCAAAATAAATAATCAACATTTTTATTAAATTTCTTAATAATGCAATCAATAAGAAGAAGAAAAATGTTAGATATAAACTGTTAATTTGTTTTAAATGTGAAAGCTGCAAGTTCAAAATTATTATAAATATATAAATTTGTCAAATATTAAAAAATTCAAAGTAGTTACAACTAAATTTCCATCAAATTTTGCTAAGAGATAAGTTTGAGTTTTTTAAAATTATATTCATGCAAACTAAAAGGAAAAGAATCAAAAGATAAATACCACACTACTATTAACTTTCCATCCACATAACATTAAGTTTGTTCAGTTTTAACATTCAATTTTAAAATTAAATATTTTTGTATATCATAAAAGTTATATAGGTGGTCGTATATGTCCTTTTTGTAAGTGGATTGTTAGTTTTTTTCTTTTATTTATGTAAATTATGAGTTAATTAAAAGATAAAAACTTAAAACATGTGAGTTGTGTAATGTTATTTTTTTTAATGATATTCCTATTAATATTTAGATTATCATTAATTAATTTACCTCCAATTATTATTATAATTAATTTTAAAAATTATGATAATTTCAAAAGTTAAGGTAATTGATTAATAACTATTTTTTCAGGAAAAAAAATTGATTACTCCTACACGTGTATAATTTCTTCTCCTAAACTATAGGCACATAATAATTCATTTATCTCCACTTTAAATAATTTACATGAAAAATTAATAATATTTTTAATATTAAATAATTATAAAAATAAAAATATTTTATTTAAAAAAACTAAAGGTTCAAACAACATATAAGTGGATTACTCAATAATGGTCTATGGATATGAATGGTACATAGTATTACGTAAATATATTAATTTTGAAAGGAATTAAATATAAATCAAAATTAATTTATTTTTAATATTTTTAATCATCCATCATTATTATAAGAGGGAGAAAGTTTATTATTATCTATTTATATACGTAATAGGAGAGAAAAATACAATTACTATAAAATGTATATAAAATAAATTTATTCATACAACTAGGACCAATTTACTTCTTTTTATCTTAAAAATAGATTCTTTTTATAGTTATTAAATATTAAATAATCATTAATAATTAAAATTTAATAAAATTTCACACTAACAATTTGACTTGAAGATTAAATAATACTTTTGAAATATGTGATTTTGAATTATGCATTTATAAAACATTCAAATTTGTGTTTTTTTTTAGTTTTATAGTATTAAATATTTGATGTGGAGAGTTGAAATTTGATTTTCTATAAGAAAAAAACCTTTAAAATTGCTTAACATCAAATATATCATGACATAAAAAATGTAGTTAATCATAACTATAAGAATAACATTATAACAAAAAAGTCATTCTAAATATTTTATTACTTTTGATTTAATCACGTTTGAAATATCCGCGCAACGCACCGGTATGAAATCTAGTTATCACAAAGTAAAAATAATCACATGAGAGAATAAGGATATCAAATGACCATTTGGGAAGAACTCAACTTTGCAACAAAGGAGGTGAGTCAAATTCATTCATTCATTTCAGCGATCATATTTAAGATATTACCATACTATCTCTATCATATATATGACATTACACGAAGCAAAAATGCATGGTCAACCAAAATAAAAAAACCCATGGATTTTCAAAAGAAAGGATTAACTACGGGGCCAAAGAGTCTCCTCCAAGACTCTTTAACCAATCAAAAAGACAGATTGAATGAAAGAAAGAAGTTGCTACACAACTCGCCCAAATGAAAATAGACTCGCAACTATAGATTTGTTAATCTCTTCCCCTAGGGGACGTGCCAATAGCAACACAAGTTTCATACAAAGGTGCCTTGAACAAGCAAACAACAAAAACCTCTCTTCAGGAAAGAAAAAGTGAACTGCCTTATTAAGCTAGCTTGCGGACTTTCTAGAAATGAGGCTTATCCTTGGGTCAAGGTTTCATTCAATGGTTTATCAAGAAGATTAATGGGTTATTTTAATGAGCCGGGTTAGAAAAATGGTCAGGTATATTTATTTATGTTCACTATCCCTCAAGGCTTAGAGGCATATTTAATCAAATGTATAACGGTAGAATTAGTTTTTTAACTTAAAACTCAAAGAGGATAAATATTAAACTATCCCCATAAATAGCTGGGCAAAAATCAGCACTTCTCATTTCATTGAGACTGTACACAAAGGCCCTATTCCACAAGTAGGAAGCCTACAAATCAAACAAGAAACTTCACAAAAAACCATCCTATACAAGGCTCCTGGCTGATCTCAAGAAATGCATCACTGAAGATTATCGAGTGGGATTGTCTAAGAGGTTCAATATCTTAACTCCTATAGTAACAAATACTACGCACAGTAGCCAACCAACCTGACTTGCCTTAAATAAGGTAGGAATCGGCAAGGCTTCTGCACAAAAACAGATGCCAGCCACTGACATAAATGTTCCATTAGTCCAAAGCATGGAACCCCTTCAAAAATCAAAATGATGTTCAATCCTCAAGATTTTACACCAGCCCTTCAAGGGAACAAACCCTCCTGTTTCAAAGAATAAAAAGAGAGGAAGAGTTGTGTTGCAGTATTAGGAGCCTATTATATAGTCTATATCCAAATATAAGCACACAAAAATAAGTGAGAAACAGAATCATTACCCTCTCACTGGTGTCAAAGCTCTTGTCTACCTCAGGCCAAAATCAATCAAATCCCAAGAAGATTCAGAATCATAATGATAATAGTCTTCATAGTTCTTGTAACAAAAAAACAACAATTCAGGTTGTGATTCAAAATGGTAAAGCACTCAGTTAAATCACTTAAGTTAGAGGAATCAAGAAGCAAAGGAACAAACCTCATCATACTTGCCAACATCAGCTGAATCTGCCTCGTCATCCACCTATAGTTGCAAATGTCATTTACAGTATTCTAAAACTTGTACTTGAAAGTTAAGCATTTGAATGGAAGGGACCAAATGTGTTGTTGCAAATGATAACTTATTACTCATCAAGCATGTCAGATAAGAAACATTTCAAATATTAAAGCCATATATAAATATCCAAATAGAATCAATAGATATAAGATGTTGTCATTTACAGTATCCGGAAACCTGTAATTTATAGTTAAGCATCTAAACGGGGAATCAGAAAGATAGAAGCATTATCCACAAGGAACTTGTAATTTATCAAACAGATCACAGTACAATGCTTTTAAAAATTTGCAAGCAAAGGTAAGGTAAGAAAGCAAATAAATACAAAAAAGAGCATTATGAGCTTTAGGTATAAAACTTCCACAGTTGAAGTAGCATTAAGCTCCTGATGCCTTCAGTAGATATAGGACTTGGTAATCTAGTTTCTGTGTGGAAATCTATACGCAGAACTGTTCGCTTAGATGGTCATCTAAGGCAAATGTTTATTCTTAAGAGAGTCTAGTATGTTTGCTCGAGAGACTAATAGTATTTGCAGATGAGTATGAAAAAACAATTCTGGAATCTGGACTATTTTTATCCATACATGATCAGTATTGTATATAACGTCATTAAGGAATCTATGTCCTCTGTTAGAGAATCTTGTTACTGGATTAGCAAGACTGTAACTTCATCATGTTTTACAAGCTTTGAAACAGAAAAAGCATCAACTTCTTAACAGAACGAATTCTTCATTTCAGAAAACTCAGGAAGTTCAATTAAGGCTGAAATTTGGGAATCTTCAAATGACATTTAGCACTGTACTATAGGAAATTCGGAAAAGGACGTCATACAATATGGAACAAGGAAATGCATCACCAGCCAGCAGAGTCCATTTAGGAGCACAATATGTAAAGTGACAATCAATGATCATTCAAGGAATAAGCAGTAGTAGCGGAACAAAGAAATGCAACATGCAGATTACCCTCCATAGCATATCATTCTCCTCTTTGTGCAAAAGTTTCACATGTGCTAGATTAATTATCTCGGCTTTCATGAAGTACAAAATCGTCTCCTGAAATTTTTTCAGTTCAATTACATTAATAAACACTTCAATGAACTAATGGGTGATGAAACATGATTAGCTAGCATTGTTTGATAAAAAAAAATATAGCCAAAAGCTCAAATAAACAACTAAAAGTACCAAACAAACTGGTACCTTACGTGTCATGTTTTTCCACGTCTCAAAACCTCTGTTATCTACTTCAAACTCATTTCCGTCAATGTTTTTCTTCACAAAATCCTCCCTGCAACACCAAACGCGTGAGGCCATGACCATTTAAGACAACATTTTTTCTTTACACACATCATACTAACATACTAAACAAATTAAATAGATATCCACACCATGGTTATTCTTTAACGTAAAGATTTGGCACACATTGAATATGTTAAAGGCAAAATACATAAACATACCATTTAAATTGAACATCTATATCCCTTAAATTGGGTGTGTACTTAAACATGTGTACAATCAGCACAAATAAACACACGCGTCCTATATGACAATTTGCGTAAAATATACATGTCCTACATGGCAATTTGCGTGAAATATACCCGTGCTAAATGACAATTTATTTGTATCATGTCATGTAGGACACGTTTATATAAATTTAAATGTGTATTTAAGCAAGTTAAGGGACATTGTTTATATATTATGCCTATACTAAACAAGCCTATCTAAACTCATACATTCAAATAAATAACTAAAGAGAAAGATAAGAGGCAACAAACATGAAAATTCGAAAAGCCGATCTGGGTTGGTGAATAAGCCTCTTCCCCTTAACAATGGTTCTGCTCCTGGGTTGGCATTTCAATTTCTTTACATTTTTTCTGGGTTCACATTCATGCATGTCAGCCAACGCAATAGCCACTGAGACTCCACATGTTTCACTGCAAATACACCCACATTACACAATAAAAAAAACCTACATAAATTATTCATCAGAAAGAGGGGAAAAATAGTATTGTACCATTTTTGAAAAGCACTGCCATCAGGACCACGATGTATTTGGATACCAAAAACCCTTTTCCTTGTTCTAGCTTGGTACATCATTGAATAATGGGTCTCTCTCTGTAACTATTATTAACTTAGATACTACAGGACAATTGGAATCGCCATTAATGGCTATTATAAGGATCCAAATTAAACTAACATGCGCCTAGTGTTTAGGATAATTTGCTTAAGAATTAAGAAGTAATTAAAGGGTTGCAGGATAAGGTGGTCATTGAGGGCATATTTTAGCGGGACAATGGAATGTTTTGGTTAAGCTGCGCGGGCGGGGCTCAAAGAAAAGTTAAGTGAAGCGCCTTCTAGAAAAAGGGCAAATATTTCCCGCGATGAATCAAAGTGGGATCCTATGAGGAAATGACACGTCAAAGTGAATCTGCACGATCAGCAGCGTGTGGCGTTTCCGATACACCAAAGTTTAGGAAAATAAAGAAAACTTTTTATTATGTGATTTTAAATTTAAATTATGCCAAATGTATAAGATTGTCTATTAATTTTGTGATCCTAAATATATCACGTGAAAAGTTGTTACCAAAAAAAAAAAAGGTCATTCTGTTAGAAGCAAATTAATAAAAAAAAATCATTTTTTTAAACGAAAAAATTATTATCTAATACTAACACTTTTACACAAAATTCTGCTTGCATTAAAAAATCCTCTAAATTCGTGGAAATTCGAATACATCCTACAACGTCCAATACATTTAATTGTTCATGCATGTTATGTTAGGGATTTTAAAATTTTCAATTTAGGATGTGTTTGGTAGGAAAGAAAATATTTTTTGGTGCTTGGTTGGGTCAAATGTTTTGGAAGTAACTCAAAAATGACTTCCCTTCAAATCTTAAGAAAAAACATTTTTCAAAACTCTCTTCCAATTTCCCCATACCTACCAAACCCTACTAGCCCCCAACCCACCCCCTACCTCTAAAAAAAATTAAGTTTATGTTTTAAAAAATACTTTCAACTGCAAAATTCATTAAATTCTTTCACCCCTACCCTCGAACCCACACCACGAAAAAAAATTTAAGTTAGCATTTTTTTAAAAAAAAAATTCAACTTCAAAAATTATTTTCTACTCTAGTAAAAAATAAAAGATATTTCTCAAAAAAAAATTCATTCGAAAATCAAAAACTAAATACTAATAAACTAAATATGAGAAAATAAGTCAAATATCTACTTGTTTTCCAGAAAAATATTTTCCATGAAGAACATTTTCCTTCATACCAAACACACCCCTAATTGTTCATGCATGTTTTTGTTAGATTAGAAAATTAGTATATTTATTAAATTATTACATTGTTAATGTTAGAGAAAATGCACAAGTACCCCCTCAACCTATGTCTGAAATTCCAGAGACACCCTTATACTATACTAAGGTCCCATTACCCCCTCTGAACTTATTTTATAAGTAATTTTCTACCTCTTTTCGGCCTACATGGCACTAGCTTGAAAGAAAAAGTCAACCAGTGTTAGACCCACAAGATAGTGCCATGTAGGCCAAAAAGGGGTAGAAAATTATTAATAAAACAAGTTCAGGGAGGTAATAGAACACTAGTATAGTATAAGTGTGTCTCTGAGATTTCGGGCATAAGTTGAGGGGTACTTGTGCATTATCCCTTAATGTTATTATTAGGAAAAATGCATAAGTACTCCCTCAACCTATGCATGAAATGTCAGAAACACACTTATATTATATTAAGGTCCTATTACCCCCCTGAACTTATTTTATAAATAATTTCCACCCCTTTTTGGCCTACGTGGCACTAGTTTGAAAAAAAATGTCAACACACGCTAGACCAAAAAGATAATGTCATGTAGGACGAAAAAAGATAGAAAATTATTTATAAAATAAATTTGGAGGTAATAGGACCTTAGTATAGTATAAATGTCTCTCTGAGATTTTGGACATACGTTGATGGAGACTTGTGCATTACCCTTTTTATTATTATAAGAATTGTTACATTTCATTGTAAGATTTTAATATTGTCAATATTGTTGTTAGCATTGTTAGATTTAGTAATTGGTTGAATTCTTATGTTTCTTGTGTTGTTCTTGAATCATGAAACTTAGTAATTTTTCCTCATGTTTAATTTGTTCTTAAATTCGTTCAAACTTGTTTGTGAATTTAGGAATTCGTGTTTATATATAGGAAGATGCATTGTTCATGTTTTTGGAATAGCAAATTTCTTTTACATGGTAAAATTTCTTTCGGGGAAGAAATAAAGTACAGTAGTTGGTCCAAAAAAAATTAGAAGCATAGTTACAAATTTGAATTTATACATTTGGAAAAGGGTTAAAAATATTCTTAAAATATCCGAAATAGCTCAAATATATCTTGAACTATATTTCGATTCAAATATACTCTTTTTGTCAAACTATATACTCAAAAATACCATTCTCATTAGAGTCTGTTAATACCCACTTGGATGCCACATGACATGTCACATAAGCCAATAGGGTTCCACTTATGTTACATAGACTAATGAACTTACCTCTAATTTCCTTCAATTTTCTACATTTCCCTTAGAATTTAGAAACAATTTCACCGAAGAACATAAAATTCATTTCCCTCATTTCTCCATTTCCTTTGTTTGGTATGTGTGATGTAATAGGGAGGCATCTAAAACACATCAATTTCTCGTTATGAAATATGTAATGATGATCAAATTTATCGCGTTAGTTTGTGTAGGTTGCTTCATATAAGAGAATTCAAAAAGTTGCATTTGTGGCTTCCATACCCAAGAATCCTTCTGGATTTAATAAAGTTAATTAGCAACATCAAAACTCTGAGAACAAAAACGATGATTTTTACATTTTAGCAAGTGTAACTTTTTCAGCTAGTATTGTTATTGTGCTAAATAATGAGTGTGTACTGAAGCTTATTCTCGTTTATTATAACAAATGTAAAAGTTTCTGATGTGGTTAATTTCTCCTTATGAGGGAGAAGGGGTTCTATGTTCTTCAGTGAAATTGTTTCTAAATTCTAAGAAAAATGGAGAAAATTGGAGGAAATTAGGAGTTAGTTTATTAATCTACGTGGCATGAGTGGAACCCTATTGGCTTATGTGGCATGTCATGTGGCATCCACGTGACATACAAGTGACGTTTAACAAATTCCGTTAATGGGAAGGGTATTTTTGATCCTATAGTTTGACGGAAAGAATATATTTAAGCCAAAATATAATTCAAGAATATTTTTGACCCTTTTCCGTTATACATTTGACAAATTTTGAGTAAATCGATAAAAAGGAGTCCGAAGTCAAAACAAAAAATATTGTCAATCAAGTGATTCGATAAAAATGAATCCGAAGTCAAAACAAAAAAAAAAGCCAAAAATTCTAAGGGCATCTCATATTTTTTTTTTAAATTAAAACGGCAAAATCGCTAATTTCAAAGAATTTACCTTTGATATATATGAATGCAGTTTACACTATTAAAATTATTCCACTAATATCGCTGCTATGGTAGTAACATTTTCACAGATTTTTTTATTTTTTTTCATGTAATTGCTACTTTGGCATCTTTTTTAAAAAATCTTTTACTTATTTTTTTAAAAAAAAAAACGTTTATTTTTTTTTATAAGAAATCGTTACCTTGTAGCATTTTTCCTGATTTTTTTCTTTTCTTATTTTTTTTTTGAAAATTGCTTTTTATTAAAAATAAAAAAATATTTGACTAGGCAGCGAAATTCCCCCTCCAAATAAAAAATAATTTTCAGGCTGCCAAGGCAGCGAATGCAAAAAAAAAAAAAAAAAAAAAAAAACGTTTCTAGGTTAGCGATTTCAATTTTATTTTATAACAAAACTGTCAAAGCAACGATTTTTATGAGAATTTTTTTTTTAAAAAAAAAAACCTATGAAAACACTGCCATAGCAGCGATATTAGGGGAAGAAAAGAATTTTTTTTGGAGAAAATCGTTGCTCGGGCAATAATTTTTAATTTTAATAGAATAATCGATATTTTTTGTGTCAAAGAAAAATCACATTAACAGTAGCCCTTTTGGTTTAAAATAAATATAATGACTCTGAAATTTTTGATAAATTTTATAGTCCTTTCAACTCCTAACTCTGAAAAAAAAACTAGAAAGTGACAATAATCAATGAATAATTAAGAAGGAAAATTAAAAAATTATAGTGAGTAAATATGTAACGAACTTTTAGAATTTTTAAAAGTAAATATAAAATTTAAATCAAAATTAGTTCCTTAAATCTAATATCACCTTTAAAATATCTCCACTATATTATAATTCCTGCCTCCACTAAGTCATACTTTCTTATTAGTCATCCATCTAAACTAACGCTTAGAAGTGAATATGAATAATATTGTCAAGAATTAAATTGAAATTAAATACTTTATTCATTAATTTAGTGTTTTTATATAGTTTTAATAATTAATTACTATCAAATATTCAATGTACAATAACCATTAAATCATTAAATTTAATTAATTAAGTATTAAATGATAAAATACACTTTATTAAATAATAAAATTTACTCATCAATACAAATAAACTAATCTAAATTTAAATGTGATTTAATTAATAATGAATATCTATATTTTTTATAAATGGATCGTCGTTTGTAATTGTGTGATAGAACTAATAAACTCATGGGGATATGAAAAATGAATTTGTTGAAGGTGTTAAAGGATTTGTCAATCATGCAATGTCACTTGATCCTTTTCAAAGTCATGGGTTAATAAGTGTTGTCCTTGTGATCGATGTAACCTTATGCAATTTTTTGACATCGAAAACAATGAAGGTTGAGTCTATCGTAAGGCTTAACTCATAGATACACTTAAAGTTGTTTATATATTTCACTTGAACACTTTATCTTAGGTTTGTTTCAATTAATCATCTGCACTATTCAAAAAATTTAATTATCAAACACTTTATAGATAATCAATCAAAATAAGAGTGTGTGTTATACATTCGCGAATGACATGTCATAGTAACTAATCAAAAGAAGTCATGTGGTATTGGCCCAAATAACTATTAAAAATTAAATCAAAAAGAAAAAATATATTTTTAGAAAGATAAAAAAACCTCCTTCCCCTTCTCTTATTTCTTTAAGCTCATCCCCGTCGAAAAACACGCATATGGTAAGAACATTAAATATTTTAAGCTAGTGTTTGGCCATAGATTTCCAAATATTCTTGGTAAATATTATTTGAGTGGAAATTTGAGTGAAATTTCACCATGTGTTTGGCCATAAAATTTGGGAAATATATTTCACCTTTTTAGAAAAATATGATTTATACACACAAGTTTTAAAAAATATCAAAATTAACTAAAAGTTTGTATTACAAGTCAATGAATGTTCGTTACAACAATAACAAATAATGTCCATGACACTAAAGCAATGTGGTAATTTGGAGTGAGTGCAACAAGAATTATTCCATACATCGTGAAGTAGACAAAGTACATGATTTTGTTACCTAAAGCCAATTTTTAATAATTTTCATCAACAATCATATCATTATTTAATATTCACTACATATTTCATCACTATTTTGGTGTTCACGTAAAAAATGATGTAATACAACGCAAGCAACTACTAGAGAGGGTATTTTTGTAAAAGATAAAAGATTGGGGTAAAATTTAATTTTTAAAATATCCAAAATAATAAAATTTGACCCAAATACTAGAAAAAAACTAGTATTTGGATATTTGCCAAAAATATTTGCCAAATAATGGCAAATTGTATGGACAAACATTATTTGCCAAATTTTTCCCAAATATTATTTGGAAAATTTATGGCCAAACGGGCTCTAAGTGTAGATACGTAATTTTTGACCGAACATAAAATTTTATACTATTTTTTATTCCTTAAATATTCCTTTTATGTTTGAGTTAGATATATTAATTTTGTTTTATTTTTGTGAAGTTATTTTTATAGATTCAGAAACAACAAAAATAGAACCTTTTTTTAAGGTAAATTTAATTTAAATTGTTAAAAATCTAAATGAAGAGTCACAAAAATATATCTTCTTATAATTTAAATGTAACAAATAAACCAGTGTTTCTTAATTATATTTTTATTAGCCATTTAGTTTTTTTAATTGGTTCCAGATATTTAATATTTATATATTGATATATTTAATTTATAAGAATATTATCCATTATTATCACATCTACCCACAACTCCACTATCACTTTCCACACTCTCCCATGATCCTCTCCACTCACCCTCGCACCCACATAAACTCCTACACACTATATATATACATACAAAAAAAAAAAGGAAGAAGAAAAAAATCAGCAAAAACACATGGAAGAAAATTCAGCAAGATAGGAGAAGATCAGAAAACAAAAAACGAAAAATCAGAAAAAAGAAAAAGACATCAAACAATAAAAAAAACATTTTTATTTCCTTTCAAGAACCCAAAAAATAAAAATAAAAATTGTGGGTGTTCTAATCGAGGTTCAGTCAAAATCTTTGTGGTATTCAACTTTAACTTAACTTTTAATTTATCTATGGAATGTGATATAATCTTATGGATCTTTTATATAAATACTTTTGTTTCATTCATAATTCAATTGAAATAAAATGTAAAATTTAATATATTTGTTGTTATTTATTGTTGTACAATTTTGAAGCTTTGAATAAGTTTCTAGTTAATGTCAAATAGAATCTCATTGAATATAAAAAATTAATTAAAAAATTTAGAGTTAGTACATTGAGTTTTGAAAAAAATGTTAGTTGTGATCTCTTAAAATAAATGGGTCATAACATTTTTTCCAGTCTTGATTTAAATAATAAAGATAAAGTAGGTATAGCTACTAATGAATAAATAAACAAATTATTTTTGTTATATGTTATCACACAAAAATAATATTTATTTTAACAAATTATTATTGTATTGTTGTAGTAAGAAGTGAAATTAACTTTAAGGGTAATAAAAATATAAAATATTAACATATAAAATGAAAGATATAAAAATAGCGCAAAATTATATATTGTATCCTCAACATTTAGATTTATTTATATAATTTAGTTTTATGTATGAAGAAAAGATATTTGTTTCAATGAGTAGATGAATTTTAGGCATATTAATAAATATTTGTTTCGATTAAGAATGAGGCTACACATCTTTTTTGAGACATTAAAAATTCAAGAATGCTGTGACGCACCTTGTTTAAAAATATAAATAACTTTATTAATTTAAAGTAACACTTATAGACAATTATTAGGTGGGAGGAACTTTAGAGATGAAGACAATTATGTCTTCAAATGTCAAAGTCGAAAATGCAGTTATGCATGTGATTTGAAACCAAACAAAATTTCAACAATAAAAATGCAAGTAACTCATGACCTAAAAATAATATATCCAAAAATATTTTAAAATAAGTATAAGTCAATAAAAGCGACCGTGCTAAAACCATGAGACTAGAGAGACGCCTAATACCTTCGTCTCGGTCAACAGAATTTCTTATCTGACTTTTTGGTTCGCAGATCAAAATAAAGAGTCATTTTCTTCTGATTAAGGATAAAAAAGAAAATGTGACTTGGAACACCATCACTAAATTTCAAGTGGCGACTCTGAAAGAAAATAAAATAATATTTAATCAATAACGTCACTTAAATTGGAAAACATGTCGCCGTGCGGAAAAAGGGGGTGTGACGCAATAAGGGATATTTTAGATTTTTTATTCGTAATATTGTTGTCAAGAAAATGAAATTTCGCCCGAAATAATGATCATCGATATTCACTGATGCTTATTATTTTAATTTTGTATTATTTTTATCATGCACAGATTGATGTTAGAATTGAAAAATATATGAAATATAAAAAGTGAGTTTCATCTTCTTACCAATTTATATATTTTTTGCATCTCTTGTTTTTACATTTATATTCAATTTATATTTGGGTTTGAATCGACAAAAGAGATGAAAAAGGAAGAGATATGTATGGTGACAACGGTGATACCATTTTTTTCCGATGAAAACCCATTGAAATGTATGGTTGATTGTTTGAATGGTTAATGTCGTTTGATGACGGTAGACTTGTGGATAGTTATAATCGATTTGGTGGGTAAAAAGAGACGGTGAGAAGAAAAAGCAATTGAGAAAGAAAGAGAAGGTGTAAAATTTTGCAATGGTAAAATTGTGATGGGAGCTACGGTTTAAATAAAGAAGAAGAAGATGTAAAAAAAAAAATTCTTTCTAAAAGATGTCTATTCACGCTCCTCCATTGTGTGTATTACACACACTTAGCCATGTCAACAAAAAGGATTTAATAGGTACAAATCTCATGTTATGTTCAATGAGGTGTTTAAATGAAATATGAGACAACTTTAAGTGACTTTCTATGACTTAAGCCCTATTGTAATGAATATTTAGTGTACATATCATGGAGATATCAGCGAGGTGAACGGTATATTTTATAACTTGGTCATGGGCCAATGAGTAATAGATCTCTATATGAAAATAATGTTCAATATAATAGTGCACATGAAATGGTCATTCATATAATAGCGCACATGAAATGGTCATTTATATTTTTGAGGTATACTATAGGATGGAACCTGATTAATATTTTAAAGAAACTTCCAATGAAGAAGCAATGTGCTTAGGTTAGTCATTCATAAATATACTGATTAAGTATTTGTAAGGTGATATTATCAGCTTTAAATGATATCAATACAATATATGATACTGATTTTAAGCGAAAATTATCAGCCATGATGAAGGGATAAGGGTGGGGGGGATGGACCTCAATTTTTTTTTTTTTAGAGAGAATGATTATTTCTTGAATTACTTTGGATTGGGATATGAACATATAGTTATTTTGAGTTTTATGATCAATTTATTTAGTCCTTAGAAAAATCATTTTTTAAAGCTAATCAAACGGGACCTAAATTAACCAAGTTTTCAAATTGGTTTATTTGAATTACCCATATTTTAATTTTGACCAAATAGGTGCTATCATCCACTCAATTCATCCTTGTTGCGAATGAATTGACGAATCTCATAATTATAAGTTAAATTTAAGAAACATGAATATGGGCAGCAAAATAAGATGTAGTTAAAAATACGGAAAAAAACCTAAAATATCTTTAAAGTATTGAAAATGATATAAAATTACCCTCCATCCACCTATTGGCTCTAAAATACCCTTCTCACACCTATTGGGTCCAAAATACCCTTGTCATCCACCTTTTGGTTCAAAGTTTACCACTTATTTAACGGTTTTATATTTAAACTATTTAAATATTTTTTAAAATACATGGCGCTCAACTATTTGTTATAATTTAACTTACTTGTATAATTTATAAATCAATCCACTACCCACCCATTACTAATTAAATCCCTCTAAATTAATGAACCCGCCACATTATTAATGCAAGCTACTGCCAATTGAGTGTTTTTTTTAAAAATTATATAAGTAAATTATCATACATTCAAGTGGCTAAATAAAAATCATCGATAAACTTAAAAAGTCTGACTATATTCATCTTAATTATTCTTACGTCTCAATTATGTGATGTTACTTCATAGGTAACTTTTTTTCAAAATAATATATTAAAAGTTTTAAAACAAATCATAGATATTTATAAAATTATATTTAAAAAAGTGCGTGAATTAATTCGGGATGTATTACTTTTTTTACCTTTAATCATAAATTTCTAATTCAATTTTGAAAGAAAGTGTCCTCATAAATAAGCGGCTCAACCTAAATTTAATTGGGGCTTCGATTCGGACTCGAATAATTTTGATTGTTATTTTGCGGAATCTATAATTTCATCGTGTTTTAGTAGTGTTTATGAGGATTTTGATATTATAATTGGATTATTAATTGGGCGAGATTTAGTTAGTAATGAGTGGGTAGTGGATTGGTTTATAAATTATATTAATAAATTAAAATTATAATCAATAGTTGAGAGCCAAGTATTTTAAAAAATATTTAAAGAGTTTAATTTTAAAACAATTAAAAAGTGATCAATTTTGAACTCAAATGTGGGTGACAAGGGTATTTTGGAGCCAATAGGTGGATGAAAAGGGAATTTTGAAATCAATAGGTGGATGAAAAGGGTATTTTGAAGCCAATAGGTGGATGAAAAGGACATTTTGAAGCCAATAGTTAGATGAAGGATAATTTTGTACCATTAGACCCTTGTCCGTTAAAAATAATGATGACCATAAAATATGCACTTGATGGAAAGGACAACTAAAAGGCCTTTAACATGGAACATATATATTCCATATCTTTGACTTTATAACAGTTGCAAAAAACGCAATAATTCTCATTACCAATGTTTTTGGTTGAGACTAACAAATCTTTATATTATGATTTATGATATGATATTCTTATCTATACTCACTGGTAAAAGTAATCTGATAAGAGCTTAGTGTTTCTCAATACTTTGAGATCTCATTTTCCACAGAAAGAACTCTAAGTCTCTAACTTCAAATCAAGAATCTAGAAATCATCATTGTCAAAGTTTAAGGTAATTTTCTTAAAAGATTTTCCGTTTTAATAAATGAACTAAAAAAATAAAAAAATTAAATATATCGCTTAATTATTGTTATTATAAATTTTTTTATCTTAATATTTAAAGTAATGATGAACCCCTTTTCTTGAAATCTTGCATTCACCTTTCTCTCTCTTAATATATATAAAAATATATATTTTCTTTTAACACAAATAAATAAGAAGACCCATGTCACGACCCAAATCGGGCCGCGACTGGCACCCACATTTTACCCTCCTATGTGAGCGAACCAACCAATCTAAACCTTAACATTTCAATATAATATCAACAGAAAGTAATGCGGAAGACTTAACTCATTAATAAAATCAATAACTATTATTATCCCAAAATCTGAAAGTCATCACCACAAGAACATCTATGATCAAATGACTAAACTAAGAGTATTCTAAAAGCTAAAAATACATAAGAAGCTAGTCCATGCCGGAAGTTCAAGGCATCAAGACTTGAAGAAGAAGATCCAGTCCAAGCTAGAAGCATTAGCTCACCCTGAATTTCCGATGTAGTAAGACTGGCTTGAATTACTGTTGAGTCGAAGACAACGGCACGTTTGCTGCACTCCACAAATAAACAAGAAGAAAACATAAAAGTAGGGGTCAGTACAAAACATGGGTACTGAGTAAATATCATCGGCCAACTCAAAATAGAAAACAGTATATATTAAGCAATATCATAAAATCAACTAAATCCTTAGCATGCAGCATTTACAGTTACCATAACCCTTGGTTACAACACCAAGCACATCGATGAGGACTCACGCCTCCTCCTCATACTCGTTTGGGAATTAGGTTCATTAGATTTGAATATATTATCATCTTTCAAGATTCATTATCTTTATTCCCCTCGTGTCGGTACGTGACACTCCGCTCCTCATATGTTATCCTGGTGTCGGAACGTGACACTCCGCTCCTCATATTCTATCCTGCTACCGGAACGTGGCACCCGATCCATATTCTATCCTGGTACCGGAACGTGGCACCCGATCCATATTCTATCCTGGTGTCGGAACGTGACACTCCGATCCTCATATTCTATCCTGGTACCGGAACGTGGCACCCGATCCTCATATTCTATCCTGGTACCTGAACGTGGCACCCGATCCATATACTATCCTGGTGTCGGAACGTGACACTCCGATCCTCATATACTATCCTGGTACCGGAACGTGGCACCCGATCCATATTCTATCCTGGTACCGGAACGTGGCACCCGATCCATATTCTATCCTGGTGTCGGAACGTGACACTCCGATCCTCATATACTATCCTGGTACCGGAACGTGGCACCCGATCCCCTAATCTCACTACTTTCGTTCATCAAGCCTTCTTTTATACCAAGACATCATCATTAACAAAGTAGATTAGGGTTTCTTTTCAAAATTCAGGATTCAATAGCTTCATCATGCTTATTATATCATAATTACATAATCACATCATTCATGCAAGCATACAATTAAGCATATGGAAGGGTTTACAATACTACTAACACATATCATTCACTATTAAGAGTTTACTACGAATAGCATGAAAATAACCATAACCTACCTCCACCGAAGAATTGCGATCAACAAGCTATCTTCTCAGAATCCTTGCTATCCTCTTCGTTTCTCTCTCTCTCTACTCGTTCTCTTTCTCTCCCTTTCTCTTGTTCTTTCTATTTTCTTTATTCAAACCCTCTTTCTTTTACCCTAATTAGTATACAATTAAGAATAAAAGATGACAATAATAACCTACTAATTAACTTAAGGTTACCTCTTTTAACCCCCAAGTAATTAGACTTATTAACATTAACCCACTAACTTTATAATTAAAGCAGGAATAGTCAAAAATGTCCCTTAAAACGTATAAAGAAATCCGACCCGCACTGGGATTGCGTAGCCCGTGACGGGCCGTCGTGCCTGCGACGGTCCGTCCTGCTGTCCGTCACATGTTACAGAACTCGATTTTAAGTGGATGGCCTGTGACGGGCCGGCAAGATTGCGACGGTCCGTCCTGCCGCTCCGTCACGAAGTTCAGAGAGTCGATTTTCAGTACCCAATTTCAGATTTTCTAAGTGTTTTGAAACGAGACCCTGCGACGGTCCGTCGTGGGGTCCGTCGCTTCTGCCAGTTTTTCTAGAATTGAAGTCTGCTACTCAAAACGACTAAACAGGTCGTTACAACCCATGTGGCCAAACCAAAAAAAATGTCTTGCCTTCATCAATGATTTTCAAGTGTTTTGCCCATAAGAAAGAATTTAGATTGAGAGGTGAGTGTATATTAAAAATATATTTCAGTTTCACTCTAATATATATATAATTTTAAATCTTATGGTCTTTCACTTCAATTAGGGGTGTACGAAATCGAATCGAAAATCAAATCAAACCGTAAATCGAGTTAAACTCGACTAGTGATTTGTTTGTTTGACTTGATTTGGTGTTGAAAAAAAATATTTCTACTATATTTGGTTTGGGTTGGTTTCAACTAAAAAAAAAATAACCCGAGACCAAACCAACCCGACATTACATATATAATCTTAAAATTTTTACCCGAAAAAACTCAAAGTTGAAAAATACGAGTTTTATTGGTTTATAAATTCAAAAATCCAACAGAAATGGTTTGGTTTGATACTTGAAAAACCCAAACCAGCCTGGTCATGTACACCCCTAACTCCAATATTGTATCAAAACATATTGTACTAATCTAGGGATCGAGTTGAGCTGTCGCTCTTCATTAAAAAAGAATTTTCAGTGTTTGGGTCGGCCATGATAAAAAGTAAGGTCAGATTGTAAGAAACTGTAAGTCATGTGTTTCTCTATGACTAAAATATTTCAAATGAGATGGTTACATACTTCAACATTGATCATCATAGGCAGTTCTAATCCTAATTTCGAGTCTCGCCCCCACCAATTATTTCCAAGTGTTTCACCCATAATAGGAAATTAGGCCGAGATGAAAAGATAGATTACGTTGAAGATATAATTAAATAAAGGGAAAATTCACAATTACCCCCCTCAACCTATGCTCGAAATTTCAGAGACACACTTATACTATACTAAGGTCCTATTTCCCCCCTAAACTTATTTTAGAAGTAATTTTCTACCCCTTTTCGTCCTACGTGGCACTAACTTGAAAAAAAAGTCAACCAGCATTGGGCCCACAAGATAGTGCCACGTAGGCCGAAAAGGGGTAGAAAAATATGAATAAAATAAGTTCAGGGGGGTAATAGGACCTTAGTATAGTATAAGTGTGTCTCTGAGATTTCGGGCATAGGTTGAGGGGGTACTTGTGCACTATCCCTTAAATAAATAAATAAAACGTATCTTCCCTAATATATTAAGCATTTAAATAAGATAGTGCAATTTATAACTATGTTGAAATCTTTCTATCTCAAAAACAAATCCGCATACATGATAAAAATATGCGAGTTGAAAATATGATTATGTAACTAATTAAAAATATGTGGTGCTTAATAAGTCAAACATAATATAAATGACATTGTCACACGCTTCAATATTTTCATGAAACATATAAAGCTTTAATGAGGAAGTAAAAATTTAAATTAGAAAAATCACATCAAAAAATAAATTAAAGATAAGGTCAACATATATACATAAAACTAAAAAGAGAAATGAGGATGGGGAGTGGGAAGAGGAGGAGGGGGACATTCTTAGCATGAGAGTTGGTCATTTAAAGAGAAAAATAAAATAGAGAAAGCAAACGAAAGAGAGAAAAGGGGATTTGGTGAAATAAATGTTTTACAAAAGGATATGATATATAGTGGAAAGGTAGAGAAAAAGTTAATTTTTTATTTTTTTCACTTCCCACCAATAGTATTGGTTGACAAAGGGCTTTTATTATCATGTCTAGTTTTATGTATATAAATTGACCACGTCTTTAATTTATTTTCTCATGAGATTTGTTTAATTTAAATTCTTACTTCCTGATTAAAACTTTATGTTTTCTTTGAAAATGATGAATCTAAGGGTGACAAACGGTTGGATTAGATTGAATTGCACGGATTAAATATGGTTGGAGAAAAAAATGATTTGGGTTACTATCCATCCGAATATAATATGGACAAATATGAATTTAGTCAAATATGATTTGGGGAAATGGTCCTAACTCAATTAAGTAAAATTATTTTTCAAAACATAAATGTATCCATTCTAACATAACCCCACCCCCGGGGCGCCCCTCCTCCCACCCTTAACAAACCTACCCCGAAAAAAATGTTGTTTCCAAAAAATAAAAAAGATATTTTTTTAAAAAAAAAGTTTACCCCCCCCCCGGGCATCCCCTACATCCTCAAAAATTTTTGTTTTCCAAAAATAAAAAGTTCTATTTTTAAAAAAATTATAAAATTGACCCCCTCCTCCAATGCTGTCAAAGAGAATGAGAAACTATTTTTTAATGTGAAATTGTGTTTGATACGCTGACATCGTTGATCATTCACATGCAATCTCATCCGAAAGTGAGTTCGTATTTTCCTGACTGGACCGGAGATTCTGACTGGTCTTCATGTTCACCACCATTTGAACCAATTACACCTAATGAAAACTTCAGCGATCTCAATGCTAATACGTTCGTCGCTGCTGCTACTCTAGAAGCTCAAACATAGAGTATTTTTGCTTGAACAACAGATTTTCCTTTATGCATTCATCAACTTCCTCTATACATGATGAATGTTGGGAAAAGAATACCCGTGGTTCGGGTAAAAATGACCAATGTTGAAGCTTTTGGAGCAGCAACAACAGCGGACGCATCATCATTGAGATCGTGAGAGTTTTCATCAAGTGTAAGTGGTTCAAAAGATTGTGAACGTGATGAACAACCCGAATTTATGTCCCAGTCAGGAACATATTAACTCACTTCCGAATGAGAATGCATGTGAATAATTAACGATGTTAGTGTATAAAATACAATTTCACATACATAGAGATTTTCATTCTCTTTGACAACACTGATGATTGTAGTGTTGGTGTTGGTATATGTGCAGGTTGAGGCACAAGCGCAAATGCAGGTGCAACACATTCAATATTGGGCCTTTTTGCCCAAACCCACAAATGTTACTTCCCCAAAATTCTATGTGTTTCTCCTTTTTCTTAAGAAAATCATTGACTAAGTGGATGGGGGCGCTACTCCTATAAACCCCAAATATCTTTTGTCAGTAGTTGGAGTAGCCTTCTGACGAACACGATGAAAAAAAGGGGCAGGGGAAGAGGGAGGGGGAGATTGGAGATGGGGAGTTGGAAGAGGAGGAGGGGGGACATTCTTAACATAAGAGTTGGTCATTTAAAGAGAAAAATAAAATAGAGAATGCAAATGAAAGAGAGAAATGGGGATTTGATGAAATAAAATTTTAGAGAAGGATATTATATATAGTGTGAAAGGTAGAGAATAAGTTAATTTTTTATTTTTTCACATCCCACCAATAGTGTTGGTTCGCAAAGGGCTTTTATGGAATTATCATGTCTAGTTTTATGTATATATATTGACCACATCTTTAATTTATTTTCTCATGAGATTTGTTCAATTTATATTCTTACTTCCTAATTAGAACTTTATGTTTTCTTTAAAAATGTTGAATCTGGGGTGACAAATGGTAGGATTAGATTGATTTGCACGGATTGAATATGGTTGAAGAAAAAAATGATTTGGGTTACAATCCATCCAAATATTATATGGACAAATATGGATTTGATCAATTATTGTTTTGGGGAAAATGGTTCTAACTCAATTAAGTAAACTTGTTTTTCAAAACATAAATGTACCCCTCCCCACATAACCCCACCCCGGGGCGCCCCTCCCCCATCATTCACAGACCTACCCCTAAAAAAATTTTGTTTCCCAAAAACAAAAAATATATGTTGTTTTTTTTAAAAAAAAAAAAATTTTACCCTCTCCCCGGCACCCTCTACCCCCTCAAATTTTTTTGTTTTTCAAAAATAAAAAGTTCTATATTTTTAAAAAATAAAATAAAATTGACCCCCTCCTCCAATGCTGTCAATGAGAATGAGAAACTATTTTTTAATGTGAAATTGTGTTTGATACGCTGACATTGTTGACCATTCACATGCAATCTCATCCGAAAGTGAGTTCGTATTTTCCTGACTGGGCCAGAAATTCTGACTAGTCGTAATGTTCACCACCATTTGAACCACTTACACCTGCTTAAAAACTTCAGCGATCTCAATGCGAATACGTTCATTGCTACTGCTACTCCAAAAGCTCAAACATAGAGTACTTTTGCCTGAACCACAGATTTTCCTTCTCATGCATTCATCAACTTCCCCTATACATGATGAATGTTGGGGAAATAATACTCGTGGTGCGGACAAAAATGACCAATGTTGAAGCTTTTGGAGTAGCAACAATAGCAGACGCATCATCATTGAGATCGTTGGAGTTTTCATCAAGTGAAAGTGGTTCAAATGATTGTAAATGTGATGACCAACCAGAATCTATGTCCTAGTCGGGAACATACGGATTCACTTCCGGATGAAAATGCATTTCAATGATTAACGATGTTAGTGTATAAAACACAATTTCACATACATAGCTGCTTCTTATTCTCTTTGACAGCTCTAGTGTTTCTAGTATTGGTGTTGGTATAAGTGCAGGTTGAGGCACAAGCACAAATGCATGTGCAACGCATTCAGTATCAGGCCTTTTGGCCCGAACCACAGATGTTAATTCCCCACCATTCAACATGATTCCCTTTTTTCTAGGAGGATCATTGACTAAGTGGATGGGGGCACTACTCCCATAAATCCCTAAGATCTCAGCGTCAGTAGATGGTGTAGCCTTCTCGCGAACGCAATGAGGAGAAGGGGCAAGGGAAGAGGGAGGGGGAGATTGTGGATGGGGAGTGGGAAGAGGAGGAGTGGGGACATTCTTAGCACGAGAGTTGACCATTAAAAAGAGGAAAAAAATAAAGAAAGAAAATGAAAGAGAGGAATAGGGATTTGGTGAAATAAAAGACTTAGAGAAGGATATTATTTATAGTGTGATAGGTAGAGAAAAAGTTAATATTTGAATTTTTTCACTTCCCACCAATAGTGTTGGTTCACAAAGGTCTTTCATGGAATTATAATTTCTAGTTTTATGTATATTAACATCTTTAATTTATTTTCTCATGAGATTTGTTCAATCTAAATTCTTACTTCTTAATTAAAACTTAATGTTTTCTTTGAAATTGTTGAAGATAGGAGTGATAAACGGTTGGATTGGATTGATTTGCATAGGTTGAATATGATTCGAGAAAAAATGGTTTGGATTACAATCCATCTAAATATAATATGGACAAATATGGATTTGGTCAAATATGATTTGGAAAAAATGGTTCTAACTCATTTAAGTAAATTTATTTTTCAAAAACATAAATGTACCCCTCCTCACATAACCCCATCCCCGGGGCACCCGTCCCCCTCCCCCCTCCCCCTCCCCCACCATTCACTAACCTACCCCTAAAAAAATTTGTTTTCCAAAAACATAACAAAATCTGTTTTTTTTTTAAAAAAAAAAAAATTACCCTCTCCCCGGGCACCCCCCTACCCCCTAAAAATTTTATTTTCCAAAAACAAAAAAAACAGTTTTTCAAAAAAAAAAGAAAAAGTTTGACCCCCTCCCTAGGTACCGCCCCTCCACCTTCCACCAGCTTACCCCTAGTTTATTTTATTTTTACAAAACAAAAAAAATCTATTTTTGCAACAAAAACAATTACACCCTCCCTCGAGTAACCCCCCCCCCCCTCCTCTCCACCAACCTACCCCCTAATTTTTTTTTTCATAAACAAAAATAATTGTTTTAAAAAAAATAAAAATTTACCCTCTCCCCCCATCCCCTTCCACCTACCTACCCCTGATTTTTTTTTCAAAAACAAAAAAATCCTTTTTTGCAAAAAAAAAAAAAAAAAAAAAGAAGAAAAGATTAACCCCCCCCCTCCACCAAAAAAATCTATTTTTTCAATTAAGTTTACAATTAATTGAATTTTAAAAAAATAATATTAATTTTTTTAGCACAATTAAGAATTTTGAGTGGATTTAATAATGATTAAATGGATACCCATATTGAACTAAATTTGACCAATTTGTAGAGACTCTTAAAATAGTTTGAAGCTCATATTTGACCAATTAAAATATGAGTGATCCAAAGCCATAAAATATAGTCAAAAGGGGATCATTTTATTAATATGGGCCGAAATTGTCACCCCTAGTTAAAGCATATGACAATGTCATTTAAAATTATGTTTGACTTTAAACAACACATATTTTAGTTATTTACTTAATAATATTTTCAACTCATACATTTCTCACATGTGGCCTGATTCGTTTTGGAGATAGAAAGATTTTAACATAATTATAATGTTCGTCACCTCTAACACCATGTTGAAAAGTTCGGGTGTTTCGAGTTCTCCCCCTTCTAGGAAGGCAAAGGGTTAGGAATGAATCATTCATAACCTTAGGCTAAACTAGTGATTAAAAGTATTGGAATTAGCACAATTATACTTGAGAGCAGTGGCATTGGCAGAAAATCATGAAGGGTGTTCAAAATAAAGCCAACATAGAAAAAATGTAGCCATGGGGAAATGAACCTCAATGGCAAACAACCTTCTTCTCACTATTACCACTAAGCTATCACTCTATATATAACAAAGTATTTCGTTTTTCATTTAGTTAAGCGTTTTACATCAGACCACATTAAACAAAATATACAAAAAACTATTGCAACTAAGTTACCACTCTATATACAACAAATTGTTAACTGTTTACAACATACTACATCAAAACAAAATATACAAAACATAGATGGAGTGATTCGAACTTGGGTATTGTGTGTACAATGGACACATTTTTTCCACTGAGCTATGACTCATTGTTATTATTTAGGGTGTTCAAAACACTTAATATATCAATATTAGTACTAAGAGGGCTAATTTACTACATAAAAAACTAGATCAAGAAAGTTATTCTAGAAACAGATCACTAGGAATCATGAACATGATACTTAGGGAATGAAAAATATCATGAGAGATGCTAGACATTGTGGAAGAAGCAAGACAAATTGTGGAACAAAATAACTTCAAAGTTCAGCATTTATACAGGGAAGAAAATCAGCTAGTAGATGTCATTGTTAATAGTGCTTATAGTAAGTCGAAGGTACAAGAATACAAGAAGTTTGAACAACTACTAGCTAATTGCAGAAGAGTTCTAAACATGAACAAAACACAAATTGCAAGTTTGAGAATCAAAACAAGAAAGATAAAGGACATAACAATCAGTATAGACAACATTTACATTAATCACGATGTGGTGAGTCTCATAAGATTTTATGTGTACACCTCAAGTTTTTTTTCAATACCAATGCTATAAATCGGTGAGAAATAAAGAGTTACATGCTTTAACTTACGAGCTTTCAAAAGAGGAAATCCCAAAAGTCGAGGACTATACATCCAAAGCACATCGTGTATTGTCATAGATAGGAAGATTGAGAGCAACACATTTGGCTCCACAACTAACAACAATGTTAGCTCTATAAATCAGAATATACTTAACCATGATAAGAGATTAGAAACATAATAGATGAAGAAGATAAGGAGGAGAAGTACTTACTGAAGCTGTTGAACATGTGTAGTTGTACACCACTATGGTTGAATGTTAATAATCTAAAGGAGACAACGGAGAATCATGAAGGCGGCATAGAGAAGAATATGAAAGAGGAGGATTCAGAAACAAATAGGGAAAATGTTAAAACTAGGGTAAGAAATACAAAGGGTATTCATATATTTGGGCTAACTTTCCTTTTTAAAGTTGGGCCAGATATACATGTATTTTTTATATTTATGATTAACTAAACGAGCTTCAGCCCAAATTTGATTAAAAAAAGTAATATTTGACCTACATATGTATCATGCAATATTTCGGTGAAGGGTGTCCAATTCACAGCTCCGGCCCTGTTGGTGAGATCAATTTAAGCAATTAATTAACAAAGCAAACAAAAATTAGAGTCGCTACTAAAAAAAAGCTCAATACAATGATTATCGACTATTGGAAATTGCAATGTTAGTAATTTATATTTTGTGCGCTCACATATTAATATATTATATGTAGATATGCTATTAATGAAGTAGTCCATTGTATGATATAATAAAGTATTAAAGTTTGGAGCCTTAAAAGTAATTTTATAATTTATATGAGTTTATTTTTGTAACTCCTTGGTATTTGAAAGAGCTAAAATTAGAAAGAACTAAATTGGAAATAGCAAAATCTAAAATATTGCAATCATGCTTGAGTTGTGAGTTTTGAGTCAACTTCAAACGATCATAACTTTCAGTACATGATGAGTCAGGTGGACCATAAGATATCAAATGAAAGGTTTTGGGAATCCTTTATCCAAATCCATCGAGTTTGCTACATTTTGAGCTCGTATAATGAAGATATGCCCATTTGAAGTCAGTCTGTCCAGTAAGGAAAGTTACCCGAAATATGAGGGGTATTTTAGTATTTTCCTTACCCAATTAAATTAAAACAAAATTAGTAATATTTTAGGGTCAAATATGATTTGATTCAATTTTCATTATCCCTAAAATATGCTTATGGATTTACAAGAAAGTTCAAGAAGAGAAAAAAAGGAGAAAATAGAGAAAGGTACGAAGTGTTCATCGAGATTTCTTGCGGATCAAGGGTTGTTTCTCCAAGGGTTTGATCCTAACAAGTATGTGATTTCTCATAGTGTTGGTTCGTTAAACCACACGTCAATCATGCTATTTTAATGCAATTTCATTCTCGAGTTTGAAGGATTTGAGTTCTTGATGAGTTTTCTTGAAATTTCATTCGTACTCTTGATTTGTTAGTGTTTTGATGAATTCTTGAGATGAGTATTAATATTTGAAGATTGTTTTGAGTAGATTATCGTTTACATATGTCGGGTATTTGAATCTAAGTGAGTGCAAAAGAAACCATTCGATTCTAGGCTAGTTAGGATTAGAAAACGAGAAAGAAATTCGTCGGGGTTTTCTAGGCAAGGGCTAGAGCGCCGCCTCTGCACCAGGGGTCGCCTGTCCCAACCTGTTCTCTATCGTTTAGCCCGTCTGAGTTCTTTCAAAGGATACCTTTACTCCACTTTGATTTGAGAGTTATTTCGAGTCTTTTGCAAAACATAAGGCGAAAAAGTTAGTTTTATTTCGTACTTTAAGGAAAATTCAACAATGCCTAAGGGTCGTTTTATTTCGTACCTTAAGGTGAGAAAGTTTGTTTTGAAGGGGTGCATCTATCACCTAGTCCGAGTTAATGACTCTAGTGTTGACACACTATATATTTAGTAAGTTCCAGTTGTGAGTGAGTTTGCAGAGGTCTTTCCGAATGATCTACCTGAAGTCCCTCCTAAGAGAAAAATAGGCTTTGGTATAGATATTTTTCTAGATATTTTTCCTATCTCTATTCTTCCATATCGAATGACTCTAATATATATATATATATATTAATTAGCAATGATGGAGTATTACATAAATTATAATTACTTGGGTGGTTAAAGGTGCCACATCAGCACAAGGTGCACAAAAATACAAATAAAATGAGTCCACGGTAATAGGATCTTTATTAAGTTTAGGTCTGTTACTGAGATTTTGATTATAGGCTAAGAGGTACTTATGCATCATCCCTAAATAAAATGATGTAACATGATGAGGATGGTATAGTACATTTTCTGTCTCAATGTTTTTTTCCATAAAAATGCACAAGATCGTTAGCTTCAAGAGGAGCTTTACACCAATCATGAAGAGAAAACGGCAACGCTCAGTAATCACAAATCACAAACACAACCGATAATACACACTGCAAAAAAAAAAAAAAACGAAAAGATGTGCAAGCCGAGTAAACAAGTATAAGACTGATGTAAGAGGAAGGGCAGATCATCTCATGTTCAAAGGCTGTGTCTTTTTCTTATTCTGTCTGGGAAGTGGTACTTGGATGAAACCAAACTTCTTCTTATGTGTAATGAACTGCTTGTGTACATCCCCTTCTTTCATAGCTTTTGTGGGATTCAATATGATCCCACTCTGTTCCCTCAACATTTGGCTAAACGACACGTGCTTTCTTTCCGTGTGGCTTTCCATATGCTTACCCACGACAATATGATCATCTCGCAAAATCAGCTTCCTACTTAGTATGTCTCCAATTGATATTGATGATTGAAAGACTGGGACTGACTTGTCATTGACATTGTCTGCTTCGTTGTCATCAGCTAGCCGAGGGTTCCCATGACTAGTGAGAGATGACTGAGGGTTTCTGAACTTAGATTTGACTGAGGTATTATGCCCCGAGTAATGCAATTGAGTGTGTTCTGATCTCTCCCTGTAGAAACCATCTTGTTCAATAAGACGACTTCTTTGAGAACCATCTTCGTTGTCCAAAGCCTCTTCTAGAGTACTCCGGTTGTGTCTAATTTCTTTGGTAGTTTCCTCCATCTTCTTTGTAATAGACACCTCAGATTGGTTTGCTTCATTAGTTCTGTGCATAGTGTTTGTGTCTACAAATTTTGTTTTGCATAGCTCTTCAGCTTGCTGTGCTTTTCGGGCAAGAGCATAATATTCTTCATATGAAATTGTGATGCCCTCCGTTGTGTGCTGAACAACAGTTGAAGACTTCTTTCCATTTAGTAAAGCCTTTCGTTCCGCAAAAGCAATTGCTTCCACAGCTTTAGCTGCTTCTTCCATCTTTTTGGCTGCATGTAACCTCATTTCAGCCATTCTAATACTCGCCTTTGTTCGTTCAATCTCTGACATCGCTTTCATCACCTCATACCTTGAAGCTTCTGCCATTTTCTTGAATTGGTCTGCTTCAAAGCTCAACTGCAGGAGCTCGTTGTTCATAGTGTTGTTTTCCTCAATGGAGAACCCTGCTGCTGAATCAAGGGACTTCATCTGACTGCTTCTGTCAAGAATTACCTTTTCTTTCTTCATTTTCTTATTCAGAGTCTCAACAGAAGATCTAATCACAGTAAGGTCTATCGACATCTTGTTAAGGTCTAATTTTGCTCGGTTTAATTCCATTAGTACATGCCCTGGGGACTGAAGAGGGCATAGACTTAAGTTTTCTGCTGACAGCTCATTAAGATTTGGAATTTGGTTCTCCGGATGTACACCGGAACTGGACACAAACTCAGAAACTTCTTGCATCAAATTTACTTTCAATCCTTCTACAAATCTTTTAGCTTCTTCCACTTCTCTCAAGACATTGAGGGCTTCTTGTTCCTTCACAATCAAATCTTTCTCAAATTTTACTGCTTGCTCCTCCATTTTCCCCACGTCTACGACTTCAGAATCATTCTGCCAACATTATCAATGAATGTATTGATCAACACCAAAAGGCTAGAATAAAATGTGAACTGCTTTTATGAAATGTGTACATAAAACTATAAAGCACCGATAATTATCATCCAGAAGATGACAGATTATGAGCAAGCCAAGCATCTGGCCCGAACCCATACCAGTATCTCAGCGGGCTAATACAGATTATTATGCATCCCTTTGTATGTAAATTTGGTACCAAGAAGATTATTACTACTATTTGGATTTCATTTTTCATGTTAATCACTTAGAATGGAATAGCAGAGCAAAAAAAATAGGATGATGTACACAAAATAGTAGTAGTAGTAGTAACTTAAGCAGTATAGACAAGTAGTTGTTTAAGGAGGCATCGCCCTGTCCCAATTGCCATCTCTATTAGGCAAATATGAGAAAATTACTCCTGCCTGAGTAGGCGTTTGCAACGTACGCACATTCATATGAAACATAACTCACCGAAACTCAAGAATTAGGCGAAAGCAATGTTAATCTAAGCTGTTCACTTGAGCCCCCAAAAGAAGTAATGACATCATTAAGAGTATTTCTAAATTCTAATCATATATATGCACATTCTTCTTATAGTGAACCAAAAAAAAAGAATCAAAATATACCAAATAAGCTGCTATAGATTAGGGTGATTGTCACATCAACAAAGATTTATGGTTTGAATGTTGTAGATATGACTTGAGATACTATAAAGCTGTAAACTTGTAGAAATGAATGGTAGGATTTAGGCTTACGTCGGGAGGTGGTAAACGGAGCAAGTGATGGGGAATCCAAGGGCCACTGCCCCCAAAATGATCGACAGCTTCTTTAACTGACTCGAAAGGCGGAGATGTATCAATTTCCACTCTTGGATTGATTATTTTCTTAGTTTCAGCCATAGCACTTGTACTGTAGTATTCAATATACTGAGTACCACAGCAGCAGGGTGCACTCTTGCTCTGCATTATATATAGTCACACAGTTGTGACGCACCTACAATTTTGATTACAACATTACTTTTTGACTAGACATAATATATATTTAAAATGAACTTTTTTTAGTATAAAATAAGTCAATATTTATGTAACTATGAATATGAATATATATAAATGGAGAAATTGTTAGTACTATATTTATTAACAACTATAAATAAAAGGTACAGTATCATTTATTTTTTCCTAGCGGACTGAAAAAGAAGTAAATTGAGACAGGGGTGTTAATGGTTTAGACATAATACATTTTTATGTGATTGTTAAATTTTTAAAACGAAATCAATAGTTCACTAATGGTTTTAAATACTTGTCATTAAAATAGAATAACGGTAGTTGACGATGACTGGTTTACACAAAATAGAATGGAGAAAATGTAATGATATTTGGAGTGAATTTGAGATGTTAATTAATGATTATATTTACGGGTAGTGATGGCGATGATGATGTCGGATGGTGAAAATTGGGACCATGAAGCTAAGTAATAAGTTTACAGAGCACAAACCAATAACCCAAACGTGTTCAGTGAGATCATGAGAATTTATCAATGTGTGAGTGCACATGAAAAAATGTGAAGAATTAAAGGGGAAAGTGGTCGTTAGTACATCTCTCATTACGAAATTACTGTCAAAAGTTAAAGAAAAGGAGTTTTTTCTTCTTTCTTTTTTTCCCCACTTTCGCTTCTTTCTTCTATATAATGGTATACTACGGACCACAAGAAAGATCCATTATATCTTTATTTTTTTTTGGCAAATATAAAAATAAATTGCTAAATTTGTTGAGTTTTTTTCCTCTGGTATCTTAACTATATCATTTTCTTATTGAATCATTAAACTGCATATAATTTGTTCCTTTTAAATAAACACCGTTGGCTGATGTGGAATCAAATTTTTTAGGGGTATTAATAAAGGATACATATGTTATTCCAGAACTCATTAGTCTAATTAATAGTGAAAATGTTCGAGAATAATTATATTTTATTTCAAGTCATTTGAACACATCAGAAAATAAATGAGACTAACATAGTTTGTCTTCATTCTTTAATAAAAAAAATACAATATAAACACAATCGAAGGCATTTACAATAGAAAAATCGATCAAAATCAACTAACGATGTTTAAAAGAAACAAATTATAGGTGGTTTAATGATTCAATAGAAAAATGACGAAGTTGAGGTACATGAGGAGAAAAACTTAACAAGTTTAGAGATTTATTTATGAGTTCGGCCTTTTTTTCTTATTTATGTGAGAAATGGTTATTGTTGAGATTAATTAATACATCCACTTATTCTTATAAGACACAATACATAGATATGTCTTTTAACTTGGCTTTTACTGACATTTATGTCATTCAATTTTAAATATGTACAAGTAGACACTTAAATTTGTATAAAATTGAACAAGTAGACATACATCCTACGTGACATAATACATGTAGGATGCATCATATGATAAGTGTGTCTATTTATTCAATTTTTTTTTATAAATATAATTATTTGCTTGTGCATAATCAAAGTTGAAGAACGTAAATATTAGTTGAAGTTAAGTTAAAAATCTTATTTATGTATTATGCCTTCGTAATATGTCTTGAAACAATCTACTTTATCAATATTTATATTCATGAGCTACTCAAGTTGGAAAGAAATTCGTTTACAATAGCTTATATAACCAATTCATCAAAACAACATAAAAGAATATAATATATATGTTTTAAAAGGTGGTATATGAGGCGAGACATTTTAGCAGCGAATTAACAATGCGTAAACCCTGAGACGTTGACGTAAATCTCATAAATCTATTATCTATGGAACATATATTTGTATCATCAATTTAATAATTTTATTACTAAGAAAATAAATTATTTACACTTCACGCGAGCCTATTTTTTTAAATTATGACTCTGAATTCGTTTCTCTTTATCTATTAAGATTAGACAAACTAGTAGAAGTATGTATTTAAGAATTATTTTCTCATGCTTATTGTTGGAATTTATGCGTCCACTTATATTGATGGGACCAGGTCCTCAATACAGTAAAATCAGACAATTAAGAACAAATGTAGAAAAGAAAAAATTGACAAGCAACTTTACCTGGAAATCTCCTTGCTTAAGGGAGAAAAACCACAACCTGTTCTCAACATAACTTTTCAAACCGCTTTCACTAATCTTCAACAAGCAAAAGTAAAAGTCGGTTACAAAAAGAGATTAGCCTGCTAATCTCCCCACTAAGTAATACTCCCTATCACTTAGTTGAGCCTGAACAGATACAACACTGCTCTCTATACTAATCCTACCCAATTAAATATAGACTTAGAGTAAGAACCTAAGTTACCCTCAACCTAACCCTTACAATGATTCACCCAGATTTGAAACGTTTCTTTCACAGTTCAAAAAAAACCTACAATTTAAGAACGATTACAAGCAAACTGAATACAACAAATACAGAAAGCAATAAATGCACTTCGATCAGTTCCCTTGCTGTTCTTGAAGCTTGAAATTTTTCTCTTTGAAGGAGTGAGTGAGTTTTTTTGTTGTTTGTTTGATATATACCAAGAAAAGTTATTACCCATCAAACAAACAACCTAGTCATCCCTGATTGGTAGAATACTATTTTGCTTCACCAACTTTCCTGATGCACACAACTTTTACAGTTGTCCAGCACTTTGAAGTCTGGACGAGTTTCATACTTTGTAGAGGACCAGGCCCTGCAATTGTGAGAAGATCATCAAAACATCTAAGAGCATAAACACTTAAGCATTATTCATATGACCAATGAACTCTCCTTCACTTTATCAAGTCCCTTTGTTGAGTTAAGCAGAGTTCTTCCTTGAAGATGACTTTCACTTTGTAAACTTATGAATTTTCAGAGAAGAGAAAATCCAAATTTAGTTTGCCAAATCTTGAGTTTGTGTTTTGGTGAAAAGACTATATGAAATACATACAAACTCCTTGGAACCGCCCATTGGCTGAGAGCCTGCTTTTCTGGAAGGACGTGCACTTACCACATCAGAAGTGACAACTTTTTTGACAGCTGTCTTGTCGTCATTACACATATGCAGTCTTGCAGGGACCAGGTTCATTGCATACTTCTTTATGAATTCTTGAAAAGCTTGTTACTTTCTTCTTTGAATGAATGTTTTTAATATGATGTTTGTTATGTCGAAAATATCAAACACAAAGAGTTATTATCCGTTGGACAAATACCCTTGTCCATTTTGATTGGTGTAGTACACTGACGACTCACCAACCTTTGACACGACAACTTTATAGTTGTACCCCATTATAGATCTGGACGAGAGAACTTAGACAAAGGTCAGGTCCCTTTATTTGTGAGTATCATCAAAACACCTAAAATAGAACCCTTATGATGGTCAATATGGTTTTTTTCTATAATCCCTATATGATATGGCTATGTTTGAAAGGAAGAATGGGAGTAGGCCTTAGGTTACTGATATTGATTAGGCATAATATATAAATGTGTCCTTTAACTTGGTCTCATTTTACGTTTATGTGATTATTCTCCAACTTTGGACATGCACAAGTAGACACTTAAATTTGTATAAAGTTGAACAAATAAACACATGAGTCCTACATGATACAGGACACCACGTAGGATAAAAAATGACATGTGTAGGACATGTATGTCTATTTGTTCAACTTTATATAAGTTTAAGTGTATACTTGTGCACACCCAAAGTTGAAGGGCATAAATGTGATTTGAAGCCAAATTGAAGGGCATATTTATGTATTATGCGTAATGATTATAACATAGTATTAAATACTCCTTCATTCTTTATCATATGTCTCAAGTTTGAGTTGCCTTGGATATGAAATCATCTTTGTTAGAGAGTGTTCTACCCATCAATGTAGGACTTGTACGTACAAGTTTAAATTTAGTCGAATTTCAATATGTATACTAGATACCAAATAGAAAAGAGGGAAAAGGACCTTTGGTCAAATGTAGAGGGTTCCTTTAAGGTCCTATATCACTTCATGTATTATTTGTTCATTTATGTGGAGGTAGGATTCTTTAAAGGAGGTAGGTAGAGAGAAATAAATGCGATATATTTTGGTCTTGCCATGCTCGTAAAGCTATTCTCTCCCGCTTTTAGAAGGCATTTGTCGATAGCAAAAATTATTTGGTGTCTGATATTCATATTAGAGTTTGATTAAATTTAAAATTCACGTTGAAAAGTTTTAAAATAACATACTTCCTAACAAAAATAACTTTATATCCGAAAAAACTCAATTCAAAGTCTCGTAGTTAAAATGAAAAAAAATATTTACTACTTTTCCATAAACGTGATCGGTTCATCCGTCGACACTAGCAAAGATTGAATTGACTAAAGAGAAAAAAGTGTAGATAGAGAAAAAGCATTACTCATTAAAGCAGAAACAAAAAGCAGAGGACACACGGAATTTCACTTTGCTATTCCACCTTCCATGCATTATTGATGGGCACGCAATTGATTGCCAAACAAAATTTTCCGCAATCACAGGGCCTTTAAACATTCTTTTTAATTAAAATTTTATCAACTTTTTACCTCACTCTCATACTTGCTAAATCCAATTCTCTACTTTCTCAAGCAATGGAATCTCATTTTCACAAGAATTTTCGTTGAATATCTTTTTTCTATTTTATAATCCCTCCGTACGTCTACAATAAATGATTTTTTAACCTCTCAAATTCAATCTATAACAACTGATTTTTTTCATAAAAGATATGAGCATAAATTATATTATTCAATCCCAAAGTTTCTATGTATGTTTTGGATCATGGGTCGCCCACATGAATCGATATAATCCAATTTGACCCAGTCTAACCCATGATTGTTTTTTCTGAATCAAAAAGAAGAAGTAGCCATAACTTTTCTACAGAGTACTTATAACTATTACCTCCATTTTTTTTTAGTTATTATGATGTGTTTTTTAAAAGTCAATTTTAATAACTTTTAAAATTAATTAGATTATATTAATTTGATATTTGAAATAAAAAAATTAGATATTCAAAAATTATATAAAAAATACTAGAGTTGCAAATTTCTTTTATAGCAATATGATTAAAAAATTATATCTTAAAATATTAATCCAAATTCTTACTGTTTAACTATATAAGAACGAAATTGTAACAACTAAAAAGAGGGGGGAGTGCTTAGCAGTTTCGCAGTGTCATTTTCTTTTTAGTCAACAAAAATCTATAGTTATTTATTTAGAATTCATATGGATGGGTTTAAAACAATAGCTTTTAAAAAGTACTTTTAAAAGTGCTGGAATTTATTTTTAAAATAAGTAGTTATGTGTATAGATAAAAGTGGTGAAGTTAATAAATAAATTGTTGATGTGCTAGGTAAATAAGTGTTGATAAACACTTTTTTTAATCAAAATTTCTGAAATACCCTTAAAAGTTGTTAAACATGATAAAAGTTGAGTAATTTAAGGTTTTTTAACGTAAAAAAAATGAAACAAAATTAATATATATTTTACATCAATAAATAATTATATTTTGCTATCATTCACATATTTCTTTATTATCACAAATTGTTTATAAATAATAATTATAATAATAATAATATATATAATAATAATATATAATAATAATAATAAATAATAATAAAATGAATAATAACAATTATAAAGATGATAATAAATACAATACTAATATTAATAAATAATATATAATAATAATAATAATAATAACAATTATATATAATAAAAAAATAATATGAAAATAATGATAATAATAATGATACTACTACTAATAATAATAATATAATAATATAATAATATATAATAAAAATAATAAATACTAATAATAATAACAATAACAATAAAATAAAATATAATAATAATAATTATTATATAATAATAATAATATATAATAATAAAATAAATAATAATAATAATAATAATAAATAATTAAATATAATTAATAATAATAATATAACAATATGTATAATTTAAATTTTATATGAAATGATAAATTGGTTGTACTTTTTAATCGTATATGCTACATAATCAATAACAAACGATAGGATAAAGATGTTGAGGTGTTTTTATTTCTTCCTTTTACGTTATTTGTAAATATATATTTAAGTTGAATATGTTGTTTGTATATAGGCACTTAATTGTATTGTATTATATGTCTTAGTAGTACATATTGCATAATAACAAGACACAAATGTATACGTCAACAATTATACACAATTAAATATAGAAATTTTCTGATATACAAATCAGTCCATGACATATATATATACTGATATAAGTCAAATACGAATATTATTTAAATATATGTATTGATATAAGTTAATACAAATATTATTCAATTATACATATTTGTTGTCTTAAAATATACAACAAATTGTATATATAGTATTTAATATACAATACGTTTAGAAACATATATAAATACATAAATATAAAAAACAAACTGAATCTGCATATATATATATATATACTAATTATATACGTATACAATTACTATGCACAAACCACTATGAATTTCATCATAATTGTGAAGTACTTATAATCGAACTATCAATTACTTTATATACTAGTTCATATGCTTAAAATTAATATTTTATTATTAATTCATAACTATACAATTCAAATTGATATAGTGAAAAATGAGACGTTCAATTTGAAATCGAAATTGATTTGGATATACACAATTAGGAGGGAGAATCTAAAATTTTGAATTTTGATTTTATTGAGAGATTTTACTTGAAGACTTATTTGGTAAGGTATTCTAATTAGATCCAATAACCTTTAGTTAAGGGATCATTTTCCATAATTATACCAGAAATTGTCATATATTTAGCTAACTAAATTTTAACACCATTTTGTATAATTAATTAAAAACAACTTAAATATACAAATGGAATTTATTTTAGCTATTTAAACTATTGTTATGTTGCGTAGATAGACAAACTCTAATTAAAGAAGCCCATTATGTTTCATGCAGCTATGTATGAATTTTTTTCTTTTTTAATCCCTTTTATCTTTGAAAAGAGAGATACACACTCGGGTTTTGGGCTTAAAATACCCCAAAGAGGAACTTTTTGTTATTTTTTGGGTCAAATGTGTCAAAGGGCTCAAAATTTAGTGCTCAGAATTCCTAAAATGGGAATCTTTCACATATAGCTATTTAAAAATAATTAATTATTCTTCATAGCTATAGTTTGATAAATACAATTTGTAGCTACATGTTATATGGAGGAGATAGGCGAGCGAGGCTGGGAGAGAGAGGAGAGAGAGAGGGAGAAAAGAGTGGAAAAAAGATGAATTGTATATGTATATTAATTAGATAATTGTATACTATACATATGTATTTGTATATATGGCAAGAGAGACTGGAAAAGGGAGGAGAGAGGCGAGTGAGACTAGGAGAGGGAGGAGAGAGGCGAGAGATATCGAGGGAGGGAGGAGAGAGGTGAGCGATATAGCGCAGACAGTGGGAGAGAGGTGAATTTTTTATGTATATAATTGTATATTATACATATGCATTTGTATATATGACAAGCGAGATTGGGAGAGGGAGTAGAGAGGAGAGAGAGATTGAGAGAGGGAGGAGCGAGGCGAGCGAGAGAGGGAGAGAAGTGAATTTTATATGTATGTAGGTTGAACAATTGTATATTATACATATTTATTTGTATATCCTGGCGAATTATACATATACAAAAGTGACTAATTATACAAACTCAAAGTCAGCTCATGTAATTAATGTATAATGTTACCTATAATAAGTAATTATACAAACTCAAAGTCAGCTCATGTAATTAATGTATAATGTTACCTATGATAAGTATTTAATAGTATAAGTTTGCTTAGCTGCGTAATTTTTCCATAATTAAAACAAACAAAAAGCTGATGGGTTAAGGCCCAAAGCCCACCTCCTCTTTAGCCTAATCATGTAAAAGAAAAGCTAAAAAATAGCTTACTACAGAAGACAAAAAATAAAATAAAAGAGGGGAAAACAAAGATAAGACTCAAATAGACAGGACCAAGAAATAGAAATCTTTCCATCTACCAAGAGCTTCGCGGGAGTTGCAGATCCATGCGGAAGCTGAAATCGTGGAGGTAACACTTTCTGAAATTATCTTAGTCACTGATTTAAAACTTCAAAAGGTAGCTAAATCTAAGTTGAATCATATTTTTAAATGCTAAATTGAGCTGATTTCTTGGTTCATTTTCAATTTTAGTAGTCTCTAAGCTCTTATCAGACGCTGCAGAATCAATGTCAAAGATGAAGTTAAACTAAATCAAATCTTCTACGCAACAAATAAATGACTCAAATGTATCTCTTGGTTTTCTTCTCTATAAATTAGTTGGTTCTAATTAACTTTAGTTCAAGCAAGAAATCTACAATGGGATGAGACTAATACCACAATTTGTAAATCTGTTATTTGAAACTTCAATCAAATAAAATCCAACCAAACAAAATGTAGTTTGATGTGCTGCTGTATAAACCTTTTGCTTTTGATTATTATGTGATGAATATGCCCGCCCCTTTGACATTCTGAAATTCATAAATCATTCAGACTCTTTATTTCTAAATGTGCTAAAGCATATTTGTGGTATCTGTTGCTTGTCAATGTTGAGTAACTTTCTAACTTGCGATAGTAACTCTAAAAAACACGTGTATTTTATAGCTTCTGTACCTGCAAAAGAAAAACTTCATTAGCTAGAAAATCAGCTAGTGCGTTGCCTTCCCTAAAGATGTGGGCAAAATGCACTAGCTCTTTACTCTTCCAAAAATGAATTTTGTTCATCTCCATTTTAATCTTCCATGGAGTTTCCCATCTATCTTCAATAATATTGGTCATAGATAATGAGTCCGACTCTTTTTAAACCGGAAAATCTCTGATGTTCAACACAATATCTAACACCTTCCTCAATAGCTGTAGCTTCTGCACAAATGCATTTAGTTATCCCTAATCTTTTTTATTCAACATATATCAACTCTCTATTAGCGTCTCTCGCACAAAAAGCTGCAAAGCTTGTTGGGAAAGACAAGGCACTAACAAAGAATGCCTGATAGGATAACAGCGGAAGAATACCCAAGTCTATACTTTCCCTTCTCGATTTGAACCAAGAGAAGACAAACAACCACAAGCAATATGATAGTAAGGCAGCAAGTAATTCAATCAAACAAATATAACAAGGCAATAATAAATCAATCATACAAGACACCAAGATTTACGTGGAAAACCCTTCGATGTGAAGAGTAAAAAACCACGGGACCAAAAGCTCCACTATAATCACCAAGAGTTACAATATTGTTCTCCAAAATTGGCCACAAAAACAAGTGCCAAACAACGAGCAACAACAAAATAAGATTGCACCAAATCTAGAGAATTAAAGGAGCAAAATCACCAATTTCGCAGCTACTGTTCACGACAGAAAAACTGAAGCTGCAGGCCACCAAATCCAACTCTGTCAGTTCCTAATCAAAGATTGAGATGAATATAATATGCTGTCCAAAAATCAGCTCAATCGGACAAGAAACGAAGCGGGAATCGCAATTTGAAGTTGGCTGTTATGGCTGAAATTTGACTGCGAAAAACTGCTCTCTTTCTCTCTTTTTGGCTGCTAAAAAACTCTCTGTGTATTTGAAAATAAGACCTAAATAGGCTTATACTTGCCTCATAAGAATGGGCTTATGGGCAAAAATGGGTTGGTCCAAATTGGGCTTTTATTTATCCACATAGGAAGGGGAAAAGACCCATAACCCAACAAAGCTCTCTCCTGGTTTACCTCTACTAGCTCCATCTGTGTTATATTTGAACCAATTAGCATCAGGTTTCATCAACCGCACTATATGTGACCTAATTAAAGGTATGCATAGCTCAAGGTGATGAATCAGTTAAGGCCATTCATTTGGGATTTCTTTCATCCATGGGTATTTCATTTTCACTAAATTCACCAAATTATTGTTGATCTCTTGTATAACCCTTTCTATAATCATATAACCTTCATGATGAATAACATTTCTTCTTTTCATAGTTACCAACAAACAAAAGAAGGGACTATCTGATAAATAGAATATAACTTGTCACAAATCTTTAAGTCCCACCACTTTTTCATGGCATGTTGTACCTGAATAAAAAGACCATGCAGTCCAACTGCACTAGCATAGTAATTACATATTGAGGGTGCAGAATCACCAATAATAAATAAATGAACTATAGTTTCCTTTTGAGCATTTTCACAACATCTACACCTAGAAACTAAATTGATCTTTGATTCTTTAAAGAACCTCATCCACTAGAATCTTATATTTTTATACTCTATATAGCAAGAATGAGATTTAAATGAAACCCCTTTAGGCCAAATACAATCATGATCCTTCATATCCTGTTCTATTTGTTTGATTTCCTCCCAAGCATTTCTATCTGAACTAGTTTTCATCCACCAACAATTATCAGGAATATCTGATTTTTAGCAGCATAGTTCAAACTTCTAATAACATGCTCTATTGTTGCTTATGGTAGATATTGTTGAAGCTCGTCTCTGTCCCATCTCTTAGGAGTCATAAAAACACTTAGGTCTTCTACAATGTTGGCTCTTACAATTTTTAGATTAGTCACTTTAATAGCCCTCAATTCAGTCCAATTATCCTCCCAAGTGTCTGCCTTACCGAACCTTGGTTCCCACCAAATGAATCCATCCATTTAATCTCTCGCCTCTATCATTTTCTTCCAAATATGAGAGCCATTTTCCATATTACTTTTGTAGACTTAAGCTATTTGCAATATTTATTCCACGTGAAATTCAACTATAGAGAAACTGTGGTTCTAAATCTCCACCATAATTTAGCAAAAAAGCTTTAGAGATGTCATATAGTGACATAAAGCCCAAACTCCCATCCTATTTTGGCAAACACAACTTTGACCAGAAAACCCAATGTCTATTTCTTCCTTCCTCCTTAGTACTCCAATAAAATCCAACAAATATTTTGTGTATCTCATTGAAAGCTTTCTTAGTTGGGATCACTCCAGAAAAACAAGTATATAAGAATGCTTTGAAGGACACTTTCAATAAGAACTACTTTACCTCCGTAAGAAAGTTGTTTGCCTCTCCAGTTTTGTCACTTATCTTTAACCTTTTTTATTAATTCATTGTAGTAAACCTTCTTCTTCCTGTTATGAAATTTTAACAAACCAAGTATTTGAATGGAAACTTGTCTCTAGAGAAACCCTCACATGTTCCACTTGATCCACCAGACCTGCACCTACTTTATGAAACATATAGAAATTACCTTGTTAGGACCGTAAATAAGCAGGTGTAAACGCGGAAGCTAGCAAAGCAAACCTCGAAAGACCACGAGTAAGAAGACAACGAGAAATATACCAAAAGACACAAAGATTTAACGTGGTTCGGTCAATCGACCTACGTCCACAAAGGAGATGAGCAATCCACTATAAACATGAGAGTACAAATTACAGAGGGAAACAACCTCAACCAATTCACTCGGAATACATGAGAGGTTCACAAATTCTCCCTCTAACCAAAACTCTCAAAGCCCTTAAAACTACATTGTGAATGCTAATTAAGTTAGAAGGAACATGCCTCTATTTATAGAGTCCTAAACCTTTTCCTACCAAAAAAAGAATAGTCAATTCAAAACCTTTTTCCTAAAAGGAAAACCTATTTATGGTAAGAAATCAGGCAAATAAATAAAACCCAACACTTTTCTCTTTGTTATTAAGTTGCCTCGACATTTCTTCATATTCTATCAAAACCTTCATTATCTGCTTTAGAGATTCTTCCTCCGCTGCAGTGAAAATAATTGTATCTTCTGCATAAGCCAAATTATTAATCTTTTGACTCCATTTTGACAGTCCAAATCCTACAAAGAACTGATTTTCAAAATAAAATTTGAAGCTCTTAAAAGTACTTGTGCGGACAAAATAAATAAAGCAGGTGACAATAGGTCTTCTTGTTTCACCCCTCTAGTAGAATGAAAAAAAATTCCTTTAGTTGACTATCAAAAATAAATGGAGTACCACTTATTATCAATCAACCTCCATATCATCTATGTAAAATGTTGTGAGAAACCCATCTCGACAAGCACTTTAATAAGGCATTGTCAAGATACCCTACCATATGCCTTAGTCATCAAGCGTAATAATTACATTAGCAGGCTATCTTCTCTTTTTTATATCCGTGACTATCTATTGAGTAAGCAACACATTCTCAATGATACTTCTACCTTGCAAAAAATCGAACTGATTAAACGATATCAATTTAGGAAGTACCTTCTCCACCTCCCATGAATGATTCTAGAAATAAACTTGTTAACAAAATTACTTATTCTTATAGGTCTTAGGCCTGAATAAGTTTGGACAAGGTCTTTTTTAGGAAAAAGAACCAGATGTGAATGTGTAATTGATTTGGGATAAGTCTGACCTTAAAAGAAACAACAAACCAATCTGAATATGTCAACTCCCAATATATCTCCACTCTTCTGATAAAACAAACCTAAAACTCCATCAGGACCACTAACGCTATTAGCATTAAGTTTAAATGCAATTTCTTTTACTTCCTCCATGGTGGTATCTAACTCAAGAAGACATTATTCTCTTGTGTAACCAGACAAGGTACATGCTGAAGAATATCTTGACTGGTGCTTTCTTCTTCCCGAGAAAATTGATTTTTGTACCATTCAATTACGTCAGTTACCATTTGTTCTTCATCTTCTATCCAGTTATCATTTCTGTCTTTGATTCTTATTATCTTTAATTTATTGTCTCCCTTTCACTAGATTATGAAAGTATCTAGTGTTTCTAACTCCTTTCACAAATCAATCAATGTCTGCTTTCTATCTCTAGTACTCTTCTTCAAAGTGTAAGTATCTTTTTAATTCTGTCTGACTTTGTTGAAGAATCTTCAATTGTTATGACTTGGATCCTCTTCAAATAAATCCTCTTTTAATCTCACAATCTATTTCCTGATGATAAATTGTTTAAAAGTATCACCATATACTTCACTGCTCCACTTTGTTAACACACTCTTCATTCTCTTTAGCTTGTTCTTAAAGGTAATGAAAGGGTTTGATCCCTCTTCTGCAAACTAGTTATGTCTAATCACTTCTAAATCAGCATGTTCAGTCCAAAAATTTAAGAACCTAAATGGTTTGATAAAATTTTGGGCCTGAGCCTCAAACGAGCATAGGTTAGGTGCATGATTAGATCCAGTTCTAGCTAGGTGTTTCACTTCCGTGCATCCAAATTGTGCTTGTAATTGATGATTGACAAGCATTCTGTCCAATCTTTCAAAAAACAGTCTTCTCCAGCCCTTCCATTCCACCATGTGAATGAGCTCCCTTTTAAAATTGATCTCCTCTAGTTAACATGAATTCATGCAAAAGGCAAAATCTTCTACTTCCTGGTGTTGTACGGGCAAACCTCCAATATTTTCCTTCCCATTCATCATCAGAGTAAAGTCTCCTCCCACCATTTATGGGCATGAAATATTATTTGTCAGTTGGTACATCTCATCCCAAAGTTCTAATCTTTGATTAGCATCACACTTTGCATAGACTAGAGTCACCATAACTTCTATACTAGGATCTTGAAGAAACAATTTCAAAGTCATTGGTTGGGGTTTATCTTCTATTACCTCCACTTGAGTATCATGAGCAACAAATTATCAGATCTTCCCATTGATATTTGGTCTTGCAATAGTTAAATCGAATTTTTTTACTTCTTAATATGCTTTGCCTGTTGTAAAGGATCCATTAATTCAATAATATATAATTTATGATGCTTGTGTAACACTTGAAGCCTATGAAAGGCTTGATGTGTCTTCATTGATTTAATATTTTAAAAAAAAAGACTTCATCATCTAGTTGATTTGATTTAGCCAAAATTCTTGTTAGAATTATGGAAGATTGTGATTTTTCTATCCCCATATCCTTGTTGTTCCTCTTTTTTACCCCTTTATAATTAGATTTCGGAGAAATATCAGGTTGCCTTTCTCCTTCATCAAGTGCCCTTTGCATATCATTTTTCTTGGTATCTTTATCTTCAACACCAATTTTATCACTCTGTATTTGTAGAGGGTTAATCTTATGTACCTTATTTGGAGATATGAAGCTATTGTAATGCAACTCCTCCCCTGATAACTCTCTCACATCCTTCAATCCTGTAGCGGGGTATAAAGTTAATGGCTTAGTTTCACTAGCTACAACAATCAAGACTAATTTTTGCTACATTTGCACTATTTTTCTCATCAATATTCTTCAGATTTTCTGTATTGATGTTCACTTCTTCAAATTCTTTACTACTAAAATTATCATTAACAGAACAAGAAGTATTATTCTTGCTTAACTCTTGGTTTTCGACGTCCATTTTAATGTCTTCTGATTAAAATGTTCCTTCTTCTCTTTTCATTCTATCACCCCATTTTGCGTTGGTGATGCTCTTCAATATACTGTTGACTGGGCTACCTGATCTTGATTTTCTCATTTCTTATTTGTTTTTCATCATAACATTAACCAGTTTATCCATCTCATTCTACACCACCTCAACCTGAACTACTTTGCTCTTTTTTTGATTCTTAAACCTCATTAGCATTTGATTGCCCCTCCATATTATTTTAAGCCTCTGCTTCCTCGTTTAATGCCTCAAAACCGTTATCCGTTTGAATTTGTATTTTTCAAATTCTCCTTAGGCTTTGATTTAACTTTATGATATTTCACTATATTCCATGCTTTAGGTCCCCTACCACTTGATAAAAATTTAGCGGGGAAACTCTTAACAACATGCTCTTTTCAACTTGAAGTTGTTTGCCTTTCCTTTGTGCAATCACTTTGTTGTTTTCTTCTTCTCCTTCATTTACAGACACATTTTTAGTTAGTTTCGGGTGTAAAATTATGCATTCATCATGACAATGCCCTTGCATTTTACATTCGGTACAATAACTAGGACATAATCATACTTGATCTACACTATCTCTTTTCTTACCCCTTCAGTTTGTTCATCACCAATCTCCATGATGACTTGCTTTGGGTGTTTAGCCAAAAGATTAATTTAAATTTTCACTCTATCACAACTTGGCCTAGTTTTATTAATAGTAGCCATATTAAGTTGAACAACCTTTCCAATTGCTGAAGTGAATTTCCCCACCAAAACGTATTGAAGATTCTAAATAATGTTCATTCTTGTCACTTCCCCTTCTGTCCATCGCACCAATGGTTCCTCATCCGCAAATTCAACAATTTTCATTTCAATGGACATTGTAACATTAGTCTTTATTTTTAAGTAACGCTTTATAATTTAACGGATTTGTTTTGTCAAGGCTCAAAGTAAAGGTTTTCTGATTTGGTAAAGGAGAAAACTTGGCTAAGGGTGATTGGGATGAAGAGGCTTTATCAACTTTCTCAATTGGTTGATCGGCGGCCAAATTTGAAAATTGAAAATGCTTTTCATTACATTTTTATTGCTCTTTTTATTTTTCTTCTTCTCTAATTATGTCACTATGTCGTTTTGTTATTTTTCTTTATTTTTTATTTATTAAGGTGAAAATGCATGATAGTTTAAATAAATATTGATATGTATGACCATTTTTTAAAATCTTTTATTCCTTTTTTTTTCGTGTTGTTAAAAAGCTTTTTTTAATATAAATTTTTGGTTCCCTTTTAAAATCTTTTTTTCCTTTTCTAATTGTCTCACTTCTTTCGTGAAAAAAATGAATATTTATGTCTTTTTTTAAAATTCTATTTATCAAAGGGGAATGCATGATCAGAGGCAAACTCATGATTTGAAGATTTTGGGTGCACCAATATAAACATAGTTTAAACATGATTTCTAAGTTAAACATAAAATAAAAATAATAAAAACAGGTTTTAGTTGAATTCGAACCCTAGCTAGTCCCAAGGATAGTATCTCTAGCTTATACTACTAGCACAAAGGCACTTCTATATTTTCGATGGTTGCACTGTTAACTATACCCTAATTTTTATAGTTTTTCAAAATAGATATGCACGTACATATGATTTTTTTGAAAGTTAGCGAGCGCACGTGCACCCCTCCATATATATAGTGTGGGTCCGCCTATGTGCATGATATACAAATAAATATTGATATCGATACATTACATTATAGTTTATATAATGTCGAGACACGATCATACATCATTTATACAATTCTGATACATTAGGTAACTATTTATACAATATTGACATATTACATCAACACTACATAATATACATGTTTATATTCCATTACAATATCAATACACATTTATACACTATTTATACAATATCAATACATTACATATACACTACATAACCAGTATTTTTGTTTAGGGGGTTCGAAAATTAAAAGTATAAACGTGTAAATAAATCTTTAGAAATGGGAACCTTGAATTCTTTTGAGTTTAAAACCACACTTTTAGCTTGTTTTTTAAAGTTAAAAACTTGAATACAGAACTGAAAATTAAAAAAAAAAAACTAAAAAAAAAACTGAAACTGAAAAAGAAAAAGATAAAATGCTTCCGCGAGGATTCAAATCATTGATGTACAATCTAATTTCAAGGGGACTTTCCACTGCGCCATCAGTTTCTCTTATTTTTTGAAAGGGTTCAAAATCTATATCTACAGAAATATAGAAAATCTATCGAGGGGTCTTGAGTGAACCCCTGAAACCCACGTGGCTCGGCCCATGTACATAACTACTTATAAAATATTGATACACTACATATACCCTACATAATTATTTTGTCCATCATATATACTTGTTTTACCTCATCTTTACAAGGAATAATTAGAGAAATCCACCTTTTATTTATTTATTACCATTATCCCCTATAAGTTTACAAATCTCCAAAATCTCTCATTTTTCTCTTAAGTAAAAAATGTCATTAATATATTCGGCGCTGCATTAACGTATCTGACCCTCTTTTTAATTTATCAGCGCATGTATCCAACTCTCTCTTTAATGTATCAACACTTTGATTTTTTGGCCATTAATGTATTCAGACCCTCCATTGATGTATCTAGGCCTCTTTTTAATGTAACAACGCGTCTATCTGACCCTCTTTTTAATGTATCAGCGCTTTGATTTTTTGGCCATTAATGTATCCGACCCTCTTTTTAATTTATCAACGCTTATATTATTAGATTCGTTTGAGGGAATTATGTAATTATAAACTTTTAAGGGATAAATTGTAATTTTGCCTTAAAAGTATGTGATTTCTGTAATTTTCCCTTTTTACAATATTGATATATGAAAAAAAAAATTTCTTTTTAAAAAAAGGAAAAATAATTTTAATTTAAAAGAACGAAGCAGAAAGAACAAACAAAATAAGTTTTGGGTTTGTACCCACTATTTATTAAAATATGGATAGTATTTGGGCTCGTATCCATATTTAACCCATTAAATTTGGAGTAAAATTTAGGTTTAACAAATATAAAATCATATTTGTATATTATAGCTATAAGTTGTATAATTGCGCTCCATAACAAACTGTATATTTGATAACGCTATTAATATGTATATTTCCGTATGCATATACAAAAAAATCAATTGTTTAATATGTGTTTGTATAAAGCGAGAAATAGAGAATACAAAAAGAAATTGGGCAGAGAAAGATCTGTATAGGATGAAAATATATTTATTTGTATCTATATATATAATTTTCTCTTGTTTTATATAAACACAAACACAATGTATAGATTTGTTTGTATAAAGTGAGAGAGGCGAGCGAGATTTAGGAGAGTGACAAGCGAGATTCTCTGGGGAGAGACGCGAACAAAAAGATATTTATATATGCATTTTTCTCTTTATACAAGCACAAACATAATTTATATAATTGTGTTTGCATAAAGTGAGAGGCAAGATAGATTGCCGCGCGAGATCATGTATATGGAGAGCGAGATTCGCTAGGGAGAGAGGCGAATGACAACTAAAATATGAGCTTAGGTGAAGGTGAAACTTAAGAATTAACCCCCCCTCCCCCAACCCCCAACCAAAAAAAAAAAAAAACGACCACAAAGACTGTTGGGTAAGTTTCTCAACTTCCCTCCCCAATTCCTCATCTTTCTTCTTTTTCTTTGTTTAAGATTTTATGTTCCTAATCTGCTATCTAACACACTGATTAATTAACCTTCTAAACTAATCATATTGTTAACTAACAAACTGAGACTAACTAACCAACCAATTCCAATAAATTCGAATGTCTTAAAATATTTTGGATTGTGTTTAAATGACCTTTTGATGGACCTTTTTTAAAACCACATATTTAGATAGAGCTAGAGGAATTTAAAATGAAAGAAACATTTTATATTAATGTAATCGTGCTTTGTCAGTGTGCCTCTCCAGAAAAGTGATAAACTATCCAACCAACCGTTTACTTGATTTTAGAAGTTTCAAGTCCTTTTCTATATCTGTTTTCCCTCTCTCCAATATTTTATTTGTAGACCATCTTATTTGACTCTAATAATTAAAAAATAATTAGAGTTATTTGGGAATAAAATCTTAAACGCATATTTAAATTATTGGAGCCAATTAATTATGACTACATAGATCAATTACAGTGTCTGCCTTAGCTTCTGCTCCCAAATTAAAATACATGTAACAATAGTAGGTGCAATCAATAATCACCATCACCATGGAATTTAATAGTTGGTCTAATCAGGTAGTTCATTTATGTGTTCTACATATTTCTGTTTATATATATATATATAGATATACATCCGGAATGATCCTAACATGGTATGCGATCTTATTTCTACGATATCAAAAATGAATTTTAGCGGCAATTACTTAATAAGAATAGCTTAATTGTTATTAAATATATATTTTTAAAGGAAACTAGCTAACATTCTTTTTAGATGTCCTAATGCCAATAGAGACTTTAGATCTAATGAAAATTAACTAATACTGATAAAGGCTTTAACATTCATAGTTAATGTATATATTTAGCTCTTTTTGCTAGTCCTGTCTTATAGAATAGAAAAGTTGTCCACTGACTAATGTCAATAAAGACTTTAACATTCTTTGTTAATATGTATATTTATTATTATTAAAAACTGTTTTTAGTATAGTATTCCATCTTTTATGGAATAGAGACAAGAAGGAAATTCTTCACCTATGGTGATGCTTTGCTTCTGTAGTAAGACATTATGATATGAAATATTTGAAAATGGCCTCAACCACCACCCATAAATTAATAAATGGGACACATGAATAATATTAAAAATTATATAACCCATCAAAACAATCAAGAAAAATGAAAAAGATCCCCCAAGAATAGCTATTTTCCACATGTAGTAGCTAGCTAGTGTACAATATGGGAACTTTGTTTGGCTGAGGAACCATATTTAATTATGGAGTCAATCAATTAGTTAGAAATCAGCATCAGCTGAAAGAAATAAAACCAAACCCTATTAACTTATGTAAGGTTCAAAAATAACAATATAATAATAATATGTGCTGCTGAACATGCTTCATAAACCCTTTTATTATAATATACCCTTAGACATCTCTTTCAATTCAAAAGGTATTAACTTCCCACTGACTAAGTCAATTTGTCAAATATTAGTCTTAAATATTAGTAGTTGTTTGAAAGCTTTCTACATTTTAAAACTAAGAAGGTACTCTTGTAGTTGGTGGGGTATTTATTGAATGAAATATACGAGAGTGTGTTTTGTATAAAAGGAGAATATTGTTCATGAAAAATGCTTTCTTAGAAACTATTTTTAGAGAAATAAGTTGGTTTCATACTTTATTTTCTAGTGTTCAGTAAATAAGTAAATATAATATCAAGAACATTTATATGTAATTTAGTATAAAGCTATAGGAGTGGGAGGATATAAGTTGGGGGGTCTCGGGGGTGGGTGGGATGGTCGTCAAAGGGATGGATACATGTTGGGGGCGTCGGAGGGGTGGGGATATAATAAAAATAAAACGTTACTTATATAACTTATTTTTCCTATTTCCTCCGTCAAGAAGTCATCTTTCTCATTTCCAAGAACCTTATTTTTCTAGAAAAGATATTTTCCATAAGTTTTATCCAACAAAACATGAAAAAAAAAAATCGAAAAGTATTTTCATCCATACTAAACCAACCTTAAAAGAGATAATTTAGACAAATACTCTCATTTATAAGGTTGTTGGATGTACAAAAATTTAAGAAGAAACTTGTACATACTATTTTTATTATTGGAGTGGTCAGTAATTAATAGTGATAGAAGTCAATGGCAACAAGAAGTTAAATGTTTGTATAGAGATGGAAAAAAGAGCATGTGTGAAGTGAAGTGAGTCATGTGATTTAAGGGTATTTGCATGTGTATCAAACGTTGTGTTTTCAAACCCTTAAAGCCGCAGCAAGACACGCTTTTGTCTTGCGTCTACACTTTCTTACTCAACCCCACACTTATACTTTATAATGTTTTCCTTCTAAAATAAATAAAACAATACCTACTCTAAATCTACTCCATGAAAATCGGTATGTCACTAATTTAATTTTCATGTTTGTCCGTGTATTTTCTTGAAATTTATTCTTTAACCTAAAAAAGGTGATTGGTAGCTAGATTGACAAGTAAAGAAAAATGAATGAAGTAAACGATATTATACTTATGGGGTTTATAATTTTAAAATCGTAACCAAGTTTACTTGTGGTTGGGGGTTGTTTTACCCTAAAAAAATAGACCTGAATTTATGTGTGAAGTTTAGAGGATAAGAAATGTTCTCTGATCTAGTAAAATAAAATAGTAAGCAAATAATGGAATAATTTGCAAAAGATTGAATATGTTAGATAAATAAAAGAATAAGATAGTCTGAGTTAGACATGTCCTCTAGAGATATCCCCGGGCAAGCTTAGCTGATGTTACAAGATTAATTAATTAACATAGTGATAAGTATTATTGGTTCCAGATGTTTTGATGATCCTCACAAATGTAGGGACTCGTTCCTCTGGAAAGTGTAATCGTCAAAGTCTATGTGCTATACAACTGGAAAGCTGTCGCGTCAGAGGTTGGTGAGGTCGTCAGTGTACCGCATCAATCAGAATGGACGAGGTTGTTTGTCTAATTGTTAATACTTCCTTATGGTTGATATATTCAACATGACAAACAACATATAATTCATTCATTCAATAGAGAGAAAATTCAAGCTTCAACAAAAAAACAAAAGACCTCAGAGATTGACGATTTGCTTTCTGATCCTATATATTGTTATTTTGATTGTTTGTATTTGTGCTTTAACTTGTAGGATTGGTTTCACTTGTGTTGGAAACATTTCAAACTTGTGTAAATCTTTGTAAGGATACATAGTTAGGGGTAACTTTATGTCTTAAGTCTATATTAATCGTTGAGGATTAGTGTGGTGGGCAACAGAGGCATTGATTAGGCTCGTTTAAGTAATAGTTGTATTGCTTAGTGTGAGATTTGGAGGTTAATCTCATTGTTGTATTGTAGATTGTGTTTCGGTTTTGCTTGAGAAGAATAGTGAAAACAGTTTGAAAAATCATGTGAAATAGGTCATGGTTTTACTCCCTTGTTCAAAGAGGTTTCCACGTAAAAGTATTGTGTCTCTTATTTACCTTCTGCATTTAATTTTGTAAATTATTATTGTGTAAAAGACCTAGTCCCTTTGTAGTTGGTGGACGCATACTAAAATTCAAAACATCGAAAGGACCTTCGGAATTCGTTCAAAACCCCGTACAAAGAAAACACATTTTCATATCTATTATACTTGACGTTATGGACTCAATGAAACCGTCAAAACATGAGGTCTCCTTGACCCGACATTTGTGAAAACCATAAAAATCAATTCAACGCCTAAAAAGACTAAAAGAAGGTCAGAACCCCTAAAAAATTAACCAAGGCCTCACCTAGGTCTAAAATCACCCCGACGTAACTCTTAGAATTCTGACCCGAGCATCCGAAGCCCAAAAATATTGACCAAAGTCAATCCAAAGGCTAAAATTCCATAATTTCACAACTTAGGACCTTAATTCCTCAAAAGACTCATAATTTGAAACCAATAATTTCACAAATTAGATTTCACATTTCGAGACTAACGGGATTGACGGAATTCCATTCCGACACTCAAAACTCCAAAATACATAGAAATTATTCTCTTAATAACTTAGCCCTTCAAACTCAAAACTTACCAAATTTCAACTTTTAACCCAAACTTTAGAATCAACTTTTCAAAATCAATCATAGAAGACTCATGGTCAATATCGGGAGTACAAAACGGTAATTTCTATGAAAAAACAAATAATGACCAACCAAATCATTACACATTTGCTTAAATACTTTTATTACATATATAGTCAAAGGACCTGATTTCTTAATCGTGATGAACTCATACTGAGCTAACACAACCCCACTTCAACCCTAAGATTTTGACCCCGACCATCGATACAAATTCCAAATAAGTATAAAAACTTACTCAGTTATCACTATATATCATGTTACATGATCATAGGAATATTTGTATGCCAATTTACTAAGAATTGCCTACACTATGTCTTGAGTTTAAGAATAATCTTGAAGCTATTAATTATGTTTTGTGTAACTTGTTATGAATGTGCAATAAGATGTATGATTAGGTTGTGTAGGAACTTTAAAATGTGAATGGAGAGCCTATAAGAGAAAACACAGAGTAAGGAAGAAAGAAGACTGTGTTGTTTGGCGAAAGGTGCCAACGGCTAAACAACTGCGCGAATTGACTGACGCACTAAACGACGCGAGTCTTCGAGAGGAGAACTTCTGAACACCAAAGAACTTTTGGGGCGGACTGCTGGCGCGCCACCCCAACTCTTACCCGCCGTGTTGAATCAAAGTTGGTTTAATTAGGATGGGCTAGAATTGAAATTATTTTTCCTAACTTCTATAAATAGGGCTGTAGGGTTATTTGTATGGGTTGGACTTCTTTTTGTGAGCTTGAGCAAGGATTAACACTTTGTCATAGGTTTTAATTCTCTAACTCTTATTGGGAATTGCATGAACAATATTATATTAGAGTCCTTGAATATTATGGGTGGCTAAACGTCCTTGTTTTAGGGTTGTAGCTATGGATGATTGTGGAGATTAATTATTGGTTATATATCATTTGAAGTTACTTTTGTGTTCTTATAAGTATTTCTTGACTGACTATCCTATTCGGGAGACGATAAGGTAGATAGACCAAAGAATACCAAAATCTTGATCTTTCTTGCATATTACTTGATCAGATTCGTGTTTAGGATTGACACCCGGATGAACACATAGCTTGGTTACGAAACATGATAAAATATAAATGCTTTTCAACTAGTACTATGTATCCCGCTCAGTAATGTAGTTAGACAGCTAATTGAAGTAGATGATTAGAGGTCAGGAAAACATGATCATAAAATCGACCTTGTAATCAGTAACTTGTTAACCTTGATTAGTTCATTACTTGAGATGTGATAGATGAGACCCGATGCATGTTGCAGCCCTAGAATTGTCTTTTACATATTTAAAACATCAAATTGAAGTTGTTCTCATTGGTTACTTTATTTATTAAATTTGTCATAGTAATAGTAAACAACAATCACACTCTACTTTTGTTAAGTTGTGAAATTAAGTTGGTTAATATAATTTGATTATAAAAAAGATTATACTACTTATGCTACCACGTACACTTACACGTGCATTTAAGCGCAACGCTACATATTGATGTTCATGGTTCTCCAAGTGATGTTCTTTTTGTTCTATTTTCAATTGTTTTCCTTTTTCATTTTTAGTGGACTATTTTACCCATCAAATTATTCTAAAACATATTTAAAAATCGAAGATATCTTCTCTTGTCGAAGATTTTTTATGGGGTTTCCAGTTCCTTTCTAGAAAAGTTGTTTAACATCCAAAGCCATAAATTTGCTTATGTAGCACGTGTTACTTTAAGGGTAGTACGTGTAAACTGAATATAGAGAGCATGCTAAATTTATGGCTTGAACTTCCTCAACTAGAAAGAGGAGGCCTAATTATAATTAAAGCTGGTGGTTGATAGCTACACAATAATTGCTCATTATATGCCTCTTTTTAACAACTCTTTTTAGTATTAGTATTAATAATATTTGTAACAATAAGAAGACCGATCGATCAGAATTATGTTATAGTGATTAGTATTTTTTTATTTTTAATTAAATTGAGCGGAAAATAAAAAATGGGAGAAATAAAAGAAGGGAGAACACGAATTACTCTTTTGGTCGGTGCATATGGATTTACAAATGCATCGAAGTGTGAATCCCGTATTGATCGAGGACTCCTTTTTATTATTATAAATGTATAAAAAGATTAAACTAAACCAATTGCCCTACTCAAATTTTAATTTTATGAGTTCAAATTTAAAACTCTACCTCCATTATATATTTATATTACTAAAAATAATTATTCTGTATTAATTGATTATCTTATAGAATTAAAATAATATTTATTAAAATCTCCTTATATTACGTTTACAATTATTTCTTTTTGAAAAAATCAAAATTTGTTTGTTAAATTCTCAATATATTTTTTAAGAAAGAAAATTAATAAAATTATATTCTCATTTATTATTTTTAACATACATGTAAAAGAAAAAGTTATCAATTAATAAGTGATGGAAAGAATATACTAATGCATGCTCCTTCTTGTCCAATATAAGTAAAATTGCTCGAGTTAGCATATCTCTAAGTAAAATTGCTCGAGTTATACTAATCCTAATCTTTTTTTCTAAAAGTAGAGATAATCATTATTTGGAATTTGATTATGTTAATTATTAGTTAGTGAAGCAATATGGAATCAAACAATGGCATACGCTTTACACATTTCTTGACATCAAATTTTTGGTATCTTATTGAAGTCAAATTTGGCATTAGTTTCTTGATGAAAAGTTTGTAGAATTGGGTGCAAGATTTGGACTTATTCAGTAAATATAAATATTAAGACGGCATAAATATCATCTTTATCTAGATTTCACTCTAAAATTATACTAAATAAATTATTATATTATATCATATTATTATATAATTACTGAATTTTCAGTACTATAATATGCTATTTGAGGTAAGACTCTTGGAATTTGGATGAGAGAAAGGAAAGACCCCATATATATGGGTTTTATATATATATATATATATATATATATATATAATTTTAAATTTGTCTCACGCAAGGAAAATATAAAATGAAGTGATCCATATCCAGATCTTTAGATTAAAATGTAGGAATGATAATCATCTCACCATGACTTTTGTTAAGAAATGTATATTCATTTGATTTTTCATGTTTCTCACAATTTAAATACTCAATTTCTTCCATTTTTTTTTTGTCATGTCTGATTGATTCATAGTCATGCAATAGTACAAAAAGCAAGTTTTTAGTGTCTCATTAATGAATAGATCTTGTGAAATAAATTTAATCTAAGAGATGTTTCAATATAATTTGGTTAAAAGACATCAAATTCGACTAAAAAAAAAAAAACTTTCTTTTGAACTCATGAATATAGAGCAAAAAAGCACAAATTTTACTAGTTTATGATCTTACTTTAGTTTTTGAAATTATATTCCGTGCCATATTGACTTCACCAAATTGTATAATTTGATTATATGCGGATCCAATTAAGTATAATTTGTTTTAGAAACATATTATGCAAACATGATTTGTATGTATTATGACACACTGACTCTCTTGCTCGCCTCTATCCTTTTGTATCTATATACATTTCAAAATATATATGAATATATCTATTTTGGTTCACATGTACACTAACTTTTTCATTCACCTTTCTCATATCTCCATTGTCTCTCACTTCTCTCGCTCGCCTTCCTTCCTTTTTACATGTAATTCATAATATATTTTACTTGAATTTAATGGATTGATGTATTAAACTTAAAATTTTAGTGAGACATTGTATCATTATTTCAAAAGTATTGAGTGAAATAAATTTATTATAGGAATATGCATAATTAAATATTTTTCCTAAAATATATTGAAACATATACCTTACTTCCGACGATAGAATTGAACTTAAATATGAATATTTGCATAATTAAATAATTTTTCCAAAGACTAATATCAATTATATTCGCTTGGTTAAAAAAAAAATACACTTAATATAAAAAGTTTAAAATTATTAGACTGGTAGGTATACGTCCAATTCGTTGCATTTTGGAATTTATAATTGGAGAGTAATATAAGTATTAACTTGGATAAAAGTCACATAACCAAACGATGTAAGCTTTTGTCTTCTCATCAACCATGGGAACAACTTTACCATAAATAGTCATGGACCACTTCCATTTCCCATTTAATACATCCATCTTCCCACCCAATTTACTTCTTTCTTAATTCAATTTTAATTAAGTTCACATCGAATGATCGAGATCATCAATCTAATTAATAAATATCAATTTAAAGATTTGAAATTATTTTTGTTAGAAAGTGATTATTCTTCAATAAAATTATTCTACATGAATTTAAATTTAATTAAATTTCAGTAGTATAAATACGAAGCAACAAGTATTAAGCCAAAGGGAAAATCTATCTAATCAATGGCTTAGAATATTCTTTGAGGTACATAAAGAAATTGGTTTTTTTTTTTAAAGAAAATAATAAAATGGTTTACTAATAATTATAACTACCTGCCAACTGCATTAAATCTCATTTTACTCAAAGTAGTATAATGCACTAGCTAACACACAAAATATCATTCTTAAATGACCGCAAAATATTTAAATAAACTGACCTCACATTAGTTGGTGTTTGAAAAAATCTTTTTTTTCTTCTACTCACGCAATTTTATATTAGTTGGCTCATATATATAATATATTCAGAAAACAAAAAAAAACATTTTACTTATACATTTTAAAAAAAATCAAGACAAATAATTATTAAATAACTATATAAAACAGTGTTGAATTTTTAAAGCATAGTTAATTAACAAAATAAATATAATAAATAAATTTCTTGACATAATAATAATTTTTAAAAAATTTATATAATAAAATAAATTTTTAATAAATACTCTTTTTGTCCCATATTATATGAACATCTTATTAAAAATATTATCTCATATTATTTTATTATTTACTTCGTCAAAATAAATTTAATTATTTTTTTTCACTTTACGCCTACCACTAATAGGTCATTGGACTATGAATAATTTTCAAGACTATCGATTCCTGTACTTTTTATATAACTAATTTTTATGTGTATTGATATGAACAAGAACAAAATATAGTAAAATTGATCAATTTATTAAATAAAAAATAACGATTAATTTAGAATAAAAAGGGTATTACTCGTTTTTTTTAAAAAGAGGTATGAGAAAGCCTAACATTAGCTAATAAATTAAAAATATGCTGAAGAGGTCAAGTCAATAATAAATACAATTAATAATCCCAGTGAAAGACAAATTCCTAAAATACAAAATGCCCTCCTTTAAATCAGTTTACACTAACTATGCATTAAATTGAACACCAATTTTAAGACCCCCCTTTTAATTAATTAAAAATAGACTAGATTGGAAATTGAATACATAGAAAAACAAATAAATATCACAACAGAGATCTTAGCTTCAAATCTTTATTATTTCCCTTTGCCCTGCCTCTACTTCAGATCTTCAAGTAGAGAAGCAGAAACATAAAAATGGTGAGTGGTGATAATAATAGTAGATCTCATCATCATTCTGCAGATTTTCTACTAATCAAACAAGATGACAAGTTCTTCTCAAGGCTTTTGTCTAAGGAAACTAGTGCTAAAGGAGGAGGAGGAGGAGGAGGTGAGTCTTCTTTTAGGTATTATTACTGTGGTGGATCTTCTGGTTCAATTCCATTTGTATGGGAATCTCAACCAGGTACTCCTAAACACAAATTCTCTGATATTTCTCTTCCTCCACTCACTCCTCCACCTTCCTATCAAACGAATGCTCCATTGCCTAAACAGTCAAAATCTAATAAATTCTTCTTTTCAATTTTCCCTAAAATCATTCCCACCACAAAGGTAATCACTATCTCTCCTTCGGTTTCATCGATGAATTATGATTCAAACAGAAGAAATTACCGTTCCAGATCAGAAATTGATCAGATCCAGATCCCTTCTTCACCAACTTCAACACTCTGTTTTGGAAGCAGAATGAGGAATTCAAAGCGTTTTCGACTCAATTCTAAGAATGTGAAGAAGGCATTTTCAACTTTCGTTGGTAATTAAATCATTTTCATCTGAAAACATGGTGTTCATCTTGTACATCAGTATTTTGCTACTAATAATTTCGGGATCATGCTTTTTCTCATTTTTCTCTTCTCTCAACTGGTAATGTCAATTTTCTTATATTCAATTTTACTTTTACCATGTACAGATAAAAAGAGGATTTTTGCCATATTTTCTAGATGAAAATCGTCAAATTTGAATATAATTAACAAATTCAATTAATAATGATGGTACATGTATAGAATTTTGTTGGGAAGTAATGGCGGTAGAGAGAGAATAATAATAGAGTTTGATAAAATAGAATTTTTGACCAAAATGAACCATTAACTAAAGTAACTTACCAAAATAATATATTTTTCTAAAATTTTATAAAACTAGTATAAATGTATTTTACAGTAACGTTTTAGGGTATATTTCGTTTTTTAAAAACTAACAGTGTTAGATTGATATACGTTACTGTAAGTAACGTTATACTCCTAAAACGTTTGAGTAACGTTTTACTTCTAAAACGTTATTGTGAGTAACACTTTAGGAGTAAAACATTATTGTGAGTAACGTATAACAATCTAACGCAGACAACTTTTAAAAAATAAAATATACCCTAAAACGTTACTGTGAAATACGTTTATACTAGTTTTGTAAAATTTTAGAAAAATATATTATTTTGGTGAGTTGCTTTATATAATGATTTAGTTTGGTCAAAACCTCTTTTGTTGATATAAGTGGAATTGATATCAATTTATTTGCGTACGTAACTTATTATTTAACTAAGTGCATCACTCAAATTGTATTTTTTTTTTGAACCAAAAAAATCACAATAATATATTATATATCTAAAAATATCATCATGATATGCAATAGAGCTTTAATAAATATTGTTCTTCTTCTTCACTCACTCAACTGTATTGGAATTTGGAACAGATGAGTTTTTAGCAAATAATTTTAGATCATATATATGAAAAAAGTTTTGTAATTCTTTTGATCCCACGTGAACTAAGATTTGGACCAAAATTTACCCCTTGAAGATTATCATAGATTTGATAACTTCAATACTTTCTTCTAGGTGTACATCTTGTAACTCAGTATAACATTTAACTTTGACATTATTTAATATTTATATCCTCTAATTTTGATTATACACGAGTAGACACTTAAATTCATATAAGTTAAACAAGTAAATATATGAGCCCTATGTGACATAATATACACTGCACACAGGCCACCACGAAAGACACAAATCATCATGTAGGATTCCACGTAAGACACGAGTGATTTTTTTCTTTTTCCAATCTTTGTCTAGTTGTGCATAATCAAAGTTGAAGAACATAATTATAAAATGAGATAGAATTAAAGAATATATTTATATATTATATCTCTTTTTATATTGCATTTTTACATTTATTCTGTTCTACTTAGTTAGGATGTATATATAGATATATTTCTATTCAATTTTGACATTGTGCAAATAGGTGAAATATAGCGGTGTATAAAAATTGAACCGATCGATATATCAAATAGAAAAAAGTGATTAATTTATTGCTATTGAGTTATTCGGTTAATGATTTTATGAAAAAAGTTATCGACTTATCGATTCGATATTTATTTTTAATAATTGGGTTAATCAATAACATATTCAGACGTACTATAGTAATGTACTACTTTACCCATAGTCCATACATAATCTCAATGCCTTACTAGTTACTATCATTGCAATTTAGCTTTCAATTCACACTTACAATTACTTTGAGTTCACGACTTTAATGTCAAAACCTAAAGTAAGAACCCTATAGTACTTAATTTTTATTTATGTTACATTGTATAATTCTTTTCATGTTACTTATTATTATTCTATTTTATGAGCATTTGTCAAGTTACATTATTAATCTTGTTGTCTAATTGTTGGAGTAGCCATATAAATATTTTATCAGCATTTTTTTATTGGTTAAACCAAAATCGAACCGTTAAGGATAATCAAAAACTGATAAAAATATCTTATCAGTTTGATTATTGATTTAACATATTTAAAAATAAAAAATTGATAAATCGAACTGGAACGATCCGCCCTATGCACACCTGAGAGTTAAAAAGGGATATCCACATAGAAGGATTGCTGGTATACCGGGTAGATGTTTATCTTTTCGACTTGAGCGAAACATATCATCAAACACAAAACAATTGCCTATTTCAGAAGAGGAAATTCCTAACCCTACCTGCCCATTCCCGTATATGTCTAAACCTACACCACTCCTCATACGCACACTGCCCCATTGTCATTCTAATGATAAATTATAAATGTAGATGTAAGATGTAGGAAGAAGGGCAGCCTACTTGAGGCAAAAAGGAATTTTGTTCTTCATTTTTTGGCAAGTAAATTAAAGGTGGTCCATTTAGCTAGGTAGACCAGAATAATAGAGTTCGATAACAATACAAACTTATTCAATTTAGGGCCTACTTGCATTATTGAAAGATCATGCAAAACTCCAAATTACTGATATTCATATTTATGTCAATGTTTTTAATTATGTAAATGCAGCCTAAGTGGTCCTGCATGTACGATTTGATATCGATTTCTTTGCATAAGTAACTTATCATTCTAACTATAAGTGCACCATTCAAAATGTTTTGGAGCATTAGATCAATTTTTGAAAATATTTACATAAGATATGTAGTTTTGTGATTCTTGTGACCCCACGTGCACTATAATTTGGACCAAAAGTTACTTGAAATAACTTCATTTCTTTCTCCAAGGTGTTCATCTTGTACCTCAGTTTTATATAGTTTCCAAATTATGCAAACTGTGAAGTGTTTTGAATTTTCTTAAATTTTAGATAATAGTGTCATGGGAACCAAAATATTTCAAAGACCTTCTTTGTTGGATAGATCTTTAAGATATTTGATACTATTTTCGAGGAACTGGTTATGAGTTTGCCTAGTTAAAATATCAACTTTTTAATCCATAGTCGTATTTGTTTTTATTTAATATGGATTTAAATCTTATATATTGTTGTTTAGATCTCAATTCATATTGAGTGCATTTTTTGTATAGTTGTACAACCATTTATTTGTATCAGTCATGTATGTCAGATTCATTCAGATCTAAATTAACTAAGATGCTAGTCTAGCAACTACTGTACTGCCATCATGATCAATCACTTTTAACGCCGGAAGCCGGTCATAAATGAATAAACATTAGGTGTGTCAATGGTTTAGTCTTTTTTCTTAAAATATATATATTTTTTGGATTTTATGATGTATAACAAAAATTAGCCTTTTTTTGAAAAACTATCTCAGTTCTATTGATTTTTCTTTGCTATCAGTATGATTTGGTTAATTTTTGATTTTTTACTTTTAAAATATCACCTCAAATTATATTACTATTAAAATATTTTTGTCGCTAATATGTTCTTAAAGAAGCACTTTATTCTTCACCACAAAAATGTAAAACTTTCTTGTCGTATTATTTGATCTTAAACATTTGATTCGAGTGTTTGCATATGTTGTGTTGCATTGTTTGATAGAGTATCTGTTGTGAACCAAGATAACTTTTTAAGGGTATATGTGCTAGATGTGGTAAATAAGGCAGATCCAGTTGATATCATTGGGCTGAGTAAAATATTGGTTGGTTTTATTTGGGACTGAAGCTCAGTTAGTCATTGTTAAAAAGGTCTAGGGATTAGAAAGAACGGTTATGCAAATTATATCGAAACTTAGTTGTCAGTTATCTCTCATCCTCTTTCTCTATTCTTGTATCTCATCAACTTCTACTTACCTTCTTCTATGTTAATCTCTTCTTAGTTAATGTATTATTACTTTGTAATTCATATTTTAGTAGTAACTTGTATTCGATAGTAAATATATATAAAGTGCTTTTGTTGGAATCTGTAACACTCCAAAAGTTTCTAAGTTAGATCCATACTATTCTTCTTTTACATGTAAAGTCGTATCGGGTCATTCCTAAATTAATCATATGTGTAAAGGTAAATTATTTAGTGTGGGAATGATTTTGGACATCAATTAAGGTCACTAGAAACTCCTAGCACAAAGTTGAGTTGAAAATTTCTTTACCGATTAAGTTTTGATGTAAGATTCTTGTTGGATCAACTTCAAATGACCATATCTCTTAGAATATAAAGAGTTACGTGGACCATAACCATTTATAGGTATTTGAATCTTCTTTCAAACACCACAATTTTGCAACAATTCAAATTTTGAGTAAAAAGTTATGACCATTTTAGTAACATGATATAGTGAAGTGATGAATTAACCGACAGGAAAACATTAAAAAGATCTTTTTGTCTTTTTACGTCTAAGAAAATCCTAAAAAAATTTCTTGACTAATAAGAGATCCAAAACAGTCAAATTTTCATCTCTTAATTCATCATTCTCTTCCCTCTTAAAATCTTAAGACAAAACCCTACGGAAAAATTAAAGTAGAAGACTTCATTCAAGATTCTTTCAATCTTTTTCAAGATTCTTCTTCGATGTAAGTCTTTCTCAAATAATTCCATTCTTTCCAACTGAAATTCTGTCATAAAATTATGAATCACCTATGAAAATCATAATTCATGACCATAGAGTTTCAAGAAACTAATTTAATAAATCTCAAGAAAGATTTTCTTGATTTTTCTCCTTCAAGATAGGGTTTCAATGCGTCTAAATCAAGTTCTTCTTCAAGAATCTTCAAGAACCTTGTTCATTTGGGTATGCAAGGATATAATAGTGTTGGACGAGTTCGTCCTCATCACGCCCTACACCTACATTCAAATCAGTAAACAAGAAATCTATCCTAGATTTGAGTATTTCTTGAGAAAAGTTGATTCTGAGTTCTTGAGTTTATGTTTCTTTTTGAAATTCTATTCCTAATTATTGCTATATGTTATGCATTAAAATTCTTGAGTTGATTCGTTCTTGTCTATGTTTCACCATGAACCCTAAATATTGAATATTTTTGAGATAAGTAGTATCATTGAGTTCTAAATATTGCTATTAAGATCCTGAGTTGAGTCGTTCATGTCCATAATTTCGCATGAACCCTATGAGTTGAGTTATAAAGAACGCTCTTTGCTGCTTTCAATTAATGGGTTTCTTCAAACCTATTCAATTGATTATTTCAGTTTCGTGGGAGTTGATTTACCTCTGGATGTGGGCAATCTTTCACTTTCTAGAATCGTCCATTTTTGCCGCAATTGTTGAGAACAGTTGAGCTTCTGTAAGTTCTGCGGATCGGATTCTTTCTAGGATTTAATTTGTGACACTTTTTCATAATGAAATAATACTTTAGACTGACCCATCTCATGGAACTAAATTTTAATAAATACAAGAAACTTGTAAAAATGATAGAAGACAAAAGAATTTTTTGCTCTGACCACTAAATTTGCATAGAAGTAAGTCTTCATGTTTGCATCATCATGAGCCCTAAAATTGGACTCATCTAAGCCTTGTTTGAATGCAAACAATGTCTTCAATTGTGTATTTTATCTCAATATTTAATGAAAACTTCTAAGTTTCAGGTATTTGAGGAGTTGGTATGAGCATGAACACTTAGACAAAATCGAAGAAAAGAGCTGAAGATGCAAAGTGCGCATTGCGAAGCACACTTGGCGAAACGTTGTACATTAAAGTTCCGCCTTCTGTTACTGCAAGTAAGACGTAAAGGAAGTGAATCAAAAGGCGATGAAAAAGAGCAGTCGGTGCTTCGGTAGATAGTTCCGCGAAGCAGAGTTATTATGCCCAACGTTACAACATGCATGGATATAAAGGCAAGGCACAAATGGCGACGAACCAAAGAAAGGGAGAATCGCCGAATCACTCGTCAATTTACGACTAAAGACGCCGAATGGATCTACCAGCACTAAATCTAAAGTCTATCAATACTGAACTCTTTTATTATTTAGATATAGAAATTAAGATAGTAAAAAATATAATTTTGTAGTTTTAGTTTTGAGTATATTTTTCACTCAAGTTTGGAGAGAGTTTTTGGGGAAACTTGAAGAAAGAAGTAATTCTTTCAATTTTGAAAATGGATCTTCTCTATTTACCTTTCTTTGCTACTTTTTAGGTTTGATCTCTTATACCTACTTAATTCTTTTCATTTTAAGTATATTTGATTATTCCTTGATGTGTGGCTAAACCGCCCATTCTCGGGGTGTCATTTAACAAATTTGTGTTGATATTATTATTGAGTGTTGCTTGCTGATAGGATTAGATGCATTTTAGTGGTGATTTCACCTAGTGGTTGTGGTTTAATTTAATCGGTTTGTATTTGCAAATTCAAATCCACTCATGTGTTTTCGGCTTGCCTGAGAGGGAGGTCACAAAACCAAGACCACTAGACTGATTGCCTAAGGAGTGGGTCGACATAAAGTTCAGCCCAAGAGGGTTAACCCTAGTCCCATATCCAAGCACCCTCTGTTGAATGGTCAGGATGTTGGTAAGGCGTAGGCTGGTTAGCTTAGACGAGTGGGTGTCCGAGAGGAACCCATTTGATGTGGGGTAAGTTGCCCGAGAGGGAGTTTACTTTCACCTCAAGCTTAGCCTAGTCACATTTGCCTTGCAAATTTTCCTATCGAAATCATGTACCCATTAGTCTATGTCAACATATATTGTGGTCACACCCTAAGAACTTTTTCCATACTTGTTTTCTCCTTTGTTTTTGCTAATTTTACTATTTGTGACAAACCTTCCTTTTTGATATTTGACACTTTGGTGTCACAAATTGAATTTAATTTTATTTAACTCAAAAATGTCTTAAACTATCACTATTTAGAACGGATTTCTAAGTAGCTGCTACTTTCACTATCACTCTCTTGGGACACGACACCAACCCCTGGTTGAGTTACTTTACTAGTTTTGATTCGTAGACACTCAAACTATAGGTTAGTGTCGTTGATCACAAAATCTAAAAGATATATATATATATATATATATATATATATATATTGACGTATCAAAATAACGCTGCTGCCGGGGAATGGTGTCATGTAAAGATGTAGTTACTTATAGTTTTAGTTTTTTGTAGTGTAGGTTTACTAACCTTAATTTAGTTTTGCTTTGATCATTTTCTTTTTACAACAGGGAAACAAAAATGGATGACTATTATGGATATCACACAGATAACTCTCTGCTGAAGTTATTAAACATAAGAGATAATCTACTGACATTTAAACAAAAGGGGAAGAGATAATTACAGAATTGTGGCTGAGGTTCAAAGAAATCTTGCAAACATGCCCATCCCATGGAATTACAAAGGAAACACTCATGTATTGCTTCTAGAGAGGTCTAGAATCCGAGAATAGAAGAATAGTTGAACACCTTTTAGAAGGCAGAATGATGAGTCAACCCTACAAAGTTGTTGCAACCTTACTGGACAACATGGTTGAAATAACCGAAAAGGCTCAAAAGAAATACGAGTGGGATAAACTAGTGACACATGTAGAAGTGATGTCCAAACGAGTAGAGGGGTTGGAAGAACAAGCAAGAGAAAAGGACAAAAATTTCGTCCTTCGAGAATGCACCCAATGAGAAGGGAAAGGGGCTGGATCGAGTAACGATCCCCTTTCATTCATTCAAAAGAAACTTGAAGAGAAAGATAAGAAGTTGACTGACATGAAAGACAACATCGAGATGCTTAATGAGACAATCACCGCAAATTCTATGACAATTCAGCTACAAGATGTACAAATAAACAACTTAATGACAGGTCAATATATACCCACCATTCACCTAGGATTCACCAAACTACACCATGGGTGACTCCGAGGAGGAAGAGTAAATATTGATTTGTGTCATGCCACGATGTTAACTAAGGCGTTGTTTGGGAGGCAACCCAAAACCCCATATTATATTATATTATATTATATTATATTATATTTGCGTATTGGTAAAACAATAGTATGTTAGTTTTGCATATTGAAGTGTGGAAAATGCTAAAAAGGTGCAAAATGGCAAGCAATAAACCTGGTTAGCGAGTTGCCGAAGAGACCAATAATCAACTCTATTCCTCCGTCTGACTCAGGATATCAGCAGAATTTGGAGCCTGTAAAACTCGGCCAACGCAGAAAAGATTTGATGATCGCCTACAAGACTGGCGACCCCAACGATACAACCACTTGAACAATCCAAATATGTTGGGAAGTTTTTTAAGAACCTGGCGAAGTAACAATTCATTTGGCGATGCGCCAAATGGCTCAGAATGCAAAATGCTGTCGCTTATTGGAAACAGACTGGATAAGTTGCAGGCCAACGCACAAAAAGGTGGCTAATAAATCATTCGAGAACGTGGGTTGAAGATAGGCACATTGATAGCCAAAATGAGCAGTAAAAAGCTTCATGGATTACTCAGCTGTGCACCCAACATCCCTATCATACCTTAACCTAAGGCCATATAACCAAGATATTTTCTAGACCTATCTCTACCTCTTTTTAATTTGACCTCTGGGATATTATTGTTTATATTTGAGGACAAATAATTTTTTATTGGTAGGGTGAGACCCACACTTTTCGTGCTATATATGAATCATAGTTTGTGTATATGTCTGTTATACGTGGATTGTCTATTTAAATTGTGTTTTAAAATTTCTTTTCGCAAATGTTTGAGCTTATGAATTTCTTTTCGGTCCTAATTTCATAATATTTTTTACTTTTCTGAAAAATTTTCACTTTTGAAAAATTTGCCACCTCTTGTGTTGAAAGTGATTGTTCTTGCACAAACTTAAGTCTCGAGTTCGATCAATACTGATGAATTAAAAGTTCTCTCAATCGAACAACATGAATGTATAGCTACAATAAGAACGAATGAAGTTATATAGACAATATGTGAACTCTTTGCATCTCGTTGTGATTATCCAATTATCGAATTTATTCTTTGGCAATGACCATTGCACACTAGCAAAAGTTTGTAGTCTTGTTTGACTTATGTGTCGATGCATTGTGTGATGAGCCTACTTTGAACCTTGCATGAATAAACTCAGAATTTTTCCTGTTAGCCTAATTGATTTAGAAATTTGTCCTCTTAAGATGATCTTAGGCAACATTCAAAGAGTGTAAGCCAACTTTGACATATACCTCTTTTGTGTGAGCATGTGAAACTCTCTTGAACACCCTTTGAGCCTTACCTCTTCTTTTGAAAAAAACTTGATGAAACCCCGACTTTTTGTCATCACCTATAATCCTCTTGAGATGTGTATAATTAAATAGCCAACTTAAGCTAAAAGCCTAAGTTGGGGGAGTGGTAAGAAGGGAAAGGAGAAGTCAAGAAGTGCAAGAAAAGTCTCGCAAACCAATGGTGTTTCAAGGAAATGGAAACCCTCCATATTAAAAAAAAGAACAGAGAAGAAAAAGAAAAAGAAAAGAATGAAAAGAAGGTTGCAGAATAAAACCATAAAAGAAATCGGATTTCCAAGCAATACATAGAGAAAAATAAAAATGATGACTTAAAGGCACTTGACTAAGGATTGATGAAGGAAGAAAATGGATGTTTTGATAAAGCCATATCTCATTGAGGAAAAAATCACCAAGCCTAAATGACCATAATTTTGCAATCAGTCTCATTACAAGCCTTAGAAAGACCTTTTAATCTTGAGTGAACCGAACCGAAAGTCATTTAGAAAATAAGGGCAAACATATAGGTAAAACCATGCATTGTGTTCCTTTTTGTGAGTGTGAGCGTTGCATCAGATTCCTGATCCTAAGTTTATAAATCTACATGTGTGAAAATGAAATCATTCTTTGTGTGAGGGGATGTAGATACTTTTATTGAAGCTTGAACTTGCATTAGTACCAGTATTGTGAGATCAAGAATCTTTGGTAATGATGTGTCTCAACTTGAATCTTTGAGCATACAATTGAGCTATGCATGAGTAGTTTGAGTCTTGTTGTGTCATGATTGAGTCTTGTGTAACACCATTTGAGACATCTTATTTGAACGGATGAATTTGAGTTTTACTTGAGGACAAACAAAATTTTAAGTTGAGGGTGTTGGTGAGTCCTCAAATTAGACTCATCGAGGGCCCTGTTTTAATGCATATAGTACCTTCGATTGTGTATTTTATCTCGATATCTAATGAAAACGTCTATGTTTCAAGTATTTGAGGATCTGGTAGGAGCATGGGCACTTAGGCGCAAAATGAAAGCAAAACGAAAGAAAAGAGCTGAAGATGCAAAGTGCGCATCACCAAGCACATTTGGCGATACATCGTACAACAAAGTTCCGCCTTCTGTTATATCAAGTAAGCCCCGAAGGAAGTGGATCAAAAGACGATGAAAAGGAGTAGACGGTGCTTTGCCGAATAGTTCCGCGAAGTAGGGTTATTTCGCCCGACGTTATAACATGGATGGATATAATGGCAAAACACAAACAACGACGAACCAGAGAAAGAGTGAATCGCTGAATCACTAGGTGATTCACGTCTAAAGACGTGAAATGAATCTAGCACCACTAAATCTTGAAGTCTATAAATACTGAACTCTTTTATTATTTAGATATAGACATTAAAAGAGTAAACAATATAATTTTGCAGTTTCAGTTTTAAGTATATTTTTCTGTAAAGTTTGGAGAAGGTTTTTGGAGAAGTTTGAAGAAATGAGTTCTTCTTCCAATTTTGGAAGTGGTTCTTCTCCATTAACCTTCCTTTGCTAGTTTTAAGTTTAATCTCTTATATCCACTTGCTTCATTTATTATTTTAAGTATATATTATTGCTTGATGTGTGCCTAAAACCCCCCTTCTTGGGATGTGATTTAGCAAATATGTGTTGATATTATTGTTGAGTGTTGTTTGCTGATAGGATTAGATGCATTTTAGTGGTGATTTCACCTAGTGATTGTGGTTTAATTTAATCGGTTTGTATTTGCAAATTCAAATCCACTCATGTGTTTTCGGCTTGCCTGAGAGGAGGTCGCAAAACCAAGACCACTAGACTGATTGCCTAAGGAGTGGGTCGACATAAAGTTAAGCCCAGGAGGGTTAACTATAGTCCCATATCCAAGCACCCTCTGCCGAAAGGTCAGGGTGTGGGTAAGGCATAGGCTGGTTAGCTTAGACGAGTGAGTGTCCGAGAGGAACCCATTTGATGTGGGGTAAGTTGCCTGAGAGGGAGTTTACTTTCACCTAAAGCTTAGCCTAGTCACTATTGTCTTGCAAATTTTCCTATCGAAAGCATGTACCCATTAGTCTATGTCAACATATAATGCAGTCACACCCCAAGAACTTTCCCCATACTTTTTTTCTCCTATGTTTTTGCTAATTTTACTACTTGTAAAAAAAAACACCCTATTTGATATTTGACACTTTTGTGTCACAATTTGAATTTAGTTTTGTTTAACTCAAAAATATCTTAAACTATCATTATTTAGAACAGGATTCTAAGTAGCTACTACTTTCACTACCACTCTCTTGGGGCACGACCCCAACCATTGGTTAAGTTACTTTACTAGCTTCGATTCGTAAACACGCAAACTGTAGGTTAGTGTCGTTGATCACGAAATATAAAAAAAATACACATATTGAAACATCACATCATATCGCACACTAGGACATATCATTCTCGTCATTACAAATATGGTGCAAAATTTATATTTGACATTATAAGAATGTTTTTCCTCAAAATATGATCACAAAAGATAACATGATTTCTGAATTTTTTAGAAGAACTAAGAAGAAATTTAATCTTGACTACTGAAAATTAACGAGAATTTAGAAATTTCTTATATTTTTGGGCTGGGTAACCCGAGGATCAGCCATAGGGATAGGTTAGCTAAAAAAGAAGTAGGATTAACGGAAGACTTAGATTTTGTGGAATGGGCTACCCGTATTAACGGATAATATGAACTATGTTTGTAATTTAGCAAGTATTTCTTTTGAGTTTAATTCTTCTGGCTACCGGTCTTGTATGGATGCATATTATATATAAATAAATTTAACATTTTTAAAAATTAAAAAAAAAAAATAATGGAGAAGGAGATGATATGTGAGACTTTTTAATTCGTTTTTGATTTTTTTTTTTTTACATTCATGCGTGTCAGTTGAGTGAATGCAAACATAAGGACAAAAGGGGTCAAAATTGTCTCTTTACAACGATATTTTGTGGGGTAATAGGACGTCCGCATAGTTAATGTGTGTTTTTAAAAGTTCGAAACAACTTGTCACTTTATATATTTTCTCAAGAAATTTCTCTATACGTACAATTAAAGAAGGGGAAAAGTTGAATCATTTTGGTGGTTAAATCAATGACCATAAATTCTTGTTTAATTATCTACTTTATGAGTAATAGTGTTGTTGATAATGTGGTCAAATGGATAACCATAACTCGTAGATTAATTTTATCCATTATTGGTAGTGATGTTGATAATATGGCCAAATGGATAATCATAATTCTTAGGTTTATTTCCTCCTTAATGATTAGTATTTCTAAAAGTTTAATGTAATATTTATGACACCTTTTGATATTTCTAAATGTAATTCTATAAATTGTGATGTTGCGAATAATGTAATTCTTTTTATACTGTTCCCCTTTATCTTATATTTCTCTTTATATTATATTGTTGTTTTGTTCTTTAAGTTTTACAACAATTTAGGAATACTATCAAATACAGTCAGTATAGTAGAGAATAAATGTAAATACTGACATGCAACTCAAATTGAGAAACCAAGAAAGAAAGAAGAAGAATTCCGTTCAAGCAATGATGAAAGCTACAAAACCAGAGCACAGTCAGAACTTTGAACACAAGATTGAATGAAAAATCAATTGAAGCAAAGTAATTGGTTTAAAGTTCCCGAAGATTCACATACAAATATTATACATTCAAATTGAAATTTATTACATTCATTTTTGTCAAATTCAAAATCCATCCTTCATATTTTCTAGAATCTAACCAATTTATTGCATCTATGTGTTTCTTACTCCATGTTAGTGAAAAGTCTAAGGAAAGAAGAAGTAGAAAGAACTCACCAAATAAGAAAGGCATAATACATATATTCGACCTTAAATTTAGCTTTAAATTTTAACTTTGATCTTCAATTTTCATAGTGCACAAACAGACACTTCAACTTTTAAATCAATAAACACATGAGTCCTATATGACACAATACACGTAGGACACCACGTAAAACAAAAAATGACATGTAGGACTCATGTGTCCTATTTGTTCAATTTTATACAAATTTAACTGTCTATTTGTACACATTCAAAATTAAAAAGCATAAATGTAATTTAAAACCAAATTAAAGGGAATATAAGAAAATTGAACCACATTATGAACTCAAAAACTAAAATCAACAAAGAAGACGCCTGGCCTCATTTTTTCCTTCCATGTATTTTAATAGCCAATCAGATAATGCCATGTGTTGTATGTTGCCTTTAGTACCACCAGCTCATGTTGTGTTCGTCCGGCCTTTGTTGGCTTATAAAATAGGGTTTTAATTTTTATATATATATATATAGAGAGAGTCATAATGTGTAACTCAAATGTAACATTAAGATTAATTTAATTGTATTTCTGCGCTTGTTTTTATACTGGCACACTATTATAATTTACAAGCAAACTATAGAAAATGCATGTGTGTGATGAATACTGAATGGAAAATCATTTTACAAGGAAAAGAGCCTAAAAAAAGTTTTAACAATATTTCAGCATTGGGATACAAGACGATGTTCGAGAAATGAATTTATTTATTTTTTCAGCAGAATTCTGAGATGATATATGTCATGATTTTATATAAATAACTTATTAGTCGAAACTAGGGGGTCCAACTTTTGTTGATAATCATTTCATTTTTTTTCATGCCAATTACCTGGAACGTAAGGCTTCTAATTAATTCTACATTCTAATTATTCCTTGTTGATTAGAATAGTAAAATGGTTGCAACTAACTATCAAGAGAAGTAGTGATGAACAGAATACATTATCAAAATAAAACCATAGCTTTCTCTCTATTGTTCTCAAAAGGATATTTAAAGTGATTTAGGGTTTCAACTTGGTAGGATATATTGGATAAAATAATATATGCATTAGCTTTGTATATACTTAAAAGCAACGTGTACGCTATTTGGTATATTCCAAATTAAATATGGTGTTAGCAATGCAAGGACTTGTAATGCATGCATTAGCACAGTAAAGATATACAACTAGCCTTAAACTTTCTCCACATTCTTTTAACCATAGTTCGGAGGGTATTGTTTAAAACTATATGAGGAATAATTTTTAATTTTAGCATAACTAATAGGGAAAATACCCAAGTACCCCCTCAACCTATGCCCGAAATCCCAGAGACACACTTATACTATACTAAGGTCCTATTACCCCCCTGAACTTATTTTATATGTAATTTTCTACCCCTTTTTAGCCTACGTGGCACTAGTTCGAAAAAAAAAATCAACCATCATTGGGCCCACAAGATAGTGCCACGTAAGCTAAAAAGGGGTAAAAAATTATTAATAAAATAAGTTAAGGGGGGTAATAGGACCTTAGTATAGTATAGGTGTGTCTCTGAGATTTTGGGCATAGGTTGAGGGGGTACTTGGGCATTATCCCTAACTAATACAATATTGTACTGCTGTAGTATTACTAATACACCCTATTCAACTGTATTCTCATCTACGAAACAACCCCTTAATGATTACTTTAACACTAAATTGCATAAGAGAACATGCTTGACTAGATTTTTGCAAAAGCTTGAGTAGATATTAAGGTTGATCATACATTTTAGATATAAATTGTAGCTTAATAAATTAAACGATATATATATAACTTCACGTGGGGAGGGGATTAACTTGGCGTACTTGACCATTTGCTTTTGTTGTTTTAAAAATTGGTGATGGAATGTTTCAAAGCAGTTTCCTTCTACAACTTGCCTCATAAGAGTCACTAAAGATGAGACTTTGGGAGAAGTAAAGCTATAAATTAAGAATTATTTTCAATGGGGAAATGAATGTAAAGACAAGTAAGATGCCAACATCTTAAGCAACCATGACCTTAGACCAAATTCCATCAATTCTCTGCATTGGTTTTATACACTCTTGAAAGAGACTTACATGAGTGAGACATTCAATTTCTGTCTTTGTATTACATTTGTAATATGGTTAATTAGTTCATGAAGAAGTCTCCCCCACCACAACTTTTTTTTTCCCTTTCTTTTTGAAGAGAAGAGCGGAAGTTTTAGTAACTCATCAGTTGGTTGATTACCTGAACGAGGATTTGTTTCCCCTCCCTAATTTCCCTACCCGCAATTTTAATAAATAAATCAAAAGGGAGTGAAGTTCCCTATAAGTTTGTTTACATTATTATTAAAGGGTGCCTTTGGCTTCCTCTTAATGAATATTGAACTCCACACGCCAAGGAACCCCTAAATTATACAAAAGACAAAATTAGCTGGCAGGACTACTGACCAGCTAACAATTCAACTACATTTTCGTATTTCCTTACTTTTAACTTTTCTAAAACTCAATTAATTAACACACCTTATGATCATTGTTACAGTTGCTAATCAGTTTCAAATCTTCAACATACAATTTAGATTAGATGAGAAAGACCCTTAAAATGTCAAAACAAAGCTTAATTAATAGATTCCAATATATGTACCTACGCCATTACATATCCAATTTTTATCAATGATTATATATCTTAAATTTGCAAATATATTATTCTAAACTAAGAAAAAGTAATGAACATCATTTAATAACAAGATCAAGTAATTTTACACACATTTGAGATACTACCTTTTTGCTCCTCAAGTCGATTTATATAAAGGGAAAATTGTAACTTTTAGATAAATATCCTTCATCTGAATCGAATCAAATTATTTCTGGTAAAAAAGAATCTCTCTCTAATAACAACTACACATTGTTACTGTTCACTTTGTGTGATTATCATGGGATTAAACGAAAATTATTTTTAGTTCTATGAATGTTGAAGAGGAAGTCAAGTCTTACCGTCTAGTGGTATTAAATAGTAGAAATTTGTCCTTCACATTTCCTAGTGTAATAAAAATGCTATGAAAGATAATTAATGAGGAGAAATATATTTAATCTTTTTCTTTTTTTATAGTAGTGATTAATTGTAACATAAACATGGGTATGATAAACTTATTGTGCCATTAAAACAATTTATTGCTTATTGTACTTAATTTGATTTTGCAATATGAATAATCAACAAATTTAGCCAAAATAGGATATATTATTCTCACTGGATATGTTGCTAAATTCAGTGGTGGTTGTTGAGGGTTGAGTGTACATGGTTGCATCATGAGTAGAAGATATCGTTGAAGGTAGAATTGTTACTGGTGGCTGTGGCTGTGGTGGTGGTGGAAGTACAGTGGCAATGGATACAGCTCCAGAAGATAGCAATGACGGAATGAGTGTAGTCGTGTTGTATTTTATTATCTCCGCCCTAATAACATTCAGCTCCGCTTGTAATGCTTGAACTTGCTGTTGTAGAGAAGAAATCGCTCCCATGCACCCGTACACCGGATCTCTTAACCGTACATTTGCTTCATAAACTAAGCTATTAGCTGTATCGGCTCTTTGGCTCTCAGGTACTTCCTGAATAATTATTAAATAAACATAAGATCTCTTTTTTTTTTAAAAAAAATGAATTGGTGGTACCTTCTTACCATTAGCATCTTGGAAACATTACTAGCACCAAAAACCTTGTGAACAGAAGCAAACTTTTGAGGTTCATGAGGGGAAAAATAGGGAGAAAATGGACATTCTTGAGCACAACGACGTCTCAAAAGCTTACAAGCAGCACAAGGCGTTACAGTGTTTAACGTTGTGTTTCCTGGAGGCACCAACATATATCTTCTTCCCATCTGCGAGTAGTCATCTGCTTCCCTCTTTATTTTTTTACCTATATCCTCATATCGATCCCTGACACAAATATTCTAAACAAGTTAAAACAAATTCCATGTTGTTTAATAGAAAACATATTGGATCTATGATAACAAAAGGAAAAGAGCACCATTCTTGCACAAGAATTAAAATGGACATTTTTTAATTTTTTTTTTGTGTGTTTGTTGGTTGATGAATACCTTTCTCTTGACATTCAGGCATACTATCTGTATACGGAGCTAAAGCTAAAGTAGATTTAAGCAGAGAGGGAAAAGGGAAAGAAGAGAAGAAGGAAGTATTTGGATTGGAGGAAGAATGAAAGAAATATTAGTGTGAGATTTGGGGGTTGGGAGGGTACAAAAGAGTGCTTAAAAGGCAAGAAATACAATAAAAAGTTGGTCCAGAGTATACTACTACATTTTAATATATACAAACTGACTAATAATAAGACCCCCACTAATATAATTAATGAAGTGCCCAAGAGTATTTCCTTTTTGTTCATAACTAGTTGTGGCCCTCTCTGGCTCATGTACGAGGATTCACTTCATATATAGGATTTATTCAATCATCACGCAAAACTCCCTCAATGATATATGAAGGAAATATGTCATAACTTAAACTTTAGTCGGGATCTATATTATTCAATTTCGGGTGTACATAAATAGTTACTTAAATTTTTATAAAATTAAATAAGTAGACATTTCTGTTCTACATACGTGGCGTAATACAAGTAGGATGCCACATATGATACAATATTGTTATATAGGATATCATTTAAGACAAATATGTCTTTTCATTCAAGTTTATGTGTTTACTTGTGTATACCTAAAGCTGAAAAACATAAATACGAGCTGAAGCCAAATTCAAGGACACATTTACACATTAGAAAGATATGACTAATTAAGATCGAGTAGGGTGTTTATTAGTAAATAAAAATATGCTATAATTATTATATTATATTATATTATATATATATATATATATATATAGAGAGAGAGAGAGAGAGATTATTTTTTATTTTTGAAAAAAATCGAATATCTGAATATTAAGTTTAAAAAGAAATTAATTTATTCTTATTTAATTCGAAAATTAGACGAACCGACGAACAAAAAAGTGTCATAGAACTTACCATCAAATTTTCATAAAGATATAAATTAAATAGTTATGATTCAAGTTATAAACCATAGGTGAAGACAAATATCATGCCATAATTGCTTAGGGCATGATCACTGGGGCAGATAATTGTTATCAGGCTCGTCGATAGTATAATAACACTTTTTTCGTTTTATTTTTAATTTTCAAAATAGTTTTAATGATTGATATTTACATTTATATATAGAGAGAAGTTACTCAAGCATATATATTGTGATTGAGCTTAATGGGAATATATAAGTGTGCTTGGTAAGTTGAAGGGAAGTTAGTTTCTTGTCCATATCAAGACATCACTTCATTTAAATGTTCATATTCAGGAGCAAATGGAACTTGTTAATTTAATATATATAATTGTTATGTCCTTTAAGAAATAGCATGTCACCATCAACATTTTATTATTGATGCTTGTGAGTTGTGATCATGAAAATATACTACTTTCGTTTTACCAAACACCAATAAATCACCAGTTTAAGTCATTAGTTACATTATTTATATCTCTTATTTTTTCTTTTGAAAAAGAGATTTTGATACTTCTCATAAGACAAAGAGGGAGTTGCTCGAAAGGTAAGCATCCTTTACTTCCAATCTTTAAGATTTGTTTTTAAAAACTAGGTCTTCTTAAGCCTAGAAAAGAGATATAGTTAGTGACATACATCACTATAGCACAACGACTTCAATTAATTTAGGTATAGGTCAGGATTTGATGAAGATTAATATTCCTAGCTCTTGTCTTCAACCTTTCATAAATAGGGGTTCCTACAATTGTAAGTAGAGGTGTGCATAGCTAGGCTTAATTCGATTTTATATATTGTCGGCTTGGTTTATAAAAGTGCAACACAAAAAAATAAATAGGAATATGATTCTTACTTTAAGTTTTGACATTTTGTATAATGTGAAATTGTTAGTTAAATGGCAGTGTGAATTGTATATTGAAGGCTAAAGGAATTCAAGCTAAGGAAAGATTTGTTAATTATTTCTTGATTTTTTCCTTTGCTTATTTTAGGAAATTATAATTCCTATTAGTTTAGGAGATCCTTTTTCCTTATAGATTTGGAAAAGGAAAATATTCTCCTTTTATGATTGGAAAACTTTTTTTCTTATTGGTTCACGACCACTTTGGATCTATGTAATGGGATATAGTTGGGGATTCTATGTCACGATCTGAGACTACACTCTGGACGTGGCCAACACTTGGAAACTGTTACTGATCCCAAGAAAATCAGTAGCGGAAGACTAACTCATGCATACACAAGCATCAAATTGAAAGAAATATTGAATCAAAGTGTAATATATCTCAAAATTTTATAAAATATATTAAGTATGAAATATAAGTTTTAAATAAAATATTTGAACTGAAAGACTATTTAAAATTGTCTAACTTTTAAATAAAACATCTAACAGTGAAAGACTATTCAAAACTGTCTATCTATGAAGCCTCTACTGTATAAAGATGAGTGTGGGGACAAGACCTATGATTCTTCAAGAGAAATATTACTAACAACTCATAAAACTGGAGTCTTCCAGAAGCAAGAAAGTCTCACTCAAATGATGACGAGCAGATGAAGTGATCTCAACACTCTTATTTAGGATCCTACGGACCTGTATCTGCATCATTAAAAGGTGTAGCTCGAATGTCATCAATACATTGAATGTACGAGTATGTAATATATGGAATAACAAATAACTGAATGAAAGGATTACATTAGATATAGATATATACTAAACTGAATGTAAGGAAATAAAAAAGTTAAATTATTTAAAGCTTTAAAAAATACTTTCTAATCACTGAACTCAACATAATAAATGATATGATAAAAATACACTTTTAACTTTATTGGAGATATTTTGTAACTAACAATCATCACTATGAGCTACGTGATGATATAACGTCTCGCCCAAATCATAACTAACTTTCCTCCGAACAATCTTCTCTCTAAAAACTCCATTGAAGAAGAAGAAGAACTAGCTCAAGAACTCATCTTTCCTCTTTAATTTCATGAAGGATATACAATGAAGGTATGATAGTCTTGATTTATGAATATTTTACTTCCATGAAGCCCTTGAAAGATTCTCCAAAAAATTTCTTCAATACCTAGGATTTTAATTCTATGGCATGGATCACTTTCAAAATGATTTCAATGTGTTTATTGTCTCATATTATGTTCAATATGAAGAATTACTACTGTTTTCCTAAGGAATTATCTGAGGATCTACGAATCTTTAGGTTTCCCTAACTTGGATCTTGAAGCATTAATATGAGTCTTTATAGTAGATTATATTCGAATTATGAATGTGGTGAATTGATTACTTGACTTATGTATTAATTAAGAAATTTATATAGTTTTGATGTTGAATTTACTCCAAGATCCTACAAACCCCAATGTCCCCAATTTGTGACTACGTGATGTGGGGATTTGAATAGTATGAGATTTTTATGTAATAGTCTAATTAATTAGATCATGTCACCGCCTATGTCTAATGTACTAATTGTTGAGTGATTGGTTGATTCTGATCTATAGCCCTTGAAGGGTAAAACCACGAGAATTAGCTATGTGTATGAAACTTTTGTGCATTCAATTAGATTGCTTTGAGAGTAAAGTGAATACATTATAATCTAATTGTTGTATTGATTGGATTATTATCCTTACTTTCACAGTTAGACATGAATACCACACAATGTGAAAGGTTTTTCACATTTGGTGATTCCGAGGTTTGGAGACTAGTCTCACCCATTGAATCTAGCAGCTTTAGTATGAGTTTTTTGGTTTAGTTTAAAGACATTCTTCCTCAAGTATAAAGGTAACTCAAGACTTAAATAAACTCAATGGGAATTATGCTTAGTATCGAAGTTGATATTTATAGGATATGGAATCCCTCACCCTAGTAGAGGTCGGATTTCTAGAAACAATCTCTTGGGATGGAAGCCCCCATGTTAGTAGAGGCCAGATTTTTTTAGTAGAAATCTCCTTATCTCATAAACTATGTGCCCACATATATTACTTAGCTATTGATTTCACTCAAGATAAGAGTTTGATTCTACCATAAGCAAGTAGACCAACCCTTTTAGGTGTGGGAGTCACTTGATTCCATGATAAGTTGTGATGGTCTATGTCGGTTATATCTAATTCTCACAAGGTCAAGTTTAGGATAAGCTACAGGCATTTAAGAAGTATTACTTAGTGTGGGTGAACGTATGAGACTTTATCTATGCATTGCACAAGTAGACTTTAATAGTAGTTATGGTAAGTTCTTTTATCATGATTATTCGTGTAGTGGATGTATTTGTAACTAGATGGTAATTGCATTAGATTGTAAGGATACTTGTAATGTTGGATGTTAACTTGCATTGTTTCCGTAGGTTGCCTTTTGTTGATATAGTTGACTAAAAGTAAATTTTCCTTGTCTATGAGAAATAGGCTAAATATGAGTTAAAAAGATGGTAAACATGAATGAGGATGTAAAGTGACTTGCTTAGTATAATGGAATTATGTTGTTTTACCTATACATTGCACAAGCTTGTCTTGAGGTGGCTCATGAGGTGTTTCTCTCCTATTATACTAAAAGTAGATTGGAATGTCTATCTATATGTTTATAATGGTGCTTCTTATACTCACTAGTTGTGATTGTTAATTAACATGTTATAGCCTATGTCTTATTATGATGTCTCATATATTTATGAAATGTGTTTCCACACTAGTATCACGCACCGAGTCTACACGCTACACGGGAATGACACCTAATGACCAGTGTTTGCCTTGAGCGAACCCTTGATCTGGACGGAAGAATTTCTCAATGATAAAGCAAGAACATTCTCCTAAATAACTTCAATTAATTATCTTGGCCGAAATGGCACAAAAGTCTCAAAATAAAATATCTGTAGATAAAGAGACTCAACTGAACTAAATGACTGGCTATTCGTCTATGAAGCCTCTAAACATACTATGATGAATGTGGGGACAAACCGCACAACTTTTTAAAAATGAAAATACTGGAAAGCAATAACAAGGATCCTACGGAAAACAAGTAGGCTAACCACTGATTCTGAGTGCTCAAACTGAATTAATGAGGCGTTGGGTGTTCATCCTGGTTACCTGCGTCTGCATCATAAGACCATGCAGGCCAACTAGCATCAATTATTGAATGTACGAGTATGTGAGTTGGAATTCTAAACAACAACTTAAGCTCGATGGAAATAAGATGAACTTACCTTGGCTATGCTCAACTCCAGAGATACTCAACTCAATGTATGTATATAAAGCAATTTAAAACACATGCGATATATATTAAGCTTATAAAATAGTAAACAACTTAGTTTATTACAAAAATGCAATAGTAACTCAACTTTACTTATATATGAAAGTAATATAGTTATGTGGGAGATTTTCTAACCGACAACCACTACTATGAGCCTAAGTGGTGATATAGCCTTTTGGCCACGCTGCCAGAACTGTCTTGTACTTTGTCGTCGTATAGAACTCCTTAACTTAGTGAATTCACTAGCTTAACTTACGTGATCATCTTAAAAGTATGACCCGTTAACACCCATGATGGCTACATGGTTTATATGGGGACTTGAGTTAATATGAACTCTTATCCTTACATCAGTGCTAAATACTACTCCCAAAATATACTTTAGCTCATCTTTTAAAATAACTTCCTTTATTTGGGTTGAGATAATTGTTTAACACTTATCTTTAAAAGCTCTTTTGGAATCAATGTTACATTTTCTTGTTCAAAACTCTTTTGAGAAATCTTAGTTTCCTCTTTTTTAAATGTAAAAACATTTAAACTTTCTAGGGAATACTTAGTTCCCTTATATCATTTGAGAAATGAACTCAACTATTTACTCTTTGCTTGACTTAAAACTTTTTATCTTAATCAACTCTTTAGGAAATACTTAATTCCTTATACTTCTTTGAAGGAAAGACTTCAACTTTCACTCTTTCTTTAACTCGAAACTTGAGCTTTGAAATGAAGTTACAACGTTTAAATAAGACTCTTGGAAACTTTAAGAAACTTTACTTTGACTTACTTATTAACCTTAAGACTTAACTCTTAGCATCTTAGACTTTGATCTTAATTTTCAGAGAATTGAATTATGGATTCAAGGTTCATGATTTCATGATGTTTAGATATACCTTAGAGTGTTGAAATTGACTAGGATGTGTAAGTACATAACTTAGGAACTAGTACGAAAAGATGGGGCAAAAATGGGGTCTCCAGGCGTCCGTGGTTCTCTGAGAGGTGTGGAGCACTAGATCCTGACGGACAGCATCTATCCTGAGGGGCTCTATTTGGCGTGGCGCCCCATATCAGACAGGATCTTTTCTTCTCTGTTTTTCATCTCTACACCTTCCAACTTGCATGGATATTTCCCCAATCGCTTAATATCAGTAATAACCTCAATACCCAATAGATTAGACCCTTAAAAGAACTAGGAAATACGAATTTAGATTAACTAAAGGCATAACACAACTCAACCAACAAGAATTCAACCGTTGTTATTCAAGAACTTCAATGTTCATCATTCAAACAACTCAAAATTTGTTGAATTAAACAAGTTGTTGTGTGGGTGAGCTAACCTAAGACAAATAGATCTCACATACCTTAATCGGGATCACCCCGACGAATTCCACTCAACGATCTTGATGTTCTTGATGAATTCTTAGTGTTTCCCCCTTCTCCTTGTTCTCTTCTCTTTTCTCCCAAGTCCTAAGCGTGAATAATATTTTCTAAAACGGACTTAAGGCTTAGTTTTACCTCTAATAAACCCTTAAAATGAATTACAAAATAGTTGGATAAAAAGATTATCCTTACTAAAATCCAGATTGGGACCTTCTTCAATCTGACAGCCTAACATCCGATAGGCATATCTCCCTCATAGGATATCGAAAATGCACTATAAAGAACTGACTCTAAGTCATCCTGAGCTAGAAGATATGGTCGTTTGAAAATGACCAAAAACTCACTTTTTAACTTAGGAAATTTTTCAGATTTTCTTATTCTTTCCACAAAGAGAAAATGATCAAAATCCCCCTTAACCTATACTCGAAATCCCAACTACACATTCCAACTTCATGGGTGTCCTATTACCCACCTAAACTATATTTTTATCTATTTTCTACCCACCTAATGCTGACCTGTCATGGGAAGTGTAGTCACCACCCTAGGCGCGTTTGAAGCAAAATTTGACGAAAAATTTCCCCCTCCTCCTACAGTCATCTTCCTCATTTTTAAATACCCATTACTTCTTCTTCCCCCCCCCATTAATCCTTGTTTCTTAAGTAAAAAATTCACGAATTTCTCTCAAAATCAAGTAGGGTTTAGTTGTTAATGTTCATTTGTACTTCAAATCTTGAATTTAGGATTTGTAATCTGATCTAATTTCTTATTTAGATTTCTAATTAAAAGTTTTTTTTTTTGAAATTCATCAAAAATGACAAATGAAAACTTGAATACGCTTTGTATAGATGAATTAGACTCAATGCTCAACGTTGTAGTGAGATGCAAACACAAAATTTAGCTGAATTTGCAAACTTCTTGGTCGAAATTAAATGCAGGAAAAAGATTTTTGTGATATAACTTGATAATGCAGAATCGTCTGATGTAAATGCTCTTACTTTTGATGATGCAGAATCGTTTGATGATAATCAAAAGTGGAATAGGAGATGAAAAGAGGGTTTTTGGAATTTTCTTGCTTCTTTTGTTCTTCTTTTAGTTTAGGGAGAAATGACGGGAAAAAGCAAGAAAAGGAAGAAAAAGAAGAAATGGGAGTTTCTAGGTGTGGGTCCCAGCGCGTGGAATCACGCAGCTTGACTTATTTGGTTTATGTGTTGAGGTCAACACTTAGGTGGGTAGAAAATAGATAAAAACATAGTTTAGGTGGGTAATGGGACACCCGTGAAGTTGGAGTGTGTAGTTGAGATTTCGGGTATAGGTTGGGGGGGCTTTTGATCATTTTCTCTTCCACAAATGATAATATTTAGTTTCTTAGCTTATTCTTGGCTATCACGATGTTACAATATCTCCCCCTTAGAAAAAATCATCCTCGAATGAGATTTCTTTCACTACGCCAAGGATAGTAACATCAAGTTTAACACTCAATATTCCAAAAGAAAATAACAATCATGCTTATTCATAATTCATAAAGTACTAAAAGAGATTTAGTACCTTGATATGCATTCTCTTCGAATTCAAAGAGATGTGGATGTCTCTTCTTCATATCTTCTTCAACTAACCAAGTCACTTCTTCCACAAATTCGTTCCTCTAAAGGACCTTGACTCAAGCAACTTTCTTTGTTCTCAACTTGCGAACTTGGCGATCTAAAATCTGAATTGGGATCTCCTCATATGATAGACTATCCTTAATTCCAATATATTCATTTGGTACTATCAATGAAAGATCACCCATGCACTTCTTCAACATGGAGATATGAAATACCGGATGAATCGCTGCTAACTCTTAGGTAGCTCCAACTCATAAGCTACATTGTCAATTCTCTTAGATATTGTATAAGGTCTAATATACCAGGGGCTAAGTTTCCCCTTCTTACCAAACCTCATAACGCTCTTCATGGGTATGACCCATCATCTACCTCAAACTCTAACGGCCTCCTCGTAACATCTGTATAGGACTTTTGACAACTCTCTGCCCTCTTCAGACCCTCTTGAATCACTTTCACCTTCTCCGTGGCTTGGTGAACTATATCTGGTCCTATCAATCCTACTTCACCAACTTCGAACCACCCAATAAGAGATTTGCATCTCTCCCATAAGTAGCTTCATATGAAGCCATTTGGATGTTTGAATGGTAGCTATTTGTTTAAACAAACTCAATGAGAGGTAAGTGATCATCCCAATTGTTTTATGAAAATATATATTGAATGAAAAGATGACTAAATTTCTAAAAATCAATTACTCTTATGATTTAAGAGAAATCTATTTTTCGAATTAAGAGAGCCACCACTTGATTTTTTAGTAAAAATCAAGAAAATTTAATGCTATTTTTCAAAAGATCTAAAACAAATAAAAATCAATTGAAAATGGTTCGAAGTTCAAATGTACATTACGAGAAGGTGTTAGGCCCTCGTAATGTCCACTAACTCGCGGTTGACCGACGATTTGACTAAAATATATTTGACTAATTCTTTTTTTAAATAAATAAATAAGTTGATGTAACATTCAAAATAATAATTTATAATATTTGGTTAATTTTGAGATAAATAATTAAACAAATGACATATTCGTTTCATTTTATATATTTTTAGAGAAAGAGGTCAAAAAAATGAAACATTTGACTTGAAATACAAGAGATAAGAATTTTAACAAACTAGATTAATTAGGATTTATTTAATTCATTATAATTTGGAACTAATTTAGTCGAAACCCCAAGGAATCATTTTAATTTTTTTAAACTAATTAGAAAAGAAGAAGAGAGGTTTGGACCAAGATATTTGAACAAGAATTGAAAAAAAATAATTATACACTAACATAAAGAATATGGTTCATCTTTTGGGGAATTTAATTAAGTTATCCTTAAAATACAAGAGATAAGAATTTTAACAAACTAGATTAATTAGGATTTATTTAATTCATTATAATTTGGAACTAATTTAGTCGAAAACCCAAGGAATCATTTTAAACTAATTAGAAAAGAAGAAGAGAGGTTTGGACCAAGATATTTGAACAAGAATTGAAAAAAAATAATTATACACTAACATAAAGAATATGGTTAATCTTTTGGGGAATTTAATTAAGTTATCCTTAAAATCAATTAGCAAATAAAGTGAGAGTTAGACAAATTAACAAATTCAAATAAAAAAAAGAGTGAGAGAGGAAGGTTTGGGCCTTCTGGGCCTATTGCTGCTTATTTTGGACTTCAAAATCAATTTCCGTTTTTGTATACAAACATTGTATATCAGTGTATACAATTCATATATTAGCCCCGTTTCCCGTATCTTGGGCTGTATACCGAATGTATGCTGCCCCATGATCAAATTTCCAGCACCTGTATAATTTTTGGGAACTGTGTATCACATATTCCGACTGTATATCAGTGTATACAACAATATATTAGCCCTTTCTTAGGCTTTTGGAGACCTGCAAATTAATTTCCAGCTATATTTTTGCTGCTTTTCGACCTGTACACCAGTTAAGAGCGGGCTGGACGCCTCGTATATGGTAGTGTGAGCCTATATGGCTCAACGAGAGGATGCGAATAGATGAAGTGAGGTCCGTAAGGACCCGAAAGGAATTTTTTACATGCAATAAAATAGAAATGAGTTAGCATATGAAATGATATAATAAGCAAGATATATATCTTGAACGAAAAAAGATTTTGCTAAAAGAAAACTACTTCAAGGGGTTCAAATTGAAACGACACATGTGACTCTAAATAAAAAGCAAATGAATCAAACTAAAGCTTACAAAGTTGATGTCCAAATATGACACTTAGACAGTAACATATATTTCATGTATGTTCAACTATGAGCACATTATATTTATGGAAGTACATAACCATTCATCAACCATTAGGCTTAAAAAAATGTGAAGGGAGCATGCTGCACATTTACCACATAAACAACTCGTGCACAATTGAAACAATTCATTTTGATAAAATAAATATGATATGGATGCAATAGTTGGGTTATTAAGTTGGCAGACTTAGACATCTTTGCAACAACACCGTGGGATCAAACAAATAATCAATAACACAACATATAACCTTCACATCATTCAGCTTTAAAGCTTTCACCTCATTTCTTAAGAGAGAAAAAAAAACAGTTTTAGCAGTAGCAAAAATGAACAGAACTTTGAGGTTTAAAGCCAGCAAAACACGAGAAGAGATTTTTAAAACAGAGAGGCCTCACCATTGAGCACAGATTCACGAAAGTTTTTTAACTCGATATTGAAACTAACATGATGAGACGACTAAGAACAGGCGCGCCATATTATAAACTACACAACAATTAATAGCCAACAAACACGAAATAAAAGCTTTTCAAACATTAAAAAAGAATCTCGGAATAGAAGAAAAGATGGACAGAACATTATGAAGGAGAAATACCAAGCTAACCTTCCAAGTTTTATCGATTGAAGCTTATTTCTACGTATTTCGATCGATTGATGAACACAGTGTATGATTAGTATGCTTTTTTTTTCTTGCTTTCTCTTTCCAGCCCCCTCAATAATGAATATAAGAGTAGGTTTAAATTGATGGAAATTAGGGTTGATTTAGGTGAGAAAACGGGTAAGGATGGGGTCCAATTCAAGAATTGAAATTCAAAATCTCTTCAGAGGAACAGGTTTGAAAGCAGTCCATAGTACTAATTCCCAACGGAATTGAAAGGAGAGTCGTCCAATATCGACTCTAGGACGAGAGAGACACGGGGATTTCGCCACCTCGCCTTGATCTCTGCACAATTACGCTGCCTTCCTCTGAAAATCGCACAACCAGACTGAGAAAGCGAAGAAGACGTGTCACGCGCGATCGAATTCTGGGTTCTCTCACGCGTTGGGGAACTGTTCTGTGTAATCGCTGGAATTGGGTTGGGTCGGAGGGTGAATTGGGCTGGGAGGGAATAGGATTGAACCTGGGATGGGTCAAATTTGAGAGAAAAAAAAACACGAGACAAGGAGTTGTTTTGGGATTTTGGTGTTGCTGAAAATGTGAGGGGAAGTCCCAAAATTGGTCTATTGAATGGTTTAAAGTATTTGATTAATAGGACGAATTCACGTAAATTAATTTAGCGAGCTTCTTAAATTTATCAAAATATATTAATTAACTTAGATATAAATAAATAGCTCAAATTACAAGTACAACTTAGACTAAACTAATTTAATTTAGATAAAGCACCTACTAAAAATTAAAAATACTTTCGAGATGATTTCGAACATTTATAAAATGAACTAATTACGTAAAAAATTATGAAACATATAAGTTACCTAAAATTATAATAAAAAGTGACAAGAATTTTCAAAATATCGTGCAAACTTTGTATCATATTTTTCTTTTTATTTTGTTTTTCTTCAAAATTTATAAAACTAATTATTTTAGTTTGTTTGAAAATAAAGGAGCTCGAAAATTAATTCATATGGCAGAGGTCCAAAATTTTGTGTCAACACCAGTTTCCTTTAAAATCAATTAAACAATCCCTCAACATACTTTCTAAGGTCTGGATAGTACGCTCTGCTTGTACATCCGTCTGAGGATGAAAAGAAGTGATTAAGTTCACCATCGAACCCAAACCTTTTTGAAAAGACTTCCACAACTGAGTAGTAAATTGTGCACCCCTATATGAAATTATGGAGATCGGAACCCCATGAAGTCTTACCACTTCTTGAATGTACAACATAGCATAATCCTCGGCCAAATGGGTAGTCTTTACGGGTAAAATGTGGGTTGATTTTATCATATTATCGATAATTACCCAAATAAAATCATGCTGACTATGAGACCTTGGCAAGCCTGTGATGAAGTGCATATTAATCATCTCCCTCTTCCGTACCGAAAATTCTATATTCTAAGCTAAACCTCTAGGTCTTTGGTGCTCTACTTTCACTTGCTGGCAATTCGGGCACTTGGCAACAAACTCAACAATGTCATTCTTCATACCTTCCCAAAAATATAACTCTCTCAAATTATGGTACATCTTGGTGGAACCCGGACAAATGTAATATCCGAAGCTATGAGCCTCCTCCATGATCCTCTCTTGGAGCCCATCCACCCCAAGTACACACAATCTAACTTCTTACTTCAGCACACTATCTCCCCCTTGTTCAAAACATAATACTCTTTGCTTATGAACATTAGCCTTCAAATCAAGCAAAATGAGGTCTTGGTCTTTCTTTTCTTTCACCTTAGACACTAGTGATGATTCAACCCCATTAGTTATCTCTATCCCTCCTTCCGTGGAATCCATAAGTCTAACTCCTAGGCGTGCAACTCTGTGCAAATCTTTAGATAACTCCCACTTTTCTTCCTCAACATGGGCGGTACTCCCCATGGATAACCTCCTTATGGCAACAAAACCACATTAGCTTTACTTGGGTGGTAAAAAAATACTCATTTCATAATCATTGAGTAGTTCTAAGCAACTTATTTATATGAGATTAAGCTCTTTCTAGGTGAACACATATTCTAGGCTCTTGTGTTCAGTGAATATATCCACATAAACGCCGTACAAATAGTGACGCCATATTTTCAAGGCGAAAACCACAACAGTCAACTCTAAGTCATGGGTTGGGTAGTCCTTCTCATGAACTTTCAACTGTTTGGAGGCGTAGGCTATGACCTTGCCTTTATTCATTAATACACAGCCCAAACCAACTCTTGATGCATATCAGTATACCACAAAACCTTGATTACCCTCCGTTAAAGTCAAAATCGGAGCAATAGTCAACTTCTTTTCAATTCTTGAAAGTTTTTCTCACAAGCTTCTGACCATTGAAACTTTACTGTCTTCTGGTCAAGAAACTCCTAATATCGGTTGGAGATGTGGGTCTAGGCCAACTCTAAAATACTTCTATCTTTTGGGTATCGACTCTAATTCCATCACCAGAAACTATGTGGCCCAAGAATGCCACAGATTTTAGCCAATACTTACACTTGGAGAACTTGACATATAGCTCCTTTTCTTTCGAAGTCTGAAGTACTATTCTGAGGTGACTAGCATGATTTTCTTCATTCCCTGATAGATTAGTATGTCATCAATGAAGACGATAACAAACGCATCTAATTAAGGCTTGAAGACTCTGTTCATAAGATTCATTAATTTTGTTGGTGTATTGGTCTACCCAAAAGACAATCGAGAACTCATAATGCCTATATATGGTTCTGAAAGTTGTCTTTGGAATAATACATTCCTAACTTTCAATGGATGGTAGCATGATGTGAGATCAATTATCGAAAAGTATGAAGCACCTTGAACCTGTTCGAAAAGATAATCTATCCTTGTAAGAAGATACTTATTCTTGATGGTCACCTTATTCAATTGGCGGTAGTCCATACACATCTTAAGGGAACCATCCTTCTTTCTCACAAACAAGATCGGAGCGCCCCAAGGTAAGATACTTCGTCGAATAAAACCTTTATTTAACAGATCTTTCAGCTACTTTTTCAACTCTTTAAATCGCTGGTGACATTCTATATGTCGGAATAGAGATAGGGCGAATATCTGGAATGATATCTATGCCGAAGTCTATTTCTCCCTCGGAGGGACTCCGAGTAAATTATCAGGAAAAACTTATGGAAACTCTTTACTATAGGAGCTGACTGAAGGGAAGGTAACTCAACACTTGAGTCATTTACTCAGACTAAGTGATAGATACACCCCTTTGAAACTAACTTCCTCACCTTAAGGTACGAAATAAAATGACCCTTAGGCACTGCTGAACTACTACTCCACTCTATGACTGACTCATTAGGAATTTGAAACTTGACAACTCAAGTTCTACAGTCTATTGATGCATAACAGGCATGAAGTCAGTTCATACCTAGAATGACTTCAAAATTTATGATGTCTAACTCTACTAGATCAACCATAGTGTTCTTGTGATTGATAAAATAGGACAATAACGATAGACTATTTTCGCTAAAATATACTCTCCAACAGGGGTAGAAACACATAAAGGTTTAAAAAATTTCTCAGGATAAATCTCAAACGGATTTGCAACATGAGGAGTTACAAAAGATAAACTTGCTCTTGGGTCTAGCAAAGCATAAACACCAAAAGTAAATACTTTTATCATACCTGTGACAACATCTAGAGAGTTCTCTTGATCTTGGCGGCTAGTGATTGCATAGAGATGATTTGCCTCTCTGCAAGTATCAGAAGTGGCTCTTCTAGGTGCAGCCCTATCTGGTGGAGCAATTGATGAAGATTAAGCTCTATTACCCGAATTTTCACTACCTTACCTGTTCTTAGAACACTCTCTCATAAAGTGAACCTCTTAACCATACTTGAAGCAACCTGTCTGGCCATTTACGTGGTGGGTTCTACCACACTTAGCACATGCAGGAGCCAAACTACCTCCTTGTGCCACGCTTCCTTGGGACTATGTTGGCCTAGCTTTGTAGTTCTACAAAATCTGGCCATAATGCTCACCTCGGTTTCTGGGTGTAGGATCACTAGCAGATGATGGTGCAGACCCCTTTTTTTTTCTAGAATTGTTGTCGATTCGAACCACCCTTCTGTTGCCTAGACTCATTCCTAGTCTTGGCTTTCTTGTTCCTCTACTCTTCTCTGTCCCTCAGTTTTTCCTCTTAAACTTGATTCACATAAACCATCAATCGAGATATGTCTATGAAACCGATCGGCATTGCCGCTCTGCCCTCTTTACTAGATGCACGATCCAAACCAGCGACAAATAAACTCATTTTGCTCCCGATATCTTTAACTATCCCAGGAGCATAACGGGGCTTTCTTGGTGAATTTCAGCCCATACTCATGAACACTTAAGGAGTCCTGTTTTAGAGTAAGGAACTCCCGTACCTTAGCCTTATTTAGTTCTTAGGTAAAGAAACGTCCCAAGAAAGCCTCTACAAAATAATCCCAACTCGGATGTGGTGCATCCTCATCTCTGCCCTCTACAAACGTCCCAAGAAAGCCTCTACACACTCTTCATTTTATATGCAACTAGCTCAACTCTTTCAGTATCGACCAGATGCATCACCTCAAAACCCTTCTTTAGCTCTTCCACAAAGTTTTCCGGATCCTCAGTTGTGCTTGAACCAAAAAAGCTTGGGGGATTCATCCTAAAAAATTCTCAAATCCTCAAAGTGTCAGCCCCTTCTTGCCGAGCTCCCCTTTGTTTGCTGACTTGGTTAGTCACCGCTTGGCTTAGAATTTGGATAGCCTCAAGGAATTCAGCATTGGTAACTTTCCCTTGAGGTTGCACTTTGGGTGCATTAGGTATCTACGACTCATCTACATTTCTTCTGGTTGGAAGAACTCTGACTGCTCTTCGTGGAGGCATGATGATCTGAAACACGCGCAAACACGAATTAGAGAGTAAGTTTTTAGAGATTACCTCTAACGCACGAAAAGAACATGAAAGAAGTGAGAAATTCATATATGTTGTAGCCTCATAATCAAAGATGTGGCGCGCTTCACACCAATGACTAAGCCTCTACAAACACGACTTCATAGAATCCCTAGGACTCTTGAACTTTGTGCTCTAATATCAAGTTTCTCACGCTCCGAGCCTACACCATGTACGTGGTGGGCACTTAATGACCATTGCTGGCCTTGAGCAAACCATATGTTTGTCTTAATTACTCAACAGAAGAATTTCTCAATGACAAAGCAAGAATATTGTCTAAATAACTTAAATTAATTGTCTTGGCCAAAATGGCACTGAAGTCTCAAAATAAAATATCTGTAAATAAAGATACTCAACTGTACTAAATGACTGACTATCCGTCTATGAAGCCTCTAACCATACTGTGATGAATGTCGGGACAAACCCCACAACATTCTGAAAATAAAAAGACTGGAAAGCAATAACAAGGTTCCTCCAGAATACAAGTAGGCTCACCACTGACTTTGAGTGCTCAAAATAGATCAACGAGGCGCTGGGTACTGATCTTGGTTACCTGCGTCTACATCATAAGACGATGCAGGTCAATAACATCAGTACACTGAATGTATGAGTATGCGAGTTAGAATGATAAATAACAACTTAATCTTGATAAGAATAAGATGAACTTGCATTGGCTCTGCTCAACTCAAGAGATACTCAACTCAATGTATGTATATAAAGCAATTTAAAATACATAGATATATATAAAGTTTCTAAAACAGTAAAACAACTTAGTTCATTACAGAAATGAAATAGCAACTCAACTTTACTTATATATAAAAATAATATAGTTATGTGGGAGATTCTCTAACTAACAACCACCAATATGAGCCTAAGTGGTGATAAAATGTCTTGCCACGCTGCCAAAATTGTCCTATACTTTGCCTTCACATAGAACTCCTTAACTTAGTATATCCACTAGCTTAACTTACGTGATCATCTAAAGAGTACGACCCATTAACAACCATGATGACTACATGGGTTAAATGGGTACTTGAGTTAATATAAACTTATAGACTTTTATCCCTATATCCGTGTTCAATACTACTCCCAAAATATACTTTAGCTCATTCTTTTAAAATAACTTCCTTTCTTTGGGTTGAAATAATTCCTAATCGATACCAACAATTCTTAGTCGATTTCAACACTCTAAAGTACATCTAAATATCATGAAATCATCCATAAACATGAGATCATGATCCTTGAATCCATAATCAAATTCAAGGGAAGTTAAGATCAAAGCAAAGAAGTTAAGAGTCAAGTCTAAAAGTTAAGAAGCAAGTAAAAGTAAGTTCTCAAAGCGTTCAAGAGTCTTAAACAAACATTTTAAGTTTGTTTTAAGGTTTAAGCAATGAGTTGAGAAAAGAGTAAAAGAGTTGACTTAAGTTCTCAAAAGCTATAAGGGAACTAAGTATACCCTAAGAGTTAACTTTCAAGTTACGTAAAGAGTAAGAGCTGAGTTCATTTCTTATAAGCTATAAGGGAACTATGTACTTCCTAAAAGTTTATAAATGTTTTCATATTTAAGTTGAAGAGGAACTAAGATTTCCAAACTAGTTTTGAGAAATAAAAAGGGGAAAATTGATTCCAAGAGGGATTTTTAAAGCTAAAAAGAGTTTGAGAAAATTATCTCAACCCATGAAGAAAGAGAATATTTTAAAAACATGAGGTAAATTATATTTTGGGAGTAGAATTGAGCATCGATGTGGGGACGAGCGTTCATATCAACTTATGTATCCATGTAAATCATGTAGCCATCATGGGTATTGACGGGTCATACTTTTTAGATGATCACGTGAGGTTAACTAGTGGATCCGCTAGGTTGAGGATTTTCTATGCGACGAGAAAGTATAGGACAGTTCTGGTAGCGTGGGCGAAACATTGTATCATCACTTAGGCTCATAGTGGTGGTTTTCGATTAGACAAAACTCCCGCAATACTACATTACTTTCATATATAAGTAAAGTTGAGTTTGTTATTACATCTTCTTTGATAAATTGAGTTGTTTTACTGTCTTAAAAACTAATATGTATAGCATGTGTTTTAAGTTGCTTTATATATATTCATTGAGTGGAGTAATTCTTGAGTTGAGCAGAGCCAAGGTAAGTTCATCTTATTCCCATCAAGCTTAAGTCGTTGTTTAACCTTCCTACTCGCATACTCGTACATTTAATGTACTAATATCAGTTGGCCTACATCGTTTCATTATGCATATGCAAGTAACCAGGATCAGCACGCAGCACTTCGTTGATCCAGTTTGAGTTCCAGTCAGTGGTGAGCCTTGTTGCATTCCGGAGGATTCTTTTTATACTTTCCAGTCTTTCTATTTCAAAATGTTGTGGGGTCTGTCCCAACATTCATCAAAGTAGTTTTAGAGGCTTCATAGATAGATAGTCAGTTGGATTGTTCAGCTTGATGTATCTTTTATCTTACATTTCAGAGTTTTTAACTTTGAAACTCATGTGCCATTTTGGATGGATTATTACATTTTGAGTATTTTCTCTTGAAAATGTTCCTTATTGTTATAGTAAGTTATGTTAAGTCTTCCGCGGAGTTAAGTAAGCCAGGCCAAAGATTCGCTCGAGGCCAGCAATAGTCACCGAGTGTCTGTCCCGCCCAGGGTGTGAGCTCGGGGCGCGACATGTACATCGTGTTACATCTAGGGGTACCCTTAGATTGTAACATTTCTAAACATAATCAAGTATTAAGAAGTCTACATCATTTTCAACAAAGTATGAAATAGATATATTCGACGGGATTCTAATTTTAGTCTATGTATATAAGATTAGAATAGGACTACCTTTTGTGTTACAAGGAATTTGTAAGGCAATTTAGGAGAATATTTCAGATTGACTGGAAGAATTAGAAAAGGTATATTTGAAAAAGAGTCTCTAGAATCATTGAGTATCTAGTATTCCATATTTGAGTGTAGTGCATTGTGTATGATATGCTTTGCACTCGTCTTGATACTTTACATGTTAATATTGTGAGTAGATACATGACATGTCCTAGTAAAGAACATTCGAAAGCAATGAAGTGGATCTTGAGATACTTGAAGGGTAATCCAGTTGTGGGCTTGACTTTTTCAGAAGAAAAGTTAAGTGAATCAACAGTAGGTTATATGAATTCGAAATATGTAGGTCACATGGATAAGTGAAGATTCCTGACATGTTATGTTTTTACTCTTTTCGGTGGGGTTGCCCGTTGGAATGTAACTTGGCATATCTGGTTTTTCTTTACGGAGGCAGTGAAAAAAGTTATATAGGTACAAGACTTGGAGATGACAAAACGTATGGTACTCAAACATTATTTTATCTGAGATATTGTATCTTAAAGAGTTATTAATATAACGAGAGTCTTTATAGATGATAATTCAATAGATATAGTGACCAAGACAATATGAATCAATAAGTTAAGCATTGCCTATACTTGATTAGTGTTGATTGTACTCAGTAAGCCCTTTGAAGGGCCGAGAGCAAAGCGGAGAGGCACTATTTCAATTAAAGAAAGGAATTCAAGCCAAGAGGAAGATTTGTTAATTATGTCTTGAATTTTCCCTTTTTACTTTAGGAAATTATAACTCTTATTAGTTTAGGAGACCATTTAGCCTAATAGATTTTGAAAAATAAAATATTGTCTTTATAGAATTGGAAAAAAATTTTATGGTAAGAAGCTTCGGGCGAATAATACCCAACAAAGGCTAAAGCCCAAAAACAGTAACTAGTAAGCAACTAAGATTGATATTTAATATTTATGTTGAGGTATAGTAGTAATTACTACATAATGAGTTTAAAATTTACCGTGTAACTCAATATTATAAAAATAATACTGAATCGATAACTCGATGATTTTTTTGATAAACTTTACAAAATTATTAACCCGATAAATCAATAACATGTAATCATGTGATCTAGATATGGATTCCATGTATAATCTCATCGAAATAGCCCATTAGTTAAAATATTATTCTGAGCTAATGTGGTACCACTAAGATAATATCCATAAATGATTAAGGAGTAAGTCCTAGTCTAATGGGTGATCCCTATAAGCAAACGATAACACGTATTTCTGAGACTTAGTAATTGCTACTAAAGATCTCAGACTTAATTGACGGTAAACCTTCATTCCTAGACCCGTTCGGTATTAATTAAAACTCTCAATTAAAAACACGTTGATAAATTGAAAATAATAGTAATATGAATATACTGAATGATGTTGATAAATTGATAATTCTGAGTAGCTCAAAAATACTGATAATTTGATAAATATGAGTAGAAAATTTATCTAAATGAAAACAAATAATCTGAAACATGTATCTAAAATTACGTAGTTCTAATACATGAAGATATTTGTGCTTTGAGAGTTCATAAAAATACAATATAAAACTGTTGAATTATAGTATAAAAATACATGATTAAACTAATCATGAAGATGACAGAAACATGATGAAAAATTATGTCATACTTGAGAACCCTAATTTTTGTAGAGATCATTAACTAAAAACCTAGATTTTCTTCGGGACTCAATAAGTGAAAGATTATCCATTGATGAAATCCCATATACCTGAAAAGAAGATATTAGCTTAGCTTGAATTTCTTGAACTAAGACTTAAATATGAAGAAACCTAAATTCTTTCTTTAGAGGAGTTTGACCACACTGACTTTAATTTGTGGATGTTAAGCGTGAATGAGGAGGGTTATGTCGACTAAATTCTTCTTATTCACAATAAGTATAGACGAAAATATAATTACATAATATGAAGATCAAAAGAGTGGAAAGGATCGAAATGACCCTGATTAGACTGTTTAGAGAAGATTTGAGTTGGTTCATATTGAAAAAAAATCGAATTGTAAAGTATACATATTATACAAAACAATGTATACAATATACATTTCTGAAACATAGTTATACATCATATATATATATATATAATATATAATATATATATATATATATATATATATATATATATCTATATATATATATATATATATTCTATATATATATATATATATTGTTGTCAATACGGGTTAGCCCCCCCATCCGGACTAACTTATACAGCTTTGACATTTTACGGGTCTGGCCGGGCTAGCCCATTTTTGTGTGGACTGGAAAATGATTGGCCCAACCCACAAACACGTGGGCTACATACTTGTCGGGCCAGCCCACTTTTTAAAAAATTATATTTTTTTTAATTATTAATTTAAATTATAAATTATAATTTTAAAATATTATCATACATATCGACAAAACAATATTACATGATGTTAATGTTACTATTTGTTAATCAAATTCACAAATAAAATTATCTTTATAAAATATTTATTAAGTTAAGTTACCATTTTCAAAAAACAAAAAAAAAAGTTATTAAGTTTTTTCAAGTAAAAGTATAAACATTTAAATAGAAATATTAACCTAATTGTTTTGAGTTTAGACTTTCTTTAATTTTAAATTTTAATATTATGTTATATTTTTTAATTAAATTTTATCTACCCACGGACGGCCCTATCAATATATCTCAAGCCCCTCAAATCAACAGGTTTATGCAGGCTGGGCTAAAACACTTTTTTCTTAAATGAGCTCCAAAAATCTTAGTTCAACCTACTAAATCCCGGATTAGGCCAGGCCGGCCTAACAGGCGTAGCCCATATTGACTCTCTCTATATTTGATACATTACATATATGACCATTTCTCTGTTAATTGTTTTTTTTATTGCTTCTATAGTTACGTATTTAACCCTCAATAGCAGTTTGTGTGATTTTTTCCAAATTTTTCGGTGCCATTGCCTATTCGCCCATGCCATCTTCATGTTGTGTAGAGCCCAATATGATACCTCTTATAACGATTGTCTAGAGTTCAGGAGCATGTCTGTACGCTCAAAAATTTTGACATGGAGTTGGTCATAAAATTTCACTTAGCATTTAATAGCATCTTTACGTTGCTTTACACTATAGTTGATACATTTTCTCAAACATACCTTTAAATTAATGGAAGGTTAAATATGTTGAGTCATTTAGTTGGGATTAATATTCTATTTCCAATTTGTGTTTGTCTACTATTAATTGAAGGTTATATTTATATATAATATCTTTTGATAGTCATTCTTTTCTCCCAAAGAAAACTAAAACAAGAATGGGGTCGTGGAATACGTTTCAAAGTTTATACTATATGTAGAAGTCATTGTTTAGAAAGTAGATTTCAATTAACTCAGTTAACTGTTTTAAGCTTTTTGGTTTTAGGAGAATAAAGTGACTTATGAATGTTTTGCCCAATTCATTATTTATCCATATTTATATTGGTTAGCTTAATCCATTTTCAATTTGTACAAGGGCGGACTCACATGGTCTTTCATTCGAACTCTCTCGGCAAAAAATTACATAGATACATCCATTTTTCGAACCCCATGTTTACGTTAAAGTAAGCTAAGAGGGAGAAACTTCTAAATCTTTCTTTATGTCACCTTCTTCATAATCATAGGCACTAAGAGTATCCCCGTTTTGTTTTAACAAAGAAAGTTATTTTCATATACTATTATATATAAAACTCAAATACGATACAAATTAGTGGCACTTGAAGCTGTGACGGGTATATAACAGCCATTGAGCCTACAAATCAAGCAACAAAACAGTGCAATTCCAAATTCAAAATAGCAATCTCCAAACACACTTGAAATTAACACAATTAAATTAGTTGATTCTCCTGCAGTTCTTCCTGATCTCTCCGTTAGAACCAGTGAGGGGACGGATATCACCCATCTTAATCATGGCAGTCACAAAATCAGAGATGAAACTGCTGGGATTGTTACTGTATGATTTCACAATTGAATCAACGGATCCTCCATTGAAAAGCTGCTGATCAGAATGGAGCAGTCCCTTTTTGTTAACAAGGTTTATGAAGTAGTGATTGTCGAAGCGCGTAGGAGTCTGTAAATCAAGAGGTGCCAAATTGTTATCCCCTGATCCTGAGGCTCTGGGGCAATTATTTTGCCTGGTTCTCGCTAGTGATGCGTCCATGTTTTTGGTCTCGTTGTATATACGTCCCCTGAAACTTGTGCACCTTGCTTGTCCAATAGTATGAGCTCCTATATTACAAAATGTTAATTTCGTGTCCAGTCAAATTAGATTAGAAAAGAAAGAGTAGGAGTAGGATTGAAACAAACCAGATAAAGCAACCATATCCTTTGTAGAAAGGCCAACAGCAGTGAAGCTAGAGATGAGACGGTTAAGGTTAGAAGTTGGGGTAGGAATGCTGTTATTGGCAGCACCTTGGCTTGCTGTCCTCGCATCTCTTCTTCCCAGTTTTACATCCCAATTAGGTCCTCCAAGCTATATATAATAACATCCAATAATTTTTTGTTTATATTTCATATTAAATGCATAAACAAATATGTCAATGAACAACTTACAATTACAACAGAGTCTCGGGCCGTAACAGCCAAAATATCAGCACAAGAGACCACACCAGGGCACACTTTTTCAACAGCAGATTTGATGTTGTCAATTACTTCAAATCCTCTGGCGGAATTGAAATTGGGTTGTGCCCTCTTTTCTCCTGTGAAGGTTGATGTATCGTCCAGGAACAATGATCCATCGCATCCCTGTAGATACACAGCGCCAAGTCAAAAGTCAAAAATAATTATATATATATATAAAGGGCCCGGAAACCTTTGAATGCCTGGAGACAGAAAAAGACAATATAGTAAACGAACTCACCAACAAAGTTGTTGAACTGTCTCACAAAAAATATATCATTATCAGTAGTCCTAAGACACTTGGCAACAGAAAATACCAACGATTTTGGAATTATGCAAAGTGCACAATATAACACTCATCTTGTTTTTGATAGATAAACTTTTCTACTAAGTAACTTTTATAACGAGGGATCGGGAAACCACATTTTTAGTCCCTGTGTTAAGGCTAATTTCTTGTGTTATTTAATTTAGCACTATTAACCTTTAATTATATCAAGTGAGTGATTTTAATCCTTAAAAATTAATAGAGAGTTCACTGCTAAAAGGGGTAATTTGGGTATTTTAATGTTATTGCTTCAGAAAATGGAATTTTTTTTTTCAAAGATCAATATCGTTCGTGGGCGTGAGAGGGAGGGTTAATGCTTATAAAGTTGGTTTTGTTGGCATTGTAGCTCAAATCGATTGGTTTGTTCTTCTAGATAGAGGCAGGGAAGACTTAACTTGTTCTTCAAAGAGAGATAGGATTAAAAAGGAAATACTCAAACTACCCCTTTTAGCAGTGAACTCTCTGTTAATTTTTTATGAATCTGTAAGTTGAAGGATTAAAACCACTTACTTGATATAATTGAAGGTTAATAGTGCTAAGTAAAAAAACATGAGGACTAAAATAAGAATATAGTCTTAACACAAGGACTAAAAATGTCGTTTTCCCCGAGGGATATATCAACTTTAGGTCATAAAATTGAGGAGTATATTAAGTTTTTTTTTCCGTATATAATAAAATACCATGTTCTAAAACAACAATATTAACAAAAACAAAAAGGAGTGAAAATGAAGAAGGTAGATTAGATTACATTAACGAAGCAATCGTGGAAGAATAGGCGAAGGAGGGAAGCACCCATTCGGGTTTCCTTCTGAATTGCAGAGTTCACCACAGATTTCACAGTTTGATAGAGCTTAGGACATGATTTTGAGTAAAATCCAGTGGTGAGTTGAGCTGAGGAACTTCCCACTAAAATCACTAGGAAAAACAAAACTATGGCACTCTTAAAACAAGCCATATTATTGGAAGAAATTTTCTTAATTAGAACCTATTACTTTGAAAATAGAAACAAGTGTGGTGTACACAAGATGATGAGAAAAATGAGGTATTTATAGGGAAATTGTGGAGACTTGAGAATGCTTTATCAAGGTTATTGTTCTAGGCAGGTTACCTAACACAAAGACTCCATTGCATGTCTTTTTACGTTTGACAAAGAGGAAGAAAAAGCAAACAAATTAAAACCAATAACATCAATACGATATAGAATCATTTTGATTTTTATTAAAATAAAGGTAGTTATAAAAGTAGGACATTTTTTGGGCTTGTTATCATCTTATTAGTCAAGAAAAGGGGACCCAAAGAAACCAATTATCTTATGATTATTTGGTGATGAAGAGGAGACATGAGGACTTTCTTAACAGAACCAAAATGTAAAATGAATTCATAGACTTGTGAAGGAAGATTACGTAGATAATTTTAATTTATTTTCACTTATACAATTGTGTGGATTAGTCGTGAGGCATGCACAAACTAGGAACTTGCCTTACATGTTATTCCAGACAATAAAGTATTCATCACATCTTTCACATATAATGATGGTATATGATACTTACTGATTTTAGAGAAAATAATTTTTAATACCATGTTATTGTATAAATCCTATTTTGATCCATATATTATACTATCCATCTAAGCACATTGACCTTTCAATAAAGTAATTTATGTTTTTCTAGTCTTTTTACTAAGGGACCCAAAAATAGACAGCTGGATTTATAACTTCACGAAGGGTTATAAATTTTCATTGTGGTTGTACTCCATGAATCTCTTTCTTGTATTGTTCTGCTGTGTTGGTTATCAGAAATTGTACACAATAAATTGAAAATGAACAAAAGATTAACTTCAAATTTGTTATTATTTTGTTATTGTCAAAATATATTCTAAGTTTTCCCCCAATTTTAAGCTTTGTTTCGAGTACAACAAAGCTTAAAGTGAAGTTTGCTTTTGAAAAATTATATACATATGGAAAATTATGTCTAATTAATATCCTTATACGTTAACTTTGACTTATTGGTTACTTTTCTTAAAGTGAAATTTGACTTATAATTCGTGCTTTTACCAAAAGTTGGAGAAATTAGCATGATATTGAAGTTATACCTACCTTCTTCGTTTGCGCAAGGTTTAAAGTTCCAAAAATCGTTACTCTCAAACACAAGAATATAATCATTTCATTGTGAATTCACATTGGAAGCTTCTCATATTTTTAGGGGTCTGCATATTACTTAAATCTAATTTCATAGAGAGTTTCATACTATATAAATTCACGGTCTTGTGTATCATTTTTAAAAAATAAAATAATATTTTTATCCATAAAAAATGGTACATTTAAATTTATATCTAAGTGCACGATCAAATATCTTGCATCTGACTCTGACTTTAACATAGATTAAGTGTGTCCTTGTAGGGATATACCAGATAAAAACTTATAGCAAAGTAAGGACATACTTTTAAGTCCTAAATTTGTCTTCTTGATTTTGTGGCTCATATTACGATAGTAGCATAATTAGAATTGACTTAAAGACCATATGTGACACCAAATATTAGTTGCATCACTAAATTGAGGTGCATCAAATATTGAAATATGACTCACTCTTCCACACGTTCATCATAGGAAATTAAATATAAACCCTCATAGATTATTTCTTGTTCCAAAAGAGAAAAATAATATCATGAAAATAAAATTGATATTCTCAATTTATTGTGTTAATTTAAAATGATGTTTGTATTGGTTTGAGTTATGAGATTAACTTATATATGGACTAATAAATAAAAATCACATATTCAATTAAATGTCTTATAATTGTGATGTTAGTTCAGTGATAGTTTTAAGTCTAAATTAAAATAAGCGTTTGTGATATATTTGATTCAATAAGTGGAATAAGAACGTGTTTGAGTTATTTCTGATACATTAAAAATAATTTTTTAATCAAATAAGTGAATGAAAGGCAAATTCAATATAATAGGTGAACCGGCCTTCTTGGTCTAAGTGGTTGACTGGTTGAGGAGTTTACACCTAACCATCAGGTCAAGGATTTAAGGCTGGTAAAGAAAAAATAAATAAATAAGATAATATATTTTAGAATATCTTTTTTTTAAAAAAAAAATAATAAAAAAATTGGTGAAAGAAGAATATTTTTTAATCATTTTCTAATTTGTTAAGACATTATTTTAAATCGTTTTTCAAATATATAAATAGAAAAGATTCAAAACACGTTTAAACTATCTCAAAAAGTCTAATATATCCTCATTCACCTAATTTGCTAAAAGTACCACGCTCATCTCTTGGTTTACTTCTACCGTTATAGCTATAACATACCTCAATTTTGTTACAAATTCATGTAATTGTGGATGTATCTCTTACTTTATTCACAACGTAATGTATATATGCATTCAAGTTAAATTGTCGTATTTGATTAAAGAGTGTAAATAGATATTTTTAAAATTCTAGTATTTTCACCCTTGTGATTTGTGAAACACACTTGAAAAGATTTATACTTTCTAGCTATCACTATTTGTCTCCTTATATAGTTTAGTATTCTTATATTTTCCTAACAATTGAGACAAATTTATTTTATACTCAGGTATAATTTTTAGTTCATAACAATCAAATTTGATGAACCAATCAACAACCATAAATTTATCAGTTGTTCTTTTGTCCATTACTAATTTATTTATTTTTATTTTTTTTACTTTTACTGCTTTTATGGTGAAAAAAAAACTATTTTCTGTGTTTTATCATAAGTTGAATGAATAACTAAAAATATATTTTTATTTTTGTTAATTTTTGTGCTGATAAATAAAATAAATTTGTATGGTTTATGAAAAAGTTAGAATGTGTTGGATTTTAATATGAAAAAAAATAAAAAACATCAAAGACAATAGACATGATAAGACTCTATAGTTATAGAAAAAAATATCAAAGACAATAGACATGATAAGACTCTATAGTTATAGTTTTGGTAATTCTACCTCATAGCTATAGTTTCGTTTGTTATGGAGGTTGCAGTTTGTATATTTCATTTACGAATTACGAATATACAAACAATATAAATATATACAAATTTTTGTATTTATATATTTAGAATTTTGTGAGAACTTTGTTTGTATATTTCACTAGCCAATATACAAACATTGTAATTTATTATGATTTTTTCATTAATCGTATACAAATAGTTATGATAAGCATATATATATTTTAGATTATACAATTAGAAACTGAATTATACACTATATATATATAATCAAAAATCAAATTATACAAATTTTAATTCGTACAATCAAAAGATCGAATAACAGATTTGTGTGAAATGTAACCAAAGATTTAAAAATAACCAAAACTATGATTATATTACATCATATATACTCTGGAAGTCTGCTGCTTCACATAATTTTCTCTTCTAATTTTGTCCTATAGAAATAGTATACATAATAAATAATAACTAAATATTATATCTTTGCATAAAACGTATTTAAGTCTCAATCGAGTCTTCAAAAATACAAAAAGAAAACTAAGGCATAAATAATTTTCAATTCCTTTTAAAAGTAAATAAATAGAAAGGAGGTTTAATCCTAAATGGTCAAAAGAATTAGATGGAAGGTCAGCAATTACGGCAATGATTTTCTACGAACAACAATTAATGGAATGATAAATTTACTTATCTTGTTATCTTTAAAGCACAATTAGTCCTCTCAATTTTTTTTAATAATTATTTTATTTTTGTCTTCATATGGAGAAGCAAGAATTAGTAGCTTCCTTTTCTTTATTTCAAATTAATTTCTCTTAATCAAAGTAAAGCACCACCTTTTGATCTATACACTGAATATTGAATTGAAATAAGTGAAGCATAAATGTCATTAGCATAATGCACAAAGTAAAACTATTTGTGCTTTATCAACAACTGCATTGAATACCAACACTTTGAGAATAAGCGTTGTATTAATTGCTCTCCTTTTAGTTTTTTAGTTGTGTTTACACTTTACTAATGGCGGGTGTTTGGTACGTAAATTTTTTTTTTTGATATTTTTATGATTAGTTGGTCAAAATTTTGAAAGATATTTTTTATATAGAATTTCAAAAAGACAAAACGAAGAAAATAATTTTTTTAATGAACATAAAAAAAAAAATTAACAAATAACATTTTACATTAACGGTATATTTGTGTTCTTTCCATACGCCAATACACGTATACCTCTTCTTTACCCCACGGTGCGTAGCCCTGATTCCCACCGTCTCCTACCCTGTCATCATACTTCTACCTCTGATACTATTGTCTATATTACAGAGTATATAAATATTTTTAAAATAATATTTTTACTTATATATCGAACTTAATAAAATAAAAAAGAAATTTTGCTTATTTTCATATAGAACATTTTCGAAGGAAATATTTTCCTTTCTTGCTGGACACACTCAAGTGACTATTTGTTGTGCTTATAGCTTTGTTTTATATATAAAAAATCATAAATTAGGAATTACTACGATTTTCACTTATTTTTTTTCTTTTTGATTTAAAACAAGTTTTTTGAAGGTTTTTTTTCAAACACTAAATATGCTTTTAAATTATTTTAATATAAAACACTTAAAATAAATCAATTTAAAATATGCTTTAAGAGCAATTTTGCAATGTGTTTCCGTCTTGGAAGAACAAGAATTATATCAATAGTAACAGTAATTTGGTGAATTATCAGATGAATTTTGTGAGGGGCTCGATTAACTAATCAAAACCTAAGAAATTTTTTTCACAATTAATCGGTAAATGACGTAGAAATTTCAGGTTCACGAATATAGTAATTTTTATGTCATTATCTCTTTAATGATCTTTGATTACTTTTTCTCTTTTAACTCCCCCCTCCTCTCTTCACGTAAATTTCAAAAATATTTAAAAAAATTTATAGTCAAACATAAAAAATTACTTGTCATCTTGAAAAGGATGACATATTTGATAGGATGAAGGTCAAAATTAATATAGTCTAAATATGCAATAAAACGAATTGTGTCATCCATTTCGTATACACAAACTTGAATAAATGTATGACATATTAATTCATTTGACATATTTTAGTTGGGCAAATAACATTTTTAATACCTGAGTTATTATCTTATTTTGGTTTTGATTGTTCAGTTATTTGGCTAGGCACATTAAATCTTCAATAAGTTAAATGTGTGATTTTGCTCCTTTAAGCTAAAGTCTATCCAATGATTAATAGAATCCACGTTTAAAAAACATTAAAAAAAGAAACAAATAAAAAGGGAGATTTGAATCTATTTTCTCACATCATCACCAAATTAAAATAAAAAAACAAATAAAAAGGGAGATTTGAATCTATTTTCTCACATCCTCACCAAAGCTTACTTTAAGAAATATAGATCCATAAAAAGAATTATATGATATAATGATAAATAGTTCAATCAACAATTGAAATTATTTATCTCGTGAGCATGAAAGCAAAACTAAAGAATTAAGTGAAAAACTTATGACACCAATCTTCTTATTAATAGTATGTTAATAAATATTTTTGCAGCTAAACAAAATAAAGTTGAAATTTGATAATCATCCAGAGGATTAAAAAAATCAAAATTCAAAGCATCGCACTAAAATGGAGGCAAAAGAAACGGAGTGTTATGGATTTATGATTCTCATTGTTAGATCACATAAATGAGAATTTTAAAGATCGACAAAAGAGGAACAAGTGAACTTATATTCCGAATAGGTTAAGGAGACAGTGAAGGCGGCGAATAATTAAATCGTGTGGGTGTATTTTAAAGTACTTCCAAATCGTACGAGGAGTATGAAATGTTGGGTTTAGCAAGTGTGAATGAGAAAAGAAAAGAGAGAATATGAAAAGTGAGGGAACTATTTTGGAGGGAAAATGAAAAGTCATTTGCACTGACAAATGAAAAGTCATTTCTCCCATATCGGCAAAAGAAAGGGAAATTGGTGAGAGCTAAGAAGAAGATGCCCCCTCGCGCTGTCGTCGTCGCTCGCTCGGCCTCGGCAAATGATGTGATTGATAAATTTTTTGGACAATATTTATTTAATCAGTATTTCTTAAATCAAATAAATCCAGTTAATATTATCGTTATTTTCCTAACAAACACATTTTCTGAAAAGTTGTTATTTTTTTTCCAAAAGACACAACTTTCTGGATAAAACGGGTCTGAACAGATTTCTCTGAACAGACACGTTTCTTGCTGAAAATGGCTATAAAAGGAAGTCAATTTTCGATTTTTCAAATACTGAAAATCTTCCTTCTTCTCTGCATATATATTTTTCTCTCAAATAAATCAAAGTGTCGATCGACTGAGTCTGTGTGACTTGTTTCTGTTCTGAAGTTAAAGAAGTTTGAGGTACCGCTATTTCTTTAACAGGTTTAATCTGTTTTATCTTGGGAGAAATTAATCCATAACCTCGGGTACAGTGAGGGGATTAAATTTCTTAAGGAAACACAGTAGTTTTCGTGGACTCGGATTATTTTGTATTTTTTCTGCTTCATCTTAATTCTGAATCTGTTCTGTTTCTGTTTATTGTTAACCTTACAAATATAGGTTATTATAACAATCTTAAGAAATTTAACAAAGTTTCTGTATTTGAGGTTTCTGGAGATTAAAACCTTTATGATTTTCTACTCTACTTGAATTTTTTAAAATTCATTCGATTAACGATTAAAAGAACATAAAAACTTTATCATTAAATCAGAATCAGTTTCTGTAAAGATTTATTCTTTACTTTTAGTATTTTAAATATTTAACTTATCTGCCATTTGTGATAGAAAAAAGAAAAAATGACTAATTCAAGTCAAACAAACGCTGGAACAGTAAGTGCTGCAACAACATCGGTTGCACATAATCGTTCAAATGTTGCCTTAGCGCCGTCTGAGAAACCTGCAAAATTTTCTGGAGTAGACTTTAAGAGATGACAGCAAAAATGTTCTTCTATCTCACTACGTTGAGTCTGCAGAAGTTCATTAATGAGAATGTTCCTGTTATGTCAGATGAAAATCCGCCTGATGAACAATTCTTGGTAACAGAAGCATGGACACACTAAGATTTTTTGTGTAAAAATTATATTCTGAGTGGTCTGCAAGATGATTTGTACAATGTGTACATCAATGTCAAAACCTCAAAAGAACTCTGGGATACTTTATAAAAGAAGTACAAAACAGAAGATGATGGAATAAAGAATTTCATTGTGGCGAAATTTCTGGACTATAAGATGATAGACAGTAAGACCGTCGTCACCCAAGTTCAAGAATTACAGGTCATAATCCATGATCTCTTTGCTGAAGGTATAAATTTATTTAATGCCTATGTTAAAAATATTAAGTTTTCCCTTAATACTCACATAATCTTTAATGTAGGATTGATTGTGAATGATGTCTTTCAAGTGGCTGCAATTATTGAAAAGTTACCTCCTTTGTGGAAGGACTTCAAAAACTACTTGAAACACAAACGCAAGGAGATGACTGTTGAAGATTTCATAGTAAGGTTAAGAATCGAAGAGGATAATAAGGCTGCAGAAAAGAGGTCAAGTGGTAATTCAACAATATCTGGAGTAAATTTTGTTGAAGAAGATCCCACAAAATTAAAGAAAAGAAAGAAAGAATCTGGTCCAAAAAGCAATCCTCCTAAGAAGAAATTCAATGAAAACAGCTTCAACTGTGGTAAACATAGTCATAGGGCTACTGAATGTCGGGGTCCTAAGAAGGACAAGAAAAAGAAGGATCAAGCAAACTTGGCTGAATCCAAAGGAGAAATGGACGATCTCTGTGCAATGCTTTCAGACTGTAACTTGGTTGGAAATCCAAGAGAATGGCGGATAGATTCTGGTGCCTCGTGCCATTTTTGTGCCAACAAAGAATTATTTTCATCATATACTCCAGCACTTACAGATGAGAAGTTGTTTATGGCAAACTCCGTTGTTGCAAAGGTGGAAGGAACTGGCAAAGTCCTATTAAAGATGACATCAGGCAAGGTGGTGACTTTGAATAGGGTCTCATATGTTCCAAAATTGAGAAAGAATTTAGTTTCAATTCCAGTTCTGACCAAGAATGAATTTAAATGTGTATTTGTTTCTGATAAAGTAGTAGTAAGCAAAAATGATATGTATGTAGGAAAAGGCTACCTTAGTGATGGCCTTTTCAAACTCAATGTAATTGCAGTTGATATGAATAAAGAATTTGCTTCTTCTTACTTGCTTGAGTCTAAATGTTTATGGCATGAATGTTTGGGATACGTTAATAACAAAACCTTGCGAAAACTGATTAACTTAAATATTTTGTCAAAATTTGAGTGCAATAAATAAAAATGTCAAATTTGTGTTGAATCTAAGTATGCTAAGCATCCATATAAATCTGTTTAAAGGAATTCAAATCCTTTAGAATTGATTCACACTGATATTTGTGACATGAAGTCAACACCATCACGTGGTGGGAAAAATATTTCATAACTTTTATTGATGATTGCACTAGATATTGTTATGTCTATTTGCTAAATGGTAAGGATGAAGCAATAGATGCATTTAGGCAATATAAAACTAAAGTTGAAAATCAGTTATATAATAAGATCAAAATGATCAGAAGTGATAGAGGTGGAAAATATGAATCTCCATTTGCAGAAATATGTTTAGAAAATGGAATAATCCATCAAACTACTGCTCCCTATACTCCTCAGTCTAATGAAATTGCAGAAAGGAAAAATCGAATTTTAAAAGAAATGATGAATGCATTACTTATAAGTTCAGGTTTACCACAAAACTTGTGGGGGGAAGCTATCCTTACAGAAAATCAAATACTTAACAGAGTGCCTCACTCAAAGACAAATGTAATTCCATATGAGAAATGGAAAGGTAAAAGACCCAACTTGAAATATTTCAAAGTGTGGGGGTGTCTGGCCAAAGTCCAAGTTCCTATACCTAAGAGGGTAAAAATAAGGCCTAAGACTGTGGAATGTGTATTCATTGGATATGCCACAAACAGTAAGGTATGTCGATTTTTGGTTCATAAGTCCGAACATCCGGATATTCATGATAATACAGTAATGGAATCAGATAGTGCTGAATTTTTTGAACATATCGATCCGTATAAAACTAGACTTGAGTCATCTAGTGGGCGGTCTAAATAACCAAGAGAAGAACCAAAAGAGAATGAACCTAATGAAGAAAGTATAAGACGCGGTAAACGTCAAAGGATATCTACTTCATTTGGATATGATTTTGTAACATTTCTTCTTGAAAGTGTGCCTCAAACATTCAAGGAAGCAATGTTGTCTAGCGACTCAACCTGTTGGAAAGAGGCTGTTAATAGTGAAATTGAATCAATCTTAAGCAATCATACTTGGGAATTGGTTGATCTTCCTCCAGGGAACAAACCCTTGGGTTCAAAATGGATCTTTAAAAGGAAGATGAAATATGATGGAACTATTGACAAATATAAAGCAAGGCTTGTTGTCAATGGTTTTAGACAGAAAGAAGGTCTTGATTATTTTGACACATACTCGCCAATGACTAGGATTATATCAATTCGGATGTTAATTGCACTAGCTGCAGTATACGGTCTTGAAATTCATCAAATTGATGTGAAAATAGCCTTCTTAAATGGAGAGCTTGAAGAATAAATTTACATAGAACAACCTGAGGGTTTTGTAGTTTCTGGTAAAGAAAAGAAAGTGTGCAAACTTATTAAGTCACTTTATGGACTAAAACAAGCACCAAAACAATGGCATGCAAAGTTTGATCAAACCATGTTGTCAAATGGATTTAAGATCAATGAATGTGATAAATGTGTTTACATTAAAGATACTACAAATCAGGAAGTTATTTTGTGCCTATATGTAGATGACATGCTTATAATGAGCAAAGACATTGCTAATATAAAAGCTACAAAGCGTATGCTCGCTAGTAAGTTTGAAATGAAAGATTTAGGAGTTGCTGATGTGATATTATGAATTAAAATTCTTAAAACTCCTAACGGTCTAGCATTGTCTCAAACTCATTATATTCAAAAGATACTTGAAAAATTCAAATTTTTGAATTTCAAAAGGGCAAAGACTCCAATTGATGTAAACCTTCATCTTGCAAAGAATAAAGGTGGAAGTCAGTCTCAATTGGACTATGCTAGCGTATTGGGAAGCTTAATGTATGTCATGAATTGTACACGACCAGACATAGCTTGCGCTATCAGTAAACTAAGTCGATACACAAGTAATCCTAATCAAAGTCATTGGTTGGAAATGAAGAGAGTTTTGGGATACTTAAATGACACTCAAAACTATGCTTTACATTACAACAAATATATAGTCGTTCTTGAAGGATATAGTGATTCAAATTGAATTACTGGGTCAACTGAAACAAAACCCCACAAGTGGATACGTTTTTACTATTGGTGGAGGAGCAATATCTTAGAAATCATCCAAACAAACATGTATAGCTCGCTCTACAATGGAGTCTGAATTCATTGCTTTAGACAAGGCAGGTGAAGAAGTTGAATGGCTCCAGAATTTCATAGAAGATATTCCATTTTGGCCCAAACCAATGGCCCCTATATGCATACACTGTGATAGTCAAGCTGCAATAGGAAGGGCTGGAAGCATTATGCATAACGGCAAGTCTCGTCACCTAAGACGAAGACATAACTCTGTGAGACAACTACTCTCTAGTGGAATTATCACAATTGACTATGTGAAGTCAAAAAATAATGTGTCGGATCCACTTACAAAAGGCCTAAATAGAGAGGGAGTTGAGAAATCATCGACGGGAATGAGACTATGGCCGAGAACAAGTCATCGTGGCGGTAACTCTACCTAGAAGACTGGAGATCCCAAGATCTAGGTTCAAGGAGATAAAACAAAGTCATAGACGACAGTTCAACATTGTCAAGAAAAATTATTATTTTATGGTCCATTCTCATGATGAGACAATGTTTAGTAACCAGGATAAAGACATAAGGACTTTTTAATGTTTTCTAAGTTCATTACAGGGAATATCAAATGATGTATCTATGGGATAACACATTTAGAAATCACCTATATATATATATATATATATATATATATATATATGGCCATACGGGTCATCTTATTTATTTATGTTAAAATAAGAGAGAGAGAGAGAGAGAGAGATCAAAAAATTTATTGTAACAATAATCAAATGATATATTTAAAAAAATTTATTTTGTTAGTTCATTTATTAAAAAGAGAAATCTTTTTAAAAAAATTACCTTAAACTTTGACGATGATGATTTTTCTAGATTCTTGACTTGAAGTTGGAGACTTGGAGTTCTTTCTGTGGAAAATGAGATCATCAAAACATCGAGAAGCACTAAGCTCTTATCAGATTCCTTTAACTAGCGAGAAAATAGGTAGGAATATCATATCATAAATCATAATATAAAGATTTGTTAAATGAAATTAGTTCCGGGTATGTGTTTGTAATTATAGTATAATTTTTTAGTTTCCCCTTTTATGGATGACTGATTAATGGTTTATAGAAGCACATTGCTTCTTCATTGAAAGTTTCCTCAAAATATTGTTCAGGTTCCACCCTAAGTATACCTAAAAAATATCAATGACCATTTTATGCGCACTATTATATTAAACATTATTATTGTTATGCGGAATTTGATATAATACGAGAAAATATAAACGCGAAAAACAAGACAACAGATTTACGTGGTTCACCAATAAATTGGCTACGTCCACGGGAAGAGGGGGAGCAGTTTTATTATGGAGAGGCAAAAAACAGAATTACAGAATAGGGTTTGCCATAGCGTCTATATATAGTGCTAAGCTGCCCTAACAGGTTTGGGCCCAAAATACATAATTGACAGATAATTAAGGGTCCAATTCAAGGCATTCAACAAATCTCCACCTTGACTTGAATTCTCCAAACAGATTCTTTAGACGCACTATGATAGTGCCAGGCCTCCCCCTCTTCCTCAGAATTGCCCCGCAGGGCAATTAACAGCTTCTGATGTTGAGCAAGTCCAAACAGTGTTGAAACTTGCTCTGTGGAACCGGCTTTGTGAACATATCAGCAGGATTATCAGCAGTTCCTACTTTCTTCACCTTGATTCTCTTCTCACTTCTCAGAAAATGATACCTCACGTCAATATGCTTGGTTCTCTCATGATGGAATTGATCCTTGGCTAGACAAATTGCGCTCAAACTGTCACAATACACCGTAGCCTGATCATGATGCAGACCAAGATCACTAACCAACCCTTTCAGCCAAATACCTTCTTTTGCAGCCTCTGTCAAGGCCATGTACTCCGCTTCCGTAGTAGACAAAGTCACTGTAGGTTGCAAAGTTGTCTTCCAACTGACGACAGATCCTCCAAGGGTAAACACATAGCCAGTCATCGATCTTCTTGTGTCAACATCTCCAGCATAGTCAGAATCAGAATAGCCAGTAACCAAGCACTGAGTATCACCTCCATAAATGAGACCAACGTCAGATGTACCTCTAAGGTACCGGAAAATTCTCTTCACAGCCTGCCAATGTTCTCTCCCTGGTTGTCCCATGAATCTGCTCACTACATTGACTACATGTGCTAAATCTGGCCTTGTACAGACCATAGCATACATCAAACTACCTACGGCACTGGCATAAGGGACTCGTGACATATACTCCTTCTCTTCTTCTGACTGTGGAGCGAACATGGCAGTGAGATGAATATTGGCAGCACTGGGGGTATCAATAGGCTTAGATGAAGACATGCCAAACCTCTCCAAGACCTTCTGAATGTAGCTTCTTTGTGACAAGAAAAGTTTCCTTCTCTCTCTGTCTCTAATGATCTCCATCCCTAGAATCTTCCGAGCGGCTCCCAAATCCTTCATCTCAAACTCAGCACTAAGTAAACTCTTCAGCTTCTGAATGTCATACTTTTCTTTGCAGCTATCAGCATATCATCTACATAAAGCACCAAATAGATGAATGAATCATCCTTGAGCCTATTGTAGTAGACACAACAATCATATGAGCTCCGAGTATAGCCCAACTTTACCATATAGCTGTCAAACCTTTTGTACCACTGCCTTGGAGACTGCTTAAGTCCATATAAGGACTTCTTCAACTTGCAGACGTGATTTTCCTTCCCTGGAACTTGGAAACCATCCGGCTGAGTCATGTATATCTCTTCCTCCAACTCTCCATGTAGAAACGCTGTCTTCACATCAAGTTGTTCAAGCTCCAGATTTTGATGTGTAACTATCGCTAGTAACACTCGGATGGAAGTATGTCTGACCACTGGTGAGAAGATTTCATTGTAGTCCACTCCCTCTCTTTGGTTGAAACCTCTGGCAACAACCCTGGCTTTATACTTGACTCCTTCTGCTGGTGATATCCCTTCCTTCTTCTTGAAAACCCATTTGCAAGTAATAATCTTTCTCCCCGAAGGCTGTATGACCAAATCCCATGTCTGATTCTTGTGTAGGGACTCCATCTCATCTCCCATAGCAACAAACCATTTTTCAGAATCAAGACTTAAAATGGCTTCTTTGTAAGTAGACGGCTCAGATGTATCTACCTCTTCAGCAACCTGCAGTGCATAACCCACCATGTCCTCAAAACCATACCTCGTAGGTGGCCGAACTCCAACCCTCCTTGGCCGATCTTGAGCTATACTCTGATAGATATCTGATGGCATAGATTCTGGAATATCAGTTTCTGTTTGTGGCTCTTGATCCTCCTCTTCAGGTTCTTTCAAATCGCTCTCGTTCTGAATGACTTGAAACTCCACCTGTTTATCAAGACTCCCAGTTTCTGACGTAGTTGTAGGCTTCACAATGGTTCTAAGCATAGAACATTCATCAAAGACAACGTTCCTGCTCATAATAACCCTCTTTTCTGCTGGAGACCATATTCTGAAACCTTTCACTCCATCTCCGTAGCCCACAAATACTCCCTTTTTAGCTCTTGGTTCTAACTTACCTTCACTGACGTGATAGTAAGCCGTACAACCAAAAGCTTTCAGATTTGAATAATCAGCAGCTTTTCCTGACCACATCTCCATAGGTGTCTTGCACTGTATGCCTGTATGTGGTCCGCGGTTAACCAAGTAGCAAGCTATACTAACCACTTCTGCCCAGAATCTTCTATCTAGCCCAGCATTAGAGAGCATGCACCTTGCTCTCTCCAGAAGTGTTTGATTCATCCGCTCAGCTACACCGTTCTGCTGTGGTGTATTTCTGACTGTACGATGTCGAGCAATCCCTTCACCCTTACAGAATTGATCAAATTCAGACCAGCAGAATTCCAGCCCATTATCAGTTCGCAACCTCTTGATCTTCTTCCCTGTTTGATTTTCCATCAAAATTTTCCACTCCTTGAACTTCTGGAAAGCTTCACTTTTATGCTTCATCATGTACACCCAAGTCATCCTTGAGTAGTCATCAATAATGGACATAAAAAATCTGCAGCCTCCCAAAGACTCAACACGGCATGGACCCCAGCAATCAGAATGGATATAATCAAGTGTGCCTTTTGTTCTGTGAATGGCCTTTGGAAACTTGTTGCGATGTAGTTTTCCAAAGACACAATGTTCACAAAACTCTAGGCTCTTAACCTTATGACCAGCAAGAAGATCCTCTTTTGACAGAATTTGCATCCCTCTTTCACCCATATGACCAAGTCTCATGTGCCATAACTTAGTCATATCCTCCTGGTGAACTTCTGACGATGCAACATGGGTTGAACCTGTAACCGTGGAACCTTGTAGAAAATACAAAGTACCACGCATGACACCTTTCAGAATCAGATTTGAACCCTTCCAGACCCGCAAGACTCCATCTTTTCCCGACCAGCTGAATCCCTTGCTGTCCAAAAGACTGAGAGATATCAGATTTTTCGTCATCAATGGAACGTGCCTGACCTCGTTCAATGTGCAGAAGCTACCGTCATGTGTCCTTATCTTGATCAAGCCTGTCCCAACCACCTTGCAGACAGAACTGTTGGCCATCGAGATGCTGCCTCCGTCTACCTGCTCATAAGTCGTGAACCACTCTCTCCTAGGACAGATGTGATAGGATGCCCCAGAATCGAGAACCCACACATCTGAATGATGAGTGTGCTCATCCGCAACTAGGGCAATGTCTTCTTCAGAATTGGTGTCTTCTTCAGCAACAGCAGCAGAAACTGATTGTTTTTCCGATTGCTTCTTCTTCTTTGGACAATCAAATTTCCAATGTCCCTTCTCCTTGCAGTAATTACAAACATCATCCGGCTTTGCACCCTTCGACATCGGCTTATTTTTCTTTCCGCCGTTTTTCCTTCCCTTTCCGCTACTGGTGAACAGATCGGAAGGCTGTATGTCCGTACTTGTGCCGTTAGCCTTATGCCGTAATTCCCTGCTATGAAGGGCCGATCTGACTTCTTCCAGCGACACAGTATCTTTCCCAACAATGAACGATTGAACAAAATTCTCAAACGACATTGGGAGAGATACTAACAGAATCAGGGCAGCATCTTCATCCTCGATCTTCACATCGATATTACGCAATTCTAATAACAAAGTATTCAATTGCTCTAAATGTTCCCTGAGTTGTGTACCTTCAGCCATTCGTAAACCGAATAGACGTTGTTTCAGAAGCAGCTTGTTGGTTAGAGATTTTGTCATGTACAAACTCTCCAGCTTCAACCACAGACCAGCAGCAGTCCAGTCTCTTCATCCGAGACCTCCGTGATGACGTCATCCGCGAGACACAGCATGATCGTCGAGTGCGCCTTTTCCTCCAGAATCGCCATCTCAGGAGTAACGACGGCGTTCTTGTCTTTCGACAACGGCGCCCAGAAGCCTTGCTGTTTCAACAAAGTCCGCATCTTGATCTGCCATAAACTGAAACTGTTCCTCCCTGTGAATTTGTCGATTTTCACGTTCAAAGCAGACATCTCGAATTCTCCAAGAACACCGATTAACCGAGAGGCTCTGATACCAATTTGTTATGCGGAATTTGATATAATACGAGAAAATATAAACGCGAAAAACAAGACAACAGATTTACGTGGTTCACCAATAAATTGGCTACGTCCACGGGAAGAGGGGGAGCAGTTTTATTATGGAGAGGCAAAAAACAGAATTACAGAATAGGGTTTGCCATAGCGTCTATATATAGTGCTAAGCTACGCCCTAACAGGCTTGGGCCCAAAATACATAATTGACAGATAATTAAGGGCCCAATTCAAGGCATTCAACAATTATCATATAGAGACCTATTACTCACTTGACCACGATTAAGTTATAAAATATACCATTCACCTCGACAATCTCTCCATGATATGAACACCAAATATTCAAACTTAAATTCATCACAAAAAACTTGATCCTTTATTGTTTTCGATTTAAAAAAAAAATGTATACGGTTGAATCGATCACAAGGACAATACTTATTAACCCATGACTTTGAAAAGGATCAAGTAACATTGCATGATTGACAAATCCTCTAACACCTTCAGTAAATTCATTTTTCATGTCTTCACGAATTTATTAGTTCTATCACACTTTAAAAACGACGAGCCATTTATAAAAATATAGATATTCGTTATAAAATTTAACTTCCCTTCTTAGTCAATGACTAACTCTCACTTTCTAGCTTTTTATCGAAGTTCGGAGTTAAAAGGATAAAATAATTTATCAAAAATTTCAAATCATCATTTTTTTTTTAAACCAAAAGGGCTATTGTCAATGCGATTTTCTTTTGACACATAAGAACGTTTTCCTCCGTAAAAATTAAAAATTGCTGCCCGAGCAGCAATTTTCTTCAAAAAAATGCATTTTCCTTTCCCCCTAATATCACTACTATGGCAGCCTTTTCGTAGATTTTTTTTTAAAAAAATCTCGATGGAATCGCTGCGCTCGCAGCATTATTTTTAATTATTTATTTTTTGCATTCGCTGCCTTGGCAGCCTGAAAATTAATTTTTTATTTGGAGGAGGAATTTTGCTGCCTACTCAAAGATTTTTAATTTTTTTTGATAAACGTGACCCCTTAATTACTTCATAATCTTTAAGCAAATTATCCTAAACCTCAGGCACATGTTAGTTTAATTTGGGTCCCATTAATGGCGATTCCAATTGTCCTGTAGAATCCAAGCCATTTGGGCATCATTTAGTCACCCAATTTCCTATGATAAACCGTTCGTGCGATCGGTTGGTATCAAGAGCTTACCTATCAGATTTTACATGCTCCGTACAAGAATTCAATCGCATATGGAAATAATTCACTAGTAATATGAGGGCACTATAACTCACAATGCCCCATACTTCTTTCAGTACTTCAGTATTTACTTATTCGATCTCTCTCCTCTTAGACAAATGAACTCGAATTTATGTTTAATTTTATATACACAATAACATTCAATTGTAATAGTGACTTGTGTATACAAGTTATATTGTTCATTTTCAATCCTCTTCCCTTTCTACTAGAATCTATTGGTTCTATATCAATTGCTTTCCTATACATACAATGCATTTTGAATCACTCATGTCTATTCCAATGAAAAGTTAATTTCACTTTTTGGGATCTCATGCAATGAAGAAGCAGTGAGCCATTGTTTCATTAATCCATTGATCACTTAATACACGTGGTATAAAACACGTGCTATGATGTTCTCATATTATATTAGTGTGTGTCTCATTCTTTTAATAATCCAAACATCGTACAAATTTTGGTTTGCACATCTTTAGATGTCTTACTCGATATTTTCTTTTCAATGATCCTCAAATTCATCTTCTTAGAGAGACTCTAATCTGGATAACAAAACAAGTCATAACATGGTGGTGAAACTCTTCTCTTTATACTCCTCGACATAAGAGACGATTGCTTGTGTGAAAGAGTCAATCTTCTGACTTGTTCAGCTTACTTTATTTTTAAAATCAATATCACATGCGTATAAGATATGAATATAAATTCAAAATAGTCATATATTGATGAAATTATTATGACTATGGAGTAATATTACAGTACATAAATATTATCATATTATACGTAGACCTATAGCTTTAAGATGTTTCTCATACAAGTCTCTCGATATAGCGTTTGTAAAGGATCAACTATCATTTCACGAAAGGTGTCGGTGGGATCAATTGAAATAATATACAGTTGAAAAATATATGGCGTATACTTTGATATTAATTCGCCTACATATCTTCGTTGTTACCTGAATCACCGGTACTTTGTGTTCTGATTTAGGAACAAATGAAGCTCTTACAACTGAAATAACGGTATAAGATTCTAATGGAAACAATAACGACTTGAATGAATAAGATAAGAGCAGCAAGGTGGAATGAATAACACAAAGAATCGTAAGAGAAGAGATCGTACGTGTAGAAAATGGTTGATAAGACCTTTAATGCGGTCTATATTTGTCAGTAATCATATCTGAAAGGGCCATTGATCTTTTCTACAATATACCAGCTATGCTAATATGTAGCTTGTAATATCACTAAACAAAGTGATTTGGGAATATATATCAAGTAGACAGAAAATGTAAACATGAAAGAGTTTCTCAGATCGATCATGATATTTGCCTTAAGAAATGAAGATGATGTCTTAGATTATGACACTCGGATCATGATAAACAAAATTAAATCTTTAGACCATGAAATAATGTCTGCAGGCCATGAAATATAATGTTTTTGAACGATGAAGCCTTCAGAATATAAATAGTGAGTAAAGAGAATGTATTTTTTCTGATGTACTTCGGGCATTTAGTGATACTTGTGACTTGATTCGATAGAAACTCCCTTTAGATGTATTCCTTTTTGAGTTCCATGTGGCTTGAATCAACAGTAGATCCAATAGTTCTCGGGCTCAATATAATTTCCGTGCTTAATGTAGATGCAACTGTTGGGCGCGTGAAGTTCTGGGCACAATGCAATTTCCAGGCACATGTAATATCTCAATCTCATTTATTCTTGGGGAAAATGCAATAACTTTTCTCATGTAAATCTCGGGCTCAATGCATTCTTCGGGGATATGCATTTCTCGGGCACGTGAAATTCTCAAGAAAATGCAGTTCTCTACCACATTCAATCGCGAGCACAAGGCAATCTTAGGCAGACACAATCTTGGACACAATACAATTTTCCAGGCTGATGCAAATCTCAAGCGCATGTAATTCTAGGGAACATGCAATCTCGGGCACAATGAATACTTAGGCGCAATGCAATATCGGGGCACAATGCGATTCTTTGGCACACGCAGTTCTTGGGCACAATGCAATTTTCGGACACATGCAATTCTGGGGCATATGCAATCTCAGACTTGTGAATTTTTTGGGCAAGATATGATAGTTGAGATCATTAAGTAGTTTAGACCTCCGTCTTGTGTTGGAAGGATCAATTGCCATTATTAGAAATTGTAGTATAGAGTATCTTGGTCCTCATCTTTTTGGAGGGGCAGATATGCTTTTTTTGGTGATTATTTCGCTAAAAATAATGTTGCTTGACCTTTCGTCTTATCTGAAGGATAGTGTGCCACTTGTTGGTGATTGTGGGGCTCTGGATAAGGTAGCTTGATTCTTCAAGCGATGTTGAAATCAATTCTTGTATATCTACTTGTATTTTCTTCATTCAAAGAAAAATTGTGAGTTTATAAATGAGGGAGGTTGATCTGTTTTGATCGATGTGCTCTATTTGACTTGACATCAAGAACTTTTCTGGGCATTTGCTTTGACGAGAAGTATAAATAGAAAAAATAAAGTTTGAAAATATTTTTGAAAGCATAAAATTATTTAGGCTGTATAAAATAGTGTTGAACCTTTGAGCATGGCACAATTTGAGACTTTACAAGGGAAAGGTCCTTCCGATTCTGATACACATCATAAAATTTTGGAAAATCATTCAAAAGATTTATGTCCCGTATAAAACTTGTGTTATTCTGATATGTTCTTGTAGATTGTAGCTTAATTGTTATGAATTCTTGAGAGGTCCATTCTTGATTTTTGTGGAAATACTCTTTGACAAATTTTTTGAGACTTTAAAAAGTTCTGCACAGTTTCAGGAATAAGGGATAATGTTAATTTTTATAAGAATTACATTAAACTCCATATGAGCACCTACTTATCTCCTCTGAAATGGAAATTACGTCTAACGTAGTCCCAAATTACAAAAGAAAGAACATGAAACAGACTTAGATGTAGTTTCTCTTCACAACATCTAAATTGATAGATTTGGGCCAAATTTCCCCGTATATTTATGCCAATATGAGTGCTCCACCTGTCAACAACTGAGAGACTACATTTTAACATTGTCAATTTTATGAAAATTTATCATTTTCTTCATCTTGATTTGGGAAGATCCACTTCAAAATCAATCCTGGTGAGAAATGTCAAGGTATGACCTTCTTGTTGAAAACTATGAATATTCTATTTTGATAGAGTTGACCATGATAGACAACGTTAATTCTTCTTCCGTCAATTAATGCTAAATTCTCAGACCGCATTTGCACTCATTTAGCATTGCTTAGCTCTACCTCTTGAATAATTCTAAGATATGGTATCTCTAATTCAATAGGTATGACAGCTTTGTTACCATATACCAGAAAATAAGGTTTAGCCACGGTAAAAGTTCTGATGGTAGTACAATACCTCAACAAAGCGAAGGGTAGCTTTTCATGCAAATGCTTGTAATTATCGATCATCATGCGCAACATCATCTTGATGTTTATATTTTCATCCTCAACCGCTCCACTCATTTGTGGTCTATACATTGTCAAGTTTCGATGATTAATCTTAAACTACTCACTAAATGCTCTCATCAAAGCAATATTTAGTTGGTTTCATTGTTAGTAATGATTGACTCAAAAATTCTTAACCTACAAATAATGTGATTTTTGACAAAATCACCTATAACTTTCTTCATCTTCGACTTGGATGTTACTTGTTCGACTGGATTAATGATATTACATGCCCCAAGCTGCAAATGGACAAGGTGTTGTAAGATGGAGTTTGTTGGGATGAACTCGGATCATAACTGTATGAGTCTGACATTGATGAAATTTCTGAACATAGCGAATACAGTTTGTCTCGATGGTTAACTAGGATTATCCTAATCTCAAAATCATTTTTTTAGAGTATAACCGTTCATGTGAGGATCACATTATCCTGCAAGTATCTTTTCAACCAACCTGCTAGTTCTCCAGCATCAACGCACCACAGCAAATCCAAATCGAGAGTCCTTCTGTAAAAGACTTCTGCACTTAGGAAAAATGGATTTGTTTAACCTTCGAACTATGCATTTTTGTGCACTAGTTGCATCTTCTGGATATTCATTGTTCTTTAAATATTCTTGAATATCATGGTACCAAGGCTTTCCATCAGGCTCCTTATAACATGAAAGCAATATTTTGATTGCTCATATATATACGTGAATGTAAATGGGATCAATTTGATTATGATCAAGATGCTGAATCATGGATAAAGTGGCTAACGCATCTGCAAAATTTGTTTTGGATCTTTGATACATGCTTGAATTCTGTCTTGATGAACCTTTTTTAAAACTTATGCACACACTCCAAATATGCGAAGAACTTCTAATTCTTTGTCACCCACTCTCCACAAACTTGATGAATCGATAAGTCTGAATCTCCTATTATCAACATTTCTTGGACATCGAGGTTAATTACCTGTTGGAGTCCCAGAATACAATCTTCATAGTTGGCCATATTATTTGATCAAAGGAATTTGAGTTTTGTTGATACCGGAAAATGTTTGCCAATTTGTGAGATTAGAACAACTTTGATGCCACATCCGCTTTGATTTTTAGCTCCATCAAAGAACACCTCCAACCACCGTATTCTTCAGAGATATCTTTCCCCCACAAAAGCTACTTCTTCATATGGAGACTAAATTCCAAACAATTTAAAATAATTTACTTTATAAAATTATACTTTTCAAATCATTTGAAGTAATTTTTTCATTTTTATAATTTTAAAGATTATTTATATATTCTAATAATATATATATATATATATATATATATATATATATATACACACACTCAAAAACCGTCTAAAAAGATTTTAGTTTTACCTAAATATTTGGTTAATTAGTTTAGCTAATTTTTACTTTTTATTTTTGAGTTAATTAGTTTACAATTAAATTAATTCTTTTATCTTCGTTAAGATTAAAAAGCTTGTTAATTAATTATATTAATTCATCTTCTTTTAAATCTGGCCGAATTCAACTAGTTGCTTGAACTTGATCGAAACTGCAATTTATGTGATTATTTTCTTAAGTCAAACAGACCACATTCTTGAATTAATTATCAAAGCCCATTTCCTTCCAATTTCCAGACCCAAATATCAGTCCACTAAATAATTCCCAATCTAATAAGGGAAAATTACGCAACAAAGCAAGCTATACTATTTAATTACTCATCATAGCTATATTATGAAATAATTATAATTGACAACTAACATTATACATTAATTACGTGGGCTGACTTCGAATTTGTATAATTAGTCATGTTTGTATATGTATAATTCGCCAGATTATACAAATATGTATGTATAATATACAATTATTTTACCTATATACATATACAATTCACCTCTCTCACTCTCTGCCCTCTCTTGCTCGCCTCTCTCCTCCCTCTCCCAATCTCGCTCGCCCTATATACAAATGTATATGTATAATATACAACTATATACATATACAACACCTCTCTCCCACTCTCTATCTCTCTCACTCGCCTCTCTCCTATCTCTTCCAGTCTCGCTCGCCTCTCTCCTCCCTCTCCAATATCCCTTGTCATATATACAAATACATATGTATAATATACAATTATCTAAACAATATACATATACAATTCACCTTTCTCCACTCTTTTCCCCCCTCTCTCTCCTCTCTCCTCTATCTCTCCCGGTCTCGCTCGCCTCTCTCCTCCATATGACATGTAGCTACAAATTGTAATTATCAGCATATATCTATGGATAGTAATTAATTGTTTTTAAGTGAAAACATGTGAAAGTTTCCCCCTTTTTAATGCCTATTTTATTAATTCATTATCAACTTTTTTTACTTCTTTAAAAATCATCATGTTTTCATTTTTTAAAAAGGGAATAGGGTCAAAAATACCCCCAAGTTTATTTTATTGTTTGACTTGGCCCTTGCTGTTAAAATGAAGTTAGATTTACCCTTATCATTACTAATTTCACCATATATACCCCTCATTTGATGGAAAGCCCCAAATTGACTCAAATTAGCCAATTTTACTTAAATTATCCAATTTTAACCCGACCCGACCCACCTAAGTATCACCCATTTTTGTTTACCATTATAACGGTTCATCTTCATCTTTAAAATTATTTTTTTTAACAAAATGTAGTCGCTGATAGAAATGCAGACATTATTGGAGTTCATACTTTACAAACTCTTACTCTCTTTTGATTTTTGGATTACAGAACATATTATTACTGAACTTTTTACATGTTTGAATTTTTTTTAGCAAATTAAAGCAAAAAGATGCCCGGAAATATTCTAACACCCAGCTGAACAGTGCCAAAAAACAATAATATCAAACCAAAAATTAAAATAATCCATAACAAAATTTAATAGCATACAATCAATGACAAACTTGAACAAGTAAAATGTAAAAATGAAAAATTATTAGAGCTTGAACTCTCTAACCAAATCTTAAACACATAGAAAAGAATGAAAAATGTAAAAGGAAAATAAATCATAACAAAACGTAAGAATGGAAAGCAAATAGAGGGTCATCGGAAAATGGGATGAAGCTCGATTGTGAAGCTATGTTGGTGTTGTTAATTGGTTCGAGAAATGGGTTTGCTGATTTTGGCACTGCTAGAGAGGTGGTGGTGGTTGCTGATTTGCAGAACCTCCCCGGAATTGATGGTCGTTCTTCAAAGGAGTTGGAGCCAAAACACATAAACAATAAAACGTAAGAGGGGAAAAGGGAGGTGAATGGAGGCAGTCGCTCTTCGCTACAGTTCGTGGATTTTGCTAATTTTTTTATAGGCATTTCGAATCAATTGTTTACGTGTTTTTTTTAAAGGATCCCAAGTTCAAAGATTTAGATGATGAACAAGATAGAACAAAAATCATTTATATTATTCGGTCGGGTCGGATCGAATTAAAATTGAATAATTTAAATAAAAATTGGTTAATTTGATCAAATGAGGGGTATATGTAGTGAAATTAGTAATGGTAGAGGTAAATTTAGTTTCATTTTAACGTCAAGAGCAAAATCAAACAATAAACAAAATTGAGGGGCATTTTTGACCCTTTTCCCTTTTTTATTTCATGTAACAATTTTTTCATAAGAACATAAATATTATTTTTTGGACATAAATAATTATTTATTTCAATATATTATCTAATGATGTCCAATATTGAAGTAAGTTCGCATAATGAGAATATTAATTTTATTAATATTAATTACGATTCTAATATTTATTTATACAAGGTGAAAACAACAGAGGATACTTACTATACAAATATATTTCAATGAAGGAAATATAAGACAATTAATTTAATTAAGATTGGTTTGTAAAGATTATAATTCAAATTTAAAATTATTCTACACTATAATTTATCAAATACTCCATCATTTCTAATTAATACTTGAACTGGAACTTACTGAATATATGGTGTCTCAATACTAGAATCATTAACTCTAACTAAGTGATAGATGCACCCCTTGAAAACGAACTTTCTCACATTAAGGTACGAAATAAAATGAGCCTTAGGCATTGCTGAATTTTCCTTGAAGTACGAAATAAAACTAACTTTTTCGGCTTAATGTTTTGCAAAAGACTTCTCAAAACACTAGAAAGAACTCTCAAGACTTGACTCTTGACTATACCTTTAATTTGAATGATGTATTCAAGATGATGATTAATGTAATGAATGATTTCTAGATGTTTCGAAGTAATGTAGATTAGTTAGAATCAAAGTAGAGTAAATGTATCCTTTGAAAGAACTCAGACGGGCTAAACGTCAGAGAAAGGGTTGGGATACGCGACCCTAGTGCAAAGGTGGCGCTCTAGCCCTTGCCTAGAAAACCCCCGACGAATTTCTTTCTCGCTTTCTAATCCTACCTAGCCTAGAATCAAATGTTTTCTTCCACACTCACTTAGATTCAATAACCCAACATATATAACGATAATCTACACAAAACAACCTTCAATTATGAATAATCATCTCAATAATCCATCAAAACCCCAACAAATCAAGATTACAAATGAAATTTCAAGAAAACTCATCAAGAACTTAAATCCTTCAAACTCAAGAATGAAATTGCATTAAAATAACATGATTGGTGTGTGGGTTAACGAACCATCACTATGAGAACTCACATACCTGTTAGGGATCAAACCCTTGGAGAAACAACCCTCGATCCATAAGAAATCTAGATGTACACCTTGAACCTTTCCCTCTCTTCTCCTTTTTTCGCTTATTGAACTTTCTTCTAAAATCAAAAGCGTGTTTTGAGATAATTTCGGGTAAATTTTCTTACTGGACAAACTAACTACAAATGGGCATATCTTTCTCATACGAGCTCGAAATGTAGCAAACTCGATGGAGTTGAAAAGAGGATTCCCCAGAACTTTCATTTGATATCTTATGGTTCACCTGACTCATCATGTACTGAAAGTTATGATCATTTGAAATTGACTCAAAACTCACAACTTAAGTATGACTTGCAATATTTTAGATTTTGTTATTTCCAATTTAGTTATTTCTAATTTTAGTTCTTTCAAATATCAAGGTGTTGCAAAAATAAACTCATGAATAGAAAATTCTTCTTTAGGCTCCAAACTTTAATACTTTATTAGATCATACAATGAACTACTTCATTAATAACATATCTACATATAATATATTAATATGTGAGTGCACAAAATATAAATTACTAACATTGCAATCTCCAATAGTCGATAATTATTGTGTTGACCTCTTTTTAATAGTACTCTAATTTTAATTGTTTAAATTGATCTCACCAACAGGGCCGGAGCTATGAATTGAACAACCTTCACCAAAAAATTACATCATATATATGTAGGTCAAATATTACTTTTTTAAAATCAAATTTGAGCTCGAATATCATTTATTCAATCATAAATATAAGAAATACTTGTATTTCAGGCCCAACTTAGAAAAAGAAAGTTAGCCCAAATATATCAATATCTTTTCTATTTCTTACCCTAGTTTTAACATTTTCCCTATTTGTTTCCGAATCCTCCTCTTTCATATTCTTCTCCGCCGCCTTCATGATTCTCCTTTGTCTCCTTTAGTTTATCAGCAGTCAACCATGGCGGTGTACCTCTACGCATATTCAACAGCTTCAGTAGGTACTTCTCCTCCTTATCTTCCTAATCTATTATGTTTCTTTATCTTGGTTTAGAATATTCTGATTTTTGGAGCAAATATCGTTGCTAGTTGTGGAGCCAAATGTGCTGCTCTCGATCTTCCTCTTTATGACAATGGAGTATGTGCTTTGGATGTATAGTCCTCGAGTTTGGCGATTTTCTCTTTTGTAAGATCATAAGTTAGAGCAGGTAACTCTTTAGTCCTCTTCGATTTTAATCACTGGTATTGGAAAAATTTTGAGGTTTACATATAAAAATCTTGTGAGACTCACCACATCTTGATTAATGTAAATGTTGTCTATATTGATTGTTTATGTCCTTTATCTTTCTTGTTTTGATTCTCAAACTTGAGATTTGTGCTTTGTTAATGTTTATAACTCTTCTATAGCTGGTAATTGTTCAAACTTTTTGTATTCTTGTACCTTCGAATTACTATAAGCACTATCTACTAGCTGATTTCCTACTCAGTAGAAATACTGAACTTTGAAGTTGTTTTGTTCCATAATATATCTTGCTTCTTCCGCAATGTCTAGTATCTCCCATGATGTTTTCTACACCCTAAGTATCATTTTCATGATTCCCATTGATCTTTTTATAGAATAACTTTCTTGAGCTTGTTTTTTATGTAGTAAATTATCCCTCTTAGTACTGTTGTCGGGTCAAGTATTACTTGATATTGATATATTAAGTATTTTGAACACCCTTAACTACAACAATGAGCCATAGCTCAGTGGAAAAAGTGTGTCCAATGTACATAATACCCAAGTTCGAATAACTCCATCTATGTTTTGTATATTTTGTTTAATGTGGTCTGCTGTAAAACAGTTAATTAAATGAAAAATGAAATACTTTGTTGTATATTGAGTGGTAACTTATTTGCAATAGTGTTTTGTATATTTTGTTTAGTGTGGTCTGCTATAAAACGATTAATTAAATGAAAATGAAATACTATGTTGTATATAAAGTGGTAGCTTAGTGACAATAGTTTGGTCAAGGTTGTTTGCCATTAAGGTTCAGTTCCCCATGGCCACATTTTTTTTATGTTGGCTTTATATTGGACACCCTTCATGAATTTTCTGTCTTCCCACTTCTCACCAATATAATTGTGCTAATTTCAATATTTTTATCATGAGTTTAGCTTAAGGTTATGATTAGTTCATTCCTAACCCTTTGGCTTCCTAGAAGGGGGAGAAGACTCGAAACACCCAAACTTTTCAACATGGTATTAGAGATTGAGAACATTATAATTATGTGAAAATCTTTGTATCTCCAAAACGAATCAATCCACATGTGAGAAATATGTGAGTTGAAAACATTATTAAGTAAATAACTAAAATATGTGTTTAAATTCAACGAATCTCATGAGAAAATAAATTAAGAAGTGGTGAACATATATACATAAAACTAGACATGGTAATTTTGTAAAAGCCCTTTGCGAACCAACACTATTGGTGGGAAATGAAAAAAAGTCAAATGTTAACTTTTTCTCTACCTTTCACACTATATGCAATATCCTTCTCTAAGTCTTTTATTTCACCAAATCCCCATTTCTCTCTTTAATTTACTTTCTCTATTTTTTTGTTCTCTTCGTATGGCCAACTATCATGCTAAGAATGTACCCTCCCCCTCTTACTTCTCCCCATTACCAATCTCCCCCTCCCTCTTCCCCTGCCCCTTCTCCTCATCGTGTTTGCGAGAAGGCTACACAAACTACTGACACTAAGATCTTAGGGGTTTATAGGAGTAGCGCCCCCATACACTTAGTTAATGAACCTCCAAGAAAAAAGGGAAAACATGTTGAATGCTGGGAAGTAACATATGTGGGTTCGGTCCAAAAGGCTCAATATTGAATGTGTTGCACATGTGTTTGCGCTTGTGCCTCAACCTGCAGCTATACCAACACCAATACTAGAATCATCAGAGTTGTTAGAGAGAATGAGAACCCGCCATGTATGTGCAATTGTGTTTGATACACTAACATTGTTAATCATCCACATGCATTCTCATTCGGAAGTGAGTTGTATGTTCCTGACCAGGACATAGATTTTGACTGGTCATCACGTTCACCATCATTTGAACCACTTACACTTGATGAAAACTCCAACAATCTAAATGATGATGCATCTGTTGATGTTGCTGCTCCAAAAGCTTCAACATTAGGCCTTTTTTCCCGAACCACATGTATTCCTTCCCCAACATTCAGCATCTATAGGGGAAGCTGATGAATGCATGGGAAGTAACGTTTGTGGTTCGGGAAAAAAGACCCAATGTTGAAGCTTTTGGAGCACCAGCAGCGACGAACGCATCAACATTAAGATTGCTGAAGTTCTTATTAGGTGTAAGTGGTTCAAATAGTGGTGAACATGATGACCTGTCAGAATCCCCGTCCCAGTCAGGAACATATGAACTCACCTCCTGATGAGACTGCATGTGAATGCTCAATGATGTCAGCGTATCAAACACAATTTCACATACATAACAGGTTCTCATGCTCTTTGACAACTCTGGTTATTATGGTGCTAGTGCTGGCACAAGCGCAGAATGCATGTGTATCAAGTTCAACATTGGGTGTTTTGGACCGAACCTCAAATGTTCCCTCCCAATATTCGACATGTTTGCCTTCTTTCTAGGGGGAGCATTGATTGAGTTGATGGGGGCATTACTCCCATAAAACCCTAAGAGCTCAGTGTCATCAATTGGTGTAGCCTTCTCGTGAGCACGATGAGGGAAAGGGGCAGGGGAAAAGGGAGAATGGGGAGGGGGGCCCACTACATGAAAAAGCATTTTTAGAGACCAACATTTAGGGAGGAGTTGAAAATGTGTTCCTCAATAGTATCCCTATAGGGACAAGTTTTCCTTCTCGTCTCTTTATTTTTTGTTACAACGAAGAGATTAAATCTGGTCTCTACAGTAATGAATAAATGGTCCCCAAAATAAAATTTAGTGGGTTAAAAGGCACCATTCATCACTAAATTAAAATATATTACTCTTTCTTTTTGGGACATTGTAAAATCCCTAAACCCTAATATGCTCACCTTCAAGTTTCCCTACATTGAATACACCTCTTCTTGTTCATATCCGTCGACTAAAGTTGCCTCTTCCAACATCACCAACCTCAAAATTCTTTTGATAGCACAAAATTAAGAAACCAATGAAGCTAATTTCCTTCCCTTCATGATTAACCCACCTTCAAGTGATGCTCTTTCGATATGACGAAGAAGATTACAGTTGGTCTCTGCAACAACCGTAATAATCTACGAAATGGGGGTCATTTTCTGTTTCACTTATTTGATGATCTTAGATTTATGAAATTCAATTATCAATTTAGTAGTTTTTCCAGATTCCTCTTATCTCATTTTGAATACCTAATTGAGTTCTTTTCTCACTTTGAATACTCAATTGAGACACACTATTGGTATTCTTTTTCCTTTTTATATATGTGTTGGTTGCTCAAGGGGTGTGGTCATAGAAAGTAACAAATCATATTATATAATATATTATGTTCTTCTTCGATTGTACTGATTCCTGTATGTTTATGAATCACATAAAAATGTGTTATATGTTACCCACTCTTTCAGTCCGAGCTCAGTCCTAGCAGGGCTATCTTTTCCATGCCCTCTCAAGTTCCCTCTCAAGTTTCAAGGTTAATTGTGATCACATGTCTGAAGTCATATATACATTATTAACTTTGTTGTTTGTTTCTTTTACTTGATATTTAAACTCAAGTTCTTGTCTTTAGATATATTCGATTGAATGTCTCTAAAGATGTGAAATATTTCTAATTCTTTGAGCATTCGCTATTGCAATCAACTATCCAACAGAGATTCGAAATAGTGGATGTCATCAGGAAGTTGTGTATTAATGTAGGTAGTTTTGAAAGTGAATTTCAATTGCTTGAATTCTTACTTTGTTTATCTGATTTCAGGTACTTTCTTCGCTTGATATCCTTATTGGCGATATTTAATCTACAAATTTTGATTTTTGCTTGGTTTTTAATGATTTTTATTGTGTGCTTCAAATTCTATATGAACGACATCGAATTAGTTCTATATGTGTTTTTTGGTTGAAATAATATGGTGTTGGCTTTTACCTATTTTAAAGAAAAAAACCTTTTCTGGTTGTGTTATTATTTCTTCTCCAAAAGAAGTTGTCCACTCATTTTCACGTTTCAGATCAAATGTTTGGTGAACAAGTCAGTTATAGTTCTCGTTTAAGGTAAAAATATTTCTCTAAATCCCTTGATATTACGGTTACTAGTGCAGACTTTTGCATACTTCAGTAGCAGTGTAATCCTTTCTAAATAACAGAGTGGAAATTCAACTATTCTTGGATGTTGTAAAACTCTTTGGACTAATTTCTTACATTGTTTGCTATGTCAAGATATTAATAGATTGTTCTTTACAGTGTAAACTTACTTCTTTTCTTAGCGTTACTAGATAATTCTTGCAAAGAAATAATAAGTGCAAGAGACTTCTAACTTAAACTCTTTGAAGTTCATGTCTGAGAATATATTGTAAAACTAATACACATATAATTTCAGCTCCTTGTTAGGAATCTCTTTTATATATATATATATATATATAGATATAGATATAGATATAGATATATATATTATTTTTATTTTTTTCAATACACCCTCAGCTCTCGATCTAAATTATTTCTTATGAGCCAAACACTTGGAAATCATTGATGGAGGCAAGACTTTTTTTGGGCCACACGGGCCATCTTATTTATTTATGGTAAAATAAGAGAGAGAGAGATCAAAAATTTATTGTAACAATAATCAAATGATATATTTAAAAAAAATTATTTTGTTAGTTCATTTATTAAAAGACAAATCTTTAAAAAAAATTACCTTAAACTTTGACAATGATGATTTTTCTAGATTCTTAACTTGAAGTTGGAGACTTGGAGTTCTTTCTGTGGAAATGAGATCATCAAAATATCGGGAAGCACTATACTCTTATCAGATTCCTTTAACTAGCGAGAAAATAGGTAGGAATATCATATCATAAATCATAATATAAAGATTTGTTAAGTGAAATTAATTAGGCATATATAGTATAAGTATTTAGTAGGTATGAATGTAAAGGGGTATGTGTTTGTAATTATAGTATAATTTTTTAGTTTCCCCTTTTATTGATGACTGATTAATTGTTTATAGAAGCACATTGCTTCTTCATCGAAAGTTTCCTCAAAATATTGTTCATGTTCCATCCTAAGTATACCTAAAAAATATCAATGACCATTTCATGCGCGCTATTATACTGACCATTATTTTTATATAGAGACCTATTACTCACTTGACCACGATTAAGTTATAAAATATACCATTCACCTCGTCAATCTCTCCATCATATATACACCAAATATTCAAGCTTAATTCATCACAACAAACATGATCTTTCATTGTTTTCGATTTAAAAAAACTGCATACGGTTGCATCTGTCACAAAGACAATAATTATTAACCCATGACTTTGAAAAGGATCAAGTAACATTGCATGATTGACAAATCCACTAACACCTCTCCACGAATTTATTAGTTCTATCACACTTTAAAAACGACGAGTCATTTATAAAAATATAGATATTCGTTATAAATTTTAACTTCCCTTCTTAGTCAATGACTAACTTTCACTTTCTAGCTTTTTATCGAAATTCAGAATTAAAAGGATAAAAAAAAAATTATCAAAAATTTCAAATCATCATATTTTTTTAAACCAAAAGGGCTACTGTCAAAGTGATTTTTTTCTGAAGCAATACAAAACTGATTTAAGAGACAAAAGACCACTAACAAAACTATTTCCAAGATTAAAGGATCTAGGAAGCTTAAAACATTTTCTTGGCATTGAGTTTTCTAGAAGCAAACAAGGGTTTTGATGCAAAAAAGGAAATATGGTATATAAGTGATCAGTGATTTAGGCTTTACAGGTGCTAAGCCATTTCAAACACCATTTGAAGTCAACAAGAAATTGAATTCACTTGAATTTGATCAATATATGCAGAATGATACTGATCAATTGTTTGAGTTATCATGGTGAATATCAAAGGAAGATAGGAAGACTCTTATACTTGACCATGACTCGACTTACATTGCATTTGCACTTGACTTAGTCAGTATATGTATTCTTCTAAGGTATCTCAAATGTTTGCTGCAACAAGGGTAGTTAAGTATATAAAACAATCTCCGGGCCTTGGTGTGTTTATGTCGATCTTTCTCTCATTGTATTCTGTGTTGTTGATTGGGCATCTTAAGTGAGTACAAGAAGGTCAGTTACTGTTTTTTTACTTTAACTTGGAGACTCACCTACCTCCTGGACATCAAAGAAAAAGTCCACCATCTCTGGGAGCTCAACAGAAGCTAAGTGTAGAAGCTTAGTCTTCACATTAGCTGAAATTGTCTGGCTAAAGGGGTTACTTTCAGAGGTTGGAGTTAGTCTCAATAGTCCTGTTAATGTTAATGTGTTTTGTGATAGCAAGTCTGTAATTTAAATTACCACTAATCGTGCTTTTCAAGAACGAACTAAACACATTGACATTAATTGTCATTTTATCATAGAAATGGTGCAAATGGGCTTGGTGAAACTGCATCACATTTTCACTACTAAACAACACGTTGATATTTTTACCGAAGGCCTTGGTATTGGTCAACACTTTGGTGTCCAAGCTAGGCATGAAGAAAATCTTTATGGCTCCTAGCTTGAGGGGAGATGTTGTGGAATTAACCAATTTCACAACAGTGCCTTGAAGATGATTGCAAGTTGGTTCCAAGTTGTTTGTTAGTTAAAAATTTGTTAATTAGTTAGCAGTTTTAGTCGGCTAGCTTAATGTGATGTGTATAAGCATTAGCCTTGTAGATCAATTGATAGTTTTGAAATATATGAAAAAAGCCTCCACAGAATGTTCTCTATGTTTTACCATCTTCTTTTTGGATTGGGTATCTTTTGATAATGTCTGTTAACAATAGTATGTATTTTAGATTCATGTCTAAAGTTTGCTATATTAATGATAGGCGGAATGACCCGAACACTCTTGTATTTTGCTTCAATTGTCACCTAAATCCTTCTACTCAAAATTATGCTAATTGAGCTCTTAAAGTTATTAAAAGACTATTTTAAACTCTTTTAACCGTTGACTAGGATTATGTGGTGTTTTGTTTTTACTGAATCAGATTAAGAGAATGATTACACGCATTTAAAATCAAGGGAAGACAATTTTTTAAATTTCTTTATAAAAGAATTAAAAGAAAAATATAACAATTTTAAAAAGAAATTTAAAAAAAAAAAACATTCCAAAATATGATGTACATTTATTCCTTTATCCTCACAATTTTACCTAACCCCCACCATCACCACACACATCGTCTTCAATCTCTTCCAATACTCTTACACACAATCCTTCCTCTTTCTCTTCTCATATGCTACCTGTCATTTGGGAATTCTATAATGATTGGGGAAAAATATATTTATTTAGATTTAGATGAAAGAGAGGAGGGAAAAAGAGGTTCTAAATTGTGAAATAGATGCAGATTTTAGATGGTTTTTGAAAAGTATATGTTTGATTATTTCTAAATGTAAGACAATTTTATAGAGAGCATTTTAGAAGAATTTTCTATAATGACCCATTTTTATCTCCTTCTCTTATTTCTCTCATTTTTCATTTTAGTCACTTTATTTATCACCACCATTAAAATAATAAAATTATAATTAAAAAAAACAACAAAGCTTTGCTTATCACTAATTCCTCTTCAACGTAAAAAAAATTCACTAGTAAAGAAAAAAAATGAATGACATGTAGCAAAATAGATAAAAATATGGGAAGAGAAGAAAAATTGAAAGAAATCAAGAAAGAAAGGATTTTGAAGATTAGTTTGAGATTTAATTTTAAGAAATATTATTTGTAATTAAAAAATGAATTGGCAATACAAATCTGATGTGGACAGTAAGGTGTTATCCACACCATCGCAATAGGGAGACATCTATAATCAGATGAGTTTAAAATAGTATCTTATAATAACTTTAAGTGTCCAATTAGCAAAATCGTGAATAAAAGGATTCATCTGACAAAAGAAGTCAAGTATAAGCGTTATTTAGGTCATTCCGTCTTAATGATATTGTTATTGAGGTTTTTAAGCTTTATGGGACAGAGACGAGACTCACATCTCTTAATTTAAGGGTTTAGTTTTATTGGACACATAAGAAATGATAAATGAGAAATTTTAAATTTTGTAATCTTATATTAAAGATATGTTCATTCTTTTAAATTTTGTAATTTCAAAGATATGCCAAATGTTTGAAATTGAGAACTTATTAATTATAGAAATACAAACTCTTTTGAGACAAAGTAAATAAATAAAACACTTAAATTGATACACTACTTATAATATGTAATACATACTATAATTTTTAACACATGTATGCATACAATTAAAGCAAGAGCCAGTGAATATGTATTATATTCCCGGTTACATTTTAGTTCGACTCTATATTAAGAAAATGAATTTCTTTTTGTCTATATTAATAAACTAGTAAACTTGTTCATACTTTGCGTGGTTATAAAAGTTATTAGCAAATTTTCTTAAGGTATTTTATGAATTTAGAAAATAAAGTATATAAAATTTTCATATGTATATTACATAAAAAATTTAATTTTGTAAATTAAATTAACTAGTTATACAATTCTTTCAAATTATAGAATGACATTTCTTTTCTATGAAAAATTATTGTAATATATTGTATATGATGACCATTTACAGTGTATTATAAATAAATAATTGAATATACATGCAAGGGGTTAGAATGAAGTTTCAATTTACAACAGTGTATGGTTTGCTCTGGACAGAAATACAACAATTGAGCACAGACATGTTTATTTTTTGAAGCAATTATAGGTGAGGAGGTAACTAGTGTTGTTCTTCAATTTTTAGCACAAACCAGATGTAAACAGACTTCATTTACTCTCATTCCTAAAGGGTGCAACACCCTAGCTCCATTAAAGAATATAGACCTATTTCTTGTTGTACAACAATGTATAAATCATGAGTCCAAGGAGTAATGGACTTGTTTTGTCCTTGGTAGAATGTTAAAATAATTTTAAAGCCATGATTTGATTAAGTGGTATGGGAGGAAAGGGATCTCACCTATGTGTATGTTCAAAAGCATGTATAAGAAGCTTAGCGGTGGGCTATTTCACATGCCTCAGGAAAAACAAGACAACATCAAGTTTACAGAATCACTCTCGCAACAACAGCCTAACTCGGAATTTAATATAGGGATGTACTAAGATTTTTAGAGCCCATTTAAGAAAAGAGTTTTTTAGCCTGGCCTGGCTAAGCCTGTTAATTTGAGGGGCTTGAGAAATATAGATAGGGCCGGTCTGTGGGCCAATAAGAATTAATTAAAAAAATATAATATAATATTAAAATTTAAAATTAAAGAGAGTCTAAATTCAAAATAATTAAGTTAATATTTCTGTTAGGAAAATTGTATATAATAGCAACTTATTAATTCAAATTAAATGCTACAAATATATTTTGATTTAATTGTACCCTATATAGCAAAATATAGCTATTTTCGTCACTCTCCTTTGTGGAATCTCGCTCGCCACTCTCGTTTGGTGGAAGACTCGCTCACCTCTCTCGCTTTTTGTACAAACACAAATGTATAAAATGTGTGTGTGTTTGTATAAAGCAAGAGAAAATTGTATAAATACATATATTTTCGTCCCCTCTCTCCCCTCTCCGATATCTCGCCCGCCACTTTCCCTAATCTCGCTCGCCAGCGTCGCCTCTCACGCTTATACAAACAGAAAGAAAATGTAAAAAATTGTGTTTCTTTTTGTATAAGCGAGAGAAAAATTATATACACATGCAAATATATATATTTTCATCCTATACACTTATAATTATACAATAAAAATACTCTCATGCCCAGTTTCTTTTGCCTTTCTCTCTTTCTCGTTTTATACAAATTTAAATTGTATATAATTTCTCTCTTTCTCGTTATATACAATTCGATTCAATTGTATATTTCCTATCCAGGTCTCTTTTGCCTTTCTCTCTTTCTCATTTTATATAAATTCAAATTGTATATAACCGTCTTATACACTTATAATTATACAATACAAATATCTCCCTGCCCAAGTCTCTTATGCCTTTCTCTCTTTCTCGTTTTATGTAAATTCAAATTGTATATAATTTCTCTCTTTCTTATTTTATACAATTTGCTTCAATTTTATATGTATAACAAATTATAAGTATATATGTTTGCTATGGAGCGCAATTATGCAAATTTTGCTATAACATAAAAATATGAATTTTGTGTTTGCTATATGTGAAAATTATCTTATTTCTATTTATATATTTATTCTTTTACTTGAAAAAAAAAACTTAATAAATATTATAAAGATAATTTTATTTGTGTATTTGATGAACAAATAGTACATTAACATGATGTAATAATGTTTTGTCGAATTTATGATGATATTTTTAAATTATAATTTCTAATTTAATTTAATAATTATAAAAATATATATTTTTAAAAAAAAGTGGACTGGTTGGGCAAGCCCGTAGCACACATACTCGTGGGTTGGACCAACTATTTTCTGGCTCACGTTAAAAATGAGCTAGCTCTACCTGACCTGTAAAATATCAAAGCTGATATGTGTTAGCCCGGATGGCATAGGCTAACCCATATTAACAGCTCTAAATTGTATACTATGTCAGGCAAGAGAGAAATTACAGAATTTTCCAAAGAAAGTAAGAACAATAGAGGTGATCACCAGGACCATTATTCAAAAAATCCATTGTACAAGTAGTATGCAACCGAATTATGTGAAAATCTAAGGTACTACAATTAACGAATTATGTGAAAATCTAAGGGACTACAATTAATGGGAGAGATATTTACCTCTCAATTACAAAAATTAAAAGAAAAAAAAATAAAATTATGGAGATTTAGAGTAACACAGAAAATAAAATTATTGTTACTAAATGACTATTCGGAGATAAAAATATAAGTATTATAATTAAGTATTCAATTTTACCAAAAATTCTAAATTATTATATTTTTCATTTTCTTTCTCTCAATCTTACTTAAATTAATTGTTTCATCATTTTATTTTCTTCGCCTCGTATGTCAGATTATCTATTCCGGCAAAATGATGAAACAATATTACTTTTACAAAGTTGTAAATTATAATTAAGTTTAGAAATTAATTTTATCTTAAAATTTCACTTTTCTTCATCCTCCTCCTCCTTCCCTTCTCAAAATACTGCAAAATACATAAAAATAATTTAAAAATTCTTAGATCAATAAAGCAAGAGTATAATTGAATACTTCATATGTTTATTACTTAGTAGAATTTATGATCAATTGAATTTAACTTATATAGTAAAACATACTTTTAAAAAAAGGGAATAAATATTAAAGAGAGTTTAACAAGAAAACTTTAACCCATCTGATAAAATTTCATTTTTCTACTTTCTACCCCCCCCCCCCCCCAATTCTCCAAATACTGCAAGATAAAGAAATTCTTTTTAAAAAATATAATAATAAAGTAAAAGTGTAATTGAATACTTCATATGTTTGTCACTTAACAAAACTTATGATCAACGAGTATAACTTCATTAATCAAACATAAAAAGAAAAAGGAAATAAATATAAAAGAAAGTTTGAGAAGAATTGCTTACAATTTTTATCATTAGCCCATCTGTTTTCTTTGTATTTTCTGTAGATATCTACATATAATCAAATCAAATAAATACAAAACTCAAAATACTATTATGATGATCGAAAAAAAAAAAGATATAGAATACTTGTGCCTTTCTTTTAGCTGAATCATCTCAAATCAACTCTACCACATATTCGAGAGCTTTTCACACACATATATACTGTATAGTTTTGATCATTTTTTTAACGAAAAATTTATAATGGCTCTATTTATAAGATTATAATAGGAAATACTAACTGGAATCATGGACATGGCTATTAATAAAATTTTGGAATTATGATCATGAAAAATTATGAGAATAATGAAAATAAAGACAATTAAAATTTATATGAAAGAATGTGAGTAAATGAGGAATAGTAATTGTCACATTCATATTTATAAAATAATAATAATAAATACATAAATAAACAAATAAAATGTTTAAACAGTTTGAATTTCACATTTTGGGTTGTAACTGAGCAAGTAATTACTCCTATTTGGTGTGATATGTTTATTCATTTATGTGTTTGTTTAAGGTGAAAAGTTAGAAATAATTTTTAAAAAGATAAAAATAGATAATTGCAAATGCTATTCATTAGAGAGTGTCACATCAGCTGATTTAGATTCAATTTTATATGTAGATATAGATTATGAGAGTTTTATTATGTTTTTGTTTTTTACTATTGACATTAAATAAAGTAATTATAATTGAATTTAGAGTAAAAAGCTTCATTACTTAAATCAATTTCATAAAATATATATTTTCTTAAGAAATGTATTAAATCATGATAGACAATTTTAATTTTAGGAATATGTTCTACGCTGCAAGCACCAATGAACAAAAGAGAAGAAAGCAGCTTGAGTAACACAAAAACGGGTGAAAACACTTGGAGAGTGGTTTGATAGTCGGTTAGGATAACGTTATTTATATATTAAATTTTATATAAATAGTATCTTATTTTGTAATATATTTTTATTATATATAATATCTTAATACGTTGTTTAAATTTGTAACTTAGCGCAATGAATAGAAGAGAACAAATGCATACGTAAATTATGAGAAAATTAATATATATTTTTCGAGAGAACTATTGAAAATACTCCTAAACTTGATGCTAATTATTAATTTTATTTTTGAACTATTGATAGCTTTAAAAACACTTCTTTACTTGACTAATTAAACTTAAATACATCATGATCTTGTGACACACCCTAAATTTTATTCATGGTTAAGGGTGTTTTTTCAGCACCTCACTCAGTTTTTTATTTAGGGCCCGTTTGGCCATATGATATGGTATCATGATATCGTATCATGATATGGATTCATAAGATGAAATTGAAGTTTTGTTTGGACATGATATATGAAATTTTTGTGTTGTATATTTTCTTATAAACATAAAAATTTAATAAGTTGTAAAATAATTAAAACACCCTCAATTGTTTATTCAATCTTATCAAATAAAAAAAATTATAAAATCGCATAATAAATTATTACAAAGGTATTTTTCTCCATTAAAGTAATTGTTTCATCTAGCTTTAATTTAATAAAAAAATGAACATAAATTGTAGTGCTCTAGTTTTTAATATACTTCTCCCACATAGTACGAACAATTTCTTCAAGTTGAATTTGCATTTTTCGATCATTTGACTGAGAAAACGAACCAACATTGTTACTTTGAGCCATTTGTTGGTTAATATCATCCGTAACTATATTTCATGTTTATAGACCATAAATATTTCATCACTTTAACAATCGATTGATGTGAGTTAAAAGTAATTATATGTTGGTGAGAATAATAAATTTTATGTTGGTAAGAATAATAATTTTAAAAATTTATAATATGATTATAAATTTTATTTACATATGAAATAAATGCTTAGTAGATATAAATGTGGGGTTGTTTTAACAAAATATAAACTTGTTGATCAATTTTTGTATTGAAATATCTCAAATCATGGTATGAAATCACCATGTAATTCCATATCATGCTTTTTGGAGAATATGGAATTACATCTCATGAGATGGAATCAGCGTATAATCGCATGTCCAGACGATTCCATCTCACGATACCATATCGTGATACGGTATCGCATGACCAAACACTTACTTAGAGTCTCATGCTCCTAGAAGAGTTTGAGATTACTTATTATATCATGTTGCATAACAGGGGTGTATCTAAGTTTAGTTATTCAAGTAAAGACGTGTTTTTAAAACTGTCAGTAGTTTGTGAAAGAAACTAATAATTTGCATTAAGTAACTAAACCCACTTAATATATATTTATTTTAAATTCATTTTACAAGCTTTAATTATTTATTACTAAAATAATACTCTCATCTTATTTAACTTAAATATTTTTATGTGTGCATTTCCTTGATTATACCGCGTGTTTGAAATAAAACTTTCATCTAATTTTGTTTTAAAATAAAAGTTCCTTCTTAAGTTTGTTAATAATTTTTTCATTATTATTTATATCACCCATAAATTGTAAAATATAAATAAACATAAAAAAATTAGTCAAATAAATTCATAAATAAAAATTATATTATATCATATAATTTTTTAATGGAAAAATATGAATTGTCATCAACATAAAGAGTAGTGAAAACTGTGAATGTTACTAAAATAATATGAATATACATGGATGTAAAAAGGGAGGTATAAAAAGAATTTAAGGGAATATTTTTGTCATTTCAACCTATTTTATTTTGGGATAAGTTATCGACATTACTATTCCCCCTAAGGAGAGGGATAACTCAATATTCATTACTTAATTTCCAGACAAGATATGTTGAACTTGTCAACCAAATAGACGGATGAGGCACAAGTACGTCCAACACTATGATCGAAATTTTAAAAACATACTTTAACTAAATTATAATATCCAAAAATTTAAATCAATTTTTTTTATAATTTTATACAACTTTTCGACGTACGTGGACTCCAAACATCTCTCACGCACTTTTACTAAGTGGAGTCACAGATATATCACATAAATCAAAAAATATATAAAATTAATGGTGATATAAGACACAAGTATCCACCTAGATTATGATCAAAACTTTAAAAACACGTGTTAATTAAATAATATAATAAAACTATAATTTAATCCAAAAATAACATTATCGCAAGACTATTTAACAGTGTACTAATCAACTACCGAACGCCCCCTAAGTTGAATTTAATATATTTAGCGAAGACTAAAAGCGAAGTGGGCACATTAAAGCATCGGAGTCAGGTGTAGAAACTGACTTCTCGTGATATACAGGGGCGGAATAGTATCAACAACACTTTGAAACCTCTATTTAAATAATACTTATATTCTTTCTGTTTTAATTTAACATAAAATTTAATTTTTAAATTCTAAATTAAAAATATACTAAAATATTTTTTAACATTATAACTCTAAACGTATCATATGAAAAATTATAACTAAATAATTATTTTTAAAAATTAAAATTTTTTAATATAACATAAAAATAATAAGACAAACGAATCGAAATAAAAAATGTATATATATATATATATATATATATATGAAGTATTTGAATAAAGCCCTCCGTGCCCACTTGCAAACCAACTTGCTTTCTTCCTAATCCCAAAAGAAAATTAGGAAAAACAAAACCACAAGTTACCTTTTGTTTGAACACCAACTTGGTTTAAAATATCAACTTTGTTTGATTCTTTGATCACAACCACCTATATTAATAATATTTTAACTTCGACTAGTACTACTTATTTATTTTTTAATATAAGAATAATTTATGTTTTCTTTTTTCTTTATTTCAATTTCATTAATCAACAAATGCATTAATTCAACTTTTCTCGAACATGTTCCTAATACGGAAATTTTTAAACCCCTTACGATACCATTTGTTGTTATAATAAGGAACAGTAGAGTATTTAAATGGTTAATTTCCATTCCGCCAGCAGATTCATTGTTCAAAAGCCATCAACTTCATTTATCGTCAATTATTATTTTAATAAATAATTTATTCACAATTGGTGAACCAGTTCACTATATAATAATTATTAAAGGAATTAAAGCTTAACTAGACAATTTGGAATTAAAAAACATACATAGGTTCATTAAATGTCCTACATAACCCTCCCCCCCACCCCACCTTATGATCATCCACTTTTGAGCCTATTATGGAATGACACTTCTAATAAAAAAAAAATTCATATCACAAACTAGAGGTTCTCATCGAAGTAAATATGTACTAATTATTTTAGATTTTTTTTCCTAATTAGTAATACTTTTGGATATTTAAAGGGTTAATCTTATTTTTGATAATATATTAATGCAAGATTTTACATTTCTAATATCAAAATTGTTTCCTAATTTGAGGTTTAGAGGAAGTGAGCACCACAAATTTGCCACATTCCAACCGTCAAAGGGAAAAAGGAAAAAAAAATTACCAAAGAGAACTAGTAATGCCCAAATTCCAATTTCAACTTAACTAGTATAAAATGTTTCAAACTTAATTAAAGCAAAGATGAGGGGAAGAACAATACTACTTAATTATTAGATACTAATCTCAACTATATTGTTGACTCTTTGTATTTGATTTTTTAGTGTATTATTTCAAGTAATACAATTAACGATTGCTTTTATTAGAATTGGTAATCACCAACACTTGTAAATGTGTAAAAATGGCACAATGGAGACATCTTGGTACAAAAGCTACCAACTTATTAGGAGGCCTCTAAGTTGAACCCTTCCTAACCAAACTATTAAAGAGGAGGAGGAGGAAATAAACAAAATTGATACTCCCTCTGTTTCAATTGGGAGTTGATCACTCTATTGACTTCAATTCGAAATAGAAAAGTCAAACTAACTAATGTTAGTATATTAAGTTTAGATATAAAATTAAATATTTAAAAAACTACATAAAATATTGTAATAAGTTACCATAATTATCAATATGAAAAAGTATTTTTTCCAATAATTAACAAACTGAAAAGATTAGGATGAAAGAAAAATATCTTTGACTGTTAATACTTTGTATATATTGAGAAGAATATATGTGATGGTGACAAAGTGATTAGTAGTTATACAAAATACACAGCACACCATTATATACCATAGTAACACGTTTAAACATTTCCAAGAACCAACCTTACAGTCCACGAAATCTACCAATCTATGAATTTTCAGTTGTGGGTCTTCATCATGATCTACAATAACAAAAAGTACTCTATCCATCATTCATAACAACAAATTAAAAGTAGTAACACCTAAGTTTTTTTTAAAAAAAAAGATCCAGAAATGTACAAAAAAGATTATTTTTTTAAAAAAAGTAATTAATCATGATCCATAGATAATTTATTACTCTTTGACGTTTTAGCCAAGTTCTGTGCGATTTGGGCCAGCGACTGCAAATTGCACCGCACAATCGTATCCACAAATACACACGTTTCTTCCTTCGTATTCCCTTGTGGTACATCCACTACATACGACTCTACCACCACCGTCGATCCTTCTTCCGCCGCCCGGTGCAGCGTCGTCACCGATCGGTAATTATTCAGCCGATGATCTCCTCCCACAACGCTAAAACTCAACACGTGTTTCTCGTCATCCAAAATCTCCAGCCTCTCCGTACTAGAACCCGCGGGTAGTCCGGATACAACCCGGACTTCCCTAAGCGTACCGACGTCACCGTCACCGACGATGACGTGGCAGCTCTTGAGAAAGTGTTTGTACGCTTGCGGATTATCGAATCGGCGGACGAGGGACCAGACGGTGTCGATTGGGGCGGAAATGGACTGCAACACCGCGGAGCAGCACTGTTCGGGACCCACAACATGGGTGTGATGATGCAATACGTTTTCAGGGACAGAAGTGGAAACCGGACTGAACCATGTTGTAGCCTGTGATAGTTGCGGTTGTTTAACCGCTAGTGTGGCGGTGGTTGGATTAATTCGATGCAGTTGAAGGGAAGAAGGCATCTTTTTTTTTTTTTAATTATTCTCTACTCTTCTTTCTCTTTCGAAAAAAAAAAAGAGATAGAGATTAGAGAGATAACACATATACCATTACAAAAGAAATTAAGAAACGAATATATACTTACTTTGTAAATACTATTAAAGAGAGATGTTTAGCACATCGCTTACGCTGGCTTCTGCAAGTGGATCATCAACTTGCTTAAAATTCATTTGGACGGAGTCTACTTGCATTTTGCCCTTCTCCTTTCTCGTTTATTACCTCATCTGCCACACTCTATGTAATCCCAGGTTTCCTATACGGAAATTACTAAATAGCCCTTCATTTCTCCAATAAATACAACCGACGTCCCTGCCCATGGCGGTGATATGCCCAGCCAATGGTTTGCCCTTTGATTCATCTGCCACCTGTCTTTTTCAAGAGATATCATGTGGATATATATATATTTTTTTAAACACTACTAATAAGAGAATCAATAAAAACTCAGAAACTTTATTGATTTTTCTTGATTAATTATCAACTATTTTTTTTTTATCAACCGAGGTACTATGATAATATCTCAAAGAACAAATAATACACGCCTCACGTGTGTATGTACAAATTTTCATAAATGGTGTTGATACTTGACAACAGACAAAATTTCCTAAACAAATTTCAAACTTTGTAAAATGTTTTATAATAATTTATTATAAATAGTATTTTATGCGTATTTTTTTGTATATAAGCTAAGATCTAGCATGAAAATTCATCATCTATTCGATTATCAGTAACGAATTTAAAGTTTTTTATTTAGGAATTCAAAAAAATAGGGATTAAGAAAGTGAAAAGTGACTAAGCTTTTAAAAATGAGATCTTGAATTTTTTTGGAATTCAAATCTACACTTAAAAAAATGAGAAAATTAGGAACTGAAACTAAAAAAATAAATTGAAATGCTCGCACCGATAGTGGACAGTAGACACAAAAGTTAACTATAAGGGATTCAAAATTAATATATCTAGATAAAAATAAAAATAATTATCTTATATATATGGTATAATTTCACCAGAAAAATAATATAATAATATCTAAAAGAACAAATAAAAACGCGTCTCATGTATATATATACAATTTTTCATAAATCTACATGAAAATAAGTACATAACTAGACATCAACATATACAAATTTTCATAAATCTACTACTATCATATAAATAAAAATAAGCACATAACTAGACGTCTAACATGCATGCTTCAGTTATATGTTTTCATTATAATTACTACTTGGCTTATTGGCCAAAGTTAGACATTTCAGGTACAAAGTCCTAAGTTCAAATCTGGCCAACATACTTCTTCTCCATCTTTTTCATGCCTTTACTTTATGTAGTTCTTATAAAATAATTTATTTCAATTATTAGATACTAATAATCCATATTATTACTTATTTATATTATAGTCACTTCAATTCATTCTTTTTAGATTCAAATGATAAAAATTTTGATTAAAATTTTATAATGTAATTTTTTATCGTATTGATATGTAAAAAGCTACTATTTATAGTATTTTTCATATAGTTTTTTAGTATCTATTTTTTTGTTTAAAATGTTCAATTAATGTAATCTAATTTAACTTATAAAATTAGTCAGACTTTTGAAAAGCGTAACATGACAATTTAAAGTGGACGGAGGAAGTATTAATTTGTGAATATATGTGGGGTTTTAAAGATTTGAACATTTTAATATAGAAATATAATGATTTGAAAACTTTAATTCTTTGTTTTAATTTCTAATTTGATATATATTTGAAAATTATATAAAAAAAGAAGCTTAAAAAGGCAATGTAACAATTTAAAATATTTTTAGAAAAACATAGTTAAAAAACATAATGAAATTTGGTTAACTCCATTATTTTTATTGAAACAAAAAAAGTTGCTTATATTGTTTACAAATAACATAAGAATTAAAAAGTACATAAATCGCAGTAAAATGACAACTAAAAATATGTGACAATCATATAAGAAATTTTGTTTACTTTCCTAAAATTACTTTTATCACATAAAATAAAATAGATGGAGTAACATATATTATTTGAAAATAACATAAAGTTATCCCATAAATTAACAATTTTTTAAAATATTTTTTTAGAAAACACATAAAAAAAAATTAGTTCACCTTTTCAAATTTCATTTGTGTCACATAAATTATAAGGAAAAAAACTAACATACATTGGGTCTGCGCTGGCGCGGAAACATAATATATATATATATATGCTGGCGCGGAAACATAATATATATATATATATATATATATATATAATTGTAATAAACTATTTGCATGAACTGACGTCGCTAGGTAAATTTTCTTGCAAGTGAAGCTAAGAACATATACTAAAGTCAAACACGAATGTCTTTCTATGTAGGTAAAATCATTGCTTCTTCTATTCCCATATATATTTATATATATACGACGCTGCACGCGATTAGGATTTGGGTGTTTATTAGAATTTTATGATAAAATTATGTCATATTTATAAGGTATTTGTTTTATGTATAGACAACGATTGTAATTTTCTTAATATAGGACTAGAGGTTGATTTAGGCATTTATGGATTTAAACTTTATCCTGAGGTTCAAAGTTTAAAATTTCATACTTCACGAGATATATTATAAGTTTTCAAACTTTGTTAGTGAAAATGTGAATCCACCAATTATATGATATACTTTCTTTTTTATTTAATAAAAAATAAGACATATTTCAAACACTTAGATAATATTATTATCAATATTTTACCTATGTTGAATCTTGTTTATTTAATAAAAAAAATCTATAATAATATACTATTCTATTTAAAAGTTTATTAATTTAAAAAATATTTTTTAAATTTTACAAAGAGTCTTTGTATTTCTTAAATTTCATGTCAATTCAAATTACGTAATAACGATCGGAAGAGTAATTATTTTGTGAAAACAGGTCATAACCATGTCGAAAGGGCAACCATCTAATTTGTCCAAATTTATCTTTATATATACATTTCAACGTGAGGAATGGAATATTTGAAGATAAAAACACACATATTATAACCTTTCTTCTTTTTAGTTATTGTGTTCGAGTTTTAGTTTTAAAATTAATTCATTTTAAATTTTTTATTTTACTTTTGATTAATATAAAGCTTTTATAGAATCACAATTTTAATTTTCTTTTATATATTTATTAAATTTCTTATCGTATTAAAATTTTACAAACAAATTAAATCAAGAATTATATACTTACAATATGGTTCGTTTCTTGAGATTATCAACTTGTTGGGGTCTCGTATTTCTTATCCACTTTTTTTTCTTTTACTTTTCTTGAGGAGGCTGGTGAGAGTGCACTTGCACAAACAAGTTGCTAATTTCTTTCATATTTAAACAAATTATTTGAGATGATGATTAAAGTTATTGCAATTTGTAGATAAAAGTCTAACAACTTTGTACTATTATTGAAATTCTCTTGGAGATTGATAGCAATTTGAAATTAACAATGCCCCTAAATTATGATCCTATATTTAATTATAAGGAAGATCAATGTACATTGTATCTACCTGATAGTGAACTAGCGAAAATTGATTTGAGTTAAAATGAATTGGATTAGAATTCACTTATATGAATTTAAATAAAACATGGATTTAGTAAAATATGAATTAATTAAAATGGTCTTAGTCCACTTTAATCTTCTAAGACAAAAAACTTTTAACTTTTATTTCCAACCGCTAAACAAAAATTACAACCGAATATTTGAACTATTAATTATTAGCTTCTATGTAAACGACAGTTGGTCAATACATGCAAATTATTTTCCACACCAATGACTTGTATATACTAGTATTAATATTTGCTTTAAGCTATTATACCACCACAAAATTATTTTAAAAAATGAAACCTTGATTTTAAATGGATATTTGACAAATAATACATGTATCACAATGATTAAGCATTTGAGGTATCTAATGATCTATATATCTTCAGAAGCTAATTAACCAAAAGGGACATCATACAAATGGAATACGCTTTATGATGGGCATTATGAATTCAACTTAATTCATTTCATCTGGCACGAACTATACGTGTACATGATATACATAGCGTGATATGATCATATTTATTTTTATCTACTAACTTTAAATTCTTATTTTGTCTGTAAATAAAAATAATCGTAAAAGTGAAAAGGTTAATGGGATGTAATGAAACACTCCACGCTTTCTTCTAAGTTGGGATCTAAAATTTTCAAGTTATTATGATCCACTTGACATTAAAAGTAGTATTTGATTAGATTGAGGAAGATTCTATGGAGGAATTTGCTAATTATATATTCTTATAAAACAAATAAAAATAAAGCAGTAGCACCTTGTATGAGATGTGCACTCTTCAACAACATGAGTTTATTTAGGGATGTGTTTGGTACAATATTAAAATATTTTTTATTTTTTTCATATTTGATTAACCACTTTCTTTGTGAAAATAAGTTGCTTAAAAACGAGGAAAATAACTTTCTTAATGAAAGTAGGAAAATCAAAATTTATATGTAACATTCCAATAAGTTTATTATCTTTACTGCGCTCTATCCAACCCCTCACACCCTTCGGTACCTATGTACCCCCACTCCTTACCTATCTCACCCCCACAATATTTTACTAGATTATTTGAGTCAATCATTTTTCGTTATTTATCAAACATTAAAATATATATATTTAGAAAGCCTACTTATATATGTATTAAAAAAAGAAAAAACTTTTGTACCAAACACCCCTTAGTTATATATTTATTTGTTAAGCAACTTAATCAACAAGAGATGGACCAAAAGTTTGAGTTTTTGGCTAAAATCGTTCCCGAAATATAACCTAAACTTAAAGTACATCCTTGTGTTATATAAGTGAACAAAAAACAGCCTTGAACTATTCAAAAAGTTGTAAGATTCATCTTTCAGTCTATTTTTTTAAAAAAAAACTCACGCCATCAACAAAATTTTAAATGTATCAAGTCGAATGAAATATATACACATAGTTAAGTTAGTCAAGTTAAGTAATTTTTTTTTTAGAAATTGAAGTTTTAAATCATATTCAGACTAAATATATTCAAATTCTAAAAGTTTCACAGCTTAAATTTAGGCTTTAAGTCAGCCCATGGTTTTGGTTTACACTCAGAACAAAATGGATTATATCGCACACCAAATACATTCGAGGAATATATTTAGCACTACCAAAAAAATAAAATTAACAAATGTATATCGTAATTCCTTTTCACTATTAAAAAAAAATCAGGCTTTCATAACACATAACTATTTTATTAAATTTATTTGTGGCAAAATATGATTTTGGTTGTGCTTTTTTATCCGATGAATCGGTAGAATTTTTCAAATGGTTATTCTCGACATTCTTAAAGTCAATGGGAGGTATTATGCCCCTGACTTTTATAACTAACCAAGCTCAAGCAATGGCTGTTGCCATTAGAGAAGTGATGTCAGGCACTAGACATAGATTATGTCAGTGGCACATCGCTCAGAATGCCTCATCTCATATGGGTTTACTTAAGAATAATAAAGGTTTTTTAAAACTTTTTAATAAGTGTATGTCTGAATGTGATTTTATTGTTAAATTTAAAAAATCGTGAAAGATAATGCTCAAACGTACAATGTAGAAGAAAATAGATGGTTGAGTAATCTTTACAATATTCGACATATGTGGTCTACAACTTCTAATAATGATGTGTTTAGTGTTGGATTGAAAGCGAAATGTTGAAGTGAAAGTACTAATAATGTCCTAAATGGGGTTGGAGATTTAAGCACTTATTTATATTATTTTATGACTAATTATGAAAAAAATGTAGTGACTAAGTGGCGAATGAATGAAGAACATGAAGATTTCAACCGTAAACAAGGTAAGCCGACTCTTGCTGTTAAATATAGTCCAATTTTAGCTCAAGCATCTACAATCTACAATCACAAGATTTATAACATATTTGAAAAGGATTTCTCAAAGGAGCTGGGGCATGTTTTATTGAAACACAAATATGTTGTGATGATCAAGTTTCTAAATATGAAGTAAAAATGCATAGTTCAAGAAAGAGTTGGTTTGTTGAGTTGAATCTCGTAACCTTACATGTGACATGTACTTGCAAGAAGTTTGAATATATGTGTATCTTATGTGTGCACTGTGTAGTAATTTTTACTTTCAATAAAGTATGTGCAATCCCTGATGAATACATTTTGAAAAAATGGACCAAGGATGTGAGGAAAAGAACAAAAAATCTTTCAAGTAAGAGTTGTACCATCAATGAAAGTTCAGAATCTGAGATAGTTTATACTAACAGAAAAATGCAATCTTATTACAGTCTTGTTCATCTTAGCAAATCTAATGAGAAGAGTCGAGAAATTATTCAAAGACATCTCGAAAATGCTTAGCTTGAGTTGGATGACTATCTAGGAAAACTGCCCATTACCTTTCTTTATCATTCAACAAAAGGTGGCGTGGAAAACATAGAAGACGAGGTATTGGACCCTCTTCATGTTAAAGCTCCAGGTGTTCGCAAAGATCATATCCAAAGACATCGGGAGAAACCCAAAAAAAGAAAAACTATGTACTCAGTTAACTTGTGAGAAAACTAGTAAGTACAATTCAAGTTTTATCTTCACATTGTTTTAATTTTTTTTTTTTTTGTGATATATAATTTACTTAAATTTTGTTTACTTATAGAGAAATCGGTAGAAGTTGTTGTTCCATCAACAAATAAATTTTTTGAGGAGAATGTGTGTACTCCTTGTCAAGCAACTTCTCCTTTACTGAAAGTCAATCGACATGTTTGTTTTCTTCTTGTTCTTTTTTTATTTTTAATGTATATTCTCATATGTCAAATAATTATTTCATATTATTGACTTGTCTTAATTTTCTTTTTGTTTGCAAGGATGATACTTTTGATTTTGATATGAATGAATCTAATGTTTCACTCTTAATTTTGTTACCGAGTGTTGAGAACACATCAAGGGTATGTATCAATATATTCTTATATAGAAATTACGTAAAATTTATAAGATTATACACCAATTATAAGATTTTTATTATTTTATTTATTTTAATTTTGTACAGCAATTATACTCTACAAATACGTTGAAAAACAAGTACAATTGAGGCACTGGAGTGCAGATGACTTTGATGATAGTTGCATTACTACGCAGTTTTGGCAAGCTAGTGGGATCCTTTAGTTTAAAATTTTGAGTTCTTTGTGTAGAAAATAATATGGTATTAAATGTTATGAGATAGTTGTTTGGCGAACATAGCAAATTAGTTTTGTTTGCTTTTTAGCTAGTAGCATTTACATGAATGTAACGCTTGAGTAAACTCTTTTTCATTCACAATTCTATTTAAAATTTCAAGAATATGTGTAGTTTTTATGGAGAAAGATACAAAATTAGCTTGAGGTAATGATGCAGATTTTGTATAGTTCTTATGTATATTGAGCTGGATAAATGTAAATTTGTAGTTTTCATGCATAGAAAAGTACTGTATATTTTGTGTTGTTATCATGCATATTGAGGTCCAGAAATATGCATAGTTTGTGTAGCTTTATACATACAAATTAAGTGCATTAGGTTGATGTTTGTGTGCATGCGATATATTTTTTACGAAATTTTTTTCTTGAAAGAAGCTACTTTAAAAATATAAAAAGAGAAACACTAAAATTAAATCAATCCAAACACCATTTTTATCTCTTTTTATCATAGTGCTAGCTAGTGCTAGACAAAGGTGAATTCAAAATTTAGAGTTAGTAACTAAGTTCGCCTTAATTAGTACGTGTAACTTGAGTAGTATGTAATAGGACCATACAAAAATATCTTGTGTATTTGTAAAAGCATGTGATTTACCAGGTGCACAAGTTGACCTGTTAATGTATTGAGCATTCATCAAAGAGATACAATTCAGGTTGATGTTAAAAGAATTTTTGCGGTAGGACAACAACAATTGTATTTCACATTACTGTTAAAAAGACAGTTAAGTTATTTAAATATTATTTTATTAATTATGATATGTATAAATATATATTAGTTAACTCTAGTTAACAATAGATACTTGTAATTCTTTAAAAATGACGCGTGTCATTTATTTATTGAATGTAAAAACCCATTGCGGATAAATTTTTTACGATACAAACCCCTATTTCATCAGTATAGCTCAAGGAAAAATAGTGCTCTGAGGCGGTGGATAAAGTTAAAACTCTGTGAATTAGGATATTGGCAAAACTATTGCATGATGAGGTAACCCTTGGGGTATAGATTAGACCTTGATAAATGGTAGAATTAAGTGGATTTGAATGCCCAAAACTATATATATATATACATGCACTTTTCTTTGAGTGCACACTGCCATCTATACGCACCCCAACATCTGGCGTTTCATATATAGTAGCCTTCTTAACGGTATGGCACCAATCTTACATAGATGAGGGCTTTTAAGGTTGTTAAATCAGCATTTCACTGTCAGCACAAAAAGCTATTTTGGCTTAAAAAATCACTTACTACATGGTCTAATCCATGTACTCTAGCTGTTCCCCCTAAACAAGAAAATGTTTTCACATATATAAAATTAGAGTAATCAGTTAACCGTCAAGTTCAGGTTCAATTGCATACTCAACTCAACTCTACTAGTACACAAACCTCAGGGATTGGAGTCAAATGAAATAGAGGATGAAGGCAAGGAAAAGCTTTTGTGTGGTCTAAACCTAAACCCTAATTTGGATCATAAGAATCTGTGCCTAGCCTAAACCAACAAGTTGAACCAATTTCAAAACTCCATACACCAAATAGTATTTCACAGTATGCAAGCACCGGCTATTCAGCTCGAGTTGCATATATATTATTCAAACTGAAACACACAACTTATTTATACCAAGTCCTTACACATTGCCACAAAGAAGCATAATACAATTACTACTTCACACTTATTTGCTTAAAATCCTGAATCCGCAGCTTGTTGATGCTCAGCTCAAGTTGCAGATATATCTCAAGATACTTAAAACACACTTATTTATACCGACTCCTTGCACATTGTCATAAAGGAGCACTAATACATTACTATTTCACACGAACCAACTTTAAAATCCTGAATCCGCCTCCAAATGTGATGGAACACATTTTTCCTTCACCAGCTAATGTCTGGCTTATGGCAGTTCCTTGTTAGGCAGAGCACTTCATTCCTGCAGACTTCCCATGTTAGAAGCCTTCTCATTTTTCATAATGGCATGGAATAATGTAGCTCGATCCTCCTCAACGATTTCTCTCAATAATTCATCTTCAATTTTTGGTGCTTGCCAGTGAGAAGGGTCCTCCACAAGGTCTTCACTGAATATCATGCTTGATACCCATTCTTTCCATGTTGTTCTTTTGTATTTCTCCTCTTCCAGTGTGCCCGTTGCCAGAAGCTGGTAGACATAGACAACTTTGTCCTGACCAGGACGAAAAGCCCGTGCAATGGCTTGCTTGCTCTTGGAAGGATTCCACTCCGAATCCAGTAATATTACACGTGATGCTGCGGTCAAGCTAATGCCTTCTGCACAAGTTGTAATGGATGCCAACATAACCTTTGATGGTCCACCTGGCTCCTCAAATAGATCCATTATCCTTCCTCTTTGAAAAAGCTCAATGTCACCTTGAAGCACCAGTACTTCAATGCCCTTTCTCCACCCATAGAACCTCTCAAATATCTCCAGAAAAAGATTAATTGGAGCAATATTGTGGCAAAATATCAAAACCTTTTCTCTCCTGAGGAGACAACGAGGAATTAGGCTCATCACAAATTTGACTTTCGAACCCAGCTTCAGATCAAACTTGAATTTCTGGAGAGCCTCCAGCTCCTCTTCCTTGAAGTACTGGCTAGAACATGCTGTCGTTCTGATCAACCAAGGATGGATTGCACCAAGGGTAATCAACAGCTCTAACTCCAGAGGAAATCCTTTGTAGATGGGCCTTTGATTTTGAAGCTTCACCAAGATCTCTTGTTGAAGAGTAGTTGATTTCATCATCAAGGTGTAACATTGTAAACCAGGAAGGTTATCAGATGTTCCACCATCATGCACATCTATGAATCCACCTGTTAGTTTCTTCAATATGTTTAGGCCTTCTTTCCTTTTCTTGGGGATGTCTGAATCAATGACAGTTGAAATTTTATCAATAAACATCTTTCTTGCTCGATTTTCCAATGAAAAGCGCGATGCACCTTTGTTTTTCTTCTTGTACTTGGGATCAAGCTCCTTCAAGACCTCATCAACAAAAGTTGGCCTTGCTAAGGTAAGTGTATTGAAATACTCTCCAAAATTATTCTGAAATAATGTACCAGAAAGTAAAATCCTAAGCCGTGTATTGACCTTCATTAGACCCTTTCTTAACCGGGATTTTGTACTTCTTGGGTTGTGCCCTTCATCAAGTATTAGTAGCCCTGGACACTGCCGCAACACCTGAGCCATATATTTCCTATGCGCATAAGGTGAATCTTCCCGTGTCAGTGTTAAGAAAGAGGTGTAACCCATGAGGAGAACACTTGGTTGTGAAAGCCACATCTGCATTTTCTCAAGGCAGTCCAAGACATGCATGACATCTTGGTTGCGAGGAAGACCAGGACATAATTTCACCTTTTCCCTTAGAACCTCTCCCTTAAAGGTTTGACCACCATGAATTTGGTAGACTGGCACAGGAATCTTCCACTTCAGTACTTCTTTGTACCAGGTGTAGAGTGTTGTCTTGGGAGCAAGGACCAATGGTCGTGACCCAGGAAATAACTTCAGGTAGCTTACAAGGAACGAAATAATAAGTAAGGTTTTCCCAGCTCCTGGAGTATGAGAAATAACACAGCCACCTCTCTCTTTGCTCTCTGGTTGCATTTCTGCAGGTACTATGGATCCAGCAATATTTTTCCACAGAAACTCAAAGGCTCTCTTTTGGTGTACCCGTAATTTATTTCCTAGATCAGGTATCAATGCCCAGACATTTCCTTCCCCTCCTCCTGATGATGAGGGTGCTCTGGAAGAAACAGGAATGGACAAAGTATCAAGGCCATCATCATCCTGCTTGTGATCTGTAGCTTCTTCAGTTCTTTGCTCCTTGCTGGAATTGTGGTTTGACGAAGGCATCTATAGATATGAACGAATGGTTAGCAAGCATGGTGAAGAAAATAAGCGAAAGAGTGTAGCAATAAAAGCCTAAAATGCAAGAATCATAGTCTAGTCTAGATCCGCTTCTACATGTGTACTAAATTACATGCCGAATATACTTCCTATTACTTGTAGGATAAAATGATGACATGGACCATGACAAAGCTCATCTCTATGTCAAAAACATTTGGGAAGTGCCACTGTTTCTTCAAACCTTCTTCCGGGGAAATCCCTCAGACCTCTTAAGCAGGTGCATCAGAATAAGAGAAACTGAAATAAGTTCGAGACTTTTGACTTACAAAAGGTGGTGGAACATCCTTTATTTCGGTGCTAACGAATCCACATAGCCGGCAAATAATTCCGATTTCTTCATTCAGTCGATAATCATGTCGACAAACTTCTCCACGTATTTCAGCTCCTATCCTGACATTACTTGCATATTGAGCATGGGAATCCTGAATCACATTTGATAAGGACAACATCAAACATAAGGTAGCACAGCAGTTATATAATCGATAGACAAAAGGAAAAAACATTCACCGTTGATCAAGACAATATCAAAACATAAAACAGTGACCAGTCCAATGATTTCCAGCAAAAAACACATTCCATGAACAATATGTCTTTGTTAACATTACCAATGCCAGTAATTATTAAAATAACATACCTCACTGTCATCTAGAAGATAACATGATGCCAAGGCTAGTTCCATCTCCTTCCATAACATATCAATTTCTGAAACCTCTTCGTCCCTATTCATTGCGAGATGATCACCCGACTCTCTCTGGCTAGATTTTGTTGACTGAAACTCTTTCCACTGATCAATTATTGGTGGTTGTTCTTTATTAAGTGTGGCATCAATGTTCGCCATGCACCTTCTGATCAATTCCTTGTACACATTAGCCGCTACAGAACCCTTTTTGAATGATCTTATATCATAAATACTATCCTTCTTTGTAGTATTTCTTTTGTATTTCTTATGTGAACCTAATGTCCCACCTCTTCGATCAAGTCCCATGAACTTTAACTTTGAAATTTTGACTTGACCCCAGCGTCTAGCTTCTGGTTTTGTGAAGTTCATTTTGGAAGCTTTCCTATCATGCGATGTTGAAGAACTGTTGAAATGAATATATCTGGAAACTATTTCACCAATCTCTGCAGACAAATGTTCAGGAACATCAACATCAAGTGGAACCTGCTCATGGACAGTTAAACCAGTTCCTGAAGGAGGATGCAGGGGAACAATAGCAAGTTGATGTTGACGGTCAGCTGTAACTGATTTCTTGTCTGCAAGCTTATTTACATCTGATTTGAGTGCATTTCTCCATCCAGATGAACTTTCAGAGGACCTTTTCTCATGAGGTCTGATATTTCCTCCAAACAACTCTCTCTTGTAAGAGCTGGCAATTTCTTCAATTTCACCAGTTCGATAAGCATGATCAGCCTGAATAGAAAGTGCAAGTGGTAGTTCTTCATACTCCACTTTTCTCCTACCCCCAACTAACCTTGTCATCTCAACATCAAATTCTGCCATATCATCATCACATCCATAATAACGCTCTGGCTGTACAAATCGACGCTTTGACCTTCGTGGGCCCATTAGATCATACAGAACTAGAGGCCCGGATTCACTAAGGTCACTGGTAGAATTTATATCTGGGATATCCCGATTGAATTGAATAACAGTGGTTGTTTGAACTCCGTCTTCTAACTTGAAATTCACTGAGTAAGAATGTTGGTTAGAATTTGTTTCTTTTCTGACTAGATCATCATCCACAATCTCATAGACAATCTGGTTATGTATCGATCTCACATCAAATGTAGCTTCTTTCAGGACAGATGCAGTCATTAACCATGTCAGGTCAGAGGAGAATTTTCCTATGAATAGTTTAAAAGTCTGCAACGAATTGCAATCCTCAGAAGAACTCCAACGGTAGCGTTTGTTTTCACAAGGTTTAGGTTCAAGTTTTTGGAGAACTGCAATCTGATCAATGGGCAACATCTTTATCTCTTTACTTAGGGTTTTCTTCAAAATGGGAGGAGGGCCTTGAGTGACATAAACGCTGACATGAAATTTGCAAGTACAAGTGAGCTCATGAGGCTTCCTCTCTATAGATCTTATTTTTCCATCAATCCACACCTATATGGAAGAATCAAAGGTAAATAAGCACAATAAGATGGTAAACTTCACAGGAAACCAACCCCCCAACAAGCAAATGGACGAAGCAGTATGGGCTACTCCAGCAAAGTCAGGAAGAACCAACTTAGCTACAACAATTGGTGAAAAATATCCTCTTAATTGGAATATAAAAGAAGGCAGTACAATTATCCAATGCTTCTACTTACAGGCTTGACATCTTTCTCATCCCCTGAATCTTCTCCTTGGTAAGGGATTGAAAGCACACAAACCTCAAGTCCAGGTCGTAAGAAGCAGGCACAATCAGATAAAGTAGCTTTTCTAGACCTCATTCGAAGATTTGTTACCGGAATATTCTCCTCAATCACCTCCCCATCAACTAGAACATGAGTAGTGATGGTCCCCATATTGATCCTTAGGCGCTCCACAGCTTGCCAAGATCCGCACCAGAATGCCTCAAAAGCTGTCAAACAATACAGGAACAATCAATGTGCACAGTTAAAATGAAGATGTAGTCCTATGTCAGACATATAATTTACATCCTCACTTCTACAGAAAAGAAGTGATCCATATTCAGTTCTCTTGTTTCTCATATCCATCGATGCAAGTAGATAGTTTGCTTCAGAAAAGAATAGCAAGTCAATTCATTTTGAATCAAGAATGACCAACATCTAACTTTTGAAGGAGACTGAGCATCAAGCAAATGGAGGTAATACTGAATGCTTCAACAAGATGCAGCAATATTGCAACAGTTTGACATCTTTTCTTATGACTGAATGACAGTGTGAACAATTTACACTAAAAAGTTTCTGCTTATCTTTCTATATCGCTTATAGCTACAAAGTATGTATGTACTCGTACAGGAAAAAGAAATAGAACTGCTATATGACAAATATGAAGCAGGAGAAAGAGTGAAGTCTTGTCTAAAGGATACACTTCAGCAATGTTAGATGTGGTTACTTTGATTATAGAAATTAATAAATGTCACCAGAGAGTAGACCATCAGGCCAAGGCCTTCAGAAACATAAATAAGTTTGTTTAGATGATGTTTGATTCCTTACTATCCACAATAGCAACGAACAATTAAAATATCAATGTCATCACAAGATTCCACTCCAATAATTTATTGCTTCAATAACCAGAATATATTGCATAAGTGTTCTGACAACTTCATGATGATTTGATGATTCAACTTTCAAAACCACATCCAACTTAAATCAACATTCTCCCAGACAGCTTCTGCTGATAAAATTAATCAAAAAGTGAGGAGGAGACTAAGTTCATAGGTCGTTGCTTACGGTGTGGATCAATTGGATGAGCATTGTAATGTATATGCCTCTTCATCACCACCTAAAGCTTCAAGACCAACCTTGTCAGTAATCAGAAGAAAGAATCAGTTTAGTTGTGCCCAATAGCTGCAATGGATACTGACGGAGCCGGATATGAAGTCAGCACTAAAGCAACTTGCTATGTACAATATTTCCATCTATTGCTGCAAAAATTTTCCAGTTTAACCCAATGTTTCAATTCCTGGATAATAAAAAAAAAAATCACAACATTTTTGTAAGATGACAAAAATAGAAATAATGATATTCTCTCTCATTCCTTTTTGTTTTTGTTCCTCCCAAGAAATGGTCAAATTTTCTTATTCAATTGTTTTTTGTTTTTTCTTTTATCTCTTATTCATATCTAACACAACAAGATTAATCAAATGAAAAATGCATTTCTGGAACAGCCACACCATTTGGACTAAACAAAATCATAATCATAAAACTGGAAAACTTCCTTTTCTGAAGATAAATTCAGTAGTTTTGATCAAAATTCTATATTTGTCTTAAGAAATGTAATGAATATGTATAAACCCTTAATTTAGAACTAATTAACTTCAATTTTTGGGCTCCGCCACTGGACTAAGAAACAAAGTTGCACTAAAAAGTGAAATTTTGAGCGTATCTTAAGTGGTTACGTTCACTAAGGTCAGAAAAGTTTCTCCTTCGAGGAAAAAGACATCAGAAAGCAAAACAAACCTTAGGAGAAGTGTTCTCATAATGCAACTTTGCTATATATGTTGATATTTTGACTTGTTCAGTACCGAATTGTCCATAACCTCTAAACTAGAGCATCGATACAAAAACAGAGATAAATGGAGAAGAACTTAAAAACACGGTTAATTTTCCAAATGCAATAACAAAACGCAGTTCTGTCCAAAATCAGCAGGAATCATCTCGTAGCCATAAAAAAGCTGCAAAAAAATCGCCAAAAAAGGGGGAAAAAAATACTCACAAAAGGAATAAATATAGCAAATAGAGAAATGTTAAAACCTGCAAGTAGAATAATTGAATTGAGCTGTCGGAAAATGGAAATTTGATAGTCCGGCGGAATTCGGCAAGTGGAGTGAGTGGAGAGCGAATAAGGGAAAGGTCCAGAGGGTAAAATTGACTGAGGAGAGGAGAAAAGCGATTCTCTCATTGGGGTTTGTGCTTATTGTCTGCTCATATAATAGATTTTTGTGCATTACAAGTCCAATGTCTGCCTTTTTCCATGACCCTTTACGATAAATTTTAGGTAAATACTTTGGAATCCACGCACTCTTAAACACTAGTGGACAAATATTGTTGGACATTACTTGCTAAATTAAAATAGAATTAATTATTATTTTCTCTATTTAGAAATGTTTGTCATGTTATATTTATCAAAAGTTAATTTAATTAATTTTTAAAGTAAATTAGATCACATTAATTTGATTATTTAAACAAAAAAATTAGATATTCTAAAACTACATGAGACATACTATAAATTACAATTTTTTGCATATTCATATGATCAAAAAATATATCTTAAAATGTTAGTCAAAGTTTTTATAATTTGACTCTAAAAATATATACCATGACAAATAATATCGGACGGAAGAAGTAATAATTTTCTTTTTAGCGCTACCATTAATATTTTCTTCGTCCAATATTGTTTGTCATGATTTCTATTTTTAGAGTCAAACTATAAAAATTTTGATTAACATTTTAAAATTTATTTTTCCATCATATTAATATGAAAAAAATTACAATTTATAGTACTTTTCATATAGTTTTAGAATATTTAATTTTAGAGTTTAAAATATTAAATTAATGTAACTTTAAAAATAAGTCAAATTGACTTTTAAAAAATGCAACGTAACAAACAATACCGGATGGAGGGAGTATAACTTTAAATGTTTAGACAAAAAATTTAAGATGCAATTTTTTTTAAGAGCCTAATTAATATAAATAAATAGCAAAATTATAAAATTAATAAATATATCAATGATTTCTTGATAGTCGCGTAAAATAAAAAATATCCATTTAATATAAAATGGATGGACTACTATTTTGTTTTTATTCATACTAATTTAGCCTCTTCATAAAATGAAATTTTGGAAAATTATGTTTAAACTTTTAAAGGTCATATTTATTGTATTGATAAAATAAAAAGTAATTAATTGGTTCTATTTTGATTTAGTAAGAGATCAGATAATATGAAATAAAAATATTTTTCATGAAATATCATATATAATATGGGAGGTGGGGGTGGGGAGTTCATTTTATTTTATATGTTGTATTTAAGAAAGGAATTGATTTGATTTTAAATGAATAATAAATATTTATGTGACTATAAATTATTTTACTTAAGAAACAGTAAATATTTTAATATTATTAAATATAAATATATTTTTGAGGTCGATTAAAATGAAAAATAAATTATATAAATTGAAAACCAAAAGAAATAGACATTTTCCCGTCGTTAATAGCTTCGAGTGAGTAATCACATTGACATGTGTTTGAGCTCAATGGTTCCAAATTTTGTGTTTGATACTTATCTTATTCATTACTCACATTAGATTTTCTTGATATCGCAAGTAAGAGCCCCTTAAGTTTCAGAAGAAAAAAAACTTTAAAGGAAGAAGTAAATTATGACAGGTTTGCAAAAGTAAGATGACAAAAAACAACTCCTTATCAGCTCCCCAATTAACACGATGAAAGATTTTCATTTTTTATTTAATATTTAAAGTTTATAATAAAAAATTAATTATCTTTAAATTAAATATTGTAAGATATTTATAAGTGACACTTTCAATAAAAAAAATCATAATTCAAATAATAAACACATGAAGAGTAGTTGAATGGTAGGAACGGTAGTTACTGTAATAATGGGGCCAACACTGAGGAGTAGTTCAACCAGTGCCCACTAACTCAGGACAGGGGTGCCATGATTTGGTTAGTAAAAAAAAAGTATTCGATTGATCTCATTATTGTGGTATCAATAATGTGGTACGATTCATTTTGACACAAAATTTAAGAAAATCAAAAATTATTTAAATTTATGATACTTTTTGACAATTTATAGGAATATAAATCATTTCATTAAGAAAAATGGAGAATTTTAACTTAAATTCTCTTAGTCTATAAAAGATTTTAGATGTTTTAAATTCTATAATCTTTCACATGCAAGTAGTTTAGAGACTAAAGAGTATTAAATTTAGAGAAGATGAAATAGAGACTGGGCGTTTTTATTATTTTCATCAATGCATGCATTAAACACTGCAAGGATCACAATACATATACATCTGCTAATAAATATACTAGTGCTAACTCTAGTCGATTAACTTAGAAAGGTTTAGTTGGAGCCAACTGACATTTGAGTTATTCTTCTTATCTTAGCTCAACACCCTCCCTCCCTCCCTCAAGCTGGTGGTTGGAAGATGTCATTCAAGCTCAGCCTGCACATCTAGGCTCTTTGTTAGTAAGTCTGTCAGTTGTTCTTTTATAGAAACATGATAAGTCTAGACTACACACATGGTACAATTTTTTCCCTCACAAAGTGGCAATCCAAATCTATGTAGTTTGTTCTTTTATGAAATATAGAATTTGCAGCAATTTGAATTGCAGTCTTACCATCACAATATAGATGTATTGAAACTTCAACTACAATCCCAGTTCATTGTATAGATCAATTGACCATGTCCCTATAAATGTCATGCTCTTAAATTCAGCTTCAACTTGCAACAATTTCTAGCTTCTTTAATTTCCATGACAATACTGTATCCCCAAACTTGACTAAGTAGCCTGTAACTAATCTTCTGATTTGTAAGCATCCAACCAGTCTAAATTACAATATGCTTCAAGTTTGTAGAAGCTATTTGTTGGTATTAGTAGACCAAGTTGAGGTGCTCCCTTAATGAATTTAACCACTCTTAGAGCAACTTTCATATGTGTCTGCTTGGGTTTATGCATATATTGGATTAGTACTTGTACCACATAAGAAATGTCAATCCTTGTCATGGTTAGGTAAGGTAATCTTCCTACCAGCCTTTATATTTACGTGAACAGGTGGTCCTCCTTTTCAGTAGCCCCAACATTAATGATTAGATCATATTCGGTAAAAATAAGTTTCACATTAGTGTCTTATGGTGTAGTGAATGGTTTAGTGCCATGAAATCTCGTTTCAGAAATCAGCTCCAGCGCATATTTCCTCTAAATCATAACAAAACCTCTCTTGGATCTAGCAAACTCAATTTGTAGGATGAATTTCAATTTTCTTAGATCTTTCATTTTAAACTTAAAGTTTAAGATCATTTTTTGTCTGTTTAATTAATTGTTCATAGCTTCCAATTACACGAAGGTCATCCACATATACTAAGACAATCACTAAGTTCCTAGAAACCTTCTTAGTGAATAGGAAATAATTACAGCGACTTTGAGTGAAGCCCAGATGGACTATGGCATCTGAAACTTGTAAGTTTCTTGTCCCATTGTCTTGGGTCCTACTTGAGACCATATATGATATATGGCGTTTGCAGACATTGTGTTTCCCTCCCTGCCTAGCAAACATGGGAACCTTCATATGTACTTCTTCAAGTAGATCACCATGAAGGAAGGTATTGTGAACATCCATTTACAAAAATTGGCTAGCCTTTAGTTGTAGCCACAACAACTATAGAACTAATTATAACCATTTTGGCCACAGGTGAGAAGGTCTCAATGTAATCCAGTCCCTCTTATTTGTTGAATTCCTTTGCCACAAGTCTACCCTTAAGGCACTAAAATTTACCGTCAGTATCCATTTGCAGCCAATAAGATATTTACCCAAATGTAAGGTGACTATGTTTCATGTATCATTGTCCTGCAAGGCCTGAATCGTAGCATTCATGGATGCATTGGGGGCTTGAAGAGCCTCAATATAGGTAGCAGATTCTTGACGGTTGAATAAGAGGTAAGAGTAATGTGAAAAAATAATGAGACTTGATCATACCTCAATACTTGTTATTATGAATAGGAACATTTAGCATTGCCTTTCCTTTGAGTAATGTAATCACTCAACCACACAATGATTTGGAAGCTTTGGATGATTTTTTAACTATAGATCGAAGAGATATGATGGTGTGATGAGTGAACTCGTTATGGAGAACACAAAGAGGAATCAGAGATAAGTGGATCAGGAGTGATAGCTTGAGTAATAGTAGGTAAGTGATTGGCAGTGTCAACATCCAAGGTGGGGATAGAACCTGGATTATATGTATGGCCTCCTAATGATACAGCAATATAAGTTAATTGTGACACATCCAAGACTGAAAATAGTGAGGGCATACTGCAGAAGCATGCTAAAAAGGATAGAAATCTTCCTTGAAGACCACATCCCTAAAGACACAAAAGATTTTGAAATTGAGGTTATACGTAACATATAGCCCTTTTGTGTAGAAGAATACCCCATAAACACACCATGAGTGGCTCTGGGTGAAAACTTGTCCAATTTTCTAACTTGCGTGACATATCCTCTCATGTGAGCTAGAGAAGGAGCGTGTTGATAAAGAACCTGAAAAGGAGATTTTCCCTTAAGAGCTACAGAGGGTATCGATTAATTATGTATGTGGTAGTGGTAACACATTTTCCCAGGAACCTCATGTTAACATCCTTCAAATGGGAGCAACATCGTAATAACTCAATTAAAAAAGAATTTAGTTTGAAAATTTTTGAAACGATTTAAAAAGGGTTAAAAGTGGTAAAATGAGTTCAAAGGGATTAAAGGGAGTCGCTACCTAATTTTTAGGGAAACTAGGAAATCAATTAACAAATTAACTTAAAAAATAGTCTATGAAACCAATTGATCTAGGTAAGGGGTTCAAGTGATTTCGAGGAGAAGGTGTTAGGCACCCTTCGAAATTCACAATTGTGGGTCCCAACTGAATTCATTCTTTCAAATTGAGGAGATAAAAATAATATACAGATATAATAGCATGCAACACACACAAATAAAAAATAAAATAATAATATAAGATACGGCCTAAGATTTGCATAACGTCATAATATACATAATAGTGAATATAAAATATACTTGAATTCCATTGGAATAGCTTCTATGCGAAGCAACTCCAGGGTACATGTCAACACACTTAGTAAAAATAGTTAGTGATAAATAAGTATGAATTAACTCAGATAATAACTTACAAATAAAATTCGTCTTATTAACATGGGAGACCTTGGAAATCGACGGTAATTTCTTCATCGGTCAATTTTAACTCAAACAACAAAAAATAATAAATTATCTATCATTTCGAAAAAGGGTTGAGTATTAAAAAAGTTCGGTTGCGTTTTCGCAAAACCGTCCTTTAATATACTATAGATAAACCCGAAAAATGGCCATGAAATGCAATAACAATATACATACAATAAAATGAATAATGAATGAACAACAAATATAATATGCAAATAATCACAATAAATATACAAAATACAAAGTATAACACAATAAAAGAACATTTTCCTCAATTTGAAAAGTGATTCATATTGGTTAGAACCTCTACGTTCCAACAGAGTCTCCATTGTTGACATCCTTTGAACGGGAGCAACGTCGTTGTAACTCAATTAAAAAAGAATTTAGTTTGAAAATTTTTGAAACGATTTAAAAAGGATAAAAAAATGTAAACTGAGTTCAAAGGTTTTAAAGGGAGTCGCCACCTAATTTTTAGGGAACTAGGAAATAAATTAACTTAAAAGATAGTCTACGAAACCAATTGATCTAGGTAAGGAGTTCAAGTGATTCCGAAGGGACTGTGTTAGGCACCCTTCGAAATCCACAATTGTGGGTCCCAACTGAATTCATTCTTTTAAATTGAGGAGATAAAAATAATATGCAGATATAATAACATGCAACGCACACAAATAAAAAAAATAAAATTATAATATAAGACACGGCCTAAGATTTGCCTAACGTCATAATATACATAATAGTGAATATAAAATATATTTGAATTCTATTGGAATAGCTTCTATGAGAAGCAACTCCGGGGTTTACATATTTAGTAAAAGAGTTAGTGATAAACAAGTATGAATTAACTCAGATAATAACTTAAAAATAAAAATTCGTCTAATTAACATGGGAGACTTTGAAAATCGACGATAATTTCTTCATCGGCCAATTTTAACTCAAACAACAAAAAATAATAAATTAAAAAGGAACATACAACAAAAGGTAGTCACATGAAATTAACAAAACAAAATTTGCTAGTATCTTCTTAAATGGCCAATGTAATCAATCAAAATAAATTAATTAAGAATAACTATATGTGAGTCAAATGGAGCAGCAAAACAAATATAAAGTTATTGAAAAGTGGACAAACTAATAAATATATATATAATATATCACATAGTATCAAAAATGCAAAAATTACAACTAACTTAAACGAATAAAGAGCACATTACTTTCAGAATATGAAATGACAAAATTAATATTATGAAACAATGAAGTCAAACGGAAAATCAACAATAATAATATCATCAAAATTAAACAAAGAAAGTAACATAATCATCGAAAGTAGAATTGAATAAAAGCAATGTAATCAAACTATGATAAATATAATCAAGCAAATTTAAATAAATGCAGATCTAAGAAAATCAACTCATATAAGTTTAGAAACTAGAATGTGAGATTTTTTCATTGGCCAATTTTAACAAAATAAATAATATGAACCTAATCTAAACCTAAAATAGAAGAAAAAATATGCAATGGGCCTAAATGTGTGGGCTTTGAATTGTGATCCAAAATTATCGGTGCAAATTTTATCTGTATTTGAATAAATTATTTAGATTGTGCATAATATTAAAGAAAAAGACTTAATGAACGTAACTAACGACATGTAAAAAAATGCAATTTTAAAATTAACTAATAAAAATTCCTAAATTTTGATAAATAAAGATAGTTATCGATCGATAAACTTATTTAAAATTATAATAAAATTATTTTGAGCTATTAAATAAATAAAATTTAAAAGTTACGAATTTTGAAAATGTTAGGCCAAAATTGAGTGTCAACACCTCAGTGGAAGGCGAGCTTAAAATCTGAGCGCTCTGACAACTTCCAGAATTTATCTGTCTCCTTTCGACAACTCCATTTTATTGAGGAATAAAAGACACACATACTCTTGATGAAAAATACCTAAGCATCGTAGTAACCTCTTTATGGATGAATTGAAGAATTCACAAATGGTTAGTTCTGAGACACCTAACAGAGGTTCAATACACATTATTTACCATAAGAAAAAAAGAGTAAATGTAACAATGACATCACCTTTAGTATGCAAGAGAAATACCCACATATATCATGAATGATCATCCACAAGAGTTGAGAAATACCTTTTACAATCATAAGTGGAAATCCTATATGATCCCCATACATTACCATAAATGAGATCAAAACAAGAATAAGCCATAGTAGTACTTAAAGGAAATGAACATCTAGTCTATTTAGCTAGAGGACACACACCACAGTTGGATACAAAATTACATTGCACAAACTCAAAATCACCTAATTTCTTCATAAAGCCAACAAATACATGCCCAAGTATTTTACGCCATAGAATGGAATTTGTCTCACTAATTTTCACTACCGTTACTACAAAGATATTCCTCGTCTGCACTTCAGTGACCTTATGTTCACTATTATTAGGAGTAAAAACATATGAGACACCCTGCTCCTTATCAATCTCATTCACTTGATCATTGAAAGAAACGCATTGCCCATTGTAGTGTCTTGGGTAGATTGGATACAAATAAGAGATCATATTGAAAGTCAGGTATATGCAGCATATTTTGTACTAACTCAGACTTGGAAAAAATACATGGAAAACCTATGACTCACACTAGCTAAATTTCTTGTAGGAAAAATTACCTGGTTGTTTTTTTAGGTGAGATGCATTTTCTAGTGTTAGTTAGCAGATTCAGTGACTTAACCATGTGACCGAAATCACCTAAATCTACTATCTATCGAGCTTCAGTTTCAGTGAGTGCAACACAATGTAATACACTTGTTGTCATGGATGTGTGATTGGCCTCAGACTCTGAGTCAATCATCTATAGTATCTTATTGTATTGATCCTTGGTGAACTCAGGTAGACTAGCCTGAACATCATGAGTTGTCTCACTTGATTCACCATGGTGCTGCATCTTATGAGTTCCTACAAAATTGACAGAGGCACTAATATTGCTACTACCTACATTACCGAACTTGTCACCATGTGGAGTGCTAGAAGACTGATTATTTCTTGCATAGGAATTTTTCAGTTCCATATCTCTTTTATGCTTGAAGTATGAGGGGTGGTCAGTGAGTTTTTAGCAAGCATTTCTGGTATGGCCTTGAAGATGGCCAAATTCACACCACATTAGGTTTATGAGGTCTGTTGTCATAGCTTCAAGAGTAATGGTTACATAAACTAGAATCGCCTCAACCTCCTCCTAGATAGTTTTTGCTTAGGACACCACCTCTACCTCCACCAGATCAAGGAGAGGTGTTGTGATGTATAAAGTACTTGTTATGATCTGGTAGACAATATTAATAATGTAACAATTAAGATGTATAAAGTACTTGTTGTGATCAAAGAAAAATGTGGATGATACACTATTATGTATCAGTATTGGAGTTCTAGTGAATCACTAAATGATGTGGTATTTCATATAATGTGTTACTGACTTTTTTTATATTTGCAAGTTGTTCCATCATCTGAATTTGTTTTTTCAGTTAAAGAAGCTAGAAGAAGATACATTATTTGCCTTGAGCAAAAAAATATATAATTACGGGAGATTTCAACTTGACGAGATACCTTGGACACGCGCAATTGTTGTTTTAAAAAGCAAGAATGTTATAATTATGAGGGTCGCTCTTCAATACAAAGATTTGTTCATCTTTGTGGATCAATATTTTATATGGTAAATTGTTGTGTTTAATAAATTAAATTTGAATATATCACATGTAATAAAGAGTTTCTATGTATTTGATACTTAAGCGTTTACCATATATACATTGTTGTTACTCATATTTAGTTGACATAATACATATATTGGACCTTAAACTTGGTTTCAAATTTTAACTTTGACCTCCAACTTTAATAGTGCACAAATAGACACTTTAACTATCCTATCTTTTTATAGTAAATACGCGATTCCTACCTGATAAAATGTGTGAAAATCATGTGTTATGCACGCGTGAGGAGTAATTTTTTTAGGCCCACAACAGTAAAAAAAAAATGTTAAAATAACAATTCTACCACTCCGAATTCCGGCCAATCTCCGGCAACCCAAAACCCCCATTCGTTTTACCCAGGAGTTCTCCTTCTTCCTCCACACCGGAGCACAACCCATGAAGGGAACGAACTTCGAGCTCGCTAAATTCACCAAATACCCGATCCCAAATCCATCAGATTTGCTGTCTCCAGCAAGAATCTTCACGAAACTGCTGCAACCAGCAACTCAAACCAGACACAAAACAACAACCAAATGACCTCCAAAACCCCATGAAAACAGACCCAACAACCACAAAACCCCAAACCAAGAAGCCAGCAACAAACCGTTAAGCTTTGTCAAACAATGAGCTCCAATATCTAAAAATCATAAATTAAAATTAATTTTGATTTTTTTAGTCTTAAAATCGACGTGTAAAATATTCAACTAGTTGGCAGTCATTAAGTGGCTCACTAATACACGTTGGAGCGTTTGCCTTTCACGCTCTTTGTCTGTAAATATCGCGTGTTTATTTATTTAAAGGTAGGATAGTTAAAGTGTCTATTTGTGCACTATGAAACTTGGAGGTCAAAGTTAAAATTTGAAGCCAAGATTAAGGTCCAATATATGTATATGCATTATGCCATAACTATTAAGTTCTTCATAATGACATTTTTATCAAAAAGGTTATGAATTTGATAATTATCTTTTATGACATCTAATTATATAATTTAAATGTTTTAAGTATCAGATGATGTGTTATGTATCAAGATCACTATAATTAAAACACAAAATATTAGAATTTACATGATTTAATTAAGAACAAAATATATTCAAATTGAGATATAATATGAACAATTTTTAGATTAACACTCTAAAACCTAAGTAGGATTGTCTTTTAAAACAAAAGAAGGGGAAATGGTCAAAAATATCCCCCATCAACTTTGTTTTATTGGTTGACTATGCTCTTGCCATTAGAATGAAGTTATTTTTACCCCGTCGTCGCTACTAATTCCATCATTTTTACCCCTCAATTGAATGGAAAGCCCAAAATCATTTGAAATTGTCCAATTTTAAACCCGATCCAACCCTAATAATATAATTCATTCATTCATCTTCATTTCTGTACGCTTCCCTTTTTCTCCATTTTCTCCTCCACGCTGGAAATCACTAAACCCCCTATTTTCCAAACTTTTTCACCAACATACAATACTCAACCAGACACTGTAAATCAAATCCAGATTACCAAGTTCAACCAGAAAGAGCCGCCAAAGAAGAACCCAACACCACTATTCTTCTTTTTCTTTTACCATCACTGGCAGAGCTCCAAGCCGGAGAAAAAATCAATGAAAAGTCATCAATCCCTTTTGCTCCTCCATTATGCCATAGAATCAATCACAAGGAACAAAACAACCTTGAGCTCGAAGCTCGGGCAAACAAGAGCAACCAAAATCCCTCCGAACAGTCGTCCCATTCATCGCACATTGTTGTCCTGTAAAAGTTATTCAAAAGTTTCGTGAACATAAGTAAGTAGTATTATTATTTGATTAGGTAAATAAACAAAGTGGTATTTTTATATGGAATTTATTAGGTTCAATTGAAGAATTATTTATCTTATTCATTGTCATTTTATAGTAAAATTTCACTGAATGTTGTATAAAAGAAAGATATAGGTTTGAGGTTTTAACTTGGTATGAATTCATTTGGTTTAATGGGTTGGGTTAGGGTTAAAATGGATAATTTGGTAATTCAATTGAAATCGGGTTAATTTAAGTCTATTTGAGGCTTTTAATCCAATTGAGGGGTACAAATAATGATACATGAATAAAAATAACTTGTCGACAAGGACATAGTCAACCAATAAAACAAAGTTGAGAGGTCTGACCCTTTTCCCAAAAAAAAGAAACAAAACATCAAAAGCCGTTTATTCATTGATACAGAATCACTATTCGACATTATGGTGTAGTAGAGTGAAGAAACCCTTGGGCTTTGAAGGATCATCTTTATCGCTAACATAACTTGATTTTGTCTTTTCAATAACTTATCTCCATAATAATACTTCATATTTTGTGCGAAAATAATCAACTCAGAAACCATTTGATGGGATGTTGAGTTTGTCACTAAGGAACTCATCAAAGGCAACTACAAAAAATAAATTATCATGAGAAACAAAAATAATGTATCGCAAACTATAAAGAAAAAAAAAAGTTAAAAAGTTTTTATATACTAATTACCTCAATAAAAATGTTTTCCTAAACATGCCAAATTTTGACTTTATACCTACAAATCTCCAATTGTTTTTCATAAACATGACAAGTTAATCGTATGATATTTAATTGTAACTATAAAGTATTTTAATGTTTTGTTGAACATGTCATAAAAATTTCTCAATACTTATACATGATACAAATAATGGAGTACAGTTAAATTAGTAACTTGCAATATATCTTATATGTATATCTGATACATTTTATTAAATTGTGTGTATCTGATACACATTAAATAGTATAAGTTTTGAATGATACTACAATGCACATTATTTTTGTATCAACAATTTCACATTACTACAACAACTCCACACATGATATTAAAATGACCACTACTATTGAACGTTATTTTTGTGTAAAAATTTTTAGTAGATTACAAAATCTCCTCAAATAATGAATAAAAGTAGAATTTAGTGTACCAACTAATTATACTTGAATATTGGTACACTAAAATATAAACCATATTTTTTCTTGGCATAATACATATATTGGATCCTAAATTTGGTTTCAAATTTTAACTTTGACCTTCAACTTTCATAATGCACAAACCGACACTTTAACTATCATACTTTTAAATAAATAAACACATAAGTCCTACATGGTAAAATACACGCTGGACACCACGTAGGAAAAAAAAATGACATGTAGGATTACATGTAGGACATGTGTGTCTATTTGTTCAACTTTATACAAGTTTAAGTGTCTACTTATGCATACCCAAAGTTGAAGGGCATAAATATGATTCGAAGCCAAATTAAAAGACATATTTATATGTTATGCTTTTTTTCTTTAATGTATCATAACCAAAACAGATTCAACAAGTGATAGAAGAAGATCGACATACTAGCCTTGGGTAAGGATGATCGAGAAATTGCAGGAGCAAATTTTCGATCCCTCTTCTTGAGGTTTTTAACAACATCAACTTCTCAATGTTTACATTTACATTACTAAAGGATCTAACAATTTTTTAGATCTATTTTCGATCCAATCTATATCTTTGTATCAAAAAACATAACCAATGTTAGATTCGAATCCAATCTCTAATAGCAGCACAAGTTGGACTATCGCATTCCAATTGAGCTAGCATTGGTATCCATTGAAACAACAATCTGATTGCTTAAAAGAGGGGATATGGGCAATTGAAGTTGTCGAGAAAAATTGTTTTGACAGGACATAGATTAATTCTAAACGTAATGAAAAGATCATGAAAATAAAAATTTGGAGAGATTTGTGAAGTAAAATCAGGAAATGATAAATATGAATTTGGGAAGTTGTGCATATAGGTAATTTATCTTTTTTTTCAAAAGAATATTTTTTATAATTAAATTATAATTTAAAATATTATTATAAATATTAACAAGACAATATTACATAAATGGTGTTAAACTGTTAGTTATACTACTTGTTAATCAGTACCACAAATAAAATTATATATGCAATATTTATTAAGTTTGATTGCAAGTAAAAACATAAATAGTTAAGTAGAAATGTTAACCTAATTATTTTCTAATGATTATAATGGAACACAAAAAGTAAAATAAAAAAGATCCCACGTTCTAATATTCTCTTTAGTATTTTTATCCCAAATCTCTCCACTGTTTTCACCATTGTTATCTCCTTATTTCAGAAATTTCTTCGGCTTGTACAATTTCAACAACTGGCAAATTTTTGAGCAAATTGAGGTATAATATTTGATTACTCTCTCATATATTTGATCAAGAGTGAGACCTACTCCTTAACTTCTCTGCTTATTGGGTTTATACGATTTCCTTGTCGGGTTCTAGATCTGTGTCGTTGCTCTATGGATGGTTCTGAAAAGACTAAATCAATGGAATTTGATGAATCAATTGTCAGATCGAAGTTCTTAATTGTCCATCATTCTCAAGTTTATATAACCAAAATACGTATTCATTATTAAGTATTCATCCTAATTGCATATGTAAAACAAACTTTTTATTTATCTTGTTTATTTTGTGTTTACAATATCACTTTGTATACCAAAGAGCTTATAATTATATTTGATTTCGTATTTGTCCTAATGTTATGCCATCCAATTTTGTATTTATATTTGATTTTGTATTCATTTCCAATTCTAAATAACCAAAATACAATTTATTTATGCTATATATGCATTCAACCTAATTGTATTAGTAAAACAAATTTTGTATTTCATTTTACTTATTTTGTATCTTCAATATCCCTTTTGTATACCATATAGTTTATACTTTAGATTTGATATTGTATTCATTTTTAATTTTGAATAATCAAAATACAATTTATTTGCGAATGTATTATACAAGTATCCATACTTATTGCATTAGTAAAATAGATTTTGTATTTTATACAATTCATTTTGTATTTTCAATACTACTTTATATATCAACTAGTTTGTAATCAGATTTAAATTTGAATTCGTCGTAATGGTATACAATCAGGTTTTGAATTGTATGATCTAGTATTTATCGTGCTCAATTTATAAAAAAAATTCACCCGAAATTTCGAATACACAAGATCATCTTTAATGAAATTCATCCGATTACACAAAATCATATTTAAAGAAGTTCATCCAAATACATTTCAGACAAAATTATATTTTAAAAAATTAAATTAAGTAAGAACAAAAAATTAAAAGAAATATTTTTACCTTTTTAAAAATATTTTCTTCCATAATTCTCTCCATTATGTTATTAAAAGTTTATAACTTTCAAAATAAATACAATCACATTATAACAAATTAAAATATTGACATTTTAAATAAATATTAAAAGTGTTGACAACTCACCCTATTAAATGTTAAAATATTGCTATTTTGAAAAAAAATTCCAATAAACAGGACTAAGCCATATTGATAGTTCAAATTAGAATAGTGAAAGACTGAAAACAGAAGAGAAATGCTGAAGTAGAGCTGTTAAAGCTTGAGTTATGCTTCTTATTGAAGAGTTAGTTTGATAGAACAACTACATTCCACATCTTAAGATTACAATCCACAGAATTTATTGAATTACAATTGTGGTAAAGAACATGAACTGGAACATTTTGAAACGTCTCAAAACGTCTACTATTACATCCCGAGTACAACTTCTGATAGAGATAAAAAAGCCTAAGTGCAAAACACAACTACACAAATCTACCAAACCACGATGAGGGCTAACATAAAACACTATAGCACCACTGTTTCCAGTACTTCTCTGATCTACTCGAAACACTTGAACACACAACACAGCATTCGTTGGAGAATCCCCTGGGGATACTTCACAAAGTAACACAAATACACACTGCAAAACTTATTGTTCAGGTTATGAATGAACTGTAAATACCGGCAATGCATTCTACATTGTTCCAATGAAAGCACAAAAATCAGTACCTCTAATTGTCGCAAAACTTTACAACAAACTATAAATCCCAGAAACATCTTTATTTGTCATATCAACACACTAAAACGAACAATTGTTGACTCACTAGGCCGGTTAGATCTGTACAGGATTAGTCCTCCAGAACACCAAATGCATAATCTTCGATGCAAAAACTTATCGAGAATCAGCTGGCCTGGGAAAAGGGCAACCAATGCTGCCCAACATGAAATAAAAAAAAATTGAATGATACGAAAACATTGTCCAAACTCAACATCTCTAGTTTTCTCTTCCTCGCATCCTATATCTCAATCAATGACGATACGTGTTATCTTGCATTGCATCTTTCAACTGCGAAAACTCTCAAACCACAAGTTCAGAATCCAAGTCTATGAATGCAAGGTCATCCGAACTGAAATTAAGATCTTCTTGCCTGCCTGGTTTCAGAAAATCAAAGCCATAGTCAACAGCAGTCATAGGATCGACCACTGCATTCTGCTCCTGACATTGCGAATCTGATACCATATTGTTGTGTTTTCCATCTGAATTGTAATCCTTGGTGAAAACTGGAGTAGAATCTAACATAGCCAATAGCTCATCTACATCAAACATCTCATCCATATTTAATTTATCTAGACAATCCCATCCAGACTTGAGCGTATCTTCATCAATACTCGTAGGTTCAACAATATCCATCGCGGTCCCTTCGTCTTTCACTGAGCTCAATGGTGTGTCAGCTTCATGAAGAGCACCATCAACCGGACATACCTCGCCGAAACCAGAAGCAACGGTGCAATCAGATGCAGATGTAGTTGCCCAGGAAACAGAATCACACGCGTAATTTGGCAAATTAAGCCTTGCACAAGGACCATACATAGCTCTTGCAGCTTCATCATATGCTAAAGCAGCTTCAATTGCTGTACCAAATGTACCCAACCATAACCTACTACCTCTTTTAGGTTCCCTAATCTCAGCAACCCATTTACCCCATATCCTCTGTCTAACACCTCTGTATTTACACCGCCAATTTTCTGGTCCCCCTTTACCTCTCATACACCCCTTCTTTGAACCTTTAGCAGGAACTTTACGCACTGGCTTCCCTTTCCCTTCATTATCAACACTATCTAGTTTCTCATTATACTCCTTCCATTTTGCTAGTGTCTCTTCCACATTTTTTGTTCTGTCCCTTCTACTCCTTGATTTCCTCTTTCTACTATAATCCAACGGCACACAAACCATATTAGCAGCTTCATCCATAATAGCCATTTCTGTAAGTAGACAAAACATATCATTACACACAACTATAATTAATTATAAAATTACTCATCATTAAGAGCAATATCACAATCCATTTCAAGAAACACAAGACTCTAAAGATAAGAGAAGTACTTAAACATAAGTTCAGATAACATTAAAAAGAAGCAAGAAAAGAAAAGATTGATCTAACCAAACTAAATCACATATAGATGAAATTGAATGAATGAAATTAGGCTACATACCTCTTTTCTTCTCTGTTTTTTTTTTTAATAAATGAATTGATCAAATTGGTGAGTTCTTCAAGTTTTTGTTTTTTTTAAGTCTCTTAACAAAAAGCTTTGTAGAGGATTATTAGAATCAGAAATCTGTTAGCAATAGAGCTACTCGAGTATTTATAAGCCTTCTCTAGATATTTCTAGTATATCTCTTTTTTCGTGTTATATTCTTTTCGTCTCATTTTATAAGATATTCTTTAATTTTTTCCGATCTCATTTTATACAATATTCTTCTATTTTCTCTATCTGTATGGTATGATGACTAAATTTAACTTGATAGAGAAGTTTATAACTTTCCTTTTACAAAATTACTATCTCTCAAAAATAAATTAAGTGATAGACGTGTTTTTAAGTAAATCAAATAAATTGGACATAGGGAGTCTATTTATTTAAAAATCTCTTATATGGGTAACGTGGCAATTATTTAGTCGAGTCGTGGCTGTTGGGATGCCGCGGAATTCAGCACGTGTCACGTGAACCTTCGCGAACCACTCGTTCTATATTTTTTAAAATAGTTCCTATATTTACTTTAATTAATTACTCCCTCTCTTTAATTATTTATCTATTTTTTAGAACATGTTAATCTATTATAATCTCAATTAATTATTTGAACTTTTTTGAAAATCTCGCCTTCTTAATTTATTTTTTTCATAATTAATATAGATATAATTATAACTTTATTGTGTCAATAATTACTTTTTTAATAAGCATGTAAATTTAAAAGTAAACAAATAATTCAAAATACATTAAAACTCAATAATCAGCTTAATTACCTTTATGCCCCTCGATCCGCGATTGGTCTAAAATCATTTATTAGGACTCAGGAGGCCTAAAACTGGTTACCAAACTAACGGTGCCAATAGTTTTGCAAGTTGCAAGCACATACATTTGATTTAGTAAATCACATGGATCAATAAGTTGGCACATCTTACAAAGACACCAAATTATCTTTTTTTTTCATTTTATTCGATATATTTATGGTAAAATCTAATCTAATTAAAAGAAGTGTTCCATATGGGTTTCATATCTAACAATTATACCTTTGAATTTGAACCTATAATAGGTAAGACACCAAATTAATGTACATTACTCAAGTTTTAAAACTAAATAATGTTTCATGCGTTTTGAGTTGATAAATTTAGCATCGTATATCACCAACAAATATTCTCATCGTCAAATAATAGTTGTTCACTATACTATTTTGGATTATAGAAATCTCACGTAAGTATGAAAAAATAAAGGATGTATGGATGAAAATAATATTGAGTTACAAACTACTTATATAAGAAAAAAGTTCTATTTTAGTTATATAAGAAAGAGAAAAGTTCTATTTTAGTTATATTAGAAATCGTACTACAACACAATTATTTACATGAGTAGTGTTGTATTATAACTTAAATACCTTATCCTAGTTGAAACCTACAATATACAGTAGTTTAGTCGTACATAACTTAGGATTTAGTAGTCTAATCTTAGTATGACTCTAACTCTAAGTCATCAGCCTGCTTCGTTTGTTCCTTCGACATGTTCCATTAGTTTTCAAGTTTCCTTCAACACTTCCCCTCAATCTAGTGAGTAGAGGAACTGTAACTCCTAGCTTGTTGCAAAAATCTGAGAAAACCTGTTTTGTTAAGACTTTGTGTGAATATCAACTAGCTGATCCTTAGACTTCACAAATTGAGTAAGAAGTTGTCCCCTGGGCACTTTCTCACAAATAAAATGATAGTTCATTCCAACATGTTTGGTTCTAGCATGCATAGATGGAGTAACCATTATGTACAAGGCAGTCATGTTATCACAATACAACGTAGGAACAAATTGAAAGGACACTCCAAAGTCTTGCAAAATATATAAAATTCAAGTCAATTTTGTGATAGTGGAGGCTAGTGCTCTACACTCGACTTCAGCACTCGATCAAGCTACTGTGGTTTGTTTTTTGGAGGTCCAAGAAATACAATTTGCACTTCGGTAGATGTTATAGCCCGTAGTTGATCTCCTAGTGGTGGTACAACCTCCCCAATCAACATCTGTAGTCATACAACCTACATGGTGATTGTGAAAATATTTTGAGTCCAAAGTGTGGAGTATCTTTGATATACCTGAGAATCTTTTTTACCCCTTGAAAATATTCAATCTTTGGCCTTTGCATAAACTGGCTTGTTAAATTCACAGCATGAGTGATATCAGGTCATGTGAGGGTCAAATACTGAAGGCTCTCTACAATCATTTTATACAGTTAGACATCTATAAAACTTCGCACAGCTTCATGCAGACCATGCTTTTGAACCAAAAGAGTAGCTACAACCTTGCCAAAGTTATCTCTGTCTTGACCAGCAGTTCAACAACATACTTGCTTTGATTTAAGTGAATTCCTTCTTCGAAATACTTCACCTCAACTCCTAGAAAGAAGTGTAAAGGGTCAAGATCTTCCATAGCAAACTCTTTCCCAAGTTATAGAACCAACTCTGAGACTTAAGATGAATTACTTCTAGTGACAATAATATTATCCACGTATAGCAAGAGAAATATTTTGCCTTTATAAGTTTTGAAAAGTGAATAAAGAAGGGTCGATTTTACTACAAATGAAACTAAGGTGTAAAAGATGCATGTTAAGCCTATTAAATTGGGCTCTTGGTGCTTGTTTAAGATTATACAATGCTTTTTTAAGTAGACACACATGTTAAAGGTACTAGGGATCAATAAAACCAGGAGGTTGACTCATGTATACCTCCTCTAGTAAGAAGCAATGGAGAAAGACATTTTTGACATCTAGTTGTCTAACTTCCCACTTTAAACTAACAACAATGGATAGAACTACCTTAATAGTTATGGCTTTAACCACAAGACTAAATATTTCCTCAAAATATATCCATTCAAGTTGCGAGAATCCCCTTTCCACAAGTTTGGCCTTGTATCTATCTACTGTTCCGTCAATTTTTAATTTTGTCTTGAACACCCATTTTGAGCCAACCAAGTTCATACCAAAAGATTTGAACACCAAAATCCATAGTTTGTTAGTATGTAGAGCATCAATTTCTTTATGTATTGCTACAAGTCGATAAGGTGACTTTAGTGCTTCCTTAATAGTATTTGGTTCTCTCAAATTTTTGTGTTGCTGCGAGCAACAAGTGACAATGATGTTCCTTCGCCTTGTGCCTAGTGATCATATGATGCCCTTGTGGTGCAGGGAGTACCTTAACTTGTACATCAACCAAAGTAGTTGACTGAACTATAGCATTGTCAGATTGATGGTTAACTTGTACATCAACTAAAGTAGTTGTTTGATGATGCTCATTGGTTGGAACAGTAAGTGCAACTTGTTCCTCACTACTACTAGCAGATCCAAAATTTGCAACTGGAGATTTAATAGAGTTGTATGGATCAACACCTTCAACAGGTTCCTCAACATCTGATCATGTACCTGAGAGGTTAATAGTACTCTCAACATTAATGATTATGAGTTGTAGTGGCATTATCAGTATTAATGTTTGGACTAGCAGTTTGTACTTTCCCTGAATCAGAATTATCATATGCCTGCAGTTTAGAGAAAGATTAAACAAAAGTAACAAAATATGGCGAGACATCAATGTTAGTATGAGATTGCTTTGGAGACACACATGATAATGTGTTTTCATCAAATACAACATGTGTGATATGTAAACTCTCATTGTAGAGGTATGATAACATTTATATCCTTTGTGTAAGTTATTGTACCCCTATAAACACACAAGGATAAGTTTTTAGACTGAACTTGTTGCTACCCTTTGTTAGGACCGAAAATAAGCAGATGTAAACGCGGAAGATAGCAAAGCAAACCTCGAAAGACCATGAGTAAGAAGACAACGAGAAATATCCCAAAAGACACAAAGATTTAACGTGGTTCGGTCAATCGACCTACGTCCACAAAAGAGATGAGCAATCCACTATAAATATGAGAGTACAAAATTCAGGGGGAAACAACCTCGACCAATTCACTCAGAATACATGGGAGGTTCACACAAGTGATAACGTATCAAGCTTATGACCTATAAATTCTCCCCTAACCAAAACTCTCAAAGTCCTTTAAGACTACATTGTGAATGCTGGTTAAGTTAGAAGGAACATGCCTCTATTTATAAAGTCCTAAACCTTTTCCTACCAGAAAAAGGATTAGTCAATCCAAAACCTTTTCCTAAAAGGAAAACCTATTTATGGTAAGAAATCAGGACAAATAAAACCCAACAAATCTCCCCTTGGTCTGAATTTCTGACAAAATAAATTTTTCCACCTTCTTCACTTAATCTTCAACAACTTGCTTCTCCTCTACATAATCTTCTTTGCAAAATTTATGTCTCGACACACAAAACCTCTCTGAAACAATTTATCCAACAAAATCTTCATTACTGTCAAAAAGGTTGCGACTGCAGCTACACCCGTCAAGATGAACACCTCTTTCTAACCTGGTTTAATCATCGATTATCGAACCACTAAACCTGACTCCGTCATTGAATCTAGCTCTGATACCTCTTGTTAGGACCGGAAATAAGCAGGTGTAAACGCGGAACCTAGCAATGCAAACCTCGAAAGACCACGAGTAAGAAGACAACGAGAAATATCCCAAAAGACACAAAGATTTAACGTGATTCGGTCAATCGACCTACGTCCACAAAGGAGATGAGCAATTCATTATAAATATGAGAGTACAAAATACAGGGGGAAACAACCTCAACCAATTCACTCAGAATACTTGGTAGGTTCACACAAGTGATAACGTATCAAGCTTGTGACCCATAAATTCTCCCCCTAACCAAAACTCTCAAAGCCCTTTAAGACTACATGGTGAATGCTGATTAAGTTAGAAGGATCATGCCTCTATTTATAAAGTCTTAAACCTTTTCCTACCAGAAAAAGGATTAGTCAATCCAAAACCTTTTCCTAAAAGGAAAACCTATTTATGGTAAGAAATAAGGACAAATAAAACCCAACACCCTTGATATATGGAATACATTTGGTTGAGGTTGTTTCCCTCTGTATTTTGTACTCTCATATTTAACGTGGTTCGGTCAATCGACCTACGTCCACAAAGGAGATGAGCAATCCACTATAAATATGAGAGTACAAAATACAGAGGGAAACAACCTCAACCAATTCACTCAGAATACATGGAGGTTCACACAAGTGATAACGTAAAAAGCTTGTGACCCATAAATTCTCTCCCTAACCAAAACTCTCAAAGCCCTTAAGACTACATTGTGAATGCTGATTAAGTTAGAAGGAACATTCCTCTATTTATAGAGTCCTAAACCTTTTCCTACATGAAAAAGGATTAGTCAATCCAAAACTTTTTCCTTAAAGGAAAACCTATTTATGGTAAGAAATTTAGGGCAAATAAAACCTAACAAATCTCCCCCTTGGCCTGAATTTCTGACAAAATAAATGTGCCCACCTTCTTTGCTTAATCTTCAACAACTTGTTTCTCCTCTCCATAATCTCCTTTCAAAATTTATGTCTCAACACAGAGAACATCTCTGAAACAATTTATCCAACAAAATCTTCATTACTGTCAAAAAGGTTGCGGCTAGAACTACACCCCATAAATATGAACACCTCTTTCTAACATGGTTCAATCATCGATTATCGAACCACTGAACCTGACTTCGATCATTGAATCTGACTCTGATACCACTTGTTAGGACCGAAAATAAGCAGGTGTAAACGCGGAAGCTAGCAAAGCAAAACTCGAAAGACCACGAGCAACAAGACAACGAGAAATATCCCAAAAGACACAAAGATTTAACGTGGTTCGGTCAAGCGACCTACGTACACAAAAGAGATGAGCAATCCACTATAAATATGAGAGTACAAAATACAGGGGGAAACAACCTCGACCAATTCACTCGAAATACATGGGAGGTTCACACAATTGATAACATATCAAACTTGTGACCCATAAATTCTCCCCCTAACCAAAACTCTCAAAGCCCTTTAAGACTACATTGTGAATGCTGATTAAGTTAGAAGGAACATGCCTCTATTTATAAAGTCCTAAACCTTATCTTACCAGAAAAAAAATTAGTCAATCCAAAACCTTTTCCTAAAAGGAAAACCTATTTATGGTAAGAAATCAATACAAATAAAACCCAACACCCTTGATATATGGAAAACATCTACACTTAAACACTTTTAGGTTGTTGTAATCAGGTTGTTCCCCATACAATTTAACAAATAGAGTCACCATCTTTAGGACTGAGGAAGACATTCTATTGATGAGGAATATTGTAGTAAGGAAAGCCTCAACCCAAAGAAACAAAGGGTGGATTAACATAAAGTAGTAGAGTTAAGCCAGTCTTCACAATACACCTGTGTTTTATCTCTGCAACTCCATTTTGTTCAAGCGTGTTAGGACATGAAATATATCTCGCAATGCCAAAATCTTCCAAATGCTTAATGAAATTTGTTTAAATAAACTTACCACCTCCATCACACTGAAAAATCTTAACCTCTTTAGAAAATTGTGTTTTTCTCTTAAACTTTAGAAAGACCTCAAAGAATTCAGATTTCTTTTTCAGTAAATAAATCTATGTATATCTTGTGTAATCATCAATAAGCGTCATAATATTTCATATGTTGGGAAGATTTGACAAGATTAGGTACCTAAAAATCACAATGAATTTTCAATAAAGGTTCTTTCTCAATATTAGTTCTCAAACCTTTCTCAATTTTATTTCTCAAACCAAATTGAAGTTTACAACTCTTTCCAACTAACAATTAGAACAAACAATAGGAATTTTATTTCAACTACTAATATTGATGCAATTATTACTACTCAAAATTTCTAAAGACTTCAAACTAGGGTGTGCTACATGTTGTCTGACGTGTTCCAATCGTGTGCAACATTTAAAGCATAGAGATTATTATCTTTCAAATCATAGAGTATAGTCCTTTTAGATCATTTGACCAGCAGTGTCCTCTTGTCCTTTACAACAAAGTTAGTTTCATTAAATTCAAGAATGCAACAATTATCCTTTGCAAGCTTACTAACTGAGAATAATTCTTTTTATTGATCTTAGGAATTACAAGAACTTCTTTTAACTTTAGACATGTTCTAGATATATTTTCAACATGTGTTATGGCTAACTTTGATCCATTCTCAACAATTATTTTATCTGGTCGATTGTAGTGTTTAAGATCATGTGTCATTTGGCTACTTGCTCCCGAGTCCACAAACAAGGTGTCATCAATAGTGTTTTGTAGATTAGTAATAGTCAATGCTTGTGGTATCTTATCTGTGACTTAATAAGAGCAACCCACCTATAAAAACTTAAGAGTAGTATAGTCATTCCTACAACAAATTTGACACACATCAGTATTGTTCCTCTCATGGCTTCTATTCGAAGGACTTTTCTGAGGACCTGATCCATTTCTGCTGCTATGAGAACATGTTCCTTGTACAGCGGGCTTGAAGCCTCTTCCTCTGAAATTGAAGTTATTGTTCACACTTCTTTGAGAGTAATTTCCTCTTCCCCTGCTTCTTCATTCTTTCTCGTTTCAATACCCTTGAGAGCATTAACAAATTGATTAAGAGTAGGATATGGTGTCTTCCCTAGCATGACAGTCTTGAAGGTCTTGTACTTAGGACCTAGACCTCTAGTAAAATTAATCACTTCGTTATTTTCATCTACAGGCTTGTGAGTGGCTGCAATGCCACATATGCCTTTGAATTCCTTAATGTATTCGTCAATTGTTTTGGTTCCTAGCTTTACACTTTGCAATTGTTGCTTGAGCTGAAACTCTTTATCTTTTGTTTCTTGAAGATAAGCTTGTTCCAAGCATTCCCACATCTCCTTAGCAGTTGAGCAACCTACGATCAGGTACATGTTTTCTTCTGCCAAGGTACCTCAGATCCAACTCCTTAGTAACACATCATTCTCATCACAATCATTAACAATGTTGTTGTTTTCTACACCCTTCTTGCCTGCTATAGTTTTTTGAGTAGTCTATCCAGTGAAACATGTATCTTTACATGGTTTTGTGATGAAGTAGGTTAATATCATCACTTGGATCAACTGAGACATATGTGTCCTCCATATAAGATACTTTTTTGGCTTAAGTTTAATGGAGCCGATCAAAATAAAATGAAGAAGTGAAGAGGTCGAAAGAGTGTTGGTAGAAGAGGTCGTTGCAGTTTGATAATGTGGTTGTTTTGGTTTTGATGTAATACATTAAATAGTCAAAAAAACTTTTTTGCTATGATACCATGTAGAAATTTCACGTAAGTATCGAGAAATCAAGGATGTATTGATAAAAAATAATATTGAATTACAAGCTCCTTATATAGGAAAAGAGTCATATTCTAGTTATAGTAGAAATCCTACTATTACACAATTATTTGCATGAGTAGTATTGTATTATAACTTAAATATCTTGTCCTAGTCGACTCCTACAATATACAGTAGTTTAGTCGTACATAACTAAGGATTTAGTAGTCTAATCCTAGTATGACTCTAACTCTAACTAGTCAGCCTGCTTCGATGGAACATGTTCAGTATTCAAGCTTCCTTCAACATAGATGTCCAGTAATACTTTTCCATTCTATTAAATCAATGTGTAATTTTACACTTAGATCCTAATTTTCCCTTATCGTTAATTATAGTCATTTCCTATTACATTTTTCAAGACATTGTACTTATTACTCCCTCTGTCCACTTTTACTTGTCATGTTGCGCTTTTCGAAAGTCAATTTGACTAATTTTAAAGTTTAATTAGATTAATTAATTCGATATTTCAAACAAATTTAGATATTCAAAAAATTATATGAAAAGTACTACAAATTGATATCTTATGCATATCAATATGATGAAAAAATACATCTTAAAGCGTTAATTAAAGTTTTTATAGTTTGACTCTAATAATAGAAACAATGACAGTTAAAAGTGGACGGAGTGAGCATATTTAAAGGGGTGATATAGTAAATTATGTTTCTATTTTTAGTTTCCGAATAAGTGTGTAAAGTCATTAATGGACAAGTATTGTTGGACAGAGGAAGTAGAAGATAAGTACTTCATTTGTCTCTAATTATTTTTCTTTTGAATAGACACACCTATTAAGAAAATAATGATTGAAATAGTAAGTTTATCATTTTATCCCTATTAATTATGAAGTTGATGAATTAAAAACTTAAAATTTTAAAAAATTATATCTTTTTTAAATTAATTAATTGAGGGTAAATTATCATTTCTTAATTTGTCTAAATGAACAAGTAATTAAAGACAACTAAAAAGGAAAAGTGGATAATAATATTTCCCTCTCTCATATTTATTCCCCTAAAATCTCTATATTAGCACCATAAATTTCTCAATATAGATGCACTCAATAACTTCTCAAAAAAAGTAACCGTTGAAATTAAATATATTCCGAGATTATATTGGTACAGTCAATCATATATTTGGAAAATTGTCTATTATGTCATTTATGTATACATTATTGGAAGGAATTTGGTTGTATACATGTTAACAAATTGTAGTGCTTATGTTTCATGATTGATATTGTGTTTGACAAATTTCAAGTCATACGTATATAATATATGAATATTAATTTTCATATTTGTAGATACATAACTGTTAAAAATTTATAATTTTTTTTAGTGTATACTAAATATATAATTTGATATGTATACATCTCACATATACAAATGTTGTGTGTGAAACTTTTCTGTGGTTGAAATTGTATATATCTATTGTATACACGCGCAGGTTGTCAAATGCAGTTGATATCTTTTCAAAGACATCATCTTTATTGACCATTTATGTTAAAAAAAAAAGTTAAATTATGGTTGATATTAATTTCTTCGATGTTACCTGTACCAGGTCTATGATGTATTATCTCGGATAATTAATCTTTTATTACTCTTCAGGTCAAAATAAAAATTTTCAAATGTATATTTTGTATGAAATGTAGTCAACAAAATTATATGCGATCCTTTTATGTCTTGGTATGTTTTAGGCAGAATTGATTGAAAATGAATCGCATGTTGTAAGCAGTTAGTTAGTATTAGTTAGTTAAATAACTAATCATTCAAAAGTTAGTTCGAAGGTCTTTTTAGTAATTTTTTCAGATTGTTAGTGGTCAGTTAGTTAGTTAGTTACCTCGTTTATTGTCCTGATAAATTAGTTGGTAGCTAATTTTTTTTTCTTTCTCCGCTTCTAATTGTTATATAATCAGTGATGAATCTCACTTGTAAAGTTTCAGATTCAGATCAATACAATTCTCTCCTTTCTTCTTCATGTTGCAGTTTTCTCTCTAAAAGTTCATCTATGGTGTAATGAGTTTGAATGTTCACTATTTGTTCATGGTATCAGAGCAGAGTTGTATGTGAAATTAGTTGAGTTTAGATCTCTACTAGTTGGTGAAATATGTAGCTTAAGATCAGCAGAAATGGTGGGAGTAAAGATAAATCTGAATGATCCCTTGTTCATTGGAACTTCAGACAGTTCGAGTGCTGTGTTGATTCCTATTGAGTTGATTGAATTCGAGAACTATGGAATTTGGAGTAGGTCAATGAGGATTGCGCTGTTAGGAAAGAGAAAGTATTGGTTTGTGACCGGTGCGCTCACCATAGCTTTGTACAGAGAAAAATTGTATGAGCAGTGGAAAACATGCAATGCTATTATGTTGTCTTGCTGAAGAACACAGTTAGTGAGGAGCTTCTTAATGGTATTTTATATGCCACGAATGCTTTCTCAATTTGAAATGATCTCAAGGAAATATTTGACAAGGTAAATCGAGTGAGGATCAATTGCATAGAGAGTTCACCACTCTATCACAAGGAACAAACATTGTATCTCATTACTTCTCAAAACTGAAAACACTGTGGAATGAGTATGTTGCTTTAATACCAAGTCCATGTGGTGCTTGTCCTCAATCAAAGAAATGTATTGATTACCTGAAGCATATGAGGTTGATTCATTTTCTAAGTGGCCTGAATAAATCATATGAGAAGGCTCGCAGACAGATACTACTTAAAAGAACTACATCATCTCTGAATCAAGCTTATGCAATGATTATAGAGTATGAGATCCAACACTCAAGTTATATGGCTAATGCAGTTGAAAATCCAAGTTCAATGGCAATGAATGTAAACATGAATCAGGGAAGTGGAAAGGAGTGCTACAAAGGAAAAAACTGTGAGTACTGTCATTGCCTTGGTCACACCAAAGACATTTGTTATAAGTTGATTGGCTATACAAGTGACTGGAAACAAAAGAAGAAACCAGGATAATGGAAATGGGAATGAGAACTTGAGAAATTGTATAGGCACAAGCCAATTAACTGGTTGTGGATGACAAAGTTCAGGAAGAACTGGTGGAGTTGGAAGAGGATATCAGTGTGCAAACAACATCTCTAATGATCACTATGATCATTCTAACACAACATCAACTAGTCAAGTGGAAAACACTACTCTAACAAAGGGACACAAACAAATAATGGAGATGTTGAACAAGGATGTGTAAGAGACAAAACATGTCAATAAGATAGGTATTACTACTTGCTTAATGACAAACTCTCTTAATCAGGATTGGGTAGTTGATTCAGGTGTGACTCATCACATCATAGCAAACAAACAACTACTGACTAAGAGACATGAACTAACCAAGTCACAGAATAGTCAACTTCATCTTCCAACTGGTGACAAGGTTACAGTTAGTCATGTTGGTGAAACATCTATTTTTGAAAGTGAAGTGGCTAAAAGTATTTTACATGTGCCAGACTTCAAGTTCAGCTTGTTATCAGTGTCCAAAATCACAAGGGAACTAAATTGGTTTGTACCATTTTACCCTGACTTTTTTGTTTTAAAAGACCTCTGCAATGGTAGGATGAAGGGGATTGGTATAGAAGAAGGAGGATTATACAACTTTAAAGTTGACTTTACACCAAAAGAAAAGAACAAAATAAGGTGTGCTCAGTAGATGCAGGAGCTACAATACAACACACAAATCTATGTCATAGAAAGTTTGGACACTCATTTCAACAAATATTGAGACATCTCAACTTAGCTACAAGCAGTAAAAGTGATGAAGCATCTACAATTATCCTGTTTGCCCTTTAGCTAAGTAAACTAGACTTACTTTTACTATTAGTATTATAGAGCATCCATGATGTTTGATGTTGCTCATATGGATCTATGGGACCTTATAAGACCCCTACTCTAGATAAAAAGCATTACTTCTTGACAATAGTAGATGACTATAGTAGATTTGTATGAGTTCAATCGTTGCAATTAAAATTGGAAGCCATTGCGGATGTCAAAATTTCTTTTCCATTATTAAGACTCGGTTTGATTCTCATATCAAGATTGTGAGGTCTGATAGTGGCACAGAGTTCTTCAATTCACAATGTAGAGACTTGTTCAATCATCTAGAATTTTGGATCAAAGCAGTTGTCCTCACACACCACAACAAAATGGTGTGGTTGAAAGGAAACACAAACACATCCTTGACATTGCTAGAGCTATCAGATTTTAAGCTTATTTACCTATCAGATTTTGGGGTTATTGCATCTAGGATGCAGTGTACTTAATAAATAGATTACCTTCATCAGCTATTGCTAACAAGAGTCCCTATGAATTACTTCATGGTAAACAACCAAGTTTGTCTCATCTAAGAGTCATAGGTTGCCTTTGCTATGCTACAACACTGCCCAAAGGGGATAAGTTCTCAACAAGAGCTACTCCTGCTATTATCTTTGGGTACTGAGAACTACAAGTTATATATTGTTGGACATCAATTCTACCAAGTAGTATGTGAATAGAGATGTGTTTTTTCATGAAGAAATTTTTCCATTTGCTAAGGTGATGCCTCAAATTGATTTCTCAGTTGTTGTGCATGGTTCACCTTTGGAAACAATAGGAAGTCTTGGTGTTGGGGATGAGTTTGATAATGAAAATGATGGGGAGCCTGAAGTTACCATCACAGATCATGAGGATAATTAGGTAGTAGATGTTGAGGTTCAGAATTTTTTAGTAGATCAGATGCTTGAGCCTAATCCAATACTGGAAGTTTCTCAAAATCTTCCTGCAGTACCATCACATGTTGACCCTTCCATCAGAAGAACTTCAAGAAGCATCAAAGAGTCAATTAGGATGAAATATTATGCCACTACTAAGAGATATAGTAGCACTAGACATATCATGGCTAATTTCTGAATTATGACAAGTTGAAACCTGATTACAGAAGATTTTTAAGCAAGCTTTCCGAATATATGGAACCTAAGTACTTCAGTCAAGCTGTAAAATATGAAAGGTGGATACAAGTTATGCAGCAAGAAATCAAAGCTCTTGAGGAAAATAATACTTGGATAGTTGTTGGCTTACTAGAGGGCATGCATGCAATTGGTTCCAAGTGGATATATAAAGTGAAATACAAGGCAAATGGTGAGATAGAAAGATTTAAAGCAAGGATTGTGGCAAAAGGATATAGTCAGAAAGAAGGACTAAACTATCACGACATTTTTTCTCCAGTTGCCACGATGGTGATAGTCAGATGTGTTATTGTTTTAGCAGTGTCAAAAGGTTGGACATTATACCAGATGGATGTCTATAATGTCTTCCGTAGGGTGATTTAGATGAAGAGGTCTATATGGAGATGCTTGAAGGCTTTGCAAGACCAGGTGAAAACAAAGTACGCAGGTTACTCAAGTCTTTATATGGGCTTAAACAGACCTCAAGACAATGGAACATGAAACTTACAAAAGCATTACAAGTCACAGGCTTCACTTAGAGTGCTCATGATTACTCATTATTCACACTAAAAAGGGGGGAAGATCTTATCATTGTTTTGTTCTATGTAGATGTCTTATTGATCACAAAGAGTAACACACAATTGATTACAGAAGTTAAGGAATGCCTGCACAGACAGTTCAAGTTGAAGGATCTAAGTGAACTTAAGTTCTTCTTAGGCGTTGAAGTATTGAGGTCCTCTGAAGGAGTTATTCTGACTCAAAGGAAATATATCTTAGAGCTTATTGCTGATGCAAACCTAACAGGTGCGGAACCTGCATCCACACCAATGGAGTCCAATTTGAGATTGAATTCAGTGGAACACTAGCACTTGGTTACACTGGAGATGATGAGCTGCATGACATTACTTCTTATCAAAGATTGGCTGGTTAGCTGTTGTATAATACCATCACTAGACCAATATAAGCTATGCAGTGCAAACCCTTAGCCAGTTTATGCAATCCCCTAAGAAGTCACATCTGGAAGCTGTTACTGGTGTGGTTAGTTATTTGAAAGGTGCAGTTGGTCAAGGTGTTTGACTGCATTCTTAACCTACCAACATACTCACTTGTTGGTGTGATTCTGATTGGGCTGCTTGTCCTAACAAAAGAAGATCCATCACCTGATATATCATTAAGTTTAGAGAGTCCTTGGTTTACGGAAATCAAAGAAAAAACAGATTGTCTCAAGAAGATCAGCTGAAGCTGAGTTCAAAAGCATGGCTTCAGCAGTCTCAGAAACCACAAGGCTTCTAGGCTTGTTTAAAGAATTAGGACTGGTTGTTCCATTGCCTATTACTGTTTTCAGTGACAGTAAATAAGCTATACAACTAGCAGCTAACGCAGTGTTTCCTGAAAGAACAAATCACATTGAGATAGATTGTCATTTCATCCAGGACAAGATCAAAGCAGGCTAGGTTGACACTACTTATGTACACACACAACAATAACTTGCAGACCTATTGACAAAAGGGTTGAGTCAGGCTCAACATGTGTACCTTTTAGGCAAGCTTGGAGTGCTTAATGTAATGCACTCGCCAGCTTGAGGGTGTGTGTTGAAAATAGTTAGTTAGCATTAGTTAGTTAAATGACTCTCATTCAAAAGTTAGTTAGAAGGTACTTTCGGTAATTTCCATATTGTTAGTTAGCTAGTTAGTTATCTCATTTACTGTGCTGATGAATTAGTTGGCAGATATTATTCTCTTTCTGTCTCTGCTTCTAATCTTATATAATCAGTAATGAATCTTACTTGTAAAGATTCAGATTCAGATCAATACAATTCTCTCCTTTCTTCTTCATGTTAAAGTTTTCTCCCTAAAAGTTCATCAAGGATGTTGTGAGCTTGAATGCTCACTATTTTGTTCACTGTATAATCAGGGAATATAATGTGTGTCATTTTTGTTTTTGTCAATATTGATGGTTGAGATCAATGATGTATGACTTAGTCTCCTCACTTGGTTTTGTATACAGAATGTTTCAATTCCGAAGTCCATTAACGAGGACTTCATTGATTGTCAAATCAAAAGGATACGTCTCCCTTACTTTTAGATGCTATTCTGTTTTTCGCACTTTATTGTTTTTGTAAAAGACAAGACATAACTTGATAATTTTTTAACAAATCAATACAGTGAAGAGTCACCACCTACTGAATTTAAGGTGCGTTAAAACATCATTCTAGATCAAATTACAAATAAATTTAAGTAATTATTCTACATAATCAAAGATCTTGTGAAGATTCAAGTTATCTCAAAAGAAAAGTGTCAAGCACGTGTTGATGTCCACAAATATGGGTTCATGCTGATTTTGTTTATTATGCGGGGGATTATGTGTCAATCAAAGGGATATTAGTTTATTATGTAAAATACAGTAAAACATCACTAAGTTAATACTTGGTTAATTAATAATCTCTTTAAGATAATATTCATTCGATACTGACTTGGGTCAATAGAAAAAATCACTCGTTTCGATGATATAATAACATAATATATTTTCAGAAGATCCGATATAAACATGTGGTCCCATTAATATTATAAACTAGTTCTCGAACACGTACGTTGCACGTGTATCTCATGTTATTTAATAACAAATATTTCAAATGATATAATTATTTTAAAATAATTGATGCATTATACAATATTTAAAGGATAAAATGATGTTTTTTGGTAAAACATTCAACTAAGGTAGCAACTTGCAAAGATTAATAGAATCTGAAGAATTTCTAATTGTATTATTAAAAAAATTTCTTTTAATCATGTGAGATACACTATATTTATTGGTAAAAAAAAGATTACTACTTCAATTATATGATTTGTCAAGATTATCAAATATCTAACACTATATTTCCATACAAAATGAAAGAAGTTAATTAAACAAAGCAATATATCAATAAGAAAAAAAATGACCAATGAATAAAAGATTACATAAGAACTATAAGATGAAAATATAAAGTGTAATGGACTAATATTTTCTATTCAATTTATAAAGAGAGAAATTGTGTATATGAAAGATTTGTGAATGAATGTATTTTATTGTAGAGGCTAAAAAGTTTAGCAATTAAAGTTATTAAGAAGTGAAAAATAATAAATTGTGACATCTAACCATGTATTCTCTTCAATTAAATATTGATATTGTATGAATCTCTCCATATGCTCTAATCTCTCTCTTCATATGAATCTCTCCATAACAGAAAATGTATCGGGACCTTTTAGGATGTATCTAAATTTCACCAAACTTAAGGTATTTTTGTAATTTGAAAAAGAGTAGAGCTATGATATAATTAGCTCTTAACACAATGAAATTTGTGAAAAACTTTTTTTTTATGTAAATAAAATATGACGTACTATATTTACTGTAAACTAATTCTTTTATGGTACATATTTGAAACTGACCCTTAGTCAAAGGATCGTAGTTGAAGCCCAATACTAAAGCACCGTAATATTACCAACATGATTGTAAGGAGAGGAGGGCATGGAAATTTGACTTTGATGGGTTATGGTGCACTGGTGGGATTGTTTCACCCTTAATCAGAAGTCACGAGTTCAAGTCCTGGATATGGAGAAAATCTTGTTGGGAGTGTCACCCCCAAATGGGCCTTGCAAAGCACAATTCAGATTTAGTCGGAACTCTAATGCGATCTGGACATCGGGTGGAAAACAAAAAAAGAAACTAAGTGGTGCGTGTTATGTTATTAATTGATTAATACTAATAGTATTTGGTTTCAACTTTCAACATAATAATAAGTATATTGTTAAATGCCAATCACGCATACCAAATCTTACAGTTTAAAATGATTCATACTAATATTAGGATTTTAGAGCTAGCGCTTATTTTACTGAAGCATGCCAACTTCTTAATTTAGTAGAAAATTGTAGTAAATTATTAGAGAAAATAAAAATTTATTCAGAAATCAAATCATCTCAATTAATTGTTGGACTTGAAAGAATACAACATATATATCTGCAACATCTTGGGTTCAATTTTAAAATAGTCTTAACTCAATCAAAAATTAAGAAACTAAGCAAAAAAAAAAAAAAGACAATATAATTGATATAAACTAAAAAATTCAAAATGATTTCTGTAGTGTTGTGGATGCATGTGTTAACAAACAGGAAGGTCAACTGGAGGCTCCTCTATTGCTTCTAATTCAGTAACTCCATTTTCCACAAGAAATGCCATCGCCAAACCCCAAGTAATGTGCACATCCAAGTGACAGTGCATTATCCAAATTCCTGTTTGTCATAACAAAAAATGTTGTAGTCCAAAAATTTGAACATGTTATATGAATTAGTTTGATTTGACATGTAAAGGAAAGTGAATCATATAATCTGGGACAGAGCGAGTACTTATTTTCTATCTTCTTACCTGGATTATCAGCTACAAATCTTATGACGGACCATCCATTGACTGGTACACTTGCAGTATTACGAAGAGGTGGATCAACAAGGTTAAATTTAGAAGTATCTGTTTGTGGATTGAAGTTTCCAAATCCCTCAGCAAGAATGTAGAAATCGTATCCGTGAAGATGAATTGGGTGGTTTTCAGCTGTGACGATACTAGTCCCCTGTAACACAATCTGTACTCTCGCGCCATATTTTAACTTGTATACTTTAGTCGCGGAAATAGGTTGCCAGAGTGACCTGCTAACATTACCAGTGTAATCAAATTTAACGGGTGGGCTTGATGGGAAATCTGTTGAGAAAACTCCAGGTATTCCCTGGTGATGTGCTTGCAGTAAGGAGAAATTGGATGGTAACACAAATGACACATTGTTCATACTGGCAGTGAATCGCGTTCCATTTGGACCTTGACAGCTGCTGGAACTTGCCCCTGCAGGGCAATTGTTGAGTCCCAATCCAACTGTGAAGAATAGATTTTCATCGATTTCAGTGGGAACTTCGACTTTGCTTGCACTCCTGAAGCTACTGGTGAAGGCAGTGGCGGTGGCTGTGTCATTAAATGCTGGTAGAGATGGGAAAGCGGGGTTTATCTTGACACCCTTAGCAGGGCAAGGAGCAGCCTTGTACTCTAAGATGGCTGTGGTTGTCGTGTTGTCAAAGGGTGCTCCTTGTGCACTTGCGTAGGCACGTGCAGCCATGTAGTATCTGGCTGGCGGTTGATTTGCAGTTATGAGGACATCAGTAGTCTGGCCTGGTCCTAGCATAAGGACTGATGTCGTGAATGGTTTAACATAAGATGCATCTGCTGCAACTACAGTCAACTTGTGGTTTGCCACTGTGAAGAAAAGTTGTTGGTTGAGTCCAGAGTTGATGACTCGAAGGAGGTTTGTCTCACCTGAGTCCACATGGACTATGGTAGTATCTGCATTAAGGATTTTAGTTTATATGCATTGGAAACTATTTTTACATCTCACATTTTTAATGCATTGTCGATTGAAAGTTACCTTGATTCGAACACTTGTAAAGATCACCCGGTTGACCATTGATGGTGTAAGCATCTGATGAATTAGGTGCTGCTCCCGTTCGTGTGGCTTGTCTAATAACATCAATGGGGTTTGCATCCCACCACTCACCTAAACAACATGCCCAAATTAAGTACTATTCAAAAAGGCTTCGAAAACAAACAAAAGATGTGCAATAATCGAGTTGAATGTTAGTCTAGTAATGAAAGAAGGAATCAATACCAAGTAGAATTGGTGTTTGTCTCTTGGGCTTAGGGAATGGATAGGTAGTTCCTTCTTTTGGGTGGATAACTAAGGCTCCATAAACAGTGGCCCTGAGCCACGAGCTATGGGCGTGCCACCAAAGTGTCCCTTCTTGTCCTTGAATAGTAAACCTATAAGTGTAACTCCCTCCTGGTCTAATCGGACACTGAGTGATGAATTCTGGTCCATCTGCCCATGCCGTTCTCATTTGCCTCACCCCATGCCTTTAAACAACATAAATTGTATCAGAAACAATACGAAAATACCATCACATCATGTTCAACATTAAGTATATTTGAGTTGTGCATGCATGAACTTACCAATGAATGGTGACATTATATTGAGCTCTATTGACAACCTTGACAACTAGCGTATCTCCATTGTTCACTTCCAAAGTTGGTCCAGGAAATTGCCCATTCACAGTTATAGTACTATGCGTATTGCACAGCCTCTTCACGGGCGTTGCTTGAATCTGTACTTCCAAAAAAAAAGAGATCAGACTATAGATCCAAGTTTTAAATATTAGCAAAAACAAAGATACACTTGAATAACATACAACAAAGTCATGGTAATGAACTTTGGCTTTTGCTAAAGAGGCAACATTAGCAAAGAGAAGCAAAATGGCATAGAATAACAAAGAGCTCATGTTGAAGACTAGTTAATTTTGACTTAAAACTCTGTTTTGTGAAAAATTAGAGAGTTGAGGCTTTAGTTATATAGGAAAAGAAGAAGAGAGAGAGGGTTGTTTAATGGTTGGCAGATTAGGTTTTGATTAAGCATGAAGGTCAGTTTATGGGGCAAAACTTGTTCAACATTGTAGAAAGAGTTGGTGCACCCAACTCATTAGCCCATCAAACTCCAGAAAATTTCATCAAATGCTTGTTTTCTAAAGTTTCCCTATTGAGCTTAATATTTCCAACTAACACAAGTATGTTTGTTTTTGTTAATTCTTTCATCAAATGCTTGCTAATTAAAGTTTCTGTTTTAAGCTTATTAATGTTTTCACATTTCGAAGTAACATTATAACACCTTGTTTGGATGGTTGTTTCTTGTATTGTATTGGTTTAATGATCATGCTTAAAATTTTATTGTATTGTTATCGTTTAGATCCATCATTAGCTAATGACAAATAGTCTTATTTTGTGTAACGAATAATCTGGTGTGATTGCATCGTTGCATTAACATTTTCTTCTCATTTTCTCTTTATTTATTATTTAATAATCTTATTTTTGTTGTAGGTTTTATTATTCCAATCGTTAATGTGTGACACTTAACAACGACTGAAAACGATACAATTAAAAAAATATACTCATACAATACAATATTTTAATATAAAACAATTTGTAATAACAATTTCTACAAAGCCTTACGTTTATTTCGTTTTATAAAAAAAGACAGAAATATGATTATTATTTTTTTGTCCGTTTTTTAATCAAATTATAGTTACTTGTTATGATTACATACCGCGTAAATTGCACAGATTATATATAAAATCTTCTTCCTTTTGGTTAATAGTGTAAAGCCAAAACGGGTCAAACCAAGATAGTTTAGCCTAAAAAGGAAACAATTTACGTATACATCTACAAATCTTGGAGGAATAGATTGCAATTCCTACGCTAATTTATATGACATATTTTTCTTTAATCTGTTTCAAAATGAAAATGTTTTATTTTTATAATTATAAATCATTTAATATGAAAATTTCATTTTTCCATAATGAAAAAATTTATAATCCGTATCTAGGGTTTGTTTTAGAATGTAAATGTTAATTTAATTTAATTTATTCTTAAAAATTTGTGTCAAAGTCAGTATTATATAAATTAAGAATGAGAAGTAATTTACTTAGAAATGGGATTTGACTCTTCACCCTTTCTTATTGTTCAATTTCTTACTAAGATGGTTGACATATATCTCATTTTAAAATGAATGGTACAAATTATATTAACTAAATCAAGGATATAAGTCTTAACCATAGTTAATGTAATAGTTATTTTGTTATGTTTCTCCCAAAATATTTGACAATCGACGAGTCTATAAATGAATTAATTAGAACTTTTATATTTGGAATTTGCTTTCATCTATCATTGAACTAAAATCATTTCATGCTAGTCAATTTACAGAACTTCTCTTATTAATTTTGTTTTACCGGTATGTGTGATTACTCCCAAAATATCATATGTTTAGTGATTTCAATTCAATCATTGTGAGTTGGTGAAGCAAGCTAAGCTTTTTGAATTTCTTGGGCAATACTCCATCTAATTTATATTAACTGAAGTCTTCATATTTTTTTTATAGTTCAAAATAAGTAAATTATTCTCAACTTAAGAAAATTATTGAGATTTTTTCTTATATTTATCCTTCATTTATTAAGGTTCTTAACTACAATATATTATTTACGAAAATAATTTGGAAATAGTCAAAAAGATAATAGTGAAAAGTAACCATTAATTTTTTTTCCTTACATATTTTTCTCAAGAGATGTAACATACTCAACAATTCACTTCATATATTGAATGCTTCTTGATATAGAGAATTGAATAAATGACATATTTAAGACTTGATACTATCAGTCCTACTAAAATTCTTAAATTTTTAAGTTTGTAACATTAGAATTAAGACTGGTCAACGGAACGGGACGTATCGGTATCGTTTCAGTTCGTCTCGTTTTAGCTTCCTACGGAATGGAACGGGATAGTCTGAACCGGTACACAGAACGGGACGGAACCGTGATTTCGTACCGGAGTACCGATACCGGTTCATCCCGGTTCCGGTCCGGTCCGATTACGATTCGGTTTACTTAATATATATTAATTTTTTTATATTTTATATTTTATATTTTATATAATTTATATTTATATTTTCTATAAATTATATTTATATTTTATATTTTATATAATTTCTATATATTAAAATTAATTACCCACCAGTGATGATGGCATCGAACTTCAAGATCGTCAATGAGCTTTGCCAAGACCAGAAGTTGATTAAAATCAATCAATAGCTGAGTTAGAAAGAGGATTTACGGGACTATAAACTATTAATATTACATTCGAGACTTAGTTGAAACAGAACTCATCCTAGAAGGTGGTTGCGTAAACTATGTACTTTACTAATAGTTGTAAATTGAAATTGTAATTTGTTACAAATTTTAAATAAATTAAATTAATATTTTTAATTTTTGTAATTGTTTTATCCTTATTTCAATTTAATTTTTTTAAAATTACAAATTTTATTTATTTAATATTTACAAGACACAAGTAATAAATATAACTTATAAAATAAATATTAATGAATATAAGTAATAACTTATAATGTATAAATTTCAAAAGATTTAAATTTTGAAAACTTTATTAGACTTTACTTGCAAACTTAACAACAACAAAAAATTAATAAAATATCTTTAAAATAAACTTAAGTAAAAAATTATAGTATAAATTTAAAAACTATTAATTTATACTTAGAAAAATAAAAAAAATAATTATATTTTCGTAATCCCAAAAAATATCGTCCCGTTTATCCCGTCTCATTCCATCCCGGTCTGTTCCGATTTTATCCCGGTATATAGTGGAACAGGACAAAACCGATTATTCATCCCGGTAATTCCATTCCGGTTCACCCCGGTTGCGGTCAACATACCGTTCAACAGGTTTCGTTACCGGTTCGTTCCGGTCCGTTGACCAGTCTTAATTAGAATCTTAATAACCCCTAAATTTCATATTCGAAAATTAAAAAAAAAAAAAAAGAGAGAAGATAAGATAGAAGAAGAGTAATTAAATGGAATCAAGTTTGAAACCTACACAAGAGTAAAAGTAAGGAGTGAGTATCAACAACAGGATTTTTCAAAAAGTAACCCACTAAAACAACGTAAAAATAGCTAGAAAACGAGAAATCATTTCATCTCAACTGAACCATCACAATTACAACCTGCATAGAAATCAACTCAATCTAACAATTCATATTTTCAAGTAGCACACACTTCAACAACAATACCTTAAGGGGTTGTTTGGTGTGAAGGATAAGACTATATAGTCCTGGGATTAAAAAAATAGTCTAGGGTTAAAAATTTGATGTTTTGTTTGGTTGACATGTTTGGGATAACTTATCCCACCAGTTATACGATAATGATGGAATAAGTTAACTCATATACATGGTGGGATAAGTTCTCCTAGGATAATTAACCACAAAATAATTAATCCTGAAATAACTAGTTTCCAACCAAAATTAAGTATTCAGACATCAATCAAAGTTTACCAACAACTTTCACTCCACAACAAAAAGCACAAAAGAGTATTTCCATCATCTCAACACGATTATATATTATCACAATATTTGACAATCAAGGTCTTAACAATATAGAATCAGAAACCATACTCAATGAAGTGCAATGCAATGATTGCAATGTTGTGTAGAGTGAATGCATGTTTGTCCTATGATACACATTCATTGAATCTCAAATCGAAAATTTTGGGTGACACGCATGGTCTATGTAATTGCTGAAACCATTTCCCTTCGGTGTGTGTCACTTGCCGAAATCATTTTTCTTTGACATATTTCACTCGCTGGAATCATTTTCATTCGACACATTTCACCGGTGGTAATCATTTTCCTTTAACGTTGTCGAAACTATTTACTTCTACGTCATCATCATTGTCATGACCCCATTTAGGGATCATGACCGGCGCTAAGGGGAAGAATCCCAAGGCCAGCCTTACCATAATTCAATAGAAAATCAAGCAGAGTTTCCTTTGTTTTATTCCTGAAATTTCCCCGTCTCAGAAATTCACAACACAAATAATAACAACTATAAAACCACAACATACAATCCATCAATAATCTAATTGTCACGCAATAAAAACAATTTATCTCCAAATGTGAAAAAGAGTTTCAAACTAGTCACTTGACTACAATTCAAAGGAATATCCTGACTTTAAATAAAAACTGACAAATAGAGCGACTTTAAGAGTTTTAAAGAACTAAATAAACCTAGCGAATCAACTGTTCTCTTTCCACGCGAAGCAGGGACTCACCAGATGCTAACAAATCACACTCTCTAGTTAATGAAAGGGACTCACCAGATGCTAACAAATCACACTCTCTAGTTAATGAAATTCTCATCAATACCACCTGAGTTCTTTGTAAGAACAATTAGCGAGGAGTGAGATGATAGCTCAGTGAGTAATAACACTTAAACACAACCATTTTAATGAGGGACAAGTTAGAAAATGTGCTAGTATGATAATCAAATGGTGAAGTATGCTTTTTCAGAAATCATAATAATATCCATCTTCTGTGCCTCATATAAGCAAAATCAATGTAAATATTTATTAACAAACTCAGAAAAATATTTATATACCAAATCTTATAGCCGGGAGGTTTCCAAGGATGAATCATGTAATCAATGTGGCTTCTCTTTATGAAGCAACCTATAACAGTGAACTCCTCGTAAAGGAGTTAAATATTCATATCGGTAGATCCCTACTTGACGTTATTGGTAACGGTATACCAGTTCTACCTTCCCACTAGCAAGGACTTTATCAGTAATCGGTAATTACAAGGTGTGACAGGTCTAATGATCCCGTCGTTAGCAACTGGATTCATCAAGGTCTGATTCCATTTATATTTTTCTTGTAATCAGTAGAAGCATTTCAAATTCAACAGAGCATTTAAATCTTCTCAAATCATATCATTTCAAAGTTTAACAATCACATGTCAAAATACTATTTCTCAAATGAGTGTAAAACCTTTTCAATAATAGTATGTAAGAATGAGATCATCTCAAATAATCTTTTCAGTATTATATCGAGTAAAAGACTTGTCCCTTCAGTAACATATTTACTTTATAAACTATGTAAAAATAATGCAAATTATAAAACATCAATTGTGGTAAGATTACGACTCACTGTACTACTGTTGAATTATAAAGCTTGCCACTTGATTAATCCGTACGAATTCCTTTGGTCAATCTATAATTACATTCATAACAATTTCGTGTTAACTCCTTTATTTAGGATATTTCATGCTAAGATTCAGAATACCCAACCCCTTTTGGACCTATTTGTTGCCTACCAGTTTGATGAACCATATAAATTCAAGTCAAGAGTAATTCAATTGGAAAAATAAACTACTAACTTCATCTATTTATCCATCTTATTCAACTAATTCTATATATTTTTCAATCTCTAACAATCAGATTTCTACCCCCAAAGCAAACTACCTAGGATAGGATTCTTAGCAAGTATGTAGAAGAAGAAGAAGAAGAAGAAGAAGAAGAAGAAGAAGAAGAAGAAGAAGAAGAAGAAGAAAAGAAACAAAGATTTACCTCAAACCTCCTTCTCTCCCTACGCCCGTTACCGCTTTCACCTTCAACGTTTTTTTTATCGTCTTGTTCCTTCGCTGAAAAAGAAAAGCAGTTGTTGTGTTTTTCTTTCCTTTCTCCCTTTTTTTTAAGTTGCAGCAACGTTGCTATTCTGTTAGGGCTTTCAGCCTTTTTTTAAAAAAAATCTGATCTCTTTTCTTAATGAGAGTTAAATGACCTACATGCCCTTATTTAATTATAGGGTATTACAATCATAATAGATCTAATCAATGTTTCATAACCAATGCAAATAGGCATATTCACATAATAATTATGAGATGATATTTTCATTATTAATTCACAATTCGAAACAATCTAATCATAGTGTTCCAACAATAATGTTTACGACCCGATTTCAAAAACTAAAGTTTTCGAAGTCAATTTCACAACTTTGATGACACACAACAAACTCTTACAAATAGAGATGGCCAAACTCACAGTAAAGAATTTTCAAACCTTTAAAACCAATAAAAGACTAATGAACAACTATATACCAAACCCAATAGAATAGCAAGATCACATATTGTTAGAATCTGTGCGTCCACTATCAGTCAATGGACTAGGTCCCCTGACACACAATCATAAATATAACAGAAAGTAAATGCAGTAAGATAACAGAGGAGTTTTACGTGGAAACCTTCTTACTCAAGGGAGTAAAACCACGACCTGTCTCACAGGACTTCCAAAAACAATTTCACTAATCTTCACAAGCAAAAGGAAATCGATTACAAAAATGTGAGAAAAAAATTTTAAGCTCACTATCAAGCAATAGCTCTATTGCTTGATGAGCCTAAGTAGATATTACTCTACCCACTAAGTTATCACTCTAGACAACTTAGCATTTTCTAAGCAATTTCACAGACTGCCCACTAAATCACTAACCTATTAATGATTTAGAATTTTAGATCAAACCACACTGATTCCTTTATAGATTAAGGATCAATTTACAATGTAAGATCGAAAGAATATATTCTCTAACAACTACACAATTTGCGCCTGAGTTTCGATTGTTCTTGAATGATTCTTCTTCTTGATTTTTTTAGCCTTTGCAAGAGTTTTTGAATGTGCTTTTTCAAGTTGCAAAAACTAACTGTGAATATGGGGATGTTTTGTTTATGTAGAAAGGTCACAAAACGTAAAACAATCCCATTGGCTGAGGATTTTGGCGCGTCTGCCACTTCCCCCACTGTTGGAGACTGTGCACCAACTTTTTGTATTTCCAGTTGGCAGCCAAAAAGTGTCCCTGAGTTTGTCAAATCATCAAAACTACAAATAACACATATTTTAATATAAAAGCTAAAGTAACTTCAAGAGAATAACGATATACATAATCAAAGATCGGAAAATCTTAGCTTGAAAAGACTGAACTAATCCACATGGAATAGTTTGAACATCATATTGAGATGAGGGAACCAAATCTTCATGTGATTGACCAGAAGTGGAACATAAAAAATGTTCATTAAACACGTAAAGGAATAAAAAAACATTGCCAAAATACTCGAAAAATCAGCATTCAGCAGAAAAGATAATAAAAACATATAGAAATCAGGAAAAAAAACTAGCCTTAAATCAGCTCCAACACATATACTAAAATCAAACTAAATAGAAAGGGAAAGGAAAGAGTTACCTGATTATGGGCAGTTACCGGAACGCGACGAGTTGAGAAGATGACTACACTTCTTCCACTCGAACAAACACCAAAACTTTTAACTATTTTGAACCGAGAACTCCCAAACCTTATAGGGGGTACTACTCTCAAGTCCAAAAAGAACTCCCCTTAAATAGTGAATAAGAAAGGTATTTATAAGGCAACTCCTAGGTCGAATTTGAGGGTGAGAAACAATGTGGGACTTTGAGAATGGGCCTCAAATTTTGAATTCCAAACGGAACTCTATCCAGAAATAATAGAATATCCTAAATTGATTCTCCAATGCTTAACAAATTCGAACGAGGTGGATGGTTGGGGTTGATCTTTCGGCCTTAGGAGCTACGTGACTCGGTCTCACGCTGGTGAGGACGAAGTTGCAGCTGGAATCGGCGCTTGAACAGTAGTAGGCACTTTTTGCCGAGGTAATCAGAGAAGACGAAAAGAAAAAAAACTATCGCCTAGACGCCATTGTTGACGCGTGAGGGAAAAGGAGACGCTGTCGGACTTTTGGGTTCTTTTGAGAATAGAATATAAGTGGGCTGAACTGGATCGATGGGAAAATACTTACTAAAATTTAAAATCTTTTTTAGATGATTTTTGAAATAATTATAAATTATGATAATTATATAGAACATATATGTTACTTAAAAAAATTATAAAAATGTTAAAACTATTTAAAATATCTTTACAAAATTCAAAATTTAATTCCAATCATGAAGGGTCAAAATTGGGTGTCAACAAATAACAAGTCGATATCATCAACTTAATTATCAACCATAGTTCAACGAGTACATATTAATATCATCACCTCAATTATTCATCACACCATACACCTCACAATATCATAGAACAACCACATCATAATGTTTCAACAATAACACATCAATATCATCACATAGCCTTTTTTATTAACCCTGTCTTTAGACTTTTTTATTAACCTGTCTTTATCACTATGGTTAATTAGTTTTAGCAATTAATCCATCACATCATTTTCATTACTCCCCTGCATATACAAGAAAGGGAGTTCAAGATTTCACAAGATTTAGAAGTTCATTTGCTTTGAGAAAATCACATAATCACTCTGGGGACTTGAGTTTTCCCCCCTTATTTGAGTCTCTAAATTAATGTAATCTAATTAAATAAGTAACAATAAATACGATTTTGAAATGGCATAATACATATATTGGACCCTAAATTTGGCTTCAAATTTTGACTTTGACCTCCAATTTTCATATGCACAAACAGGCACTTTAACTATCCAACTTTTAAATAAACAAACACATGAGTCCTACATGGAAAAATACACGTAGGACACCACGTAGGACAAAAATTGACATGCAGTATGACATATAAGACATGTGTGTCTATTTGTTCAACTTTATACAAGTTTAAGTGTCTATATGTGCACATCCAAAGTTGAAGGGCATAAATGTGATTTGAAGCTAAGTTAAAGGACATATTTATGTATTATGCCTTTCGAAATAACAACATCCATATCAATGATTTTGGAATTGGTCCAAATTGACCCAAAAATCCATTTGCGAAAATGAGAGATAATTCTGGACGTTTGTATAAAACCACGTTAAGCAAAGGTTTTGAAATTAAATGGTGAAAAATGAGTTGAAACCATGCTCAAAACTCTAATTTACTTAAACCACAAGTTCATGAGAAAATCCCCCAATAGTCAGTGTTGGTTCCAATTGCACATGCAAGTGTATGCGGTCACACAAGTAATATAGTGTCTCTTAAAAGAACCCGATTATCGAACCCAAAGGACTTGTCAATTAATTTTTCTTACTATGTTATATCAATTATAATTATTTATTTAAGGGAAGGATTTCAAAATATGAATATCTTAACTAAAATAAAAATAAAGATAAAATAAGTAAAAACAATTAACTAAGAAAAGATAGATTTTCACACAATCAATGAATGAATCGATCTAGGATTATAATTTAACCAAAAATCATGTTTAACACCAATTTCATCAACTTATTTGATTAGCTAGTAATTCAATCACAGGGTTAAATGTATGATCATGGTCTCTTGACCTCAAATTGCCTACGATAAATAACACCCTAACTACATCGTTGAGCGGGGATAAGATGGATTAAATACCGAGCATTATGATTACTTCATGTATTGTGACCCAAGCAAGGTTTTTAGGTATATCTCTATCCTATAAACGAATCAACCCTAGCTATTTAGAGTTAAACAAGCTCCTTATATCCCACGTTCTATCCTCTTATTCCTCTCCCGAGTTCAATTCGGACAATATATTTATTTTAATGGTGATCAAGCATCAAAATAGTAGTCACAAGAATATAAGAACAACTAATGTGATGAACAATCATGTCGAATTAAAATAAATAAACAATCATATTGTAAGAAAATATAATTCAAGAACGAGAAATTTATATCCACATAGACATAGAGCAATTGCAACGAATCATTCAAAGAAAGATGTAAAAAAAGAGAGAGAGAGAAAACATAAAACTTTAAATCAAGTTATATTCTACATTATATCCCCCACCTCTAAAAAATTTTCTTATGGACTATTTATAAATGTAGAAAACAATGAATAAAATAATTAAGTCCAAAACAATTTAGAACTCAAAACTTTGACGGAATTGAATTTTTGTACGTGTTAAACTGCTTCGTCCGCCACCTTCAATTTGAAGTGTCTTCACATGTTTCCAGGTGGCAGTCACTTATACTCGATTCAAATTCTTCTTCAAGTGCACTTCTAATATATTATATACGGAAAAGGACCTAAAATATCATCAAACTATTAGAAATGATACAGAAATATCCTCTTTCCATCTCTTAGCCTTTAAATACCCCTCTCATCCATCTTTAAATTTTATATTAGTCTTATTTCTAACAGACCTCAATTTAAATTCAATTAATAAATTCATTAAATGACTGACAATCATCTATTGATCACTTTATAATTAAAATTACTCATTCCCAAATCAAATCATCCGCCCAATCAATATGACCCATCAACCCCATATTAATTACCAACTAAAGCTTTCCCCACCTCTTTCTCCAAGTGCAGTTTGCTGTTCTCCGGCCGAAAATTCAACTATTGGTTCCAATTATTTTTTAATTTCTCTTGCTTTTATCATTCCATCTCTTTATATTTTCTACGAAATAGGGTCTAAAATACCATCAAATTGTTATAAATAGGATAAAAATGCTCTCCTTCCACATATTAGCCCTCAAATACTCCTTATATCTATTTTTGGGTTCCATATTACCCTTACTTCTGATAGACCTCATTTTAAATTCAATTCATAAATTCATTAAATGATATCGCAGTCATATATTGGTCACCCTTTAAATCACTTAAACTAATTTAAAAATATTTTACCAATTCAAGTCAAATCAATTTGCCCCAACTTAAATTTAATCCACCCCAAGTTAACTTTTGTTTCTATTGCTGGAATGAAGACCAGCTCAAATGAAGAATCATAGACCCACTTGGGGATCATCAACATCACATTTCTCTAATAAATGTACCATGTGTCTTGAGTAGAAAAACAATTTAACCTATTGGCTATATTAGTATCCGTAAATAGGCGAAACTTTGATGAAGAAACATAATTTTCTCATAAGAAATTGAATTCTACCTATGTTGTCTTGGGAATAAATTATAAATTAGTTATTTAAATAATTTGACAGATATTATAAACTTAAGAACTTTGATCCCAACCAACGAAAATTTACAAAATTTCATGAAAAGAATCTTATCTTTGTGAACTTTATTTATACATTTTTTGTTTCACATTCAAAGTTAGATGAGTACACAATTTCAAAATTCTGAGCTATAATTAAAAACAATAAGAAGGCGAAAAAAATCGACCGACTATTTTTTCTGAGTGAACAAAAGCACAAAGAATCACAATATTCAAAATATGAAACTACTAAACAAGAAAAAAAAAAGATGAAACTCTAGGGCTTTGGAGAATAGAAAATACGGAATAGGGTCTAAAATACCATTAAAGCATTAGAAATGGTACAAAACTATATACTTCATCCACTTATTAACTCCACAATAGCCTTGTCATCCACCTTTGGATTTAAAATTGACCACTTATATAATGGTTTTAAATTTAAACTATTTAAATATTTTTTAAATACATGGTGCTCAACTATTTGTTATAATTTAACTTATTAATATAATTTATAAATCAATACACTACCTATCCATTACTAATGCAACAACAGGAAAACTATTGAGGTTGAAAGTGTCTATACAAGTACATTTATCATACATTCAAGTCCTCAATCAAAACATATTATAATTCAAGTGTCTAAATAAAAATTGAATTGGTTTATTAATTAAGTGGAGTTTAATTAGTAACGGGATAGTTGATTGATTTATAAATTATATTAATAAATTAAATTATAACAAATAGTTGAGCGCCAAGTATTTAAAAAATATTTAAACAGTTTAAATTTAAAACCGTTAAATGAATTGTCAATTTTGAATCCAAAGGTGGATGACAAGAGTATTTTGAAGTTAATAGGTGGATCATAGGTCAATTTTGGAGCTAATAAGTGGATGAAAGATAGTTTTGTACCATTTCAAATACTTTAAAGATATTTTAGGTCCTTTTCAATTTTAAATCACATTGTACCAAGAGAAAGTATGCAAAGTTTTTATTTTTACCGTGTTAATAAACTATAAAATATCTTTAACAAAATTTAAGGGGTTTCGTAATTTTTTCTTTTAATTATATATGCATAGCTTGAAAAAAGTATTTATTATATGACATGTAAATTATAATAAATTAAAGTTGAGGAGGATAATAATATGATAAATACGTGCATGCTATTTAATTTTAAATTAATTTATGAATTATATTTACATATGCTCATAAAAAATTGACAAGGAACCCAATACTATCTGTAAAAAAAGGATATGCGTAAAGAAAGTCATGCCTCACAATGAAAAGTCTTGTCAAAATCATAACTTTGTTTTCTTTTTTTATTATATGGATATTCATAATACGATTCATATTATCCATTCGTACAAGTTACTAATTTCAAGTTAAATTGAATTATAAATAAATATGCCTTCAATTATTTTTTTACAGCATATTGAAATAGAAGAAAAAGATGGGAAATAAGTAGGGGGAGAGATAGACGACCTTTTTGGACTCGAAGACATTTTCGCGAAATCATTTATACGTATAAATTTGAAGATTGAATTAGACTAATCATTTTTGGATCAACATTTAAAATTTTAATCATTTGAGATGTAATAAAATTATTTATTTATTAATACGAAATGAAAATTTTAAATAAAATAGGCTCAGTTTAAATACAAAAATTCCGAGATAATATGCTAAATATTAATGTGTGATTAATATTACAAATTGCTCATTCACATTTTTTATATTGTCAAATGTATGCATGACTTAGCCTTTAAGTTCACTTCTATGCTCATTGCATCTTCGACCGAATTCTATTCACCAATCTAACTTTTTCTCTTTGTAATTTTATTTATAAATATTGAATCTGTCGCATTGTATCAAGAGAAAACACGTAAAATTCTTATTCTTTTTAATATACCATAAAATATTTTAATTAAATTTTAATATGTCCAATAATATTTTATTTTTAATTATAAATGCACAACTTCAAAAATATTAATTATATGAGGTGTAAATTCTGATAATATTTAAGTTGAAGAGGGTAATAATATGATAAATGTCTGCATGCTTTGATTTAATTTCAAATTAATTTATGAATTATATTTATAGATACTTGTAAAAAATGTGAAAATGGATTCAATCCTATGTATTATTTGGAACAATGTAAATAGATAAAATGTCAAATACATAAATAGATTCTTAAATTTGTTGAGGTTTTTTCCTCATGTACCTCAACTACATCATTTTTCTATTGAATCATTGAACCACTCATAATTTGTTTTTTTAAACACTGTTGGTTGATTTTGATCGGTTTTTTTATTGTAAATATCTTCAACTGTGTTCGAATTGTAATAATTTTTATTGAAAGAATGAAGAGAAACTGTGTTAGTCTCATTTGTTTTCTATTGTGTTCAAATGACTTAAGTAATACACAATTGTTCTTGAACATTTTCACTATCAATTAGATTAATGATTTGTGGAACAACATATGTATCCTCTATCAATACCCCTCACAAATCTGGTTTCACATCAGACAACGGCGTTTGTTTAAACGGAATAAATTATGGGGGTTCAATGATTCAATGGGAAAATGACGTAGTTGAGGTATGTGAGGGAAAAAATCCAACAAGTTTAGAGACTTGCTTATGTAATTGGCCTAGATAAAGTTATGTCTCAGGGCATCTCCAGCCCAATCCTCTATTTTACTCTCCAAATATAGAGTTGTCTATTTTTTCATACAATCACTACAACAAAAATAACTTTTAGCAGCATTAAATATTGATACTAATAAAGAGTGCTAAAATCTTTATCGATATTAGTTAAGTGGCATTAGAACCAATTTCGCTAAAGACTTTAAGGACATATACAAAGAGTGATAATTGCCGCTAAAAGTCATTTTTGTTGTAGTGAATCAATTCCAACCCAATTTTCTATTTTACTCTCTAAAAATGAATCTTTTTCTCTCTCCTCAATATTATATTATTATTTCTATTTCATTCTTATTTTATTTCATAATATAAATTCTTTATTTCTTTTTTCTCAAATAATTACCTTATATATTTTTTAATGTGATATAAAATTATATTTTATCTTAAATTTTTAAATATTATAAATTGCAAGAAAATATTAATACATAAATTAGGGGGACAAATTCAAATAAAAGTGACATACAATTACATAAACACTCAATTTTTAAAATCATTACGTTGCTCCAATATATGCTCAATAATGCATTACGGAGATAAAAATAAGCATTTTTGTTCTTAATTTTTTTATGTCTAGCTAAAAATTGTTCAAACCGGAGATTTTCATCTACCACCACTTCTATAGTTGGATTTGGAGCCTCTACGACATCTTGAATTGGTGCATTGAGAAACTATTATACTATGTTTGGATCATTGTTATCCATTGTATTGTATTATATCATTACTATACCTACAATTGTTGATTGTTACTTAAAATGTTTTGTACTGTATTGTTAAATTTCGTTGTTACGTAATAATGAAATCCCTATTTTATGGAAAAATCAATTTGGTGTGTTCCTATTGTTACTTGATTTCTTTTTCCAATTATATTTTTATATAACATTTCAAATACTATTTTATCCTTTACCTTAATTATTTAAACTTAGTCAAACCTACTACCCTAAGATAATTAAGAATATTTAAGTAAACTTATAAATTACAATACGGTACGATATAATCAAACCAAATAATTAAAATGTTACTAAACAACAACAAACAATACAATTTAGTTAAACATTGTATCCACCATACAATACAGTACAATAGAGTATAATACAATACAATACATTATGAAACAATGAGTAAGAATGATCCAAACAAAGTGTTAGTGATCTAAATGTTCGTGATTACATGCAACAAGAACAACAACGAATACTTGAAAAAAGAAATCAACAATCACAACCGCAGTCACAATCGCAATCACAACCACAATCACAATAATTTTCAGAATCATATCTTAATTTTTTTTCTGAATTGTGCTACATCTGAAAACGACCTACCGGATTACTAAATTATTATTGTGATCAATTAATTATTATGTTATGTATTGTATTTTATCTTGTCTTTAAATTATTATGTTATGTGTTGAATTGTTATCTTGTATGTAATTATTATGTTATGTATTGTATTGTTGACTTGTAATTAAATTATTATATCATGTACTGTATTTTTAAATTAAATTTTTCATCTTGTCATTTTAATTTTTTGTATTCTTTAAAATGAAAATTAGTAATAAAATAAAATTTCATTATTGATGTTAGGTTAGGTAGTGATTAGAATTGTAATTTATTTATTTGACAGAGATTAGAGTTATAATTGAACAAGTATTCAAATTAAACAAGTACATTATTATCGAAGAAAAAAAAAGATGAAGCCACATCCAAAACTAGTCTTACTAGAGATGTGGCTAAAATGTAGTACAAGTTCTACTGGTATGCGTTATCGACACATGCTGTTCACGTGCTTCTACCTCAGGCTTTAGTCTCACCGTCGACAGACTTAGATCTCCCTTGCCGTAACAACTCTTCCTTCTTCCCGGCGAACTTCACTCTCTTCTCTCTCTTCTCTCTCTCTCTCTCTCTCATCTCAGTCAGTATTCCGGCAGTAAACATGATGGGATATGAGAATCAAGAGTCCCACCTTTATGCATCCAAAGAGGAGATGGAATCCCTGGTACTCGACGACGATTCTCCCAACGGCACTTCTCATCCTTTCTCCGATCCACTTTCATCATCATCATCTCTTCCTTTCGCTGAAATCCCTACTGACCAAGGTCAAACCCCTAATTCTTCCTTCAATTCCATCCTCGAACCTCCTTCTTATGCTGAGGCTATTTTCAGATCCTTTGACGCTGATCACTCCTCTCCTCAACTCAACGGCGCTCATGATCACTCTATCGCTTCTCCTTCTTCACCTCCATCCTCCGACGACTTTTTGACCATTACCGTTTCCGATCCACAGAAAGAGCAAGAGTTGTCCAATTCTCTCGTTCCTGGGGGGACTGCTTATGTTACCTACCTAATTACTACCAGGACGAATTTACCGGAATTTGATGGAACTGAATTTAGTGTGAGGAGGAGGTTTAGAGATGTGGTCACTTTGTCCGACCGATTAGCTGAGTCGTATAGAGGTTTTTTCATTCCGATAAGACCGGATAAGAGTGTTGTTGAGAGTCAGGTGATGCAGAAACAGGAATTTGTGGAACAGAGGAGAGCAGCACTGGAGAAGTACCTCAGGAGATTAGCTGCGCATCCTGTGATAAGGAGGAGTGAGGAGCTAAGAATGTTTTTGGAGGCGAATGGGAAGCTTCCGCTGGTGAGGACAACAGATGTGGCATCCAGGATGTTGGATGGGGCAGTGCAGTTACCCAAGCAGATTTTTGGTGAGACAGCAGGGGGAATGGTGGATGCCAATGAGGTGGCTCAGCCTGCCAAGGGAGGTAGGGACCTGTTGAGAATCTTTAGGGAGTTGAAACAATCTGTGACTAATGATTGGGGTGGTGTGAAGCCACCTGTAGTGGAGGAGGATAAGGAGTTATTGGAAAAGAAGCAGAAGTTGCATGATTTTGAGCAGCAGCTCAGCAATGTGTCTCAGCAGGTCAATATCCTTCGGAAAACATTTTCTTTTCCTGTTTGTTCTTGTTCTTCTTCAGAATGTGGATCGGTAAAGAGTTGTCATGTTCACATCTAATTGATTATTATAGCAGTATCATAAAGTTGGTCATTTATGCTTGTTCAATATGCACATTATTACTGGTCCTCTAAAAGAATTTCAGTTTTAATAAATGTAAGTTCACTTGGTGGGTTTAGTTACTTTAGTACACATTATCTTGAGACTTTCATGAAAGTACCGTCTGTGCTCTATGCAGTAAATTTCTTAGACTGAGCATGAATATCTTCATTTGAGCTATTCAGTAGTCTTAAGCCGAGAAAGGTATTTGCCATTACTGGCACTGAGCAGTTATTCCTATTTTTCTTCAGGCCGAAGCACTTGTAAAAGCTCAGCAGGATATTGGAGAAACCATGGGCCAAATGGGCCTCGCTTTTGTCAAGTTAACAAAGTTTGAGACGGAGCGAGCTGTTTATGATTCACAAAGAACAAGGGCTGCAGATATGAAGAATGTGGCAACTGCTTCTGTTAAGGCAAGCAGACTATATAGGGAGCTGAATGCACAAACTGTCAAACATTTGGTAAGTTCTTAGTAGCTTGAAAGCTGACTCATAAAGATGCACCCAATATACTTGATCAGATAAATTTTACCTGACATTCATCAGACATGTTTGGAGACATCATAGCTAATTGTGCTTTACTAATTTTGAAAAGTTTTTGATACAGTAGTCTTTACATTTGCTTATTTTCCATTCAAGTGTCGGTATGTTGCAGGATAAGCTCCATGAATACCTTGGAGTGATGTTAGCTGTGAACAATGCATTTTCCGATAGGTCAAGTGCTCTTTTGACAGTACAGACATTGTTGTCTGAGCTGTCATCACTAAATTCGAGGATCGAAAAACTTGAAGCTGCCGCATCTAAGATATTTGGTGGGGACAGGGCCAGAATTCGCAAAATAGAAGAGCTCAAGGAAACACATAGAGAAACTGAAGATGCCAAAAGTTCTGCTGTGAGGGAGTATGAGCGGATCAAGGTAACATCACATGTTAATAGTTAGTTTTGCAACTAAGTAAGCTTTCTGATTTTTGTATCTTCATTTGCTTTACTACTTAGTGAGCAGTCCATATCGTTAATCACCATACCATCAACATCATTGTCTCTTTTCTTCAAACAATAAATCCTCTTTACTGTTTTTAAAATCATTGAGAATCTTTCTGTTAATCTTGAATATGACATGTAGTCTTTTGGCTAAATTCTTCTGGGTGCTGGTCACTAACAACAATTGGACTAATTTACTTAGTTCCAAGTTCAGGCTTAATTAACAACAATTGGTCCAGTTATACTCAGTTCCTAGTTCAAGTTTAGTTAATAACAATTGGACTATTTACATGTATGCGCAATTATTGATATGTTGACAAGGACGAGGATTAGCTTGCATCCAAGGGTGTGGCCCAGTGGTCAATGAAGTAGGTTGAGAACCATGAAGTCTCAGATTCAAATCCCAGCGAAGACAAATAAGCACTAGGTGGTTTCTTCCCATCTGTCTAAGTCTTGCTAGACAAAGTTGCCTGATACCCGTGCTAGGGGAGGTATTGAGTATTTTATGGAATTAGTTGAGGTGTGCTCAAGCTAACTCAGATACATAGACTGCAATGGGAAGTCAATGTAAATGCTTCATCTGGTTGATTTGCATTGGCCTCCAATCTGCAGATTTTTGGCTTCCATTTTTTTTCAGACAAAACTGGGACAAAAATAGGCCATAGCTATTTAGTTCATGATATTCTTGTCCGCATCATCTCACTTATTACTCTGAGCACCACAAGTGGAGCTAAACTTGGCAATCTAGAATTTCATATCAGTGGATCTTGTTCATGCTTGATTCCATTATAGACTATTAAAGCTCTTTTTACCCATATTGGATTAGTGAAACATAATGTGAGGTTTCTATTGCCCTGATAGGACAGAACAGTAGCTTTACGAGTGCTGAAGATTAGGATTTGACATCACAGACCTAGTTCCTCAGAAGGTTTATCTGGCAGATTCGTTTAAAGCGTATTAACCTTAGTGTTGGAACAATATTTCTGGTTTATTGATCAGGTGCTGCCAACTATGTACAGTGTAGGTGATGTAGGTAAGCCGAGGCAATAGAGTTACTATTCAACATGTCCCTTGTTAAGAAAATGGCTTTTGAGCTAACATAACCCATCCCCTCAATCAATGAGGGACAATTAACACCCTTAGGCACTCTTACAACTGGACATCTGATGCATGAATAATATGAGGGCCTAACATTGGGTAAATCAAGAATAAAGATGGTTCAGGTTTTGATACCATGTTAAGAAAGTTGACCTTAGGCCTAAGCTAGATCATGAGATGAGTATTGTCCAAAAGAGACAAAACCTATTTCCTCAACCAAGGTGGGACACTTAATATCAGCAATCATGCTACAATAAAACAAATACTTTCATGCTACACTGAACAAATATTTTATATTCATGTTACTAGGCAGTGTATAGTCATATTTGAATGAGGCTTCTTAGAGTCTTTTTTTTTTTTAATTCAAAAGAGAAGCTTGTTATGATTTTGTATTTGTTCAACCTTTTACAGTCACTGATGATTAGTCCTTGGTGTCCATGTTGTTTCAAGAAGTAACCGGTTTGCTAAATCAGTGCTCTTAAATAATTTTCCATTAGTTTTCTTTTAACAAATTTAGGTGCTGAAGTTATTTTATGTAAGATCCCTCCAACCAGACTCCGGCTTCAATCAAGAGAGTGACGATGCATGTATTACCAGTTCATCTAGTTTAATTTGTATAACGGTAATTTTAGGAAGGCGATACTTCTGTATTATTTTTTTTATTGGGCTCTGATCTGGGAAAGTATATAACTGCTGTATAAAGGGTATTTAATTTATCTCCTCTTCCATTTTCTTTAATACTGCATCATTTTTCAATGAGATTGACATTATAGTTGTTTGATGGTGAATCTTGTAGGAAAACAACAAGAATGAGCTTGCGAGATTTGAGAAGGAACGACGTGATGACTTCTTGGGAATGTTGAGAGGATTTGTTGTCAATCAGGTATCTTTGTTTCTAGACCGAGAAAAAATGTATCTTGTCTTCTAGTGTTTTGCATCAAATGCCTTCTCGGAAATCATTGATTTAGCATTATTCTGAGGAACATGCTTTATTTTTCCCCTTGTATTAGTAAATGCTCGTAAGAGGCAATTGAATTTTTTTCAATATGTCCAACTAAAATTATAGACCATTTTAAACTCCAGATGTTAAGCACACTTTATCTAGTTATATCTATTTTTAACCATCTAGTATAGTCAGGGTAATTTCCGTTCTCCACCAACTTTCCAAAGAGTGCAAGTGTTCTAGCAAGTGCAAGAAAAATAAATAGGCAAGATATCAGCTTGTCCTTTGTGTTCCCTTAGAGAAATTTTAGAGTGGAAGACATAAGATTTCATCTGAAAATCTAATGCTAGAGAAGAAAAAAGAACAGGAAGGATGAGGGGGGCAACTTTTCCGCTATAGAGATTAGTGATTGAAAAATAAGTACCCTGCGTAGGATATCAGAATATGCCACATAGCAGCTATATTTTTCCTGTCACAAAGCCGGTTTTGGGTCTTCACTATTGGTTTTCTAGTCTTCTTTTCATGAACAACTACATCTCTTGGAGACAGGGAGGATCCTTGTTTCAATTACTTTAGAAAGGACTATGACATAATAATTGCATCCTCCCTGACCTCTTCTGCAGCATGCATACTCAGGGAGGGCCGTTCTCCTTCTTCCCACTCCATCCTATTTCATTGCTACAAAATTGAGTTTGTTAATTTTTTAGCTGAATACAGAAAAGTTGTGTTGAATGGGTAAAATGACGAGGGGAAGCTGAGAGAGAGCTGATAAAGGAGATTTCTACGTATATAGAGGGGTTTGGGAACATGTTGTAATCTTCAGTCATTTCTTTATTGCCTTGTGGAACGATCTTTTTTGGGTGCCTCGTCTCTTTTCCTCTCATATCGTGTCTCAACGGGGAAGTCAATACATGGTTTGAGACAAGGTCCATTAATAGAATGTCTTTCCATTTCTCAGTGAAAAAGAGTGAATATTGATGAGGAATATTACATAGCTTTAACTGCTTTTAACTCAAGGTTTAGTGATGTATAACTGATGGACAATAGGTGATGTGTTTTGTGCTACGCCCAACACTAGGATTGAGTGTAACATTACAGTTTTAAAGTTTCCTGTGGGTTTGCTCTGTACTCTTGTCCCAAGAAGAGTAAAGGCTAAAGTACTTACGAACTGAGTTGTTACAAATTAAGAACTGTTGAGACTGATAATTGCTTGAAATGGTGCTGGTCATTTAGGTTAAGTGGCTGGAAGTGGAAGATTGATAATCAATCATGTGTTAATGTGGGATCTTGGGTCTGTTTCTGTGGTTTCAGAAGCTATGAGCACAGGAACTAGAGACCTGGAATATTGTTATAATATCACGAATTTTGTACTTGGAATCATATGAAATGTTGATGCAATGCGTTCTGCATTGCTTTGTTTCCTTCAGGTCAAATGATCATCTTTAAGGAAGTCAACAGTATAGTTTCACAACGCTCCATGGGGTGGGGGTTCAATGCCTGACAAAAAAGGCCAAAGCAAAAAAGAATCTTTATTCTTCTGGGCTTGTTTAGCCATTTCTAATTACTCTCTTCTCGATATGGTAGTAGCTATCATTTAGTTTTTAGGGTGCATCATTGTGAGTTCTAATCCACCATATGATTTGGAATACAAGCATGTGAATAACTTGGAAACATCCTATGCATGTAGCAACTGCGTTCATTTTAGAATTTCGGGACCCTACTGCCAATTGATGGGGAGTTGCTTCTGATGTTTATTCTAGTTTTCAGTAAGCTAAGGCTGCTGTTTTAATTTCTCTGGCCAGTCTCATTGAACTATTTGAAGTACTTCGCTTTGTTAAGCCATATTGTTAAACTGGATGATGACTAGATTCATTATGAAGCACGATTATTCAACAGAACTAAGAGTCTAAGACCCTTAAATCTGGTTCTACATTAAATGTGCGGTGGAAAACACACTCAATTGTGTTAGCCATCGTGGAAACGTGAAAAAAATGCTTCTTGGAAACTGGTAACTTAAAACTTGAAAAAAATGCTTGTAGTAATGATTACATGGTAACCGGTGTTGTGCTTAACTGAAGGCTAACATACATCATCAACTCAACTCAACTCAAACAAATTTCTTACTGTCCTCTATTCTTGTTACTTGTTTGTGCTGTAGTTGGCTTTACGGTTTGAGCAATCTGTATTAGAATTTTTAGCTTCAGATTTTTGTGATCCATTCATTTCTGGGACAGACATGAGCAAACTGCTTGAACTTTCTTGTGACTAGTGTATAGATAAAACTAAAGGTCACCTTTCAACTTTTCTTAGACAAGTGGATCAATCATTCTGCAATGGCTGTTTTCAGTTGAAATGTTACTAATGATATTCCTTTCCAGCAAGAGACATTTTCCTTGTATTCCCTCGAAAAGATTTGTAGGAGAAAATAACATGTTGAGTTTTACCAGGCAGGATATGCGGAAAAGATGGCAAATGTTTGGGAGACGGTTGCAGAGGAAACAAAGGGATATGCAAAACATGGTAGCTGAGAAGTTGCTGTATATAATGGCCTTTAGCATCTGCCTTTCTTTTATCTATTTTTAGTCCCTTTGTTTTGTATTGTACTTTATTTGTATACAAGCTTAGAGACATGTTCATATCTTAGGCATAGATGTTTGATCCAACATATTTTTCCTCGTAGAGATCTAATTGATAACATGTGGGAATTTTCATTAAACAAAACTTTTCCCAGATCCTCATATTTATTTGTTGAGTTCCAGCTAAGTTCACATGATAAAGGCCAGAGCCCGACACTAGGAGTAGGAAGAACAGGAAAAACCTTTGAGAACTTCAAACTAACACCTGCAAATGTCATGAAATCTCTTTCTTAAATAATAATATTTGGTTGACTCCAGTTTGTTGGATTTCACAGAAAATGACCTGCAAGGTTTTTCTTCCTCTTACTTGAGCAGTTTTTAGTGTATTTTATTGGTATAATAAATTATGGAAATTAGGAGGATTCCATTGCTGCTCAAAATAACAAAACAAAATAGCACTCACTCTTGGGTATCTACAAACAGTAGAAGAACAAAAATAACCAACCTAATTCAAGAATGAAAGAATGGTGGCACAAAAAAAAAAACTTAGATGAGAAATCTAATGTCTAATCATCGCTTGCTGCGGCACCGTCATCCCCAGAACTGGTAGCTGTTTCAGGTCTAATTTCTTCTAGTTGCTGGAGAAGTTGCTGAACTTCTGGTCGAGCTGATGGTGATGGATCAACACAATGCAAAGCCAATTTCAAGGTGTTCAATAATTCATCCCCGATAACGGATGCATCCCTCATTAGTTCTAAATCAAATACCTCATTTGTCCACTCCTCTTTCACAATTGATGCAACCCATTGAGGCAAATCCACACCATTCATTGCTTCTCCTGGTGACTTCCCAGTTAGAAGTTCCAGTATAATAACACCAAGGCTGTATACATCTGTCTTTGTGTTTGCTTTCTTGAGTTTTGAAAGTTCAGGTGCTCGATACCCAAGTGCTCCGGCAGTTGCAATCACATTTGCATTTGCTGCAGCAGTCATAAGGCGTGAAAGACCATAATCTGCAATCTTTGCATTTGTGTTGTCATCAAGTAAAACATTGCTTGATGTAAGATTCCCGTGAATGATATTGGCATTTGTATGAAGGAAGAGCAATCCCCTTGTTGTACCCTTTGCTATTCTCATCCTTGTTGCCCAATCAATTGGTGTATCAGGACTGCGAGCTGCAAAAGAACACTAAGGATTTATTATAATCTGAATGAAACAAAAGTGAAATGGAAAACTCAATTGTGCTTTGCTTACCATGAAGAAAAGTTGCCAAACTTCCCTTAGGCATGTAGTCAAATACAAGAAGTTTCTCTCCTTTAGGTCCCATGTAATATGCTCTAAGGGCAAGAAGATTTGGATGCCTGATCTTCCCAAGAATATTGACTTCACTCTCAAATTCCCTTTGACCTCTTGTAATCTTCTCTCTCAATCTTTTCACTGCAACTTGATCTCCATCCTCTAATGTGGCCTTGTACACCGTACCATAAGTGCTCTTTCCCATTATTTCAGCCGTTGCACAAAGAAGATCATCTGCTGTGAACACAATAGGTCCATCAAAATGGACAAGCTTTCCTCCTGTATCTCCTCCTCCTGCTGCCTCAACTTCTCCAGCAGTTGGTGGAACACCCTTTTCACCTCTGGCTGCTGCAGCCGCCCTACTCGTGCCTTGTCTATCCTTCCCTGCTTTAGCCGCAGATCTTTTCCTGATCAAGCAGCATAGGAGAATGCAACACAGCAGAGCCAAGATTATGAGAAGTGCCCCTCCTGCTATGAGAATTATGTCCTTGGTACTTAACTTACGACGTTGCTTTCTTGGTGTTTCGGAGGATGGGCTAACTGGAGAGATTGGACATGGGGTTGATGCACTGTAACCACATAGCTGAAGATTACCCACAAAGGCACTCGAGTTGAATTTCCGTGCGAGATGAGTCGGAACGGGACCAGACAGATTATTATATGAGACATTGAAGGCGCCAAGATTTGGTAAATTTTCTAAAGAAGCAGGGATTTCTCCACTTATATTGTTATGAGCTAAATCTAGTTGTCTAAGAGTAGAGATGTTTCCTATAGTGACTGGAATATCACCACTAAAATGGTTGCCCCTCAAATTGAGAACTGAGAGTTTCTGCAATTTTATTATGGCTGCTGGGATTTGGTTATCAAGTTGGTTGCTTTCCAAGTTTAAAACCACTAGTGAGGATAGATTCAAGAAGCTATCAGGCAAGCTTCCATTAATAGCATTATAAGACAAATCAAGTGTTGTAAGACTAGAGAGTCCCCCAAAATGACTTGGGATAACTCCAGTCAATTGATTATGACTAAGTGAAAGCTCAACAAGTTCATTCAACTTGCCTAAGGAAGCAGGAATACTTCCAGAAAAGAAGTTGTGATCAAGTGTAAGAGACTGAAGTTGGAAGAGTCTTTTTCCATTTCCATCCCAAGTATCTGGTATTGAGCCTGAAAGATTGTTATAGTTGAGATGAAGAAAGATGAGTGAGGGAGATTGTGTGAGACTTGTGGGGATTGAACCAGACAAAGAGTTATGGCTAAGATTAAGCCTATAAAGCTTAGTTGAATTAACAAGACTAGGTGGAATTGCACCAGAGAATGAGTTATTGCTGAGATCAAGTGTTTGAAGAAGAGGGCATAAACCAAGAGAAGCAGGAATAGAACCAGATAACCTATTGTTAAAAAGTTGAAGTCCTCTAAGATTAGGTATGAGTCCCAAAGTAGAAGGAATTGAACCACTAATGACATTATCATGTAAACTGAGTTTTCTAAGAGACTGAAATTGTCCAATCCTTTCAGTAATTCTTCCACCTAAACCTCTCCATGGAAGCTGAATAACAATAACTTGTCCTTGAGCACATTTAATACCAAGCCATCCACCAGAACAAGCTCCAAGTCCACTATCATTCCAGCTTTTCAAGAACCCTTTTGGATCAATCAATTCTTGTTTAAAAGCTTGAAGTGCTTGAAAATCTGCTGCAGTAATAATTATCCCATCCCAATCTTCACCTGAAGTTGGCTGAATCCCAAAAATCAGTAACTGAAATAACAAGAAAAGTTGAGCAAATTTTGCAAGATGAGTTAAAAACTTGTTAACTCGAGAAGGGTATGGTTCAAAACTAGCAAAAACTCCATCTTGATCTCTCATTTCCAGTAAAGATTGAAACTTTCCTCCTCTCCCTATAATTTGAAACTAAAACACAAGTAAAAGAAGAAGATTTTGTAGTATGAGAGGAGCTAAGATTCCACGTGAAGTGGAAGCATATAGAGCTAAAACTATGAGAAGTTTTATTGGGAGACATGAAAAAGTGTCAGGGGGTAATCAGATTCACAAGACAGGCAGGCTCCAAACACAAAATAATTATTACTATAACGGCTAGTTTTTCTACAACTAAAAATGCTTTGGGCCTTTATTATTGGATAGTTATGGATGGTGTGTTGATAAAAAAATTTACTTTGAAAAGTGGGCTATTTTAATTTTGGCCACCTAATAATTAAAAACCTTCTCTAACGGCTATCTTTTTCATGTTGGGGTCCCATATATTCTAATTGAAATTGATACTTTTGCCTTGTCTTTATTTGTTCATTTACTAAATTTCTCCTTTCATGTATATATCCTCCGTCTTAATTTAAAATGAATAACATATTTTTATATTTAATAAAAAATTTATTTCAAAATATTAATTTTATTCTTAATAGAATGATTTCTAATCAAAAGATAATTATGCCTTATTTTAAAATTATTTCTTAAATTTTGTGTTAAGTCAGACTAACTCGGGAATTTAATCGGGGAGGGGGGGGGGTCCATTTAGTCATCCGAGGTTAACTAGATTTGACGTTTCCTTAGTATTTGTTTATTAACAAAAAAATAATATGGCTCCTTTTTACTGTCGTTGTTGTCCAATTGGACAACGACAATAAAAAATGTACTTCCCACTTGATGAAACATTTGGGTTCACAAACTCAATAAGGAAGGAGTGGAGATTTTTTTAAAAAATAATGGTCTAATAATCTTAAATAGTTATATAATAATAAATTATTTTATTAAAAGTAAAAAAAAAAAACATAAAAGTTGAGGTTTTTAATAAAAAAAGGTATTTTTCTTTTAAGATGGCTTAATGAAAAAATGTGATGGATAAATTGAAATGAAAGAAATACTAAAAGAGAGTTTTGAAAATGCAAATTTTGATAGAAGATAAGTTAAAATGTTTAATGAATCTTTAAAAATATGTATTTGTGTGGGGTTGGTCGTTTTATTATAGATTTTGTTCATGTTATATAATAATAGTTTTTTTTTCTTGTTTTCAGTAGTTTGTCTTAATATGTTGTTTTTAAATTATTGCATTATTAAGTTGTTTTTTTGGGTAGACTTTGTACTATTTCTTTGTTATATTAACTATCTTTTTCTCAGTGTCTCTTGTTATTTTATTCTGAGAGGGGCCTTTTGAAAATAATTTTTCTACCTTGGAAATAATAAGTTATGCGTATATTTTACATTTTTTAGATTTTACTTATAAAATTTTATTAAGTATATTATTGTTATTGTTTTATGTTCCAATTTATGTGACACTCTTTTACTTTTAAATTAAATAAGATTAATTTAATATTTTATAATTAGAATTTAGATAGTTAAAAGGTTATGAAAAATATTATAAGTTGAAATTATTCCCATATTAACATAATAAAAATACATTTTAAAAAACTAATAATAATATGGGAAAAATAACACGGTTAAATAAACATATACTACTTAATTATGCATCATAGATATAATTTGCTATAATAGCACCACGACTAATATTATACATTCATTACGTACGTTAACTAAGAGTTTGTATAATTAGTTACATTTGTATAATTCGCCACTAATAAGTCATTTAATTTGTATTGTATACGATAGTTTGTATTTGTATATGACGATGATTTCCTTTGATTTTTCAGTTTTTTCACCATATACATTCAATCTTTTTTGTGTATAACTCTTTGAAGTTTGTATAAAGTAAAAAAAAAAAAAAATTCCCTTGAACTTGGCGTCAAAACTTACTTTAGCACTGAAACTACAGGAGTGATCAAATACCCCCTTAACATTTTTGAAGTGAATCAAATACAACTCTGATAGTAGAACACCACTTTCACCTGCCACATATTAGTCATGTAAGCGTCACAGTCATGTCAACACCTTGTCATTAATTTTTAATTATTTTTTTGCTTATTTACCATTTTTATTAAATATTTTTTTAAATTCATTATACTAATCAATTAATATTTACATTTTAAAATCAAAATTGTTCCACCTTCTTCCACCCTCTCTCTTCTACATCCCCCCCTCCTCCCCTCTTTCTTCTTTTTCCCGATCATTTTTGACCTTCAATTATTGTTTTCTTCTTCGGCATTCACTATTTTTTTTAAAAAAAAAAGCATACGTACTTTTTCTTCTTCGAACTCTCTCTACAAATCTATCATCTGAGAATGACATTTTCTGAAAGTATTTTTTTTCTTAAAAATTCAAATGAAAAGTGAAGGTTGAATAAGAAAGTGATAGATCCACATTTTTTTGCATCTAGAATTTAAAATGAGTAACTTCAAATTCAAGAAATTCACATTCAATAATATGAATTAGGTGTTGGGTTCTGTGGATTGACGAATAGTTAGTGAGGTAAGAGATGAACTTGAAGGAAAAATGATTAATATAGAAGAAGAAATATATTAGAAGTGTTTTAATGGAGAAAAAAACAGTTTAGGAAGACGACAAAATAAAGAAAAAATAAAAATATTATTTTTTTAAAAAAAAAATTGAACCCACAAATTACATTTACCTTTAAACAAGAAATTTCACTTTTTTAAAAAAATTTAACTTGTAAAAAAATTAAAAAATATTAAGTATATATTGGTCAATAAAAAAATGGCATGATGTGTATGATATAACCATTCAATATTTTTAACTTTTTATTATTTCACGCGCTTTTAGGAGAGTGAGTACACTCACTCTGCCACCTTAGCTCTTAGAGTGGTATTTAATCACTTTAAAATTGGTAAGGAGGGCATTTAAAAGTTTATATAGTTAAAGTACTAAAATAAGTTTTGACGCCAAGTTCAGGGAAAATTTGATGTATTTCTCTTGTATAAACGAGTAGTTTTCAGATTTTGTATAGTATAATTTATATAATGTAATTTGTATAATATATTTTGTATAATTGTTTAAAGTTCATATGTTTATGTTAGTATCAATTAGTCATTTCAAGTTTTATCATATTTGAATAATTTCACACTTTAAATTACTCAAAAAACGTGAATTGTACAAACGTACCTACGAATTATACAAATTATTGCTCTCTCTCGCTTGTCTCTCGCCTCCCTTTCTTATTCTCGCTCGCTTCGCTCCTGCCTCTCCCAAACTCGCTCGCTAGATATACAAATACATATTTATAATAAATAATTATCTAACTGATATACAAACCAATTCACCTTTAATTTCTTTCACTCTTTGTCCTCTCTCGCTCGCCTCTCTACTTCCTCTCTCAGTCTCACTTGTCACTCTCCTTCCTATAACATATATTTACGAATTGTAATAGCAAACTATAGTTATAAAGCGTAATTAATCTATTTTGAGTTACTATATGTTAATAATATATTAGAATGAATCTCAAAAGTAAAAAATATCAAGGTAATTAAAAATGAAATAGTACTTCATAAACAAATTAAAAAGGTAGCTAAACCTCATAAATTTAAAGAGTAGTACTAATTTATTATTACTTTCTCATTAGTACATTTTATACAATCTGTTCATCCAGAACTTTGCCAACAATTTAACTTCAATGGACCGAAAAGAAAATTCATTTTTGAGTTAAATGTGCCGATAAAAGTAGCTTTTGGAAATGTACCAAAAAGGCGACTATTTAGAAAATTTAAATACACATTGCCCAAGTTTTATAAAAATCGAAAATAATAGTAATAATATATATATATAGATTAAAGGAAAAATATACAAGTACCCCTTAACATATTTCCGAAATCACAGAGACACACTTATACTATACTAAGGTCCTATTACCCCTTGAACTTATTTTATAAATAATTTTCTATCTCTTTTCGGCCTACGTGGCACTAATTTTAAAAAAAAATGTCAACTATCGTTGGGCCCACAAGATAGTGCCACATAAGCCGAAAAAGAATAGAAAATTATTAATAAAATAAATTCAGGGGGTAATAGGACCTTAGTATAGTATAAGTGTGTCTCTGAGATTTCAGGCATAGGTTGAGGGGGTACTTTTTCATTATCCCTAAATTAAATGTTATAACTATAGTTTGATTTAATTGTAACTCGTAGCAAATTGTTGTCATTTTGTCTCTCTCCATTAATTTCTCGCTCGCCACTCTCGTTTCTCGTTGAGTTGTCTCTCCTGCCTCTCTCACTTTATCCAAACACAAATGTATAAAATGTATTTGTGTTTGTATAAAGCGAGGGAAAAAATTGTATATATATACATATCTTTTCGTTCCCCTCTCTCCTCTCCCAGATCGCTCGCCACTCTCCCAGATATCGCTCGTTACTCTCACTCGATTCTCTCACTTTTTACAAACACAAATGTATAAATTGTGTTTGTATTTATATAAAACGAGAAAAAATTATATATACAAATACATGTATTTTTCTCCTATACACTTGTAATTATACAAGTACAGATCTTCCCATGTCCAATTTTCTTTTGTCTTTCTCGCTTTATATAAACAAAGATTGTACAACTAATTCTTTTGTATATGTATACTGAAACAGATTATACGATTATTTTTTTTGTATATGTATAGCGAAAATATACAAATTAATAGACATCGCAAACATAAAATTTGTTATGAAACACAATTATGCAAACTATCTTTACAACATACAAATGTAATTTTATGTTTGATATATATGAAAATTGTTCTTGTTAATTTCATTCTATTTTTTCCTATAATATTTTTCTTTTTAATTTATTATTTTATAACACATTATCGATATGAAACTCAAATCAAACGGAAGGAATTGAAATAACGTACAACACTAGAGCCGTCAATATGGGCTAGACCTATTGGGCCGACCTGGCCTAACCCGGAATTTTATAGGGTTGGACAACAATTTTTGGAGCCCATTTGAGAAAAGAGTTTTTTAGCCCGGCCTGAATAAGTCTGCTGATTTGTGGGGCTTGATAAATATAGGTAGAGCCGGCCTGTAGGCCAATAAAAATTAATTAAAAATTATAATATAATATATTAAAATTAAAATTAAATAGAGTCCAAATTCAAAACAATTAGGTTAATATCTATTTATATATTTATACTTTTACTTGAAAAAAAACTTAATAAATATTATAAAGATAATTTTATTTATGAATTTGATTAAAAATAGTAACATTAACATCATGTAATATTATTTTGTCGATATTTATGATAATATATTTAAATTATAATTTATAATTTAATTTAATAATTCTAAAAATAATATATTTTTTAAAAAAGTGGACTGACCCGGCAAGCCTGTAGCCCACATACTTGTGGGTTGAGCCAGTCGTTTTCTGGCCCACACCAGAAATGTGCTAACCCGTAAAATGTCGAAGCATGTATGAGTTAGCCCGAATGGAATGGGCTAGTTCATATTGACAACTCTATAGAGCACCGAATGTTTTCCCTATGCTACTTGTTTCTAAGGTGTGACTGATTTTATCAATTTCTTATCTTGATTCTTATAATAGTGCGGGACAAACCGTATATTTTGCTGAGATTTGTTAAAATCTGCCACATCACACATGATATGATGATAATTGCAGAAGATATAATTATATACAACTTGTGATCTTGTCATTTTTATGTATTTACAAGCTGCAAATTATTTTTTATTAGTGATATTAAAAAGTAGAAAAAAATCTTCTAAATATGTACTAGTGCAGTAATAAATTTTGCATTTTAAATATCACTATTACTTTTCCAGCTGCAATTTATGAGGGAAAAAATTAATGATAGTAGACACAACATTAGCTTGGTATAGGCTCAAAAACTCAAAATATACAATTTAATCACCTAAATAACTCCTTATATAGTAATAATTTGACTTTTTTTTTATCAACATAGCAATAAAAATTTTACAAAACAAAATAAATAAAAAATAAATCAATAAATTATAAAACAACAGTACACGTTTCCTATATAAATAAAAATTTCATTCCTTAATTTCGTCTCATTTTATCATTTGCCTTCCACAAATCTCTCAATAATTAATTCTATAATATTTTTTATTTCCTTATAATTCTCCTCTTTTTAAAATTTTTTCTTATAATATTGAACGAAACATGTTGTAAAACAAAAGGAAAAAGGCAAGAAAAAAGCCATACCTTCACATTCAAAAGCCATACATAGCTATATATATATATATATATATAGCTAAAGAAGCAAAAGAATATTATTATCCAAGCCATAGTTTTGAATGTGTTGATATAGTATACACTAGCAAATTAAAATTAGGAAAGAAGAACAAAGTAAATGTACAACAAGAAGAGGTTTCTTGAAATATGATATGAAAAAGGGTTGGCCATACCTTCACATTCAGATTTTACTCCTCCTAGAAAACATACTGCCTCAAATGCTTCAAATCTGCCTATTAACTGATAAATAGAACATTTTAGCTCATCCTTTTCTTTTCCATTTTTACTACAGTATGATATAATACCCAATCAAACCAACATATTCTACATGCGCTTCATCTCCTTTAAGTCTTTGCTACCTGTAAGTTCTACCTACCTACCTATTAGAATCTAATGCTCAATAATCTACAATGCAACATCATCTCTGGAGTGACATGCTCAGGAATAAAACTTTGCAGGATCTACAAGTGTTTGCATTAGTCAACTCCATATGAACATCACTAATTGTTCTAGCACCATGCATCATCTGTACAATCTGAACAGTGTGATGTCATGTTCCGTCTTTGGCAGAAACAATTAGCACAGTGCACAACAGACAATGAACCAAATGTAAGTTGCTCGTTGAACCACAACTATCTGGAATTGGAAGCACAATATCTTGGGTAAGTTCACAATTGGAAAAGTTTTCATGTCCTACCGAGTCGCAAGAAAAGTCACCGCGTGCTTCTTTTGGGTAGAAAGCGATCCTGACTCAAGGAGGTACATGTAAGGGGTTTGATTTTATGAGGTAGACATTACAAGTGTGAAATTGAGATAGAGGCTAACCATTTGTCTCTGTGTGGACCAGTGGTTTCCCAGTTGTGCAAAGCTGAATCAAAGATTTGCTTTCCTGCTGGACAGGTTAAAGCATGTTGGCAAAAGGTAGAAGAAGAATCTGAGATACCATTCCAGCTTTGTATTTGGTAGATTACATAGAAAGATTGGAAACTCATGTTTGAGCCAGCACAGAGAACACATTTAGGTTAGAATACCATTGACTTCTAGCTACATATTTTGGTGTAAAATGTAACATGTAAATACTAGCATGTCCCCTCAGCTCCACCCATAAAGTTGTGTACAGAAGCTGAGTTTTGATCTTCTTTTTTTTTTTTGGGTACAAACCCAGAGCTATCAAACTGCTACTACTACATCAATGAATAACAAAAGAATTCTATTAACCCCGCCAAAAAAAAAAACGTAAGATCTCATTGCTGGACCACTCACATGCATGAGGCAGACAACTTCTATTGAAGAATGGTATACTGACACTTGATAATAATCCTAGATGCTCTTAATAGTTAGCAAGTTGGTCATCAACTCATTTATATCAAAAAAAGAGTTGAAATACAATATCAAAAAACTAATATCATACTCAAAGAAAACTTAGTTTCATAACTTTGAGACACTTAACAAAGTAATCACAACGTCACACAAAGAAGCTACTCACGGTTCCTAAACCTCCATTTTATACAACCCTAAAATTATTCATTTTGCCAGTAGGTATAGTAGGAACATAATGCACCTCTTTCTTACCTTTTTATACTTTTGCTCCCCTTCGGACAAGATATTCGTAAAGCTTTATTAAGAAGCAACTGCTGATCATTATACGGTAGACCTTGCTACAAGAGACAATATATCTTATCTATTGTTTAACCCATCTACTTGTTATTGAGAACGTTGCATCTGATGCTAATAATGTCCTGTATTCTAACCTGGCTTCGCAACTCTTGTAAACATTTTGGGGTTTCACATAAAATTAATTGACACTAGAAAAATAATAACCAACCATGTGCTGCCTTTTTAGAGACTGAATGCTTTCCCTGTCTCAATGTCACACGACTAAATAGTAAATAGATGCTATCAACCAAGCCCTTTTTAACCATGCAGCAAGAACAATAACAATCATTTAACTTTTCTAAATACAGCCAGCTGGTCATAGAAACAGATCAATCTGAAATTCATGAAGAAATAAACTCGTACAAAACTGACTCTAAGACATCGGGGTCGCTCTCTAAACACTCTACCTTTATAGCTAATTTATCCACAATGAAAGACAACCCTTAAAACTTCACATTACTGAGAAAATCAATTAGGCTAAACAGTTAACAAACGCTCTCTAAACACTCTACCTTTATAGCTAATTTATCCACAATGAAAGACAACCCTTAAAACTTCACATTACTGAGAAAATCAATTAGGCTAAACAGTTAACAAACGACTTATCTATCTGCAAACAAACATTACGATAGAAGTGAAGAAAACTAGTGTTACAAAAAAAATAGTCTTCCTTAAGAGGTTAGTGTTCACATAATACTTTCACTGATAAAATAAAGAGGTCAGTGCTCACATATTGTTTCTCCCTCATCTCAATCTCTTCTTCTCATTCCAGCATAACTCCACACAGGATCATCTTAAACATCTCACATTCCCCTCCTCTGATGACATGTAGCAGAGATGCCCACAAACCAACAAAAAAATAGAAAATCATGTAAAGCAAAATCTAAGAACTATAAGCAGGAGCAGAACGAAAGTCATCATCAATTTTCAGTGTAGAAATCAACACATAAGGTAAACTATTACGTAAATTTAACATTTGAGACACCAACTTACAGATAAACATGAATTAAAATATAGTAGCAAACGAAGTAAAGAGTTAAATACAGATCTAAAAGTAGGAAATTACAGATCCAATCTAGATCTATAATCTGGATAAAAAATTTCTAAATATTTTCTGCAAAATCCAACGCAGAAACTACTTCTTCTCTACCAAGAATATTACAGTTTGAATAACTGATTCACATCAAATATAGAAGCTCCAAACCAACCTCATATCATGTCTTCAAATCAAATGGATCCAACTACACACGAGCAGCAACAGCCGGCGCAGCGGCAGCGGCGGCAGATGAAGCAGCACCACCGAGGAACGAAAGGAATCCAGCGTTGGCAGGCTCTTGATCATCAAGGAACAAATCTTCAGGAACCCTAAAAGCTCCATGAGCAGAAACAATAGCCAATCCAACAAGAAGAGCAGAGATAAGCAGGGATCCAACACTAGTGAGGAACACCACAACAATGGTGAATACAACTAATATCCCCAACGTTTCACGATCAGAGAAAGTACGGCCAAAGATAACAACAGGCTGATCTGAAGGTCTAAACAAATAGAGAAAAAACCATCCACCTAGGAGAGCAAGAAGGACAAGGAGAGAAAAAGGATGAGATAGAAGGGAAAGAGCAAGTACGCCAGCAAGTAGGGTAACATAATTGACGCGAAAATAGGAGAAGTTTTTGCGGATGCGAGAAGCTGCTTCAGCGACGGAGTCAGGACGGGCAAATGATGTGCGATCGAGAAGTTCCAACCAAGGGCGGCGTTGAGCGAAACCTTGACGGATCGAAGATGAAAGACGGGAAATGAATGAACGGAACGCGGGAGTTGAGAGAGGTGCCTGAGATTGAGATCCGGCAGTAGCCGTAGATTGTGGACTGGAGATCGGAAGTGTCACCGGAGAAGCCATTGTTTTTTCTTCCTTTGCTTTTGCTCCCTTCTCGATGCGGAAGGTACACAGAGAGAGGGAGTGCAAGTGAGAATAAAAATAATGACAACACTTCTGAAGGCTTCGTTTTTCCTCTTTTTTTTTTTTTTGGTTATATATATTATATTCACCTATTTCTTCTCAAAGCTTGTGACAGCCAGTGATTTCCCTTTTTTCTTTACACTCCATTGCTCATGTTCTTTATGCAACTGAATTTTTACAATTTTAAGAAATTAATTAAAATTTAGAGAAAAAAATATAAAAATATCATTAAAGTTGTTTTATATTTGTATAAAGACATTTAAATTTTCAAAAGTATCCTATCACCTCACTAAACAACTATATGTTGTTATAAATGAGCTATTTTTATCCATTAACTCGTCTGGTTTGTTTACACGCACTTTAGGCGCGTCATGGACCATTTTTTCATTTTCATTTACCAGTTTAAAACAGTCATATGTTATTTTCTTTCTTTAATATTAATTATTTAATCAATTTATGTCATCTTCTCCAATTTAAACTCAAAAATAGTCGTTGATAGCCCTAATATTTTGATTTCCATGGCAAGAGCAATGTTGGTGCTCTCTGTTTGACGACTTTATCATATTCCTCAAGAAAATAAGGTAGGAATTCATCTTTTATCTTTTAATTCCCAGTAGAAACGTTAATTTGAATTTTTTATGGTTGAATTTCTTCTCAATTTTGTGATTAGTTTTTGATTGAAAATGTCAAATGCGATGTTGAATCGTATTTGTAATGATGAGAATGATCTGATGTTGTGAGTGAAACTGCGATGCAAACATAGTGACTTACTATCAATTCAAACTTCATAGTCGAAGCATAATCCAGCTCGAAGATTTTGTTCTTGTCCACGTTATCTTGTATGTTTACTAATTCTTTTATGGAGATCTTTTGTTTATGTATTTTTCTTTAATTTGTGTTTTGCGTATTTAGGAGGATGCGTGCAACTTCTTTAGATGGAGGGATCGAGAAGAAGTTGATATACGATCCAAGTACGTTACTCCGAGATTAGCAAAGAGAATTAAGGAGTTGGAAGAAGTATTGACATCTTATGAAAGTCGTGTTGTAAGTAACCAAGTCACGATGAAGGAGAAAAAGAAGGGCAAATGTTGTAACTTGAAGCTAATCGTCTTGATCATTATTTTTTTTAATAATGTTTAAGTCTAACCAAGAATGTGAATGATGGAAGTTGTAGGTGTGTGCAACCAAAATTGCCATAGACATCTTTAGTTACTTTCAAATTTTTGAAATTGTAGGTGTGTGTACCTAGAAGCTAATTGTCTTGATCTTGCTAGTTGTAGGTGTGTGTAACTTGAAGGATAGAAGTTGTTGAATGTCAAGTTATTATTGTTCTTTGTTGTCGAAATTGCTACGATTTGAACAATTTGTTAATATATTTGGTTCTCTAATCTATATTATCGTGGCAACAATTTGAGAAACTTTACAAATATGTCAATTACAATTAAAAAGGCAACAACAAAATTGACTAAAAAGAAGACTTCATAATCGAGTTTGATTCCAACCATTCAAGTTTGTTTGGTTACACGCAAAACAGAGTTTGTTTTCAACAAAAAACAACACAAAAATATGCACAATTAATTTGTGTTTGTCAAAATGAACAAGATAACACAAAATGACCTACTCCCATGCCACAAAAGTCTTCCTACTTGAAGTTGTTTGGCCTTGGCTATTAGCTGCATTAGCAGCAGCTACGAACCTAGTTTGGATAACCTTTCCAGCCTTCATTTTTTCCAGGTTGCTACTGATAATAGTTGTCTCCCCCTTCCATTTGAATCAATGTACTGGTGTGTAGCCAATATCACCAGTAACAAAATCAACCCTCTTTGTAACTCTTGTACCAGTATTGATGACTCTTCTACTTGGCAATCCAGGATGCTTAGTCAAATAAATACACACTCAAATATTAGACAATTAGGTTTGCATTGACAATTGTAAACTTGCATTGATAGTTGTAAACTTACACTGAGAGTTGTAAATCCATCTTCAGCTTGGTATATGCCAACATCTACCATTCTTGGCCTTTTAAAAGATCTTGTTTGTCCTCCACTGGTGTCCTAATGTTTTATTGGTCTCTTCCCTTTTCCTAGGCCACTTCCACTGCAGTTTGCTTCAGAACTAGTTTGACTTTGTTGAGTCATTCCTCTTCCTCCACTTAGTCCTTCATTCACATTTTTTTCTTGAGCCATTTCTCTTTCTTTTCCTGCTCCTCTACCTGAACCTTTACCTCTTCCTTTACCATTTACAGTTTGTACTTTGAAATCAAAATATTAAAACATATCTATATTTCTAACATTGATATAATAATCAGATATATTACCTCTGTGTTTGTAGCATTTTTATGTGATTGAACTGAAACACCTCTGCAACTTGCTCTTCCTCTTGTTGATCTTCTTGTGCCTCTTCCTCTATCACTTTCAGTAGACTGTATATTAATATATCAATACATATACATCTACATATAACTTACATTTGAAAGTAACAAATAAAAGTACCTGTGTCTGAGAAGATGGTTCAGCTGACTGACTTGGACCAGTACCTCTTTGCCTGATACTTCTTGGACCACTAACAAATAAAATTACATGTATATTAATATATCACATTTGCTATATTCTTCAAAATACTTCTTGCACCATGTATTCAAATTGTACAATAAAAGATTATTCAAACCTTCTTGTCCTAATTTCCTCATTGTCTCTATATTGTCCTTCATCTCAGCTTCAAATGTGAATTTAACAGTCCTCCAAAACACTCTTCTTCTTTCAACTCCTTTCCAATTTTTCGACCAATTTGCAAGAACATGTCTTTCACATTTTCTATGTTCAACAAGTGGCAATAAAATATCCACAACTAGTCCCTAACAAACCAACATAACAAAAAAAAATTCAAATGCAAAACTTAACAATAAAATAGTAAGATGGTTATCAGTAATTACCTTTCGTATATCACTAATGATGGATAGTTGATGCCCTTCTCAAAGTTCTAGATCATTCTTCACTAGTTCAAGAAATCATGTCCAGGTATACTGATTCTCAACCTCAACAACTGCCCAGCAAATAGACAGCATTTGGTTGTTTCCATCTCTACAAACTGCCACTAACAACTGGCCTTTACACACACTTTTGAGAAAACACCCATCAAAACCAATCAACCTCTTAGCACCTCCAAAAAAAATGCTTTCTTTAAAGCATTGAAGCAAACATAAAATCTTTCAAAAAATTTCTGCCCAGTTTCAGAATCTTCTCCAACCTTCACTACACAAGTACTACCTGGATTACTCCTTAATATTTCATCTCTATAATAAAAAATCCTACCATACTCCACAATGTGATCACCCATGATCTCTTGTAACACTCTAATCCTAGCTCTTTTCACTATTGTCCTACCAACATTAATATCCAACTCCTTTCTAATAATAACCTGCAACAACATAATGCTGATGTTTGGCTGTTGAGTTATTCTTTCTTTGTATTTGGTGGCCAAAAATTTTGAGTTACACCGGTAGTTATGAGTTGATGTCAAACATTTATGGATAGGGTTGTATGTTTTAACAATGAAATCTCCACTAGTTCTATCCTTACTTGCACACAACAACCAAGGACAACTCTCTTTACAACATCTCACTCTAACTCTGCCAGGCTTATTTACATATTTTTCAAATTGAATATGTTCTTGGATTGCATATCTTGTCACTACCACTCTAAAATCTTCAACAGTTCCAAAAACCATTCCTAATTCCTTAACAATCTTTTCAGCAGTTTATCAAACATAACTCTATTTGGGGTTTTCTTCCTTCTAACAGGTTTATGCACTACTTGATCAACTTGTTCACCATCTCCCCAACCTGTTTCATCATCTATTTCAAAGCTAGGAACTTCAGCACTTAGATAATAAGGTTCATCACCTCCTAGCTTACCAACTAAGCTTTTTCTAATACCATTATTTGTCTCATCATGCCCTATATCTGGATCTTTCTCATTAACATTAATCTGATCTGAAGTAGTTCCCCTACATACTCTTGATGAACATCATTGTCAACCTCAGCACTTCATCATCAGTTGGATCATTATCTATTATAGGATAATCAGATGAAGGTTCATAAGAAGGAGGAGGAACAATAGAAGTAGATGGGGAGGCACAGTAGAAGGATATGGTGGAGGCACAGTAAAAGAAGGAGGCACAATAGAAGGAGATGGTGGAGGCACAGTAGAAGACTGAGCTTCAAATGGAGTGTTGAAAGTTTTAGAAGGACCAGTTGTAGGGATGGAAGGAAAAATAGAAGTAGGAGGCTGATTATTAGGGTTAGAAGTCTTGCTAAAAGATTCTTCACCTACCCCACTTTCAGTCACATGAGGGACAAACTCCAATTCAAGTGAGGCCTAATTAGCTTCACTAACCCCATGAAAAACATACACCTGCACTGTATCCCCATCATTTATCAGATTGAAAAGGTCAAATATAACCTTATCATTATCAACAAAGATCAATAACACATCCCACTTGATGAAAAAATCACAATCTATTGTATGTCCTTGTTCCTTTATATAGCCCCTCAACTCAAAATAAGACATCCTATCAACATCTACATCTAGGAATTCTGTCACATACCCCCCAATATATTTAGGTGGTGGATTAAATTCTATTACCCCCCCCCCCCATGATACCATCTTAAAGTTATCAGAGTAAAAGCTATCCTGAAAAAGCATGCAATAACAACAAACACAATTCAAACACACATTTCAATAACTAACTCTAACAAGTTGTACACAACAAACATAATCACTAACAAACAACAGCAGCAGAAACACTAACTAACAAAAGTAGAAAAAAGCACTAACATTTAGCTCTAACAGTACTAACAAAATAAATGACTAACAATAGCAGTTGATAATGTACAAATTGAAGTCTACAAATGTATAAGAGACAAATAATAAGATTCGAACTAAGTGGATAACTTCTAACCCTGACCTAAAACACAATCACAAAATCCTAATCACTAATAGTCGTACTAAGTCAATAACACAATACCCTACACTAACTAAGTTGATTACGCAACATACTCAAAAATATTCTAACAATGGCAACTGTAGGAGGTCGATTCCAACACTTGTACACTATAATAATCCATAAAATCTGAATAATCGAAAAAGTGAAGATTTTTATCATATGTTTTAGAACCCTAACCTGTTAGACCTTTAATCTCCAAGAATCTTCATAAATACACATCAACAACGATCAATAACGAGATCATCAACAACAATACTTTCGTCAACAGCAACACTTGTGTATTTCATTCGATTTCAGGAAAAAGTTGAGAAATGAAATGAAAAGGAGAAGACAAATTTTCTTAAAATAAAGGATTGGGTTGGATTAATTCTATCCTGGAGAGTTAGCAACACGCGCACTACATAGACGACGGAATGGGTAAAAATAACTCATTTACAATGATATATAGGTGTTTAGTGGTGTAATAGGAAACTTTTAAAGTTTAGGTGTCTTTATGCAAATATGAGACTACTTCAATGGTGTCTTTATGTCTTTTCTCTAAAATTTAATTATTAAAAATTTATTCTATATATGGACATAATTAACAGCTTAAAAATTCAATCATTTGGCAGTATTTAGCTAATTAACTTCTAAAATAAATAAATCATTGGATCGATTTTAATAGTATAAACTTTTTTACAATAATAATCGCTGATAATTCATATTTGATTTAATTGCTTGTGAAAATTATCGATGTTTAGATGTTTCAATCTCTTTTGATGAGTGAATTTTTAGGGGATAAATACTCAGGAAAAAAATCAAGAATCTTCTCATATAAATTGTCATATTCTAGTTGGCTATTGATATCTTGATGATGCTTTAAAGGACTTTAGAGTTAGTTCCTTAGTATTTAATGTTCATATTGGAAACATAATAATTAATTTGATGTAGAAATTACATAGTTTGCATTAAGCGTATCTTGATGCCTATAAAATTAATGAGTTAGAATTGTACTTGTATCTTCAAGTAAGTAGCGTTGTGATTGCCAATTGAGTTATGATGATGACCTGCTGGGTGTTTCATTTATTTGTTAGCGACCTTATACAAATACACATTATTGTGAAGGTTGCTTGTAAAGTCATCTTACTGATTGATTAATTAGAATTGTTTGATGCTTATGGTAGCTATCTCACTAGCTATGGGTCCAAGAATTTGAGTCACATACATATAAAAGTCCCTTTATTTATTGCTAAGAAAGCTTATTGACAAGCATAGATTGCACATAGAGATATATTTAAATTAATCTACTTACTTACGAACATTCTCTATGCCTAATTTGAAATCACCAACCCTTAGTAGAATTTTGTATGCTTAATTAAGGTGTAGTTATAGGAACCTAGACGGCTCAAATATAGCTATAGGAGCCCAAACAAGACCATACACCAAACCAAGTACAAATATATTAAAATTACGGTATTAAAAATTTCAGTATGGTATGATAATTCAGTATATATCATATCATGCTCACCCCTACTTAGAGGGGCTTGATTAGCTAGTTGTATGCTTAGATTCAAGAGCGAGTCATTACGCTCATCTTATTTTTGACTTTAATACTGCTCAATCATTTATGACCTTTCATATTTGACATATTATTATCCGCGTTCTTACCTACAGATCTCGAAAAACAAGTACACGAGGTTTCTTCAATACTGTAGTCGAGTTCCAATGGATTGGTCATCTCCCATTTTTCTAGAGTTTTCAGATCTAGAGGGTTGATTGTATTTTACGTGTTTAGTTGATAGGTAGGTCGGGATCCAATCCCGACATAATATATTACTTTTAGGGGCCGTTTGGTTACTGTATAAAGTACCTTTTATTCATGAATAAAAAGTGGTATTAGTTTTACCATGTTTGGTATAAGTTTTTTATTAAATTGAAAAGTCAACCTAACTCATACAATGTTTGGTAGGTAGAGTTCTAAATGTTATATAAAAAGTTATTAATGTATTAATTTTATATGGTGTTTGGTTGTGTTTTTTGTAATTTTACATAATTAATACTTACATAACTTATGAGGAAATTTACATATAAGTTATGCGGAGTAGAAGGTGGAATAAGTTACGCGAGTATTAGTTATACATGTATTAAAATAATATACTACACATTTACCCCTATTAATTTATTTCTAAATCAATTTTTATTGAAAACTTTAACCCTTTTTTTTTCCTCCGCTGAGAACTTTCCCTAACTACTTGTTTTTTTTTAACAAAAAAAAATTCTTAATACACAAACATCTTTTTCTAAGCCGCAAAGCTCGTGCAAAATTAATCGCCTCTAATGTTGCAGTTTACCTTTTTTTCCGTCTATCCATGGCTAATTTTTTATCAAATCAAGAGCAAAATATTTATTTTTGTAAGAAAATTTTATATTTTGTTTTTGTTTCTTCTTTATTGAACAATATTTTTTTATTTTGTTTTCATTTGAATTACAAATGCAAAATATCATATTAATAATGTGTATATATATATATATATATATATATATATATATATATATATTATTAAATATATTCTACATATTTAATTAACATGTATTATTTAGAACATAAATTTATACGTAATTCATAGATTTGGTATATTAAAAATATATAAACAATATATACAATATATTGATAAAATATTTACCTAATTAAATATGATATCATAATATACTTGAAATATATTAATATTATTTTATTTTTATAAGTTATAAACATTAAAAAGAATAACAAAAAGAAAAAAAAATAAAAGTCCAGTATAGAGCGAGAATTTTTTTTCTTTACTTTTTATTCAAAATGAGGTAAAATTATATTTTTGTTTATTTAATTATAAATAATATATATTAATTTACGACAAATAATATTCAGTAATTAATAATTTATGTATTATAGTATCTATATAACTAAATAATACCTACATAGCTGAACTCTTCATAACTAATTCCTGCATAACTAAATCCTACATAACTAAATCCTACATAACTAATACCTGCATAACTAATATCTTCATAACTCTAACCAGTAACCAAACAGCCTATCTGCAAGCTTTGGTCTATAGATATGTATTTATTGTTGGTTATGCTGACCTTATTTTTTTTCCTTTTAGCACAATGGTTTGTAATTGGCCTGAATTGTATATAATTATATGTGTTCAGTTTATATATTTTTAGACATCATGATGGTGGCCTGTAATATTACTTAATTATAGATGTTATCATTGTCTTGATAATATACACTTTAGTTTCTATTTGATGTGACTTGTAGAAATTAGTTGAGTTGATTGCAGATTTTTGTGGACAAAAGTCTTGCTAGTCAAGATCTTAATTTTAAGTCAGGATATACTGATTTGTTTTCTTGATTTTACGGCTAGTATTAAGTCTGTAGTGTGAATATACGACAAGGGTCGACTTAGGGTCAAGTGTGCACTAGGTGCCAGTTGCATCCCTAAGTTGGGTATGACAATTGAAACCCATTAAGCGGTGGTAAAATAAGAAAAATAAATTTAATTAATGATTAAGATTTGGACCCTGAGAACAAACAAAATTAATAATTAAAATTAAAACCTTCATTAAGTAAAAACAAATAAAGACTTAAACATCCCTATTTCACTCTATTTGTGGCTAAGGTGTGCATGATTGTTACTGTTTTGATACAATTCCTCCGTGAAATCATTGCAAGTGAAAGAAACACAATGATGCAGGAATGAATTAAGAAGCTTAGACAGAGTGTGTACTGTGCGTTGGAAGGGTTGCACCTAGCTGTTAGGTTTTATTTAAGAAGAATTGTTTCATATAGTTTAGTTTAGTAATGTGTCATCAATGTTGTAGATGGCCATGACAGGCATACAAATGATTTGTATAAATTCTTTTCAGGGTTGATGTGAGGCATGGTCCATATTGTTGATTTACTGTTGATACTTATTAAGTCGTGTGGCTGAATCTTGAGAGTACAATATTTGCTTTTTTGGGTGATTTACCAGGGACATGATTGCATGTGGAAGAGAGTTGTGAACAAGGTAAAATTGGTGGAAGCCAACAAATTAGATAAGATGGTTAAAGGAGGAGGTCAACTTCTCATGATCAGGACAAGACCAGTAGAAGAGGAGGTGAAGAAGGTATCAATAGTATTAGAGGAAATCTTGGTTATCATTGATGTGTTCCCTCAGTTGTTTGTTGATCCAAAGGGTTTACCACCATCGCGAGGACCCATTGATCACAAGATATCTCTCGAGGCTGGAAGTGATCCTGTGAACTTAAGGCCTTACAAGTACTGATCAACATATAAAGATGTTATTGAGAAGTTCATAGAAGAAATGTTAGAACAAGGCATTGTTTAACCCAGTTCCTGTCCATACGCTTCACCTATGGTGTTGGTTTTGGGAGTTGGAGGTTGTGTGTGGATTATAGAGGGCTCAATAAAGCAAAAGTTAAAGACAAATTTTCAATTTGTATTATAGAAGAGTTGATGGAAGAACTAGTGGGCTCTAACATCTATACTAAGATAGATTTAAGTCTAGATTATTATAGATGGACAAGGAGGACATTTTTAAGACAACTAGAATGCATGCATGTCGTTATATATGAGTATCTGCTCATGCCCTTTAGGCTATCCAATGCTCCTCTTGTTTGCAAAGTTTGATGAATCATGTCTTTAAAGAGAACCTCAGGAAGTTTATATTGGTTTTCTTTGATGATATTCTGGTGTTTAGAAAAAGCTTAACTAGGCAGTTGGTTTATCTCTTAATGACCTTTGAATTACTACTAAAACACAAGTTGTACGTGATACAAACCAAATACTCTTTTGGGGCCAGTAGGGTTGAGTACTCGGGGCATGTTATATCTGCTAAAGGGGTGGTAACCGATCTTAAAAAGATCAGTGTTGTCAAAATTAGCCATTACGTAAGAATTTGAGGGAACTTAAGGGGGTTCCTAGGACTGGCAGGTTATTACTGAAGGTTCATCAATCACTATGGAGTGATCAACAAGCCTTTAACTGACTTACCGAAGAAAGATGGATTCAAATGGTCTAAAGGGGCATCTCGGGCTTTTGAAAAGTTGAAGCTAACTTCAACATCCGTCATAGCTTTACCAAATAATTTTGCTATTGTTCATTGTGATGACAAATACATGTGACTATCGTATTGGATTATTTGTGTATGAAAAGGACTATTTGTGTATGAAAAGGAACTGTTTGGATCTGGTCCTAGCTGTGACTAAATGGACACAATACTTGTGGGGAAGAAGTTCATTGTGAGAACTGATCAAAAGGCATTGAAGTTCTTACAATACCAAAAGTTACATATAGGTTCTCAGATGAAGTAAATTGATAAGTTGATGCAATTCCACTTTGAGATTGATTACAAGAAGGAAAAAGAGAACAAGGCAGCAAATTCCTTATTTAGGGTGCAACTATGAGAGGTGACAATCATAATTGTCATTCCTGGAATGAGTGAAATGTTTGACAGAATCAAGAGTAGTAGGGCTGAAGATCCTACTATTAAGGAGATTTTGATTAGGGTCTAGTCTCAACAAGAGGGGGTCAAGGAGTTTACTTTCGTGAATCAACAACTTAGAAGGAAGGGCAAGTTGGTTGTGGGTGCAAATCCAATGTTGAGAGAAGAGATCCTAAAAATATTGTAATTACCCGGTACGTCATTTTTGAGAATCTTGAACTATACGTTTAAATTGAGTTAATTAATTGATGGGTAAATTGGTATCTATTGTAACGACCCATTTGGTCGTTTTAGTTTTGGAACTTTTGTTTCATAAAATATTTTTTTGATAAATTCTAAATGGATATTTTGAATTATTGTAATTATAATTATAAAATTAGTGGGTAGTTTTAATAATTTAACTAATTAGTGGTTAAACAAAATAACAGTAAAAAAAAATTAGTGGGTCACTTCCACCACACTCATAACTAGTCCTTATAATAATTAGGGGTTCCTATCTTGATTTAGAACTCAACAGAAACTTAAAATATGGCGGCACAATCATCAGTAATTAGGCCGACAAGTATTTCCGGTAAGTTTAGTATGCAGTTTTATGAGTATGAACATATGTCATAGGATTATTATTATTATTATATTATTATATTGAAATTACACGAGAGAGACAGAGAAAATTATCACACTTTTGATAATTCTAAAGCGAGTTTCAATTTGTATCTGTTTATAATATTCTTGCATATAGGAACTAGTATTATAATATTATTTCGGTCGGAAAATTAAGAGTTGAATTGCTGCAAATTGGATTAATTGGTCATGTTATTATTACTGAGGGTAAGAACAAAAGTGAGTGATCCAATCATTGCCAATAATAAGGCAATGATTGGCAGTGATGATAAGATTAATTTGATTTACATTGGCGGTAATAGTTGAATGGAATTAATATGGGGTTTTATATTATTTTGTTATTAGAGGTTAATGATTGCTATTAATTTTGGAGTGGTAAAGCTCTTTTTAGTCATCGCATTGATATATATCCATGTTCCAGCATATTGTTACTTAAATTTTAGGGATACTATATTATATGAAAGTTATTAGGGTTGTATTGTTTGGAGAAATTAAGACTTACCCATAGATTTAAACTTTAGGAAATTGATTATAGGATGGTGTGAGCTTTTGAATCTAGGCTTAACCTATAGTAATGTGGGTGTTGTTAGTTTCGAAACCTTATTATGAATATATACTTGAATAGATTGCATCGATTTGGAAGGTCAACAGAAAGGAAAGGCTCAAGTCCCAGAGTGATTATTCGATTGGTTAAGGCAAGTGGATTTCTAAACTCTTGTTAAGTGTATGAAATGCGTGTATGTCCTTGTGGTATATGTTGGGAGTAACGGGATTGGTGATGGGTTGACTTGTCCACATTGATTAATTCTAATGATGAAATAAAAGGGATAACAAAAGGCGATGTGATTAATTATTTATGTGTGATGTGTTGAGAAAAGTTTGATGGCTTGTTGAATCATTGTTGATGTGATTTCATGTTTGTGTGGTTGTGAACTGTGCAATGTTATGAAAATGGTCATCTTCTCATTATTTGTGTGAACATGTCATTGCATTATTCTGAGACATGGTTGTGGAAGTGTTATGTGCATTGAGAAAGAATGATAACTTAAAGAGGATGTACCATTTCGAGGGACGTATCGCGCGCCGCGATGGTTACTATATTTCGAGGGACGTATCGCACGCCGCGATGGATACTATATTTCGAGGGACGTATCGCGCGCCGCGATGGTTACTGTTATCGAGGGTCGTGTCGTGCGCCGCGACAGATGCATGGACAGATATGTCCCCCATGGGTCCCGGACTGAGAGACAGCGGGTGTGTATCACTAGGTCAGACATGCATCATTATACTTGACATTGCATTCCATTACATTGCACATACTTATCATTAGTGAACTTGATATTGTGTTTTGCTGATCTAGTGATTGCCTTTTTGTGGAACTTGTGATTGTTGAATACTGAGCTTGTTATTGAGGATATATAATTTGTTAAAGTGTTGTTGTGGAGGATATGTAATTTGTCTAAATGTTTTTGTTGAGTTACGTTCTATGTAAACTGTGAGTTGTTAGGTTGGGCTGATGTTTATGCAGGTTGTAGTTGCGGAGGTTCGGTTGGGGGTGGTAGGAGTACCCGTATTTCATCCCCTTAGCTTGTGTTTAGAGGTTTACTTGCTGAGTACCGTGTGGTTTGGTACTCACCCCTTGCTTCTACAAATTTTTGTAGGTTACCAGCCCGGACTTTTATGATATATTCTCATTCTTTTCCGAGGCTTCCTGGAGATTTTGTGAGGTAGTTGTTGGTCATCTCAGCATCCCTCCTTACCCTTGTTTATGATTTTGTTCAACTCTAGAAACAATATCATATGAGACTTATATTTTCTTTTGATCCGATTGTAATACTTTAGAGGCTTGTACACGTGACAACCAGGTTTTGGGGTATAATGTAAGTTGATAGTAAATTTTTCGCATTTTTATTGTAATAGTTGAGTTTTAGGCTTACTTGTCTTGGTGGGATAAGACGAGTGCCATCACGTCCATTTTTGGGTCGTGACAAATATGGCATGGGAAACCTATCGGTGGCATTTGGTAACAAAAGAGTTTCCAGCTTGTTCTACTGGCCAAGACTAAAAGAGGATGTGACCAAGATAGTAAAGAGTTGTGCCACTTGCCAGAGGAACAAGTATGACAGTGCTACCTATCCAGGTGTTCTCCAACCTCCAAAAATATCAGTTTCTGCTTAGGCTACTGTGAGCATGAATTGCATAGATAGGTTTCCTAAGTTATTTGATAAAACTACTAATTTAGTGGTGGTGGATAGACTTACAAAGTATGGGCATTTCATATTAGCAATTAGTCACCCATATACAACTATTATGTGGTTCAAGTATAATTAGATCAGGTTTACAAATTCGATGGGATGCCAGAAAATATCATCAGTGATAGGGATCTAATATTCATGAGTAATATGTGACGTGATCTCTTTGCAATGCAAGGTATCACCTTGAGTACCTCTACTGCATACTATTCTCAAACATATGGTCAGACATAGAATATCAAAGACTTATTTAAGATGCTTTTGTGTTGATAGCCAAAAAGATGGGACAAATTATTATCACTAACAGAATAGTGGTATGATATCATTTTCCATTCAACAAGCCAAACCACCCCTTTTGAAGCTTTATATGGTCAAACCCCATCTATCCATCTTCCTAAAGTTCAGAGAGATGTAGCAGAAGAAGAGGTAGACAAAAATAATTCAAGATTGAATTACTCAAATTTCATATCTCTAGAGCTCAATAGAGAATGATATCCATAGTTAACTTACATAGAATTGATAGACACTTTGAAAAAGGAGAATGGATTTATTTGAAGATTCAACCATACATACAATTTACCATTCCCAACTAGACTTTTTCTAAATTGTCACCTATGTATTATGGTCCTTATCAAATTCTGCACAAGGTTGGAGCTGTTGCCTATAAGTTATCACTTCCTCCTTATATGGTTGTCCACTACATTTTTCATGTGTCACAACTGAAGTCGTGCTATGCAATACCTACTCACTTTAATCATCATTTAACAGTAAATGTGTCTTCCCCAAATTATGTGCAGCCTAAAGAGATTCTAGAAAGAAGAATGATCAAGAGAGGAAACAAAGCCATTCCACATATACTTGTCCAATGGGGTCAGATGTCAGTAGAGGATACAACATGGGAAGATAATGTCACACTGAGGCTAAGGTTCTTACAATTCTTTTCATGAGGACAAGAAATTTTTTATGGAATAGGAAATGAGGTAAGAAAGGATTCATAAGCTTAGGCAGAATGTGTACTGTGCATTGGAAGGGTTGCACCTAGTCGTTAAGTTGGTTAGGTTTTATTTAAGAAGAATATTTTCATATTGCTCAGTTTAGTCAATAGGTTTTTAAAGTTGTTTCTATTATTATCAAAATTGCCCGATATGTTTGAGGATTAGATACTTTAGGTCCAATTGTTGAGCACTTATGTGTTGTACTGTCCAGCAGGAATGCTTGGGCTATTTAATTATTGTATTTGTCTTTGTTGAAGTTTATGCGGAAAATTGTTTAGCTGAATAAAACATATCTTGTTTCTTACTCTTTTCCTTTTCTTAGCTTCATACTCGTTCTTTATTGTTTTATTACTTTTTCATGTTTTCCTTAATTAATTGTATCACACAATATTTTTAGTATTTTTGCAAAAGTTACCCATGTTTGTGTGTTGAAGATGCTAATAATTGGTAGTCTTATTTATTTATGCTTGCACATTTGAAAGGGTCCATAATACCTTGCAGAGGAAGAAGTCTTTCATAGAGTCTTCTAAGGAGTAGTATTTACAGCAGAGTAATTTTAAAATGATCATTGCTGCTCAATAATTATGATTTATATCATGTCATCTTAGTTTTAAAAGCTTTTTTTATCCATAAAATGTTACATGGTAAGAAATCGCTTGAAAAAATGTATAAAAATTAAAGTCGTCAATATGGGCTAGGTCTGTTAGATCAGCTTGACCTAACTCGTGATTTGATAGGGTTGTGCTACAATTTTTAGAACCCACTTCAGAAAAAAACTTTTTAGCCCAGCCTGAATAAGCCTGTAGATTTGTGGGGCTAGAGAAATATGGATAGGGTCAGCCCGTATGACAAATAAAAATTAATTAAAAAATAAAAATAAAATAGAGTATTAAATAACAAGAGTCTAAACTCAAAATCTATTTAAAGTTTGAAATATTACAATTTAAATATAAATTATGTTTATAAAATATGTACTACATAAAATAAACTTCTCAAAATTTCTAGAGAATCACTACACAGGTCGTAACCTATGTAATATTGTCATAATTTTGGTGTTTTGTTATGATCATTGGAAAATAATTTGGTCAATATTTCTACTTAGCTATTTATGTTTTTACCTGAAATCAAACTTAATAAATATTATATAGATAGTTTAATTTGTGATTTGATTAACAAGTAGTAACACTAACACCGTGTGATATGTCTTATTAATATTTATGATAATATTTTTAAATTTTAATTTAATTTAAAAATTATAAAATATTATTTTTAATAAGATGGTTGGCCCGACAAAGCCCGTAATTCACACACTAGTAGGCTGGGCCAATCATTTTCTAGCTCACGCAAATAAAAATAGTGTGGGCCAGTCTAGTCCGTCAAATTTCAAAGCTTGTATGAATTAGCCCAAATGAAATGAGTCATCCCATATTGACAACGCTAATAATAATAGTGTTAAATATAATGCATTAATAAGAGAAAAGGGTAAAAAATATCCATCAACTTTGTTTTATTGATTGATTATGCCCTAATCTTTAAAAGGACATGCCACTTATCATAAATAAACTCAGGCCTCATAATTACGCCTGCAATAAAAGCAAGTTAAATTGGACTCTTGAACTGTGGAAATAGACATATTACAACTCCCAATGTTAAGTCATCATAAGGAAAAAGTTTATTTTGTATGACGTATGCCAAGTCATACTTGTATGAGACATTATTTAATTGATGAATGGGATGAGATCCATGTGCCAAGTGACAAGAGGCATCTACTAAGTGCTTTTAGGTCTCATTTATTTTCATTAAGATTAAGACGTCTGAATCTGAATACACATCTGAATATTAAGATATGCATTAAGATCTAGATGGGTAAATCTGAAAAAACATCTGACTAATAAGATGTTGTCTCTGAATCTGAACACTAGATTATTGGGACTGTTTACTTTAAAGATCTGAATGTGCATATGAAATTAAACGTTGTATCGATAAAATGTTATTAAAAACTCATTTAAGTAAAATAGTTTTTTATAGAAAATAATATTTTGAATATTTTTATCGTAACAAGGTATATGATTTATCTATTAAAAAATTAATATTAAGTTACATTATTAATATGACAATTTTTGCACTAAAAAACTTCGAGAGTATAATATAATGTCATGTAAAATCGTTTATATAGACTAGTAATATAATGTTTATGAAAATATTTTATTTTATAATGGACATTTGTTATTGTTACCGATCAATAATTAATACTTTCTTATTTTCTTGAACCGTGCTAAATATCATATCATGAATGCTTATCAATTCAACTATATTCATTAATTTATGAAAGTAAAAGACGTATATTAAGTTAGTAAGAATAAACAACATTATAACGGTAAACATATAATTATCATTAATTAAATAAGAAAAAAACTTTTAGGAGTTGTTGTGAAATAGTTGAATTAAGATAGGAGTCTTATTTTTGAATTTGAATGGTGTTAAGAGTGTGTTATAGATCTGATTCATTCAGATGTATTCAGACTCATTAAGAGGCTTGCAGGAAAATAAAACAAATAAACTTAATGAACTGAATCTGAACAATTAAGATTCAGTCCTCAAAAACAAACACACTGTATGAGACGAATTTGATTGATTAAGATTCAGACCCTCATTAACTGCAAACAAATGAGACCTTAGACTTTTTTGTTTTTGTTTTTCACTTATTTCAATGTATTTTTTGTTTTCATTTTTAAAAAATATCTTTTCTTAACAAATCTAACTAGTTTATATATTTTATTTTTGTTTTATACTTATTTCAATATATTTTTTATTTTTATTTGTTAAAATATTTTTTCTTTTCTAATCTAATTAGTCTATGTTTTTCTTTTTTCAGTTTTACTCTTATTTCAAAATATTTTTGTTTTCATTTTTTTAAATGCTTTTTTAACTAATCTAATTAGTTTATGATTTTTTTTAATTTTTCTGTTTTACACTTATATATATATTCTAAAAAATATCGTAAGTTTTATGGATATTTTCCGTACTTATCATGAATAAAATTATTAAATTATAGAAGTGCAAAAGTTGAACAATGGTTGAAAAAGAATCAAATAAGAAAATACTTAAAAAGTAAGGAGTGGTAAAAAAGAAAAGGAAGAAAACTGAAAAGTCACAAAAGAAGAGAGAGAAAAAGGAATTTGTGTCATTTTTTTTTTCAAATGAGACCCAGTTATTTACTTGTCATAAAACAAATGGAGGTTCATACAAGTTTTGTCTATCAAATCATACTTGTGCCTCATTCATAATAAAAATTTCCCATCATAAGCCTTTGCAATTACATACACAGACATGCTTTCAAGAGGATCACCATACCCGAATGATCATATCCCTCACTTTGAAAATTCTAAATTGCTAGCTAACATAAATGTGTAACTGTAGAGGAAAGAACACAACTTGTCTACAATCCATTGAGTTCTTGCGATTTGGGTTTTCATAGGAGTTGGGTTTTGGGAGAAGATGATGGGTGTTTTTGAGATGAAGGTGAAATAGGTTTGGGTTAAGTTAGTTGGGTTGAATTTTGGTTAAAATAGATAATTGAATCGTTTCAATTGAAATCAATTTAATTTGAATCAATATGGAGATTTCCGTCAACTGAGGGGTACAAATGATGAAATTAGTAATGGTAGGGGTAAAAATAACTTCCTTTTAATGATAAGGATATAGTCAACCAATAAAACAAAGTTAAGAAATATTTTTGACTCTTTTTTCTATTAATAATGCTAACATTAATATAGTTGATACTAATTATATTCACATGAACTATGTTCATATTATTTGTTATGCAATGTTTATTTCTGATATATTAGAAATTACGTGCACGGCATAATTAAAAAAATAAATTATTTGTTACAAAAATGTCCTCCATAAATATGGTGAATATGTATAAAACTTTTGATCACAATTGTATCTTTAATCATGCAGATCCATGCATTAAATCGATTTGCATTATTAATATCATGAATTTACTTATATTAGTTAATGTACCTTCATACCAAAAGGAGTGCATTGATTATACATAGATTGACAAAGTATATCAAATAAGATCTGAGAGTGCATTGATTATACATAGATTGAAAAAGTATATCAAATAAGATAATAGTAGTACTCAAAACTAATGCATGCATTATTTTTTTCTAATACCCTCCACCAAATGACCCCAAAATAAAATTAAACAAGGTTAATGGTGATAACCAAAATAACATTTTGAATTCCATGGCAAAATATGTAGAGTTGCTCCAATCAACCACGCCTAAAAATAGGCAATAATTGCAAACTCCACCATCAAGAACCTTTCCTGGTCCCTATTGATAACGTCATCAGCGTTACATAAATATACAAAATCATACAACCAGAAAAAATAATAAAGAGTTCTCAACTTGGATCGGACAATCTTTTATTGTTCTAAAAGCCGAATTAACCTGTAATAAAAAGCTTACAGTGACCAATCTAAACTTGCATCCCAAATGGGGTTAGGAGAGAGTCTAAGATGACAGAGTTGACCAAAATACAAGGACAAGAATAGCAGCATTAGTACTCTCCAAGAATTCAAAACTAGAGGCGTAAGCTATTTCAGTTGATACCATGGAATGATGGCAAGACAGCAATAAGTGGATCACCATAACCAACAGCCTCTGCAAAACACCATGAACTGAATAGTGAGTTGAGGTTTTCAAAAAAAAAACAAACATTAGTGCACAGTAATACCATTAGAAAATTTAAAATACATGCACAGACCCGCATCAAATAAGTTAAATGTTTTTGGAAGACAAAAGATTCCTCAAATGAATATGCCAATAATACTGGGTGATGGCAAACAGCTTAGTTAAGTTGGTTAGTTAAGAACAATGTGTGCTCGGTTGAAAAGAACCATTATAATGGGCAAAATGGGCAAAACTCACTCAGGCATCAATTAAGATCTCAGGCAAATACATATGCAGCACCAATATATTAGGAGATTAGCGCAACATTTACAAGTATGCCAGGAGCTTGTATTTCACTGCAAAATTTGTGGTTTTAAATTCCTTATATGCACTGTAATTGTTAATTTAGCGTGAAATTGCAGCTGTGACAACTTGACGAGTAAAACAAGGTGGAGAAAGAAAAAATGTTGAAAGACCCATACCGCCATCATTAAAGAGGATTTTCAAGACTTCTCCAGCCGCATCTGACTGCTCAACAAAATAAAAAAATAAGAAAGTAAAAGAAAAAGGTCAGCAAATATTACTCTGAAAGCAGATAATTTAACAAAAAAATTGCCTTAAAAAAAGGCTTACCCTGACAGGAAGTTCTGTCCCAAACTGATCCAAAAAGCCAATAATCTGTCCCTCCTTGATAATATCACCCTGCACACAAAACACACATGCATGATTCAAGTGCTAAGCTAAAAAGCCTGTGTCAGGTTTAATCCTGGTATGTGAGCATCAGATAGAAGACAAAAGCAAATGTCAAAAGTCTACTGAGTTCCAAGATTAGTAAACCACTGGCGCTCAATCCTTAAGATCTTTAAGCATAAAAATGATGATGCGGTATACACAAGCTTAGATATCCTTGGCTCATCCCTTCTAATATCTAGACATGATAGTTATTCAGCATAACCAAATGTACTCTTTTGAAAAACTAAACCTACAACCATCTAGTATATAGGTCAAGAAATACAATAGGAAACTAATCTAATTTAAGGAGAAAGAAGTTGGTGATTATCACTATAATATGAAAGCCTTCGAAAAGAATAAAGTTCAGAACATAATCCAGAGGGTGGGAATTATGATGGGTTACCTCTTTACATGCAGGAGGTTGTTTCTTTCCTTTTAATGTCCTGGCCCTTCGAAATGAACCAACCTGTCGAAAAAAGTGGAAGCCATTGCTGACATAGTACATGACACATGCTAAAAGGGTTTAACAGGTCAAGTAATACACACCGTGGGGCACGATACAAGAACGTAACCACTAGCTCCAGTAGACTCTAGAGCCGCTAATTTTGCTGATTTTTCAGCAGCAACGTTTGTGAATGGGCTGATCTTTCCTGAGGTTGATTTCCCGGGGGATGCTGCAGGAGCAGCAGTTGATGAAATGGATGGTTTGCTTGCACTAGGTGGTGGTGGTGGTGCGGAAACAACAGGCGCAGGCACTACTGGAGCTTCAATGTTCCGTTTCAAGTGCAGTTCAAAATCTCCAACCTATGATAAATGCCACAATATCCAATCAAACATCAGTAGAAATCATAAAACCTTTTCTTTTAGACCATATCAAAAGATAATTTTTCTGAAATAATATTTAGAATTATATACACCGGCAATGTGTCATGTCGAAACGAACATGGAGTTTGTCTGAAAATCTGAAAATTGACTATCATAATCATTCCACAGCTTTTGGTGACAACTACAAACCTATGTGGACGATAATTGCGACAGTTCCAGTATGACAATAGTACTGTAGGAGCAGCTTTCAACTCTTCATGCAGAAAGGTTTCGACATTATATTTTTTCTCATTGCAATATTATATAAGAACAAGCTGGTGGTACAGAATTGTTGAATCCTGCAAAACTCTCGGCATCAATAACCTTTATTCCTTCTTTTCTTCCACTGTGTATCGATAGTCGATACTGTATATGAAATTCTGATTCCTGTGGTGTCAATGCTAGGAAGGTATGGAGTTTGTGTTTTCGGTAGAAGGTTAGTAGGTAGTTGAGTGTTGTCCTGTTGTTGGAAGGTTTAGGCTTGTTAGAGTGTGTAGTACTAGTCAATTCTCAAAAAAGTGTAGTACTAGTCGTATTCATGTAGTTCTTGCTTTTGATATCTATCATCATATGTAATTTATTGTGTTTCGATTATCACATTATTTTGTTGCTATTGTTACTTTCTTGTAGGCTCTGCAATGCTTTTCTAATTAGTTGCTACTGTGATTGCTTCATTGTTTCCTTCTTTTCTTGGATTTGTTGCACATGAACCGAGGGTGTTTCGAAACAGCCTCTCTACCTCCACAATGTAGTGGTAGGGTCAGCGTACACTCTCCCCTCCCCAGACCCCACTTGTGGGGATTCTACTAGGTATGTTGAATTGTATGGCATCGATGCTTGAATTTACCCAATTATTACCAAATATACCATCACACTTTTCAGTAAAAACAGGTAGTTCTGAAATAGCAAATTTTACCATCTCAAGATATTCCATACTTGTTTTAACAATCGTACTACATTTTTACAACTTTTATTTTAACTCATATTTTTTATCATTAAAAAGGTTTTGTATTAAAAGTCCAGCAACCACAAGGTGATGTGGGGAATTTACAAGGGTTAGCTCCAGTACATATTGTGTAATGAGCTCAGAAAATCTATTATGGCCAACATATCATTTGCAATTTGCCATGTTACACCAAAAAAAATTAACAGTTGGGATAAACATCTGTACTTCGTAGTACTAACTACAGACTGTAAGGAGAAAACTCACACCTATTGGTTGTACTCTCCCACCGTTACCACTAGGCTATAATCTTTGGTACTGGTTAACTAGTAAAATAAGTAATATGTAAATTGTAACCAAGCTGAGGTTCGATTAATGACTAATAGAATCATTTTAACATATGCTAGTAGATAGTTCAGGTCATGTGACAGTGGTAAAGCTATAATGCATACTCAGTGGCTCTGGAATTTCAGAGGATTTGAAGATAAAACATGCTTCAACCTTCTCCTTTGGTTGAATCCAACTTCCGCAGAGTTTTAGTCTTATATTCCCGTCTATAGTATAGTTCCATATTCTCTTTCAGAATCTCCCCAACAAATAAATAGGCCGAGTGATTATGCACTATAAATGAAAGGATGCACCAGCAGATAAAGAAATGCTAACCTTAAGTTTCAGCTCAGCTACCTCTGTATCATCACACACCTCGGTGATCAGAGCCTGGTAATAATCAGTAGAACAAACAAACGATCATGCTTAAAGTCACAGCAAGCAAAGTAATAGTCTACCAATCTGTCGAAGATAAGAAAGCAATATAAATAAAGCATCATTACGACATTTGCATACTGAAGACTAGAAGACATGATTTTGACTATGTTGCCAGAATAAAGGAAGTGACACTGGTGACTATGGGTTCGCCACAAAAATGAACATTATTTTTTAATCAATACAGAAATGAGAATTTATTACCTAATCACAAGTTCAAAAATATACCCGATAAAGACTGGCCGAAGTTGCAAGGTTTCTTAGTTTTAACATAGTTCAATTTGCATTTGCTTGAAGATGGTGATAAAAAAAAATCCATAGAATTCATGCTTTAATACAGAAGGACCAATTAAGCCAAAACTTCATCAAGAATATAATGATAAATAATCAACACAAGGTACTTACACCACCCATAAAAAAAGGAAAAGGAAAAAATAGGCAGTAAAAACATTCTAACTTCCAAAGAGATAAAACCAACCTCAAAACCCTTAGGAAATGTTGCTGTTGGCAGTGGACTACTCTCTGTTGGAACTTTGTGATTGCCATCTGCAAGAAATACCCATTCAGATAAAAAAAGTTAGACACGACAGAAGACTACTTTCCACTTTTAATCAGATAAATGATAAAACGATAAGCTTTAGATTCCAATAGGAGATATGCATTCTGCTTGGAATGAATTATAGGGTGCTTGAAAGCACAACAGTGTGGTAGATATCAAAAAGTACTAACACATCACATAAACCAAGAATTAGATGTACATTCAATATAATAGCCACATGGAAATTAGAAAAGATTAGCCCCTAACTACTGATTTACACCTGGTGCAACAACAAAGTAACTCACCACCAGATTTCGCTGTCACAGTTGTTTCAGATGTCTTTGCACATGACAGTATCAATCTACCATGCTTGTTAGGAGAAAAAATGCTCCTTGCACCATTTGAGGAGTCCTTCAGGGAAAACTTAGTAGGCTTGGAGAAGGAAATATTATTTGTTGGAATAACGCCAGGCATTTCAATTACTGACCTCACATGGGAAGTGGTACCAACTGAATCTATCAGAAACAATAAAGTAGGATAACAGAAAGATTGATTAGAGCCATTGGGATGATATCCACGTGAAACAGATAGCTAGAGCAGAGCTATTAGCAATTATTTATGCAAAAAAATAGGTTGACACCACTAAAGATAATTGAAAAACAGAAAAGATTGATTCTTAGTTTATCAAAATGAATCATTCTTCTGTTCTCTAAAATCATATTGAAACATAAAATTTTGTCCTTTCGTGAATCAACACCAGTTTATACTCATTGATTAGGATTCTATCTCATGGTTTTCTAACTCAATTTTACATAAATCCCTATAGTCAGAAGAACTGAAAGTAAATTGCACGAAAAGACCTTACAGCTTCATCAATCCAGAGCCGCTAGTCTGAAGTTCCTCTTAGAGTCTCGACTAAGCTAACAACACATATTTTAGCCACAAAAACTATCACTAGCAGAGAAGAAAACAGAGATATCCACAAGCTTTAAAAGTTTAAATAACTAAAATTCATAATCGTGCAATCTCGTATATATGCATTTACACCAATGCCGGATCTGAGACGAAAATAAGAAAGTAAAGCAGATCGCTATCATTTCTTTCCAATGAAGAATCTAATCTAAGAACTTAATCTCGATATGCTTCGTGATAACATCAGAAAATTGCACAGGTACACAGATAAAACTACATGAAAATACAAAACAATTCAATTAGAACCTGAAAATGTATATATATCTAGAAAACAAAGATAGGAAGAGAAAATTACGGTGGAAGGAGCGGAGAACGGCGGCGGACTCCATGAGCTCTGATCGGAGAAACCGAGGCAAACGAAGAAGAAATCGGAGAGATATGAGAGAGAAAAATGGGAAGGAGGAATTTATAGCAATGGAAAATGTGTGAGCTAAGTAGAGAGTTGAGTTATATTAGTGTACTATCTTCATTGAGATGTCCGCCCATGAACTTCTATTTCTTCACCCACTTTCCGACTCTATGCTTGACAGTGCAATTAGTTGCACGAAAACTCATTACTGTTATTTTATTTTTAGATAGAATTATTTATGTCATATAAAGTGAAATATTTTTCCTCTCCAATTTTGAGTAAAAAGAATTGTATTTTCCTTTCGAACACGGATGAAGTTTGGGGCGCGTAAAAATTAGTAATTTAATTAAATTGAATTGAAAAAAAATATTATTGATTTATTGATATTAAGGTATTGGGTGATAGATTTGATTATAGATTTTATAAATGTGGTTAATGGTTAAATCGATAGTCTGATATGATTGTTTTAAAATTACTATTTTACTCGTAATTATGTAATATTACATTTTACTAATATTATTTTGGAATTCTAATATTGCGTTCAATCGTATCCACACAAACTAGTCTTTTTGACTCTCTGTTGTGATACCTTTTCGCATCTCAATTTTAGATTTGATTGTTATAAAGACAAATAAAAAATATTGTTTTCACAATCTATTGCATGAGTCTTTAGTGAAGAAACCTGAACCATCTAACAAGAATGTGGTTCTTATAATAATAGTAGAAGACTATGTAATAGAAACGATAAAGAAATTTATCATGGAAAGCCTCTTTGATCCGGAGGGGGGGGGGGGGGGGGGGGAGAGGGATCACGACCTACAACTTATTGACTTTCAACAATTTCTCACTAAAATTTCAAAGAACAACTTTATATTACAACTCTATAATCTAATGGACCACCTCTAGTATCTCAATTCTAACGATTAACTATAATCATTGTCTCTATTTTCTAAGAAGTCAAATCCATTTCTCGTTACAATTCTCACACTTACTTCAAACATAGTATAATTATCACTAAACAATGACTCTAAGTTAAATTGACAATATCCCAACTTCAAAAAAGAAAATTAAACTCTAGTTCTTTTGTCGTTTTGCATCATAGCTTGCTCTTGCTAGGAATCACGTTTTATGAATGTCACGCCCCGAGCTACCTCCGAGACGCGGATACGGGACCTAGGACCACAAGTGATCCCAAGCTAACTTTGCTGGCATGATCATGAGCATACTAAAGAAAATAAATTGATGTGAAAGCTAAAACATATTTAAAATGAAAAGATGGGGAATACCCATATACTATAACGGAGATATTTGAAAACAGATGAGTTTAATACAAAGAAGTTATTAACAGAATACTCAGATGAAACTAACTATGTATGAAAATAACCTCTAACTGACTAGAAATGTTGGGACAAACCCCAGCTAAGTCTAGCAAAAACTGAAACTAAATGACTAAAAGAATGAAATGAACTCATGACTCTGGTCCTCGGAGAATGAGGACTCACCAGTGATTCTGCTGAACTAGAGATCGGGAATCGATCTAAGCGTGAATAGGATGCTGAGAACCTGAACCTACCTCACGAGAAAATGTAGACATGTATGCGTCAGTACTTGAAAGGTACTGAGCATGTAGGATAGAGTAAAGCTGAAATAAAACATAACTGAACAAGCACAAAAGCAAGTATAGTATTCTGAACATGATATACTGAATTCTAAGCTAACTAGGTGCAAGGAACAAATTTATAACATGCTGAGACTGAGTACTACTGAACCGTAAATATGGTCAATGCAATAGAATCTGAATGAATTGTGGGAACTACTAATAACCGATACTAAAATCACTTGAGCGAAATGTGGAGTCCGATGTATACGCCCCATCGAGAGGATCCAATATACCCTGCCAGAGGTATAAAAATATGCTGGCATGATCACTAAAACTGATGCCCACAGAGGGGACTCACAACCTACTTAGCTATTAGTTCTGGGACTATTAGGATACGTTGAACCTTACTCCAACTCGGTATTATGCTACTCCCAATGAATAAAGTGATTAACACACTATGACTGAATTTCTGTAAATACTGAATAGCTCAAAATTGAACATGCAAACTGACAATGCAACAATTAATCTGATAATGATACATTAATAATTGAGGCATGTATATCTGAAGTAACTGAAATATCTAACCTAGCATGTGTAATTCAAGACCTAAAGAAATACATAGCTATCGTTCTGGAATTCATGCATTTATGTAAACATTAACGTACTAATCTGATTTGGATCATTTTATCAGCTAAAAACCCAATAATTATAATATTCAAGAAACCCTAAGTCTAGTCATGATATGGGAATCAAGAAACTGACTGAAAACTAGGGATCTAATGGGTGAAAGGAACCCACTAGTGAAATCCCACATACCTGGTGATGAAATCCACGGAGAAATCTTTTGATTTTGGGGCTGGAATTGATGAAAACTTTATGCGTTCTTGAACTCGGGTTCTTGACCTTTTTCTCCTTTCTTGCTTCTAATTTTCTAAGTTTTTATTAATGATTTGACTTAGGTAAGTTTTATTTATGTTTCTAAGCTTAAACTGACTTAAATCTCATGATTTAGGATCCAAACGATGTATATTAGGGGTTAAACGAAGTAGAAAAAGACCAAAAGACTCCTGACTTAAAATTTGAAAGAGTCACTAACGGAGTCGACTGATGAATCCTAAGTCGTCTAATGGTCCGTACTGGTTGGTCGTTGTTTGTGACTGAGAGTTGAAAGTCAGCTAGCAAATCGACGGAGTCGACTGACGGTCCGTACTGGTCGATCGCCATTCGCGACTGAGAATTGGAAGTTAGTTGTTCAATTGACGGAGTCGACTGACGGTACGTACTGGTCGACCGTCGTTCGCTACTGAAAACTGGAAGTTAGCTATTCAATCGACGGAGGACCGTAACTCGACTGACGGTCCGTACTAGTTGACCTTCATTTATGACTTAGAACTGAGAGTCGGTTGGCCCATCGATGGAGTCTACTGACGAACCGTAAGTCTAGTGACGATCCGTAGTTGGCTCCGTCACTGGCACCTGCAACTTTTGAAAATCTGCATTTTTATGGTCTATTTTGAATACAGAGGGTTACAATGAATGCAAGAATCACCTTTCTCATTGAGTCAATTTTCCTTTATAGGATTGCATAAAATCCTAGTCGGGTCTTATAAGAAAAACAATTCTCCTCTATATTATTTTCTCCTTTTAATAGGTTATCCTAGTTCCTGCACTCTCTGTTCTTTCTTCCTCTCTTGAGAACATGATTCATTTTTTCATTATCAAAGTCTGTTTAGAATATTTCATTGTGTACATACGACTATGTGAGCATTTCAGATCATATAAATTGAAAGTCGGATTATTAAATATCAAATATTGTTAAACTAAAAATAGAAAATAACTATCTTATTAATTTGTTATCGATTTAATATATTCATACAGCGATAATCAATAAACTAAATCGATCGATGCCACCTCTAAATGAAGTACAAAAATGTGCTTTCCTCCGAGACATTTGAATATTAAATGCATCAATCAAAGAATTATATATATATATATATATATATATATATATACTCTTCATATTTTTAATACGATATGTACATATGCATTACCTATTATATAATTTTTATAAGTACATTTTTCTACGTACTTCATTTACTTTTAATTTTATGAAACATGTGACTCAATATATATATATATATACGATATATACATATGCATTACCTATTATATAATTTTTATAAGTACATTTTTCTACATACTTCATTTACTTTTAATTTTTTGAAACATGTGACTCAATATATATATTGTTATCGGTATATTTTCATGTACACTTTTTATTCTAATCAAATACAATATAAATACTAATAATAGAAAAGGCAAATTCATTGAATGCTTTGTCAAATTCATTAATTTTTCAAATTATAAAGTGAGAATTGTGATAGAGAGAGTGTGAATTATGGAAATGAATAAATGGTATCAATAATTGAGACTTGGGTTTAAAATTACAAATAAATAAAAAAAGTTGAATTTACTTGAGTGGTGGTTGGTACATCCTCTCCCCCCTCTCCTCGAATGATGGTTAATTAGAGTAGACTATTCAAGTCTTTAACGATATGCTGCAAGCATATGTAATTGAATGATCATTGAGATCAATTTTTTATTTGGCGAAGTTTGCATACAACAATAATTATCATTTGAGCATTGAGATGACATTATTTAAGGCTTTGGATGATGAAAAAATTGATCTTTGTTTGGTTGATTTAATAAATTTGAGATTAGACCATAAAAAATAAATTTGTTTAGAGAGTTCTCGAACAAAGACAAGTTGATTCAAGATAGGTTTTTCACAACTCAGAGTTGATTTTTTTTTTTAATCCAAAAAAGCCAAAGGCTTAAATTTTATAGATTCTCAAATAAGTACATAAATAAACTAAAAGGCTGATGGGTTAAGGGTCAAAAGCCCACCACATCAGCCTAACAAAACAATAAGCAAAAACAATAAGCAAAGCTAAAAAAGGAAAATGAAAAGACAAAGGCAAGAAAAAGGAAATGCCAAGAACACAACTTCTTGATCAACCATGTCGGAGCAAGAAGCTTGACGGTTTTAAAAATTGTGAAGGTAACTCTTTTTGAACTTCTCTTCGAAGCTTCAATAGTTAGTTAGATCTAACTTGAATCACTCCTTAAATGCAAGATTGAGCTGATTTCCTGGTTCGATTCCAAGTTTAATGATCTCAAAGCTCTAACTACACGCTGTGAAATCGAGATCCAAGATGAAGTTGAACTAATAAATTTTTCTACGCGAAGTAAAAAATGACTCAAAAGGTATTTCTAACTTTTTCTCTATAGAGCTGAAGACAAAACTCAACTGAATTTAATTAACTTTTGTTCAAATAAATATTTACAATGCAATAAGCCTAATACAAGACTAATACCACCATTAGTAAATTTATTATTTGTACATCGGTCAAATAAAATCAATCAAAAAGATGGCTCCATGTAGTTTGAAGTTTTGTTGTGTTGAATCTGTGCTCCTGAATTTGTTTGATGTATTTGTCCGTTCGTTTGACAACTTGAATAATTAACATCAAACCTGATCCCTATTTCTGAATGTGTTGAACCTTAGTTGTGGAATTTGTTGTTTGTCGATGTTGAGTAATCTTCTAGCTTGCAATGGTATTTCTTGGAAACAACTGTATTTTAGATCTTCTGTCCCTACAAAAGAAAAAACTTCATTATCTAAAAGATTTGCTAGTGCATTGCCTTCTCTAAGGATGTGGGCAAAATGCACTATCCCTTTACTCCTTCAATAATTAATTTTTTCCATCTCCATTCTAATCTTCCATGGAGTATCTCATCTATCTTCAATCATATAGATCATAGATAGTGAATTTGACTTTATTAGTACTTGAATCCTTTGTAGTTCAATACAAAATCTAACTCCTTCTTGAATAGCTATAGCTTCTGCACATAAGTTGTCAGTTACCTCTAATCTTCTTGCTTCATCATATATCAAATCCCCATTAGCATTTCTCAAACAAAAAGCTGCAGAGCCCTCTTCTAAGTTACCTCTACTTGCCCCATCAGTGTTATATTTAAACCATCCACGTCAGGTTTCATCCATCTCACCAACTATGATCTAATTAAAGATCTATATTGCTCAAGATAATGAATAAGTTGGCCAAATATATTCAAAGTTATTCATTTGTTGTCCTTTTTGTCTAATTTCCTCACAAGCACTACTAATCGTAAATTTGCCAGAAGTGGTTTTCATCCACCAAGGATTATCTGGAAGATAAGTTAGCTCTTACAATATCTAGCTTAGTAACTTGAATAACACCTAATCTTGTCTAGTTATCTTCCCAAGAGTCTGCATTATCTCTCTTTGGTTCCCACCAAATGTATCCATCAAATTGATCTCTAGCCTCTAACATTTTTTTCCAAATTTGAGAGCCATTTTTCCATATTACTTCAGTAGACGCTTTTTGCAATATTTATTCCACATGAAGAGAAGTTGTGGTTCTAAATCTCCACCATAATTTAGCAAAAAGAGCTTTAGAGTCATATAATGACCTAAAGCCCAAGTCACCTTCTCTTTTTGGTAGACACAACTTTGACCAGAAAATCCAATGTCTACTTATTCCTTCCTCTTTAGTTCCTCAAAAAAATCTAGCAAATGTCTTGTATATCTCATTGATTGTATACTTAGTTGGGACCACGACAGACAATAAGTATATAGGATTACTTTGAAGTACACTTTCAATAAGTACAACTTTACCTTCATAAGAAAGTAGCTTGTCTCTCCAGTTCTGCAGTTTGTTTTTCACCTTCTTTATCAAATCATTGTAGTACTCCTTCCTCTTTTTGTTATGAAAAATTGGACAACCCAAGTACTTGAAAGGAAACTTTCCTCTAGAAAAACCAGTCACTCGTTCTACTTTATTCACAAAGCTTGTACACACTTTATGATACACATAAAAATTACTTTTTTCTATATTAATAAGTTGCCCTGATACTTGTTCATGCTCCATCAACACCTTCATTACCCGCTTTAAGGACTCTTCATCTGTTGAAGTGAAAATACTGGTATCATCTGCATAAGCAAGATGACTAATATTATGACTCCATTTAGGCAACCCAAATATCTTAAAATATTGATTTTCACATAAAGAATTTAACGCTCTTGAAAGCACTTCTGAAGACAAAACAAAGGTAGAGATATGGGGTCTTCTTGTTTCACCCCTCTAATAGAATGAAAGAATCCCTTTGGTTGACCATTAAACAAAATGGAATACCAATTATTAGCAATCAACCTACATATCATATCCGTAAAATATTGTGAGAAGCCCATCTTGACAAGTACTTTAATAAGATAATGCCATGATACCCTATTGTGTGCCTTAGTCATGTCAAGCTTAATATAACATTAGCAGGCTTTCCCCTTCTGATATATGTGACTATCTCTTGAGTAAGTAACACATTCTTAATAATACTCCTTTCTTGCACAAAACCTGAATGGTTAGAAGATGTCAATTTTGGAAGTATCTTCTCCAACCTCCCATAAATGACTCTAGGCAAAATCTTGTTAACAAGATTACTCAGACTTACAGATCTTAGGTCTGAATAAGTTTAAACAAGTTCTTTTTTTAGATAAAAGAACCATATGTGAATGTGTGAAGGATTTGGGAAGTGTGTGACCTAGAAACAACATATAAATCGAAAGATATCCACCTTTACTATTTCCCAACACTTTTGATAAAACAGGCATGAAAAAACATCAGTGCCACTAGCACTATCTACATTAAGTTTAAAAATAACTTCTTGACCTCCTCCATGGTTGGCAGCGTGCTCAATAATTCATTATCTTCTTGTGTTACCAGATAAGGTACTTGTTGCAACATATCTTGATTGGTGCATTCTCCTTCCTGAGAAAATTGATTATTGTACCATTCAATAGCTTCAGTTGTCATTTGTTCTTCATCTTCAATCCAGGTATCATTCTTGTCTTTGATTCTTTTGATCTTTAATCTATTTCTTCTCCCTTTCACTAGGTTATGATAATACCTAGTATCTTTTCCCCTTCCACAAATCAATCAATGCCGTTTATTTTGTCTCCAGTACTCTTCCTCAAAGAGTAAACATCTTTTCAATTCTGCCTGACTTTGTTGTAGAATGCTTCTGTTGTTGTGATGCCTGACTCAAATAAAGTCTCTTTCAATCACACAATCTCTTCCCTGATAATAAATAGTTAATGAATCAAAAAAATTGTGATAGAAAGTTTATGGTCGAAGAGCGGATTCTGTTGAAGGTTTTACTCATGAAGGTTGTGATGAAATTTGAGAAAATGACAATTTGAGCTCCAGGAATATTGATCCTTGAGATTGTTCAGCATATTGTAAGGTGGCTTACAGATTGACTCTGTGACCCAGTTTATTAGATGTTCACCCTAAGTTTCATATTTTGATATTGAAAAAGTACAATAATGATGATTCTCATGTGATTCAATGAAATCTGGTGTTACTTAATAAGAATTCAACTTTTGAGAATGAGTCATTAACCTTTTTACGCAAATTTGAAAATTGCGGATAAAGAAATTGCTTCAGTAAAGGTTAAATAAAGTATCGTCAAATCGAAGAGGCTACTTGGAAGACTTAGTCATATAAGTGGATCACAAATCTCCAATTTTTTAAGTGTTTAGGTACTTTTATAAAAAAAAAATCATAAGAGGATAAACGTTTTGTTTAAGTGGTAGATGGGTTAACGCTTTGTTAGATCAAATTGAGCACTAAACTTTTTTTTCAACGGATTAACGTTTTGTTAGATCAAATTGAGCACTAAACTTTTTTTCATAGAGACTCTTCTCATCAATTTTAATGGAAATTCTGAACTATTCATTTAACTATAATTACTTAATTGAAGTATAATTTTAGATAATTAATTTAATTGGTGGTCAAGTGTAACAATTTATTCCGTTGTTATTCAAAAGACATCTCGTGCGGAATCTCGAATTTTTTATTTAATACATTGTCAATTTAAAATTGAGATGACAAAACAAAAATTTCAAATTTTTAAAAAAATTGACTTGGGTTGACGTCATTCTGTCATAAAAGGAATATCTCTGCTATGACACTGTTGTTGTGGTGGCGTACCAACCGCTAAGTTGGTCAGACGGGACATAAACTCAAAAATATGAATTTCTCTTCCCCTTCTTTAGTGATAAAATGTACTAAAATTATTTCAAAAATCCTCTTAAACTGCTCCAAGCTTGAATATAGAAAAGATGAGGAAATTTTACGCTAAGAAGGTCAAAACCCATAAAATTTCGATCTACCTCCATTAAAATTTGCCTCCACAAAGTCAGAAGATCATATTAAGAATTTTTCAGCAATTGCTTGGTATTCAAGTACACTAGACTTAACTCAGTAGTTGACATATCTTCAATTCCATAATACCTTGTGAATTGTCAAAATCTGCATATATAGTCCTTCGTACACGGAATTTAGATAGGAAAATATGTGGATTTCATAGGCTGGTAAGGTGCTAAGCTTGATGATGTTGATCTTGCGAATGTTGTTGATGTATTGTAGGGGGTTGTAACCGATGGTTTATGAGTTATAAGCGGAAACTGCCCAGTAAGAGTCATCCAAAAGTAGGTGATGATTGTGTTTTCCAAGTTATGTAATTTGTGCATGTTACTATGGTAATTCACACAATGCATGTTGGGGGGGGGGGGGGGGGGAGACATAAGGGTTTATTGAAAAATGATATTTGGTGACAATTCTCAGGTAATGAAGGAGTTTCATTTATTTGTATTCACAACTGTGATTGTATTTTATTATGATTATGATTGTGTTTGTGCGACTATCGGTTAGCTCGAGTATCACGTCTCATTCAAGATATCTCTTAATTGGCTTGGATATTGCTTATGCTATGAATTATTGATTGACTCGGATACAATTGAACCCGAATTAATCTCTAATTTCAGTCTGTTATAAATCTCTTTATTTGCATTATACTCGTGTTATGTATATTCTCATTAGTGAAAGATTTATCTATCCATTTATAATTTCTTGTTTGTTACTTATTGAGTTAAAATTCAAATCATGGTTATAAAAGTTAAATAACAATATGTTAAAATTAGAGCAAGCTACATAAATCTCACTAGTTAGGTCCTAATTACTAGGATTCAGCATAGTTTTGAATATTACTTCTTGTACCATATTTCGTTCTATGGACATGTATCATAACTTGACAAATAAATGTAGTCGATGATTTTAAAAGCGAGATATATATTTTATTTGTTTGAATTAGACCCGTCAATATGGGCTAGACCCGTTGGGCCGGCCTAGCCTAACCCGTGATTTGATAGAGTTGGACTACGATTTTTGGAGCCCATTTAAAAAAAGATTTTTTAATCTGGCCTGAATAAGTCTGTCAATTTGTGAGGCTTAAGAAATATAGATAGGGTCGGCCTGTATGCCAAATAAAAATTAATTTAAAATAAAAATAAAATTATTAAAATAACAAGAGTGTAAACTCAAACTTGTACAAAGTTTGAAATATTACAATTTAACTACAAATTATGTTTATAAAATATGTACTACATGAAATAAAATTCCCTAAAATTTCTAGGGAGTCACTACATAGGTCATAACCTATGAAATATTGTAATAATTTTTGTGTTTAATTATGATCATTAGAAAATAATTAGGTTAATATTACTACTTAGCTATTTATATTTATACTTGAAATCAAACTTAATAAATTTTACAAAGATAATTTATTTGTACATTTGATTAACAACTAGTAACACTAATACCATGTAATATTGTCTTGTCGATATTTATGATAATATTTTTAAATTATAATTAATTTAAAAAATTATAAAAAATATAATTTTTAAGAAAAGAGAGTTGACCAGGCAAAGCCTCCACGTACTTGTGGGCTGTGCAAAATTTTCTAGCCCACACAAAAATGGGCTAGCCAAGCTTGACCCATCAAATTTCAAAGCATGTATGAGTTAGACCGGATGGAGTGAATCGGCCCATATGGACAACTCTAGTTTGAATTGAATGACTATAACTTATTTTCTTAATTAAAAGAGTAATTGACTACTCTAACAGATTTTCAAAAAATATTTGACAATTAATTCTGAAAGTTTAAAGTTAATCAAATACCTTAATACAAGACGAAAATCAAGGAGTGTATCTATAATTAATTAATTTCATTTTATTACTTTTATAATAATAAATTTGTCAATATTATTAATAAAAGACAAAATCGGTATATCTTGATTATGTAATTTGATTAATTTCATTTGATCTTAAAATCAGGGGTTTATAAAATCAAATCGAAAATCGAATCAAACCGAAAATCGAGTCAAACTGGAAAAAAACTCGACTACGTGTTTGGCTTGACTTGATTTAGGGTTGAAAAAAAGATCGACAATTTTTGGGGTGGTTTGGTTTCAACTAAAAAAATAACCCGAGACCAAACCAACCCCATATTATATATAATTTTTAAAATTTTATTTTATACGTAAAAATATTTACTTTGATATAATTTTTAAATATTTTTTTATGCTTTTTTCATAGTTTTTATCTTTGAAGTATATTTATTTCATGTTTGAAAGTTAAAATTTATAATGACCCAATAAAGATTATAGTCCATACATGTTGGTAACTATAATAAATTTAAATCAAAATCAAATTAATACTAATGCAAAAAGAAAATCAATTCAACACTAAGAATGATAATAATATTGAATATTTGTTTTTTTAATTTTACATAGGTTTAGACGATTAAAATACATAATCTAAGTTTACTTTCTTTTAAAATTTAGTCATGCAACTAATACTTATTAAACTTATTTTAGCATGATTCAGTACTTTTAAATATGATCAATTTCATTATAACTTATTAATTTGCAAAATTTGCTTTACTCAATTTCATCATTATTTTTTGTTGGATATATTAGTGTCATTAATCATATTATATTTTGTATCATTTTCTTAAGAAACAACTTAGATAGTTGCATTTTGGTAGGACTCAAGAAATATTTGAAATACAAGTAAATAATATATTTGTATGAATACATTCCCGGAAAAACCCAAAAAAATCCGAAGTTTAAAAATCCAAGTTTTATTGATTTGGTTTATAATTGAAAAATCCAATACAAATGGTTTGGTTTGATATTTGAAAAATCCGAACCAATCTGATCATATACACCCCTACTTAAAATAATAGATTCATTCATTTGATTTCTCTATTATCAATATATGAGAATCCAACAAACTAATCACATATATACGTGCGTATACAATTGCACATATACATTTATATGTATCATGAACACATACTAACCTCTTAAATGCATAAAAAATCATATGGACACAAATACATTCAGATGTATCATGAATTCATATAATTATCTTATTCTATATGAATAAGTAGACTAGGATACATAAAAGCACAATTATATTCATATGTATCATAGAAGTATCTAGTATTGACTTTATATATTTGCTATATGTATTTAGTATTAACTTCATATATTTATTTATAAGATCTAGTATTAATTTCATGTATCTATTTATATGTATCTAATATTAATTTGATGTATCAAATATTGATTTCATATGTTATATCAAAAAACATGTAACTCGGATAGATGATAAGCAAATACAACTAATATGTGTATCGAAATATGAAATATAACTGAAACACATGAGTTTTAAAATAAATCATGACTATAGAGTACCCGTTATATCATTAATCCAAAAAAGTACTAAAAATTTAAAATTCTTTCCTTTTTTTTAGCATTCATTACATACAGTGTTAACTCAAATTCATAAACTTTTGATTAATATTATACATTATGTTTATTTCGTTAGATGTACAAATCAACATCAAATGGACTCCTACCCCAACCCTTCAATTATCACTCACTCTTTTGTGTTGCTTAAAATGATTCAATAAAATTTGGTGTACCATATGACATGATCAGAAGATGAGACTTTAAAAATGTTAGACATGCACTCTAGTTAGGGGTGTACATAACCAGGTTAGTTCGAATTTTTCAGATATCAAACCAAACTATTTGTATAACAATTTTAAATTTATAAACCAAATTAAACTAATAAAATTTGGATTTTTTCAGATTTTTCAAATGCCAAATCAAACCATTGTGTCGAATTTTTAATTTATAAATCAAACCAATTTATAAACATCAAAAAAAAATTCCAGATTTTTGGATTTTTTCGATAAAGTTTGCATACAAACATATAATTAACTTGTGCTTCAAATATTTCTTTAGTCCAACCAAAATACAATTATCTAAGGTATTTCTTAAAAAAATAACATAAAATATGAGATGAGTATTGATGACACAAAAATATTCAATTAAAAATAATAATGAAATCATCATATAAAATAAGTATTGTAATGTCATAATGAAAATTATCATAATTTAAAAGTACTAAGTCGTGCTAAAATATGTTTAATAAGTATTAGTTACATTATTAAATATTTAAGAAAAATTAAAATTAGATTATGTATTTTAATTATGCAAACTAATGTAAAACTAAAGAATAAATATTCAATATTATTGTCATTCTTAGTGTTGAATTGATTTTCCTTTGAATTAGTATTAATTTAATTATGATTTAAGTTTTATTATAATTATCAACATCTATGAACTATAATCTTTATTGGATTATTCTGAATTCTAAGTTTTAAACTTGAAAATAATATAATAAAAGATAAAACCAAGGAATTGTATAAGAAAGATTTTAAATTATAATGTCGGGTTGATTTGATCTCGGGTTGATTTTTTTAGTTAAAACCAAACCAACCCAAATATAGTCGGATTTTTTTTCGCAATATCAAATCAAGTCAAACTAAATCACTAGTCGGGTTTCTTTTCGGATTGACTCGATTTACGATTTGGTTCGATTTTCAGTTCAATTTTATACACCCCTAACTCTAGTTAGGTAAATAAACAAACGTCAGAATTAAACACAATCTCAATGATAAATCATTTTGTGGGGCATATTCTCATAAAAGTAGGGATTCTATATAAACTATAGATCTTCCTCAGAGTTGAGTTTTCCCTATTTCCGTATAGGTCCATCAAACTCTATTAACACTTTAAACTATAAAGACAACAAACAACATCATTGAAAATTCATTGTGCCCATTCAAACAAAATATAATTAGGAGGACCAACATAACAATTTTAATTAGTCAAACAAAAAAAAAATACTCAGACAATCCATTAAAAAATTTGTGGAAATAGATTACTAACGGAACATGTATTGAGAGGTTGAAGAAAGAGAAAAATCGTGGAACTCGGGAGTAGACATATTGTTAGAGTAGCGAATTGGCACAGGAAACAGTTGATGGGAGCGAAAAATTACTAATTGTAATTGGACCATTAATTTTGATGTTTAAATATAAGGCAAAATAATCTGATAGAGCCTTATATTTGTATCAGTTTATATTGTGAATCCTTCTATTTATCCTTTTACTCATTAGAACTTTTAAACTCAATTAAATTGAGATTTTTAAATTCTTCCAAGCATATGTGTAGCTCACTCTCCCTTACATAGATGACATGTCATATCCATGTCTTATATATTACTGTCAAATCATAATCTTCTTCATAATTATTTTTTAATTATTAATTAAAATATTAAATAAAAGACAAAATTAATAAATTTTCTATTTTATCAAATAAAATAAAATTATGGAAAAGGACCTAAAATACTTTTAAAGTATTGGAAATGGTATAAAAATACCCTCCATCCACCTATTGGCTCCAAAATACCCTTCTCACCCACCTATTGGCTCTAAAATACTCTTGTCATCCACCTTTGGGTTTGAAATTGACCACTTATTTAACGATTTTAAATTTAAACTATTTAAATATTTTTCTAAATACGTGGCGCTCAACTATTTATTATAATTTAACTTATTAGTAGAATTTAAAAATCAATCCACTACCCACTTATTACTAATTAAACCCCACCAAATAAATAAATTCGTCACATTACTAATGCAACAACAGGGAAACTACTGCCAATGAGTGTTTTTAAAAATTTGAGGCAAAAATATCTATAGAAGTAAACTATCAGACATTCAAATGTCTAAATTTAAATTATTGATAAACATAAAAGTCTGATAATTATCCTCTCATCTCAATTATGTGATGTTACTTTATAGATAACTTTTTTTATAATAAAAAATAATATGCTAAGGTTTTAAAACAAATCATCAATATTTATAAAATTATATATAAAAAAAAAGTGCATGAATTAATTCGGGATGTACTACTTCTTTACCTTTACTCATAAATTTCAAATTCAAGCTTGAAAGAGAATCCTATCGAAAGTGTTCTCCTAACTAAGGAGCTCAACCTAAATTTAATTGGGGCTTCGATTCGGACTCGAATAATTTTGGATGTCATTTTCGTGAATCTATAATTCCGTCGTGTTTTAGTAGTTTTTATGGCGATTTTGATATTATATTTGGTTTATTAATTGGGTGGGGTTTAGTAAAGAGTGGGTAGTGAGTTGCTTTATAAATTATATTAATATATTAAATTATAACCAACAGTTGAGCGCCAAGTATTTTAAAAAATATTTAAACAGTTTTATTTTAAAACGGTTAAATAAGTAATCAATTTTAAATCCAAAGGTGAATGACAAGGATATTTTGGAGCCAGTAGGTGGATGAGAAGGACATTTTGAAGCCAATAGGTAAATGGAGAGTAATTTTATATCATTTCTAATACAAGGGTATTTTAGGCCCTTTTCCAATAAAATTATTGTTTCTCTCGCTTTTGCTCCACCTTCCCTAACCCACAATCACTGCCAAAACTCAAAACCATCTCCATGTCTCTTGTTTTTTTTGTATTCATTTTTTTTTCACAATAGAAGTAGGCATTACTTTATTTAATGAAATTAAATAGAAATATTACAACTTTATGAAAATAGATTGGGAGTATTTTTGGGAATTATATTTATAGTTGTTGTGAAAAAAAATGGAGAATTGAATTCACAAAATTTGTTTTCTCAATTCTTTGGCATTTGAAATTTGGATGAATAGAGCTACTGCTAGTTGGAGATTAAACAAACAATGAGCTATCTAATAATGAGCACGTATTGATTGAATAGAGCACGTCTCTCATGCCACTGCGATTTAGTGGTCTCCGGTGAATCAGTCGCGATCTCCGGCGAGCGCTGGTGTCTGGTGTTAGTGAATTGTGGAGAAGAAGAAAAAAATTTTTTGGTAAAAGGCATGAAAATGTCTAAAAAGGAAGGCAGTGGGGAAGAAGAAAAGCCTTTTTAATTAATTATTTTTTAAAAAATATTCTTATATTTTTTTAACCTAAAAAGTTATTCACTCGCCTAATTGTGCGTGAAGTCACACACTTTTGTTAACTCAGTCATCTTAAAGACACATAAGCTTGGTCAATTATTAGAAAGAATTTGTTAAATTATATTTTATTAAGTTTAAGGGTCCAAATAACAAAATGGTAAGTAGAAGTGTTCAAAATACAAATTGATTCAAGTAGAAAGGTCCATCAGACCATTTAGCCTAACCGTAAAGATAATTAGATAATCCCATTTTTAAGGGATTTATGTATCTTTTTAAAATATATGATATAAATATTTAAGTGATTAGTATATGTAATTGTTTGAAAATAGAGGTAATGTTAGTGTATATGGTAGGGAGTGTGTTTCTAGTTAGATAGTTTTTCCTTAAACTAGGGGTGTGCATTCAATTTTTTGATTTTTGATTTTAAAGAAGTGTAACTTAATCCAAATCAAAATAAATTCGGTTTGATTTGCTTTTTCTCTTTTTGGTTTGAATTTTTTTGATTTGGTTAATCGGTTATGTCAATAATTAGAAACATAATAAAAGTATTTGCTATTTAAAAATAATATTTATTTTTCTAAAACCGAAACCAAATCAAAAAAATCAAACAAAGTAAATTATAAATCTAAAACCAAACCAAGAATTCAAAAAACCAATCCAAATTAGAATTTGATTTGATTTAGTTTGGTTTTGATTTGATCCAAATAGTGCACACCCCTACTTAAAACTATTGAAATTACGCAGGTCATGACTCAACACAATTCTTAGTTATTTGAGCTCAAAGCAAATATGAACGGATCATACCCAATCCAATTTCTATTTCAATCCATCCATTTAACACCCTTAATTTTCTCTTTTAATTTCGGATAGTAGAATTTTTCTTTAGTTGTTTAGGTGATAAACATCCGCATCAATAAGAGTTTCACCAAAGAATCGTGCTCCATCAGTAGTATTGTCATCTTTATCTAGATAATTATACTGGTCATCAAAGATTGTCTTTTTCCTTTGAACAAAGAATTAATATGCACTTTTGGCAGCGAGCTAGGACCAAATGATCAAATTTATTACTAGATATGTGTCGGGTATATAACAGGGTCATTACCAGAATCATTCTGAACCGTAACAAGGGCTTGGGTTCATCATTAGTAACACTACTTTTACTTTCATCTAAACACCACAAAAATAGATGTGGAGAATTTCATTTTTACATATGCAAATAAATATATTTAACTGAGAAGTAACAAAAGATTAATAGTGTCCCACCACCAGGACATCTTCTAAGATATGAAAAGATCATAATGTGTTCCACTAGAACCGATCGACAGCGTCTTAAATATTGTATAACAGAATTTCAGTGAAGCGGCAAAAGCTTGGAGTTTAAGACAGTCACACATGAGCTTAGCACTTCTTGTGTACCAGTGTATATATCACTAGACACTTACTTATCATTTACATATCTGGATCTGCAATATGTGCAGTGAAGTCATTACCTATGTCATAATATATGAAAGTACATTACATGTATTAGCACCAAAACGTTGAGATATTCTTCCCAAACTCACAAGACGACGGCAGAGAAGAAACATCTCTTCCCTAAAGTCCTCGAGTTAGTCATCTGCCAACCATGGCCATCTTCATAGCATTCAACCTGCCATGAATTGCAGCAGTACTTGTAAGGCAAAGATTGGATAAATATTCTAAACCAAGGTGGAAGTGATAAATGCTTAAAGTAATATACCGAATTCAGAATTTCCTCTTGATCGTTTACCCCGCCAATTACAAATATTTTTCCTCCTATCACAACTGCTCCAGAGTAACCCCTGGGACTGTTCATCTGCTCTCCCATCACCCATGAACCAAACCGTGGATCAAGTATCTCAACAGATGAAACCATCTTCTCTCCATCATAACCACCCAATGAATATCTGCGAGAATACATTTGTACGTCTGGATATAATCATCTTCAAACACAATGTACAAACATGAAATCAGGACTATCTAAGGTCCGGTAACTACTGGTAATAGGGCAATAAAATACAAAATCAGTTAATAGTCACCGAGCTCGATCCTACCACCCTTACCCTCCCAAATATGTCTCGTACCATCCATTACCTTGAAACCTGCTATAGAAAAACTTGCTAAGCAACAAAGTGACTGTCCACCCAATTACAATCATATGAGGACCATGAAACACAGTTAAAATAGTTCAATGGTAATATTAACATATCTAACAGAGGCTTCTACCAAAAATGGACTTACAACTTCTCATTGTAGGCAACCAAAGAGTGGCATCCCCTCCTCATTTTCATGCATTCCACAGTAGTCCATGTATGTTCCCTCGGGTCAACAGATCTAAGTGTAGAACCAAATATCACAGTCAGAAATAAATGCACTCTAAACAGAATCTAGACAGAAGTGTCATTATTATTTATTAGGTAAAAGCGCCGTATGGTCATCATACATCCACACCCAATAAACCATGGTATTAAATACCGATTGGAACCAAAAGGCAAACCATCTCTGACCTCTAATAATTATCAAGAGAGCAGATAAGAATTGTCAGTTACATCTTCCCTGTCAAGTCAAAGGGTGGCACTGGGCCGGGCCAGACCGGGTAGGTTCACTAATTATGGAACCCGTCAGTCCGTAACCGGGTTGGGAGTACCAGGTCCACTGGTCCATATTGGGTTTGAAGTGACCTAAGCGGTTCCAGGCAAGACCAGGCTGAATTTCAAAAAAAATGTGATAACAGTTTAAATGGGTTCAAAATACACCACGGAAAGCAGAACCTCATATATAGTTACCTTCTAATTAGAACTGATAATACCATTTGGGAAAAATTGTGCGTCAAGCAGAATATATGACTTCCCAACATCAATGAATGCTTCACTATTTAGGTATTCACAGAGAACTCTTGGAATTAAGAGAAGCAATCCTAGTTTCTTTAAAGTGTATGATGTTATTAATATTATATAGAAAATTGATAATCTAGATTTTATTTCGGCGTTTACTACGGATATAACCCAGCTTACTCAATCTAAAAAGAACACAGACACACATATCTAAAAATATATTACGTACTAATAATCATATATATAGTATCCCAATGCGGGTATGACAGCTACCTGCAGCACAACATCCCCACCGCCTGGCAGGCCAAAGAGGTGACCATGAACCATGAGTCTAGAAATGATTGGGAGAAGTACGTGAAAAAAGTGAAACAAAAGATCCACCTTAATTGACCAGCTAGGAAAAACTAAATGGGATATGACCTACACAATTACACCTTCTTACATAAGATAACAGGGTTGTCATGAAACAGAGTTTCTAAAAGCTGGATATATAAAAACACATACAAGGACTTGTACTGAAAAAAAAAGGGCACAGATGTTTCATAAAAGATATGGCACATACAAAAGTGGAATGATTTGAAGCATGCAACAAACGGCTAAATAAAATGAATTACTGGAAAATCATAGGAAACTGAGCCTTAAGGAAGACAAGTTAGCAACAACACTAAATCTTACTTCGTATAAGCCTTCCCATGATAACCACCAGCAACATATATAGCACCATTAATATCTGTTGCTGCTGGAGCAAACCGCTGCAATATATACATAAAAAAATAGAAATGCATATCAATTGAATTGAGCAAACTTCAGAATATATTGCCTCCAGCTTATCTAAGAAAAAGACGCACACTTTTCTCATTAATAGAGCAACATGCTTGGTGATACCAACTCAAATAAGTCATATACAACACTATAAATTGTAATAAACTCGATGATACCTTTTCCATCATTGACTGAGCAGAGATCCAATGTCCAAGGTTCAAGTCAAACATTTCTACCTCTGAAAAACATTGAACACCATTTCCACCACCAAAAGCAAAAATTTTGTCATTCAAAGAAGCTCCGGCTAAGCACCCCTTCTTCTCATTCAACGAAGGTTGTTGACTCCATTGATTTCTCAACGGACTGTACGATTCAACTAGAAATGAGCAAGTAATGTCAACACATTTCTTTTGGAAACATACAAAAATAGGAGAAGGAACAACCTCAATTATTATACCTGTATTGAAAAACACATTATTATGCACCCCACCAAGTACAAAAAGTTCACCATTTAATTTCACTGCCGCCGCATGCGATCTTGGAAAGGTCATTTGACTAAGTGTTTCCACATGATCGTGCGAAGGAAAGTAGGAATCCAAGGATGGCATCCATAAAGAGCCATTATATCCCCCCACAATGACCCCGGAATCATTAATTCCCGCAGGAAGTTGTCCTTGCGGTACATGTACTTCCTCAAGAGCCCTTGAGTCATACAATAGCCCAGGTACCAATTCATTAAGCATGTTCATGATTTGTCGCAGTTCCAATTTGTAATGAACCTTTACATGTAACAAGCAAATAAACTTGATGAACTGAAAGCTCATATAATTCAACAATAGAAAGGCACAATGTACTATAACAGGTTTAGCATTAGCTTCGAAATTTTTTGTGTTTTGTGGCACAGAGAGGACCTCCATAACTACCTCTCAGATCTACGTGCAAACACAAAGATACAAATAGATGATTTTCGGCAGAGTTCACGACTAACATATGTAAGCATCAGGTAACTTCAATACAATAGCCATAACTAGAGTAAACCATGAAATTTTTAAGGAAGCCTTGTAATTTTTTTCAAAACAGACACTTCCTCTCCGAAGTATATGATTTTAATGCATAATTGACATGCATTTGTTGAGCTCAAGAGTTAAATGTACTTAACACCCTATAAATTATTGCTGTTGACTCTATATAATGTGTCCTTGGAGAGACACAAAGCTCAATACTGCCTTCAATTCAAACTTAATATTCATGTCTCCTCATCATCATCAAATTGTCACACATTTTCTTAGAAGTATCGAAAATATGCCATGCAACATTAAAAGCTCAATGTAGACCACATTACTCTTCATATTACAATGATTTTCCTATCCTATTACCGAAAAACCAAAAGGTAACATGTAGATCTATATGTAACACTTCAAAAATACTAAATGACACTCCATGCCTGTTTTTAAGAGAACGCTTTGACATAGGGACTACTAATTTTCAAGAGTTAGATTTTTCTTTTTATCCATTTGGAACATGTCAAGTCATTTGTGTGTTATAGGAATGAAATAGGAAAAGTTGCATAAGAAGGTGTTGAAAGTGGTGCCTCAAAACCTTGAGATTTGTTTCACTTTCTGTTGTATCAATATACAGCTTAAAAGTAGGATTAAGTTCAGATAAATAAGGCTGTAGTATTTGGCAGAATCTGATTAGTCAGTTGCTATATTTTAGGCTTTAGTTATTGCAGATAATGTTAGCTTATTTACTCCTTTTCTATAGTTTTTTGAGTTATGAATTCATGTATTTATATTGCAGTCATTATTTCAATACAAAAATGCAACTTAACATTGTTATCTTTTCTTTTCTTTCTTAGAGAAGAGAGTGAACCATATAAACCTTTCTTTGAACTACAATCTTATAAAATATTATAGAAAATGAATTGTGAAACAAGCTTCTTAACTCCACCACTCTTCAATGGTGAAAATTATCAAGCTAGGGCAATTAGAATGACGGTTCATCTCGAAGCGCTGGATCTCTGAGAAGCTGTAGAAGAGAATTATGAAGTAACTTGTCTCGGTGATAGTCCAACAACGAATCAGATCAAACATCACGAGGAGATTAAGACAATGAAAGCCAAAGCTAAGGCTTGCCTTTTCTCTGCAGTATCCCCTTCAATTCTTACCATAATTATGCAAATGGTCTGTTGCAGAAATTTGGGAGTATCTCAAAAAAGAATACCAAGGAAATGAAAAGTGCAGAATATGCAAGTGATGATACTGATTTGAGAATTTGAAATGAAGAGAATGAAAGAATCAGAAACTAGAAAAGACTATGCAGACCAAATACTTGACTTGGCCAACAAGGCAAGCTTGTTTGGTAAGGATTTCACTGATAAAAAGAATTGTTCAAACGATTCCTGTTACACTTCCTGAGAAATATGAAGCCACAATTTCTTCTTCAGAGAATTCTAAAGATTTGTCAAGCATTACTTTAGCAGAACTTGTTAAGGCATTGCAGCAAAGGAGATTAATGAGGAACGAAGGTTCTGTTGAAGGTGCTTTTCAAGCTAATTCACAGAACAACGAGTCAAACAAAAGGAAGGAAAAAGAACAAGAAGCAGAGACCAAGGAATAATTACAACAATCAGGGAGAAAGTCAGCCTCCCTGCCCTCATTGCAAAAACACAAATCACTCTCAACAGAAGTGTTGGTGGAGACCAGATATCAAGTGCAACAAATGTGGTCAATTAGGCCATGAGGAGAGAGTATGCAAGTCACAACCGCAACAAGAAGAAGCTAAGGTTGTTGTAAATCAATATCAAGAAGAGCAATTGTTTGTAGCAACTTGTTTTGCTAGCAAAAGTGCTTCTAAAAGTTGGTTAATTGATAGTGGATGCACAAATCACATGTCCAACGAGTAAGAACTCTTTAATGATCTAGATAGATCTTTTATTTCCAAAATGAAAATTGGAAATGGAGAATACCTCGATGCAAGAGGCAGAGGAACAATAGCAATTGAAAGCCTTACAGGTTACAAACTTACAGTTATTTGTTCTTGATCTTGATCAAAACCTCTGAAGTGTTGGACAACTACTTGAAAATGGTTTGAAAGTGTTGTTTGAAGAAAAAGTGTGTCATCAAGGATGATGATAACAAAGAGTTGTTCAAAGTCAAGATGAGAGGAAAAAGTTTTGCCTTGAACTTGTTGGACGAGAAGCAAGCAACAATTATCCAGTTGGAAAATAACTCAGAACTATGGCACAACTCGTACATTTGTTTTTATGACAAAGGAAACCCACAACCGGACTCGTACATTTTCATGATGATGATATACCTTCATGAAAGAAAATCAACTAGCAGAAGGTCTTCCAAGCCTTGAGAAGAACCTTCCTGCTTGTGAAGCTTGTCAGTATGGGAAGCAAACAAGGTTGCCTTTTCAGAATTCATCATGGAGGGCAAAGCAGAAGCTGCAACTTATTCACACAGATGTAGGCAGACCTTATCAGAAATCATCATCTTTAAAGGGTAGTAAGTACTATATTGCCTTTATTGACGATTGTACCAGATATTGTTGGATTTATTTTTTGAATTATAAATCTAAGGTTGTTGATGTCTTCTGGAAATACAAAGCTTTTGTGGAAAATTAGAGTGGTTGCAGAATTCAGGTAATGGAACCGAGTATACTTCAGAAAAATTCAACAAGTTTTGTAATGAAGCAGGAATTGAGCTTCAGCTAACAACACCGTATACTCCCCCAACAAAAAAGAGTAGTGGAAAGAAAAAGTAGGATGTTAATGGAGATGACAAAGTGTTTGTTCCATGAGAAAGGATGAAATTTTGGGTTGAAGCTCCAAATACTGCAGTATTTCTGCTAAACATATTGCCAACTAAGGCCTTGCAAAAGAAGACACCATTTGAGGCTGGTTTGGTCACAAACCTTTGCTAAAAAATCTGAAATTATTTGGTTGTCTTGTTTTTCTTATGTACCTCAGGTGAAAAGAGATAAGTCGGATAAGAAAACTGAATCTGGAATTTTTGTTGGATACAACAGTCTCTCAAAAGCTTATAGGATCTATCAACCTCAAAATGACAAAATCATTGTTAGCAGGGATGTCAAGTTCGTGAAAAATGACATCTGGAGCAGGCAAGATGATGACAAGCAAAAAAATCTAGAATTTCTAGATGAAGATGTTGATGATGTACCTAGTAGAGGCACAAGAACACTTTCTGATATATAACAAAGGTGTAATGTTGCAATTTTAGAACCAGGAGAATTTATGGAGGCTGCTAAAGATGAAAAATGGAGATATGCAATGCAGGAGGAGCTCAAAATGATAGAAAAGAACAAAGGGGAGCTGGTTGACAGACCATCGCACAAGAAGGCTATTGGAGTCAAGTGGGTTTATAGAACCAAGCTCAATCCTGATAGTTTCATAAACAAGTACAAGGTTAGGTTGGTTGCAAAAGGGTACGCACAAATGTTTGAAGTAGATTTTTTAGAAACTTATGCTCCTGTCGCCCGTTTGGATACTATAAAAATGTTGTTAGCTTTAGCAGCTCAACGGGGATGGAAGATACACCAGCGGTGTGAAATCGGCTTCCCTAAATGGCTACCTTGAATAAGAAATCTTTGTAGATCAACCTGAAGGTTTTTCTATCAAAGGCAAAGACGACAAAGTGTACTTTCTAAAGAAGCCATTGTATGGCTAAAACAAGCTCCTAGAGCGAGGTATTGCAGAATTGATGCCCATTTTCTGAACTTAGGCTTTACAAGAAGTCTCAGCAAGTCTACACTCTATATTAGAAAAGAAGATTCTGATTCAACCATTGTTTCTTTGTATGTAGATGAGTTGCTAGTTACAGGCAATTTGAACTTGATCAATTTGTTCGACACTGAAATGATGGAAGTTTTTGAGATGACAGACCTTGGTGAAATGTTCTACTTTCTTGGCATGGAAATTCAGCAAAAAGGACATAAAGTTATCATATGCCAGCAGATATGCTAAAGAAATTCTCATAAAGTTCAAAATGGAAGAATGCAAGTCTACAATAACTCCTATGAATCAAATGAGAAGTTCTGCAAAGATGATGGAGCTGAAAAGGTTTATGAAGGACTTTATAGGAGCCTGATAGGTTGCCTAATGTACTTGACTGCAACAAGACCAGATATTCTTTATGTTGTGAGTTTACTTTCAAGATATATGCATTGTGCTAGCGAAATTCATTTTCAAGTAGCTAAACGTGTGATTAGATATGTTAAAGGTACTGCAAGTTTGGCATAATGTTCAAAAAAGCATCAGACTTTCAGTTTCTTGGATATTCTGATAGTGATTGGGCTGATAGCTCAGATGATATGAGAAGCACCTCAGATTACTGTTTTAATCTTGGTTCTGGAATGTTCTCTTGGTGTTCAGAGAAGCAAGATATAGTGGCTCAATTAATAGCTGAAGCAGAGTACGTTGCAGCTGCATCAGCTGTGAATCAAACCCTTTGGATCAGAAGCTACTGACAGATTTGTACATGGAGCAAAAGAAGAGAACTGAAATCTTTGTTGATAATCAAGCTGCAATTTTAACTGCAAATGATCATGTTTCACAAGGAAAGATATAACATTTCAAGAACAAGTTTATTTCTTGAGGGAGGTGCAAAAGAATGTAGATATAGACTTGGTGCACTGTAAAACTGATTTTCAGACTGCGATATTTTGACTAAGGCCCTACACAGAGCAAGATTTAAATTTCTCAGAAAACACTTGGGATTACGGTTCTCGAGTCAAGGAGGAGTGTTGAAAGTGGTGCCTCAAAACCTGGAGATTAGTTCCACTTTCTGTTGTATCAATATACAGCTCATAAGTAGGATTAAGTTCAGATAAATAAGGCTGCAGTGTTTGGCATCTGATTAGTTAGTTGCTATATTTTAGGCTTTACTTATTGGAGATACTGCTAGCGTATTGCAGTCATTATTTCAATACAAAACTGCAACTTAACCTTGTTATCTTTTCTTTTCTTTCTTAGTCAATATCTGTTATTCTCCTACAGAAGCATAAAAGATCACCACTGGAAACAATTTCCAGTTCACTAAAAGAGATCAACTCTGCTGCATATCTTAGGCCTACTAAGTTATGAATTACGATCCAAATGAATTATTCGATCACTAAAGAAAAAGGAGCAGGTCCCCAATCAAAAGATTTCATAGCTGAAGTCAAAGGTGCAAAAAGGACTCTAGACAAGCCAGTTGAGCATAAAATGAACCACCAATATAAAAAATATTAGATCGGACAGAATAGAACATACCAGCTCTTGCTCCAGAATCATCATTTTCCGGTCTTGTTCCAACTTAGATCTCTTCAATCCCTCCACTTCTCCTATTAACTTCAAAGATAACTTACCATGATCTATTAGTAGTAGCAAAAGGGAGGAAAGTAACCAGACTGGGAAAAGGGGCAATTTAATTCACCTTGGCTACAAAGGCTAAAGGATCAGAAGGGTTCACTTGTTTGAGCATCCCCAGCACTTCAGAACTAATGTTATTAGCAAAAGATGTTTGAGAAACATCTCTTTGACCTTCCTCCTTTAAGCCCATTAAACTTGTTGGTCCATCATCCGGCACTTCCACATTATCATTGTCCATAGAAGACTCTGCATGCTGACTTCCTCCGCAGGATGACGCCCATTCAATAATATTCAGTTCATTTAGCTTCTGAAGATTCAACTCAGAAACAGCGAGTTCAGAATGTTCACTCTCCTGTACCGTGTATTGCCTTTCACACAACTTGCTCTGCTGACTGGAGGAGATTGATTGATTCTGCATCGAACAACTGACAGAGCCTGATATTGATTCAACAGGTTCTTCATGTTCCACTAAGCCCCAAGCCTGATACATATGTCCATCTTTGTCAACAGAAGATGGAAGGCATGAATCCCAATCCATTCTACCTTTATCTGGGAATGGTGAACTAAGACTTGAAGATGAATTCAGCACTGGATCTGTCTTGTCCATGTTAGTTGGATCCATCTTATCCATATCAGAAGTTGATGATTTGAACAATGAACTCCACAACTTCTGTGAATTAGACATGGGTTCAATTACTGATGTGGATGCACTAGTGCTTCTAAGCACAGAGGCATGTGACTTCTCATAATTTAGGTCCCCGGTGGTATCAGTATTCACCAATCTTGGAGTATCTGCCCAACCACCATGATCTAAGTGCTTCCAATCTTCTGTTTTACCAACTGCATCTATTGGCACAGTCGTTGGTGAACTTTTGAAAGGATGTTTCAACTTAGATGGAATTTGAAGGCTAATGACATCATCAAAGGCTGGCAAAGATGAAAACAAGTCAACCAATCTTTTGGTTTGGCTTCGATCCAGCTCAAACCAAAACAACTTTGGTGCAAAATAGTTGTCACCAATGATTGAGATAAACTGATCTTCAGTCAAGGGATGGTACAACTTCCGCACTCGGATCCTTACCTTTACAAGAAAGAACCACATTAGGGTGAGTAACATGGAATTGCTAACAGTAACAACCCCCTACACCAAAACATGTATGATCAGTTCTTGTACCTGTGCTGCATATGGTGTACTCTCTGTTCCATCAGACGTCCACGCATACGGATTGATATTCAGCTGCCCAGGGCTAGCAGCCTCAAAGATCCCATGGAGCGTTCGATCACTATAGTTGAATAGGAATAGAGTTAAGCCAATGTTGATATTCTTCACATATGAGAAATGAGAAGCTGGTAAACCTATTCAACAAGATCAAGAGAAAAATAAAGGTCCGCGTTATCTAACTGTTGTGCAATCTTCACCCGATAAAATAGCACTAAACAAAAGTCTGATCTGAAATTGAAGACTAACCAAATAACTGTTTGAACATGCATTCCTTATATGTCAAATGCTTGCATCCAAAAATTACTGATCCAAGGTCAGCCTTTCTCAGATTCCTAGCTGATGTACTACCATTAACTGTCGACGTGTATTTGCTTTTCTCCTTTAGCCCCACTGTTGTCGTCTTTCTCCCAGCCCCCATTATTTTGTGGGATAAATGGCCTGCCAGTCGTGGACCAATGATGTTGGAAGTCTTGATTGTAAGAGTTGGTAAACACAATTCTCGTCGAACCTGCACACTATGAATGTCTATGATCATTAACAGTCAGTACTCAACAACCACCAGAAAAAGACTAAGATCATACACGAGATTTGTTTCTGCCACTACCACTAACTCTTGTCTTTTCAAGAATTAATTAAAAAATATTGATGAGCAGAATTAATTAAGATTGACGGCAGTGCCAAATCCACATGTATCAGCGAAGATAAGTATGTTAAAGCATTTCCATGCTATCGGGGAGGATGGAATACCAGGTTCAAGTTGTTTTTATGAGCATTAACAATGTTAAAGCATGACATGCAGAACATTTAGGGATGAAACAACAAATACATATTCCTTATGAGCACAAAAGGTGGCCTTCCTGTTAAAGCCATCTGGAAGAATTACAAGTTCACCAACTGTGGAGTTGAACTATGACTGCATCAAAGTGTTTTGTGTGTGTGATAAGGTGATTGCATCAACTTGTTGTGATAGCAGTTAGGAACCTTTGTGTAAGGAAAGCTTCATAAATGTTAACTATGCTTTGAAGTAGAAGAGAAAAACAAGTAACATCAATAATAACTAAGGTCGAGGTTCAATAATAGTACTTCTGGGTGTTTTAATGACAAAAATGAGTAAACAAAGATGTCCAAATAGTGAAAAAGAATTCTCAATCTAGGCATAAGTTGGAAATGTCCTATCTTGAGATCACAAATTGAGAGGAAGAAGTAACCATAAGTGTGTCATACGAACAAACAAAGAAAGGACAAAGTAATTAACAGAAATATTTTGCACGTAGAGCTAATAGGGGGAGAATGGGAGAATATGCAAGTACAACTCATGGTTGCTACCAAGGAAAAGATATAATAGGATGATAAAACCCTCAGCTGAACTATTTCAATTATTGATCACAGAATTATTGCTAGAGAATTTGGAACCCATCTGTTTAAGTACTTGCTCCTTATTGGTTCCTTGCCCCCTATTGATGTGAATGGATTTTTAGACTAAACCCAAGACCGTTTTCTCTTCCTCGGTGGCCAAGTTGAAGCGCTTAACATCGGCCTACCATTTTCTTTTCAAGGTTGAGCTTGTTCTATTGAAGCTAATGCTATGTTGCCCTTCCCTTGTTCAAGAGAAAATGAAGAGTTTCTTTTAGCTACTGGCCAAAACAAAAAAGATTACCCTTAATCAATGATTGATTGGATTAAAGTACAGAGGGGGGTGATTGAAGTCTGAGCATGGTACCAATGATAAACCATGGAAGCTCACAAGCAAGCCAAGGAAGAAGCCTCCATTAAAAGGATGAATTCAAGAATGACTGATGCTTAAAATATAGATTTTTATCTTAATATCCCAAACATGGAGTTGAACAAAATGTAGCAGTGTTTGACATATCATGATATGTACGTAAAGCATTATTTATCACTTTCATGTTTATTCAAAGCTATTTTAGGTACACTCTTGACAACGCAACCAAAGGCTGTGAGTTAACCATTGCAGACTATGCTGATTTTGCTGGTCTTGAAAGAATATCCATGCGGTTAAACAACAGGGAGTTTCTAGACTTTAAAGAAGGGAGTATTACTTACCCAAACCACAGCAAGTTAGTTATTAATCATTAATGCAGAGGGCAATACAACAAGTAGTGAAATACCATAGAGGAAGGACTCTAACTAGGTACAACTTTCATCAAGATAGGAGCTTACAGGTCACAGCATCAAAAACAACAACCAATGGAGAACTTCTTAGAAATCTTGAGGCTTTAGAGAAATTGAACGAACAAACAATGTGCTACAGGCACCAACTTAACTCAGTAATAAAAAGGTAACAAAAGATATGGTAGTAGGCCAGATTCTATATTCTACAACTATAAGTAGTCCAGATAAGCATATGGAGTTATATCCTAAGAGTTTTTAAGCTTTCCAGGAATCCTTAATATTTTGCAATTACAGCAGGTTGTATTCTCAAAATAAGTCTCTTTGCCAGTCTTGATTTTCTAAACATGTACAGAAGGCAACTTCATTTGAGCAGTGATGATGACTTTGAATTTAATGTTATAACAAGCAATCTACTTCAGTCGTAAATGAAACACCGTGTGCAACTCCTCTGGAGTCTAGTGCTTTACTCCTTTTCTTGACAAATTTAAAATAGTTTCAGAAGAATTTTTATTTTTTTAAAAAAAAAACAAGCTTCTTTCTAAGACGAAAATTTCTAACCTCAAACAACCCATATCAACTTCACAAGACACCTATGGAAACAAAATGTAGCTAAAGATACAGCATTAATGTCCAGCAGCAGCACAGCTTTGTTGTAAAATTCTATACATAAACAAGTACTGAAACCTAAGAAAAACATAAAGCCATGAGAGCAGAAGTTGTGAAATCAAGTAAATACAACTGTATCAAACAAAATAGAAACAATCCAGGCAAAACCAAGCGAACTACCTAAATATTTATATTTGCATCATACCTTGCAATCACAATATACTAAAAATGTATGTTGCAGCAGAAACAACTCTTCGTACCAGACCACAACCAGTCGTAGAACAAACAGAAACAAAAAATACCAATTCTTAACCATTTCAAAGCCAAAATTGAAAGCAAAATCGGAAATCAAATCACAATCTATCAGCCATGGATGCATCCTGCAGGTAATTTAGTCGCGTCACCCAAAAATAGGCCACATTCTAATATGATTCGCTTCTACGAACTGAAGTGAAACCTAGAAAACAACAGTGTAAAGATACTCCAACACAAAATGAAAAGAAACAGAGAGTTAAAAAACACTCTTCACTTCAACGAACACTACTACAGCACTGAAAAGTGAAAATGCATTACCCATTCTTATCATATCATATATATATATAGTAAAAAACAGCAGATTTTTCGAAGACGATCACGTCTTAAGCATCAATATTTGTGGAAACATCCACATAATTTTGTTCAATAAAAGGCAGAATCGGTGATGATTAAGCATCAAACTGAAGAAAAATACCACCTTTGCACGTTTCAAGTGAGAATGGAAGAGACGAGAAACCTTCCGCACAACGGTGACAAGAGCGTGAACTGTGAAGTGACTATATAAAGAAAAATCACCTAAGCTTTTACAAATTAGCATAATGTATGCTATTTATTAATGTTCTACAATTTTCAAAAAAGAAAAGCAAGAGTCAAAATGAGACAAGAGTCCAGAAGTGAATTTTAATTAAAACAAATTATATAAATTTATAGTTGGTACTTTGCTTTCTTTACGTTTCATCTTTATTAATTTCTCTTACAATTTTCTGGGGGCAGTAACTACATTTGTTCAAAGCTTACTAACATTTGTCATCTTTCTTTAATGAAGTTTGCTATTTTCTACAAGATAAAATGCATTCTTATAAAGTTAGTCAAGAGTATTATTGTGATCAAACAAAGGACAATAATAAGAAGTATGATTTAAATTATATCTTCAAATGTTTTTTATGATAAATGGGTATTGCATCATAAATTCAGTCAAAATATGAAATAGAGGGAATGCTGTTTTAATTTTAAAAAGGCAAAAAGACATTAATTTTTTAAAACTCACATAAATATCACTTGTCTGATTATGGATACAATCTGATTTGTAATATTATACATTTATTATATTTTTGATGCATTCAAATATGTTTAATATGTCCAGATACATGTATCTCATGATATATGAGGTCAAATTTGTTTTCAATACAATATGTTCAAATATATTTTAAATATATAACAAATCTTGTTTGTCTCTTTTCCATTTTACTTTATGTATTTGATATTCAGGTGGTACATGCGAATCATATGTATCTAGTCTTTATTTAGTATGATTTGCATGTATCTGAGATACAACAAAATCTCATCTTGTCTCTTCCTATCTTACGATATTTGATAGCTAAAATACATATATTTAAATATATTTTTCTCAATATATATAATACAAAACTCTTAATTTGTAGTAAAAATATGTCTTATTTAAAAGTATAAATAGTACCAATATATATGGCATTAAAAATGTCTAATTATAGTTTCTCCTTAATTTATTCATTCAAATAATATTAGAGTAAATATAATCAAATATTTTTTTCTATGATTTATGTTATAAATACTATTATTGACAAATTACTATAAATAATTTATTATTTTGGCCGGTGTGTAGTATTATACTTGGCTATAAAAAGTTACTTAGAAATTGATTTTCTACCAATCACAATGTGGAGACCCTTGACATTCCAAAATACGCATGCAAATTACTTGCCAACTCACAAGTTTACTACATTAAGGTAGCGAGATTAAATGCAATTGAGCAAATTGACCGACTTACCCTCCAAATCCTTTTAAGCCGTTAACATAAATCATTTCTTTGTTTTTTTTTTCTTTTAGGTGTTCAACATTTGGTTATTCCTACACTGTTCTTGCTTTTTATCTGTTCAATCTATTTTTTACCGTCTTTTTTTTTTTTTTGGAATAAGACAGACATCATGGAAAGAATACTGCAATAGATGTGGTGGGTTGTGACTAGAAAGGTGGATAAATTCAAAATATATTTCTATGTATGTAATTGAACTACTAATTAGTAAAATGTTCTTGTTTTTCTTTTTAAAGTCGTACTTTCCATTAAGACAAAACAGAATATGGCTAAAATATCCCATGAAAATAAAACTAAAATAGTCTAAATTTTCAAAAATCTACGAAAAAAGGCGCGTGAACATTTGAATATGAAGTGCACCATTAAGAGTAGTTAAGGGTAACAACAAGAGTGACTTAAGGGCAAGTTAGCAAAGCACCCTGCTTAGGTCTCCAAAATTTTGACGCCCCAATAATTTTAGCTTAAGGATAAGGTTAGCAAAATATAACATCTTATTTTATACTCGTACTCCAATCATTTAAAATAGGAAAAATTGTATATAATAGCAAACTAATAACCTAAATTAAATGGAATAGCCATGATTTGATTTAATTGTGCTCCATAGCAAACATTAGCTAAAATTTGTCAGCGTCTCTCTCCCAAAAATCTCGCTCACCACTCTCCATTCTCGCTCGCTTCTCTCGCTTTATACACAGAAGTGTATAATTCTGTTTCTGTTTTGTATAAAGCGAGAGAAAATTGTATATACACATGCAAAAATGTATATCTTCGTGTTATACACTTAATTATACAATTTACAATCATTTTACTTCAAGTATTGCAGAGAAAAAGGCCAACGAATTATACATTTGCGAATTATACAATTGCAGTGAAATACAATTTTCTCTAGCTTTATACAACAGAAGTGTATATATTGTGTTTCTGTTTTTGTATAAAGCGAGAAAAACATATATCTTCTTGCTATACACTTATAATTATGCAATATACATACATTTTAATTCGATTCAACTGTATGCAAAACGAATTAATACAATTGCAGCGAAATAGGCCAGCGAATTATACAATTTAGGCCAGCGAATTATACAATTGTATATGTATAACAAATTATACAGTTTTATGTTTACTATGGAGCGCAATTATGCAAAGTTTGCTATAGCATACAAATATGAATTTTTTGTTTGCTATATGTGAAAGTTGTCCTTTAAAATATGACCTTTAAGGCTTAAACCATGACTTAGAATATAGTGTGTTCACTTCATCTCGTAATTTAAGACTATATTTATCAATGGATATTCTCTTTGCAGGATCCAGATTAAGTGATAAATCAAATGTATTTATAAAACGCGAAAAATTGTCTCTAAAACTAGAACTTGATTGAAAAGGATTATTCATTGTAAAAAATCTATCTATTTTAAATCACAAATAAAGGAGAACTTACCAATTTATCGAGATAATGAGAGTAGAACTTCAATTATGCTGTGAAAAGTACTTAAAATTATAAATTCTAAATTTTCTAGCCGTGTTATATTTTATTTAAAATTGTGTTAAGGCTTTTATTTGATTTTAATTCCAAATTATGAAAAGAATGGTACCATATGAGACGGCAGAAAAGGGTGGTTAAAGAAGGGGTTGGGGT